>JBBCAQ010000006.1:6250000-7500000 GCA_038050395.1 Parthenolecanium corni
GATCGGTATAGACCTTATATAAGAGTCTAGCATTGACTCAAATTGGAAAAACTTAGAATGTACACGCGGCTTTAAGTGGCGTCCAGCTTCACATAGGGGGGAGCATAGGTGAACTTTGGCGAGTGAAAAGGGGACGATAGCCCCCAGAACTGAAATTAGCCCCTCAATTCAATGAAAATATAAAAAAATTGATTTCTTTGTGTTAAACTCTGATTATTTTTCTTTTCTTTTCATACTTGTGCTTTTGCTTTAACCAATCAAATGAAGCAGTTTCGTTTTTGATAAATTTTTTTACACACATTTGTTAGGTCAGTTAAAACTAAAGACAAAAGTAAAAGTACATTGTGATAATGGCCCTTAAGAATGATTTCAACAGAAAAGTTTTTCTTCTTCTTAGCAACATATAAAAAAATTTTTAGCCTCTTCAAACACATCAAGCTAAGTCCAATTTTGGGGAGGAGTAAGAAATCCAAAACTTGACAAAAAATGTTTTTACATAAAGGTCGACATTTTAGCACATAAACGAGTCCGATCGGTTTAGGGGCTATTTTGGGTGTCGATATTCTGCCAAAACCTTTTCATCCAAAAAGAGAAAAAACTCTCTTCGTTATTCGATTTCTGTGGCGAAATTTGTAATTTTTCACCCTGAATCCGAATCTGCAGCCCGTTTTGGTCTATGTCGCCATTTAGACCAATTTTGGCGCATTTTTCACTTTTTTTTTTCTTATGCCATATCTCGCTGGGCGAGAGCCGCCGCCATAAACGGCTACCGGATTCGTGTTCAGCGACCTCAAAAACCCTCATACCAGTGCTCATCTTGAAAAAAATATTTGAAAAAAAAAATTGAAATAAAAAACAAGGGGTTAAACTTGTCATTTTTTCAAAAATTAACGATTTTTAAAATCTTCCATGAGACATGCGTACAGTATGTAATTTGACTTTTGGAAAGGGTCGTACACACTGATTTTTTTCTTATAATTTCCAAGAAGGGCTAGCCCTCACGGTACATTAACCAAGATGATTTTGAGCTACATTGTTCTTCATGAAAATCCCTCTGAAAATGCACCAGTGGGAGAAACAGTTTCTCGTTCTAGAATTCTTAAACCACCTCCGTATAATTCATAAAAAATTCTGGTATTCCTTCCAGATTTATCGAAATATAACGGCACAATGGTGCCTCCCATCTCTCGGATTAACTTCGAAATCAAATTTAATTTTTAAATACTGTAACCATACTTGAACTTATCATAAAGTATTCGAGTATCATTTGTCAAGCCATACTCGGTCTCCATGTATCGAAAGTACTCCACATGTCATTTTTTTTTGTATACAAAAATAAAATTTACATTCCCACCATTATGTTTTTGAGATTTATGTATGGATTAGTCAAATGTAATTATCTTTTGGTGTACGAAGGAGTGAAAAAAAAAATGTCAAGAGGAACCATCGAATTCGAAAAATAAAAACGAAACACCGATAAACGTTCTTATTGGTGTCTCATTGTGGAAAATCCTCTTCATTTCTTATTCACTATAATCCAGGAAGCATTTAAAACCGTTTTAATTCTTTACGAGCGCCATTTTACTATGGAATTCCTTATGGGTGAATACATGTAAAAACGTATGGAACTCATCTGCCAAGATTGCCTCCCTCAGAGTAAGACTTTTTTTTTTAGCTTTCTGTCTTTCCACGAAAACTTGTGCTCACTATGCTTCTCGTTGACATGTGACGTATTATGATTGATGTATTCTAAAAACCAACTGACGTAATTTGTAGAGTTGTACCAGAAAAAATGAAGAACGCGAGAGAAAAAAAAGGACTACATAAAATTTTGATAAACGATTTTTCGTCGAAGGATTAAAAATGCATTTATTTTACTCGTCTAAATTACTGTATGTTCTAAAATTAACAAGTAACTTCGCACACATAGATTCTTAAAAACAGAGGCAACTTGTTGGGTAAATGAGATTCGCATATGTATGGGATTAATGAACATTTGTCGAAGATATTAGTAGAAGTCCTGGATGTTGTACATGAAACTAACAAAAAAGACTTTACGGGTAATTTATAATCTTCCAGTTGAACAGTTGATGAGGACAGTTGGAATGATCTAATGGTAATTTCAAAATGTTGAAGAATATAATTTATATGTAGTTCTAAAGTTACATTGGGACGTACGTTTCAAAGAACGCAATACTTGAACTCAATAGGAACAAACTTGAAATTACATTTTAAGTACACGACATTATCAGCAGCTAAGAGATCTAATTGTTTCTGAGCTGAAAGCTTTTCCAAGGAAAAGTGTACTCGTATTCAAGTTTTCGATAATTAATCAGAAATGCTGGTGCTATTACTTAATCGAAGTTGGTACCTGGTGGGCAGGTTTAATAGTGACAGTAATTTTCCAAGTGTCCTAGCTATAGTTTCCTTTCCATTTTGATGAAAAGAAAGTGTTGGAAATGGCTGCTAATATTATTTCTGATTCTTAATAAGCATATCTGTAATTCTGTACTTATTTAGATATTATTAATGAACAAAATTGTGATTGTTGAGTGGACCAAATACTGCAGAAAGTATATGAACTTTGTCCAACTTTGTTCAACTTACTTTGTTGAATTCAAGGGCCAGTATTACAAATATATTGACTGCTAATTTATTGTGATCCCAGCAGAAGCTTAAGAGAAACAGACTTTATAGGAAAAGCAATCCATAGTTACTGATGCCATTAGGAATCCAAAACACTGAGTATTTTATGGAATCCATGTTTATTCTCATTTTGTGAAGTCCAGCACAGATTACTTTTTTTCACATACATATGAGGGTCAGACTAAGAATACTACACCACATTTTGTTTCTCTGTTCCAGGCAAAGCTGAAAGCATGGAACTCGCGAGAAAATATGGAATAGTTTATCTCAGGGCCTCATAAACATTTTCAGATGATTGATACAGTATAGTTCTTGAGCTGATTTTTGTCAGTTATAATTTTTTATATTCTATAGTTATGGACTAGATCAGCGGTTCCCAAACTTTTGCGTGTGACGACCCAATTTTAAAAGTGGCTCATTTTTTGTGACCCTTTTTTCTTCTCCCAGAAAAAAAATGTAGTGAATGGATATACGATATAATTGTAATATTATTTTTATAATTTACAAATACGTGATTTACAAATGTAGCGACAGTATCATTTTCACTGATAAGTAGGGGTGTGAGAGCAATGACCTTGTTTTCTGAACCTAGCTATGACGGCAGGCACATCCACCTTAACGTCGGTAATTTTTATGCGCAAAGATTAACTCAGCTCCAAACAATTTTCCATTTTCAGAATTTCTTGCGACCCACTTTAAATTTTTTCGTGACCCACAAATGTGTCGCGACCCATACTTTGGGAACCGCTGGACTAGATAAAATAAGGAAAATTTGAAAATAAGTATAAAACAAGATTAAAATGAAGGTAATAAGGAAATACCAAGAAAAAAAGTTTGATTCGAGTTCTACCACGTCCTCAACGATCGTAACACTGATGTGACTTTATTTATTAGACTGGAAATGGTCAAGTTGATGTTACCTCGGCTCATTATTATGAAAAATGGGAACCTGTTGCGACACCTTAGATTCCATGAGATCACTGATACAGAATCTGCGATGTAATCGACAATGCACTATCATAATCTCGTCTCCTTCACAATTAGCTTCACGCAGTTTACACTGTAATCGCGATCAGATCGTTGTACGACCCATAAAACCGTAGCAACCATCATTTCTCTTACGTTTTTTTTTTTTTTTTTTTAACCAAGCTGTTAGCTTCTTTTTACTCAATTTACTCTCGTTACACATTATCGATGATGAAATTTCCGATTAATCGAGTGTAACTAAAATGGTATGCGACCTTATAGCAGCTAATCGATCTCCCAAAATGTGGAGATCAGTAACCAAATAAATGAGAAATAAGAAAAAAATTCAAGTCTGGTACCTAGCTGGCTGCTCACATTTCAGCTGATTTATCTCCATTAAACGCCTTCTGTCCGGTTTTTTTTCATCCGGTGGTATGGACGTTTTTTTTTTCTTTTCTCAAAGCAAAAGAGAAAAAATCAAAAAAACTATGGTGGTTATAACGATTGTCTGTATTTGTGTAAACTCCAATATATGTACAATAAGTACGTAATGAAAAAAATCGTAATTTATATTTACTTTGCGCTGGCAGAGTGTAAAAAGAGGAAAAGTATTAAAAAGTAACAAAGAACTGGGGGGATAATGAAAAAGTAATAAAATACCGAAGAAATAGAAAGAAAAAAATTCTTATTATCATGGTAAGTGCATTAATCACTGGCGGTTATAACCCCCGCTGCGAAAAACCGGCGAAGGGCCACTTGGAAAAAGAGAAAAAATCAGTAGAAAAAGGTCAAATACCCGATGCTATATAATATAGGTCCAAAAAAAAAATACGGTTTCCACACTCCTTTTACCTGTATTTACATATTTTTGTAAAATATGGTACATTACTAAATTTTATTCCAGTCAGAACGATTGACTGGAAACTGATTCGAGAGGACATTTTCGGCACCTTTTTTCTTTCGCTGCTATAGTGAAAATGTAGACATCTTTTTGTGTAGTAAACAAGCCGAAAATAATATCAGTTCACGTTTATGTTACTCTACAGGATTATAGCGTAGATGTAGCAGAGAGGGGATTGAGAAACACTTTTTTAAAAGCTCTAGGTGGTAAGTCCTTTTCTACCACTTCTAGTGAACATCTTGAGTCGGCCACCGAAATTTTTATATTCATCCAATTTAGTTTTTTTTTTTTTTTTTTTTATTACTGTGATGTACATTTCTGTTATTACTACTCGTATAGTCTGTTCCAGTTAAGAGTTCCATGACGTCACAATATTTTAACAAATAAAGTGAAAGTATTTTTGATATCAACCAAACGCCTTCTTCAAATCCTGATGACGTCATTGAACTCCTAACTGGAACAAACTATAATAAAGCGATTTGCGAAATAAATTTTCGTGCAAGCAAGCAATTATTATGGCCAATCAAATTGGATCAGATAGTGGCAGGCGATTCTTAATTGATGAAACTTTTTGCGGTTTTCAGCGGAGTTAATCATCATTTGAGGAATACGTTCAGGAACTTTTTAAAAATTTATCGATGCCACCCTCACCGCAGTAGCTTGTTGAAGATTTCAACGGGCTTTTCTTCAAATTATTTTTCAAAAGTGCTGTAGGTATTAAAAAAAAAAAAAAAAAAAAAAGTACTAGTAATACCTTCGTATAAGAGTATAACCCATAAAAATTTCACAAAAATCCATGCTGTAAAATACCCTAAAAAAAAAATTGATTTACTTAGATCTACAGTAAAAAAGTTGGAAATATAATTTTTCTGTGTTTAATGCAAATATAGACGTCATTTTATAAAATTTTTCCAAAAATCAAAATTATTCGTCAATTTGCTGATGAGTACAGCGAATTTATTAAAAACTTAGCAAATATATTAGATGGTATCCTATAACATGCAAAAAATCATAAAATTTAGCTTTAAAAAATGGCGAAATAAGTAGAGGTATTTTTAGACTGAAAAAATCGACCTGTAAAGCACAGCTGCCTTAATAAATCAAAAATATTTCATTTACATCAGGTCTTGCTCTTCCTATAGCTCTAAAGTATAATTTCGTTTAAGAGTATAAAAAAAACTATCTTTCATACTTGATTTTCAATTACTAGTTACGAGCAATGTGCATTCTGTAATCGACAAGTAATGAAATACTAAGATTTTTTGAATTTCAAGTAGTTACCCGGCGCATCTAAAATAAAAATAGGGATAAGGCATCGCATCACCTAAATAACCGTTTTTATATTCATTTTATCACTATGCTAACTGACGGACGTATGCCAGATCTTGATAATATCGTTTGACTATATGACTACCATATTATAGGAACAGCTTCTAAACGTGTAACCCCTTTACATTGTTTCAAACGAAAAATTGGTGGCTGTTAAAGCTTTTGAAATTTAACGGGACTCCGATTTCCAGACCTCCGGTCGGAAGCGCATAAAACTAATAAGCTGAGCAGCAGTTTTGTTTTTCTTTTTGCCACTTAAAACGTTATTATAAAACCTTGTGTCAATTTACAAAATACACCGCAGGCTCAACCAAACGTCGTCCTCTATTTAAACAAGGGATTTCAAAAACACATTGCCCTTCTTCATCGCCCTTGCTATAGCTTTTCAAAGCCACCCATTAACAGAGTGTATATGATTCGACGAAATAGGGTGATCGAAAAGTACGATGACCTGAAAGAATTTAATATACGTAATTCAACCCCCTCCCCGTATTATATCGCGTGGTTTTTCAAGAGTTAGGTAATTCTAGTGAGAAGTTGCAATCATAAAATTTTATTTTGGATAGAGTGTTGCTAGGTATTTTCTAGCACATCAGTTTGCTGGAGGACTAATACCCCCCTCCACTGATCTAGAACTTTATACTAATCTCTCCACTTACAAGAAGTTAATCTACGAATCAATTTACCTACAAGCTTTTTCATCCAATGACCATTGCATCAAGTTGATATTCACCTAAAGATTTTTTTTCGTCGAAAGATATCTGTTTTTTAAACCATAGTTCTCTGTAGCCTTTACATACGTGTATTTGAAGAAATATTTAGTACTTTCTGTCTCTCAACTAATTCAATTTGTAAGTCGCAGATCCCAGAGGAACGTAATCTTTTATCTTTTCTATATGATTTTTCAACTTTGAAACTCCCATTTCTCTTCACCGAAATAACCTCATTTGGTTTAAATGAGCATCAGTGAATTCGGTGATGTAATCTATTTGATGCGACTCTTTTGCGAAAAAATGTTCATACAGGCTTGCTGATAAAAAATTTTCATGATTTTTCTAAAACTCATTTTTTTTTTTATTTACTACGTTTTGAAGCTGCGTCCAAAGAAAAAACTATTGATTATTCAACTCACTGTCAAGTTCATTGAATTTTCTATCAACTTTTATTCAACTCACTCCTATATAATATTGACTAAACTGAATTCTTATAAATAATCTTATTTTAAAATAAAATAAAATAAAAATCCAAAAAGTTTTTTCTTATAGATGTACTTATCTTAATTCTTAAAAAAATATATTTAATCAGTGAAATTACCACTTGGCAAAATTTTTCAACAGCCAAATAATTTTTTAGCTGTGAAATAGTCTATTTGTAAATTGTCCGTGAAATGAATTTTATAGATGCCAAAATGTAAGTCGATGAAAATGTCTTTAGGTGAAAATATTTGTATACTCATTTATAGATAGTTCACTTTTCGTAACTCATCTTTGTAAGGTCTTTACGCAATATTTACGTATATTCGCAATTCTGAAAAAATCTCAAATGCTTTGAAAATGAGAAGAAATTTTCACCGAGTGACTAGAATTTGCCCAAAAATAGTAGATGCGAGGTCTAAAATAAATTTACAACTGAAACTTTGAAAACATGAAGACATGTAGAGAAGTTCTGTCCTACAACTTAACATCGTTCTTTTAGGATCATATAGTGATTACTAAGCAAAAATGGAAAAACAAAGGCAGGGACAAGATAGAAGATGACAGAATGAGAGAGTGTAAGCTGATTCCCTTGATGGCAGCAAATGTGGTGGTAATCAGTTGATCGGATGCAGCTCTGCGTGTACGACGTCTTATCTAATACGTATAAGCCTAGTGTAACCCTTTTTGCCTTTATTTTTTAGTTGTGTTCTTTTTTTTCTCTTTTTTTTTTTCATTTTGCAGAGGATTAATTATAGATAACGCTCCCTTCCTTATCGACTGATTTCGTCGTTAATTTGGTAATAAAGGAGGGTTAGTTAAAAGACTCTTTCCTTTCCTTTTCAAAAATGTCGGCTCCCTATTTTTCAGATTTTTGCATAAGATCTTCTCGACAATGCACTTTTTGAACTCAGCCCACAAACTGAATTCGTTTTGTATGTATTTTGAGTACTCTTTTTTGATTGCGTACAAATATTTTTTATTCAGTTTACTATTTTTATTTATTATAACTAACTCATCAGAGAAAATTTGAAATTAAAAAAAATTTTGTTTTAGTTTATTAAAGCTGTAGTAGGTATGAATTTCACGCTTGAAATTCGTAATAAGTACCTATATGCTGAATAAGAAATGTAGAATAATCATGTTTTGATTAAGAATTATTTTTATTATTAAATTTGAAATTTAATTTGTTTTTGTTTTTGTTTTGTTTTATTATTAATATATTTTTTTTTTTTTTGAGAAAAAGGGGGTTGCTCTTATTACCTACTGAATTATGAGCTCGATAACTTATTTGGTTTAGCTTATTTTTCTTTAGTACCTACGATAATTATAATCTACCCACAGCTACAGGTAAGTAATGCTATTCCGAAAACTAATATTCACCTTAACTACCGAGACCAATATAAAATCGACCTTGCTCTGTCAGTGGTGGAACTATAACTGCTTTTAAGGGAGGCGTGGGGGGTGGGCAACAAAATCATTTTAAAATGTCGAAATCGAAAAAATTGATACTGAAATTTATTTTTTTAAATTTTTTTCTCGATTTCTTGCTGTTTTTCTGGTTTTTAGAATATTTCTGGAAAAATTTTCAGCTGAATCAGAACTTCAGAACCGCTTCCTTTGGCCGCGCTTAGTTCCACCATTATGCTTCATCTGTCTGTTAGATGACCAAATATTCATACCAGTGACTCGAGTAGTCAACAATGAGAGAACACAAATGGTCATCACAGGTAAAAAATTCACAGCAACGAAGTTCTCCTCCGTATTGAACTCTGCAAGTCTGAGTAGTTCGCGTTCTACCCTCATTTCCGAGATATATGGGAATTTCGTTCCCTTGTACCGCGGGTTGCAGACACAGCCCGCCGTAAATATGAAGAACGAACTTTATAGCTCGTTTATTGTTTTCATACATGACGTATGTATCACTCGCGTATGTTGAAAAATTACCTTTAATTAGTTTTTTTTTTTTTTCAAATCAATGATGTGATAGAAAAATGTATCAACATTTTTACAGATTTTTGTTATTCGAACATTGCTATTTTTATTTTTATCAACTGAGTTTTTCACTAATTTTCATCTTATTTTAATATAAGCTGTCTTCCAATCATAGCTGAAATATGAATCTCATTCTTCACCTGCATTTCGCCTCTCGCAACCATTTAAATTTACTGTAGCAGGGAGAAACGTAAAAGAGTAGATGTGAGTAGTGATGGGAGAAAAATCGATACTATTGATACACTTTACTGAGCTGCCACCTGCTTTTAGCATATTTTGCTGCTGCGAGATATTGATATCGAAAATATCGATTAATACTTTATTTTTCAGTACTTCTTATCGCTATAAAATGGAAAACAACCAAATATCTAATCGTTCTTTCTTTGCATCCCAAATGAAATCTCGATGCCCCAACGATGAATTCTTTAGAATCTCAATTTTTAAAGATGAAATCTTTGTACTGGACCCTTGGTCCGCGAGTTTTATTGTCCGTCCATGATTCCTCAATGTTATACCTAAGTAAAGCATTTTAGACGCAGGTGATGACGTAATCATACCTAGGTATAACATAGGATACCCACGTGATGACGTCATTTGTCCGTCAATGATTCCTCAATATACCTAGATATAATATTTTAGACGTAGGTGATGACGTCATCATATATACACAGGTGATGACGTAATCACCATATTGAAAGAAATTTTTCAGAAGAAACACTTATGAATATTTTGTAAATACTGAATTCATCTTTCGCCTTCACGAAACTTCCGTGAAGGCTGTAGCTATTTTTTAAAGCTTCACAAGGTCACCAAAAAGAAATTGGTTTTACGGTGCTCAAAACTAGAAGGCTTACTGCGACACTTTGAAAATAGATTTAAAAGACAGAAAAAAAAAAAATGAGGGCATAAAAGGTGCATTTGAAGACAGCATATATATAACCAAATGCTGACGACAATCAGTGAAAAACTACCTCTCAAAAAAAAAAGGATAGACACCCTTGAACGTGTTCTTTTCTCATTTCTAAAATAAATTGAATAAACTCAAGTAGAAAAAGGGATAACGCTGTGTTGGCACTCTTCTGGTCAAGGGTATATAGGCTTATGCAAGATATAATGAAGTCGAAAATGAACACCCATGCGGTAGCCAACCACCTATCAATTTATTTTCAGTTTTCGAATCCGAAAAACGTGGCGATTTAATGATCGGGAAGGTGGTTTGCGTGGAAAGTGGATCAATAAAATTAAAAAGCGCATCCACAATTAAAAAGACGATGGACGACGGATGAGGACCAGAGGCCAAGCCCTGGTAGATGAGACGTTAATAAACGATTTTATCGTTAATTGTTCACCTTTCGGACACGAAGTATAGATACCCAAAAAAATCGCCCAAGTCGAGTAGGTAATCTAAAAATTACAAGTCGTGCCCATCTTCAAGTCGATTAGTTGTACGTTTAATTGGCTTTTGATTCTACTATATTTTTCCTTTTTCCTCTCATTCCATTAACCAGTTTTCAGGTTTTTGTGTAAGTTTTGACTGTTCGTGTGTTTCACTAAATTCCAGTAGCTGGAATCGTTTTAACGATGATTAATTTCCTGCTTGTTTCTTTCCCATCTTTTGCACCAAAAATTTTAATAACTTTCTTCGACTCCATAAGTTGCGTTGATGTTCTGGTCGACAGATACTGTTTAGGTGTGAATAGCCGAGTGCCCAACTATGTTGTCTTGTTGGGAGACAGTTTGACAGGGCGAAAAATAGTTGATGCTAGAATTCGTGACGATTTTTTTCTTTTTATGAATGAGAAATGGAATGTTCGCGTGGGCTCTGTATGGGATTGTTTTCAGTGTCGTAAGTTTGAATGATGCTATTGAAATTTGAATATACAAGGCCAATGTTTTGGTGAACAAGGTAATGAACTGAGAAAATTTGAATGAAGAATTCATCCATCAAAGTGAAAAACAGATATTTTTGTTACACTCGTAATTTCAACGAGGCGTGGAATTTAAATTCAAAGGCATGTTATTAGAAGGGGTTTGAAAATGTTGTAAACACAAAATTCGATCCAAAAATAAATATTTATCGATCCCATTTTCATAATAGATTCATCATTATAAAGTTGTGTTACAACTTCAGACCCTATCATTATTTTGAACATTATTTCTGTAAAATAAATTCGTAAACTAAGGATAATTTTAGCAAAAATATGACACAAAAAATTGATTTTTTGAGGCTTTCTTGAAGAACAGTGTTTTAAAAACACAATTGGAATTTATTGAGGAATAACTAATGGAGTTATGAAACCATAGAACTAAATTTTATATGGCGTGTAAAGATGATACTCATAATTGTACCATACAAAGTTCAAGTCAGTCTATTCAAAGATTTGTCTGTGAGGAGCTTGGAAGTGCAAAATATGTTCAGGAATTTACGTATAAAATGTTCTGTAGAACAAACTTGCTCGCCAATAAGCGTGCGATTACTTGAAAACCTGCTTTTCTATCAGAGCTTCTTGTGCAAATTTTTTTACTTTTATAGCTTCAAAATTGATTTCCGACGTACTTGTTCCTCGTTGAAAATTCACTGTTTACTTTATCAATATTTCTGAAATCTATCGACCATCAGAGAAAAAAACAACATTTGACATAACAGCTATACCTTCACCATTCTGATAAGCTACCTCGTGAAAAAAATATAAAATCTAATTTCCCTCGTCGGCAAAATGAACTTTAAAAGCTGTCTAAAGTCACTGTTGTGCAAATGATAAAGAAAACAAAATAATTATACACTTTCACCCTAACCCTATGACATTTTCCGATAATTTGTATACCTACGTTTATGGCTCAAGTTATTTCCATTTCACTCTCACCAAAACTTCTACCCCATTCAAATTTATGATACAATTCTCGACGGTGTGTTATATGCGCGAATGTGAAAATGACTATAAAATGCGAAAAGGCTGCGAACTGTCACCGTATTTGAGAGGCGAAAGTGAAAACTTGGTAAATGTTGGGTATACAAAAAAGACATAGAAGAGGAAAAAAATGATTTCGAAGCACGATAAAAATGAGAAACTTTTATGCGAAATGAAAAATTAAGTATCGCATTTCGTCAGATGAAAAGTTTCAAGTAAAAAAAAACAAACAAAAAAAACATAGCTCTGTTTTCCCTGGAAGTGGAAAAACGTTTGCGTCAACGTAATTTTATACTAGAAATTGTATTCTTTTTTTTCGTGTTTGTTGTTTTTCTTCTAACATAAATCGCTTTACTTGTCATTTATAAAGTTCAAATGGTTAGAAATGAGTATAAAATTGAATATCTGCCGGGTATAGGAGAGCGAAATAAGTTGGAAATTCGAGGAGTGTGCATTAATACATTTTTAATGCCTGCTAAATGTTAATAAGTACAATTTCTTTTGAAACAATGTAGATTTTGTAATAGTTGACAAAATGTTGATAATGATATAAATACGAATTAGTAATTTGATGTGCTTGACAAATGCTTCGACAATAAAAAAGTGAAATTCGACTCACTGCTGGTATTCAATTAAAATTAATGAGTTCCTGTGGACATGAAAGATGAGATTTTCATTCTCTTCGCCTAAAAAGTCTGAAATTCATTCCATTATCTCATTGAAGACGAACTGTGAATTATTCACTAGCGCAGGGAGACAATAGGTAACTCAACCCCAAAGACAACATGTCACAAAAAAGTGAACCTATGCATCAAACTAATTTTCGTTTTTTGGTCCATTTCGACTATTGAAAGTATATATATTTGCTCTTTTCAAATGGCTTAGTCGAAAAGTTCACCATAAAGGAAATTAGCCAATGTCTTCTGCTTTTTCTTTGATTAATCAGCCAACAGCGTGAAGAAAAAGTAATAAAAAATAAAATCAAGTCTGACGTGTCGATTAATAAAAGCAAAAGACAAAAGCCAATTTCCATTACACACCAACATACTCGTATGTAGGGGTTAGCAAGAAAATTAGCTTCCTAAAATTTTATCAAGTGTGTTTCCTTTCTCTAGTAGAAACTCTTATTATACCCGTGATAAGAAAGGAAACCAACTTGACGTTTATTTCTCTTTCTGCAAACCCCCAAGAAACCGTTAATATAGGACACCTTGTATAAAATATGAGTGACAGCCCTCCCAATGTACCTCTAATCTCATTTCGAATTAATAGCCTATCGTTTGTGTAAGGAATTTATAATCGTAAATACTTACACGAAATAACGTCAGTTTTTGGATTAAATTATATTCCCACAGAGCATCGCTACTGAGGGTACGCGTATTCTCCCAGTTCGTATAAATTCATAAAAACCTTTTGAGATTTAGAGACAACGTCGTCGGTCGATACTAGCGTGTGTTTTTAGTCGTCAAAATGGCAACGTTTGTTGACAGTTGTTTCATTTCAAATGCTATAGAATTGAAAAGGCGACATTTAGTATGTGTGTTATTTCGATTTTGAGGGGAAAGAAGCACAAAAAAGAGAAAAGGAGCTCGAAGTACGTATACTCGGAAATATGAATGAAAAAAGAAGCGAGAGATTGAGAGAAACAAAAAAAGAGGTACTTGGTAAGTCGCATTTTGTGGAGGCTTTTGAAAATTGGGTAACTTCTTGCATTGACGTACTCGAAGTCAACTTTTTTTCAAAACTTACTGCTATATAATTTTATCGTCAAGAAATTAATTAGTTTTTACGGCAGCTTATACAGGGTGATGACAGAAACCCAGGAGGACGTCTATTTCTCATTTTTGCGAAGTTCCTTTCAATTCTCCACAGATTCACGCGAGAATTGAATGTGTATATGTCTAGCAGAAGAAAGTTTATACAGTTGTGAATAATTGTTTACAAACAAATAGAAAGAAGTTTTAAGACTGACACATTGAAAATTCGTATATCATTCTGTCAATGTAGAAAATCACATTCGATAAACTGCAACATTTCTTCTCAAATCGTTCCTCCTTTTTTTTTCCTTTAAATTAAATTGATGTTTTTTTCTCGTATAAACTTACACAAAAATTGAAGCCATACTATTTTTTAGTCGCTACGTGTGATTTTGGAACGATAATTTTGTAAGAGCTGAAAGTGCTACAGGCAGGAGCGTATTTAGGGGGAGTCCAGACTCTCCCCCCATTGACCTTTTCTTTTTTTTGAATAAAAATATTTTTAATTTTTTCGATTCTCCGATTTTTTAACGGGGGGGGGGGGGGTGTCGTCATAATGATGGACCCCCCCCCCTTGAGGTCAGCCTAGATACGCGCCTGGCTACAGGAATCCTCAATGACTCTGAAATTCGTCACAAAAAGTGGAATCCAATCCAGTCCACTTTTCAAAATCGTAACTTGAAAAATGAACTGACCAGAATGAGGAAAGATGCCTTTAAATTGGAATCGTTATTATCGTATCTACTATATAAGTTGAATTTTTCAACAGATACTGAAAGTGGTCAAATAACGAGTCTATTATAGATTGTGAAGGCACGATTTTTAATGTTATATTTGATCATGCCAACGTCGCTGCCAGCATCGAAAAAAAGTCTTACGCAAATATGACCACACAGGTTGTACTCACTCCCAATACTTAAGGAGGAAAAAATGAACAATTTTTTCGTAATTCTCATAACGAATGGGCGACTACTATCAGAACCAACTAATTAAAAGCTAATACATAGCTCTGTATTTAATTAAAAATGGATCCGTATTATATTTTTAAACATACACTCGTCACGAGATACATTTTTCCATCATAATTTTACTTGATTTTCTTAAGCAATTACAGAATTGAGAAAGGAATCGAGAGGGAAATGGGTAAGAAAAAGTGTTTACAATTCGACTGCGAGAGGCACATATAGCGAGTCGAGGAGTGAGGAGGAGCTGAAAGAAACCGAACTGCGCCACAAAGAAATTTAGTTACATTTTTCTTAATGATTAAGACGAATCAAGGTTGTTAAATGCCGACCAAACCTAAACCCCAGGAGAAAAATTAGTTACCTGCTTTTCGATTTCTCAACTATTTCTCCTTCTTTTCTTTACTATCATTCTTCTTCTAATATATCGCCTATATACTCGTATTTATATTATCCTTTTTCGACTTCCAAGTTAATTATTATTTTTTTAATGTCGATAGCTTGCGCCAAGCTGCCGGTTATCATCTAAAATATATTTATAACGTAAATTACTATTTGGATATAATATTTGACGGGAACGAGAAAAGGGTTGATACGATTTACTTTTAATGAATTTTAATGATAAATGGTCAGTGAGCACGCTCGCTTGCTAAGAGCTGAAGCTGAAAAGCAACTTGGGTAATTATTGAGATTTCAGCTTTAGTAATATACTCTCCTCTCATTGGTGGTTTATCATAAAAGTTAGAAATTTAATTATGAGAGGATCTTGGCAGTTGACTGTGGTCTTTTGCACTGCAAGGATATCCTCAAAATGCGTCTCTCTAAAGGTAGAATTTTAGTGCCACAATGTACAAAAGTATATCTGTGTAATTCTAAACAGCATATGCCAGTAGTTTTTTAGATTCAAATAAAATTCCAAATAATTTGCTTTATGCTAGATTTATTTTCTCCTACATTTCATATGGCTAATGGCTTCATAATGGATACTCGAATATGATATAATTTGATTATCAACTTTGAATTATGTTAAAATAAAAAATACATTATTAGTTTAGTGAATTTATTCTGTCATAAAGAATACTCACAATAGATTTCAACAAATATCTTTTACAGATGACACAATATCTCTTCTCATCAAGTTTTTCACCATTCACATTATGCGGAATTTCAAAACTAAATATGATTCAACAAAATGGGTGCTTATAGACATCGGTTATAAATAAAGGAGAAATTTGCACGTGAAAAGCCACATCTAGGAGTAACTTTTTTTTTTTTTGTAAAACTCCAAGTCCAATACCAAACATCGGTCGTTCACCAGTCATTCAAACGACGAAACGGGCGGCCACCTTTACGATTTTTCGAACACCTTGTATGCTTGCCAGCTCACAGAAAAAGAGCTGGCCGTCTGGAAGCCTTCTCGTTAACCAACGATATCCACTCTCATTACCTTGCTATTAATCTACAACTCGGCTCTTGTTTGTTTTACAAGATGTTTAATATTTAATTATAGTAATCAAAAAGTCCTCGTGATCTGTGACGTCACTTTCCTGCAGCTAAAGACCACCAAGATGGCCGATAACCCTTCTTCTACCTCTATTTTTTCTCAAGTTTTTCTTTCTCATTTTCTTTTCTCGTTTTTTTTTTCCACTATCCCGAATCGGCTAGCTTGTTATAATCCTGAAATAATGTCCGACAGGACGAGTAAAAATGGGACGAACTTGTCTGTGATGTGCTTTTTTTTTTTGTGCTGTTGTTTTTATTTATTTCCGTTTACGGTTTATTTTAGAACCCGTAGCCATTATAGGCATACATGAGCAAGCTGGTAATTACCAAGTAACGAATACTCGCAGATTAGCCACAATGAAGAGGGCAGGTTCGCGTGTACAAAGGTGGGATCTGAATGGAAAAAAAAAAGAAAAGAAGAGGGAACTCCGAAGGAAAAAAGTCATAAATACCAATGTGTAATCTACGATCAAATATTTGATCAGCACCTCACGATGCCGCATTACACATAGGTACAAATCATTTGTACGTGACACTGAAAGGGAAAAGAACAAAAAATTTGAACTACCCAATGAGCCACCCTCAAATTTATTAGCTCGTGAACGTCTCTTTATTTTTTACTGCAGGATATTGGTGCAGAAACTGGGAAAACGGACCACCTTTTTAGAAAAATTTTAAAATATATTCTAGTCTTGCCAGTATTTAGCAACCTATATATTTTTTTTTGATAATCTTTCAACACTAAAAGTACCAGTGGTGTCGCATACGACACCACTCAAAATTTTGAGATGGACCTCTCAAAGGACCAATATTTTGAGAACCCCTGACTTGTGTCATACGACGCCACCTGGTCCTTTGAGCTTACTCTTGTGGTGTCATATATGACACCACCTGATCCTTCGAGTAATCGAGTAAAATCTGATATTTCTAGTATTTTGTTACGTTGAAAAGTTACTTACCGAAATGGTTGAGCCGGCCAGCGAGTTCGACCAAATTCATTGAGCCAGCCAGCCAACTCGACCAAATTCGTTAAGCCAGCCAGCCAGCTCACTGTATTCCACCTGGAGAAAAATACTAAGTAACCAGTAGAGGGAAAAAAACGCGGTTAGAAACCACTGAAATTTTATTGCACCTCTACGCTGTAAAAGTTTTTATTGCACAAATATAAAGCTGTGTGAATCATTTTTCGGGTTTGATTTTTTAATTTATAACACATTATAGGAATCGAATTCATTATCAGAAATAATTTAATTGCTTTATTGTTCCAAAGAAAAAAAAATTCGGGTAAATATCTACCTCGGATTATTCATTTTTTTGAACTGAGCTATTTCCTAATCCTCTTCGAATGGCATTAAAAATTATCCTTCAAAATTTTATGAATCATCAATCCATCATATTAACGATTTAAAATTTATTTTCTTCTCGGAATCGTCTAAGTTAAATATTGTTTTTCGAGTGCGGTTTGGTGCACGACTAAAGAAGAACAGCATGTTAAGGGGATTCAAATATTTAATTATTTGCTTGTAAAAAGTGTTGTTAAACCATATCGTTAACACAGGTTTTTTTTATCATTCTACAAATTAGGCTGTGAGTTCACAGATATTTGCTGATTACTCGTTCTGACGAAAAAAAAATTCGCTTTTATCTTTATTACTTGTACACACTGAGATGGGTTTGGCTGATTGGGTAAGGCGAATGTGGATCCCCAATATTTACTCGCATTCTGTAGCTTCACTCTTGCTCGCAGCACGATTAGTCTACACATTCATTTCTTTTCACTCGCGAAATATATTCCAAAAATGAGTGTAAATCACAATATTTATTCGGTTGCTTCTAACCAAACGAAAAATTCGTCAAAACTTTCATAATATTTTTCAGAATACGAAATCAAACAGGAAAACAGGATTTTACCTACATTTCCATTTGTAAACAGCCATAACTGATTGTGTGTTTAGCTTTAATTTGGGCAGCAGAGCCGTAGCTAAAGCAAAATACTTGGAAGGGAGACTGGCTGAGAGTGAAAAAGAAACGGTCATCCAACCAAAGAGAGCTAAAGAAATAGCTGTTTAGCATTAATAGAGGGATAAGTCCTAGCTTTGCTTATGCATTATTGCAATATCAAAGTTTTATTACGGAGCTCCAAAGTGGTGTAGTGAAGTTAAAAATTTTTGGTTTCTCTTTTCTAATGATTTCAACTAAGCTCTCTTACTTTCAATGACGACTGCCAGGCAGTAGGTTCTACTAAATTCCTCTAAAGTTATTTTGACGGATCAGTTTACAGGACGAGGTTTTTAATTTAACTGCTGAAGTAGGTACCCATTTATTATATTCGGCAATTACACTTTATTGGTTTTTCAATTTGTTAAATGAAATTATGAGCTCGTATACTCGAATGAAGAAGGGTGAACAGAGAAAAAACTTGTCAGACTGCCAATAAAAAATTTATAAATTTGGAGAAAACCGTTAAAAACAGGTGTTAATATGTTCGCATTGGTTTCCTGTCGAGTTGAAAACTGCAGGAAAAAATGTTAATTACACGAAGACAAATTACGAGACTCGAAAATTTCGTGTACGAGTACTACACCTCTATCCAGATAATTGATGAAAATTGTGATTTTCCAATCAATTAACTTTCGACTAGGTCGTAGACTATTTTCTTAAAAGTTATTTGAAACGGAAATCAATGCCAACTGCAGTAATTACGTGAATATTTTTTCACTTTTTGTATGTTTTGAAAATGTCGATTTGTTTATTTTTAAATTATTTTTCTTGATTTTTTTCAGTGGATGTTGAGATAATAATATTCATTTATTATACTCGTAGAATGTCAAATGCGTTCACAGAATTTGGTAGATATTTCAGAATATCAATTAACAAGAAGGTAACAATTATCTGATCCACAGTTTCACAACACCTCACAGTTGGAACCCTTATGTTAATGAAAATAGGTGATCATCAATAATTGTTTCTTAATTAGACAGCAGCTGGATGAGAAATTTTTCACTTTTTTTTTTTAAATATGCTTACCTACCATGAAGATATATGAGCTGCTAAAATTCGAAAAAATAAAAATAAAACTGTTATGTGATATTATCCTACAGTTAGGTGAACTTTAAATGAATCAAATTTCTGCCTCAATTAAAAAATTCTGTAAAATGAACAAATTTTTTGGTCTATTAAGAAAATTTTTGCAAGCTGAAAAAAATGTACTGTGAAACCTGTTCAAGAAGAATTTTTTTTACTTAAGGGAATATTTTTGATGTGTTGACATATTTGTTTTCAATTTTCGTTACAACTTAAAAATCGATAATCGATATCGAAAACGTATACCAAAATAATAATGATGCGCGCGCTGTTGCCAGTTGTTATCAAACTGTTCTTACCAATAGTTTCTTGAATAATTTTTTGTAAATCGAATTCTACATTTTAATTTTCATTTCTGTATCTACTATTTTTGTTGAGTATTTTTTATGTATTATAAAATCATGAAAGATGTGAACACATTAAAGATGTATCAGTGATTAACGGAAACTTGAATTTTATTTTAGTCCAATATTGCTGTATGGTAATGCATTTTATCAAGAACTGAATGAAAACAGCAGCTTGTTTATAAAAAGAATAGATCAAGCGAAGTCATCCCCCCGCCCCTTAATGAGTATTTTCCCTAACAATGATCTGGAAAAGGCGTCAGTTTTGCACCTCCCCAATTTACACGAATGTAAATGAATGCAAATTAATCTAAATGAATGTAAAGGAATGTAAAGGGACGTACTAGGAATTTTGTTTACTTCATCCTTCAAGTATTCTACTCTAGCTTTCGGACGGTTCTGCAAGGGCCTTAATAATAAGAGAATTTTTTTTTTTTTGAAACTGAGGAAAGAAAATAAATTTTTTGCAAGATTTGAAGAAAAAAAAAAATTTATTACGAGTATTTTTCAGAAACCTCAAGTACAAATTTTCATAATGTTGATGAATTTTTTCAAATCAGTATATACTTTTACTGTTTTTCATTACAGCTGGTAACACTGATTATATAGTCTTTCGGGTTACTCGATATTTCTTCTTTCGGCTAAAATGACTTTAAAGGCTGTACAAATTTAACACACAGCAGCCATTCATCAACTGCGCCGAACATAGTGATTGTCTCTCATTTGGCACTTTACAAAATGAATTTAACATTTTCGTTCACCATACAGCCACATTTTTCTAATTCCTGATTTACGTCTAGCTCACACATTTTTTGTCTCCATTCCCTCCAAGCACTCGTAACCTTCGTCCAATTAACGAAATTTTCTGTACAGTCGACTCAACGTCTGCCAAAAAGAATGAATTTCACCAGGCTGGGTATTTGCCAGCCAAGCACGAGTATCTCACTGGAAAAAAAAAGTTCCTAATTAGCAATATAAAGAATTTGTGTGAGATGCAAAAAAGGAGGGAAAATCAGACGGATGCACAGTGTGCCTCAGGCTGTTGATTTTTTACCTCATTCGTGTGTATAGAGTACATAAGCCAAAACAAAGTTTTGAGTTACAAAATACAGTATCAATCCATACTCGTTTTCATGTAATCTACGGGTAAAAAGTAATTTTCTGTGAGCTAATTGCGTTTTACACGGATATATAGGCATACAATATCGACGTATGAAATTACAATCTTATAGTAAAAAGCTAACGAGAAATAATTAGTAGATAAATCATTTCTGCAGTCTTCCTCCATTTGTGGATACGTGCACAGGGTGTGTATATCCGTTAAATCATTTCATAACGATGTTTCTCCTCTCTATAGGCTACCGAATAATTGACGTTTTATTACGAGTTTCAATTTTTGAAAAATTACATCGAAGAAAGGAGGACGGCGCCGTATAAAAGGGCCCCTAACGTATCCGAATCTATCCATCATTCGAGAATCTCCTCCCAAGCAACCGGTTGCTGATGTGGTGCTTCTTTCTGCAGAGCTGGCCTCGATGAGATTTGCACCCATCCGCCTTTTAATCGCTTTATTAGATCGCACGTAAATACTCGATTATTTTTCAGTTTTCTCATTCTCTCAGTTAAATTTTTATACTTCCCCGTATCTATTTTAATTTGCATTCGACAATGGAGGCGTTTCTGAAGCACGATAGTAGCGATTTTAACTTGGTGCTTTCTCTTTGGCAAAGTAGATAGCATCGTAGGCACGCATTTTGCAGTCATCGTAGCATCTATTGGTTTAAACAGAATCGATGAGTCACAGATTTTACTCGAAAATTAGCCAACTTTCTGAATGAAGTTGCATTTATCCGAACTTGAAACATTCTAAATGGGTTTATGCAGGAGGTTTCAGTTTATAGGTTGGAAAGCAAATAGACGTAGCAGTTTCTCTGTCCTCACTTGAGGACTCAACTGCAAAAAAGATAAACGTTCAAGTTTAATTTTGTAAGGTCAAATTGTAATGCTGAATATATTGGTGAAACAATATAAAGAAAAAGGATCAGGCAATATGAACAGGATATTATAAATAAGAAGAACTAACTGAACGGTGGTATGCAAAAAGAGGTGAATTCACTTTTTCAAATTTTACAGGAGAGTAGAAAAACACTTTCAGGTCTTTTGCCCTTCTTGCGTAGCACTGAGACTTTGAAGTTTATTTTCTCAGCGATGCGGTTACATTCTGGGACCTGATATTTTTACAATATGGCTTGGTATACACAACTGAACCTTAGAAGACCTCAATTTTTGTAAAATGTGAACTTACCCGCTTCTTACATATCACGCTGTTCAATTACACGAAAAAAAATTGGTAGTAATTTTTACTATTTGTAAAAGAAAACGCTCCAGAGAAAATTGAAATTTTGGAAGGATGGAGAAGAAAAATATTATGAAAGAGTTATTATTAAATAGACTAAAACATTTCATCAATATATATTTGCCTCTTCCCCCTCGACAAAACAGCAAATATCCATTTGTTTTGTCTTCACTGACCTAATTACGTATATCAATAGCAGATAACTATCAGCTCCCCCCCCCCAAAAAAAAAAAATGGTTTTACTTAGAAATTCTTATGGGATAGCTAATTTTGGGATTCGTTTCCACAAAAAATATTTTTTTGGACCACTTCAAGGTTGCGATATTGTACAAAGAAATTTTTACACAATTTTAGGTTTATACAAAATCACTTTTCAATTTTACATCCAAATTACTGGGAAAAAGTAAAATTACAATACACTCACATGTGAACGAAGCACTGGAGAAAAAAGAGAATCTATTGTTTTGTAACCATCGTCTAGTTCATTCAGAGACTACATACAGTAAATGTAACTACTGTGCTAATCGTTTTTTTTTTTTTTTTTTTTACTTCTTTCTCTAAGTGCGGCGAAGATTGATGGATGAGATAAACACATCAGAAGTACGTAGATCTTAATTTCATGATATGTTCTCTTTGCTTACTTATTTATTTTTTATGCCCTTTTCTTCCGTCTTTATACGAATCGTTACGCCGAATTCCAGACATTTGTTTTCTTATGCAAGACATTCGGTATCATTTTGATGATGTACAAGACAGAAACAGTTGCTTACCATCACCTTTTTTCACTTCATTTTTTTCCCCTCCTTATAATTAATTTGAATTTTCAGTGTTATCTACCTACTGTTAGTAAGTAGTCGTGCGTATACTTGAATAAAAATTCAGATTTTTCAAAAGAAAATGGAGAATGATTCGCCATGTCAGGTGTGCAGGATTTATTTTTCGAAGTAATGCCACATGTGAGAATGAAGATATCAAAGTATGCGAGAAAGTAGAACCATACGGAGCATTAAAAGCAGTAGTTTATTTTTGTAGAGAAAAACAGCAAATCAAAATTTGAAAGAATAGTCAATTAAGATAGGAGACACCTTGTGTATGATTTTATGGTCTGACTCTAAATCTAATTCCTTTACCTGCATAGATGTCTCTTTCATTTCATTCAGCAATGTAACTATAAGGGGGGAGGGGTTCAAGAGAAACCATTGACTGCTCTAAAAATATCCCAAAATTTTTGGGAGAACTATTGGATAGTGGACGTATCTTATTTGGTTCAGTCACCCCATGAGAACTTGATATTCAATACCCTCATTCCTATCCGAGATGAGTGGAGAACATGAAAATCCTCAACCATGGAATGGATTCACCATTTTCATTTCATAGCTTTATCCATTACTGCGTTAAGCCTTCGTGCTCGAACCAGCCACCATTTTATTTTCAAATTATTCAGCCGAAAGACAAAAATAAATCCGCCTTTACGGAAATAACAAAGTATAGAAGAAATGCCATAAACGGAAGGTAAACGTATTTTCTGAAGGAAAAAAAAAGATTTAAATTGTCCTTCATGTCGCAACTACTAAAGGTGCCATAATTAAGTCATAAAGTTGATAGCAATAAATTAGAGAAGATAACAACGAGAAGGTATGGGTGTTTGTATACCAGTACTTGTATTATGATTCATCGTGGAACAATGTAGGATTAGTAAAACATCTGTCATAAACGACTCCTACTTTAAGAACGAAGTTAGCTGTCAAATTATAAAAAATGAAAAAGAAAAGATAATAATAAATAACAACCTGCCAGAGTATAAGGAATCTTCTAAGAAGTATGCGTCAAATGAAATGCTTCAACTATTCCATTTGAAAAATAAAGTAATTAAATGCCCAATCTTCAGTGCTGTATCCTGTTTCTGACGTCATCTTTTTCGGTGTCAGCAAATTTTTAGAGAAAAACTTATGTTGCTGCGATTCAAGTAGTTAATTGCTGCGAAAGAAATCCTTTTGGTTCCTTCAATAAATACAGTGAAAATCGTTTAAATCAAAATTACAAGGCCTCTACATTTCTTCTCGCTATATCAGATAATTTTATTTTATATTAAAATATTGCATGAAACGAATTGTTTGTTGGTATTAATTGATTTTGAGGAGGAATCCTCTAATACTTAATCAAATTAAATTTAAATGAAAAAAAAATTTAGGAGAATCAGAAAAGTAAATGGAAAAACTAATTTTTAAAAATTAATAGAAGGTTTTCTAGTCGAAAACCTGCTAAAAAGGTATAGTCATTATTTATGATATAAATTTCCATAATTCTGAATAATTCTTCTGAACTTTTATAAATATTATTAAAATTTATGTAAAATTTCATATAGGTAGTACATAATTGTTCTTTATAAGCAGCGTGAAAATTCAAACTTTATTAATAAGTTATAGATTTATTTAATATATTGTATATCTGCTCCAAAATATTTATCTGGATGGAAAAGTATTTTCTTCATTGAAAGTTGAGTAGGAGCTATTTTTATTCTTATTTTTTCATTTTATATATTTTTCCAACAATTTAAATAAATATTTAGGTATTACTATACGAACCTATTAATTACTTTTGGCCATCAATTTAGTGTTGAAATGAAAGATTTGAAAAATCTCATCTGAAACACAAAAAACCTGATAAAGCGTATAAAACCTATAAGAATATTCAAAGTTCTAATCAAACAAAACTTATACGACTTTTGGATCGACGTATAAAAAATAATTTTATTTCTCGACGAGGATTCGAAGTTAAATTAATTAACGGTCTCGTTTTGGGCTACAAAATTAGAATACGAAACGATCAATAAATTTTTATTTTATATTCGTATATTTGCCGAATGATTAAAGCAAGAATGATTATCATTTCAACCAAGACGCGCGTATGTAAGAATTTCAACATTTTTTAATATCGTGATTGATATTTAAAGACCTGTATCGTAGGTTCAACACAAAATGTGCACATAAATTAAACGTTCACCATTTCATTTTAATCGAAGCTAACTACATATTTTCCTACGTCTAACTCGATATTAATTAGTGAATAAAAATATTTTTTTTTTATTATGCTTATTTGATTTCTAAATCATGATCTAATGATTCCTTGGTATCAGTGGCGCCCACATATTTTCAAATAAGTGGTGCAAGATCACTTGGGGGGACCTTTTCAATAAAAAGACCCCTCATAATTTTGTTTACTTAAAATTCTGTTCGACTTATTTGGTAGTAAGGGGGTATCGAAATTCCCATCTGATGAAGCCCCTAAATTGTAAGGTCCGGTGCGACCGCACCATTTAACCCCCCAGGTGGGCCCCACTGGACTAACCAGTGGCAAATTAGACTTACTTAGTACTACGAATATCTTCCTTCAAAATCATATTGAGCAGGTGGAATAGTCTATAGGTAGGGGTATAAGAATTTTCAAAATATAAAAGACAACAATTAAAAAAAAAATTTAAACGTTTATTCAAATGCAATATCTATACAAAATTCATACGTAGACTACATTCGATTTTACATCAACTAATGTCAATAAATAGGTATACAAATGCAGGTAATATTAAAAAAATATAATATTTGGTAAACAAAAAATTTGAGAAATTAAATTTTTAGCAAATAACAGGAAGAAGCCATCCAATTTTCCAAAATATTATTGCAAAGGTAGATCGAAAACAACTTCGATAATGAAGAATGGAAACGAGCCTTCAAATAAAACCTCTGATGGAACAAAAACAAAAATCAAACATCAAACCTTTCTGAAGTGGTGGAGGGTAATTATAAAAATTATACTCTGACATTGAATAGTTTCAGCGTTTTAATAAATGGTGTACAAAATTTGTTGCTATTTTAGCTATACAGCTTTTCACCTGAACTGACTATGATTCAAGAAACAGTCAAATTTGTTCACGGACGAGCTATAAAATAATAAGGAGCAAACTTCTCAGAAATGACTTATTCAGGACCACCTCTGAAGTAATTTAGGTTTTCATTTGTCTTAACGCTGGGGGGAAGTCTGCCAATTTTAAAGCAAAAAAATTTCCACTGAAATGTAAATAAAATTTTCCCCATCTCCTTTAAGTCGTCATAGCAAAAGTCTAGCCATGATGTTGTTTGTTGTTTTGCAAGAGTAAAATATATTTTTCAATAGTGGAAATAAAACAATCATTTTGTTTTAAAATTAAGTTCCTATCAAGTTACTTCAATCTGCATTTTAGAAAATACTTAACCTACAAACGGATAATTAATTCCAAAAATCAGAGTTTTTTGCTGGTATATTCTTCATTTCTATTTTTTAATGAAGTACAAAAATCTAGGCTCTATACATAGAAATGTTGTACAAATAATTTTACGATCCTACAAATTTAAGAAATAAAAATTCAAGTACTAAATTTTGTTGTTGAAAAAAAGGCATAGAAAAGTATGCTTCAGTCTTGGTAGGCAATAAATAAGGAATAAAAATTAATGAATTCATTCTTTTTTTCTTGAAAACGATTATTATGAATATCTACGAAATGCGATCTGGCAAATAAAAAAAGGTTTGACTTAGAAAAATTTGAAACAGTTAGTTTTCCAAAAGACGAAGAATAAAAAAAAGAGAATTTATAATATACCAAATACAGATTACTCAATGTCCGATAAGAAATCATGACAATTAAGTCTAAGAAAAAAGGCAATTTTCAAGCGGTAAAAAATAAAACGAGGAAAAAAATTTACTTGTCTAAAAAATTGTCAGAAAAACTTTTAGATTTCCTTATGCAGCCATACTACAGAGAAAAAAGATTTCCCTTCTTTTTCCCCATTACAATTTTCTTGTTCGATGAAATGTAAGGGAAGAAATGGAAAAAGAGATATCAAATTAGGAACTAAAATAACGAGGAAATTATGCGATAACGTAGAAAGTTTCTTAAGGTATTTCTCAAATAAGTATAAAAATAATGTTCTCTATAAGGTTGAAAAAAATAACAATATGTCGCAAGCCTACTTAATAAATCACAAAATGGAATTTTTAGCCTTTTGTTTTTTTTTTCTCTCTTTTTCTCGCAAAGAGAAAAAATTAACAATACAAGCTCTCATATAGAATAAGCGTAGAGATTTTAACAAAAAAATGTTTTTTGCTTCGTAAAAAGCTAAGAATTTTTATGAATAAAAACTTTTTAACGAGTGTTTTTAGCTTCACATAATTGTCGACGATTTTTTTTTTTGTTTTTTTGCTTCGTGAAGGTGGATTTAAAAACAAAATTAAAAATTAAACGAGGAATTTGAAAGCTTCACAGTATACAAAAATTGTTTTAATATTTACAAAATTTATAAAATAAATATTGTACATAGCTGCACGAATTACTTACAAGAAGAAACGTGTACGATAATTTCGTAAATTACGTGTAGGTAACATAATGACTTTTGTTTTCTTTCTTCGCTTCGAAGAAATAATTAAAATTAAAGAAATTTTGTGTCATAACGAGTTTGTAACATTCCACGACAACAACTTACAAAAAACGAAAAATTCGAATTTTACTTTCGAGGAGGATCGCAGAAAATTCTTGAACTTCGTAATTTCAATGTGCTGTGGTTTAAAAAATTCGTTTATATCTGCAACAAAGAAAATAATAAAAATATAATTAGAAAACAGAAAATAGAGGAAGTTATACAAACAAAATATTATACAGTTCGATAAGCCAGGGTATAACAATTTTATTTTTTTAATAAATTCACTTCAATATAACCTTAGTAGGTACTTATACTAAAAATTATAACAACACGAGAGTCAAGTTGCAAGAGTCAAACTAAACTGTGCATCAGTAGCAGAGAGCAGCCAAAAGTAAACCAGCATAATATAATACAATAAATTAGAGACAGAAAGTAAAGGGCATTATAAGGCTAGTCGTCAATTCTATTTTATTTTGAAAAAATTAATAGAGAAGGACATTAGTAGATTTTTGCTGACTTCCCAAAGGGGGAGGGGTTAGGAAATAAATTTAATGCTTAGTAATATCCGTCAGCACGAATACCAAGTGTGAAGCTGCAAATTAAAGTTAAGCAGCCATATTCTGTGGCTCAGTTTGGATAGGTGACCGTTTCACTTTCACTTTGAATAAAAAGGCGGACAAATATAATATTGACTGAAGATGTTTCAGACTATTCAACAACCTTCTTTACACCTCTACTTTCCTCGTCCAAGAATTTCAATTTTCTCTTAGGGGGCTTATTTTATTTCTGAGGTGTTTAGCCCCTTCTTAAATTTGCCTTTAGAGAAGGTAGGAATGACTTTTGATACACTCTTCATTTATAATTCGAGATAGTTGTAAAAATTCTTATTTTATCAGAGGTGGCTGATTTAATTTCACGGGGGGTTAGATTTAGCCCCCCTCCCGCCGCCACCTTACCAAAATATGCCTTTGTAAAGGGCAGGAATGATTTTTGAATTACTCTTTATTTGTATTTTGAGATAGTTATGAAAATTCTTATTTTCTCTGAGGAATCTGATTTCGTATCTAGGGGGTTTAGCCCACGGCCCTCCAAAATCCGCCATAGACGAAGGTAGAGATGACTTCTAAAATACTAATTTATATTTTGAGATAATTATAAAAATTCTCGAACGAAAATTCTCGAGGAAGTACTAGGTATGGATACCTCCTGCGTGTGTATTCTTCCTTCAGAGTACCATCTGACCACAAGACTTCTGTTTCACAGATGTTTCCAACACAATATAAATGATGATGCTAATTTCTACGTAGTAGGTTGGCTACCGTTATACTATAGACTGCCTAGTGAGCAAAACATATGTGCACAATTCTAGCGAATGTCCGATTTTCGCATTATCGTTCGCCGCGGCCCACGAAAGTAGATTAAACGAACTTGTGTCGAATTTTTCCAAAAAAATCTTTGAAAATACACGATGAGACGGCATGAGAATGCGAAAATGATGATCGTTTGTCGATGGGCCGGCACCATATTATCATCGTGGAAACAACGTACCCATTAAACGGACCACGACCAAGACTCTCCACAAAAATAGCCACGCACCGTGCAAACAATGGAATTCGAACCTTGATAAATATCAGGTATAAGGAGAGAGACGAGAAGAAAAAAAAAGAGCCCAAAAATCGAGAGAAAAAAATTCAACCAAAAAACTGGTTCTTGTTAACGTCCAAAGATCTCGCTGTAGAAAAAAGCAACGAAAAGAGGGAAACATAATTGCCAAGATGGATTGGTGTCAAGGAGGATACCAGAGCATCGTAGATCTTATATACACCCACCGTTGATCGATTTTTTCGGCGTGATCCGTCGTTCCGGAGAGAATAATTAGAACACATTGAGCCAAGATGAAATTACCTTTTTTTTTTCTTTTTTTTTTTTTTGCGCTCCACCGATGAGATTGAAAAAACGCTGCCCTCCTCCACGCGCGTATATGAAAAGAGAAAATGAGTCACTGAAGGGGGCGAAGGGGGTAAGAAAATAATCGACGAGCCAGACAACACTGACCAGCGGCAGTTCGGCGCAGTGAATGAAACGATTTTGAATGCTAAATTGGAAACTGACAAAATTCTTCAACTTTGTCTAAAACATTTTATCCAGAAAATTTTGGAAAATTAGCAAAATTTATAGCTCCCCCTCTGGGTTCTTTTCTCTGTTGAGAAATAGAGGGTGCGATTTGAATTTATCTCAAGTGATTAGCTGGGAAACTAATATCCTTGCTGCGGGGGTGTCTTTCACTTATAATCATCACTGGAGTAATACGTAAGAAGAGCTTGGTATCAAAACGCATAATATTATCTTTGAGAAGTAAAATTTTCAAAAAAAAGTAAAAACCTGATGATCTTTTCTTTAAGTGCGCTAATTTTTTTTTTCCTAAGTATCTCGAATGAAAAATATCACACCAAGCTTCACTAGTGATATCAACCAACTTTTGCTCCATCATTCCATGACAAAAAAACAAATTAAAAAACAAAACTAAAACAAATGATAATTTTTGGAGGATGAACCAATTTAATATTTTTGTGTCTACCAAGGTTTAGTTCCCAAACGACTGCCAGGATGAAAACTCGAATAAATTAAACATGCATTGGGTCAATTTGATAACTGGTACCTGATGCTGATTTTTATCTGGAGATTATTTTGAAATACGCAATATCCGAATGAACACTGCTTTTTTGAGCCAAATTTTTTTCATCATATCAGTAGCTCAGAGACAGATAATTCGATAATTTGCTGATATATTTCAACTGAACCGAAATTTTTTCTGATATAATATGTTCAAAAACTTTGCATTTCGTGATTTCTGCTCAGGGAATAAATTTGTAAGTTGAGCATTACTTCGGTTAGCGAATTGTTTAGCAAACTTGTGATATGGTGTGGTCCATAAATCAAATATTAACAAATATTGAGAAAACATCAACAATGCGACGACTCGCAGGATAAGTGAAAATATTATTAAGAACAATGCCGAATGCACTTTTTTGACGATTTCATATAGAGTACAGGCACATTGATTCTGATGCGTACAATTGTTAGATGACTTCGCAGCAGACAAAAAAAAAATAACTTGAAAGTTCTTTTCCACGTTTCAAGATGCATTTTAAAATAGCCCGAGGAGAATTTTCTCCAGACGTTAGACAAAGCTTGATTCATCTCTTTTGTCTTTGGTACGTCCCTTTTTTGCTTCATTTTCTTATCCATGCATGGTAACGAAAAATATGAGATTTACATAGGAAAAAACGCATTAAAATGTATGCCTCAGACCATATTTTCTGGGGGTGAAAAAAAAACAACAAAAACACGCACATACACCCCTAAATATTCGCTTTTCTTCTAAATCTATACGGTTTTTCTTTTGTTAATATACTTTATCGAATATTTCAAAAATGGATTTTTTCAACATTTTAATTTATATACGACAGAGTGGAATATACAAAAAAAAAAAAAAAAAATGGGCAATATTGTATGAAAAAAACTTTCATGTCATGTCGACGAATTTCTCCTTCGTTATTTTTCCTCTGTCACTTTACTACATATCTTTAGCATATTCCATTTTTTTCAACACATTTTTTCGAAGCTTAAACTTACTTGACGCAATGTAGCCTCACTGCATGCCAAAAAAATTGAGTTTTTCCTCGTTCGAGTAAAAAAATAAACAAATGTAATACACCATATAGACTTTGAAAAAACAAGATAAATGTAATGCGGATGTAAATTGCAGTCACCACGACTGGATAGTTCTTGAAAATTTCCCGCGCAGTTGTTTGGAATTTATTCAACAAGCTTCGAATTGCTTTGCGAAGAGACAAGAGAGGCAAATTTTTAAAAGAACCTTTGAAAGCATTTTCTTCTCGATGTCAAGTTGAATTTACGCGGTGAAAAGGTGGTGTAAAATTGAAACAAAATTAGCGTTAGTTTGAAAATGGGGCTGAGAGAAAAAAGCTAATGGAGAAAAATGTATACTATAGACAATTGTATTGGGATGGAAAGAAAGAAGTGAACTGAGCAGAGGCCAGTGTCATTTATCAGGGGTACTGACTAAGAGGGCTTACAAAACGAGCTACAAAATGAGCTTACAAATTGAGCTTACAAAATGAGCTTACAAAATGAGCTACAAAATAAGTTTACAAAATGAGCTACAAAGTGAGCTTACAGAATGATCTTCCAAAATGAGCACACAAATTGAGCTTACAAATTGAGGACGAATTGTCTAAGTCCTTAAAAATCCGCTTCATCGTCAAGTGCAACAAATCTGTGCAAAATTCATAGTTTTTAACAAATATTCAAACTTATTTTGTTTCGAGGATAATAAACTTCATGCCATAATCATGCCATCATATTTGGGTGTTTGGGCAACAAAAAAACAACAATAAATTTGGTTGGAAATTCATTAATTTCGGTTCATATAAAGATAAAAAATTTTAGAAATTCAAGTTGTTAAATACTTTTTTCAATATTTGACATTTAAATTTGAATGAATTGATAGTTTTAGAATCTTTGAAGGGATCTTATCCTCAGATATCTGATATCCTCAAAATACAGATTTGATGATTCATAAAAATATACGAAGAAAATCTGGGTAAGCAAATAAATTTAAAGAAAGCGAAGACATACTGACGTGAGTAGAATCATCTCACACATTCATCGCCAAGTCTCTGGAACGTATGCAGAAAGTTTATAGAAATCACTACAGGTGCGTTTCATTACACCTTTACGTAGGAGGAGAAGTGCAGAGGGTGCACATCGAGTAAACGAAAAAATAAATAAAAATTCGGTTCGAGTGGCGAACTCGTACACCATAAAAGTCGATTAGGTCGTATGCAGCAATGGTCATCATAAATCCATTTGTGCCGTAAACGCCCGCCAGCAAAATACCTTATTTTAAAAAACCGTTCACGTCCGTAAAAGTCCTACCCTTATACTACAGTAGTAGCTTAGTCCATATCACAAATATTGCCAGCTAAGCTTTTGCAAAGGCTATTTTGAGGCAAAAATGGTGGGCACAATATCGACGACAGCCTTTTTTTTTCCCCTTTTTAAATACATCCTAAGAGCACGTTTTGGGTTAGCCAGAGGGATAAGAGGGAAAAAAAAATCGTACAGGAAACAGTGAACAATAGTCTGAAAGAGAAAATAATGCATTAGAATAAAAACTCTACGATGAATATCGAGAAACTTCAAAGTCCTATTTTATACTAAAAACCAAGATATCTTGATTTTTTTTGGCTCCAACTTACTTCTGCTGTTTATGTCAGCTTAATTTGCATGTAATCTTATTTTTTCTTCGACAGTATTTGATACATTAGCTTCTGTTCATCCTATTGGTACGCCTGCATTTACTCATCTTAGCACTCATATATCTCCAGCTATGTTATTATACGACAGGTAATAACGGTGAATAAAAATACATAATATTTTCTTATTTTCCAAATTTTTCAAAAATCATCCCTTTTGATTATTTCTTATTTCTGAGCCTTTTTAGTCCAACAAATAATTTCTCAATTTGAAAATTTTATCATCCTCTTTCGACAGAAATTCCTCAATCCCTCTACGCTTGTACTCCAAAGGAAGCAATTTTTTTCTAAAATCAAAAAATAGAAATCTCCAAAAAATGGCGAAGAACTATAGTTTTATATAACAAATATATAGCCGAAGGGAATGAATGGTAAAAAAAAAATTTAACTTTTGGAGAAGAACAATTTTATGACCTCTTTTTTGTCTCACATACAAATTGTCCTATTTAATGTAAGAAAGAGGGTAAAAAATTCGATCGTTACTAGCAACCACCATTCAAATATAATACTCGCTGCAAACTCTTTATTTCTTTCTATTTCACTTTTTTTAGCTTTTTATTACAGGTTTCACGTTTCAGCTGGTGAGTATCCAGAAAGAAAAAGAGAAAAAGGGAGACGACATTTCAGCACCTCTTCATACGGCTTTTGAATAATAATAACAAGATTCGTGTTTCCTATATATGCTCACACATTCGCAGCCACCGAGAAATGGTGTTAATGCGATTGATGCGAATATGGAAATGTAATTTTGTGCTTTCGTTAGATTTACACGGCTCTAGCTTTTGCAGTCTTTAGGTACGCAGAAAGTTTTATTTTAGAAGGAAAAAAAGTCGGAATGAATTATAACGATGCGTAAGAAAGAAAGAAAAAAAAAATGAAAAAGTCACAGAAAATAAAATCGTATGGCACGTAATACCATACTGGATATAGGGGCTTACTAATTCCATATTTTCATCAAAGAAGTTGAAAAATCAATTCAAATTTTTCCTGCTGTTGAAAAGTAGGTCAGGTAGTCAAACACTTATACGCATTTTAAATAGAAAAATCTAGAACAGAAATAGATAAAGATCAGGAGTGATTCAATTACACGTCGCAACTCTTCTGAAAAAGAGTCACTACTTAAAATACCACAGTTTTCAGTAAACCTGATTATAAAAGCTTCAAATTGTTATAAATAAGTCAGCGAATTTTCAACCAAATTATTCCATCAAATAAAAGCTAAATTATACACAAAACATTATAATAATAAAAATGAATATTCTTCGTAGGGGAAATTTGGTGGAAATTTTGTGCGTCCGTGCATCCGGCCATCAAGTTCATAAATTCAAAGTCAAGGTCATATATTCGAGGTCAAATTAAAAAAATTTTTTAATACTAATAATGCAAAAAAGAATTCATCTCTGCCTTGACAAAGCTTTGTGAAGGTTCCCGACCTGCAAACTGTGACATAAATGTGACGCGAAATGTGACGCAGATGTGTACACAAATTCAACCAGTCAGGAAGTAGTGGCACTTTTGTGACACTGATGTGATTCCATTCTTTTCCGGTGGAAAAATTATAGGTCACATTAGGTCACATTAGTGTCACAAAAGTGCCACTGCTTCCTGATTGGTTGAATTTTTATACACATCTGTGTCAGAAAAGTCTCACTGCTTCCTGATTGGGTGAATTTTTGTACACATCTGTGTCAGAAAAGTGCCACTGCTTCCTGATTGGCTCAATTTTTGCCACATCCACGTCAAATTTCGCGTCATATTTCCCAGCCACATTTGTGTCACACTGCAGATCGGGTTACAGCTATTTTCAATATTTCTTCCAATATACCCCACAGAATGATTCACAGAGAGCCTAAAAATATGGTAAACGCTAAAAATACTTATTCGTCAAACACGTTAGTTTTACCTCCCTCCCCTCCCCATCGAAAGCGTTGCTACTTATAATTTCGACAGTTTCAAAGACCCCATTCATCCACAATCGACAATTCTATACGATGGCCACCAAAATGTTAACGATGATTTGAATCAACGTTTAATAACACGCTCGACTAGATATTCGACATTGTTTTTTATGCATCACTCATTGTTCACTTCAGCCCCTGTGTCCTTCCGATTAAAACGGCGTTAATTCGTAACTAATGTGTTTAACGTTTACGAGGAATAGAAATGGTTGCATTCGTAGCCATAGTCGAGGAAGGGGTTTCAACTGACGAACAAAGAGCAAAGGCACAGAACTGGCGTGCATTGCTTTGAAATTCAAATCGTGAGGGTGGTCAACTTGAGGAGTGCACAAAAAAAAAAATTAATATCTAGGCGTGAATAATTTCCCGATTAATCCATACCAAGAAACATTTTTTTTTCTGCAGCCAAAAAAATGGTGTAATTACACCAAGCCATATGTTGAAGAACAAGTGAAAACAAGAGCAAAAAAAAAAAGTTGGGCTTATTTTGAAGAACGGAAGCTCAATTTTTTATCAAGTTTTTTTGACTAACCTGCAGGCTTGCCATGTTGCATATGTTGTGCACGTGGGGAGCGCACGACATTAATTGCATCAGAATGACGAACCCATTCAAGGTGCATTCGTATTTTAATTGCAAGTACCTACATGGTATGTCAAAAAAGTTCCCGGACAGAAAATTAAACCAGCGATATGGCAACACTGAGGCAAAGCGGACTATTGGGGTGTGATTATACACTCGTCAGCTCATTATGTGTGAATTTTCACCTTGATCGGTTCATTCATTATATTGCAAATGCATGGAATTATAATTCAGTGTAAACGTGCATGCCGATTTAAAGAAAAAATTTAAATGACCATCAAATTTTTGACTGGCTTGAGAAAGATGAATGCGAAAATTGGAAAAATGTTGAGTCAGATAATGTGGTGAAGCTATACTGTCTCAGTCAGCATCGTACAAGTGGGTAGGAGGGTTCAGTGAAGGGCGGAAATCAGTTAAAAATGGTGCTGAGGAAAAAAATTGCGGACAAAAAAATTAAAACTGCAATTTGGCAGCACTGACGTAACGCCGACGGTTGGGGTTTGATTGCACAGTCGCATATGAAGTTTCACATTCAGACGATCGACTATATTTTGTAATGAGAGTGTGTGTGTGTGCGTGAGCGTTTTTTGTAGCCTTTTTTTCCGTGCATTATTTTTCACTGATTCCCGCCCCTCCCTGATTAGTCCCAACAACTTATACGAAGCTGATTGTGCAAGTGTAACCTAACCACATATTTGACTTGACATTTATATAATTTTGGAATTTGTCTCCCCTAATTTAGTTGGTTAAAAGTTCTATCAAAAATTATGTTTAATTTTTGTTTTCTTAAAAAATCGGCATACGACTTTACCCTGCAGTATTAGTCCATGCGTTTGAAACAGAGTGGCTAAACCAATTAATCTGAAACTTTGCACACAATGAGCTGACCAATGTATGAACATGCCACAACCGTTAGTGTCACCTCAGTGTCATCACATCGTCGGTTAGGTTAACTGTCCGGGAATTTTTTTGACAGACCATGTAGTATGTAGTATGATAGACGTGCATATTGCAGACGTAAAGATTAAAATAAATTATGATTTTACTTAGTAGAAATGCAGTCGCATCAAAATTCATATTTTTCGATTTGGTCGTTGACGTTCGTTTACTTCTCCACTTTTACTCTCGTATTTTATAATTCATTTGAGGAATTCGTTACTTAAATTCAAGACAAAATGAGGGACGTGCCAAATTTCAAAGAATATGAAATTTTTCCCAATTGTTAAAATATGTAAGTATCTCATAAATTCAACTTTGGTCATGCGCGTCTTAAACCACCTTCTTAACTCTAAACTATAAGCAGAGAAAAATTATGAATAAAAATGTGCGGAGGTAAAAAATGTCTTCAATTTTTCATTTTTTCAAAATTGAATGAAAAAAATGTCATTTCAAGGGGTGCTTTAAAAATTTATTTTTGAAAGACCAACTGCCGCATCATATGACATGAAAAGAACTTCTTGAAGACTATTAATTTTCTTATAGAAAATTACGTTAGTCAGATTTTTTGAATATTTTCTACTTTCAAGAAAAAAATATGAAATTTGAAAATTTTTTTTGAGGCAATTGACTATCTCCTAAAAATTATTTTTATGCCTTAAGATATAGAAATTGATTCTTTTTCAAGAAAAATTTATTAATTCATGAACCCTTTGAAATTTCAATTTTTAAAGAAATGAAAAATTGAAAAGATTTTGGATCTCGAACTTTTCACATCTTTCTTCATCATTTATGTGCTTGCTTCGAGGAATCTAATTTTTGAAACTAAAAAACATCATGGTAAATAATGGCGCAAAACGGAGTTTTTCAATTATCGTATAGTTTTGAATCTGTAAATTGTTTTAAATAAGTACCTGAATTGGTTGGGAGGAGAAAATAATTTAAACATCTACCCATCAGAAAGCACGCAAACCATCATAAATGAATGGAACTCATGTTGCTCTATCTACAATTGCTGGCAGGTGAACTTGAGGCGGAACACCCTGTGTAAATTGCAGATTTGATCAATAAACAGATTCTGATTCTGATATAACTGGCGAAGATGACTATCCAAGCCGATTTTCTTTCTGTCTCTCAGAATTTAGAATTTCATTTAAACCTACTAACATTTGTTTTTAATGTCCCACAGTGAACTTGGAATTCATAAAACTTACTCTAATCTCTTATATTTTCGAGACAGGGTTCGAGGCATTAATATAGTCAAATGCATCTTTTTCTTTTCTGTTTAACATGGCAATGTAAGAAAAAATGAAGACAATTTAGGCACATGCGAAGCGTGAAAAAGCTGACGAGTAAAGTGGGGTGGCGGGAGCGCCAAAAAAATGAGTAATAAGACAAAAACGAGGCTTTGGTAATAAATTTTCATAACGTCTCCTCGTATATCATTCGTTATTAGTTTTCATTGCGAATTAGAAGAAGAATCGTTCAAACGACTGCTTTTTCCACGTTATCGATTCCAGTTAAACGTAATTGCTGGAGCGAACGTCGTCTTCGTCTTCATCGCTGGATAACGAGTCGACATTTCTCTTCACAGTGGCAAGCCCTGCACCCATACACCCCCAGTTATGTACGAAAAATTACTCAAAATTTGTTCACTTTTTTTCGCTTCCTTTGCTTTTCCTATTTCGATCACTATCCATTTTTTTTTTCTGCTCACCCTTTCCCCATAGACTTTCAGCAAAAATGTATTTAGCTAAATCCTCCAAGGAGACGCCATTGCAGTGAGAAATGTAGCGAGTCCAAAGAAAACACGATTAGAGGAAGAAATGAAGAGTTGTAAAATATATAGGACTACACTTTTTAGACGGCACGATTTTTGTCGACTAAACACTTTTTACATTTTCATGAAGTCACATTTCCGCGCGCAAAAAAGGGTTTTCTAATTAACTGCGAAACATCTGCATCGGGTGTTCTTATTTTACACCGAATTGAGAAATCAAAAACTCTTTCATATAGGTGCTACGTTTTTGTCGCAGACGCTAAATTAATGATGGCGAAGGTCTATTTTGAGGTGGTGATGCGTGAAATTCTCATTTACGTTATCAATTTGAAAACTGCTTACTTCAAACTTTTATAAGAATAGGAACGTCGAAAAAATAATACGTATATACGTTATCATATAGGTAAATCCATGGACGGGTGGGAGGGGGGTTTGAAGACCTACTAAGGCCAAATATATTTAGCCTCTGTCTTTTTCCTAAATTTCATAGAAACCAGCTCTTCTGTTTTTAATAAATGGACTCGGATTCAAAAAGGCAAGAAGACGTGGGAGGGGATGTACAAACGGTCAAGCAATCAAATTTAAGTATGTTCGATTTGGCATGGTTTCTCGAAACTACTCGTGTTTCAAAACTGAGGGCCGGGGGGGGGGGTATAATCAGAGCTTAAGCTTCCCCTCAACAAAATCAGGTTCAAACAACGTACCTCGGCTTAGACATAAAGAGAATGTACACACAAAAATAGACAGTGGTTCAGCTAAACCATCAAGGCCGGGGGTACAATCAGAGCTTAAGTGGGGCTCAAACGAAAACCAGGTTCAACTTGAAAAATTAGGGTATACAATGCGAGTTTAAAAGTTGAGCTCCACTTAAACCCAATTCAAGTTGAGTGGAGTCCGACTGACGCTTAAGGCGAGTTCAGTTAAAAATCAAGAGGAATTCTATTGTATTCGCACAGGTTGGGTAAACTGTACACTGAAAAGTTCCATTTTTTTTATCGATGTATCTGGATTTTGCACCGGTAGTTTGGACTCACTGCATTACCGCACGACACAAAATAGACAACTACAGATGCGAATAATTAGAATTCCCACTATTTTGTTGCTGCATCAGCGATTATGATGGTTTAGTTGAACCACAGTCTATTTTTGTTGGTACACTCTCTTTATGCTTAAGCCGAGGTTCATCGTTTGAACCTGGTTCCGCTGAGGGGAAGCTTAAGCTCTGATTATACCCCCGGCCCTAAAATCGCTGATGCAGCAACAAAATAGTGAGAATTCTGATTATTCGCATCTGTGGTTGTCTATTTTGTGTTGTGCGGTATTGCAGTGAGTCCAAACTACCGGCAAAAAATCCAGATACATCGATAAAAAAACGGAACTTTTCAGTGTACAGTTTACTCAACCTGTGCAAATACAATAGAATTCCTCTCAATTTTTAGTTGAACTTGCCTTAAGCGTCGATCGGACTCCACTTAAATTGAACCGAGTTTAAGCCTCCCTCAACTTTTGAACTCACATTGTACACCCTAATTTTTCAAGCTGAACCTGGTTTTCGTTTGAGCCCCACTTAAGCTCTGATTGTACACTTGGCTCTGATTCATTTTGCTCATTTGTTTTGCCACGCGTTTCAAATCCATTCTTGTTCGTTTTGCCAAAACTCAACTGAATTTCTGGTTTGTCTTTTGAGATAATACTTTGAATTTTTATTTTTGTATTTTTAGAGTTCCTGAAATACGGAATAGATTTTTGCGAACCTGTTTTTAAGAACATTGATAGTGGTTCATCGATAGTATTAGAATCGTTTGCACCAGAAATTGAGTATATTTGCATATTGTGACGCTGGCCCAGACTTATCCAAAGGCTGCAATTACCTTCATACTCTATTTAAATTCCAATTTAAATTGAATATACCTTTGGCAAGCTCGCTGTTGACGTCTTATTTTAATGATGACTAATTTCTTCTACTCTCAGTAGCGGCGAACTTGAAAATTACTATGTTCCGTCGAAAACAAAATGTTACTTCGATATATTTACTTTTTTTTTTATTTATTACCCTTAATCATCGTTTACATTGTGCGAATGTCGTCAACGACTACAATTTACCAACTTTAATCGTCAGCTTTGCAAGCAGTAGTCGTATACGCCCATCCAAGTTTACATACCGAAACCGGTTCATTTTTCCTTCAAAGCAGCGCAAAAAATTTACTCTGCTACGCGAGTAAAGTTGTGGATGAGTAGAGGATTGGGGGGTCGAAATTAACGAACCAAAAAATGGCGGAAGGTGCACCCTGTTCGGATTGGTTAACCGAAGGAAACTGGTAAAACCTTTTGTACACGGGTGTACTCCTGTGTTTTTTATTTTTACGAAATTCAGCTGGTTCAACAGTTAGATGAAAATTAATACTTCAAGAGGAAAAAAAAGGCGTATTCCTGGATGAAAAAAAAAACACACTCAAAAAATACGAGGAAGAAACCGGAAACACGATGGTATTAATTTCCGGTGAGAAATTAAATACTGATTGCTCATTGGTTATTTCAGATACCACCAAAAATTACTTTATCACCCAGCAACATTAACAATTCAACGATAATTTTTGTATGTATACATTCGGATATATAATCGATGTTTATCTATGTGCTATGTAAATATATTATTACTTCATTAATGACAACGAAAGGGTACAGCTAGAATAAAATTAAATGACTAATATACATGAGCAAGGTTTTCTTCATCATTTGTCTTCGAGTGGGGGAGGCGAGGAAATTAGTCAAAAAGTGTGATAAATCTAAATTCACCAGAAATACTGTAACCCAATACCTTCTTCTGGATGGAAATAGATTTTGCAGAAGCTTGCTATTATACAACGTAAACATGGATAAATTATCCATTAGTATAAGTGTAAAAAATGTTTATTAAAAATTAAAAGACATTGTTCAATTGGTATCTTTCCTTTTTTTTTAAATAGAAATTCAGAAAAAAAACCCAAGTTTATCGGGGGCTATGCTACCTCTGCCCCCATCTGGCTACGGGGCTGGTAAGCTAAGAAAATCACCTCTAACAATAGCAACTTTGGTCATTCACTTAGTATACAAGTACAAAACTTTTTATTTACTTGCTACCACTATAGGATTTGAACCCAGTTCATTAAGGTTGAAAAATCAAGAATCAAACTACGTAGCTATACCACAACTCAATTCAACTAGGTGAGTGTTATGTTTTCTTCGCACAACACTTTTAAATCATTGACAATTGTCTGATTCTAAAATGTGTTAAGTGTATTTTAGTGAAATTACACCTGATTACACATTATTGACTTTAGTTTGTTTTTTACCTGTTTTTAATTTTACACTTGACACATTTTGGAATCGGACTCTTCAATTGAAGTTTGGAAGGATGAAAATGAAGAAGGCAAGAGCAGTTTGTGACTCGTTGAAACTAATGTTATGTGTATAAAAATGCGAGTTACTTTGAATAAAACTGTTTGTAATAATATATCGAAGGCTAAAAGCCAGTATTTCAATCTGGCTATTGGTTTAACCGACTACTGTAACAGAAAACTCTATAAAATTTTTGTATCAACGGTCTGTTAAACGAGTAACCAATGTTTGTAATACCCGGCTTATAAGACTTGTAGAAAACTTATTATCTTATTGTCTACCTAATTGAACTAAGTTTTTTGCTTCCCTTTGAAGGATAAGTATCAGGTTTTTTGTTCATTTCTTTTTCTTCAATCAAACAAAACAATGAATAGGTGCCTATAAATTATACATATTCTACATTTCCGTGATTTCAGAGCTCATGACGAACATCAATACCGTTATCTAATAGTCATCCATTCATTATACGCATCTATAAACATGAAATAGGTGCAGGTTTACGAGAACAATAATAATAAAAAGAGATAAAGAGCAATATTGAGATGATGATACAACTGATGAGATGAGACATACAGGACGTGACTTTTGTATTTTAATCACCCCGGTAGACTTCAGAAAAAGCTGATATCATATTAACGCGTAATTTAATTGCATTGTAACAAGAAAAATAATGACTCATTTAGAGACCACTTTATGGTGTGCAGCGTTATAATTTCTTCTCGATAATGAAACTTAAAAATAAACAAATATGTATCTAATTGAATATCCTCAACACCACAGAACTATTTACTATAGGATTTGGCTAAGTATACAGAAGTAAAAAAAGATTTCATTCGTTTCTCTTATAGAGAAGAAAAATTGAAGAATCGAATCACAACCTAGTAAGTCCTAAATCCACTTTTTTACTTATTAACAAGCAATTCTTCAAATCTCAATAAATTCTCGTGCAACAACCTTATACTCGTAAGATGGACTGATTTATAAAACTGTTAGATGCCAGCATGAGTATAGAAGTATAGTCTGATAAAATTTCCCAACGAAATCTTTATGCAGTTTTCAAGTACGTTTGAGTCCTCTCCTCTTCGTTTTCCCATGAAAGATAAATTGCCAGCAACGAACCAAAATTATCTTCCTACCGAATAATCACCAAAAACAACAAAATAATGAAGAGGTTAAACGAACAAAAGAAATTTTCCCAGTGCATTTGGACGTGTAATTAAAACAAATACAGCCCATAGAAATGGAAGCAAAAAAGAGAATCAAGAAAAAGGACTTAAGCACACATACCGAAAAAAAAAAATTAAAAAAAAAAACATGGAATCTGCTTAAAAAGAGATTTCCTGTTTGCAGGTAAATTGTAATTAAACGCCATATTCCATGTAAATGACCAATGATAAGCTGACAAATGACGGATTTAACAGGGTATCACCACACTAATGTGTTTCTTGTTAACAACCATCATTTTTTTTTCTGCCTGCGTCTTTGTTTCTGCTGTAACAAATTTCCACCATCCAGTAATTACTAGAGCTTGTTCAAGAACACCATTTTCTCATAAATAAAAAAGCCACATTGTGTTTCCTTTTTTCTTTTTTCTTTTTTTTTCAATTAACAGACATTCCAAAAGAGTAATTCAACTTTCATATTTGCTCTGCAAAATGATGCAGTTTGAAATTGTTCTCATATTGGAGTGTACAGCAATACATGCACACAATCATAAACTAGTTCACCTCCAAATGTATGAACCATGAGAGTATAGAAAAAATTAATATCCGTTATGTCTGCTGGAAAGATGAAGACGTTGTCCAGCGAGCACGACGACAGATTCTTATCAAACATTCATCAAGTAGAAGAATAAATCAGCTGAATGGTGTAGGAGGATGGTAGAAACTGGCGACTACTTTCTTCTGTTTCGTTTTGAGAGAAAAAAAAAAATCTAATATAATAATGTAGACGTATATAACCCTATTTATTCACAGTTTATTGAAAAAAGCTTTTAAATAATGCACGGATATCTACATTTTCCCCAGTAACTGTAGCACAAAATGTCCCATCAAAAACCGTATAAAATCCTCAGTGGGATGTAAAGAAAAATTGGACCGAGAAGGGGTTCGGGTGAGGGCAGGAGTGAAAAACCGACGGAATCCGTGTAATATTCTTCTATTACGTTGGGCACGTATTAAAAAAATAATTTACATCTCCATGGGGGCACTCCGTAAGGTTTTTTCGGTGTAGTAACCCGCTCACTAAAAATGAACGTACCTACATCGTTTATGAGCGCCAAAAAAAAAAAATCGTTTTTGACGAGTAGAAGTAGGAAAAAAAAAACAATAATAGGGAGAAGAATGGAAATTAATGGCCGCAGCCAATGCGAGTGCATGAACTCTGAAATTAATGCAGATATTTGAGAAGATAAATTCACCTATTTTCAGGCAGAAAATGTAAAAATATTTTAGCTTTTATGTTTCTTATCAAACTGGATCGAATAGGCATTGAGTTTCTCAGAAAATCATCTTTCAGCTGATTTTCTAAATCATCTGCTACTTCATCTGTTAACATCAAATTATCAAAGAAATCTTCACAGATTTCAGCCAAGTTGAAGATTGGAGAACCCTGAAAATGTCTATAATATTGATATCCTTAGAGTAAGGGCAGGCATAAACCCATACTCAACTTTTGTTGCGCTACAATTTTTTTTACAAATTGTGCCACTCAGATCTTTTTTTGTTTTTTTTGAAAACCCATCGAGCACTTTTCAGCAATAAATTGATGAATTTGAAGCAATTATAAGGAATATCAAATAAATTATGAGTTAAATTGTGAAAAAAAGGAAAACCGGCTTTTCGCACCGCAGTTTTTTGGTCAAACGAATTTTACTCTCTTAGAGCAAAAACTAACTTTTGGGTAGGGTGAAAACCCTTAAATGCATAATTGCGTAATACTATCAAAAGTAGGTCAAAATTTTATAGTAAGTTGAATGAAAATCTGAATGTATTAGTATTGATCATCAAAAATAATAGAACAATCTTGACTTAACAATAAAAAAAAAAAAAGATAAAGAACAAGCCAATTCCAACTTTTTCTAATGGCAAACTTCTTCCAAAACAATTTTTGTGATATAGATGCATTTTAATTTAAATTCATATTAATGACTGAAAATGGCAATGATATGATGCGCATATGTTTTTCATATAAATCTATCGTTTTAAAATGGTTTGGATTTGCCAATTTTAGATTTATAACAGTCGGCTTCGTCTTATATCCTACTCACGAAAATCAGCAGTCCACTGACACCAGCATAGATCCAAAATCAAACATACCAACCTACTTAATTTGGAATTTTTACAAATGAAAATTGCAAATACTTAACTATACAATTTTGATGAAAAATTGGCAGCAGGCCTACAGGATTTCAGATGTTCAATCAGCAATGCAACTAAACTTTCGTCTTTATGTCTCATCAAAATTAGTTTCGGACTGTTTCTTGACATCTTCTCATCAAGATTAGTTGAAGAGCAAAAAAATAATATTTTATGCCTCTGAGTTCGGCATCAAAGATTGATTTTTTTTTTCTCAATCGATTTTTAAACTGATTCTTATCAAAATAACTTGGCTTTTTTATGTATTTCTTCGCCTTTTTTAATTCAGTTCAATAAGATGAAATATCAAAATCAACCATCCGAAAGATTCTGATCACTTCAACGGATAATTTATAGTTTTTTAGGCTCGCTAAAATTTATAGATCACAATCTGAAATTATTTCAGATGATGGGAATCTATTTTCGATTTCAAGTTAATATTATGCCGCTTCTAATAAACATTTCTGTCTTGTTATCATTTTTCGAAAATCGTCCGATTTTTCATTCATATGGCGTGGAAAATTTCAAAATTGTGAAACATATGTTTTCAATAGATTACCTGAATTGTATTCACCTGGTCTTAGGTGTTGTAAAAAATTGATTTTGAATAATTCTTTCATTATTTGTAGAATTTTCTCACAGCTACTGGTAAATATGTAAAAAAAACTTTAGACTACATCTGCTTAATCACGAAAAAAAGTGAAGACTCGAGCATTTCAAGCTTGCATATTGAATAGAATATACAAAAAAACAAAACTGAAGAATCATTTTGAACTAAAAGAATATATACAACTGAAGGCAGATATTAAAGAAAATTCAACGTCAGAAAAGATGTCACTGCCTATGAATCCATTTTTACAGATATTTTACACTTGTGATTTTTAACGTAGGTATTTATAGATTGGGTAAAAATATTATTCCCTCCTCAATTTATGTCCCCCTCCAAAGTTATCTTACGACTAAATTACAATTTATTTTTAAATATCAACAAACCGAAGGTAAAAACATCATTTTCCATGAAACCCTTCAAATTCGGATCCTTTTCTGTCTAACCAGGGATATTAGGAAATACCTGTTGCTGCCGCAGTTGTAGATGTAGTCGGTAAATTGTAGAAAGAAAAAATAATTTCACCCGTTATAAACTATTAAAAAGCTTGAAACTAATTTCACATGCATATTTTTTGCATTTTTCGAACGTATTATATGAGATTTTATGAGGATATGGAAACCGGTTTTTTGTTTATTAAAAACCAACTTCAATAATATATCGCTATAAAATAAATGTGCAACAATCGTATTTTGATTGTATTAAAATTATTGCATAGGTCAATCGTTAGACAATAAATCACAAAAATTGAAAATGAAATTTTAAGAATTTTCAGATGCTCAAGTGCAGCATACGGGTGATGCCATAACTTATGCAGAAAAGAAAAAAGAAGAAAAACCATGGATAAGCCAAAAGAAAGTTCAGTATTGAATGTTGATCTATTTCGAAGGGACACCACCTAAGTTCATCTATCTATACACATTAATACCTACCAACGATAACAAGAAAACATTTGCCATTTGGGATCAACGCAGCCTTCAGTCTCAACTGGTGCAGAATTTCAAAAATGAGAATTATAAAATCCCTAGGTTATTTTCCAAAATAAGTAGCCAGATAGTTATTACTTATGGCTTAGGGAAAACTTGAAGAATGTAGGATAAGCGATACAATTTTCTATCTTGAATACCGCGTGAGCTATGATTTATTTTCTCACATAAGACGATATAAGTGTAAGTTGCCAAAAAGTATGGAGAATAGTGCGAATAATAAATCATTCATTTTTATCGATGGAAGAACATCGACGCGGAAAAAGAAAATTTGCGTACAAATGTCGAGATAAAACTGAATTAATGCGGCCCTTCGTTGACTTTTTCGCAAGAAGACAGATTTTAGCACTCGACATCGTCGACTATAGCTGAATTTAATTTCAAACTTCGAGCTTTTTTCTCTCCTTTCATTTTTGATACGAACGTCAATATTTTATACGCATTTTCTACTTTTACCTATATTTTTTACAAAATATGGTAACAAATTATAATTTGACAGGATCTGGGTAGTGCAAAAATATAAACCTTCAGCATGGGTTCATCATTCATGAGGATAGCATTTTACATTGCCAGAAAAGCATTTCGTTAGTCCACAAAAATTAGAATAATTTTAAAACAAATGTCAGCATACCCATAAAACAAGGTGATCTCATACGCAAACTTTGCTCAATTTGTATTGATGGGAGCTGAAAATTGTTTTTCGCTAAAAAAAAAAAATTTGAATATACCTACTACAGGTTTTCTATAAATATCCTGCTGAAAAACGATAATGAATAAAGATTCACAAATGCGAAAAATTATCAGAAGTTGATACAGAATAAAAATGAAAAAATACAATGATATAACAAAATTTTGTCAATTACCTTTGAGCTTTGTCACTATTGACTTGCCTCCCACTTGATTCTTTGAATAGATATAGGTACTATTCACATTTACTTGATAGAAGTTAGTGAGGAAATTAGAAAAAAATGAAAATAAGATACAAATTTTAAAAATGCAAATTCAGTTTACTAAATCGAAAATAAAATATCATATTGTTGAAAACTAATCTAGTCTACAATTGTTGAAAAATAATTTTATCTATTGTGAATAATTACCAGCTACTGCGTTGAATGAATTTCTCTTTCTAAAATTAGCAGTTTTCTTCAGCATAAGAGGGGCTCAGAGTTGTTCCCCAGATTTTGAAGCACTTGTGGACAGGGCTGGCGTACGATTTGGTGAAGATGGTGGTTTTTTGTCCCGGGAACCAATATTCTTCAACTTTCAAGTAAACGTTGGTAGCTCCACTGGGAATATTGATTTCCTTGTTGACACCGAGAGTGAATTTTCCAGAGGATTCAGATTTTCTTTCTCCGTTCAGGTCGTAGTCGACATTGAAGACGGCGACATAGCCTCCACTGTTGCGAACCATTATGGAACCTGATTCAGCAGCAGCGGATGCAGCGAAAGCCACCAATAACACAGCAACAATTTTAAAAGACTGCATTTTTAATTTGTTGAAAATTCTATTAAAAAATCACAACACGATACAACTCAAAAATTCTCTAAGACTTATGAAACGACTGATGCAGAGTAGTGCAACTATTCAGTTTTTATACCTGTGATACCTGCGAGGGTCATCGGAATGATATTTTTAAATCTAAAAGGTTATTTGTTTTCAATGCATAAACAAAGTAATTATGATCAAAGTCGATGCAAAAAAGAGATTATTAAAAATGAAAGGAACGTGTGATCATTACAAAGGTTTTAATTGGTAACTTATGCAGTTGCATTATGAACCTAATGTTTGCACGCGCGTTCTAATTGCTTATAAGTTCAAAGACATTTAGATTTTATATTTATCATTTATCGAAGATAGACAATCAATAATAAAAAGATTTAAGTGATGCAACTTTACCAGTGAAACTATGTGTTATCTCAGAAAGAACCAATTGATAGCTAAAAATACTAATGTAATTTACTTCGTAATAAGAGATTATAAAAGTCAACTGAAAGTTTCGCAGAAAAGTAGGTACAGGTAACAGTTAAATATTTAATCGATTCGATATTATTTATTTTTTCAATATTAATTCTAATGCATGCGTTTTTACTTACGTTCATTTAATATTTTCTTTTATTCCGCATTGAAATTTTGGAAATCTTATGCAGTGGCACCTCAAAAAAAAAATTTGTTTCAAATTTTCTCACTTAATATTATGTAGGTAGGTAGTGTGATTTTGAATATTTTTCTGAAGCCCTTTTTCTCTCGATGTTACGTATAGTTACTCTCCGTAATAAAAAAATTCTACATTTTTTCTTACCACAGGTCATTTTTCATATATAGGGGAGGGTCGGGCAATAGGAACCACCGGGCAATAGGAACCACCTTCATTACTTCCCTGCTAACCGTCCGACAAAACCGCAACACTGCGTTAATAGTGTTTCAGGTCCGCCACACTTTACAGCAAAAAAAGTTTCCATTGCCCAGTTTTTTTTTTTGTTTTTTTTTTTGTAAGAATAAACTCGATGTATGAATGTTTAAATTCGTTAAAAGGAAAAAATTCAAACCAAAATTATTTTTTACTGGCTATAGATGGAAATGCGCGCTACGTCTTGTTTTCTTCCAGATTTTATCACTTTGTCATGTTGATTAAAATATGTTTTTTCATTCACTTCGTTTTAAACTTGATAACAACATAATTTTGCAGCCATCTATTTCCGGGCAATAGGAACCGGGCAATGGGAACCAATGATAAAATTGGAATTATGAATTTGTGTTTTTGTAATTGCACCCTGATGTGATCCACTGGAAAAATTATAGGTCTCATCAGGGTGACAAAAGTCACATTTCTCCTCAACATGTGTGTCACATTGCAGATTGTTGCAAATTGGGAAGTTGTTTTTGTCATAAAAACAGAAAATTAGACATGGTTCCTATTGCCCGGGAATTTTAGAGACAGTTCAAAAAAAAAAGGTTTAGAATATTCAATTTTTATAGTAAAAAAATATCTTATATAGCCTATTACTGTATGTTAATGGATAGAGGAGGGTTTTTTCTTTAAAAGGAAACCAAATTCAGATTTCTAAGTATAATAGTTCCTGAAATACAAGATTTAAAAAAAAAGTGGTTCCTATTGCGCGGACATTTTAGAAATAGTTCAAAATAGGAAGGGTTAGAATATTCAATTTTCATAGTAAAAAAATTCTCGTATAGCCTACTACTGTAAGTTAATGGAAAGAGGAGGGTTTTTTCTTTAAAATGAAACCAAATTCAGGTTTCCAAGTATAATAGTTGCTGAAATATAAGATTTGAAAAAAAAATGGTTCCTATTGCCCGACCCTTCCCTACCCTGAAAAAAAAACGAATAACTTAATTATTATTTGTAGATAGAAAAACTGAAATTTCAAGATTTTAAAAGGAATTGATACAATTCTAAACCAACGTTGTACATATTTTTCAAGCTATTTGAAAGTATTGCTCAAAGCTTTATAATCGATGTTCATTCGTTTATTAACACTTTTTAGCTATTGAGAAAGAAGCACCGTTCATAAAATCCTATATTTCGCCCACAGTTTACTTGAAATATCGACTCGTCAATTTGTATCATTAAATATGCCAAGAAGTGTTTCCATTCAAAAAAAAAAACATTCCCACTTTCCTACGGACATCAATAGCACTGTTGAAATATTTTCCTTACTTTTTTTTATTATTATTTATTTTCAGGGTCATCGCACCTATTCGTCAGAGTTTTATATTCCCCCAACCGCGAATAATAATAAATAAATGGCATTATTGTGTTATTATATTGTTAAGTTGGAGGTGAAAAAAAAAAAATGAGAAAGAAGAAGAAAAAAGTGATATTCACGAAGCGTATCGTCCGCGAAATTAATATTTCATGTAACGTTCAAACTAGATACGTTTTATACACATTAGTTAATAGTTGTCTATGTGACTCGATATTTAGTACTTTTTGCTGTCACTGGATGTGTTTTTCTTTGCGACGGTCGATTACTTCTACCTCAGCCCTCCTCTCTCCCATCAAATATATGCGAGTGCCATTTCCTTACAGTCGAGAAACCCTTGTTACAGGAGAAAAATATTGAAATACGGTTAATTACGCCAACTACACACTCGAATTGTATCACTGGAGGATATCTCGTCATAGAAGATCATTAATTGAAAAATAAATTCACGTGGAGTATAACCATTGCTGAATCTCCTAAATTAGCAGCTTATATGTGTGACTAACTCAATCAGCTGCAATCTGGGTGAGAAGAGGTAAAGGATTTGAAATTTAATTTCGTCTATTTTACTTTCCATAGTATTATTATTTAATCTGAAAAAAAGGGACTATGGTTTGCGTTAACTGGTTTTATAATGGCAACGTTTTTACCATTTGGACATGCAGCCAGCATCTTACCCTTACCCCACTCCAAATATAAAAGAAAATCCCGAAATATTTTACCCTATGCATTTACGCTTGCTATCATCATCGGCAAGGTAAACAAATTTCTACAACTCAAAATTTTATACTTTACAAGGTAAAACAATCCGGATGTGATCGTTTATGCGTCAAAGGTCGGCATCCGCACAAACACCCACATCATAGAAGACCCTTTTTTGCTATAATGAACAAAGACGCGATTTTCTTGACGGCGGCCAAATAATCTACACGCGTGAATGATGGCTTCGAAAGACCAAGCCTTGCCGGTGAGACGAGAAAAATGAATATAAATCAACAAATTATCTGCTCTCCCATTTCGGACCACGTGGCCCAAATAATTCGGACCATATTCGACTTGTATATAAAGCATATGCACAAGCAGTTGATTAATGAGGTGTTCGTTCCTTTTCAGTGACTTCCTTCCATATGCCGATACTGAGAGTGAGTCGAAGTTCAAACCATCGCAACCTCATCAACGTTTGGAAAAAAAGAGACGTTGTTGACGAGCTTGATCCATAAAGCTACACATAAATGCTCTACGAACGCTTTTTTTTTGCTTAAAAATGGCACCAGATGAAGCGAATCCGTCATCATGACGCATGAAGATGTAAGTATACGAGATTTATAGCAAAAATTTCAAACCGTCGATACTAAAGAGCAGTGAAAAACACCTGAAGGAAGAAGGTGTGAAAATCTATAAATAAACTTAGGTCTACTGTTACTGACCAAAAATTAAGGGGGTGAAAAAATGTAGGCGTTGGGCTTAAATCAGCTCTCACTCTTGGTAAAATTGCTATCATCAAAATGAACGCACGATTCCCTTTCCAGCTTCCAACTGGCATCCTGTCATTTTCGGGAAGAGGGGGAGGGGGAGGAAGTTTGAAAATTCAGAAAAAAAAAAGGTGAAAGTGATAAAAAATGTTAAAAGCCGGAAGCTGGAAGCTGAAATAAAATTTGCTAATTAGAAGCTCAAGATGCTGAAAGCGGAAGTGGAAGCTGCAATAATCAGCTTATGCAACCCTTATGAGGCAATATAAAAACTTAGTGAGTATAACCTCCACATATTCGTTTGCCCCCACACAAAGAACATTTTTCACTGTAACAATGGGGGGGAGAGGGGTACATTTTGTCTCCAAGACATTTGATTTGCCCCGCCCCTCAAAAAAATCAATTTTCCTCCTCAAACATTTTGCTTTGAGGTGTTTCAAAGTGATCCAATAGAATACAGCCATTTGAGAATCTTTCTGCAAATGTATATCAACATTTTTCCTCGGATTGAAAATATTTGGGATGCTGGGACCCAACATCTCTTCATCATTCAACTCCAATAACCGCGAGTTACCCTTACGACCAATTGTGCGGTTGCTGAAATTGTGACGTCATTGAAGTGAAAATTTCAGTTCGATATGTTTAACGCCGCGATGGTGTCTTGGCAAAAACGTTTTACGAGCACATTTTGTTTCTTTCGGTTTTTATTAGGTACAGCTTATGTACACAGACTACATATATCAGTAAAATAGTAACGAGAAAATATGAGCGGAGGGACAGGCCGGGGGGCCAAAAATGGAGGAAGCGTCGATATTGATTCACAGTTTTGTGGTACCAACGTATAGTATATAGCTTTTCATAAAAATAAAAAAAATTATTCCTTCTCGTGCTAGTAATGGAAGCATTTGATGAGATCATTTTCCCGACCGCCAATTTTTTATGCGCCAATTTTACGATTGTTCTACATGTCGGAAAGTGATAACGAATTTCGTGAGCGTTTCGTCTTTATTAGAAATCCTGTGGTGAAGTGCAAAATTTTCTAACAGAAAAGTCAAAATGGCATACTTGTCCTCGGTTCAGGAACTGCAATAGCTGAGAATAACCTATAACCATTATATTTCATCTCATACAGCAAAGAAATTGAAGGTTTCATGATTAAGAATATAGCGTGGAAAAATTTTTTGAAAACTACAATAAATTTGTGTGGAATTATATTATTGACTTGTACCAAATACCCACTGCGCAGCTCTGCTCAGTAACTACTGGCCATCAACATATAAGAATAAGCTAAACTATATTAACTTATAATTTGTGTTTTCTTGTGTCCCTACATTCTTTTGACGAGAGTCTTCGAGAGTAAAGTTATTCTGTTGTTAACCTTTATTCATTATTTTATGTTAGTATTTTATACATATACAGCGACGTGGTATAGGTACTTCCCTGAATAAGAGCATAGTTGCTCCAACAAAATTATTAAAATTATAGTAATAGGTGAATATGGAAATTATATTTCTCAAAAACTTAAAAAAGTAAAACGACCTTTTGAGGTGACAAAAATCAAACATCGAGTATCTCACAGAGTAAGAGCTGAAATAAGTTTGCCTAACTATACAAAGGCTAAACAAGCCAAGCTTTGCTCGCCTTTGACTCATTCGGCCTTTTACTTATTATGCCCTGTTGTGTCCGATGACACACAAAATAGAATTGAACCAACATCAAATAAAAGTGTATTGTGAAAATACTTATAAAAAGACTGAATATAAAAATGTAACGTTGTAACTAACTAACCAGAATGAATTCAAAATACTCTAAAAAATGAATAACATAAAAACTGATAAGGTACTAATAAAAATATCGATGGGACATATCGATACAACATGCCCTATGATGCAAACACCGATTTTCTAGATAATTTTAAATAAATATTGTGGGGACAATATGAACTACTAAACACTTTAACTAAATACAGATACAATTATGTACGTAATTCAGTTGTCCGCCACAAGGCAGGATGCTGCTACATAGTCGCAAACCAAACCGGTTCTGCACACTCATAGATAGACGCAGTGCGTCTACCATATGAGTATGAAAATATATGAAACATTGCGATTATTGTATCTAGTTCTCACATGTAGTAATTGTCACCTGGGTACTTATTTGGGTAACCAGTTTCCCAAATAAGACATGGCTGTTTAGACACAGCTATATCAAAAGTCTAAGAGATCATTCATAGCTCTTTACCAATATTAGGTATTCTGGTTTTACCAGTTTACCTAAAGTGGTAACCTGCCGACGTGAAAAGAACTCATTAGCCTTCTGGAGTCAGATAAGTTGGGTAGACTATACGAGCCCCATAGCCCCAGTGGAAACACTGTACGGAAGAGTAGTGAAATATTTTACTTGTAAAATTTTCCTACTAAAGGTGCAAGCCTCCCTTTGGAGTTGATCCACCAGTAAGAGTTGAAATATACTCTGAATAAAGAATTGAAAAAATTCTAAGTTGAAATAACTCAAAATTCGAGTGCAATTTTGCAAAAATAAAACATTCAGAAGAAATAAATACCTGAATATTTTGCAAATAGAATTTTGAAGTACAAACCAACATAAAACCCAAATTTTGAATGTCTGGTATTCGAAAATCACAGAAAAGTGATCCACCAGAAAATTCAGATTTGCAACAAACTGATTTTGAAAGCTTCAGTACACTAGACTTGACTCTAGCTGAAAATACTGATCTAATTTCAACAGAAAATCTTACACAAATTTCAAAAGAAAATTTGTCTTTAAGATTTTTGAATAATACCTCTGTAGTTGAGTCACCAGTAGTGACACCTTCTAGTGCAGAGCAAAGCTTCACACCTGAAGAAATAATGTCTAAAGATATACACATCACTCTACCTGCATTCACTTCGCAAAAAGTCGAATTATGGCTAAAAGCCGTCAAAGGAAAGCTAAAGGCTCATGGTGTAAAAGATGAGGACCTTTTCAAAAGGATCCGAATGGACATGCCTTTGGAAATCATTGAGCGAATACCAGAAGTAGTAGAACCTTCTGCAGCTAATGATAATTTTGAATGGTTTTCTACACAATTAAAAAATGTGTATGGAAAAACGAAAGAACAGAATGTCAGGGAGTTACTCACAAAATTAGAGCTTGATGATGAAGGTCCAAAAAGACTAATGGAACGCATGATCGAAAAGGCGGGTACAGATATAACCCCTTTCATCATAGCAGATCTCTTTAGACATGCACTGCCAAAAGAAATGTCAAGGTTGTTAATCTCACTAGAGAGTGATACTGAAATTAAAACAGTAGATGATTTGAAAAGATTAGCTGACAGAGCTGAGAAAATTTTCAAATTTGAAAAAGACATTACCTCTCCTAAAAAGCATGTACATGCTGTATCATTCACAAAAAAGGAGAGTAGCTATAAAAATGAGTCAAGCAACGATCCACAAACCTTGAGAAAGGAAATCAACGATTTAAAGAGCACCGTTGGTAATTTAAAGAAACAAGTGGAAAAGTTGTCACTGAGCATAGGCAATTCTGGTGGCCGAAATACGGATAATCCATCCTATGGCCAAAATTATAGTCAAAACCGCCAAAATAGGAGTAGAGAGCGCGGCAATCGACGCCGATCGCCCTCTCCACAGCGAATTGACTACAGTAAACCAGAAAATCAAGGGAAGTGTAAATTTCACATATTATATGGTGATAATGCATTCCATTGTACAATGCCTTGTACAGAAAGTGGAAAGCCACTTGCCCCCAAGCCTGAGAGAAAGAATCAGTTAAACTAAATTGCGGGGCCATTATGGCGACAAATGACCTCGCAAATAAGTACTCCCGAAGACTGTTCATTAAAGATCATGGTTCACAAACATGGTTTCTAATCGATACAGGCTCTGATGTATCATTAATACCTGCTACTAATGATGAGTTCACCAAAGAACCATGTAGACATTTATATGCAGCGAATGGTACACCAATAAGAGTTTTCGGTGAGAAATTAGTTGAGTTCAATATTGGAATCAGACGAAGCTTAAGATGGGTTATGCAAGTTACAGATGTTGAAACAGCAATATTAGGTGCTGATTTCTTAGAGCATTTCGATCTTAGCCCTGACCTTAAAAGAAAATGTCTAAGAGATAATGAGACTGGTATAAAAGTCACTGGTTTTGTCAAAATGACTCCTTTACCAGAAGTTAAGACCATTAAAGAAGAAAATGAATGGATTAAAATAATTAGAGAATTCCCTGGTATAGAAATTTCCACCACAGAAAAGAAATCTACATACAAAACTGAAGTTACACATGTATTAGAAACACCACCAAATTGCAGACCAGTAAAAGCTAGAGCCAGAAGGTTAACACCTGAAAAACTCAAAGCAGCCAAAGTAGCTATATATAAAATGATAGCTGATGGCGAAATGAGGCCTAGCAAAAGTGATTGGTCATCTCCAATACACATGGTCATGAAAAGTGACAGCACTTGGAGAATAACAGGCGATTTCAGAGCCTTAAATGCAATTTGTAAAAACGATAGCTACCCAGTACCAAACATCATGGATTTTAACCAAACCATGAAAGGTAGCAAAATCTTTTCTAAAGTGGATTTAAACAGAGCATATTGGCAAATCCCAATGAACGAGGAAGACATTAAAAAGACAGCAGTTATTACTCCATTTGGGCTCTTTGAATCTATGAAAATGCCAAATGGACTTAAGACCTCTGCACAAACCTTCCAACGTTTTATAGACAGCCTTTTAAGAGGACTAGATTTTGTTTATGCCTACATAGACGACATTTGTATATTTTCAGAAAATAAAGAACAGCATAAACATCACCTTCGCCAACTTTTAGCAAGACTGGATGAAGCCGGACTCACCATTAATGTTGCTAAAAGCGAATTTGGCAAGGATGAAGTAGATTTTTTGGGATATAACATCAGCCAAGGTGGCATTTCACCTAAAAGTAAAAAAGTACAAGCCATCTTGGACTACCCACCTCCTAAGGACATGCATGGACTTAGACGGTATTTGGGTATGACGAATTTCTATCGTAGATGTATACCCCAAGCTGCACACACAATGTTAGTGCTTCATGAAATGACAAAAGGGTGTAAAAAGAAAGACAAAACCCCTATATCTTTCAATGAAGAGCAGTTAAGAGCTTTTGAAGCCACAAAAGCCAAACTAGCTAATGCAGCAATGATAGCTCATCCTGATGAAAATTTGGACATAATTCTAGCCACTGATGCTTCAGATTTTGCTATTGGAGCAACACTGTATCAGATCAGTGGAGAGAGTCGCCAACCCTTGGGCTTTTTCTCAAGGAGACTAAGTACTACCGAGACTAAGTATAGCACTTATGATCGGGAGTTACTGGCTATATTTGCCGGAATTCGGTATTTCAAACATATGCTTGAAGGAAGGGTTTTCTCTGTATATACTGACCACTGTCCTATCACATATGCATTCAAGCAAGGCAGTGACCATGCTTCACCGAGGCAAATAAGGCAGCTGGATTATATTGGCCAGTTTACTACTGATATCCGGTACATAAAGGGCGAAGACAATGAGTCTGCTGACGCCCTCAGCCGAGTTGATCAGATTAGTGTAAAACCAATATTACCATATGAAGAAATAGCACAGGCTCAGTCAAAATGTACAGAACTGAAAGACCTGTTGCAAAATAAAAACACTTCACTAAAATTCGAGATGAGAAGCATTCCAGATAGTGATGTATTACTTTGTTGTGATGTTAGCACTCAACACACAAGGCCATTTATTCCTAAAGAGTTTAGAATAATGGCCATGAAAAGTGTACATGACCTCTCTCATCCAGGCCCCAAAAATACAGTCAAATTAATGACCAGTCGTTTTGTGTGGCCAAGAATTAAAAGCGAAGTATTTAATTGGGCAAAAGCATGCCACGGTTGCCAGCTTTCCAAAATTGGAAAACGAACTAAGACACCTGTTGGTACCTTTAAACCCACTCAACGCTTTAAGCATGTACATGTAGACATTGTAGGCCCACTACCAATGTCACATGGTAAAAAATATTTGATGACAATGATTGACAGAGCTACGAGATGGCCTGAAGCCGTCCCTATGGATGATATTACTGCAGAAAGTGTTACTAAAATTTTATACCATACATGGATAGCCCGATTCGGAGTCCCAGAAAATATAACCACAGATCAGGGTAGACAGTTTGAGAGTAAACTATTTGCTAATTTAGCAAAATATATTGGTGCTAAAAAGAACACCACCACCGCCTACCATCCACAGAGTAACGGAAAAGTAGAAAGGTGGCATAGAGCTCTCAAAGCCTCCATCATGGCTGCAGATGTAACTAATTGGGTTGATGCACTCCCAACAATTTTGTTAGGATTGAGATCCTCAATACAGACCGATTCAGGATATAGTGCTGCTCAGCTAGCACTCGGCGAGGAGCTAAGACTGCCTGGTGATTTTTTCAACAAAGTTGAAAATAATGATGCAGAAGAAATCATTTTTAACATGAGAAAAATTGCCAACAAATTTGTTGCGCAACCTGCACACCATGGCACGCCACCTGTATTCGTGTCGAAACATTTAAAATCTGCAGACTTTGTCTATGTACAAGTAGACACCCCTCGAACTGGCTTTCAAAAGCCATACAGTGGTCCTTATAAAGTTTTGCAAAGGTTTGAGAAAACTGTGCAAATTAAAGTATTCGAAAACGAAAGAATAATAAGTTGGGATAGGTGCAAACCTGCTTTTATGGTGAAAGAGAATATTAGTATCAATTCTCCCATTAATATCTCCATACCTGTCGAAATTGCTCAAAGTCCAGAAAATTCAGAAAACAAAAATGTTGATCTGCCTTCAAACGCAGCAAACACGCAACCAATCATACGCCTACTGCCTGACAGAGACGATGAACCGGTTAGACAAAGACGAAACATCACGTTTGACAACAATGATGACGTCAGAACGTTTGAAAGGCATGAGCCACCATCTCGAGTGAGTCATAATGTACGACCATCAAGAAAGAGTGTGCATGAATCAACGAAAGATAAAAACCGAGAATATTATAATCTCCGTTCAGGTAGACAAAGAGAACACCTCGAACAGACAAGTACAGTCCGAACCAAAACAATGCCATGTGCTTCGAAAATTCGAAAATCTGAAAAAGAAAAGCTGAATATCTCAGCCCCTAAAAGAGCTACAAAGACCGCTCAAGTTCCATCGACCTCTACGTCCACAGACGAATCGACCCCTAGTGAAGTCTCGACCCCCATACCAAAAAAGTATGGCATCCAAGTTAAAAGGAAAGATCGAGTACAAACTAGAAGTCAGACAAAGAAAGAGGCTAAATAGAGAACAAATTCGAACACTGATAGTAACAACAATTACTGTTGCAAATCAAAAATTATCAATTACCTGTCAGGTGAGAAAAGACTTACTTTCTCACAGATAGACAGATGCACAAAGTTATTTAAGACTACCAGCTTTTCACTGAGAAATCAGCAGATAGGTGTCTTAGCTTTCTGATAATTTAATTTTGATTTTATTTGAAAATGGCAAGTTCGTCTTCTTCTGTTAGTACTGTAGCCGAGGAGTTCGAGAAGTTGGAGATGGAAGTGGCTGAAGTTTTATCAACTGAACCTTCGGGGGAAGTTTTGAAAATGGACACCATTGAACCCTCCACTTCGAAAACGCCCTCTACTGAACTCGTAGTTTCTGAAGTGCAAAATGTGATCCAAAAGCAATCCATTCTCATACCTCCTAGAAAGGATGATCCGAATCGCGTTTTTAAGCGAAAGAAGGTCGAAATTGTGAATCCACCTCCTCCGAACCCACCTACATCCTTCGAGGATAGGCAAGCTCGTCAGAGAAATTCATTGCACAATTTCTATAGGAGACGAAGATTTTCACAAGACCTCCGCATGTTTAGAGGTCTTGGCGAAACCTTCCTCCACCTCTTGGACCAAGGAAGAGCTCCACCTCCTTCTCGAGGTTGGAGAAACCGTGGTCGAGGTCGAGGAGGGCGACACTCTTAGTCGATCTTAGTAAAACTTAATAGTTAGTTAGAAAAAATGTAAAAAGCCAAAAAAAAAAAATATAAAAATCAGAAAAAGTCTAAAAGACACAAAAAATCTTTTTGAAAGTTCACAACAGTGAACCCATCATTGAACACACTGATAAAGTAAAATTCTCAGTGAAAATTTTCTAAGTTAGAAAAGTTCATGATGGTAAATAATTAAACGAACATAAACTAAGTCAAAGTAAATTTATACTAGTATGCTGTATACTGTATAAATCTACAAACATAAAACCATTTCTCGAAATTATAAAAATTAAATTTCGAAGTCAAATGAGTAAATTCACAAAATTATAAATATGAAATTTTGTTGAAAACATAAATTTTTGCCCCTCGATAGAGGAGAAGTCAAAAATTCACAGTCAAACTTCTCAAAAGAGTAAGTGACGAGTAGAACAAAATAAAAAAATAAAATACATAAAAACTCTTCAAAAACGAGTATAAAATTGAGTCAAAAGACCAAGTCAAAATAAAAACCTCCTTCTAAAAAATCGAAGTTGAGTCATGAGTAAACTGTATAGGCTTATACAGTTGAAAGTGTGTTTCCAAAAGAATGTTCGGACTACCAGAGACAATAGCCACTCAGAAGAACCTAATTGGTTTACTGGGGGGGGCTACTGTGGGGACAATATGAACTACTAAACACTTTAACTAAATACAGATACAATTATGTACGTAATTCAGTTGTCCGCCACAAGGCAGGATGCTGCTACATAGTCGCAAACCAAACCGGTTCTGCACACTCATAGATAGACGCAGTGCGTCTACCATATGAGTATGAAAATATATGAAACATTGCGATTATTGTATCTAGTTCTCACATGTAGTAATTGTCACCTGGGTACTTATTTGGGTAACCAGTTTCCCAAATAAGACATGGCTGTTTAGACACAGCTATATCAAAAGTCTAAGAGATCATTCATAGCTCTTTACCAATATTAGGTATTCTGGTTTTACCAGTTTACCTAAAAATATTATACTATTGCATATGAAAATGCACCCATTTAGAAGTGCAACTTTCATCGTCACATTCGTAATTAATAGAGTACAAGTTTTATAGAATCTATACTGTACACACGTCTCACATGAGGTATTCTATTTTCTCAACAGAGGAAAGTAAATTTCTACCCTCTTCACCTGCTCGGAACTTCAACATCTGATTAAAGTGAGCATTTATTTGGACTGTACACTTCGGAGTGCCCGGTGCAAGTTATCATTTTCATGATAGAACTCAGGCAGTAAAAGTATACTCCAAAGTCGGCAGTGAATCAATCTACTAGACGTACTCACAATGCAGGTTTGTTGTAAAAATAAAGTGTACCACAACAACAACACGAACAATTGAATTCTATGAAAGACCCAACACATTTTTACCGCGGTAACAAAATGTACGTGGATGATGGATGATTACAGTAACTCGACATCTGAATGCTGAGACCACGTATGTGAGCACAACGAGGTCCTCGACGATAAACTCGTTTTTTGAATATAAAATTCGGAAAATGAAGGTGAAGAACGACGATTTTGGGCGATTTATGGTGTGGCTAGACACGTGGTATTTTATTGTGGCGTGTAGGCTGTACATTAAAATAAGTCGAATCCACAAAAATAACCACCTTATACTTGCTAAGCAGAGAAAATATATACGGTAGCTTTGTAGCTATTTTTTGGCACAAGATGAATGATTATATTTTGGGAGCCTCGTTACTTACCTGTACACATATATTGACCTCTTCATGGGCAAAATTTTCTACTACCTCAGAACTGGTAAGGTAACCTTTATACTTGAACTCTGACTGGATGATCTACTCAACTCGGAACTTGATGAAAACATGATTGTTTTTTACAAAAAGTTACATTTACATCAAGTATACTTAATTCTGTTGAAGCATTTTCAACATTGAAAATGTTCAACTTTTCGTTTGTATGGGGTGTGAAATGCGAGAAAAGACTGAGTTGGGAGATTAAAGTAAGGTCGACTTTAATTAGGAGCTAGCGACTTCAATTATCTTCAGTGTGAGACACTGCTCAGTGCGATGACAGGAACAATGCTTAGTATTTTTTATGTCACTGATTGAAATCCAGTCAGAGGCTGCAATTTTTTGAATTTGTTTTATATCAAAGAAAATACGAGGGGCGGTCAAAAAGTAAGTTTCCCTATGCCTTCAAGCCCCCCCAATGCAATGAAAGTGACTTGCACCGCCAACATGGGGAAGAGGGGGTATGAAGGGAAGCACATGCCAAGTTTCAAGTCGATCGGTTACATTTAGGCTGCATAGCAAATTAAAAACATAATTTTATTTTATGGTCAGGCCGCCAAATGGGAAGTGCGCGCGGGGATCTTTATTCGCATGTAACAGGGAAAGGGGGAGGCGGATGGATAACCACCGTCAGCAGTGATACAGCAGCAACATGGCCCAATGTGATGAGCATGTGGAAGTGTGGGTAAATGTTTCAAGGGGGGGTGAGGAGACGTTGAAAAAATACTGCTCAGATTGACATTGGATGGCGTACACACACACAATTGCAGTTGTTGGAAAAACAATTTTTTTTTATTTGAAATATAATTTATGGTACGAGGGTCAGTAGAAAAGTAAAGTTAATTATGCCTTCAAACATAAGGGACGCATCTAAACTGCCCTGCACCACTAACATTTTTAAGAGATTTTCATATTTGGCGGCCTTACTGAGCTTTAATTTCATCGTTTTTTCAATGCCACACAATGAAAACGAAACCGACAGGCTTGAAACTTGGCATGTGCTTCCCTTCACACCCCCTCTTCACCATGTTGGCGGTGCAAGTCACTTTCATTGCGTTGGGGGGGCTTGAAGGCATAGGGAAACTTACTTTTTGACCGCCCCTCGTATATGCAAATTTCAGGTCTTGAAATGAAGCTGAAAATTGACTGAAACATGAAATGGCTGATTTTCAAGTGAGATACGTCATTAGATAGATTTGAGGGTGCAAAATTTGAATTTCGATCATATTTAAGCAATCTAGACTACTTCCATTGTGGCTAAAATGAGACAGTAAAATGACTGAAATTAGAATCAAATATTCTCCAGAAATGTAATATATCACAGGATATAGATTTGAGAGTCTTAAGTTTGAATTTCATGTTTTTCAGATTTTTTTCTATCCTCCAATACTAACGGTTACCATGATTCCATCTTATTGAAAAAATTGTCAGATAAAACCCAAGTATACTTATCAACGGTTAATAAATTGTACGTTTACATAATAAACGATTTAAAAAATTGGTAAGAAATTTTTTGGAGATTCCATTTTTACCAGAAACATGCAGCTTTAGGCTGCAAAGATGTAAATTTATAAGGTATAAGAAATACTGAAGTGTCGACAGAAAATCAGAACAATTGGTATTTATATTGACTCCTACATATCCTATACATTTCGTCACTTCCGTAGACTTATCTCTTATCAAGATAACTTATTTTATTTTATTTTTATTTAACACCAAGTAGGTATGTGAAAATGGAGATCTACAGAAGATAAAGAAAGAATGAACATTTTTTTTAATTCATAAAGACGTCGTCAGTGTTTGAATAATGTAAATTCCTTGTTATATGTACAGTAATAGATACATCCAGGTGTGAACTTAAAACAAAAATGATGATTGCGTGATTCACGTAATTATGCTCCATTTTGTTAAAAACTTTTAAAAATGCCAAAAAATTACTTTGCGTTTGTTATTCAAGTCAATAAACCACTATTCTTACTACATATTTCTGACCTTAGACCAACCAGTTGTTTTCTGAGGCAACTTTTTTCTTATTAATTCTATTTTTTAGCCATAAAATCGAAAAGGCTTCCAATTATACCTGCCAGTCTTTTTTTTGTTTGTTTGTGACTCAAAAAGTCACGTAACGAAAATTGCCAGAAATGTATAAAATATACGTAGAAAGTTAGCTTTATATGCACTCAATGAAAAAATCCGACGGTTAATAAAAAATAATGACAACTACCTCTACTCATAAATTGGTATAAGATAATTGTATAACAACTTATGGTTAATTCAAATAACAAACTCAAAAAACTCGCCCAAATTTGCACACTAGGTGCTTGCTGCAAAAATTGAAATGTCAACTAATGAATTACCTATGAAAATGTGTTCACACTTTTCTTTTTTTTTTTTGCAAATAATTTTACTTATTCAATCCCTACTCTACCTTTTGCTAGAGAAATATCTGCATTGGCCCAATTTTCAAATTTTTTTTTTATTTTTAATAACTTACAGAGATCAACCTTTTTCTAAACACGTGATTGCAAGATAATTATGCTGGAAAAAAGTAAATTATTTACATTCTGAAACAGACGAGAACACATTCTGCTCAGAAACAGTAATAAGAATCACTTTGAAAGTCTATCATACATATTTTCAGATTTCGCTCTGTATATTTTCGCAAGCATATTATAAACCTGCTGCCTTTCTTCACTTGAGCAAAAATAAATAAATAAATAAGTACATAAATAAATAAAAATGCTGTTTTTACGATGAAATCTTTTTTCCAGCTCGCCCTATCTTCCCAGCTACAGAATTTAAAATGAGTATGTTGAGAATTCAGTACGTACCAAATTCTCTAGAGTATAAAAAAAAAAAATGAGAAAAAAGAAAATAAAAAAAGAGAGAAAAAAAGAAAAATCAAACGGTTATTAAGACAAGACCGGGATGGTGAACACACAACACCACCTCGCAGGAAGATTCTTGGAATTCAACTTTGTCGAGTTTCACTTTTCTTCACCACCCCTTCGACCACCGCCCTTTGAGAGCAGAAGAATGAAATTGGAAAATACTAACGAGGGCAGATTTCCAACATGTCAATTCGATTTCCACCAAATATATATGCGAGTTCTTTTCTTTTTCTGTTCTACTCATTTCTTTTCTGCTTTTCCTCTTTTTTGTTTTCTATAGTTGTGGCTTTTGAGAGCAGGTTAAGGAGTGCAAATTCTTTTATGAAATTTTATCGTCAACTTCGTCTTTTCAAGAGCAAAACGTCGAATAATGGAGGAACAAATTTTTTTTTTAGTTTTTAATGAGATTTTTTTTTTTCCTTTACGCTCCTTTTCTCCTTCAATTGGAAAAATAGCGAGGTTTACGGAGTAAATTTGCTTCAGAAAATGTGAAAAACTATTATTATAATACTGAGCTAGCTGGGACTGAAAAAATGAAGAAATGACAGGGTGATAGAGACAGGAACACAGACTTTGGCTAGCAAATAAATATTTACAGAGAAGCTGCAGACGAAAAAATTAAAATAAGGTGAATGAGGAACCTTGTGAGAGGTAGTGGATTCGGATACTACCTACACTCTCATGATATACATTTATTTAACAAGTAAAGTAGAAAACAAATTAGTTTTTAGTCCAGTACAATTGTATGAAAAAATGTAATATACTCGCAAATGCAAAAAATCCTTCGGAAAAAATGTTTGCGCAAAAATGTCAAGGACCAGCTCCCGAATCACCTCTTAAAAGGCCTCTTAAATCCGCCTGGCATAACCCCCTCCAGAGGGGAGGGGGAATGCATAATTACTTTTAGTTTTTTTGGCTTTAACTCACAAACAGTACTTTTTAAGAAAAAATGATTGAAACAAAAAATATTTTCTACAAACTTATCTACAACTGTTGTTCTTATCATTTACTTTATATCTGCCATAGGAATAGAGACAGAGAATACCAAAGGCAGGCACTTTTTACATTCGAAAAAATTTACGCACTACACAAAGGTGAAATGCCACACTTTCTTCCTTACTTCCCACGAGCTTTATTAATGGGGTAAATTGCAAGGAGGGGCGAAAGGGAGAAGGATATTTTACTGGCTAAAATCTATGTCTGAGGACCAGGTAGTATGAAGTCTTCGAAAATATAATAGCAAAAATCAACAGCTGCTTATTCAACTTCGTAATTGCGAGAAAAAAAATTTATGAAAACAGTGCATACCTTTTGCGCTCTCTATCTCTGTACCTATGACAGATACAAAAAACATGATAAGAAAAAAATTTACAGATAATTTAATGAAAAATATTTTTTGTGACAAGTTTTTTTTTACATAAAATGAACCGCTCGCTAGTTTTAGCCAAAAAACAAAACAAAAAAACAAAAAAAAATGGGGACATAATTGCCTTCCACTGGGAGATTGCAGCAGATTGATTTTAGGGGACTTCTAGAGGGCGATGCAGGCGGCGATCCTCAACATTTCGGTGCAAAAATTTTTTCTTTTATGAGCAGAATTTGCAACTAAAATGCATTTCTTATGAGAAATATTATTCAATCAGCTTTTTAACCAACTAGTATTTTGAAACATTACCAAGAAAAAGATTTCACTGTAATATAAAAAATGATTTCATTTCTTCTCACCTTTGAAATTTATCAACGTCACAATTCGTTGGCTTGTCTTCGTGTTTATGCACACTAATCAATTTTGACTTTGAGACCACATAATTATTCGTGAAATGGTTTCATATTCCGACGAGAGTTAATGGTAATATATAAATGTTTGTATTCATTTCTCTTCCTCTTTGTAAGTTCTAACCGCACAATAAAACAATTCACAAGGTTTAATTTTTCATCCACTCTTTCGGAGTCAATTTTCACGTCATTTCTAAAAACACTCCGGTATCATCCACGAAGCAGTATTGAAAAATTGGCTCTAAATAGAACATATTAGTAACACCAAATTTTTTTCAATTTTAGTAATGAGCATCTTTGAAAAGAATTAATAGAATCCTTTGAAAAAATTAGTGGCAAAGTATCTCTAATGAAAAAAAGGAGTATTATTTTATTCAGCTTACCACCCTACCCTTGATGAATTTCTGAATCCTTCTGGGCTCTTAAGAATTTGAAGATTTTTGACTTGAAAAATATATTCTGCAAATTAGTGAAAATAATTCTCTTAAAAATAAATAAATATTCATACATCAGTTTTCATTTCTACTTCAACTCTTGTTCATGTCCAGCATCAGTTGGCAACACTGGCTGGACTCTGACTCCAGCATTTCACTTCCTTATTTTTTGTCAGTTATGATCGTTATGTACGATCTTCGTGGAGTAGTTAATATTCAGTGCATAAAAACAACGCCTACCGCATGATAAACTGGTAAAACAGTTCGTCGTTAAAGTAGCAAAACGACAAACCGATAATAATTTTCATAGAACCAAACGGGAAACCAATTGCCGACTGAGAGAGAAGCAAAAATTGAAACACATTACCAGTCTGCAAAACCTATTTCATGTAACTGTTGGAGAGACACTGTGATACCCATACATACAAATTCAGAAAGGAAAAAAAGCCTATGGTACCTATACTTGAGAAATATACAGGACGCAGAATTCTATTTAAAAAAATACTGCATACGAGCCAGTATTTCTATTTTTTTGTCTGTTTAAGCACAGTGTGATCCAAAAGTGTTGAGTTCTTGCAGCGAGGACTTACAGGTATGTTCTTCACTTCTAACTCTAATTTTCAAGAGAAAATTATTTCTATCATTTGAAATTCAGGAAACATATACTTGACGATTATAGGTGATCCACTCAACCAGCAGTAAATAGCCCACAACCTGAAGCTCAGACCAGCATAGGATTAGCTGAGACCTAGTAAAATCTGAAACCTAGCTTAATTTCTCCGAGTCTTCTCCATTTTCCATTTTGTTGAAATGAGCCAAAAAAACCAGCTTACCCATAGTTCTCTAATCTCATGAGATCTTTTAACCAAGTTGGTCCACTCTCTTCACCTTATTAAAGCTTTAACCAAGATCAACAATTGATTCTTAATAATATGTATATTGGAGCTGAACTCAAAGCCAGTTGGCTTAACTTCTGGCTTTTATGTAAACAGTGACATGCAAGAAGGGGATAAGTCCACATTTAAAAAAAATTGAATTCTTTCAAGATTAAAGTGCACACACCAAGTCCTATAACCATCGTTGAGAAAATATACCTCCAAGTTGAGATGCCACCCATGAGGGCTATGCGACATAAAAGTGTTTTTTGCTTTCCAGTAAAATTTGAAAAAGCAGACTTCTCCCCTTCTTACATAACACTGTTCATGTCTTCGAACAGAAAACCAGTTTTGAAAAGCTGAAAATAGCTAGCACTGGGCTTTCAAATTTTAAAGAGCCCGCATAAATTATAAATTCTTTCATTATTATTTTCGATTTACTTATGGAACTAATAAGATCACTACTTTTTCCATGCTTTTAACTGGTCTTATTCTACGGCCTTCAATTACACCATTTTTTCACCCTTTTGGGCACTGAATTAGAGAATTTTCGGACCACACTGTGCCTTTACTTGCAGTGCATATAGTACGTCTTCAATTGAAAATAAACGTTTTTTCATTCAAAATCACAAGTATACAGTATACGCATACCGGCTCCTTAGATCGTAAATCAAAACTATATACGAAGAAAATTCAACTTGTACATCATTCCAAAAGGCAAACGAATAATGTTCGCCATTTGGTTTTGGAAATGAGCCAAAAAATTGAAGCGATCAAGATAATGCGAACATTGTAAGATGAGACTAAAAAGAAAATGGAGAAGGAAAAAAAGTGTAACAAAATCTAAAAAACGCTACTTCACGTATGCCCATATATTACGGTCATCCGGATTTTTTTGCACAGGATTTGTGAAAAAAAAAAAAAAAAAAAAACATGCCACTATAAACAAAAAACGAGAGTAGCAGAGACAAGTAGACAGAGGTTCGGGGAGTAGGGCAGAGAAACTCATTCAGAGAATCCGAGAGGAGAGTCGAAGGGAGACACAGACAAAACTAAGCCAACTGAATGCTGATGAGACTCAGTGGCGACTTATCTGCATGATAATATTCAGATCCAGGTGCCACAGAAAGTAAACTCGAGTACGAATGGAAAACGACCCTCGAATTTGGATAATCGTGCACTAAATAAAATGCATTATATGCTTCTATTTGTAAAGGATTTTTATACGTCCTTTTGAGTTACTATATATATTATATCAAAAAAACTCGGTGTGTGACAAAAAAGAAGAGAACGCGATGTCGTTCTTTTGAGACATGGATACTGTATTCTTATAAATCTGCCCTTAGAGAAGATTAAAAAACGGTATCTACTTGAAAATTTCATTGCTGCTACCTAATGAAATGGATGCTATTCGTGTTCAAGGTGTGTATAACATTGATAATGTGTGGGTAGACCTGCCTGCAGAAAGGGTAGATTATGACAATTTAAGTACGTTTCGATGAGCTTCTCCTTCATTTACACAGAATTGTGTCTATTTTGTCTGGAGTGCGTGTGGTTCAGTTCAGGCTCTGCTCGAATGGCCTATCTGCAGTTTCAGTTAAAATCCACTTTTAAGAGAGCAGCCAAAATAGTGGTATTTTCATCGATTGCTGCTGGCAGAGAATATTCGCCATGTGATGGATAAATGTTCGATAGATTTGAAATTCAGAGGGATTACGTTCGATGAGAAAATTCTGGCTGGTTTATCTATATTTGAGGTAGAATACAGTGATCTAGATTGGTTTATAAACATGAAAAAAACAAACAGTGATATTTTCCACTTTCATCGATTTCAATAATTCAGCTGACAAAGTTGTAAGAAAATCATTTTTTTTGAAAAATCTGATTAGAGTAAGACCTTCTGGAGAAATAAATTTCATACATCGATTCGTTTTGAAAATTGCGCAACATTCGCTCAGGTTTACAAGCAGATACATAATTCCATCAAATTTTAGAAAATTGTTTACTCTCGAATGAGCTTGAATCCCTGAAGGTAGCACCATCTTCATACACGTCGAAACAGAAGATTAAGACGGGACTGATATGAGTTGACAAGTCACCGAAACATCGTCTCCACCAAATCCTTTTTCCATTTTCTCATCGACAAACTACCGAAGATGAAAACTTTCCATCACAACACCCCTCTCTCCCTCTTGGTATCCGCACAAGTCAAACATTATCAGCCACAATCGTTTTTGACGTTTGAAGCTTCATTTTTTCTTCTTTTTTTTTTTGGAAACCTATTTTAGAGAGTGAATTCTTCCAATGGTAAAAAATTTCTACATCAATTTTTGGAGAAAAAAACCCCTGTGGTGATTTAAAAATTTTTTCAAACTATATCGGCTCGTTCTTATATAAATTGAAAACTGTTAATTGCCGAGAAACTAATTTGTTTCTTTCTCTCAAAAAAAAAAACAACCCCCCCCCCAAAAAAAAGCAAAAAAAAAAACAAAATGAACATCGATTTGCCCTCACTTGAATATTTTCATCGTAGTTTCTTCACATAATAATATGTAGACCACCATTTTTCTATTTCTTCACAACCCTATAATCGAAGGTGTAAAACTCGACGGGATGTTGATTTTGAAATTTCGTACCAATTATCTAAAATCATTTTTGCCAGACGCAAAAAAAAAAAAAATTAAAAAAGAAAAAAATTTATTTTGACCTTTAAAATAAAGTACACGAATTTATGAGCCTATAAGTTACTTGGCTATACATTTTATTCTTCGCCACTGGCGTGTAAATTAGATTCTCATTCGAGGTATAAGCTAATTACGTTTAATTTACTATTCCTAAATTAATGAGAAAAAAGAAAACAGCTAAAAATTTTCGAGTTATAATGCCTTTTTTTTTTCCAACACCGTGTGCAGTTTTAATTTTTCATAATGTTTGCAAAAGGCTGATTAAAATATTAATTGAAACCACGTGAATAAAGTATCTGAGTAATGAGTTTACTGAAAACACGTCCTGAGTTCAGACATGAAAAAAAAAATAGAAGAAATATATTATTGTAAAAGAAGAATTCTATAAATTTTTGGTATCCAGCTGCTTTTTTTTTTCGCCAATTATTACTTAATGAAATTTCAAACAAAAACTATTTTGGAAAAACAACTTAGAAGACTGAACTAAAGTTCAAAACTAACAATTTTCCCAAGAAATTTTTCTCATATGCAAATTGATAATCAATTAAATTTTGACCAGGGAGATTAATGTTAAGGGAAGGAATCAAGAGAAAATTAATGATAACTAGGGCCTCTGCAGAAGAGAAGGACTATAATATTTGAGGCTTGATCCACAAATTCGGTACTCGGCAATTCTTATTGATTATTATTCGGCAAGTATTGGAATATTTACAGAATTTGCGAATTTGTGTAGAGAAAATCACATGGAGTTGGATACTTAACAAGAATCCACTTGTGTTATTCGATTGCAGACCCATGACCAGGATATTTCTAAAGGATGGACTTACCCGGGGCTTCTCCTCTACCTGGTTTGCCCAGCCCCTTCTTCCTTCCATTTTCCTTTCCCTGCCACCTCCTCACTCCTGTTGTTCTAACCCGAAGAGATCAAGGCTCAACAAAGTCGGGGGGCTCAACCCCGTAGCCCTCTACACCATATTTTATTATGATTTAATCTGAAAAATATAATATGTGACGGACAGAACGATGCATTTTTGACTACTTTAATCATAAAACTGGGAAGTGGAGGGCTATACATATATGTAAGCACAAGTGCATGAAAAAGTAAAATTTCCCATTATAATGATCCAACTTAGCAGTAAAATTACCCACGTGGATCAAATGTACCTGTGATTCATCATTATATTCATCAAGCTACTTGCCAAGTGAACATGATGCATTTTATCTGACTCAACGAGTAAACAAATGTGTGGTCGCAGCTTAAAAGAATTGTGATAAAAATCAAGTACATCCAAAAAATTCAAATATTTGTCAAAGAACCGATGGCCCAATTATTTGCATAAAACAGACCGAACTAGAACGCGCTGAAAAATATATCCGAAACAAAAAAGGTTCACCTAAATCCGTTAACATATTATTGTATTCTTGCAGACTTGCAAAGTCGTTCCTTGTACCAGTTTGCATAAATATTCGGGGTTCAACCCTCATCCTCATATCAATCTCTCCCTCTTTTTTGGCTTCTTTCATTTATACAATAAATCCGCGAAAACGACGATTCGGTTTAAAGGCGAGTGTTTTCAACCATCAGGCAGGCACACGACTATCTAACCCTTTTTCTAAAGCTGGCACCCATTATTTTGACGTTGCATTCGACTTTTATTTATTGATTGTATCCCAAGAACTGACCAGCTATGACACTCCGTTGAAAGCGTCGAACTACACTCTCCATCTTGTTTTTTTGAGATTTCAGAAGTGCTTCAACTACGAGTACATAAAATATTGGCTGAATTGAGCATTCAAAAAAAAAAAAAAAACACGATTTTTGTCACTAATATTTATCAATAAAGCCCCTAGGAGACCAAGAATTGATATCAAGGGAGGGAAAATAGGGCAAGTAAACCTTCTGCGTACCACTTACATTACCTACTGGATTAGTAAAATTTCCTTTAACCTTTTCACTACTTGAAAAAAACTTTTGTTCAACACTTTACGCAGCTTTGAAAGAAAGTTCTCTACGAGAAGCTAAGGTTTTTAGTGCAAAATATTGTAGGTACATCCGTATGGCTCTACCCAACGACAATCAGGTTTCAAAGCATTGCACTGAATCAGTGTCCCAATGAGTTGGGTACCATAATATACATGTATTATTCTACATTGTATATCTCATTGCATGAATCATATCAGCTAAAATTGTTGTTCACATAATAATTTCTTTTTCAACTGTTTCGAAGTTGAGTGAGTTTTGAGTTGTGGTTATTCTCTGATTGGCAAGATGTATTCAATCTCTCTTTCTTCACTTGACGTATGCTGCATAGCAAAATTATGTTTTTTATGAAGCGACTTTTTTTCATTCGACGATAGAACTTATAGTGTATAGAATTGAACGTGAAACCTGATAAAAGTTCATTAATTCGAGTTCAGCACTTTTTACCCACTCAGAATGTAAATATTATTCATCTAAAAAAAATTCTGATTTTCTAATAATTTATTTTCGAAAACTGGATTAAATTTTCATCTCGCAATTATCACATAAATTTGCAGTAAATTTCATTCTAATGAGAACTTAATTTGGATACTCTCTACTTCACTGCTTTTCATCTTATTCTAATTCTACTCAAAGTGGTAAAAGTCTAAGAATATAAGATGATATTCTGATTTACAATAGTTCAACTCAGTTCAATTTGATACCCACTTGTTCCAATGTTCTTAAGATCATGCAGGCATACAGCATTCTCTAATTCTGGTTAATTTTCAAAACTTACTGAGCAATGCTAAATATTCGCTGCAGCAATTATTGTTTGCCATCGACCAGTCTATGGAATGTGGGAATCTGCGACGAATGCGTTCTTCCTTAATTAAATGATAGACGTATCATCTTTGTCAATTTTTTTCCTCTTTTTTCTTGCCTCCAACTAATGGTATTTTCATCTCCACTTTTTACTCTAATCGAAAACCTTTTTGTGCGAAAAAAAAAGCCATATCGTTTTCGCCTACAGGCTCATCCACTTCGACAAAATACCTTCTGCTCGATGAGGTCCGACACAATTTTCAAACAAAAATATAGTATTTTTTTCTCTCAGTTTCCTTATAATCAGGCTTACACACATCTGTTGCCTTGTGGGTTCGAACTGATGACTTTCTGCCAAAATGACCACTTCGGCATACCGCTAACATGTGTTGAACACGCACCAGGCTAGAGAGACTGGAGAAGGTGGCAGATAAGAGCACATCCTACATTAAAACTTGAACGAAAGTCTGCTGTAATAGGCTTTTCAACCGTAAAAATAATTCTCCGGCAGAAGCGCGTTGATAATGGAGGAAAAAGATGAAAAACAGAAGTTAAGAAGAACTAAAATTAAAAACAAGAACCCTATGGGCAAAATTTACCGATTTTTAAAAAAAATCGGGCACCGAATCGGTGCACCGAAAAATGGGACTAAAAATCGGTGGTCGGTACACCGTCAGTAGCACATCTATCGGGTCACCGATTCGGGATACGAAAGTCGGATGACGATCGGGTTACGTCTGTCGGTGTCCAAATCGGAGTACCATGGTCGGTGATTGAATCGGGGTGAATTTACCGATTTTTAAAAAAAATCGGGCACCGAATCGGTGCACCGAAAAATGGGACTACAAATCGGTGGTCGGTACACCGTCAGTAGCACATCTATCGGGTCACCGATTCGGGATACGAAAGTCGGATGACGATCGGGTTACGTCTGTCGGTGTCCAAATCGGAGTACCATGGTCGGTGATTGAATCGGGGTGAATTTACCGATTTTTAAAAAAAATCGGGCACCGAATCGGTGCACCGAAAAATGGGACTACAAATCGGTGGTCGGTACACCGTCAGTAGCACATCTATCGGGTCACCGATTCGGGATACAACTGTCGCCCCCAATTCGGTCAACCGATGAACGGAACTAAGATCGTTTGATCGGTGGACCGTCCGTGGCAATTAATAAGCCGACTTTCGTATAACTTTGAACAAACCTAGTCCGGCAATCGCATAATCGGGTACGACCGTCCGATCCGATCACCGCACTTTTCTCACCGCCCGTGGCGAGACTATAAATATCTGTCCGGCCGTCGTAGAATTTTGGTCGACTGACCGATCCGACCGTGGCACTATTATTACCGGCTACGGCGGTGGGAAAATTGCGGGTCCGGCAGTCGCATAATCGGGTACGACCGTCCGATCCGATCACCGCACTTTTCTCACCGCCCGTGGCGAGACTATAAATATCTGTCCGGCCGTCGTAGAATTTTGGTCGACTGACCGATCCGACCGTGGCACTATTATTACCGGCTACGGCGGTGGGAAAATTGCGTGTCCGGCAGTCGCATAATCGGGTACGACCGTCCGATCCGATCACCGCACTTTTCTCACCGCCCGTGGCGAGACTATAAATATCTGTTCGGCCGTCGTAGAATTTTGGTCGACTGACCGATCCGACCGTGGCACTATTATTACCGGCTACGGCGGTGGGAAAATTGCGTGTCCGGCAGTCGCATAATCGGGTACGACCGTCCGATCCGATCACCGCACTTTTCTCACCGCCCGTGGCGAGACTATAAATATCTGTCCGGCAGTCGTAGAATTTTGGTCGACTGACCGATCCGACCGTGGCACTATTATTACCGGCTACGGCGGTGGGAAAATTGCGGGTCCGGCAGTCGCATAATCGGGTACGACTGTCCGATCCGATCACCGCACTTTTCTCACCGCCCGTGGCGAGACTATAAATATCTGTCCGGCAGTCGTAGAATTTTGGTCGACTGACCGATCCGACCGTGGCACTATTATTACCGGCTACGGCGGTGGGAAAATTGCGGGTCCGGCAGTCGCATAATCGGGTACGACCGTCCGATCCGATCACCGCACTTTTCTCACCGCCCGTGGCGAGACTATAAATATCTGTTCGGCCGTCGTAGAATTTTGGTCGACTGACCGATCCGACCGTGGCACTATTATTACCGGCTACGGCGGTGGGAAAATTGCGGGTCCGGCAGTCGCATAATCGGGTACGACCGTCCGATCCGATCACCGCACTTTTCTCACCGCCCGTGGCGAGACTATAAATATCTGTCCGGCCGTCGTAGAATTTTGGTCGACTGACCGATCCGACCGTGGCACTATTATTACCGGCTACGGCGGTGGGAAAATTGCGGGTCCGGCAGTCGCATAATCGGGTACGACCGTCCGATCCGATCACCGCACTTTTCTCACCGCCCGTGGCGAGACTATAAATATCTGTTCGGCCGTCGTAGAATTTCGGTCGACTGACCGATCCGACCGTGGCACTATTATTACCGGCTACGGCGGTGGGAAAATTGCGGGTCCGGCAGTCGCATAATCGGGTACGACCGTCCGATCCGATCACCGCACTTTTCTCACCGCCCGTGGCGAGACTATAAATATCTGTCCGGCCGTCGTAGAATTTTGGTCGACTGACCGATCCGACCGTGGCACTATTATTACCGGCTACGGCGGTGGGAAAATTGCGGGTCCGGCAGTCGCATAATCGGGTACGACCGTCCGATCCGATCACCGCACTTTTCTCACCGCCCGTGGCGAGACTATAAATATCTGTTCGGCCGTCGTAGAATTTCGGTCGACTGACCGATCCGACCGTGGCACTATTATTACCGGCTACGGCGGTGGGAAAATTGCGGGTCCGGCAGTCGCATAATCGGGTACGACCGTCCGATCCGGTCACCGCACTTTTCTCACCGCCCGTGGCGAGACTAGAAATATCGGTCCGGCCGTCGTAGAATTTTGGTCGACTGACCGATCCGACCGTGGCACTATTATTACCGGCTACGGCGGTGGGAAAATTGCGGGTCCGGCAGTCGCATAATCGGGTACGACCGTCCGATCCGGTCACCGCACTTTTCTCACCGCCCGTGGCGAGACTAGAAATATCGGTCCGGCCGTCGTAGAATTTCGGTCGACTGACCGATCCGACCGTGGCACTATTATTACCGGCTACGGCGGTGGGGAAATGGCGTGTCCGGCAGTCGCATAATCGGGTACGACCGTCCGATCCGGTCACCGCACTTTTCTCACCGCCCGTGGCGAGACTAGAAATATCGGTCCGGCCGTCGTAGAATTTCGGTCGACTGACCGATCCGACCGTGGCACTATTATTACCGGCTACGGCGGTGGGAAAATTGCGGGTCCGGCAGTCGCATAATCGGGTACGACCGTCCGATCCGATCACCGCACTTTTCTCACCGACCGCGGAGGTAGGAAAAACTGTGGTTCTATATAGTAGTGGAATACGGTCCCCGGTAGTGTGATTCAATGTGTGCTCTGTTTTCCTCATCAAGACAACAGCAACTTTCTCAAACAAATCTTCAAATACCATGGTACGACTTACCATTATACTCACTGAACAGTGGCAGCGTTTCAACACCAAACATCCGGATATGACCCAATCCTCCCCTGCGATTGGCTCGAGATAATCATAACGATGAACTTGCAAGAATCAAACGACGCACCGCACCAATGGCTTCAGAAGTTTATAGAATTTTTAAGAATATTTTATTCAATCAGCCAAAATATACTAGATGCACATATTTCATTGCACATTTGTACTTAGTTGTGAGAAATTTATGTTAAATTTTATCAATTATCACTTTATTGAGCGATGTAATCTTAAATGAAATCTATAATCACTATACACGCCAAACTTGTTATATTGAACCATGTTGTCACATAAAGATTGAATTGATGACTTGAATAAAAATTCTACCTCATAAAGCACTTTGTTTAGTTTATTTTACCATGTTTGAAAATACCTTATTAACAGGCTATTCTTTACCCTGTAGCAATGAGAAATCACTGTTTTGTGAGAAGCGCCCACACAAAAGTACCTGAATTTATAGATTAGCAAAGTACAAGGTAGTTGATATATTGTGGGATTGCTTATGGTTTCCAACTCGAAGAAATTATCAACATTGGTCGTATTAAAACCATTGAACTTACTCAGTCAAGTGACAACAAAAATGTATTATCTAATTTTCTTCTCAATCTCACTTTGTAATCATGATATCTGTCAGTAAAAATTGAAACAGTCGTATTCCTACCAAAAATGTTATGCTTCAAATCAAGTAAATGAAACAAAATATGACAAATGAAAATACTGAAACGGTTCAATTCAACAGGGTATAATAAAATAAGTCATTTTACATCACATCAAAATTACATGGTCAGTACACACACAATAATATTAACTCAACATGAAAAATACTTGATCTAAATCCACATTTTGGCCAGTAAAAAGACTCGAGTATCAGAGTATCGACAATATCGTCAGTCAACAATACAGATTTACACATATAGTTGCATTACACACAGTAAGTTGTTCGATTTTGTACCACGTGGTACTCGTCCATTTAAAATTATCGTCACATTTAAGAAATTAAACAGATTCGTCTATAGTAAAGAACATACACATATGTTAGTCAACAATAAAATACATTACAATCAAGTTGAATATAATTAGCGGTAGCGTTATAATCATGCAGCACCTTCATTGTTGAAAATTCAAATTCCCAAATAGACAGATTTTTGTTGTGTGCGTCAGTCACGCCTGTGACATATAGCGGGCAACCATCGGTACGCCTTGGTCGTCAAAAAGTGCAACAGATCAAGTTGGTCAAGATGTAAGTGAATCGAATGAAAGCGTACAAAAACGAATAGAAAAATACAGCGGGCAACCATCGATGCGCTTTAGTCACCAGAGAGTGCAACAGATCAAGTTGGTCAAGATGTAAGTGAATCGAATGAAAGCGTAAAAAAACAGAGAACAAAAAACAAAGAAAAAAAATAAAAATGAAATAAAAAAGAGAAGGAAGAAAAAATAAAACATAATAATGGAAAGGAGAACTTTAGGAAATAAGAACAGGAACAGAATAAAAATGGAAAAAATAAAGTAAGATAAAAAAAACGAATATAAAACAATGAAAAAAATGAAAAATAAAATTCTAAAATTTTGCTGATGGTTGGTGATCCCCGAATATAAATTGGAATTAAGGCACGGATATGTCTACATTAATGAAAAAGTGAAACACACCCACCTCATCGACTCGATATGTCTTATCGTTGTAATTTGTTAAAACTATGCAACCAACGATCGCTTTCAGTCAAGGAATTTTTGGCAGCATAGTGCTAACAAATTATGATGATAGTCTGTATTATTATAGTCTGTGAGAACAATGTAACCAATGATAGCCTGACTTAAGGTAGTCATTGGTTGCATTGTGCTGACCAACCTACAATAACAAGACATACCATGTGGATGTAGTGAAAGTGGTCCAGTTTTCATTAAAAGGAACGGCCCGGATAAGTCTACATTAATGAAAAACTGAACCACTTCCACCACATCCACACGATATGTCTTGTTATTGTAGTTTGCCAGCACAATGCAACCAATGACTACCTTTAGTCAGGCTATCATTGGTTACAATGTTCTCACAGACTATAATAATACAGACTATCATCATAATTTGTTAGCACTATGCTGCCAAAAATTCCTTGACGGAAAGCGATCATTGGTTGCATAGTTTTAACAAATTACAACAATAAGACATACAGAGTCGATGTGGTGGATGTGGTTCAGTTTTCATTAAAAGGAATGGCCCGAAAATGTCTACATTCCCGCATTTAAAAGGTGACCATGCTCGTGATGTCCAATGGCACTACCATTTGACACCGCAAGTTTGGTCACCTTCGAAATGCAGCAATCAGATTCAAAGTTTGAATGTTTTAAATTCTAATATGAAAAAAAGGGAAAAATACAAGGTGCAACTCGGACGCGGGACCGTGGAAAATGAGTAACAAAGTACTCACATTACTACGAGCTCGCGTCTAATTTGTACCCTATGTCAATTCCGCAGATCATATCCATGATATTCAATTTCTCTCAAGTTTGTACCAAAAATGTAGTTTCAATTTTTGATGCCACTTCATCACAGCTGCTCCAAGTGTCAATATCCGCTATTGATCACTGGGGTTGCCACCAACTGCTGGGTTTTTCTTGTTGGTCGCGTTTGGAGCTACGTTGCAACCACCAAGAAACGTTAGAAGTGGCTGGGGAGTCACCAACCAGGGAGTCACCAGTCCCTTCTTTCATCCCATAAAGTCTAGAAGGGAATGGTGACAACTCCCAATTATACACACACTCGCAACCCCACAATTTTGAGCAATTTCGGCTTCACTGAACGCAACAGCACTTAGCCTGTTGCAACTATTAAAAATAGCACAACAGTTACCGGGGTTGCCCACGTGGAGGGGGCTGTTATTAGTGCGTCAGTGAAGGTGCGCAGATTCAATTCCAGAACTGCGATGAATTCATTTTTTTTTATATTATTTTGCTTTGTGGTTGCCAACAGTGCCAAATGTTGGATCTTGCCAATTTTCCGTTGCTAACACTCGAGCCAAATGGTTAGATCTTTTATTACCTCCCGACTGAAGCCAAAGTGTCGGATAGAAGAGTATATCAAATATGCAAACCGAAGCCGAAAGGTAGCATATTATTGTGCCAACTGAAACCAAAATAGTTGCACAATGTGAGTAAAAAGTTTAAAATAATTTATAAAAAAAGATGTATTATGAGTATTGTGGAGAATTCGTCAGGACAATGTCAAAGAAATATTTGGTAACAAGTCAAGTAAAATTTGGTCAGTACCCGTCATACGGGTAACCCAACCTCCCGTCCCAGTTATTTTGCAATAAATGTACTCGTACTCGAATCTGATGCCGTACTTCACACTAACAACAAGATAACATGAAAAGTGGAAGTCTTATCAATTTGCAGCAACCACACGATGCAGACTTATCCAAGATAATAATGTACCAAAATAACAAAACCATGAAAATCTGATGTGAGTTCAGGCTGGGTATTGGAAAAGTGGAACAATTCTTGCGCGCTGACAACACAATTGTTGTGCCACAAGAATTATACAAATGAGTATGCGCAAGCAGTTCAGTCTTAAAACAACGAAAATTGAATAATATTTTTCGTATACGGGTAGTGGTGAAGATTGTCATGTCAGTGCCTTTCCTTATCAATAAGTATTGGGAATATTCACAGTGGGATGTTGGAGGGGCCCATCATACCGTAGAAGCGAATGTGTAGTTATGCAAAATGAAATATATATAACTTAATGTATAGCCAAATGAGGTCACTCTTTGTAACTGGTGACTCAAACAAAACCCATGATATATGGGTATGTATATATATATACTGTACAAACACCCTGCACACTGCCAGGATATTTTTTTATAGAAAATTAACAACACATTATATTAATAGTGGAATGTAAAGTGGGGAGCCCACCCATCTTGTAAAGAAAAAACTCATACAAAAAATATAAAAATTAACATAGAGAAAACCATTATATAGCCTCTTGACTAAACAATGTCACCCATTGTAACATGATTTGGCGACTCAAACAAAACCCATGATATATGGGTATGTATATATACTGTACAAACACCCTGCACACTGCCAGGATATTTCTTCATAGAAAATTAACAAAACATTATAATAATAGTGGAATGTAAAATGGGGAGCCCACCCATCTTGTAAAGAAAAAACTCATACAAAAAATATAAAAATTAACATAGACGAAAGCCATTATATGGCCTCTTGACTAAACAATGTCACCCATTGTAACATGATTCAGTGACTCAAACAAAACCCATGATATATGGGTATGTATACATACTGTACAAACACCCTGCACACTGCCAGGATATTTCTTTATAGAAAATTAACAAAACATTATATTAATAGTGGAATGTAAAATGGGGAGCCCACCCATCTTCTACAGGAAACAATATTGAATGTAATATATCCAAAAAAATATTTAACGAATTTTGCAGAAACTGTTATTGTATAACTACTCCACCTAATTGAGTCACTCTTCAAACTATGAAAAAAAATTGTATAACCAGAGGAGGATGTAAGAGGGGAGCCTATAGTATCCAACAAGCAACAAATATGAAATATGTATAAAAAGATGAAATTATAGGTACTCACTGTTGCATGTATCACAAAGATTGCCACATATAAGACCCATTGGGAATAATAAGTTGGAAATTATTCAATATTGTGTTAATGAGAAAAGTATCAATTTCAATTCTAGCCAAAGTACCCATATGTTTTCAAGTAGGGAAATATCCTTCAGCAGAGAGGGAATGTATTTTTATGTATTTTTATGAATTTTCTCTTCAATTATGGGAATTTTATGTGGCAACCCAACTCTAAAGATACCAATAAATTCTACGGAGGACTAATTTTGGACAAAAACAAATTAGGCCTCCGTAGAATTCGTTGGATCTGAGCTATGATACGAGTCTCCTGGTGGTACTGGTGAACGAATGACATCATCTTCAGGATCATTTTCTGGATCACCTTCGACATCATCCTTCGCAGGTGGAAACAGTTCTTCATCGTTATTGTCACCATTACTATCGAATGAGGACTCTAGGTTCCGAGCCACATCACCAATCCCACTTGGAACTTCAAGTAAATCCAACTGTAACTGCGGAGTACCTTTTAACCTCTTCTCTCGATTGGTTGTTGAGTCCCCTTTCCTCTTACCGTCTGCATAATTATGACAAATCAAGTTGAAGTGTTGGAATATAATTGTGAAATGTTCAAGGATCATGTCATTCGTTCTCATTTATAGAATAATGAAGGTTGGTATGAGAATAAAATTGTGAAATATCAAATTTTGTACGTATGATTATAAAAGTAGGTTTGAGATTTGTTGAACTAAATTCCAGTACTGGGCCATCACACTCTAATTATATATTTGATCAAAGTAGCACTCCTATAACTCTTCCCCTCTTGAGATTTTATTCTGCGTTATATGTGATATGGGAAATATAGTTAATTTATGAGACAGATACTCACCACTTTTGGACAGGGAATCGCGCGCTGTATTGCACCATGTGACACCCCATCGGTTTTTATTCTCTTTGTATATTTGCTGCTCCTTCAATTCAACACACTGTGACATAGTCCCTATTATGTCTGAAGAAAATTTATCTCCATAGATTATTTCGCCCAAACAAAAATGCAAGTGTATATACAAAATGGAATACATACATTCGATAATTAAACACACTGCTAAAGTTTTCAGGCAGCGTTTTGCATTGGCGTTCTCTGGCAAAGTTGAGTTCTTACCATGCCACGTATAATACTTGATTATGCACCGATCAAATACGGTATCTAACATGAGTTTCATTCTCTTGGCGGGGCATAACAACTTCCCAATGCTACTCAAGTAATTGTTCTATAATGGAGGCAACACAGGAATTAAATTTTTCCATATTACTGCAAACCAATTATGAGACTGTCCTAATTGATTCACCCTGGGTCATTATGTGCAATTGAGAATGGAGATGTAAAACAATCTAATTTCAAGTGACCGGCGTGTGGGCCTTTAAAGCAATTGAGAAACGTAGGTATGAGGGAAAATTATCAATTTCAATTACGTGATTTCAGAAAGAGAGATTAGAGATATCAAAACTACCAGCGCCAATCAAACATAAATACAAATACTAATTAAATCTATGTAGATGGAAAATTAAATTGCATCGCATGTAATGGCCACAAGGATGAATGTGACAATCTCAAAATACAATCATCATCAATATAAAATTCATACCAGGAGGGAGGCATTGTTTCGGTTCTTCAATGCAACTTCAACTGCATCCACTTTATTCACACTGTTCAATGGGAAGTGTGCTTCAAAGAATCCAATCGCTTCTGGCGAGGGAACTGTCTCATCGCAGAATGGATTCTGCGCTACAGACTGGGTGGACTGCTGCGCCATAGACTGGGGGGACTGTGAGGCAACAGCTGATATCAAACTTCTTATATCTTGGCGCAGACCTGACAATTGTGATTCTAAACCGTTCAAACAGGAATATGCCAACAATGAAACAAGAATTGAAATAAATTTTCATATTGGAATAACGTGAAAATGGGATTAATATTTCATTTATATAAAGTATGATAAAAGGAATTGTGAATTATCAATTTATTTGTAGTTGTTTCAAATTAATCAAGGATTGAAATAATTTTACACATTGGAATAACGAGATTAGGTAGATAAATTTTTTGTTTATATAAATTATGATGAAGGCAGCAAGCGCGTAAATTATCCATTGTGAGCCAGCCAAGATGGTGACAACAAAGGGAATTTTTCATTTATTTGAATTTAGATTGAAAGGTAATACCATTACTAGAAATATGGAATATAATTTGTTCAACGCACCAATATCAGACAAACGATCTCTCATTCTCTTGTGTTCTTTCCGTGAGTCAGTGTTACCTCGATCAACAGTGAATGTGAGGCAGTCCAAAGCACTTTTACTAATAACAGTATAATCATTGGACACATTGTTTTGCTCTTCATCTAATGGCGAGCTGATCCTGTTCGAATTTCTCTCATCGTGATCTCTATTGTGGTGATGTGACTGTTTTTCGGTATGAGTCGTCTCTATAGAAACTGAATCGGTTGATGAGGGATAGGCCTTACCAATCAATGCGTTGATTAATTCTGTAGCTTCATCATATGAATCTTCAAACATATTTTTTCAAAATAAAAATTAAAACCTAATACGTCAGTGTTACAGTTGTTTGATTTGTTTGTGAGTTGTTCAACTTGTATTTGTTCAGCCGCAGTTTCCCAATAATATGTTGGTCGGTGATATGCTTGATGTTTAGTTATTTGGAATGTTTTTCAAGTTTTAAATCAACGTTTTGTCATAAGGATATCTCAATGTAAAATTATATTAAGGTAGCAAGTGCATAAATTATCCATTACGGGCCAGCCGAAATAGTGACAGAAAAGGGAATACCCACATTGCGAGCCAGCCGAAATAGTGACAGGAAAGGGAATATCAACATTGCGAGCCAGCCAAATGTTACAGAAAAGGGAATATCAACATTGCGAGCCAGCCAAATGTGACAGAAAAGGGAATACCCACATTGCGAGCCAGCCGAAATAGTGACAGGAAAGGGAATATCAACATTGCGAGCCAGCCAAATGTTACAGAAAAGGGAATATCAACATTGCGAGCCAGCCGAAATAGTGACAGGAAAGGGAATTTCCAGAGCGTTGTTAATCCAAATTGTGAGATAATTATTGAGTAAATTAAAATTAGCAGGACAAAATGGATTTGTAATCTTGTTAAAATCCTTTTCCTTGTGTTCATTATTGTGGTATTGTGAATGTCTGAGGGTAGAAGTCATCTCAACTGACACTTAAGTCAGTGATAGAGGAAATAATTTTTTTCAAAGTAAATTTTAATACCTAATATACCATTTTTACAGTTGTGTTCAATTGTTTCATTTGTTTGTGAGTTATTCTAATTATTTTTGGTCAGTCTGTTTCTCAATTATATGATGGTTGGTGATATGCTTGCTGTTTAGATATTTAGGCTGGTTATTGTAGTTTTAAATCAACGTTAAATCATAAAAAAATCTCAATAGAAAATTATAAGAAATTGGAATTACCAAATTCGTAATTGCTGATGAGTCTGAGTGCTTTACAAGGCCAGACGGAACGACGTTGAGCATTTTTTTTGGCTTTTTTCTGCCAAAGTGTTTCACTAGGATAGTACCATTTTTTACTTGGCAAGTCTATCCAGGAAGTTGGTGAGACGAATAGTCCTAATCCATCATCCGCAATCACAAATTTCTTAAGGAATTTGGAACCCTTGAATTTAGCAATTCTCATCACTGGGTCTGACATCATTCTAAATAAAATAATTTGAGTAACCTAATCAGCATATGAACAGATGTGTAGCATTTTGACTAAAAGACATAGACTATCATTTTACTCCCACAAAGCCAGGCACCCAGCAGACTACACACATATGTCATGCCCATATAAGATTAACCAAATATAATAATATAATATACCAACGTGTTAATGTGTAGCCAAGTAACATTTAAAACATTTATCCAACATTAAATGGACATATACCTATAAATATTTAAATATAAATCACAATAAAATACAGTTCCCTCTAAATTCCCCTATTGCAAGATTCGTAATTAAACAACTATAGACAACCATCAGTAGTGACTTGATTCAGTATTGAGATGAAATATATATGTTGATATATGAGTTATGATCGGGATGAAATCTATATGATCGAGTGAAGCAATAAAATGCCAGAAGTGAAAACTAAAATTGAAACATGCGGTACTGGCTGTCAGGAGGAGCTCGACCGCAACTTCTGCATTTTCATATTGCAGTGTACTCGACGAGCCTCTTTCAATTTGTTCAAATAGAATGTTGTTTTTCAATTTTTTCATGTTTGGGTGTGTGAGATGTTCTGTTTTGTGTTCTTGTTTGTGAATTATGTGGTGGAAATAAATTTTTCATACCTTCCTCATTATTTCCGAACGTAATCACGCATATTCACGAATATCAGTCCATGCAATGTCTTCCATCTCATCCTTGTGAAGGAGTTCAGTCAAAACGAGTTTTTGAATGTTGTTGATGGTCAGGGGCATGGGGTAGCACATTCGTACAATATCATGTATATTAAAACGATCAACGATACCATTGGTTGGTGTGACTACAACGGTGCCAACTCGGCGGGATGGTACAGGTTTGGTGAAAAGGTCAGCAAATGACAAGAATGCGAAACCTTCAAATCACATTTAAATCATAAACTCTGATAGTGTTCATTCATTAATATAATAAAATTGTTATTAGTGAGAAGCGGATGCTATGAAAATATCCCAAGAATTGAAACTACAATGGAGGAAACGATTTAATTTTCCCAAACCTTGAATGAATGCGATACACTAAGCTGCACGCACTGATGCTTGCCTTACTGATACAGCAGCATAGGCACAAAATTGGACTACATATTAGGTATATACAATTTAGCCAGCATTCATCTTGCCATAAGAATATGCAAACACTGTTGAAAGAGTACACGCATTCCCTCATGCCAAGATTTCAATACCCGCTAATACTCGCCCGTTCCAATCATCATGCCTACCCTCGCAGTATCTAATAAGGAGTTGCATCGTCGCATTTCCTTTTCCTTATGTTCAATAGATATTGGAAAACCACAATCTGTTTATACAAGAGCGGATATATTTTTATAAAATATTCTAACGAGTGAAAAATGATATTTTCCCCCATTGGAAAGTTAACATATGATATATTAATTATTAATAAAGTTGAATTCATGAAGCTTTGTGAGAGTTATTAATTTGATTTAGGTTTCAATTTAAATATGAGATCTATGAGCCGCCTGCGGGTTACACATATAAGATGAACTACTACAACTATACCTTCAATAAATACTTCATTATCCTCAATTCGTTGTAGGCAATGGTCGATTCGAACATAAATTTCTTGACGAACCTTCACATAACGATTGCCTTCACGATCACCTCTGAGATGCATGCTCAAATATTTACACTGCATGTAGCGGTGATACAGTTCACACGACCCATCCACCACTCGCGACAATAGCTGGGGTGATGATCTCGCAGCAGCAGTAGTACTACTACCACGAAGTGAAAAAAGGTATTCCGCATAGCGGTTTATCAATTGTTGGAGTGGCTTATTACCCGTTCGGATGCTTCTCTTCACTTTGTAAAGGAATGCTTCGAACATGAAACAACTGAAGTTGTCCACAGATCCAAAAGTGGAACAATCATCGGGAAGGTGAATTAAGGAGTGAAGGTTGAATGATGCACTCTGAACGCCATACATTTCGACAACAAAACAGACAAGCCACTTCAGTCTACGTTCGGTAAATTGTAAAATTTTGTTGCGATCAGGCTGACTTTCTTGCAAACTAAGCTGACACAGCATACGAAAAATGACATTGAGATTGACCATAATTTTCCAATGTGCACCGTAGAGCCTCTTATAAAATATGACGGGGCCGGTGTATAAGAGGACCTGTCTATATTCGGTAGCTTTAAAATTGGGAAGATGTTGAAATGAGCGGGGGCGAAATCTTGCAAAATTCATCGGACAGTAATGCTCCTCAGCCAACTGCGTCAAATGCTGATTTATGGCTAGTAATGTTGTACCACTCAGTATGCGCCCAACCACAGACCTAGCCCCAGAAGGCTTTGTCCAAAAATGAAGAAATTTTTTCATAACGCCCAAGCATACTGAATGCATGTAATCAAAAGGTACCATTTTTATGAAGTCAAAGTTTGGAATACGCGCCAAATCTGATGGGCCGTGATGAAGATCTTCATCCTGGCAGTTGACAAACTCTTCGTTTGTCCTCAATCGTGCGTCAACTTGAGGGAAATAGATCGTGGTACCTGAACTTTCACCCTTGGTCCAACATTTGATACACGAACTATATCCAGAATGCCCTTTCACATTTAAGACTGCTGCACGAGCGGGTGCGTCAGCCGAGAAAAGTTTCACTCTGAAATGACACTTGACACCTTTTATGGTAATTCCCTGGTCATATAAACGTACAATCTCAGATACGCCGTCACTGGTTAAAATTTTGTAGTCGGATGGTTTAGTTGGCCCACAATAGACGCCTATTATGAAGACTGTGTTACGTACACTACCCAGGAGTGGCCAGAACTGAATTGACGAACTGTTGAACAGAGGAAGCCCATCTACGTGCAGAGTCAGTTCAACGACATGATCCGAAGTCATGACTTCATTACCAAAAATGGCTTGAGAAATACCTACATCGTTCAACATATTCTCGATACCAAAATATGCGTACATTTGCTTATCGGCTAATTCGACTATGGTAGTATTTAATTGGTGAGCAAACAGGGTTCTGAAATCTTTTGGAAGATTTCGCTGTTCTTCTGGGTCAAAGTTTCTCAATATTTGCAAAAGCTCGTTACGGGCCTTCCTACGAATACCATTTGAGACTGCCCACGCCATCAAATCCTGACTGGTACTGTAGTGAGTAGCCGTCATATCCTCACTACCACTCGCATTCAGATCAGTAGCACTATCATCGACTGAAGAGTTAAATATATTGGGTAAAGATGATGTATGAGATTCTTGTGAAGAGGATAAGGCAGAGATAATGGTCAGACATGAGGATGATGTTGGTGAAGCAGTACAGTCTGAAAGCACATTGTCCACCATGTCCTCGCTATCACCACCCCCAAACTCAAAAGTGGACACCCTCTCAGAAATGTGTGACTGCATAGACGAAGACATATCTAATGGCAAAGGAGAGCACCTGCTACTTGACAAAGAACCACATATAGACAGTGTCTCGCACCCATTACTCTCACTATCACCTCCCTCAGACTCAGAAGCAGACAATTGCTCAGAGGTGTGTGAAGGCAGAGACGGAGACTTATTTACAGACGACAGATAACTACTGCCACTTGGCGCATCCAGTGGTACAAGCATCGCATCCCCAGGACTGGACAACTATTGAAAAAAAAAAAATTATAATAATAAAAATATGGTGATAACATATATATGCTAAAGAGAGACCCGTGTATCAGGCTCCTCAAAACCGAGTCGAAAAATACATTGAATAACTCTCAGAAATTTAGAGACATGGTGGCAACATACAAACAATAAGACAGGCAGAGTTGGTAATCCAACTTTAAAATTGTGTGGACTAGGGACTAACATGGTTTTATATCACTCAACATAATATATTTCAACTACAAGAACCTTACAAAATTATGTTTCAATGCGAAAAACACATCACTTTCAGTCTGTGGATCAACCAGTATGCAGGAAGGTTATGCTATTAGACAATGCTTTTTTATTTTTGCAGTTATTGCTCGAGTTGCGGGGCAGCGTCGAAATGAGTTTCCAAAATTTTGAAATTTTGCAAGAACTGAGAGAAAGTGAAATCTACAAAATTATGCAAGAAGGACTCTGGTATACCCGAGTTGAAATAATGTGGAATATGGTGACTAATATGGGTAAAAATGTTTTTAATAAAGTATATAAATATGTAATATGTGTTGTAAGAACAGAATTGTAATTAATCAAGCTGATGAAGAAACTGAAAAAGGATTCATGTCAGTGCCAAGGGAACATCAATGATAGCACCAATTGGAATAAGGGACACTCCTACAATTATGCTGGAGGAACCTCGACAGAGGAGCGACTTCTACTTCTATAGCAAAATTTATAAAATTATGACGGGGGTCTGGAGTACCTACGGGAGCCGAAGGGCTTTGACCGTGGAAGCCGAAAGGCTTTGACCGTGGAAGCTGAAGGGCTTTGACCGAGGAAGCTGAAGGGCTTTGACCGTGGACAATTATGCAAGAAATTACAGGAATATCACTCAACTTAATATATTTCATCTACAAGAACCTTACAACATTGTGCATCAATACCAAAGACACATCACTTTCAGTATGTGGATCAACCAGTATGCGGGAAGGTTATGCTATTAGACGATGATGCAGGGGCAACATCGAGAGTAAAATCTACAAAATAATGCAAGCAGACTCGGGTATACCTGAACTAAAATAGTGTGGAATATGGTGACTAATATGGATAAAAATGTTTGAATATGGGAGCCAAAGGGCTTTGACTATGCATAATCATGACAGAGAGTACGGAAAACATAATTATAGTGAAGTATGTGGAGGTGTGGGCTACAGTGACTAATAATATGGATATAACTAGCTAAATTTATGAATAAATGTAAATATCTGTTTTGTAAAATAAAACCATCAATCAGGTAGATGAAGACTATAACAAGGATTCAAGTCTGTGCAAAGAGGACATCGATGATAACACCAATTGGAATTCCATGAGCAAAGAATGTGGAATATGATGGCTAATATTAATATAAATGTTAATAGCATATCAGTGCTAATGGAACATCAATGATAGCACTAATTGGAATAGGGGACACTCCTACGATAATGCGGAAGGGACCCTCATACAGGAGCAACATGAATACACGAAAGCAAAATATGCAGAATAATGCAAGGTGGATTCAGGAATTCCATGATCAAACCGTGTGGAATATGGTGGCTAATATTAATGTAAATGTTTATAGCATATCAGTGCCAATGGAACATCAATGATAGCACTAATTGGAATAGGGGACACTCCTACGATAATGCAGAAGGGACCCTGATACAGGAGCATATGAGAAAGTAAGATATATCAGATGATGCAGGTAACTCTGAATATATCCGAGCTGAGGGTTTTGACTGCAGACAATCATGCAAGAAAATTCAGAGATCATAACTATAATGGGGACTAATAATATGGATGTCAATATAAATAATTACATAAATATATATATATATGTGTGTGAGTATGTGTGTGTGTTGCAAAATAGAACCAGCAATCAGGCAGATGCAGTACCTTCCAACAATAATGCAGGAGGGGCCCCTGATACAACACTATATATATAACCTAGCCAGAGTGTCAAATTTAGACAAACACTGCCGTTCTTGGAAAACACTGACAGCACTACTGAAGCAGTTAAGTGAATGAGCGGATAATATTCTAATTGTGAATTTGGTGGATTCAACAAGATCTTCCAATTAATCACCTGAGAAATTCGAATGTTCTATTGATTGTTGTTTCACAAATTATGAATTGCAATGTGAGGTAACACATATTCAATTTGTGATAATTTGATTTGTTTTGTTCAGTGTGTGAGCTTTTTCTTTGTGACATAATGTGATTTTGATTTACTTTGAAAAATTAATAATTATATAAAATGGGCCTTCAAATCAAGACTGTCTAGATACAGTATTCCTAAAATCTATCGGGAGGTATGGGAGTAAAAATGAAGATTTTAATTGTTGCATATGCTGTTCTATAAAATTTTCATCATAATAAAAACTATGTATTCTATGTAAAGAGTGACGAGAGAGATATGATCTGCTGTACTGTACTTAGAAAGTAGAATTATCAACGTATCAATTTATATATATATATACAAATATATACCGGCATTGGGGAATCATTTGTATTCAGGTGTCTTTGTCTATAGTATGTGGATTTAGATATTTTCTTGCCATTTAGTCCGTAATACTCTATTTGTCCTGTCAACTGTCTCACTCTTTTCATCTTGACTGAAACGAAAAACAATAAAACATAAAAATCTGTATAACAAATGCGAATAATGAAGTTTTGAGTATGAACAAGATAAGGTATATCATAGCAGTTGGAATGAAAAGTGAACCAAGCTGTTCCAACACTACAGATACAGAAAGCTGGAGATCATCAACAATAATATATTGTAAGGTCGACTGAGCTGTGAATGGACTATATAAATATGGCATTTGATTAAATATTTATTGGGCATTTGTTCATATCACCCAACCATGAGAAAGATGATGACACTCCATCAGATGGAATCAGACAGCAATAAGACTGGCATTTCTTACAATGAACAAGACGGATCGGTGACAAATTGTGAGAAAGTATAAATAATCCGGATTTGCAGTCTCAACTGCATGAATACTGGTGAGCAATTCTCAACAAATTGGACAACCTACAAGCAGTTAACCTCTCATTACCTTCCTTCAATCGTGCTAGGGATTGGGGCATATTGGGAGTATACAGATGTGAAATAAATTTATATTCGTTATAAGAGGTATTTAATTTTTCAAGTGTGAAGAATTGAATTATGTTTTAAGAATATTTTTATGGTGTTTCTATCAGTTTTGTTCGAGCATATAGCATTGAAAATTTTTCAAATTGTGATAAATGGGTGATTAATTTATGCCCCATAATGTCAATTGACAAAATGGTTCTATTTTTACACAATTTATTTAGGCAACAAAGATTATCGTTGGCAATGTAATTCCAACATGACGCTACAGATATGCCGATGTATGGATAATGTTGAAGAATGATAATGTGATATTGAAGAATGCCACCTCTCTTGTTTTTTTACATTCTTTTTTGGCTGAATTCTGTCCGTTTGAAGCTCTAGCTCAAGCATTTCAAAGTGTACAAAAACTATCTGTTTGCCACCGTTTCATCGCTAATACCACACTCGACTTGGAATAATTTTTGTAACTATTTCAAATACAGTCAGATATCACTACTTTTGAAGTGATGTCGTAATTTGACGGACCTTAGTTTCTATGATGGGTATATCGATGAGTATTTTGAAAACATGAACATATTTTTAAAATACCTCTACACGGAAGAACTGGAACTGACATTATCACTAAGTGCGAAAGAGAAGAAATTTATATGTGAGGGAAGTTATCAATGGTGTTAAGAAGTAACATCGGGATATTGTAAATATTTATATGCAACAATGGTCAACAAAAGTGAGGCAATGTTCGTTTAAGGGGCAGGAAAAAATGAGTTATTTCCAAGATTATGAATATGAAGATCACACATGACGGTGTTTGGGATTTTGGAGAAATGTCAAATCTTTCGCCACTATATCGGATACCCCATGGAAATACAAAATAATAGCATATTCAAATCTATATTCTACAGTCAGATATCACTATTTGAGAAATTTTGAAGTGATGTTGTAATTTGACAGACCTTAGTTTCTATGATGGGTGTAGCTAAATGAGAACTATGAAAATATGTTTTCATTTATCAAATACCTGTATACAGACGAGCTGGAAGTAATATCATCACAAAGTGCGAAAGAGAAATTTATATGTGAGGGAAGTTATCAATGGTGTTAAGAAGTAACATCAGGATATTGTAAATATTTATATGCAACAGTGGTCAACAAAAGTGAGGCAATGTTCGTTTAAGGGGCAGGAAGAAATGAGTTATTTCAAAGACTATGAATATGAAGATCACACATGACAGTGTTTGGGATTGTGGAAAAATGTCTAATCTTTCGCCGCTATATCGGATGCCCCATGGAAATACAAAATAATAGCATATTCAAATCTATATTCTACAGTCAGATATCACTATTTGAGAAATTTTGAAGCGATGTTGTAATTTGACGGACCTTAGTTTCTATGATGGGTGTAGCTAAATGAAAAATATGAAAATGTTTTTTCATTTTTCAAATACCTGTATACAGACGAGTTGGAAGTAAAATCATCACTAAGTGCACAAAAGTGAGGCAATGTTTGTTTAAGGGGCAGGAAGAAATGAGTTATTTCAAAGACTATGAATATGAAGATCACACATGACAGTGTTTGGGATTGTGGAGAAATGTCTTATCTTTTGTCGCTATATCAGATGCCCCACGGAAGTGAAGAATAATAGCATATTCAAATCTATATTATATTAACCTTGGAAGACTTCAGGGTGCAACTTCCAGAACCTTCTAATTTTTCATCGAGTGAATTATAATAGCATATTCAAATATATATTCTATTAACCTTGGAAGACTTTAAGGGGTAACTCGCTGAACCTTCTCAGAGCAAGGGATCGGACCAGAGATCTCAATGAAAATGGAAATCAGTCATACACTGTGCGAAGACAGGACATCAATACAATCACATCACCACAAATATTAACAGCAGACTAAGGAGGTGTGAAATGATGAATGACTATACTCAAGTGGTATGTTGGTGAGAACGCATCAACCAACTTTGACAACAGTCACATCAACCACAAATATTAGCGGCATACTAAAGAGGTGTATAATATGACTGACTATACTCGAGTGGAATGTTGGTGAGAACACATCAACCAACTTTTACAACAGTCGCATCGACCACAAATATCAATGGCAGACTACAGGGGTGTGTAATATGATTGACTATGTGCAAGTGGTATGTTGATGACAACACGTGAGGCAGTTTTTGGCATAATTGTGGATACAGTCAGATCACAGGAAATATTTGTAATTATATGTCCAATAACTTCCACAACCATACAGAGAGAGTACCAACAATTTGGAGCATCGACAAATTATATGAAATACTTATATTTAAATTGCGGAAGCATTAATGGTAAAAGCAAACAAATTATTGGCACCAGTGCAGCTCATAGCAAAAGCATATTACGTTTATATATTATTGAACTCTTCCCATAGTCTATTCTCATCAAGAATGAGAATAACATTATCAACGAGATTGGATTGAAATAAATAAAAACTATCAGTGCTCACTGATGATACAGAAATGTATATGAATAGCATGAAATAATTAGACACACATAATTTTATTCATCACATATATAAATAAATAAAGGCACATGTTATAAGATTTTGATGTTGGGGTGATTAATAGGGACATAAACAAAACTCATTGGGATTAAGGTACAACTCATACAGGACTGTGTACATACTAATGAGTTCAAATTGAATAAACTATATTGGGAACATACTAAATTTGTTCACATTCGGGCAATATCAAAAATTTCAGTATTCACGTTAATTTGATATATACTCATTCACATTGTTGGAATTTTGAAATGACGAACATTCATGATTCTAAATATTGAGTAATACCCTAATTCACAAAACACCCTTAAAAGCATTACCCTAATTCAAAAACACCCTTCAAAGCATGACCCTAATTCAAAAATTACCCTAATTCAAAAACACCCTTCAAAGCATTACCCTAATTCAAAAACACCCTCAAAAGCATTACCCTAATTCGAAAATTACCCTAATTCAAAAACACCCTTTAAAGCATTACCCTAATTCAAATATTACATTAATTCAAAAATTACCCTAATTAAAAAACACCCTTAAAAGCATTACCCTAATTCAAATATTACATTAATTCAAAAATTACCCTAATTCAAAAACACCCTTAAAAGCATTACCCTAATTCAAAAACACCCTTCAAAGCATGACCCTAATTCAAAAATTACCCCAATTCAAAAATTACCCTAATTAAAAAACACCCTCAAAAGCATTACCCTAATTCGAAAATTACCCTAATTCAAAAACACCCTTTAAAGCATTACCCTAATTCAAATATTACATTAATTCAAAAATTACCCTAATTAAAAAACACCCTTAAAAGCATTACCCTAATTCAAAAATTACCCCAATTCGAAAACACCCTCAAAAGCATTACCCTAATTCAAAAATTACCCTAATTCAAAAACACCCTTCAAAGCATTACCCTAATTCAAATACACCCTCAAAAGCATTACACTAATTCGAAAATTACCCTAATTCAAAAACACCCTTTAAAGCATTACCCTAATTCAAATATTACATTAATTCAAAAATTACCCTAATTCAAAAACACCCTTCAAAGCATTACCCTAATTCAAAAATTACCCCAATTCGAAAACACCCTCAAAAGCATTACCCTAATTCAAAAATTACCCTAATTCAAAAACACCCTTCAAAGCATTACCCTAATTCAAAAACACCCTCAAAAGCATTACCCTAATTCGAAAATTACCCTAATTCAAAAACACCCTTTAAAGCATTACCCTAATTCAAATATTACATTAATTCAAAAATTACCCTAATTAAAAAACACCCTTAAAAGCATTACCCTAATTCAAATATTACATTAATTCAAAAATTACCCTAATTCAAAAACACCCTTAAAAGCATTACCCTAATTCAAAAACACCCTTCAAAGCATGACCCTAATTCAAAAATTACCCCAATTCAAAAATTACCCTAATTAAAAAACACCCTCAAAAGCATTACCCTAATTCGAAAATTACCCTAATTCAAAAACACCCTTTAAAGCATTACCCTAATTCAAATATTACATTAATTCAAAAATTACCCTAATTAAAAAACACCCTTAAAAGCATTACCCTAATTCAAAAATTACCCCAATTCGAAAACACCCTCAAAAGCATTACCCTAATTCAAAAATTACCCTAATTCAAAAACACCCTTCAAAGCATTACCCTAATTCAAAAACACCCTCAAAAGCATTACACTAATTCGAAAATTACCCTAATTCAAAAACACCCTTTAAAGCATTACCCTAATTCAAATATTACATTAATTCAAAAATTACCCTAATTCAAAAACACCCTTCAAAGCATTACCCTAATTCAAAAATTACCCCAATTCGAAAACACCCTCAAAAGCATTACCCTAATTCAAAAATTACCCTAATTCAAAAACACCCTTCAAAGCATTACCCTAATTCAAAAACACCCTCAAAAGCATTACCCTAATTCGAAAATTACCCTAATTCAAAAACACCCTTTAAAGCATTACCCTAATTCAAATATTACATTAATTCAAAAATTACCCTAATTAAAAAACACCCTTAAAAGCATTACCCTAATTCAAATATTACATTAATTCAAAAATTACCCTAATTCAAAAACACCCTTAAAAGCATTACCCTTATTCACAAAACACCCACTGGAAGGCATTGCCTTAATCCAATAATACCCTTAAAAGCATTACCCCAATTCACCGATCGTCGGGGAAATCACATCTATTAATTTCAATGTCAATGACCTTCAATCGCACGCACTGTGACCAAATTTTTCTAAGTACAATTGTTTTCGAATTCGAAAAAAAATCATAATAAAGGCGTATGGTTCGTGGATGAGAGAGTTACCGAAAAAAATTTCAAAAAATTTCATAAACCAAAGCTAATTACTCGCAAATTGACATTTCCATCACTCACACACACACACAAACTCGACTCGTCAAAGTGTAATTTATTTCCGATTGAAAAAAAAAAGGGGGGTGGGCTTGGTTCGAAGACACGAAAGGGTTGCCAAAAATAAAATTCACGAACGTCATATCATTTTCAAAAAAAAAAAATTTAATTGCAATTTTGTTGTGTGAGCAGTTTCAAATCGGGCAATTTACACCGTTGGTCGGGAAAAGATTACCGTTGATCGGTGCGGATTCACCGATCGTCGGGGAAATCACATCTATTAATTTCAATGTCAATGACCTTCAATCGCACGCACTGTGACCAAATTTTTCTAAGTACAATATTGTTTTCGAATTCGAAAAAAAATCATAAAAAAGGCGTATGGTTCGTGGATGAGAGAGTTACCGAAAAAAATTTCAAAAAATTTCATAAACCAAAGCTAATTACTCGCAAATTGACATTTCCATCACTCACACACACACACAAACTCGACTCGTCAAAGTGTAATTTATTTCCGATCGAAAAAAAAAAGGGGGGTGGGCTTGGTTCGAAGACACGAAAGGGTTGCCAAAAATAAAATTCACGAACGTCATATCATTTTCAAAAAAAAAAAATTTAATTGCAATTTTGTTGTGTGAGCAGTTTCAAATCGGGCAATTTACACCGTTGGTCGGGAAAAGATTACCGTTGATCGGTGCGGATTCACCGATCGTCGGGGAAATCACATCTATTAATTTCAATGTCAATGACCTTCAATCGCACGCACTGTGACCAAATTTTTCTAAGTACAATATTGTTTTCGAATTCGAAAAAAAATCATAAAAAAGGCGTATGGTTCGTGGATGAGAGAGTTACCGAAAAAAATTTCAAAAAATTTCATAAACCAAAGCTAATTACTCGCAAATTGACATTTCCATCACTCACACACACACACACACAAACTCAACTCGTCAAAGTGTAATTTATTTCCGATTGAAAAAAAAAAGGGGGGTGGGCTTGGTTCGAAGACACGAAAGGGTTGCCAAAAATAAAATTCACGAACGTCATATCATTTTCAGAAAAAAAATTTAAATTGCAATTTTGTTGTGTGAGCAGTTTCAAATCGGGCAATTTACACCGTTGGTCGGGAAAAGATTACCGCTGATCGGTGCGGATTCGACGATCGTCGGGGAAACTCGGCCTACTAATTTCAATGTCAATGACCTTCAATCACACGCACTGTGACCAAATTTTTCTAAGTACAATTGTTTTCGAATTCGAAAAAAAATCATAATAAAGGCGTATGGTTCGTGGATGAGAGAGTTACCGAAAAAAATTTCAAAAAATTTCATAAACCAAAGCTAATTACTCGCAAATTGACATTTCCATCACTCACACACACACACACACAAACTCGACTCGTCAAAGTGTAATTTATTTCCGATCGAAAAAAAAAAGGGGGGTGGGCTTGGTTCGAAGACACGAAAGGGTTGCCAAAAATAAAATTCACGAACGTCATATCATTTTCAAAAAAAAAAAATTTAATTGCAATTTTGTTGTGTGAGCAGTTTCAAATCGGGCAATTTACACCGTTGGTCGGGAAAAGATTACCGCTGATCGGTGCGGATTCGACGATCGTCGGGGAAACTCGGCCTACTAATTTCAATGTCAATGACCTTCAATCACACGCACTGTGACCAAATTTTTCTAAGTACAATTGTTTTCGAATTCGAAAAAAAATCATAAAAAAGGCGTATGGTTCGTGGATGAGAGAGTTACCGAAAAAAATTTCAAAAAATTTCATAAACCAAAGCTAATTACTCGCAAATTGACATTTCCATCACTCACACACACACACAAACTCGACTCGTCAAAGTGTAATTTATTTCCGATCGAAAAAAAAAGGGGGGTGGGCTTGGTTCGAAGACACGAAAGGGTTGCCAAAAATAAAATTCACGAACGTCATATCATTTTCAAAAAAAAAAATTTAAATTGCAATTTTGTTGTGTGAGCAGTTTCAAATCGGGCAATTTACACCGTTGGTCGGGAAAAGATTACCGCTGATCGGTGCGGATTCGACGATCGTCGGGGAAACTCGGCCTACTAATTTCAATGTCAATGACCTTCAATCACACGCACTGTGACCAAATTTTTCTAAGTACAATTGTTTTCGAATTCGAAAAAAAATCATAATAAAGGCGTATGGTTCGTGGATGAGAGAGTTACCGAAAAAAATTTCAAAAAATTTCATAAACCAAAGCTAATTACTCGCAAATTGACATTTCCATCACTCACACACACACACAAACTCGACTCGTCAAAGTGTAATTTATTTCCGATCGAAAAAAAAAGGGGGGTGGGCTTGGTTCGAAGACACGAAAGGGTTGCCGAAAATAAAATTTACGAACGTCATATCATTTTCAGAAAAAAAATTTAAATTGCAATTTTGTTGTGTTAGCAGTTTCAAATCGGGCAATTTACACCGTTGGTCGGGAAAAGATTACCGCTTATCGGTGCAGATTCGACGATCGTCGGGGAAATTCGACCTAATAAGTAATTTAAATTTTCGAGTAAGCAAATCGCAATTATAAGATTGTCTGAACTAATTGAAATGTCAATCACCTACACTCGCACACACTCAAATTCAATTCGCGGAAATGCAATTACGAGTAAATAAAAAAAATAAATAACACAATCACTTACCTCAGCATCAGCTACGGCTTCGATCAACAGAATAACAAGAAAATTTCAACCACATCACAAAGACTTACAACCCAGTTATTGAATTACGACCTTAAACAACAAAGTAAAGATATGATAAGAATAAATCACATCACAACGACCATTACAACATATTCAGATTAAGACTTGTCAACCCATAATGAGTTTGCCGTTCATGTCTATACGATGCTCGGAGAAACTTGACCGATTATCGGCCAAGTTTCTCCGAACATCGTACCAACATGAACGACAAACGGCTACCGCTCATGCTTGTACGATGTTCGGGGAAACTTGACCGAATATCGGTCAAGTTTCCCCGAACATGGTACAAACATGAACTTTATCAGCCAAATTTCCCCGAACATCGTTGAAACATAACCGACCAACGCACTTTTATACCCGACAACGACTTGACGCCTCTTACGCAATATTGCATCATCACCATGAGACGATCGCCGAAAACATAAAATTCTACAAGCATGCAAGAACCGAGTTCGAACAAAGATAAAATGCCAAATACATACTGAATTACGACAAACCAAACTAGCAAACCTCATTTTTCAACATGGCCACGGCATGCAATTCATCAAACACCCACTAACCAAAACACGAGAACTATGAAAACGAGACAAAACAATAATTCACAATATTCACGAACTAATTAACATTCCACTATACCTTGAAGTTGATCACTGAACGAAAATAAAATAAGAAAATTCACAAAATTGAAAATTAACAAAAAATACAATCAGAATGATTGAAAAATTATTATTTTCATTTAACCGTTAACGTGAACTGTACGTGAACTTGAACTCTGAACTCAATTTTGTAACAATGGCTGCTGCTCTTTTGCGCATTTCATTGTTCTCCAGTCACGTTATCAGGAAGTGGGGAATCTCGGAACGGGATTCGCTCTTCAGAGGTCACATGGGCTACAAGCCCGCTGCTTCAGGCGATCAAGGACAAGGACACAACGCGTACTAATAGTATTTCGAACGAAAGATAGAGTGCGCTTATTAATCATCGATTAGATCATAGATAGTCCGATAGTCGTATGAAATCATACGATCGGCACACCCGATAGACTGCGCTGATACGCCTAACAATTTTCAAGGATGATACTATTACTTGATAATAGAAAATTGTTTGGCGCATTAGCGCACTCTAACGAGTGCGCTGATCGTATGATTTTGTGCGACTATCGTACAATTTTCAACGATAAATTTTTCCAATTTTCAACGATAATTTGTCAATAAATTTTTGTTTCGGAATGTACGACAGTCGTACAATTTTCCTGAAAAATCGGAAAAATTTATCGTTGAAAATTGTACGATAAACGTACATTCCAAAACAAAAATTTATTGACAAATTATCATTGAAAATTGGAAAAATTTATCGTTGAAAATTGTACGATAAACGTACATTCCGAAACAAAAATTTATTGACAAATTATCGTTGAAAATTGTACGACAGTCGTACAATTTTCCTGAAAAATCGGAAAAATTTATCGTTGAAAATTGTACGATATCACTCACACACACACACAAACTCGACTCGTCCAAGTGTAATTTATTTCCGATTGAAAAAAAAAAGGGGGGTGGGCTTGGTTCGAAGACACGAAAGGGTTGCCAAAAATAAAATTCACGAACGTCATATCATTTTCAGAAAAAAAAATTTAAATTGCAATTTTGTTGTGTGAGCAGTTTCAAATCGGGCAATTTACACCGTTGGTCGGGAAAAGATTACCACTGATCGGTGCGGATTCGACGATCGTCGGGGAAACTCGGCCTACTAATTTCAATGTCAATGACCTTCAATCGCACGCACTGTGACCAAATTTTTCTAAGTACAATTGTTTTCGAATTCGAAAAAAAATCATAAAAAAGGCGTATGGTTCGTGGATGAGAGAGTTACCGAAAAAAATTTCAAAAAATTTCATAAACCAAAGCTAATTACTCGCAAATTGACATTTCCATCACTCACACACACACACACACACAAACTCGACTCGTCAAAGTGTAATTTATTTCCGATCGAAAAAAAAAGGGGGGTGGGCTTGGTTCGAAGACACGAAAGGGTTGCCAAAAATAAAATTCACGAACGTCATATCATTTTCAAAAAAAAAAATTTAAATTGCAATTTTGTTGTGTGAGCAGTTTCAAATCGGGCAATTTACACCGTTGGTCGGGAAAAGATTACCGCTGATCGGTGCGGATTCGACGATCGTCGGGGAAACTCGGCCTACTAATTTCAATGTCAATGACCTTCAATCGCACGCACTGTGACCAAATTTTTCTAAGTACAATTGTTTTCGAATTCGAAAAAAAATCATAATAAAGGCGTATGGTTCGTGGATGAGAGAGTTACCGAAAAAAATTTCAAAAAATTTCATAAACCAAAGCTAATTACTCGCAAATTGACATTTCCATCACTCACACACACACACAAACTCGACTCGTCAAAGTGTAATTTATTTCCGATCGAAAAAAAAAAGGGGGGTGGGCTTGGTTCGAAGACACGAAAGGGTTGCCAAAAATAAAATTCACGAACGTCATATCATTTTCAAAAAAAAAAATTTAATTGCAATTTTGTTGTGTGAGCAGTTTCAAATCGGGCAATTTACACCGTTGGTCGGGAAAAGATTACCGTTGATCGGTGCGGATTCACCGATCGTCGGGGAAATCACATCTATTAATTTCAATGTCAATGACCTTCAATCGCACGCACTGTGACCAAATTTTTCTAAGTACAATATTGTTTTCGAATTCGAAAAAAAATCATAAAAAAGGCGTATGGTTCGTGGATGAGAGAGTTACCGAAAAAAATTTCAAAAAATTTCATAAACCAAAGCTAATTACTCGCAAATTGACATTTCCATCACTCACACACACACACACACAAACTCAACTCGTCAAAGTGTAATTTATTTCCGATTGAAAAAAAAAAGGGGGGTGGGCTTGGTTCGAAGACACGAAAGGGTTGCCAAAAATAAAATTCACGAACGTCATATCATTTTCAAAAAAAAAAAATTTAATTGCAATTTTGTTGTGTGAGAAGTTTCAAATCGGGCAATTTACACCGTTGGTCGGGAAAAGATTACCGCTGATCGGTGCGGATTCGACGATCGTCGGGGAAACTCGGCCTACTAATTTCAATGTCAATGACCTTCAATCACACGCACTGTGACCAAATTTTTCTAAGTACAATTGTTTTCGAATTCGAAAAAAAATCATAAAAAAGGCGTATGGTTCGTGGATGAGAGAGTTACCGAAAAAAATTTCAAAAAATTTCATAAACCAAAGCTAATTACTCGCAAATTGACATTTCCATCACTCACACACACACACAAACTCGACTCGTCAAAGTGTAATTTATTTCCGATTGAAAAAAAAAAGGGGGGTGGGTTTGGTTCGAAGACACGAAAGGGTTGCCAAAAATAAAATTCACGAACGTCATATCATTTTCAAAAAAAAAACTTAAATTGCAATTTTGTTGTGTGAGCAGTTTCAAATCGGGCAATTTACACCGTTGGTCGGGAATAGATTACCGCTTATCGGTGCAGATTCAACGATCGTCGGGGAAATTCGACCTAATTAGTAATTTAAATTTTCGAGTATGCAAATCGCAATTATAAAATCGGAAAAATTTATCGTTGAAAATTGTACGATAAACGTACATTCCGAAACAAAAATTTATTGACAAATTATCGTTGAAAATTGTACGACAGTCGTACAATTTTCCTGAAAAATCGGAAAAATTTATCGTTGAAAATTGTACGATAAACGTACATTCCGAAACAAAAATGTATTGACAAATTATCATTGAAAATTGGAAAAATTTATCGTTGAAAATTGTACGATAAACGTACATTCCGAAACAAAAATGTATTGACAAATTATCGTTGAAAATTGTACGACAGTCGTACAATTTTCCTGAAAAATCGGAAAAATTTATCGTTGAAAATTGTACGATAAACGTACATTCCGAAACAAAAATTTATTGACAAATTATCGTTGAAAATTGTACGACAGTCGTACAATTTTCCTGAAAAATCGGAAAAATTTATCGTTGAAAATTGTACGATAAACGTACATTCCGAAACAAAAATGTATTGACAAATTATCGTTGAAAATTGTACGACAGTCGTACATTCTGAAACAAAAGTTTATTGACAAATTATCGTTGAAAATTGTACGACAGTCGTATAATTGAAGAAACAAATTTAGTAAATATTTATCCTCCCCGACTGTGGTACTTTTCCAGCCGATTTTAGGTTTCAGTTCGCGATTGTACCCCCGTCTGGGTGCGCTAGTGTACACAATTTTTTCAAGTTGATGAGCGCTCTCAGCAGAGTGCGCTAATGTGCACATTGCGTAGATCGTATGATTCTGTACGATAATCGTACAGAACTACACGATCATCGTAGAATCTTGTAAGATTATATAAAGATATTATACGATTATCTCTTGTGACGAATTTGGGGGAGGGGGGACTGCTTGTATATCTCCGGGTTATTGCCCTCGCTCGTGTATCATTTTCTGAGTCTACCGGGACGCATATAAATTGATTTTTATGAATAACACTTGTATTTATGCATATTCACATTTTAACTGAATATGTGAAATAATGTCGAACTTGAAGTATATTATAATTGGAAACCATAAGCGCAACCACAATATATCAGAATGAAACAATGATTGGTCAGCAATTAATTGTAAACCTGATTGTTTTAATATCGTATATTCATTCTGAAGCACGTCAGATATTATTTTATTGTTCAATTAGTATTGAAGACAGGGGTAATATGAGGGATAACAAACTTATACAACATTTTAATTAGCATCCAGTTCGACTATGAATAGGCCTATTAGCCTTTTGACATACACTGGATGCTGATAATTCAAATTTAAGTCATGGGCGACAGTCGTCGCCCTTGTGTACGTAGATACAAGCCGCCAAGTCAGCGACTTTCAAAACCATCAAAATTATGAGGACACGTTCGGCATTAATTCTACGACAGTCGGTCATATTGTGCCACGGTCGGCTGCATTTCTACTATAATCGGGGTGCCATTCCATCATACATTTTTTTCTCAATCCTCATCGGCCTAAATCGTGCCACGATCGGGGTGCCGTCTTTTATTTTTATACGGCCGTCGGCCTCCGATCGGGCTGGGCTGATCGGTTTTTAAGTGTCACGGTCGCGATCCGATTTAATCGAGGTTTTTTCCACGATTGCCGGATGACCATTGGACTGGGCTAATCGGCTCGAAAAGTGCCGGCGTCGGTTTGCGATTACAAAACTAAAATCTAACATCGCAATCGCACTCCGACAGCGGCACATTATAAACCGTCTATCGGAATCCGAATTTTTTTTCTTCCTGTGAGACCATCGGCGTTCAGTCGTAATAAGGAGATCGGATTTTCAAATGCCACAATCGCGATCCGATTCGACCGCAGCTTTTTCAGCGATAGCCGGATAGCCGTCGGAATCTGCTGATCGGCCTGAAGAGAGCCGGCATCGGTGTACGATCACGACTCCCGATTTTCAAATCGTAATCGCACACCAACGCTGGCACTGTTTAGACCGATTAGCCGAGTCCGACGGCTATCCGGCTATCGTTGAAAAAGCTGCGGTCGAATCGGATCGCGATTGTGGCATTTGAAAATCCGATCTCCTTATCACGACTGAACGCCGATGGCTTCATAAGAAGAAAACAAAATTCGGTTACCGATAGACGGTCTATAATGTGCCGCTATCGGAGTGCGATTACGATGTCCGATTTTAGATTTGTAATCGCAAACCTACAGCGTCACTGTTTAGACAGACTATCGGAATCCGATGATTTTTTTTTTGGCGGGAAGTTATCGGGTTCTGATCGGGATCAGATGATCGGTTTTTAAAGTGCCACGGTAGCGATCCGATTTACATGCGAGATTTTTACGATCGGCTGATACCCGATTATCGGTTATAAATTTGCCACACTCGTACACCGATTTTGGGATTTCATCGGATCCGACTGTGGTATGACGATTGTCGGTCAAAGATCAGCCACAGTCAGATACCGATTTTATTTTTTTCTAATATCCGACTATGGCATGACCATTGACCGGTCAATAATCAGCCACAGTCGGATACCGATTTGCAATTTTCATCAGCTCCCACTGTCGGGTGCCGATGATCGTTTTCAATTCTGCTACAATCGGACACCGATTTCTTATGTATTTTCGGGGTACGACCATCGCACTCCTGCAATCGTATATATTTATAAGACAGACTGATAAAATAATCCGCTTATGGCATAGCCGATTCCTGATCGGCTTTATTTCTACGATAATCGGAGCGCCGATCAAGAAATTTTTGCCCATAGGGAACAAAACAAAAAAAGAGAGCCAGTAGAGAGATAACGACCAGTGTCCATGGCGGCGGACATCTTTTTATTTTTACACTTTTTACGCATTTCCGTCGCTTCAGTTTACACGGATATGACAGCTCCAGAAGATTTAAAAGACTCATATTAAGCAACACCAGTTTTTAACTTTTACGTTAAAGGGCATATACTGTTGCTCTTTCATATTATCATAATTTCATAGCTGAGATCATTTCTGTAAGTCGTACCATTGAAATTTGCATAGTAGGATGCAGCCAGGGAGAGGCGAGAGGGTAACGACCCCCTGACGACACTCTTTGCTCACCTGGCAAAATTTTCAGAAAGAATTAGATATAACTCATTAGAAAATGTTTTTTTAATTTTTAGTTAAAATTTTCAATCAAAAAAATTTAGTGGGAATTTTCCAATTTATGAAAAAATATTTCCCTCCTTATTCTGCAATTTACCCCTTTGGGACCTGTTCCGTTGACTGAATTACTGTACGTGAAATTGAAATCAGTTGAAATAGTTCTGGAAACTTTGAATACACTCCCGTTTCAGTTAATCACTGTTAAATCTTCGATGTGTTAACATCTTTCATGATGTGTATATAATATGCATAAAAAATAACTAAAATATGGTGGAGTAATGAAATTAGTAAATTGAAAACGATTAACGAACCACCAAGAAAATTAATCAACGTAATGACAAGAACTCTTCGATGACAACTGACAACGACGCGCGCATCTTTATATTTTGGGATACATTCTCGATATCAACTATCGATTTTCAACTTCGTGTTTTTCCAAATTTAGTCCAATGTAACGAAATAGAAATCAAAAATGTTAACAGGTCAAAAACGGAGGAATCGTAAGGAGTTATATTATAGTAGGTATTTTTATAGATGAAATTATTTACTACAAGTGACATAAGAAAATTTATAATAAAATGGGATGCATATGATGGTCAATTTCTTCGTTATAAATTGAGAAAACAACCTTCATAGCTGACAGAAAGAAATAAAAGTTGAAAAAATCTGCATAGGATGCGTGTTTCTACATTCGCATTTGGCTTCTGTTTTCAGGAGTACATTCGCATTGAATGTGAAACACATGCGGAGTTCATTTTCTGGGTTCTCATTACACGTTTACAGTTAGATTATGATGCTGGCAAAAATAATAACTGAAAATTATCGTAATTAGAAGCGAATGTTATTATAGAGCGTAACTCCGATGTAATACTTTATGAAGTAATTGTTCGAATTTTTTAGTCAATTGAGTATAAAAATCGAATCAACTCTTTTGAAACGAGGGCATTATTTTTCAATCAAAAGTAATATTTCAGTTGGCTTACCCTAAAATCATTCTTAAAAACTGCACACTGTACGGTTTGTAAGTTGATACCTTCGCACATAGGTACTCGTTGAAATGTTTCAATTGTGGGAAAGTGTGATAATTAAATATAGTCTGTATATACAGTTTTTACTTATTTGAACTTGAACGTGGTACGCATTTTTGAATAATTGCACAGTTAATTCTTCCCACTAACGCTAGAATGCCAGAATATAGGACATCTTATTGTAACTATAGACTCTTGCACTAGTTTTGAAGAAGACTTCTGGAAAACATCTGGAAGATATTTCTGGTATAACTGATTAATTTCAATTTGCATTTGGTTACAGCCGAAAGAAAGTTTTTTTTTTAGTGAATGAATCAGGGTTCTTATACTGAATGGCTACCGAGCTGGAAGAATGATTTTGAGGGGGGAAATTAAACAATAATAAAGAGTGAGTAGTTGAGAAATAATAATAATTGGGGAGGGTTATACTTGATGACCAGTCAAGTAATTGTAAATAGTGACTTATCTTATGAGTGGATTCATTAAAAAATGCCACTATATTTATCGTAATAATTACTTTATATAAACAAGAAATCATCACCAAATCGTTTGTAAACTCGTTTTCAATTATTACTCATTCGATGAGTCAGTTAAATTTTCACTCTTTCCAATATTTTCATTTTACATTATTTTCAATATAAACGACAAACTTGGGCAAGATTTCCAAACTAAATTGGGAAGAAAACTCATTAAAAACGCAAGCCTTGAAGCATTATATGACACCCAATTTCGCTACCCCATTTTATTGTTCTCCGCATATCCCGAAAAATATCTCCCAAATTCTGAAAAATGTAGTCGTCTTCACCCTCAACCTACGACCCATGGATCAAATACGTGCTTCACCAAAAGCTCAAAATCACTCTAATGGTTCTTTATGTTATAGCAAACTCTTCTTGTGTAGTCATCGTCGAGCAGAAAAAAAAACCAAACACAAATAATAGTTGCTTTGTATAAATCTTTCGAGCTACGAAAATAAATTCTGGTGCACTTGATTTGCCCCCTCCTTAGCACCCATTCTTTTACATGGAATATGTACATCCCCCCAAAAAGCGAAGATAGTGTAGCCAGCAGATGCATTTTTAATAAACCAAAGTTACTTTTGCTAGTCAATATTTTTCTACCCTCACCACCTCCCCAATGGTTTCATTTTTTTCTTCCGTGTTCGATGAAATAGTTGGAGATGTATGCAGACAACATATACGGCGAAGGGTCAACTAGGGGAATTTGTCGACACCACACCACCAAATTCGTACGAAAAAAAGAAAAGAAGTAAAAGTAACCAGAATAAGGGATGTAATGGGGGTTACAGAAAAATACCTTTTTCGTTCCGCTTCGTTTTCCATGATTTTGTCTGCGGCCGTTACCACATACTGCTCTAAGAAAAATATATTTACGCGTTTATTATCTTTTTTTTTTTTCTTCTTCTCACACGACGTATATTACCCACAATTTATGACACAGTGTATATAGCTACGTACACACCCTCAGAATATAATATTCTGCACCTTCGAAATCACGTACTAGAAAAATAAAATAATAATAAAATTCTAGAAAAAGAGCACTCACATTTTCATTGTGGTTTTCGCTGTGTAAAAATTGTCCACATGTAGTTTTAACTGATTATCACGAGCCATCTTGATAATTATCTGAAAAATATAAAGAAGACGAAATATCAACAACTGTTGCAGAAAAATATTAAAAATCTTGTCATCCACTTTTCGAAGTACATATAATAGCTTTTAATATTTATGAGACAAAGTAGAATTATGTGTGATGGAAATAAATTTTGTGATAGTAGACGAAATTAAACTTTTTCATTTCAAAGGGTAGGTACTCACAAAATTTATTTTTGAAAGAAGATCAACAGCTGTATCAAATAATATGAAAAGAATTTCTCGAACAAGGTTAGTTTTCTTTTTAAAAAAATTAGTTACTTTGATTTTTTAAATTTTCTCTAGAAAAAGCCCCAAATCAAAATTTTTTTACGAGACAATCAACGATTCTAAAAATTCTTTTAATACCATACAAGACGAGTTGATTCTATTTTTTCAAAACAAATTATTTCACGTAGCTACCCTTCGAAATAACTTTTTTAAATTTAATTTCAAAAAAATGAGACATTTTTTACCTCAAACTTTTCAGATTTTGATTCATCTTTTTTCTCTGCTTGTTTCGTTTGATCTAATTTTTCTTAACTAAAAAACTACATCATATTTGCTAAATAATGGCGTAAATCGGAGTTACGTAACTATTATAGTTTTGAATGTACGTATTTCTAAAAATAATCACCTCAACTGGTCTGGAGGAAAAAATAATTTTTTTTCAAGTCTTCTGGCAGTTATAAGAAATTCATCAACATAAAATTTATGCAAATTGTAGAAAAAGTTAATCACATGCAGTAGCTAAAAGATTGAAAAAGTCATTCTAAAAAATTGAGCTTTCCTATAAGCTTTCATTCTCATTTCCGAAAGTAAAAAGTTCAACACGTCCTTTTAAATAACTCTATTTTCCACAGTGCTAAAAGAAAACCAAGAGGCGTTTACTAATTACGTCAACAAAAAGGGAAAAAATGGAAGGGATGCAAAAGACACTTCCAACATTACCAGACAGAAAAAGAAGAAAATATTTTGAACGAAAATAACGATTTTGCTTTTAAACTTTCAGAAAAGCATCAATAAAATGTAAATAAACAGAAAACGAAGCTTTTAATTATCGTAGAGCGAAGTGTTTGAAACGATGTCGAAATAGGGGCAAAATAAAATAAACCAGAAAAAAAAAGCAGTAAAAAAAAAAACGAAAACAATGCATAAAAGGCGGAAATGAGAATACACTCGATGAAATTTGACAGTAGCTCTCACATTGTAAACGTTTCAAGTTTTCAACTTTCTAAACGACCAAATAACTTTTTAGTATTTAATAGCACCCTGACAAAAAAAAAAACGTCCATAAAGCCAGACAACTTTTGTTTTATTTTGGTCGTATTCGTTCTCAGTTTTCGAAGACTGACAAACTTATAGAGGGTGGAGGTATAAAAAGTGAGTTAAAATTTTAATAAAGTAAATTTTATCAATCACATTACTGAAATAGATGGCTATTGAAAGCTTTCCATAGCTCAGGAATAATACATCTGAAGCAATGAGAGCGAAAACAATACAAGTCAGTGTTGTAATTGCAAATCTATATATATAAAAGAAAGTCAAAAAACCTGTTAGTTACACCCTTTATAACTTGAGAACTACTGAACGGATTTTGATAATTTTGGCATCAATGAATTTCTCTTCATCCTGCGGTCAATAATAGATATTGAAGCATAAGGTTATTTCGCTATAAAAAAAAAACATTTTTGCAACTGCAAACACATGCCAAAGATGAAACAAATTGATAGCTTGCTCATTCCTTAATATCCAATACGACATTGGTTAGAAAAACCAACAGGCACAATGACATTGGTTAGAAAAACCAACAGACACATACCTATTTCTGATCTCAGATAACATTAGATAAAAATTGTTTTCATTTCATTGAGCATTTACTTCAGTTAACAGTGTTGACAAGGATAACTGATTTTATTTCATTGACCAACAAAACTGAAAGGAAATGATGTCATCATCGACAACAGCTGGATTGTTCCATATTCCCCAATTCTCTCTAAAAAATTCAAGGCGCATTGTAATGTTGAGTTTTGTCATTCAGTAAAGTCGATTAAATATATTTGCAATTATGTCACAAAAGGCAGCGATCAAGCAGCGTTTGGTGTTCAAACTAAAGATGCAAATGATGAAATCATACTTTATCAAGTTGGTTGATGGAGAATCTTTTCATTCCCTATTCATGAATGTCACCCAACTGTTGTGCATTTGGCAGTGCATTTAGAAAACAGCCAGCGAGTGTACTTCAATGAATCAAATGTTGTTCAATGTGCAGCATCACCTCCAGCGACAACATTAACCAGTTTTTTCTTGATTTGCCAAAGTGATACATTTGCACAAAATTTACTCTATGCTGAAATGCCGCGTTATTATACGTGGAACGCTTCTACAAAGAAATTTCAACATCGAAAGCAGGGCAATATGGTTCCTGGTTATCCAGATATTCATTCCACTGATGCTCTAGGTCGTATTTACACAGTTCATCCAAAAAGTGATGAATGTTTCTATTTGCGTTTGTTGCTGGTAAATGTTCGTGGACCAACTTCATTTGTATCACTTCAAATTGTCAATGGTAAAGTGTGCCCAACATTTTGTGCCGCATGTCAAGAGCTTCATTTACTTGAAAATAATTCTCATTGGGACATAACAATTGCTGAGGTAGTTATTTCAGCTTCTCCAAATCAGATACGGACATTATTTGCCATCATTATAGAGCCCATAAACATTGAAGGTTTGGCCTTGAGATTTGTTTATGGTCATTGCGAAGGCAAGACAAACTAGAAACTGGATTTGTATTCCGACGGCATATCTGTTGGAATCATAGGGATTCTTGGAATAAGGACTTCTTCACTTTTGAACTTGCCTTTGAGTATTCTTGCATGAAGTACATTTGGACATTTCCCTAATTTGTGTAATTTGTATTTGTGATTCTAGCGGTTGACATTTCTGGTATAAAATATATGATTTTTTGGGCTCATTAAATGTATATTATTGATTTCTTGATATTATAGGCGGAACGAAGTTTGCCGGGTCAGCTAGTTTTAAATAGAGAACAATTTCTAAACCACAAAATCTAAGATTCTTTTAGCTAATTAGCTGAAATTAATAAGTTGTCTATAATAAAATTAGAAGTTTGTTCCACCTCAAAAATTTGATCTCTCTGGAATACTTTCTACGCTTGGAGTGCTATCACCTGCAACTCTCATTACAAACCAAAGGATCTTCTTCATATTTGCTTATCCATACCAAACTATTAAATTTTAAATATATTTTCCTCACTTCAGGATGTATATATATTTCATAGACAAGGTAGTTTTTCATTTTTCGATTCTCAGTCAAAACGCGTCATAGACCATAACTTGCAAATTAAATTCAAATTCTATGAAAAGGCATTTACAATCTGTTTCATTATGTAACCAAATCAAAGAACAAGTTCTGAAACGTTGAAATTTGATCTACAAGAAGACCTCCAACAAATTCGACGAATTCTAAAAAATATCGATTCGATTTCTAAACATTCTTAGATCGAAATCAGCAGTTCCTAATTATTTTAGGTATCGGTAATTGAATATTCAGAATGAAAGATGAGTACAATTCTCACCCGCAGCTCATGAAACATTTTATACAAAACATGTGAAACGTGTAGACAACCATTTTAGTCTTCTTTGTGAAAATTAAATACGAACATGCGAACTAGGTGCACGAAAACCTCGCTGACAATTTAATTAACGAAATTACCAAAACCACATATCCCGTTTTAAAGACCACAAACAGAGAGGATACAGAACTTTAACGTTCAGCATTTCTAAATACCATTAGAAAGCATTTTGCTCACAGCAACAAGATGAAAAGCAGAGCATTCACAGAATTTTTTCTTCAACTATTCAGGTATCTTCTTATGAAAAAAAAAAACATGAATGGATAATTTAATTTTAAAAAAATTCCCTCGATAAATTGGGCATAGTACAAGTACCTACTTGATTTAACAAATTTTAATAATTTTTTTTTCTACGATCAGAAATGAGAATTATTTTATAGGGAACGAACTGAAATATTGAACGAGTACCTATTTCATAATTCCACTGGACTTGCTTTTGGTTTATTCAGCAAACTGTAAACTTCTTATTTAATACAAACATTTTTCCTGAATTTGATGTAGTGAAATAGAAAAAAAAAATTGTACCTAATTTTCTTAAACTAAAAAATTTTGAAAGTTCAACAAATTTTGGGTTTGTCAGTAAATACACTCTGGGGAACAATTTTTTTATTTTTTCATATTTCTTGAAAAATTGTTTGATAAGATGGTAAGTTTTAAGAAGACAGAAGAGAACTTTCACAAAGCAGATATTTGATTTACATACCGTAGATGGGGGTAACTTGGCACATTTGGTAAGACTTTTTTTCAATTTTATTGAATTTTACCTGTTTCTAACATATTGGCTACACTGTTCAACCATTTCATCACGTTCAGTACAATTTTCACATTTGAACTATATTGGATAATCTGTGGGTGGTATTAAAACATTAAAATGACGATTGACGATTTTATCAACCGCTAAGCAATAATTGTGAATAAAGAATCTGCATTTATGGGTACAATTCCTTAGCAGCCACTAATTTACTGAATTTTTGTTGGTACATACGACCAACTTTGGGGAAACAAATTGTGACTTTCCCAGTATTTTTGTACCTATTATGCCACCATTTTGTTTCTTTACAGAACTATTTTCTCTTCAATCGAAGTTTTTTTAAATATTTTTCTTATTAATTTTCATAATTTTACCAATATGTTGCATTAAAAATCTATTGTGTGCCAAATTAGCCGTTTGGCGGGTAACTTGGCACATTTAAAAGAGAGGGGGTATTTTTGGACTTAGAATCGATGGATCAAATTTTTGAGAGCATAATTGAAAAGTACAGTCTTCAACGCACATTTTGATATACTTAATTGAAGTATAGATTGTGATTCGCAATGTGGGAAATAGAGAGTGATGAAGTTGGAAAATGCTGAAAAAGTGTGCCAAGTTACCCCCATTCACGGTATACCCCACAACTGATATCATCAATTTAAAACTCAATACAGAAATATCTAGGAAGATATATTTATACACTATGAAATTTTGGCAACCTTCTATAGTTTGATTGAAAATTAAATTGTGATTCTGAATAATTTATGTTCTTATTTTTTTTATTATTTTTTATTTTTTTATTCGAACATCAGAAAGGCTACCTATTTTAAACAGTCATCTATATTAAAAGTAGTGTGTGTTTAAAATTGTATTCACTTGAAAATCCATAAAATGAATACCATAACAGCATTACAATTTAGCAACCTTATGTTGGTCATTTGGTAGATTATTATTTAAAAAAAAAACAATACCACAGAAGTCAGTTACATTAAATTGATAGGTCTCTTTGGAAAAAAGAATTCTCCCAACCGAAGCCAGGTTGCATCGTATTAAAACAAAATTCATGTAACTCTGTTGTTTCCCTTCCTTTCCTCTCTGTAGGTTATCAGCCAAGTAGGTACTTTTTTAATTCAATAATTTGTGATATCTACATTCGGATGTAACATAAACGTTAATACATTTTTATGCTTTTATCTATTTTGTTTCCACCTCTTTTACCTTTCACGCACTCAGGTCGCAAACGTGTAAAATTTATGTGCCAGGAAATATAACTCAAAATGAGTCGAGTAGAAATTAGGGCGAGTAAAAAAGTGAATTTATTCTATAGTGAAAAAAAAAACCTTGCAGCTAACCCATTGTAGTTGTAGGTGTTAGATAGAAAAGAAGTGAAAACATTTTGAAAGACAAAATGTTCAAGTGAAGCTTAAGTTGTAAAATTGAAAGTTTCATATCCATCAATAAACCATTCATGTTTTTGAAGACGTGTTTTATGTAAAAAACAATTCAAAGTTTAATTTTTAAAAATGTTAGATTTACTCCTTTGCATTTAAATTTTCAAAAAAAAGGCTCAAACACGGCGAAGGGATTTCGGTTCATGCATGTTAATGTTAAGTTACACCGAAGAACCCCTTTAAAATATGTTACAGATGCGTTGCTTCGATACCAGAAATACCCGTTTTCTTACCTTCTTCTGGAAAGAGGGGGCTTTGACGATGGATAAGGTAATTAAGATGAGACAAGTTTTTTTAAAAGGATAACCTACTAGATTATTCAAGTATAAGAGGGGTGAATCGTAAAACTTTTAGGAAAAAAAAAATCTGAAAACACCATTAGAGATTCAACAACAGCATGAAAATAATTGACTTTTTTTCTCACGAGCTTCTAGAATGAAAGAAACTCCGATTAAAACATAGCAAAGTGTCTGGAATTTGAAAATGTTCATTCAAAATTGAATAAGTAACAATTGAGTGCGTATGAATAAAAAATGGTCTAAGTGACAATTTTATAGACAGACCCCTTGCCATTGTTTCGATGCAAAATTCGACTCCATATTTATCTTCTTATCTATAAGTATTCAGCTAAACTTCCATAAAATCGTATTTTCTATAATTATAGCCTCGTTGTGGTACACAGGCACGTTAGAAATAAAATAATATAAAAAATAGATTCAACTGTCGCCCAAAATTACGATATACAAGCGTTCAAATATTTTCATATAGTCTGATATCAAATTTAGTGTTGCAGATTGAAACTTGCCTCCTCCTCTCGACGTGGGCTCCCAAATCAGCTACTGGCTTTGGTTCAGCCTGTCCACTATAGTCATTATATCGGTGAACAAAAATATCGAATCGAAGCTTAATAGGCATTTTGTTGCCAGCCCTATTACACAAATCACATAGTTATATGTATAGGTACCGAAATCGAAAACCCGTTTATTCCCCAAAATTGTTTATTCAAATTTATTGGACGTAAATTGAAGAAAATGTGTTCAAAACTAGTTTCGTCTTCAACGTCTATACCTTAGCTATATTTAATTAACGAAACGCATAAACGGAAAACCAGCAAGAGTCGTGGAAATTTGATTTCTGGATATCGGATTTTAGTCCTCAAGATGCGGTCGATAAGAACTGAAAACACATCGACAAACGATCGTAATTTACAATTTTCGGATCTTCACAATCGTGTATACTTTGTCTTGATGTACAAACATTTCGACTAACCCCTCCCTTCAGGGGACTCCAAAACAAGTTCGTTCGACCTTCCTCAATATTAAATTCAGATTTTTAGTATATTCCAATGCAAACAGGTTCTAAATGGAAAATCAATAGGAAATTAGTAGCTAAGGTGAGAGCCACCGAAAAGCATATACCTACATAATAATGCCTTCATATAGCTAAGAGTGGACAAAATTGATGGAAGCTGGACCACGTGAGATTTTGGCAGCGAGCAGCAATGGTCGCCCACACAACTTCGACCACAAAATGGGCACGAACTGGTTGCCCACACACATTTACACAATGCGCTTACGAAAAACGTGTGCATGTACGACTAATTTCTGGTGGCTTCCATTCTGGCTCACTTTTTATGGCAGACGTTTGGCCACAAGAATTTCTTCGGGCTTTACTGTTTATGGCTGGAATCTCGAAAAATTAAGAGCAGCCGTGGAAAAAAGTAAATAAAAATGAGCTATCGAAAACGATGGTAGATCAGCGGGTATACCACTTGAAATATCCATAGAGTATTTTTTTTAATGGCGAATGGAGATGCGATTTTATAAAGACACAGGCAATAAAACAGCTGCTCGCTACACAATGGGATGTCTCGTTTCCAAAATTTAAAAACATAATTAATCTACCGTTACGTCGAATTAATTTTTACAGCCAGCACGGAAGTTCCAGTTCGATCATTAAATCGGCGAAACACGCTGGAACTGCCATCGAGTAATTTTTTCATTTCGTACTCGGTGCAGGAGCTTTTCGCAGGAGGGTAGGATGCGGAGAGGGGTAATAAAAAATTAGTCGAAGGTATGTCGAAGAAGCTAAACGCAGTTTAAGGTCCAAGTGTTGATCACCTATTATGGACGAAGTTAACGAAGAGAATTTTTTTCTACTTTTAAGAACTTTCCAATTTTACTGGAGAAGATTTTTAGCGTTTCCAAGAACACACGAATTGCTGCCGGGTATATGACCGCTAAAATATATGGAAAAAGGGATGCCCTCTAATGAGAACGTATCAAAAAACACATTTTCAGTGCACCCAAGAGGAAGCTATAAGGTACAGATCAGCGCTAAAAGGGCTATGTGAAACTGAGGCCATCTTCGGGTGTGGAAAATGAAAGGGAGAAGTGGGGAATGAGTAGCCAGTGTACTCTGAATGAACCACTCCTTACAAAATATCTTATGTTCACTGTCTATGGATATAAGAAATCCATACATGAGCTGCACCAGTATAAAATTCTGTAAAGACCCAACAAACTATTCGTTTATGCGGGAATTAAACACCGATAGCCCAGGAACATTAGGGTTTAACCCCCAATAAAATCGCTACAAGCTGAAAATGTGGTTATGGGTAGAATTCATGGTCCTCTAAAACATATCAAAAGTCTCCAAAAATCTGAGTATCGGAACACCTTCCAATTTTGGATTATGTACCCTCCAAACCAGTTTTTTGCAAATATAACCAGTTTTATGACTCAAATCATTAAATTACTTCAGATAAAAAATTTTTAACTTCAAATTCTCTATTAAAATGGTCATTATCAAAATTTATGTCCAGTGCATATTATTACTGTAAAATGGAGCTGAAATATGTACCCTTTAAAACCACCCATAACCAAATTTTCAGCCTGTAGCGATTTTATTGGGGATAAGGCCGTTTTTTTAACAGATGTTCCTGGCTACGAATCAATTTTTTACACATAAAATTATTCTCTGTACAGTCACCACGCTAAAAGTTGAGATTCAGTTTGAACCAAACTGGTTCTCCTACTCGCAGATGAAAGTTTGCGAGTACCGAAAGCACTCTGCAGAAATGAAACATACCTGAAAAAGTTTATTGCTGCAATCTCTCCTTTAACCAAGCCCAGTAATGATAATTGGTTCACCTAGTGGTCAGGTAAGACAATCATGGTCTACTTCGAATTAGCTTATAATTCAAATAAATGATACATAGCATTTGTATTGTTTTCAATCAAGTTAAATTTTTGAATTACTTACTTATTTGTAAATAGGTCAATAGTAAATGTTCACATGAAGTTCGATTTTCAGAAAAATATCTCACAGAAAAAATACAAAATATAAGATTTCAGAAAGCTCGTTTCTTAGTTCCAATGAAAGAAATCTAAATTTTCAAGCAGATTTTTGTTACGATCTCATTTCACTTATATCTCTCCTTCATTTAGTATTATTTTCTCTTTTTTTTCCCCCACATTTTCTCCTTTTTTTATCTCTTCAATAGTAGAATTTCATCAATACGTATATGTGTGCGTTATGAGGCGAAAAATTGGGTCAAAAATGTTGAACGGTACTTGAAAAAATGTAGGTACCTACTTATATATAAGTAAAGTAGACAGAGCAGCAATGTTTATGTATATAATATGAAAGCAGAGAAATTTTTGCATTCGAAAGAAAAACATCAACTACCGTTGTTTGGTATAGAGACGGACGATTTCATTATATACTCGAATACAGTGTATTTTATACTCGTCTTTCTCATATATGCGGATCACACACAGCAAATTCACGAACGAGCGAATAATTTTTTCACCATTTTCCTTCCATCAAGTGCATTGAAGCGTGATCCAGTACGCCTCCAAAGAACGGTTTTTGGGTAAACCAAAAGCCTAGTTGCACATCCAGTCTCTATATACGCACCGTCCATTCGATATAACTTTTTCCTTTCTCCTACGACTCGAATTTCTGCCAAATAAATTGCCATCATTTGATATTCAGACCGAATGCTGCGAAAATTCCAACAAATTTTGCCTCTTTTTTCATGCTTACTTAGCCAAGGTTCCATGAAAAGTATTGTTGGCTACAATTTTCTCTGAATAGATTTGAAATTTTGAAACATCTTTTTCACTCTGAAAGTCACTTAAAATCCACAAAAAAAGACACTTAACTATAAGTCGTGAGAAATGAATTTCAAGCCTTCAAGTTACAAATAAATTTCTTAGTCATCAACTACCTACCTACATGTATTTACAAAATATTTTCTAGTTTTCACTCCAAAAGTTCATGGATAATGTCTGACCTGGAACACAGAATTCACTGGTAGACTTTGGCGGGGTGACAGGGGTGCTTTGCTCTTCAGAACTGAAATCAGCACCTTCCAGATAAAATGGAAATAGCCCTTCCTTCCATAGAGAATAAAAAAGAAACGGTTACCCATCCAAACAGAGCCAAAGAAATGGTTGCAGTGCTTAAAGTTTATCAGTCGAACACCACTACGACTTAACACTTTGGGACCAAAGCCGACCAATATTTGCTAAGCATTCAATTAATGAAATTCATATATTTCCTACGCCCCCTCTACCAGCCATTTCAATGAAGATAAACACAATTTTTCACACTGAATCCGAATCTGCGACCCGTTTTGCTTTAAGTTGCAACTTAAACTCATTTAGGAGCATGTTTCACTTTTTTTTGGCCATATCGCTCGCTTGGTGAGAGCCGCCGCCAAAATCGGCTATCGGATTCATGTTCAGCGACCTCGAAAACCCTCATACCAGTGCTCAACTTACAAATTGTTTCCCTCAGCAGACATCAGGAAATACCGAGTTTTTGAACATATAATATAAGGAGAAATTTTGGATCAATTGAAATAATATAATTAGCAAATTATCGAATTATCTGTCTCCAAGCTACTGAATGATGAAAAAACTTTGGCTAAAAAAAGCAGTGTTCAATCGGACATTGCATATTTCAAAATAATCTCATGATAAAAATCAGCATCTGGTACAAGTCATTAATCAACCCAACACATGGGCAATTTATTCAATTTTGATTTAATGGTAATGACATCCGATAATTTTAAAATACGCTTTTTAAATGTCTTATTTAACTCAATCTGGGAGCAGAATTTGAAGCTTGTATAAAAAACTGGAGTGCCCGGAAGAAAAGAGTTATACCTACGATTCCTAGACTTTGAAGAAATTAAACTGAAGTGCCAATGAAGATAAAGAAAGCATTTAGGTACCTAAAAAACATTTTTTATCATATTACTTCTTTTTTTTTCTATCTTCCTTTTTTATACCCATCATAATAATATCATCACGGGTCTTTATTGACACTAGAAAAACCAGGTTTTACTCGATTACTCAAAGAACCAGGTGGCGTCATATACGACGCCACAAGATTAACTTCAAAAGACCAGATGGCGTCGTCTGACACAAGTCAGGGGTTCTCAAAATATTAGTCCTTTGAAAAATCCATCTCAAAATTTTGAGTGGCATCGTATATGACGCCATCTGGGTACTTCTAGTGTTACTATAGGTTTAGGTTTTCTAGATTTTTGGACAAAAACCCAGAGAGGTTGTTTTTCGTATCAGGCAACAATTTTTCAGTTCCTCCCCCCAAAACACATCTAGTAAAGTCCACCTACATTCATCACAATATGAAGGTCCATGAGCACCAAATAAAGAATCTATAATGCCTCAAATTATCCTCTTCCAAGTACCAAAGTTTTTCATCCTACTTTTCAGGACGTGTTTCTTTCATTCTACGTCAGACTGACGACCTTATTTCAGTCCAAGGACTCACAGCAAATAAAAGTTCCGCTTTTTATTGGATAGAATTATGATGATTAATATCCACAGGAGTTAGTAGAGAGACGGTATAGCTCATTTATATTCTCTTATTTTCATTCGATGCGAAATTTACGCTTCGAAATGCGAAAACAAGAGCGAAAATTTTGTATGAATATCCATCCTACGCATTTTATCGACTGACGCTATATGTCCTCAGCCCCAGTTATTTGCGTCAAAGAATGGCTTTTAATAATATTTTGGTAAATTAAATTTATCATAGACAACCGTACGTGTCGTTGTCGGAAGCTGCGGAGCAGTCCATTTCACGTGTTTCTGCAGCTTTTGAAGACAATCATATTCTTTCACCTCGCACATGAGTGCGCGCTGGAAATGAAACAGAGTATAGACTTTTCTTTTGTGTGGAATGGTATTCCGTGGGTCGTCTCATAGGTTTGTGATAATAATGCAATAAACGAACCTTTTTGAAAGTGAAAGGATTCGTATTTATAAACAAACTCGTGGGAATCGTACCCACCGCACGATCCTTTTTTTGGTTATATTTTCACTGCCTCTGACGGAGAATTGTCTTCCAACTTTTGAAGGACGTTTTATCCCAAATGTCTTCTCAAAAGAGTTTTTTCAAACCGTTCTCTGGTTATCTCTGTTCTCACACATGTATCGGAGGTGGACTCACAAAGGACATCATGCAGGGCAAGTAGAATGAACTGAAATCGAGAGCAAAGTGCTATACCAAAGAGAGAGAGAGAGTATATGGAACCCATAAATTAGCAATTTAAATTCAATTTTCTTCTACCTTTCTACATTAGCAAAATGTGAGAAAAATTAGTTACAGAAGATAAACTGGCAACAGCTTTATATACTGAAATTCGAAGGGATTTTAAGATGAAAAAGTCTACCCACATCAAGATTTGGTTTAAAATGAGAAAGTGTAAAGACATAATGTCTAGTTGAATTGAAACTCAGTTAGTTTTATCTTAAAAAATTATTTTGAAAACTAAAGAAGTCATATGTTCAAACAATGGCTAATAGTTCATTACCCATGAATATTCTTTTCTAAAAACGTACAGAAAATTCTTGAGAAAAAAATAGCCGGAATTTTGTTTAGAAACCATTACTGGCAAGATGGATTAAATTAGGGATGGGCAAGGATCATTATGGTAAAATATTTCAATAAAATCTTACTTTTGTATTTTAATTATAAGCTAAGCTTTTGTGAAGAAATAAGCAAATAATTTATTACTTGTTTTTCAAAAATTCACATTATCTATCATTTTTACTACATCAATAATTGAATGATTCAGTATATTTATGTCATAATTCATAAACAATAGTTCTTGAGAAAAATAAATTTGAAAATTTGAAATCCCGCAACAAGTAAATGCATGTACAGATAAACCTTCTTTTTTTTTTTTTGACTTCCATAAATTACCTACTCGTGTTACAAGTGATGACAAAAAATGAATGTTACGAATTATGATCCGAAAGGGATGAAAGATATGAAAAAATTAATTATACATCATTTCATTTTAGAACTAAGGAGGCGAATTATTTATGACACCTTATATAAAATCCTTGAATTTTACCTACTTTGGCTGTACCCCAACTTGAAAATTTTTTGGCTGTCCTGATAAGCTAGTTAACACGTTATTATAATTTCAGTACACACGAGTTATAAAAATTTACTTTGTGCCCTAATTATAAAAATTTTACAGCAGTACACGACAATATCCTTTCTTCACGAATACACCATGTTTGATTTTAAATGGCTATTTTTTTCCCTTTGAAATTATACATCCTCGAACATATACTAAGAGACTTTTATAAGCAGCCGTACTACAAGTTTTTTCATCCCTCCTCCCATCTGTAACCCTTTTGAAGCTCTAGACGAAAGTCAGCTTGCATGGGCTCGTGTTTTAAAAAATACCGCCAATATAAAAAAACTTGGTGAAAAAAAGTCAGTAACTCTTTTTAATTACAAGAACTACTTTTCATTTTTTTTTTCTCCCACATAACTTGACCCGATTCGGTACAGAATTTTTTTTCTCTTCACCGCAGTATGAATAGAGTTTGAAAAACAAACTGTAATTTACTGTCGTAAAAATCGACATCACCTGCTGCTTGTTAAACCGTCTCCTTCATAAAAAAAATTCAATAAAAAAGTTTCTTATTTTTTATTAATAAATAAAATTTTAGTCTAAATATCTTCGGTTTATAAATATCATTTTTTTTTTGTTTCTTTTGTCAGCTATACACATTGGGGCAGGTAAGTTAATCCATTTTTGTAGGACCTTCAGTTCAGTCTAAATCGTGTACATTCGTAAATTATCTTCAGACCCCATAATTACGAAACACCTAACCGAACCCTTTACACCACTCGTTTTTCAACTTTAAACCAAGCCTCTTTTTTTTTTAAACTCCTCTAGTTGTAATTTATTTCTTCTTTTTGGTTTTCGAATCAATTTCCAAACGTTTTGTCATTTCGGACCAACTTCCATTTGTGAACGCGAGAAACTAACAAAATTTTTATTTTAGGTACTCTTTTTTTTTCCCCAAGATAATTTATGGCGTGAACTATTCGTTAAAAATTTAAATATTAATCGGCTACCCTACAAACGTTGTAATCGAAAAATAAACGTTTTAGATAGTATTATTGTATAAATTATCGTGACACGAAAATATAAAAATAACGCCTTCGGTAATATTTACGCACAAGATTTTCGTACAACATTAACAAGAAGGCAAAAAAGACAAATACAGTACAATATTCAAAGGAACCGAAAATATACAAGTTTACAAAATCAAACTGGTTTACTTTTTTCTTTCGTGTCTATACTCTGTTTGTATTGGATTTATATGTAAAATACCTAATTATTTAAATAACACTACCTTAGCTGTGAAGTACCCTCACAGATTTCTTATTTAAGAAAAAATTTTATTTGCAAACTGTTTAGGGTAGGGTCGAGCAAATTTCAAAAATTCTTACATTTCAGAAACTATATGACTGTAGAAACCTGAATTTGGTTTCATTTAAAAGGAAACTCTCCTCTGTCTGATGAGATCTGATGGGAACCGCATTTTGGAATCCAGCTTTTCAATTGCGTTCCTTTTGCCCAAGGATATGCGTTTTCAACGTTTTTATAAAAGTTTTCAAAAGCTACAAATGCACAAAAACATTTTCACATACTTGAACATGCAGATAACAAAATTCTCATCACAATAAGACTTGATGTAAGCAAATTCGATTTCACAAAATAAATCTTATGGAATGAGTTTTTTTCTTTTTTTTCTTTTAAAAGATGGTGAACTTTAAATGCTATACCTTCTTGCAGTGTTAACAATTTTATAATATAAATTTATGAAAAGTAATCAACGTGGTTACTTGTGTCCAATGTTTTTTGTTTTTTTTGTAACCTACCCAGCCCTAAATCAGATGAATCAATATAATTATAGAAATTGTGAGAAATTGCGTTGATATACGTATTAATGTACCCAAATTTTGACAATTTCTAGATAATTAGAGCCTATAGACATATACGCAATTTTGCTGTAGGAAATGCTGTAATATTCCAACAAGCTGAGGTGATATAAGGTGAACAACAAAAAAAAATAAAATAAACAAACAAACAAAATAAAACGATAATTTCTTGTTTTCTTTTTCGATTTTTTTTTCCAGGTTGTAAATTTACTTCGAGGCAAACGTTAAAATTTATACGATTTTCAACCCCCTCCTTCGTCCTTCCTGCTGAACGCATTCCCACTGCGTTTTCTCGAATGCTGTAAAACGGGTAAAGCGGGAAAATAACTCCAACCTATACACCAGAATGTCAAATAAAAAAATGTTGGGATTTAAATGCGAAAAAGAGGTGCTATGTTTATCTCCTTACCGCGTATTTCTTTTCCCGCTTCACAGGTGTTTAAATATTTATCGCCAATTTCAGCACCAAGCCGCGAGAAATATAAGAAAATATTTAATTAGTTCGTGATTACCGCCGTTTATAGTGAGAGGAAGTGTTTAAATTTGAAAGAGTCTAAAGAGCGATAGAAAGATGTGGGTTCGTCTGCAGAATCACATCTTCAAAATTGCCTCACATTTGTGATTACCTACGTGATCACCTCAAGTGTTGGATATAGGTAAAACTGTTCTCAAGTTGGCTCATAATTGAATCACTCTCGCCAAGAAACGTAAGTTGCTATTTTCACCAACCACTGTCTTTTGATTAAAAATTTTACCCTTATACCATGGAACTATTAAACCAGAAACAAAAGCTAATAGGTGTTGGATAAAATTGATTTTAAATTTATCTGGGGTTCCGGAGCAGAAAGAGCAAAAGTATATCGCTCTGCGGGTTCTTTTGAAAAACGTAGTTCACCAAGTCAGACTGCTCAGGAGCAAACCCTCCTCAGGGCCTCCGCTGTAGACTATTTTTGTTTTACACAAGCTTTGAATAAGTATTACGTGACGTGAATATTAGTTTCCTAAGTACCAAATAAAAGGAAGAGTTTTTATGACAAAATAATGGAATATGATTCGGTTAAAAAATTAACTTGTAGCACTTGAAGTATAACTCGCACATATTTACGGCGCTAAAAATTCTAACGCGATGAAATTGTGTAAAAAATAAAGTGGCAAAGTTTAGAATCAATTTGCCAAATATACGAATGATTTGAAAAAAGTCAACTGACATGATGATAGAGATTCTATAGTTTTGATTGTTAGTAGCTGAAATGTCGGTAATTACATATTCAAAAACCAGAATTACACTAATGCCCATGGAAGTAGAACAGTCTGCGGAGGGAAGAAATAAAAGTAGTATTTTAAGATTTTAATCATAATGTATACCTACTAAACGAGAAGAAAAAACAGTAGTTATTGTCGGATTAACACGCACTCGAATCAGATTTTGTATATTGATTTTCAGTATCAAAAAAAAAAAAAAAGAAGCAAAAACAGAAAGAAATACGTCCGAGTTTGAGATCACTTTTTTTCTGCTTCCTATCTGTCTATAAGATCCATATTAACGTGGGGTTTATTTAGAGTCATATTCTCTATCTGGGATCGTCGAAAAACGCATAGGAACCGAAGCGATATCTCTCTTTGGAATTCGACGTTTTAATATAAAATAGACTAATCAATACATTCTCAAAGTCGAAACTGAATTTTTAATTTGGATAAGTTCAATGATCCTACTGATTGGTTTTCTACTGATTTCAGTCTTGTTGGCTAGAGGAAATGTAGATATAGGATCTTGATCAAAAGTCAGTACTGGAGGAAGTATACAAGTGCAGTGGAAATTCTTTTCAACATAAAGAAGTTGCCATTTAAAACATTAGGAGCGAACAAGGAATCACCTCTTATTAAAATATCCTGACTACGAGCCTGAATTAGTAGTAATGTAATTAGTGACTATATTATTCTACCAAGTCCAGGTCAATTCTTAAAATAATTAGCAATTTATTATATTGCTTAATGCAAAATATTCAATTTGCCAGTCATCTACTCAAGTTTTGAGGGAGATGTAGGGTTCTGCTCTCAAGGATTGAACCTACTGCAACTTATGTTCAAAAAAAAAGAGTGAATTGTTTTTTTGTTTTTTTTTTTCATTCATTTTTCACCAGTTTTATTGCTTGTAGCACCCACATTGAATATATGTACTAACTCAAAAATGCCATCAGGTTTTATTTTAATTTACGTTTCTATTTCCTTTGATTACTAAAAATAGAAGAGGAGAGGGGAAATAAAAAAAAGTTTCGAAATGAAACAAACCAGTTATTATACTCGTTCCAGATTAGAATATAATATACTTAGTCTAGTACATCGTACAAGAACAATGCGACGATATTTTTGTTAACGTACCGTATCAAGAAATGAACCTTAAAAAAAAAGAAAAAAAAAGAGGAACTGGTTTTGTTTTGTAACTTTGTGTACAACTAGCTACAATGAAAGAGTGTAGACAGAAAATTGAATCTCTGAATAAAAATGAAAATTTTCCTTATTACCGTAGATTCTTCATAGTAGGTAGGTACTGACAATGAAGTCGATTATAATTCGGGTGGCTTTGATTTCTTTATTTTTCAATTTGTAATGCAGCAATGATACTTCGAAATGAAGTTCTTACAAGGGCATGGCCAACATCCTCTTAAAAAAAAAAAAAAAAAGTAAAAAAAGGATTGATGAAGAATGAATTCCAGATCTCATAATACATCCGTACGTAGAGAAATTACTATTCTACAATATGGATTTAATCCCTTTGTAAGTTATTTTTTTCAAAATTGCTTGATAAATAAGGGATGAAAACTTCATATTCACTATTAGAGCGTTTAAATCTGTCATAGGTGCTATAAATCAGCAATCGAATTTTTATGATAAAAATCCCGTTGTCGTATGAAAATAGGGATTTTTCTTTTTACCATTGCTGAATTATGACTTAAGAGTTGAAGGATCAATGAAACTGCCAATTTGGAAACTATCTTGGTTTTTGATGAAAAGAACAACAATTGTTTGAGAATATTGACTACTTTTGAGCTCGCATTGAGCCTAAACTCGACTGGAAAATTTAAATACTACAACTTGCATGAGAAATTGGTTGTAACTTCAGTCATTCACTTATTATCAACAAACTCGCCATTAATTTTCTGTGACACATTGTAATGTCTAATCCACTAAAAACCACTCTACAGACGATTGATCTGATAGGTTTACCAGTGAAATAGTACACATTATACATGCGTGAGCTTAGCACATTCTTCTGGCCAGAGTTAGCACCTATTAGTGTTCAGCATTCGAGTATAAGATAGATTTGTCTGCGAGTCAGAATCTTGGTAAGATAGTAGTTAGATATTTGGCCCCAGCTCTGAAACCCTTCTCAGTCACCAAAGCTCAGATCTCGCCAGCAGATTCTTTTCAGATGCGACGATTTGTGCCTCGAAATCAGACAGTTTAGGAGTGCAAGAACTTAATTTAGTGTGCAGGTATTTCATGATACGAATTAACTTCTCGCATTCGGTGACTCCGTTAAGGAACGACATAAACACGCGAACCTTCATTAGGTGTACGCAAGTCTTCGAGACAGCGCTTAGACTGTGCAGCCCAGCAGCAAAATAGTTATGCGCCACTAATCGCTGCTACATCGATAAATGCAAATCGCATGGAACTGGATTCGGAGATGTAAAAATTTACATTAAATGCGTGTAAGTCGCTGTTCACAGGTATCGCCGCAAAGTGTTCAATAAAAACGTATATCGGACGATTGTGAATGGATATCTGGAAGAGGCAGTGGCTTCCAGCGATACACTTTGCACACGTATAATATGTTGTCTCTTTTACTCCGAACACTCATTAAAACCACTTCATCCGCTTTAGGTGCATAAAGCACGCAACCATCGAACACTTTATCGATTATCGAACGTCTGTGAAGGTTGCTATATTCCTCACCTCAACTAGCTACATCTTATCTATCCTAAACTCTCCTCTCAAATAAGTTATGTAAAATTTACAGAAGGGTGTATTTTTCAAGAATCTCAGACTAGAATAGAATAAAAGCCAGAAACCAAAAGACTGCTTCATTTGTACTGGAATGTAAGATTTTTACTCTCTTGCCCAGACCAGAAAAAAAAGTGAAGGAGTTGTTCAAAAAACCACGTAGTAGATACTGTGTATATTTTATAGGAATGTAACAAAATATTTCCATCAAAAAGGATCATTATAGTTATGTCCAATTTTTATTTTAAAACTCCCAAAAGCCATAGTCATGATGGTTATCAGTGGCGTGCTAAGGGTATTGTGAGGCCTCAGCATGCATTTACCTTGGGGCCCCTATTCTGCCCCAATTTTGCATATTACAAGGAATATTTTGCATATTTCAAGGAAAGTGTTTTATTTTTCCTAAAAAATGACTGAAAATTGTGAGATGAAATTTTGGGCCCTCAGCATATTGCTGAGTAAAAGTGAACTTAGCACGCCACTGATGGTTATACACTGTTAACTGAAACCCAAATTTTTTGAGCTTCATAAATGTGTTTCAAATGAGTTTTCTTCATATTTTTCCAGGTTAGGTTGTAGCTGACTCGCCTGACTCCACGAACATACCCTTTAATTTAATTTTCTTACCAGAAAAGTTACTTTCTCGTCACAAAATAGAAGTTCATTTTTTCTGAAATTAATTTCCAAATCAGCCATAAAGATTTTTGATTAGTGGGTGTGAATTTCAATTCAAAATTTAAAAAACAGCAAATTTTTTTCTTGTAAGAAGCCCTCATACGTGTTTTGATTTTTTTTTTTTAATGGTGCCAAAAAGGGCTTGCACCCATCGTTTTGCTATACCAATGATCTTTACCCTCATTTGCATACTTGTGGAAACATAGCTTTAGAAAATAGCTACAATTAAAAATAATACATTCAATAATAACAATTACTCACTGTAACACAATCTGATGAATAAAATGTAGGTAATGCATTCAACAAAACTCACCTGAAACAAAAAATAAAAACAACAATATTAAAAGAAAGTTTATACTTGTACCATGAAATCAAAATTAATTCATTTTAAACAAAACTAAATAAAATTTAAAACAAGATATTATCATGACAACAGATCGAAATAAGGACTAAAAGATGTTCTCTAAAAACTTATATTCCTTTCCTTAGATAACACTGATATTTTGAAATAATCTTAATCTATTTCGTTTTTCACCTTTTTCTCTAAAACTTACACCCTATCATTATCAAGTGCCAGATAGCCAGTACGCTGACTTTGGCATTGCCAAAATATTTTCAACTGGCTTTGACCAAAACTGCAATTAGCAAACGCAGATAAATTCAAATAACAGTAAATTTTTAATGCTATTTATTGGATTAATTTTGAATAGATGCATTCCAAAATAAGACCAGTAGGATAAATCACTACCAAAATTAGATGCTTCATTCATTCTGTTGAGTTTACTCACTGACGTTTCTATGAAAGTAAAAACGACTTAAGTACTCATTCTTTAATCAGGATACATTCCAATATCATGCAGTTTAAGCTTGCATCGCTAAAAAAAAAATAGAAAAACACCCTTTTCCACTCCCAAAAAATATTCATCCTGACTACACAGGCATCTTTCAATAATCCTATATCCGGTTTCAAAGTTTTCATTATTGAGAACAGCTGGAGAATGTAAGCATTTCGTATTTCTCCCAACCACACTGCTGTAGTCTGAAAGAAGTTGGTCTGAGCATGCAAATGCATTGTCCACCCATTGCTGACCACCTCGCATTCGTAAAACAGAAATAACAACCGACTGCTTATAGAAAAGTGCCGCATGCCACCTTACAAAAGGTACTTACTGAATCAGATCAGTCGGTTAAAAGTGGCTACTTTTTCGTTTAAACTTGTCACCATCGATGGTGCAGCAGCAGAATCCATTTTAATATTATGTAGGTACTTACATTGGATAAAAAGAAAAGTCAAAGGCAGGGGGAGATGTTTAAAAGAAAGGCAGAAGAGATAACGACTGCAGTGGACACAATGATGTGGAAGACATCGTATGTAGCTGCCCACAGACCCACCATTGTATGTTAATGGCATTTTAATACTTGGCCAAACGCGGTCTTGTGTATACGTACAACTTACAAGGTATACTTTGATCGCTAACATTATCATAAATTTCACATTCACAAGAGGAATCTCAACTCATACGTCATAACGGCTGCATACCACTGGCACGAATGCACTGAATATTATTATATTATAGTCGGAGAGCTTACCAGTGGTGTTCAGATATCCTTTAAAATTTATAAAATAAGTGATAATATAAAGATGGCACCACAGTTTCGGGCACATTAGCCAAATACAAGCTCGATACAAATTTTTGGCAACCATTGCTCCTTACTCAACTGTATGTAAATATGTAATTTTTTGATGGATAAAATACCTTTATACTAATAGACATCGATTTCTGCCAGTCAATTTTGCAAATTTTGGACTTGGTACTTTTTTGGAAGTAGACTCCTCAACAGTATGGGTAAATTCGTCTTACCATACACCTCGACAAAAAAGACGCTATTTTTTCATTGGCAAGTAAAGAAAGCCGAACTTTATCACGATTGACAGCTTTGGACGGAAGAAAATAAATCGCTTTAAAAAATTTTCTGTTCGCATTTTGCAGTTTGGAGGCGAGATTGGGACAACATGTTCGCCACCACCAGGTCATTAGATTATAGAAGAATGGCTTTTCGAGAATCGAATTAATAAAAGAGTGATAAACTATGCTTGTCTTCGAAGAAGCTTGAAGAGAGACATGAAGGGGGAAAAGTTGGGTTCTATTCGAAAAACCAATAAATTAACGATTATATGACACTAGATTCTATTTGAATGACTACGAAATTGGCAACCTTTATCTGGCTGTGAAATCGCGGTTCGATTGATTTTATTTCGTTTTTCATTAAATCGAACCTGTTGATTCGTGGCCATCCCATTTCCCAAGCACGAAGGCTTCGAAGTTGGAGCTGGCGAGTGGATAGTGTAAACTGATATCGGCTTAGTGGAATTAAAACCGTCACCTGTTAACCATACGATGACACGTCAATCACACATTTGTTTCTGAACGATATATCATTGTTCATTGAACTTAAATGACATGGAATTTTATAAAAGGCTTAAAGCGGAACCACACATGTGCCTACAAGGCTATTTGTCGAATCATTTAAATCTACAGATACCCCCCCTCCCTTCTTCTGGAATGGAAAGTTATGATCAGAGAAGTAGAACAAGAGATACTACCAGGTAGGTACCAGTACACTGAGTACCCGAGATGATGAATGAAGAGGGTGTTGAGAGTGAACATAAAATGGTCACCAATCCAACTGAGCCACCGAATATGGCTGCTTAACTTGAATTAATCGAATCAAAGCTGCGGCTTCACACCGGGTTGGTTAGAACTAATTATTACTCGCACTAAGCATTTGATTAATTCGTGTATTTCTTACATAGGAGGGTGCTATAAGTCATGCCAGTTGCTAACTTCGGTTAATATAAAGGTCGGTTTATAGATTGTCCATCGATTTGATATCTCATAACACTGATACCATTACAGCACCCATTAACTTATACTTTCGCAATAACTAACCTCTTCATATCTGTTATATAATCCTGACATAAACTCTCAATTTACAGACCATAAGATGGATACCATTAGAGCACACATCAACCATGGTTATAACTACTCTCATCAGTCTGACATGATCCACTTTTGATCTTTTGATATAACCTACGTCTGATATGAGCCATTTTCTTCATTTTAACCGGGGTCAATTCTAACTGCCCGAGTGTCTGGTAATGTCCCCTACTCTAATCAGACAAATGCTTCCTCTGACTTAGCTATTTCACTATGCTTTCGAAGAAAGTCGTTCAGTTTGACAGTTTTGTGTTCGAGCTTCATGAACATAATATAATGAAGATGATATTTACTGGGTCACGAAGTACAACGACCATCGTGCATTTTATTATCGAATTTTGATAAATTATTCAAAAATTGGCTGGCCACGAACAGACGTATAAATTCCAGCATAAGTCAAACAGTGTGCAAACTGGTTTTGGCTGAGTCATAGACGGTTGTAAACCCATCCACAATATATTAAATCTAATTCACACCTTCTGTACGATTGTAAAAAAATAAGAAGTGCATCATTCATGCCATTCTCACCAACGAGTGCTGCTTTTCATCGCAATGTACAGGAGGCGTGCGTTTTCAGATGCACACATGCGATAAAATAATTATTCTTCACCTACATTAGCACGTTTCATGAAATGCACGAAATTAATATGCAAGATTTCTCGCGTGGTTAAGAAAAATGAAAAATATAAAGCAGGGAAAAAAATGTGCCTAATAAAATAGAAATCAAAGATATAGCCACAAGCATAATGCGACTAGTTCTGGAGTAACTTACTAGCACAGCAATTGAGTTTAGGTACTTTTTAGTTGCTCTTTTCGATTAGATCGATTCACAGCATCCATAATTTTAACCTTCAAACACCTTCGCACCAGAGGAGTATGGTCCAATCGCAAAATCAATTCGAGTCAAGTGTAAACCGGATCAATGCGAGCCGATGAACCTATTCTTTTCTTTCCACCTCTTTGAATGGGCCTTCTTGCCAATTAATATTACAATTTTCGACGCACAGATCGTGGAGAAAAAAAAATCTATATCAGCTTGGTCGAGTTATTTTACTGGTCGGATTTGTTTTTTGTTCTCCAGCCGCTTAGTGATTTACGAATCAATAACGAAAATGAGAGCCCTCAAGTACTCGCACATGGAAAACCGATATAGCCTTGGGTTTGGGTACGAGATATGGGCTCTTTATGGATTACAAGCAATAAAGAACGGTGTACGAGAAATGAGGCTTCATTTTCTCTCATAACTAAAATTTAAATACCTACATGAGTACGGCAAGAGTTGGGGAATTTTTGAGGTTAATCCTCTCGACAGAGATAGAAAAGTCACGATCATTTCAAGTTATGTTTTCGTTCGATATTATAGAGACTTCAGTTATCAATTTGAGTACTAAATTTTGATGAGCAACGCTCTAACTAGAAGACAATTTTAGTTTTTATGAAATTTTGTACTCTGTAACAGCGGGCAAAGTATGAAAAATCATTAAACAAATCTTTACCAGAAGCATTTTTTCCAGACACTAACCCCTGTGTAATAATAGAAATGCTTAGCACAATAGAAAACAAAGTAGCATCACATATGACACAAATAAGGTTACTCTATTATCATAATTTCAACACCTAGAAAGTTACAAGTTTCATTAAGTCAATAATTTCACTGGAGGTAACGTGCGTAGAAAAATTCACACGCGAGCAAAGTACGAGTACGTATAGTCAGGGATTCCAAAACAGAGTATTTTTCTAGAAGTATTTCATCGAAGTTACCTGTATTAGTGTGAAAAATTACACTCAAGCATTTGCTCATTTTGCTCATAAACAATTTTCAATACTTATTACTTTCAATAGATGGGTATTAATTTTGGGAAGTATTGACTAAGAGTGTAATTTTTTACACACCTTACCTTTTGCAGGTTAATTCATAACTAAACTACACTCAACTAAATCTGAGCACATCTCAACACCTAAAAGAATCAATACTATCATCTTTCTATCTTAATGATCGGGTACCTCAGTCTGCTTAGAATATTTTCCACGTACACCATGCAGGACTTATGCTGCACTAGGTCCCATGGCATTCCGACGTTTTGTCAGTCAATTCGAATAAATCGCTGCAAAAATAAACAAAAGCCAAACCCCAAACGTAATGTGTACATTTCTCACAAACGATAACAAGATCAATGTTTTTTTTTTTTTACTTCATATAAATACTGAGTTCTTTCTTCTTTCATCTATTCTTCCATAAATGTCGTCCACACATAATAAGCGGTGACTTTCTTTCAAACACTAAAGTAATACGTGGTTAAAAACAGCATTGTTAACCGTATACGTTCCCATTTTTTTTTTTTTAGCTCTCATCTTTTTTTTTTTTTTTTTCTGAATCCTTTGCTCTTTTAAACCGTCTTGTTAACAACTCTGCCTATGGCAATGCACTGAGGAGCTATGTATAAAAAGATGCTTTTTGCCGCTAGTTGCCGTATATATCGGCATATCGCGTGATAAGCAAGTAGCAGATCACCATCAGCGTATTCCTCCACCGGTTTGTAAATGTTTGTAGCTATCAGATGCGCGCGCGGTTCACCACTTCGTGCTCAACCGGTTCAGGGCTTCTCAAAAACCAAAACAATGTCTCACCACGTGCAGTAAGTCGACGCGACGTCTGCTATTGTTTACACTACTCGAGTTAACTATTCTGACAGCCATCATCATTTCGCAATATGAGAAGTCAAACTGACAAGAGAATTGAGCCGATACTTCCTATGGGCGCTATCGAAGTTTCGGACATTTGTGAAATGATTATTAGAAACATGATTTAAAAAATTTTAATATTTTGAGAAAGTTAGTTTTCTTGATGACATAGCCTTCATTTATTTTCTCATTACATCTTTTATTGTAAAAAATGGACATATTATAGTGCCTTTTTACTTCGAGGTATCAATAAGTTCGTTCTATTTGCGAAAAAAAGCACTTCTCAAAGCAATTGATGGTTTGGTGGAATGTATCATTGTGACGTCTTTGGAATGGTTAATTCTGGAGGTAATCTGCAATGCAACAGTCGTTAAAGTGTGTCCAAAATTGAACTATACTTTTGTATAACTGAGCATGCGCACTTCGAATACTATTGAAATTGAGACACTTGAGGAATCTTGACTACACAAAACTTAATATGTTAGCTTTTCGGTGTCCAGGGCTACAAAGGTATGAACAAAGTCCAATGCAAACAGCTCACCACGTACGAAGCTCAATACACAGACCAAGGTATCTCAGAAACCATGAAGGAAATTCAAGATCGGTACAGTCTGTTTTTGTCATAAAAATTCATTATACATTAGCCACCTGAGTATTCTGACCCCATTTGAGTACCTACTAATTTTATAGTTAATTTGTTTTGCAATAACAAATCTATCAATATCCAGTTTCCAATCAACGAACTCATTAATCCACAAATTGTGAAGTTTGTTTTTTGATGCAGCTGGATGTCGTAGTTTTTTTGGTCTCTCGTTTCATGTTTGATTGTAGTAATGTACACATTCATTTTATTTTGGCCATTAGATACATTCTTAAAGCCAGAGGCCATAAACCAATTGAGTTATTACCGACGTAAAAATCTAATGTTCGCGTCCTCTCGACTGCAGCACGCCCTAATTTACGGTTTTCCGCACTTTCTATTAATTACTCTATCTGTAGCTTATGGTCGTTAAAACTGCGTCGATATCTTGAAGATGGGTTTCAAAATGCTATCAAAACTGAGAATCTAAAAAAAAAAAAAAAAAAAAACGTAGCCATTCAACTTTGCTAGAAGATCAGGTTTCCAATAGAACTGCATTATTATGTCATTTTATCGGCTAAAAAAAAAGTAAGTATGTATTATTGATGACCACTGCAGGAACTTCTAACCCTTCAAAGGCCCAAATCATTTCATTGAAGGTAACAGGTTGTGTAAAAAATTATACGCCAGTAAAATTATCAACGGTTCCAAAAGAAATTTTGAAAAAAGAAATCTTCATTAGAGATGACGTCATGTGTAAGAAATTACATATTAATAAATAAGCATTTGCTCGTTTGTAATTTTTTAACATGTTTTTTTTTTAAATCAGTGGGAAGTTTAATAGCTGTATGTAGACTACCAAGAGATCAAGAATTTTTTTTTCACCAATGACATTAAATGAAAACCTGCGAAAAACACTGAGAAGTACTTCAATAATCCAAACGGCCGCGCACTGTCAAACATCTCAAAAATATATAAAACTTGTATAAACTTACAAAACTTACAGCAATGAACTATTTTAGGGCACGTTAAGTCTACAAAATGATTGTGTACAGGCGGCAAAAGTAAAACAACTTCGACAAAAAAAAAAAGTTGCTTGTTTAGATATATCTCATTCAAAAGTATCGCAACAGGTATTATAGAGAGGCGGGAAAAAAACTGTATCACGCACAAGGAGTATTAACAAGATATGTTTCCACTCGACTGGAATCACACTACATCCTTTGTCTATCGAGCTGCTTGGAAAAGATTAGCGTTTCACCACATACATGTACAACTGATACCCCTAAAATGAAAGTGGTCGCAACGCTTACCTTATTTTGAGAAAATTGATAATCCTTTGATAAGTGATTTAAAATCTCGATTAAATTAGAAAAAAAAGTAGCCTCATTATATTTCAATATTTTTATAATTTTTTTCTAAATTTTTAGCTGTAATTTTTTCTCAATTTCAAAGAATCTATTCGATTTATAGTCTACTAGAAAATCGATTTGAAAAATTAATTAATTCGAGGTGAAAAATAGATTAAATCGAGCTGAAAAATCGATTCTTCAGTAAAATTGAAAAGATTGGCATCACTGTGTTATACATTTGTACACTCATCATTTTTTACTACCGCACACCTTTTATCACTTTGTCTGTTGGAGTCAGATGCGAAGTCGATAATGAAACTGCCAAAGTTACCAGGTTGGTAATCCTAAAATATCGAACATTAAGAGCAAAAAAATTGGTTCGCCTTATTTGTCCATTGCTTACTAGAATATTCAACAAGTATTTAAAAAATAATAATAGAATCTACAATATTTAAGATTTTAATTTTTCAATTTTTAATGCAGATTATATAATCAGTAAGCCAAATCAAGTATATTTTTCCAGTTTCATAACGTTTTCAGTTTTTTTTTCTTCAAAATTTTAGAATGAATTATTGTGAAATTTTTGAAATAACGGATATTAATAGTTATGACGGAATAATTTTATGCAGACAAAATGCCAAAATAACGAACGTCTGGCAACCCTAGAGAAAACTTACCCTGAATCTTACAGCAAGTTACTCAGTGACGGAACTAGCTTTATTTTCAGAGGAAGCCAGGTGAGATCCAGAAAAATCTTTTAAAAAAATGTCAACATCCAAATAATTGAATTTGAAGTTGATTTTTTATTATTTTCAGATAACTTCCTCATTTTACTGGTTTCTTAATTCATTTTGGGAAAATTTTAGGGGCTATCGCCTTCCCTAGGCCACACTTAGTTCAGCCACTGATCAAGTTTTCTATTTTTCAACTATAAAACAAACACAAGCCTTCAGATTGAAGTTGTCACCTTTCCCAAGATCTTGACCAAAAAGTCACGTGACACTTAACTAAAAGTTACCAGCTTGCCCTTTCATCTGTTTATTCTGAAAGCACCTTTGATTGCAACTAAATGTGACCTTTCTTTCACTTCAAATTGCCTTACCAATCAAAACTCAGGAACAGATAGCGTACTTTCTTCTTTTGAATGTAAAAAGTTAAAGAACATAGCTAGACTTCAGAGTTCAGACTGCGTGAAGACAAGTTTAAATGGTTGATTTAATGCTTTGCTAACTACTAACCAGTTCGAGAACTGACAGATTTGCATAACTCGTATTCTTTTGCAGATCTGTCCAGCGTTACACCTGCATATCTTCTGGAATAGTAGCTAACACACAACCTTTTTTTACGATAACGCCACATGTTTCCTCCAGTTCATCCATTCACAATTCAGTAGCTCGTTGAAAAAAAAAAAAAATTATAAACTTGCTTATCACGAGGATATCTTTACATTTTTCGTTCGTTATCAGATTTTTTGGCACGATTAACGATTTGGGGAAAGAGAGCAGCTCATCCATTTGGACGATGGTGTGCCTGTGGTGTGCCATTGCCATTGGTGGTACGATATTTTTAACGTTTGGATTGTTCTCGATGGTGTTATTGTAGGCTCCAGGAAATATGAGAACGTAGACAGAGACGAAGAGAAAACATGCAGTGTGCAGACTCAGTATGCCATCATTCGATATTCGATAACTGGTGTATAAATTATCCTCCTGGTTTTTGGTGTGCTCTCACCCTGCCCCCTCCCCCATTGGTGCTCGAAGCCCGTGTAAAAATTATGTGAGCGTACTTATATATCAGTTTCTGCTGGTGGATGCCTAAAAAGTGGCACCACTTGCTTCTATATACATGGCTTTTTCTCTTACCATCTTTATATTTTTCTTGTACGTAATTCGAGAACGACAATGATTCTGGTGCGTCGTACGGTACCTAAAAGAAAATGTGAGCACACTGCATACCATACTTCCATTCTGGAGTGTCTTCGTGGTCATTGACAAAACCCTCTTTTGGCTTTGGTGCTATATAGCTGCGTGCAAAACGAAATGTAAATATTTAACCAACAAGAATGAATGTCACATTTAATATGAAATAGAAAGATGCTAGGAATGTCTATACTGCAGACATAGCAAATTGTAAGTGGTGCGCTGGCCATCTCAAACTTCCCACACAATTTACTTTCGCTTATATTCCTGAACATATTTAGTAACGAATTGTGAGTATCCCAAATTATAAAGGGCATTCACCTTACGTCACTCTTCCTCGTTGTTAGGTAGATGTTTATCAGAATCTGCAGTTTTCTGTTCTTCTGCTGATGGCACACAAGTCCAAAAATATAAATTGTTGGGAAACTCCAAAATCATCATCCTGTAGGGGGAAAAGTATTATGCCCAAAATTTTCATAATTCATGTTTTTGTGTTTTTTACTTAGATTATAAAATTATTTATTTTTAGTAATCACAGATCTACAATATTCTTTATTAGTGGTTGATAAGTAGTAATAAAGTGGTCCTTATTTTGAAGTTATGAATTTTCACCTACCACCTTGCAGAATGATTTCTTTTCATGAAATAAACAAATTCCATAAAAATTTCAGCCTCATAGTCTGAAAAACAGCAGAACTTCAAGGAGGTTGAGAATGCCTTCATGCAAATATTATTATAAACTTAGTATTATTTTATTTTATAATCAGCATTGCATGGAAATACGAAATAGCTATGTATTTTCTCCTTCAATTTACTACCACAACTCAGTGAGATAATTAGAAAATAAGTCTGGGGTATTCAAAAGGGTTTGGACCTACCCTTAAAGTATAGTGAAAAAATCACTCAATAAATTTGTCGAATAAAAAATGATTCATTTCCTACTACGAGCTGAAATAATCAAAAAAACAAACAATCTTAAAGAAAAACTTCCCTGCTCCAACCCTTCCCCCTCATCAGTTGAAAAATTTCTATTTCGTCATAATTTTCAACAAAAGAAGGCTTTGAGGCAACACTCTCCATTTAGTGAGAGGGGTGAAACTTGAGTTGAAATTTTTTTCTCCTAGACGAATCACTTTGGAGGGTGTGAGCGGAAATTGTAAAGTAGTAAAATAAAATAAAAAAAATCATCATAAATAAATATGGACTACTCTAAGTAACCCATACACATAAAATCAAATTATTGTTTTTCTATTCTCTTAAAAAAGTTCATTTCTAGTTATATTCAATTTTTGCACCCCTCGTATCTAAATATTTATGTACAAACATGACTCAAGTCCACTTACTACAGATAATTTGGCTTTTTACAAGAATCTGTAATTTTTCATAATTTCTCTACGACGTAGGTACTCCTGTATTAGTCTGTAGGCTGCCCATGCTGCTTCCATTAATATATACAAGAATATATCTATCAGTATGATTGATGAAAATTATACTTGTACACATGAATTCAAAAACACTAAAAATGTAGATAACTTTCTTTCGTCTATTGATAAATAAATTTTATATGACGAAGATTACGTCTACGTTTCATACGCGTTATGATAAAATATTTTATCAAATTTCTCATTTATTATTATTGACTGAAAGCTTTAAACGAAGAAAATATTCATCGAACATGTTGGTATAATATTTGAGGTTCACGACCTTTGTCACTTTATCTTATCGAATTGTGTTCAGTGAACAATTGGTGCCAACATGTAGTACACACTCGGTTCATAAATACGAAATAAATTTTTTAATTTCCACCGACTAGGTCTATAACTGTAAATTTTTTCCACTCACTGCCCCATGGAAATGAGGGAACTCAATTTGACCGCAGCAAAACGTTGAGCCAACAAATTCCTGTTTTAAAGCCATCGTAGTAGTCGTTTGTCGTACACAGAATACATGATAATCGTCATACGTATAAAGGTGTAGGTATCATGTTGCATTGTTTGAGGAAATACAATGGTTTTTTGTGTTTCCGGGAACGAGTGAGTGGTTATTCGTTTCTATAATCATGGCTAGACTCGTGTATTTCACTTCCGTTCTCGATATCTCTGCATGCTGAATGCAGATAGTACATTAGGAGAAGTATTTACCATATGGGTAGGCATAATATCCATTCATGAGTGTAGCTTATAATTATGACAAATGAGTAAACGTCTTCGAATTGATGTCCTGATCTGTACTAGTATCAACACTAGAAAAACCAGGTTTTACTCGATATACTGAAAGAACCAGGTGGCGTCATATACGACGCCACAATAATAACCTACAAAGACCAGGTGGCGTCGTATGACACAAGTTGGGGTTTCTTAAAATATTGTTCCTTTGAGTATAGTCCATCTCAGAATTTTGAGTGGCGTCGTATATGACACCTCTTGGTACTTCTAATGTTAGTAAAATTATTTTCCTATAAACAGCCAACTTTGTTTTAGAACACTCGACAATTTTGCTGATGAGTTATAATTATACTCGTATTTGATTTTTCTCACCTCAGAACTAATGAAACATTTTAATTTTTCAAAGGTTCCAAAAACATAACAGGAAGGTTTTAAAATTAAAATTTTTTAAATATTTAGATCTAAATATAATAAATTTTCACCCATTGCCACTAAATTTATCTTTCAAAGCCAATAATTACTTTTCGGATCTCTTTTCTGATATCATTTCCTAATTTATTCACTTTTTTTTCCAAAATTTTTTGCATTAAACTATGCGTTATTTTATTCTTGAACTGACTTCGAATTTTTATAGTTGAAAAATATTTTCGCTTTTCGAATTTCTACGTATCAGACCGGCAGCCAAAGGGTACTTGATGATGTAGAGCCTTCCCTTCGACTAAGACGAACCATAAGTCACGGTGATGAAGAGGGAGGTGAAGGAAAGAGAAAAAAGTGTTCCCTCTAGTGAGCCCTAAGTGAGCCAACCATTACAAAATATCTAGCTAAAAAGGGGCTGGCTCTCTATCACCATTCAATGAGAAACACAAGAAAACAGTGCACGGGTTTGAAACTTCAATATTCAAAACGTCTCTTTCATTTTCGGTGATGTTCATTTGCATTTTTTGTTTTTTATATAATCACATCTATACGGGACATCATGCACAACCGTCTCGTTCATTGCGGATGTGACCTTTTGACTAAAAAAAAAAAAAAAAAAAACATTTCATCTACAAAAAAATACTGCAAAGGAAACAAAAAAGTATTAAAATTTAGATAACGTTTTCGGAAAAGAACGGTTCTTGACTGTTGTATTTTTGTGGTAGGTGATAAAACGAAAAATAAATGCTGCACCGTGAAGAATGGGTTGTAAAAATGTCATCCAATTTTGACCATTCCACACATACACCGACTTTCGCTTGAGAAAAAAATTTATTACTTTCTTGGAAATTTGGGTTTTTTATCGATTTTGGAATTCACACCCTCCAAATCGTCGTCTACTCGACCAGAAAAAGTGTTTTCTGAAATAGTTCGCGGGACAAAGAAAAAAACTTGGTAACACAAATGAGAAAACGATTTTTGTTCTCGAATTTGCCTATGAAATTTTTAAAATACTTTTCGTGCATTTCGTATGAATCCTTTTTGTATTTTTCCCTTCCGACGACTGAAACTAAAAAAATATTTATTCCTTGGAACCTAAAAAAGGTCTTTTGTGAACATTATCGGCATTTAAAACGAAAGGGTTGATTTTTGTAAGGCACCCAGTCTTTCATTGCCATCGAACCTTTTTTTTACCAATGGTTTAACAAAGTCTTGGCGACTTGAATAAATTTAGTTTCATTCTCCGGCATTGTCTATTTTGAATTTATAATTAAAGGTCTGCTGTAGTAAAATTATAGTCTACAAAGATTCTTTTCACTATTCTCTAATTTTAGAAAGTAAAGGGTTTGTTTTGATGTCGATAAGTGGATGACTAAATCTTCACTTGGCTTTTAGACACCGTTACTTTTTGTAAACCCATTCTATTGGAAGAATGCAATGAAATGTAGCATTGTAGGTACTTATTATTTATTTATTTATATTTCTGAGAAGTATAAAGAAAGAGGCTTATAAAAAGTGTTGAAAAACATTCCAATTACAATTTGGTTCACCAGTCAAATTAAAGACAGTGGGACAGTTGTGGCTTCCATGACGTCACAGCGAGGAAATTCGTTTGGAGAGGTGGTTTAACCTGAACTCTTTGAGTTAAGCACTGTATCGATAAAATAATCTTCAAAAAAACGGTCGTTTAAAATTCGTTTTTTAATTGGGAAAACATACATTTTCGAGGGTCTCGAATCTCTTGGCATTGTCAGCCCAAAATCCACCACCAGAGACCTTCCAAAAAAGACATTATTCATCGTATAAGTACATATTGTTTCTTATATTAGAGCTATTTTGAACCACATATTGTTATAGCTACTCGGAAGTTTAGAAGCTCATGATTGAAAACCAGGATGTATTTCCTCCTCACTTCACCAATGACTCATACTCCCCGCTCATACTCAATTAACTTCTAAGTAACAGCTGTACACCAAAAGTTGAAATAAATTCTTTTCTCTTCTAAAGCTCAATTAGTGCTAGCTTTATACACTTTCACCAGTTTCCAAAAAACTTTTCCCTCACTTTTCATCAATTCTTTTGTCTTTTTTTATATTTGTGGTCATTTCAGTGCCTGCTTGAGGACTTTATACCAGTTACACAGAAAAAGTGAGAACTAACTTGGATCAGCAGCGACTTTTTGTCTCCTTGCTAAACTGTACTATCTTATTCATTTTCTCAAAATTTTTTCAGCCCTTTAAAATGGAGAACAATAAGTGTCTAAATGATGGAAAAGCAAACAAAAAAAAAAAACTGCAACGAAAGCGAATTGTCGGAAACTTCAATTCGAAAAGGACGCCGAGACAAATGGAGGGAAAGTGAGGAAGTCAGCAGCGACAATCATTGATAGCATGTATTTCTATATCGTCTGCAGAGAAAATGGTTTCTGCTCCAGTAGATTTGAAAATGGAATGTGCCGTGTGAAGTTCGGTTCGAAAAATTCATTCATAATGTAGGACTCGATATCATAATTGATAGACGCACAACCTTTAACCTTTGCGAGTAAATAGACCAATTAGAACCTTCATTAGTGAGCCCATATCTGCTTAACAAAATGATCAATACGAAAATTGTAATTGTCCCAATCAACGCTGCACACCAGGAACATTCCTATTCACTCTCAATAAATGTGTCTAACTAAAGTGATTCATGGGCAGCATTCAATAAGAATTTCTAATCTCGTTCAATTAGGCAATTTACCCTCTCAACAATGTAACTAAGATGACCTAACCTTGACCAATTCATAATTTTATAGTCGCCTCGATGCGAGAAACTGACATTTTTTCGGCAAATAGGGCGATGAATTTTTAAATTTTAACCACTTAACTTGAAGCTAGAAGTTTTTGCTATACGGAGCGATGGATTAATTGAATTTTAGAAAGTTGAGGAACATTTTCTGTTAGTCCGATTTAATTTCACTCAACATCAAACAGTTGATAAAGAAAAATGAAAAATATTTCGTAAGGAAAGCATTATCATGAAAATATTACCTACTTGTCAATAAAAGTGAGTTTTCCCTCGCGTATTCAACAAAATCTTACAGCGATATTATAAATTAATTTTTCACCAATCCTCTACCCCCACCCGGAATGTCATTTGCTCCCTCTACTGAAGCACCCTAGCGAAAATCCTGGCCGCCCTTCGCCACAACGTTTGAAATTAATGATATAATCGCATGTCTCCTAGGACACCCTGTATACATATCCATATTGTATAAGACTATAAGTGTATCGTGCCGTTCCAAATGCCCCTATACATGTATACACATTTCATCAACTCTATATATTTCGCTCATTGGCCATTTTTACTCTGAAACAAATAATTTACGATGGTAATTGAAGTCTTGATACAAGTTCAATATCTTCGGTTGCACACGAGAGATGGCAAACCGCCGAAGCAAAGATAAGAGTAAAAAAAAAAACGCAGACGACCAAAGGGCAATCGTGCCTTGTTCTGCACCAGATAGTACTTTAATGAAGATTTCCATCCAGGACATGGCGCACCAACAACCCTGAACACAAAGTTCGATGATAATGATATCTATGCACTGCTGCACCAAAAGGGAGTAAAAAGAATGAGGTTTTTGTGTAGAGCTTAAAAAAACTGAACCTTACCTAACCTTCTTGAAAACTTTATCTACCTTTGGCATCTTTTCTGCCTGCTTTTTTTCTTTTTTGTAAATAAATAGTGCACCGTAGTTTGTATAACACAAAGTAATTCTTAATTAAACTGAAGATAAGGCAAAAAAAAAAAACTGAGAAAAAGAGAGGAAAACGGGTTTAAAGTATCGTGGTTCAGCATAAACGGATTCGTTACAAACGAGCTTCGATAATTAATTTTATTTTCGTGCGTTGGATTTGCTCTGCCTGCTCCTCTGTGGTTCGCTCCTCCAATCTGCTGCACAGTCTGTACCCCTTTCCCACCGAACTCCAACTCCTGACAGGTCGTGAACCGAGCAGATTTTTCCCTATATATAAACGCAACGGGTTTAACTGATTGTAAAAAATGGGCATTCAAAAACATAAGATTTCTATTAAAACGATAATTTATTTACAAATCGACGGGAATCGATCGTCAGCAGACACCAGAGATTATGCCTTCTAGTTGCGATATCGAAGCACAGAAGAAAAATTCTATCCGACTAGGTGTTTCCAAGTTTGGGTGCATTTCAATCGCCTCGATCGATCATCGTTCCATCGGTGGCCAAAGATAAATGATTCGGCTGCTGGAGAAAGAACATGAGAACTGCAGTCAGCAATGGTCGATTGACTAGCATAGGTGCATGTTCAGCATATGTTGATGCAATCGTCTTGCATAATGTTTGGAGTCATGAAGATGAAGGTGTGTGAGAGCGTGTACTAGTTGATTACAGCTAGAATGTGCAAATTTTCCGTTCTACAGTCTATTTCATTTTAATGATAAGAATGTATGATGTCTGCTTAGAACATAAATTCTAATTTTGACATTTCTCATCTCAGCAAAAGTGTTCAAAAATTTATTCATAAGGCAGCTATCTCATTACGCTATCTTCCATTGGTATTTGCTTATCACCCTCACTTACTCGGCCCTCTTGTGGTCCCTATAGTAGGGGGCTAATTTCAGCCCTGGAGTGCATAGCCTCTCGAGTCACCTCCCGCAAAGACTGTCTATGGCTAGGAAAAAGGAGAATCTACTCTACGGAATGTTTACTTTATCAGATTTGAAAAACACTTTGGAACCACAGCTTTCCAAATAAAAACCCATCCCTCTTGTCCTCATCGCCCTCAATTATGAATCAATAATTCAAGTGTCGATTTTCATTTTATTGGTACCGAGTATACGTACGCCATAATTTCAACTTTCCTATAGCGCATGGAAAGGCAACTTCTCCAGACTTCTTTATATGCATGTTCAGCCAGTTAATAACAAACAGAGAAAAAAAAAGTCCATAAAAACGCTGACCACAAAAAACGGTGTCAAATTAAAGGAATCAATTAGGTGAACGAACGGTCTGAATGCGGCTCTTTTAACACGAAATTAACGAACTTTTCATCGGTGCACCGTGAAACCATATCATGTCTGCCTGCGTCCAGAAAAGGCAACGACATATACAAACCTCTCTTTACGAGTACTTAATTAACCCCGCCATTGTGGACACCAAGCTCGCCGAAAAAAATACCTCATAGGGGAACCGGGAGGGGACTGACCCACACAATGGGGCTGCTTTCGACCAACTCGATGGGCATCCTATTTGGCAACATACACACCCGCACAGTCTACAAAACGTTTGTACAAATTCCTTTCTATCTACTCCACACAATTGCGAGCTGAAAGCTAAAAATACGAGTAAACAAAATGTTCGTACATAAAGGTACAGCAGCAGAAGCGATCTCTAAGAATACATGTATTGAATTTACACTTAATCTACAAAGAGGTTCATTCGGCACGAAAACGTTTAACTTGCATTTTTAAGAGGGTATGTAGAAAAAACTGAAAGAAAACGCTTTGAAATGATGGACAGGGGGTGGTGGGGGAGGGTAATAATTTACGTGTACTAACATGCGGAACGAATTGGTTACACTTAATTTAGAGCGACTAAGATGTCTGAAACTATAAGAGAGGCTATTAGGTGAACTATAAAAAGTGTCCTTAAAAGAATTATTCGATAAAGAAAGTAGATGAGTTACTTTTTAGAAATACATGTCGAAGTATATGAAAAAAAAAAAAAACTACATATGATTGAGTTACTGCTTGAAAAAATCAGATATCAAAGGTAGGTACTTTTTTTAACAACTTTGAGAAAATTTTCAAGTTAGAAAGTCTGTTAGAAAAACTTTGATTCGTAGTAAAATAATTTTGAAAAAATGTAAGAATTTTTCTGGGTCCTTGATATCTTTTAGCTTTTTCAAAAAGGCTCTACTCATTAGGTCCCGATTAGTTTTTAGCCAACTCAAAACTGTTTCTTTATAGCATCCTCAAAGTTAAAATTTCGGTAACACCGATGAACTCTCCCTTTTAGAGGAAGCTGTTTTCAAAATATCTGGAAATTTTCTCAGCCATCTCATTCAATTCTCTTTCCCACACACTTCCTGGAGGGTGAGATTATCAAAAGAATTTTCGAATCAAAGACAATATCGTCATTCCAGCATTCCTCCATTAGAAGAGGGCGGCTTGGTGAATGAGTATGACGTAATGATTTTTCTCATCATTGTGAGAGCAGCATCACATAAACCGACTCGGTTTTTTTTTTTCATGAATGAAAAAGGCAGGAAATGCCGAAATGGACGAAATTCCGCGCACGAATTCAATTCTGTCACCGAAAAATGTCAAAATTTGTGTTGACAAAAGTTCTCCCATCGTTATAATGCACGAATATTTTCCTTTTTAAATTTTTTCATTGAATGAAAAAACTCAAAAAACAATCGAAATTCTTTTTCTTTTTTTTTTTTTCGCTTTTCAAATCGAAGGTCCGGTTGTAAATTGTTTGACTGTGTGTTCCATTTGCTTTTTTCAAACCACATTCTTTCAAAAATTTATCTCAATATTTCTTCTCCAAGGCAGCAGAATCCGTTCATGATTTCGTTCAAAAATTCGTTTTGTCTTTGTAGAATTTCTCTTCACACGCGAGTCGATATATACCAATGATACTGAACCGGTTGACTCATTATGTGAGCAAGTTTGTGACACAAGAGATGCGTGATTCGATCACAATATTTTGATGGTCTACGATTTTAAATATAATTGATATTGATTGACACTTGTTCATTAATTCTCTCGAAAATAGTAGACCTAACGGATCATAGATCTTACAAACTTGTTTTCCTTACAAGAAAATGTAGATACGCTGTAACACTGTCCTCGTGATAAGACTACAGGCTGGAATCTAAATAACTTTTCGTTTTGGGTTAAGTGATTGCCTCGAGCATCAAAGAGTCAAGTTCACATCATTCGAAACTTGAATTGACAATACACTGTACTGTAGCAAAATTTACTTACAGATTATAGTGAAAGATAGCCAGATATGTACCTGTTTTTTTTTTTTTCAAGTGCTTTAAAATGAGTTTTGTAATGGAGAAATAAACATTAGGAAAAGTTTTAAAATATAAGAATTCGACCGTCAACAACTTCAAAGGAAAGACATGTATATCGAAAATTTATTTAAAAAATGTATATTTGGTATTTTCACTGAAACAACTGTTTGCAAAAAATTGATAAGTCACATTCTTAACCAATTTCAAAAATTCTTCAAGCCCAATAAAAATGTGACAAAAATAAAGTACACAATTGTATAAATCTTGCAAAAATTGGACTTATTCAATTTCGTCTCTACGAAATGATTTTTCGCTTTTTTCAGAATTCGTCCCAAGTGTCCAACCTATCTTTATATCCGGCGAGTCGCACATAATTTGTATAAATCTTCACACACTTAAAAACAAATATTTCAAAGTTTCCATTGCGAAGTTGAAATTTTCAAAAATCTGAATCATTTATCATCAACGTGTAAATCTTATCAGATTTTATTATACTCATCTAAGACAGTTAAGATGTATCTTACATCATTTTAGCATCATGTCAAACCGGTTTTCACGCTTTCGGTATAAATTTTTTTCTGTTTTTCGCAAACACAAGCGTGTCCCTTTTGCACGCTGAGTCTCGGCAACAAATGCGAAAATGTGGTTGGACACAATCTGTCAAATTACAGTGTTGATGTTCAAAGTCCAAGGAGGGTGAGGATAGAGGGGGAAAAGCGAAATAATAGAAGCAAAAACGGACGATGAAAAAAGTTACGCACAAAAAAAAAAGAAAAAGAACTGTAAATGTTATAATTAACGAGGCTGGGTATATGCTTATGATTATTATAGGACAGAAAACGAGGTTTTAATATTTTAGTGACAGTTTTGGTTGCCTGAAATTTAACAACTTTTTTCGAGCGACGCCAACTGATGATAATTACTGATTAAGCGTAGGGAATATTAAAGAACCATAAAAGCAGACTGCCTATCGCAAAAAAAAAAAGTTATGATGGATAATCGAAAACGAATTAGAGAAAAAAAAAGGCAAAGTGTATGTTTAGTGTATTAACCCAGAGATGGTTACCAAGGCCGACCAAAAAATACTAACAAACGACTAAAATTAGAATCTGTTAAATGGACAATTGGTGTATAAAAATGTTTTTATTTTGCTTCCGGCTGCCGGCCAACATTTTAGACTACATGAGAACCTTTAAATTATGTACACCGTAGTTGAATTTCTTCATTAAATAGTCGACTGTTGTACGATAAATAACTATGAAATACGCGTAGGTTGGCTGAGATGTGGGCTCAGCCCCGACAGCCAGGTTGTGTATTTTGGAAAAATTGGATTTTAATTTTGAAGACTGACAGGTGGGCGATAACCGGACGAAATTTTGATTCTTTTATGAGTGAGGATACTGTTAAAGCATTTATCAGATTTTCTAGTATTTTTAAGGCTCGAGTACACCTCGCATTTATTGGGCAGCGTGCTTAAAAAAAAAAAAAAAACAGCTATAAAGAGCAGCTCTTTGCATAATTGAAGAGAAATGACCATTATTACTTTGGAGGAAAAACCGGAAATATTTGGCGTTTAACCATAAACATAGGTTATATAGTTATAGCGACTTAATTATTTGAAAAACTATGGGATTCGTAGAAAACTAGTGACAATGAATAATGAACTTAATAAGGTATAGGTACGGGAGTTAATTTCATTTTCAAACCAACAATTACCATAGATATTCTAGAAAAGTTAATTGAATTTCTCCCATGTTGGACCTTCCACATAATAATAGTCTTAATATTTTCTCAAGCTACTATTTTTGGAAAATAAAAAATATGCAAAAATTATAAAAATGTGCTTAAATTGAGTTATCTACGTAAATTTGAGCTATGTTTATTTGCTAGTTGAACCATTGAACTCTGTCAATCAAAGCTGAAGACCATTGACATGAGACAGACATGGCGTACTTTGCCTAATGGTGGGATCTCCATACTCATTTTCTGGCTCCTGCGTCATTTTCAGTGTCTTTATATTTTATCTAATACAATGAAATCACAATGAAGTCGAAGTTATTCACCTTATCTGCATCATGGAAGGAATTCAGGGCATTCACTTTCTACTTTGTTGACCATTCAGTCCTTGATGAATAACTTGCAAATTATAGAACTCAGCAATAATCTTCGCATATTTCATTGTTTTTTTAAATTATTCTCATTATTTTACAGGGGTGAGTCAGAAGACTAAAGGATTAATAATTACCTCACTAATTACATTTATATTCTCTGGACATATTATCATTCCAACTCATCGAGTAAATGGCAATTTTTAAAAGACCAGACCCTACATTCACTCCGTACTCAGTTCATTGACTAGATAATTAAGAACCTAAAAATGAATTTTAGACCGCATAAATTTTTATTTCAACACTTTTACTACCTTCGACAAATCTATACCATCGACATCTAAAAAGTTTTATTATATTAGGGCCATATACTTGAAGGGCGAATCAAATTTGCGGAGGGAGAGGCAAATCGAATGCATAGGGGAGAAAAATGGATTTCTTTCCCCCGCCACTCCTTATGAAAAATTTTCCTTGAGGAGGAAGGGGCTAATATTGGACTTGACGTGGCAGCATTGCCCCTCCAGCCCAGCCCCCTAGCTAAGGCCCTGAACCAATTTTTCTACATTTTTTTGCACATTCGACGCATTATCGATAAGTCAAAATTGTCACATATATAGTTTTGATAATGACCTATTATCGATAATTATCAATAATATCGATACTTTAACTCATCACCAACACTATGTAATGCTGAGCTTATCCACTGATTAAACTGAGCCCCCCATTAGGTGAAGAAAATAAGGAGGGGAGGAGGGGCGAGGAAACAGCCATCGGTGAGCCCTAAGTGAGCCACGCATTAAGAAATATCGTATAGCTAGATGACTGAATTGACTTCTTTACTCAACTCCATGGAAAGAGGATCTTATGAATTGTTTTCCCTAAGTTTATACTCAGGGGGAGGGGGATCACTAGCTTCTTTCAAGTTATTTTCATTAAATGCTCGTCCATAATGACCTGATTTCAGTACGAAGACCCTTTAAACACAATTTTATTCGCTTCGTCTGCAATGTGTTTCGAGCTCTAGTTTCTCACAATTTTTCCCACATATAACGCCTGTATAAATGCATGCAGAGGACAAAACGTGTTACACATAGAAATTGGTTCTTTCTCGCGTCAGTACGTACAGAAAAGACAATGACAATATTCTTTCCGTAACAACGAGAGAGAGGCCATTATTTAATCGCGATGCCCATTAACTCCAATTTAGTTTACAAGTTATAAAAGTCACCCCCTGACCTCTCCTGCGTGCCTCTTGTCAATACTTATCGTTTCTTGCGCACTCCAACTCATTTTGGCGACCGATATCCTCCATCGATTTTAATTACACATTTTCCGTCCATTTCTCCAATTTGCCCTGTCAATTATATTCGTTTCATTTGACTCGCATATATACCATAGCATCTATTCAGCCTTCTTTGCTTTTTTCTATTTACCCACCGAGTTCTTATACATTTTTCATTTTTCTTCAAGTGCTTCCAAAATCGATCAAAATAAATAGGTACGTTATAAGAATTTATTTTCTGTTTCTATTTCATTTTCGACCATCAGCTCCTAATTAACTAACCAGTTTTGGAGAGGCCTCTACGCTTCCGGCTATCAACCTTAAAAAGAGATGCGTCCGAAAAAAAAAAATTCTTAAACACTTTCTAAAGGAAATTAACAAGCAAGATATATGAATTCATATTTGATAAATTAATCGAAACCGTTGTCTTAAAGACGAAATTAATAAATAATAATATTTCCAAGTCATTCATTTTCTCGCATAGAGACGGGTTGGAAGTCAGCTATGGAATGAGAATTTGTATTATTTTATCCGGAATGTTTAAAGAAGTTTTGGGTGCCATCTTCTGCATCGTATGTCCTCGTTTTATGACTTCATACATGGTTACACTGGTTATAGATGACTTTTTTACTTTTTGTTTCCTCTTAGTCGACTTCAAAATTATGAGGAAAAATTACTTCTATTCAACAGTCAGGTTGTTTTTTTGCTAATGAGGAATCATTCAGGACTGATAAACACCAATCTGAGTAAATTCCCAATTAGGTTTTTTTTTATGCTGCACAGTGTTGCCATGAAAAAAATCGATAAAAATTAAGAATATTGTAAAATCTCACCCCCCCCCGCCATTCGAACAGAATTTTTTACTGGTTACCAAAAAGTTGATATACTATGTATCTCATCTATTATCTTCCAGTCTGGCTACATGACCAGCCCAGGTCCAAAAGCTGACCACCATTTCAACTAGATCCTACGTGACAGATTCTATTATACACTGAGAGAAATGGACAGGATTAATTATAAACTGAAAAGTAACTTTTCTAATTTCGGTACACTATGAAAATTAAATAGATACGTTTTAATTCAATTTCAATTTCAGTGCAGTGTTCATCGATATTCTTAATAAATTTGTGGTAAGTACTTTTTATTATCTTTGATAATATATTTTACTATTTTTATTAGTGATGAGATGAAGTCGAAATATTCACTATCGATAATATCGATAAAAATTACCTACCCTCATTTTCGGCCCAAGTTTTCAACATTTTTAAAATTTTTCACCCATTTTATATAATTGATAAATCAATGCCATTATCAATAGTTGATCGACTACATCACATAATTTTTATAGTAATTCTCTCCATTTTGAATTGTCACTGTTTTCCTATTCATATCAATGTAAAATTGCTTTTGAAATTTTTTCAGAAAAGATGACATGGCAATTGAAATATCATTCTGCTCCTTACTGAATTAAATTTTTCTTTAATCTTTATCGATGTGTATTTACACGCTTCTTGAATATAATATACGCATAAAATTTGACACTATTTTTTTCCTTCACGTATATTTCTTCTCACTACATTATTAGGTCTAAAAAATATAAAACTAATGGCGTAACCGTTTTAATCAAGTTCTCGCATATAGTTGTTACATTATTATCACAAAAAATAAAATACTACACTCTTGTAATCTGGACACGAGAATCAAAACGAATTAATAAATGTGGTAACTGTTGTTCAGTACATAAATTTTTTCATCTTCTTCGTTTTCTATATCTGCTACGAAATAATATATTCTATAGCCGCCATGAATTAAAATGAGTTCGAAACATATTTAATACAGACGTTATACGATACAAGACATAATATAAGTTACAGTTTTTAATTCCGGTTTACAAAAAAAAAAAATATAGTGAAGGCGATGAAGAACAATACGAGAATTCTATATATTGCGCATTTTTATACCCCTTTCACGTCCCCTATCTATAAATTGTCTTTTCTTTTCTAAATCAATGGTTTGTGTTAACTTAATGTCAGGTTATGGCAGGAAGTCCAGTTGCACAGCTGTATACAATATCGAATTACCAGAGTAATTTTTACTGTACAGCCAGCTAATGTCACAAAATTGTCGTCATTTCCATTCCTTCCTACAGACGATGGACAGTATTCGAGACAATTTCATTCCAGAAAGCAACAAGTGGTCGAAATGGCACGAAGAGCAGAGAATGGAGAGGTGCTACAAGAATATAGGCGATGCTGTAGGTCACACAAATTAAACGAAGTTCATTTGGTAATCAGAAAGAGTTCAGAGATTCGATTTGAGAAATTTGTTTTGGAGCCAAATCACATAAATAATGTAATCATAAGTTGGAAAAAATTCTAATCACTTTCATATTTTTTCCACTTCTATTGAATTTCACGAGTTTCTAATAGATCGGCTACACTGTAGAACAGTTCGACTACCTTCAGTACAAATTTTTTGTTCAAATGTTGGTATTGAAACATTAAAATGGTGAATTTGTTGATTTTTTGTGACCTATTTGTGCAAAGGGTATGCTCTACTAGACGTCCGAACTCCACAATTCGGCTTTACGAATATTTCATGGGAGGAACTTCTGAGGATGAATATGGAAAAATATGAATCAAACTTCTCAATTAGTTCAACCAATACAAAATTTAGGATTTTTGTTATCTAACTGTCCGATAAGACGATATTAAAAAAAAAAAATATTCATAAAATGAGGGAATTTTCCCGACTGTTTGCTGGCTTAGTTTTTATCTAAGAGATGCGATTTTGAGGGAATTTTCCCGACTGTTTGCTGGCTTAGTTTTTATCTAAGAGATACGATTTTTGAATATGTTATAGTTATATGATGAACTGCGGATGTAAAGAGTTAGATAAACAACGGTTTTTACGGATATGTAAAGTTGATGTAACTTTGATAGCTAATTTTAGCTACCAGAAAATGTAAATTGAAAATTCAACTCTATACATCTGTAAGTTCATTATACAGGGTGCAGCAAAATGACCGGCTACATTTGTTTTTTGAATTATACGCATAAGAAAAAAGATAAGGACATACCAATGGTTCTGCGGCAAAAGGGCCAATCTGCTGTAGAAAAGAATAGGAGATTGGCCCTTTTGCCGCAGAACCAATTACGGTTGCTTCTAAATAAAAATTCATTCTGTAGTGTTTGAAATGGACAAGTTAAAGAATCCCATCACTACGTAACTTAAAACAACCAAAAGAAAAACCAAAAGATCCTGGATTGGACACCTCGTGGCCCTCACAGCACAAGTTTACTTTAAAAGGGGATATGACACGATATCAAGGTCATTCCAGCACACACACACACACACACATTCATCCTCTTAACTAGCCGACTACCTCATTAGCAGCAAGATCACATAATTAAACAATAAAACAATACTTCAACACCAGATGCCAGGCTCTCCCTGGGACCTGGATAAGGATCAACTCTGTGATCCTCCAACTTCAGATAACACCAAAAAAGAACTCAACAAGACTCAAAATAAAACATAAACTTCACCATTCACGGATGTAACACAACTTGTATTGAAAGCATCAAAATTATAATAAAGCAACATCAAAATAGAGAAATTTAAACATCAAAATCAATTAAGAAAAAACATTGATCGAAGCTCTACAGAGCTAACAGAAGAACAAAAAACTATGATCTGAGTTCCACAAAGGAACAAACAGAACTGGCGGACCAGGATGAGCTCTTCAAGAAGAAAGCAGAAACAGAACTGCAAACTTCAGGAAGCAGAACACAATTTACAATCATACCAAAAAGAGAGTGAATTTACAATAGAAAGCCAAAAAGAAACAAACAATTTTTCAAGGAACAGTAAAGAGATAGAAGAAAAATTTGAATACAATGTTATGAGCTCACAATAAGATCTGGAATTGCCTGGAAGAAGGTCATCTTTAATTTGATAAAGTGAAAGAAAAAGTTTTAATAAAGAGTGTTATTTTCAGTCCAACTCTACAATTCCTTAAGGTTATGCATGAAATACAATCAGTTCCGCACCCAGAAATTCTTCAAAAGAGGGGCTAGGGTATAAATTTATTCCCAAAAAAACCAAAAAAAAACCTGAAAAACTTCTATTCAGCCTTTTTTTGATGAAATTCGAGGCTTAAAGGGAAGGCTTCAGATCCATATCCCTACTTTGGTGCGCTACTGAATACAATTTCACTCTCTCATTTTGACCATTTTGCCTAACACATTTCTGAAGGTGTTAAATCCAATTTTTTTAACTTTGCTAGGCAATGGTTACATTATTTTGCCATTTCTTCCGCTGAATGCTACCAGTGATGGATAAAATTGACCGGGGAGGGGAATTCTGCACGTGTGGCATTCTTCATAGTTAGCGCGTGGAGGTAAATTTCCTACTGGCTGAATACGTAAGAAATTAGTGGAAAAATATGATTATTGCTTAGCAAAGTCTTAAAAAATTGAGTTTTGCCTTCGCAAATGTGCAAGGCAAAATGATCAACATGCGAGTGAAATTTCATTTCATACGTAACCTCAAAAAATGAATTTTAAATTAAAACCAACCGCATGTCTCTATCATTTGTCTTACGCATATAATTGGAAAAACAAATGTAGCCGGTCATTTTGCCGCACCCTGTATATAACTTTAACATACTTACCTAAAAATCATATCTCCAAGTTGAAAACTCAGGCGGAAATGAGAAATCAGTCAGGAAAATTTCTCTGTATTGTACATTTTTTCCGCGTGGTAAAGCATACCCTTAAATGAACATTCCATGGAGAAAATGGTGCTCGAAAATTACCATAATAAGAGGGCGACATAATAATTATTTTGCTAAGCAAATAATTTTTAATTTTGGTAATTTTAACCGAAGTGATGAATGAAAAACTGAAAAAACCCATGTATTTTTCAACTGATTTTCACAGATGAGAAAGCGTAGATAAACGAGTATCAGTAAAAAAGTTATTACATTAATCGTAGAATACAGCTTGAGGGACCCACGGATATCAAGAGGGCCCAAAGATAGAGTAAAAAAATTTTTAGAGAGTAAAATATAGTGAAGTAGACTTGTAAATTGGTATATTTAACCATTTCAGCATCAATTTCTACCATAAATCTTGAAATGTCCTGGTTTCCCTATCCGAAGAGGTAAAAATTATCATACTCATTCCTCTCAGTACAGCCTCTATTCCAATTACAGGCTATTATAATCCACTTGGATAATAAGAATTCTTTAATATCGACTTGAAACCGACAAAATATCAACGTCTGTTAAACGCTTTTTCAATTGGGCGAAATATTTCGGCTTTTTAAACTTTCTGAAGGAATCATAGCAATAAAATTCTTTGGGAAATGAAAGAATAGACGAAATACTAAAGACGATGTTAAGAAACTGGCGGCGTGATGCGATCGTTAATTACCAAATGTTTGAATTTTTTGGGGAATCATAAAAAGTCGACGTCTATAGAGCAATAATTTTGACCATCACAAAACGATATAGATGTGCGTACATAATATTAGTATGTATTTATGGGAAGTCAATAAATAGAAAATAAGGTAACAGTCTGAGTATAGCTGGTAGAATTTAGAACCTATTACCAAACAAGGAGAAAGATGGGAGCTATAGAAAAAATGATTAAAAAGTACCATTTGATTTGAACCGATAAAAATACTTGATTAAAAAAAATTATCAGTCGAATTTGGTTTAGTACACTGGCTCGGCGATTTATCAAACTGTGTGGGAAGCGAGAACGAATAAAGGAAAATACCGATTGTATATGCCATAAATATGTTTCATTTCGAAGGTCTGCAAAGGAATTTTCAATTTAGCAATGACGTCCAATAATCAGATGTGGATAGGAAAAGAAATGAAGGTAACAAGATATTTAGCTGTAAAATCAATAGCTATTTTATTTTAATTAATAAACAGAATCATTGAAAATAGCCGACTGGTATTCGTTTTGCAAGCTAATATGCTGCTGTTCAGCAACTTGAAGCATTTGGATATAGTTGCTATAGTTAGAATGAGCAAATAGTGAAATTATTTTTGATTCTATTTTTTTCTAGTGGTGAAAATTCTTAGAAAAATTGAATTTCTTTAGAAGTAGATAACATTACTCAAATATCAGCCAATGGCTTAGCAGCTCCTCTATCAGTCTTTTTTTTATTCCTGGCAGGGGATTGAGAAATCTTTTTTCACCATATTTATTCGAATTCTTTAAAGCTCTTTCCATCCTGTTTTGAAAATATACTTTCTCCACAGCTAGACTTTGCAGGTTGATAGAGGGAGCTAAGCCCCCTCAAAGCTGAAATTAGCTCACTCAGAAAAAAACAAATTAGTCCAGTCAGTTCAAAGAAATTCAAAGAAAAGTACTAAGATTTTAAGATTTTGATTAAGATTTACCAAACTCTTGATTTTTTTTTTTCCCCGGCTTACCAGGTTTCTTTCTTTAGTGACAAACTGAAATAATTTTCTAGCCCCCTCCCCAAAACATATCAAGTGAAGTCCATCTATATTTCATTTTTAGAGTCACCCCGCTCCGTTGACCCATCCCCAAAAAATTCATTAATGATCTCCACTTCTATACTGTATCCAACCAAAGACTACCTATATATAGTGTGTACCAACAACAGAAATCATATTTGGGCTTTAAATTTTTCAATCCTTATTCAGCTTAACTATGTTGTCCATCATATGTAATGCTATCAGACAGATGAAATGAAAAACTATTGACCGTCAAAAGATAAGCAACAGGAAGAGTTTAAAGTTCTTGGTAATTAGAAAAAACCAGTTGAAACGTTAGAAAAAATATACCTTCATCTTTAAGGAAAGAAAATTTTGACTTAAGGCAGTGGGAAAATAAAAAAATGTGGAACGAGATAATAATTCAAGAACGAGAAACCGCGTACATATAATATTGTCGTTCATAAAGTTGTTGATATTTGGGTACTGCAAGAGAGTTTCCTCTCCATTCCTTTCCTATAATTGATTAATAGTGCGAATACGCAGAATGGGGAAGCGAAGAAGTTCAGAGAGTCTAGAACTTGTTGAGCAGAAAACGAAAGACGTGCATAATTAGCAATGTTTATTCATTAATTCCAGTCGAACGTTTCGCAGCGCTTAATTAATATTCCAAAAAAAAAGAAGAAGAAGAAGACAGAGTAAAAAGCCAACCGTCTCCGTGTATACATTTCGAAAATGTTAATTAATTTCGTTTAATTTATGAAACTCAAACATCACCATTCGGACAGTAATTTCGAACGTCATTTTGATATAACCTACATCCCCCCCCCTTTCAAAAAGCTCATTTTTGTCATGTAAAGCCATTTAACTTGACGTCGAGTCGATGTAAAGTCGATATTTACAATCGATTTTAAATTTATTGAACTTATTCGCTTGTCATTATAATGAAATTGTACCAACAAACTTCTTCGAAAAGCAGGAAATGATAGTCACATTCTCGCTGTTATACCGTCTAAATAATTTAAATATTCAAATTCACTTGCATAATATGAAGAAAACCACGACGTCTTGATGCGCTTTGTGAAAATCATTTTTCGACCACAATGGAAGCCTTAACATCACACCACTTAAATGGATCAAAAATAACATTTTGAAGACTCGGCTACAAATAAAAGCTTTTAAACAGGTTTTAATCATGGGAAAAATTCAAACCCATCACCATAATATGTGTAAACGCAGTAATTGAAAGGAAAATATTAAATTAGATAACGAGATGAGCTGTGCATGTGAATTATTTGCATGAAAAGTTGCATAAAAAGATTTGAATAAGTACCTACTATGCAGTTACCCATTAAAAATATATTTTGGGAATAACACTCAAGAATGTCTTTGAGACTAAACCATTGTCATTCTATATTTCTATAATTACAACAACTCCATCATTTAATGGACTTACCGAGTTTCGTAATTTAAAATAAAACGTGAGCGCATCTCGCATATAAAATCGGTATGAATACCTAATTTTTATGTTCTTGCAACAGCAACACTGATATGGTACTGTGGAGTTGCCTGACGTCATAAAGGATTACTGTACATTTTAGTGGATTCATTTTCTCGAATGGTCATTTCCATAGATCCTAATCTCCGATTTCCCCCGAATCTATTTCCTTGAACGCCTTTTTGCCTGATCGTCATTTCCCTGAATAGTACCTTCTGACCTTGATCATGCTTTTTGATTTTAAAAAGGAGTTGATGATCAACAAAAATTAATATGTATTTGACCCAATGGTGGAACCAGCTTTTATTTTTTAGGGGAGGCCAAAGTGTGGTCTAGATAAATCATTCGAAAATGTCAACATGCAAAAAATTTATACAGTAGCTGATTTTTAGTTGCTTTTTTAAAAAATTATTTCTTTTTATGCTGGTTTTTAGATTATTTGCTTCCACATTGAGTTAAATAAAAGCAATTAAAAATGAAATCCGTCAATGATTCTTATAATAAAATTTTCCTTAACACCATCTTGAATAACAAAAGGTTTGAAAAAATACATACACTTCCATATAACTCTCTCGAAATTCCAAACCACACCTACAATAGCCCCCCCCCCCCAAAGGTCATATCCAGAGGGCCTGGGAGAGCAGTACCCCGCCCCCACGTAAAGTCACTTGCTCTCCAAGAAAAGTTTCCACCTGAAGAGGTGGGGAGAGGGGTCCATTCTGCCATCCAACGCATTTGATTTGCTCTTTCATGTGAGTACATTATTTTGCTCTAGCTACGACTCTAGGTGCCTATATAGGGATCTTATATTTTCAAAATTAGATTCTTTTTCCTTGAAAAATTGCTCTCTCTAATGATACATAATATAAAGTTCTCCCCAACTTCACAAAATCTGTACCTAATATGTGAAAACTAAGATTTTATTTTCCTTGTATCAAAGGTCAAGTGCACGCAGTCTACACGTTCCTCATCATTATTATGGCTATGTCTCTTTCATTTTCTCCTCGTAAACCACACAAACATGATTGTCTTCCTCCTTCTTCAAAATTATGTATAACACGAGATTTTTTTCTCATTTTATTCCCATTCAGAGAAACTAACGTCGTTTCAGAAGCCGAATACAAAGTTATTGTAGGCGGAATTAGTTCTTAGTTTTTTTCTTTTTCTTTCGGTTTACCACCGCAAAAAAAAATAGTGATTTTCCATTTTTGGCTCCAAAAGGAGAACTACGATTTTTCCTATCCCCTCGTTTGATCGATGCGTGACACGAAAGAAAAAATAGACCAAGATTAAAAACTTAAAATGGACGTTACAATAAATGGCTGTTATCTTAATCTTAATTTTTTCTTTGATTTAATTTATAGCGGTGATGAGGATTCTTGGTTCTGATTTTTTGTTCAGTCGAGTTGGCAATTACCCTTTTTCCTACTTTTCCGATCTTCATTGCCCATTTAAGTTCCTCTTTTTAATCAATGAACAACTAATTTATTCTGCTATAGATAAGTATCGTACGGATGTATGGGAGAGGAAATTTAGTTCTCCCTCATTTATTCAATTTGAAATTCTCTGCAGGCTATTTATCAGAAACATAATTTCAGACACTTGTTTGATTTTTAATGATCGTCGGTTTCAGCACGTTAAACTGAGCTTTATGTTATCTACAGAATTTTATTTAAATTTAGTTTCTTCGTCTGCTCAATTGTACACAAAGTCTGGTTAAAACTAATCTTAAATGTTGGAATGTTCATAAATTATTTTAACTGAGCACCAAAAAAGAAAGTATAGCATGTTGCCTCTCTGCGCCAGTGTTAGCTCAAGAAGGAAAAAAAAAGTACTGGATCTTACTTTTTGAACAGGTACCCCTCGCATATGAAGTCTATGCTGACGTCTCAAACTAGTTTCCATGACATATTTTTCATTGTATAAATGCTAACTTTTTCTCACAAGATAATTGTTTCAGGAGATATTAATCATGTTACTGAATACTCTTTTCTCAATTTTATAAGAAGACCAAAACAACACAAAGCAGTAATATCAAACAAATCAATAATTCATCAAGAGCCTTTCTTCAAGCAGTAAATACTTGAAAAAAACGATTGCTCTTTTTAATTAGCAAGGTTGACAACCACCCTTAGATATGATATTGCAGGTGAAGAGCTCTACAAATGTCCCAATTTCAGTCAATCAACCGCTTTAAGTAATATAATTAATTATTATTCAAGTGGAAGAAAAATTTATCCCTAACAACTCTTTAACAAGGAGAGGAAACATGCTTGAAATGATATTTTCCATTCATTTCTGTTAACAGTTTCGTCCATTTGGCACGCGAGGAAATTTTCTCGCCATGCGAAGCGTGTAAAATTTTCCAGTTCTCAAGTTTTTTCCTCATTTTTTCAATTATCTCCATGTTTTTTTCCGTTCGCTGTTGGCCTCAGGTTGAAAATTAGTCCAAAATATATTAATGCTGCTTATTGTGTTGAAGAACTGTCTATATGCTACTGCTACCTACTTCCTGTCTCCATCCTACCTTTTTCCTAATAGGCTTGTGTAAATGCGTTTTTATGCGTAAAGGAGAGCATTGTTATTCGAAGAAAATCACATGCTAAGTATTCTGACATAGTGCTGTCTCACTTGCACACACACACATTCTAGTCACCCTTTCTCTCTCGTTCTTTTTTCTCATTTTCTTTCGAACCGCATATGCCTCCTGCGGCTTTTCTATTTAAGAGAAGCGTTATCTTGACAGCTAAAAAAAGGAATAGGTACCTTCTTTCTGTTTCCTCTTCTAAATTCATATCTAATCTACAAAAAAAAACAAAAAAAAAAAACGAGTCAAAGCTGTTTTTTGTTGACCACGGTTCGTGCGTAACACGTTAATCATCGCACAACCATCAGTTCTTGTTCTTCACAGCTTCGTTGGTGAATTCGATTATTTCTTCAGGTAACTCTGGAGAAAGACCATCAAAAAGTCAAGGAGAACTTTTGTTTTCACTCAGTATAATATACATTTACTGATGAATTTTATTTCCAAGTGCCTGAATGCTATTCCATCCAGTAGCGCACGTGTGGGGGCACCTAAGGGGAGCTGAGGTGAGATCCTCCATGAGACAATCTTTTAAAAAAGACATTTTCAGCACTTCGCCAAAATTTCTGAGGAATTTATGTTTTTTAGTGCTAAATCCAAGTTTCGCAGTCCCTCATTTTATTCAAAAAGAAAAACTATAATTTCGAACAAGTCTGTAACTTTTCATCTAAGAAATTGAGGCCCGTTGACAAGAGGCTATGTGGGGCTGACCCTCTTCTTTGATAAGTTTGAGCCCCAATCCATTGAGACTCCATCTGATTTTCTAATTCTGATGATTTTTCATAAAATTAACAAAAAAATCAATTTTTACAACAAATTTTTACAAAAAAATCATAATAAATAGCGAATAAATTGTTACTCATTATTTGCATTCGAAACTAAATTTTGTACTTTTTTCGATCTGATAACCCCATAGTGAGTCCCTAAGTAGCCCTCTTACAAAATATCCTGGCTGAGGGCTTGAAATTGATAAAATCATGATTTAAAAAAAAAAACAGCGTTCATCTCCCAGACAGACCTGAAAATCTCCGACATCCCATTATCTGAAAATGTACTTTTCCCTTCAAAGTTATCGCATTGACAAGTTTTTGAATCAAGAAAGACTTTTTTTTAAGAAATAGAATATCCAAATGAACTTCAGCCCCATATCTCCCCCTTCAAGTGGGCCACTTCAACATTTGATTTTCATATTTGAGCTCATCTAAATTTCCAGAAACCTCTGCCCACCTTACTTCCAACAAGCAGGTGGCGTTCAAAGACCTAGCTCCTATTAAAAAATATATCCAATTTTACTGAGGGCACATCTACATTATGTGTAGGCTTCAAGTACCTCGACTTTCCTTAAAGATTATAATTAATATTGGGATTAAAGATGAGTTACAGTGTTGTCATAATTTCGTGTCCAGTGATACTCCAAAAAGAAAATATCTCTTCTCGTTGTGTATTCCTCGTCTCAAAAGAAAATACCTCCATTTCATAATACAACAGATACACTTACCCAAAATAGTCACCTCTTCTGCAATTACCTCAACAGCGACAGTAAATAATATTCGTCGTCAGTTTTTTTTTCCAACTTTTTTTTAAATGTCGTACCTTTTGTTAAAGCAATAGCTATTGTACGTACGCAGTCAAATAATTTTTGTGGTCACCGGGTGAATTCCATAATTTATTCCATCGAATAAGAAAGAGACAAGTATGTAGGGGGGAGAGGAGGCTGAATGAAACGTTATTTCGTCCTCCGTGGGTTGATGAAGCATGCGGAAAATTTTTAACGAAGAAAAAAAAATAAATATAAAGAACCCGTTCGGTTGTCGTTTCCCGAATATTCGACCATTTTTTTACTTTTTTTTTGACACTAGGTCGAAAATTAAACGTTTTTTGTGTAACAAAGTTACCGGAATTACGAATGATGGTTGTGGATTGGCGACAGGTTGGTAGGTAATTTGAGACATTTGGTCGCAGCTATGTCCATTCCATTCCACGGTTGCCAGGTGTGGCACTTTTTCTGCTAAAGACTTGTTATAGTTTCGAGTTTTTTCAAATTTGTTTGACACCATTCGCCATTATCTGGGAAACACATCATAATTAACCAAGTACCCGACTGGAATGGTGTTTAGAGACTTCAAACTTGAACTTGTTCGTTTGCTATAAGCCTGTAGCCAGTGGGGGCAATGCCTCTGGAAGATGTGAGAAATAACAAATTGTTTTGTTTATTATACTTTTTTGGAGGCGAAAACGAAGAATCAATAACTAAAGCTTACAAAATGCCCATGTGACAAAAGAAAATTTTACAAAAGAGCAATTTTATAAGTACTATAAACACTTACAATATTTCATTATCTTTGTATCTAGTAGTGACTTTACGATCAATTAATAATTATTTATGTAAATGGAAAGTCTATGACTCGTTTTGCATTGAGGGTACTCATGTAACCCGCCACAAATTTTTTTTTGGACAAATTTGTATGTAGAGAAAATTATCAGAAGAGTATTCTTAGTGAAAGTGCTTTGAGGAACTTATCAAATTAAATGTGTGTTTCATTGAAGTGTATAAAGATATCTTTCTGCGTCTTTAAAATTTTTACATTTTCTACATAAACTTATAATACGAATAATTACCGTGCGACATTATATAGACTATTCAGAACCTACATATCTTTATTTTTTAGATGTTCTTACGTTTTTTCTTGCATTCTTAACATTGAGTCATTTTTTCCCTATCATATCTGTAGTAATAAACAACTTATACATTTACTCCACTGTACATGAAGCAAATTCTACAGTAAATATAATTCTTCATAAATCCTTCACAGCTGACGAATTCTACATAGACTACATGGTTTGACAACCGCAAACAAAAAGTTTCTGTATCAAAAATTAGGACAAAATGTCGATAAGAAAAAAAGAATACGGTGAAAAATGACAAAGAGATAATTTCGTAACAAATAAATGGTTCGAAGAGGGTTAAAAAAATTGTAAATTTCAACACATCGCAGATTGTACCGAATGCTTATCACATTCTTCTTCTTTTTTTTTCAAGTCTTTTTTCAGGTCATAATGTGATAAACTTTACTAACAATGAGTTATTACCTACTTGTTCTAAAAATACAAACATTGCCGAAACCGACTCAGTATAGCAATAACAGAAATGTGTGCGACATAAAGAAATTTTTTTTAAATGAATTTAATCACCCGAAGGTATGATTATCGTCATAGAATATGGTTTAAGACTACACGACCAAACTTATCAACTTATTAGTTTGTTATTTTTGTCTCCAAAATCGTCACCTTACCAGTTTACCAATAATGTAAAATTGAAGCAGTATTTTCCCTTCAGAATGTAACACTTTTTAGTCCAATTCACCGCACGTGAGTCCCACAGCATAAACTGGTTATAAAATCTGGGCGGATTTCACAATAGCCAAGTCAATATCATTGTTATCGGCATAATTAATCTTTTGAATTTTCAACACCTTGTTGATGCCGATATACGTGACCAACTTGGGTAACACCTCCTCACTTTTTCATCTGTAGAAAGTGAAGACGACCGTATTTTCCACTGCACTCACCAAAAAGTATACATTCATTAACAAAACCGCCGACTTTCTGATTGTTTCTTTAACATCAGATTAAGAAAAAAATGGTACACTATCAGAAAATTTATTTCTCCATTCGAAAAAAATAACTTGTTTTTCGGTGTCGATACACTTCTCTATTTTCTTTTTCGAACAGATTAAATTACCTGGTCGATTGTATAAAAAGTTTTATATGCTGCCCCCCCTTCTACTCCTCTCAGTCTTCTGTTCCAAATACCGAACATTTTGTCTGTATATTCGTACTGGCTAATGATTTGAAAAAAATAAACATTCGTTGACTATTAAAACAGGTAAGAGAAGAGGGTATCGAGAACTCTCCAAGAAGGCCAGCAGAAAGACATAGCAAAGAATCGAATCTGTTGGGACTTGTTAGCAACTTAATGAGTACTCGGTTTTATATATGAGCAAGAGGAGCTACAGAGAAGCGATTATTCTCTCGAAACGTAGTTTAGTATTTTTCTAAGTATATATCTTCTTGTTTATTTTAATATTGTGCATATTCGATTTCCAAGTATAACAAAAACGGGGCTTGCACAACAAGTTATTCGAGTGCGAGGGGGTTAGGTGGATTCGATTCTCTGCGGCATAGCCAGTCCTCTCTCCGGCAGACTCTGCTTATCCTTTCTTTTTCTATTTTCTTTTCCAATATTTTTCTTTCTCTCGAAAATTACTATCATTAGGGTGGGCGTGTTCGGAGGCCGTCAGATTTCGACTTGATAACTGCACGAAAAAAGATCAAGTTTACATTAGTATCGGTATCTCTTCGAGCTTGCAATGTAAATTTATCATTCTCGTTTTCTCATCAACATTTTTCTCCGGCTCCCAACTCCTTCCTCAAACACACTCTGGCGGGTTAACATTGTCTATGATGCAAGGTCTTGTTGGTGAAAACTGATTCATCAAATGCGCGAAGAAGTTTCTAATTGGCAATTGTAGATTCAGGAGAATAGTCCTTATCCTAGATAGATTGGGTTTAAGGATAAGGATCGTAACCGCACCGTAGAGCTCGAGTTAAGGATATTTTTAGCAAAATTCACAATCAGAGTAAAAAGGTCCAAAATATTCGAGGGCTGTCCCAAAAGTAAATTCCCAGTTTTTCTCTTCCACCTGGTAACACTAGGGAGACAATTTCCGTGGCTGATAGCAATTGTACTTAATCTTACTGCGTAATTTTATAAAGATGGCAAACTTATATCCAAAGGCTCTTCTTTCACACTCGTAGTGAAGAGGGATTGGGGTAAACGGGAAGTTGCAACTTGGTTCAATTTAGCGTTTGGAAATTTTACAATTTCATTACACCAAACTCACTTTAATAAAATGAGTTATGGTTGCTCGTAGGAAGGAACTCGTATTGAAAAAAAAAGTCAACTAAATTATTTTCAGCTCATCAAATTTTCTATTTCTATATAATGTAACTGAGGAAACTTGGAGCGAAAAAAAAAAGGAAGAAAGAAAAGCTGCTAACAAGCTGAGATGAAATTTCTACAGCTGCCAGCCTTGAACAAAACAAAAAAACAGCCTAAAATTTCATCGAAACAAAATTCAAGCTCTTAATTTATAACTCTGCGAAGAAAGAGCTATAGTAGACTTTCCAACGAGAGAGACGAAAACGTGACCAAACTTTTACTTAGAGAAAAACTCGCAGATGAAGACAGAAATGGCGAGCATGAAAGGGATGGAGATACGTCTTAATTTCAAAATACTCTCTACGTCTTGTCTGACTAGAAGAACATTTTTCCAACAATTCGAAACATTTTCACGCGTTCAGTCTCAGTCTGCTGTGAGTACAAAAGCAGCAATGTCAAAGGCTGCGAGCTGCATGCACACAGCAAACTTGACTGCAAAAACAAAACACGTAGATACGGCTGCCTATGGCTTTCTGCTCTCTTCATCCTTTTTTTTTTTTTTTTCACTCGAAGAAATTAGCTTATGAGAGCTGAATCGTACAACAAAAGGCCAGTTTTTTATGTTTCCTGTAGTTTTGACTATTCTGCTTCTTATGACGTTTAGATGATATCATTTTACAATGAAATAAGTTTCCTTTAGCAAGGCCGTTCAACAAACGATGGGATGGATTTCTCAACAACTGAACTATTGTTCTATTGGTGCCTTTGTAAGATAATATAATATTATTAATAAAGTTTAAAAACTTTTGTTTGAAATTTTTTTAGAAGCATAAAATTGATATTTTCAAATTTTCGAAAAAATTCATGACATTTTTTTCTCCCCCTTTTATTGTCTGCTATTCACAAATAGCCTTCAATACAGTCATTAATATTTCAATATTCTTAGTATGCTCACTACAACTAGTTGGAAGTCGACAAGATTAAAAAATACCAAAAATATTGTCAAAGTCACCTACTTTATGGTACTTTTAATTTATTTTTCATCAGTTTCGTTCAGATTTGAAATATACAGAAACTGGATAAGAATGCAAAACGTCTGAATTATAGTCTCAGAATTATTAAAAACATAAGATAATTTTTCATTTCTTGTTTTAATTAAGAACATTTCCGACCATAGCTTTCCTTTGGCTCCTTATCAACACTTTGGAGGAAGGGATTCCCCATATTATATGCAGCAGTTTCTCTAAGAAATTGTAATCCTGACTGAAGTGCATCCAGATTTATTTAAAGCATAGCATTAATTACTATATCTGAATGAAAGTTGATTACCAAATTTTTTTCCTACAGGATAAACTAACTTGCATGGTCAAATAGCTATGCCTCCTCAAAATTCTTTCACTTCTCCTCGTTTCAGTTGGAATTTTTGTTACAGATAGAATACAAAGCGTTTTGTTTTTTGTTCTCTTCAGAAAATGGATCAAAAACTCTCACATAGCACACACAAACTACTTGCGGAAAACCGCATAATATTCTAAGTGGTTTTCATTGTTTACTACTTTTTCTACTTGACCGTGGCAAATTAGTAAAGTTACCACCTGCTTTTAATCCCTTCAAATTTCATTTTTCCATTTTATATATTCTTCACCATGAAAATGCACCTCATGCAAAGATTTCTCCTTTTCCTCTATCGGACTTACCGCATGATCCTATTGAAACCTTCTAGCCGCGGTCATTCACAAAAGACCACCAAAATGGCACAAATCTTGGCTACTACTTTTCATGTATTTTTTTCTCTTTCTTTTTTTTTAGAATTCGATTTCAAACGAGAAGATTTAAGCGGACAGATAAAAAGGTAAAAGAGTAGGCGTTGGAAATTTTCAATTCGATTCGCAAATGGTGGTGCTCCAGTTTTGGTGGTTATATAGATGATGTAGATGAGAAATTCGAAATTATATTTCCTGCGATGAATTATCACAGGCAAGTCAGTAAGATACATTTCCGTTGGTGTTTTTCTAACTCGCGTAGACACCCAGAAGTTGTAGAAATGAAATTTCGGGCAAATTATTCGAAGCGTTGAATGATTAATAATGTCAACTAAATTATTCTGTTCCCTGCATGAAATTAATAGAAATTCTCAAGATCGTGCAAAAAATTATTTCATTTTTTTTTTTTTACTTTGATATGGAAGAAACAAGTACTTGTCTTTTCTTTATAATGAAGTAAGAACATAAGATATGAGGGAGGAAGGTCAGGGAAAAGGTTGAGATAAGGAAGTATACATTTTGGAAGGACTACTGATGATTGCAATTTTTTTATTCTGATCATCATCTTTTGAACGCCCCCCACCCCCAACCACTTCTAAAATAAAAATAAAGAAGGTTATGGTTTTATCCACTGATAGTAAAGTGGACTTGCATATTATGACTTATATAAATTAATTATTTTACTATCAACACTTGAAAATTAAATTCTAACAAAAAATATCGACCTTAAATAATAAAAAGCAAGGTACACGAATTTTAGTTATATTTTCTACCTCTACACAATAAATGAGAACTACAACCCCATTAAGATTCTCTGAAGTTTGATTTTCATAACTTATTAATTCCCCCAAAAAAGTATACTGCAGCAAACCAAAACATTACACTTTTTCTCAAAATTATTTCTACACTTCAGCCTTTACAATTATGAATTCAGTTTGGACATTCGTCTCTGTTCGAATTTTGTAATCTTTTGTCTGTTCTTTCTTTAGTCGACTACATTCCAAAGGCATGATATACACTCCTTCAAAGCAAATTTTCATATGCTGCCTGTTTTTCGGCAACGGCTAGCTACTTCTATTCACGTTTAGAGCAGCGTACAAAAATGACATTTCCTGTTTGTCCAAACGATCAGTTGACGAGGCAGATAAAGGTCTCCTGCACCACGTGTATAAACAAACTGAAAAAAGTAACCATTTTCTCATCCTAATCCTATGCATTCTTCGTCGAAATTGAATCTTGTTTCAAGTAAAACATGCATATATATGCTTTGTAAAGACGATTTATATTTTGCTCCATATTTTTTTCCTCTTCGGTATAAAGAAATGAAGAAGCTGTGAGTAATTTTTAGTAATGGATACAATGGACCTAGTTCTGTGGCAGGGTGAGTTTTTTCATTAGATTGCAACGTCATTGGAATGTTTTATCGACATGATGATCATAAAATTACTGTGACATCAAATTGAGCGCACAATTGGAAAAGCCAGCCAAATAATTTTTTCCAAAACACATTCTCAGTAAAATGCCAATACTGTCATCAAGCCAAATAGCTGGCAACAGTTCAACTGTTGTCTACGAAAATTGAAGAAAAAAATATACGAACCTGTTCTAATTAGACTGACGCTTCACACTTTGATGTTTTAAGTGGTGTGATCATTTTTAAATGGAAACATCGTCATTAATGGCTATTTGTTGTGAGAAAATTGATTTGCAATACCAATTTGTTAGTAAATGAGTCGAACAAAATTTAAATTTAAATCCTAGTTCAGAAATTGAGACGATGTAAAATCGTCGTCCTGTCATTAGCAGTGGTCGTTTTTTAGAAACTCTTATAGACCAAAAAAAAATCACTGATTTTGTAAAGATGAGGGTTGCCACCATATAGTGTAGCCAGGTGTTACATGCACACATTTTTCTTCAAATACTTGAGCCAGTTTTTTCACCATAAAATTTTGACACATATTTTGCTGCTCTAATGATGGTATAAATAATCCTTTTCTACAAATCAAAAGTCAATTACCATGTATACTAGGGTACTTAATTCTAACAAATTTGAATTTTCCATGTAAGTAAGAAATTATACAGGTAAATTGAAGACACAGTGGCTTTTAGCAAATCTAGTACCTATAAAATACAGTTCATTTTTTTTTTAATGGGGGTGGGGGAGGTTAAGCAATGATTTTATTCAACTATTCTGTTCATATAAAAGTGGTGGTGAATGTTTTTTTGAGTCAAACCAGTTCTTTATACATTTTTCGTTCTTTTTTAGTAAGACCTTCTGGAAAAAACACAAAGTCAAATTCTAGTATGATGATAAGAGAAAGAAAAAGTAAATTGAGGTCAAATTTTTTCCCCTTAAATCATTTTACTTTATCCACAGTCTTGAATTCCGCAACTTTCAACGCGTCAGATCCGGGAATAAACTTTCACTGTCTTCTTCTAGCCTCCCCGTCCTACCCCACCTTGACCACTTTACCCCAAAATCTTCAAACAATCTTCTTGCCACCGAGTAATCCTCCAATTGTTCGATTGGTCTGTTTTGCTAACCAGCTGCCCTTTCAACTTAAATTTTTTGAAATTGACCCAATATCCTTTGCTCTGTTTCCACTTTAAAGCCTTAATTTCATCTTGTCTTGAATTTTTGTGTTTAGTACACTGCGAAGCATCCTCGTGGGGGTTACTCTCAATTTTTTCCTGTAGGTTTTTAAAAGTGGCCAGGTTTGGGTGTCATATATTGTGAGGGAGAAGATGTATTTGTTTGCCCCAAAATTTCTCTACCCACTTGCTATTCTTATCCTCAGCTCCCAATGCCTCCTATCAGATTTTATAATTCCGCCAAAAAAGTCCTTTCGAGACATGCTCTGAGAATATGTTGGCAAATATTAGTGATAACTGATAAGTCAGTACAAATTGCATAATAAGTGACAGAAATTAATTCTCGTAAATAAATGTTTTTTTCTTTCGATAGAGGTCACACTATCGACAATCTCAGCTCTAGGAAACTGAATACTATTTTGATGATCATAGCTAAAATCAGCATCCAGACTAAAGATAGAATTGAGAAAATAGACTCTATCAGCAATGTCGTTGAGGAAATAAAAATTATTCTATTGTTGCATAAAAATCAAACGTCAGCATTATCGATCGGCTTCCATACACTTTCTCATGATTACCTTCGCTGAAAATGGCTGGTCAGTGGATTAAAATTATTACACGAGCTATCCACGGTTGTAGAATACCAATATTTTTTTTTTTTAATTGTTTCGGATATAGGATATAATATTGGCCGTTATAGATCTTGGAATAAATTATAAAACGAATAAACGTGGACGTCATGTGGCGTTCTTTTAATTATAGCACCAAGTCTGGAAGATAGAGAAAAGGGGAACAAGCGCAGAAAGATGGAAAAAGAAAAGTTATACCAATATAAACTAGTTAATACCATAAGTATCCGGAGAGGTCGTTATTTATTCCACAAAACGAAATCACATTCACAAGTGTAATTTGAAAAATACTTGGAGAAATAACGCCGGCATCGAGATGATAACCACCACAGAAGAGGGACAACCAGATTTCAACACAAAAACCTGAATATCTTCGAGGAGCAAAGAAACAATGTCTGGCAGCTATAGGTAAAATAGCCACAAATACTAAACACATCTTCTAGCATTGTTCGCCAAACAATGTATTCCAAGGTGAAACGGGTGGTTGAATTTTTGAGGGAGCGAAAAGTAAGTCTATTATTTGGCGAATTAGTTCCGCAAAAAATCAGACCAAATGCCACCGAGGTGTTTTGAATAAAATTACTTCTTTGTATATATACGTAATGAAGGCTTAGAAAAAAATAAAATAATTTTTGAGTGATAATAGATCAAGGATAAGAACCTTGGGGTTTCTGGGTCGAAGATGGATGTGGATTTGGTTTGGTGTCAATAAGCTGGACTCATGTGCACAGCAGAGGACAAATCCACCAAATAGAATGACAAGTAGAGACCACCATCATGAGGATACGAAACTTTACCTCTAGCTGATTCATACTTTTCAGCTTCACGTACATTTAAATTCATTTTTACATAAGTAGAGTGTTTTTACCACTTTTCAGTGTTTGAAACACTCCGCTTTTGTGAACTTTCATATAAACATAGACTAGTGGACATTCCACATGGGCAAACATCAAGTATTCAAGTGGAAAGAATTTTAGTAATTTCAAATAAGATACTTTAAATAGGAAAATAGGGACAACTAAAAATTTATTTAAGAAATTTCTACAAAAATCGTAAAATATATCTAGCAAACCCGCAGAAGTCACAGATCATATTTTTCGGAAAAGGTTTTTTCAACATTAATTTTCCAAAATACTCACCAGCACATTTAATAAATGTCATCGAAGCGCTTAAATACACGAAGAAAATTGTTAAACGTCTTGAAACTGGTTTGAAATTCAGCATAAAAACTTGTTCCTCTCATGTAGAAATCGTAATCATTATTACAACATGAGCAATAATTTGTGAAAAGTCAATAAACTGCCGATGTAAAAACTAATTCAAACAATCGTGTGTACTGTGCATGAATACTATCACGATGCTATTTTAAAATTTCTATGGCTTTACAATACAAATTTTGCATTCTCAGAGGTGAAAAAAAGATGAATCATTTATTCGCAACGAAAGTGAAATAACATCTGAAAATAGACGTTTTTAGTCATTGCTATTAATTTTTAACTAATAATAAAAAAGTAGAGCACAATAAAACTGCGGATAAAGGTCACCATTTTAGAGCACAACTAACTGGTTCTTATAAAGAGCATATTATCTACAGTAAAAATAGTGGCAAATGTTTTCATCATTCTTGAATTACTGCTGTTTCTCTGTTCGTTCTTTTTCTCAAAAATACCTATTTCATTTAATCTTTCTTGAAAATATCAACCTTCCATTTCAGAATATATATTTGAACTAATTTGAAATTTGAAATCGCCAAGATGGTTGGGATTAAAAAGGCAGAAATGAAAATCCAATTTCAAAAACCAAATTATTTTGCAACACAGCAGTTTACTAGGATGAGTTCAGCTCGAAACCACCCAGCGCTGCCAACCCAAACTGTTACAAAATCCTTGCTTGGAGCCAAAACAAAATCCCTGAAAACGGTTTTTTTCGTTGAAAATTCGGATTTTAGTCACAAAAAAAAATTGGTCTGAAGAATTTTCAAGTGGAAAAATTTGAAACAATTAGGATAAAAAAATATCAAATATTATCATCTTTCATTTGAATAATAATTGGAATATTGAGACAAACTCTTTAGAATCCCCAAAAAAATCTCTAAAATTTCAAGATCTTTAAAATTTACAGAGCCCAATAACTTGGAAATTTGAAGAAAGATCCGAGATCAGTATTCAAATAAATTTTCACTTCCAATTAATATTAGGGGAATAATAAACTGCACGCAAGAAAAAGGAGGTTTGCACAAAAAGTATGGCCACAAAAAATCAGTATGAGATAACAAAATAAATAGTGGAAATCACAAAATAACTTGCTCACTCAATATAAATAGGTTTGAACGGAAATTTTAAATACTTCTCACAAAATTTGAGCATTCGAAGAATTTAAAACATGGCGCACAGAAATATGGAGAATAGACGTATCAGAGGGCTAGGTAATGTGCAATTGTCCATTTTTTGTTTAAAAAAATCAATGCAAGCATTCAGTTGGTATGTTAATCAGGCACAAAGATGTTCAAGTGCCACCGGAGGCAAAAATTGCTCCGTTGAGCCAGAAGAGAAAGATAGGACGACCATCGAAGGCAACAAGAGCCCTTCTTATCCAATAATTTCAAAATTTTAAGCTTCAATTAACCAGTGTTGTTCCTTGACGCGTCAAATAAATTTTTTGACATTTCATGTCAAAAAACGTCAAATAACGTAAAATTACAGTCAAAAAATTCTACTGTCAAATTATGTCAAAAAACGTCAGATAATAATTTTATTGTGAAAACTGAATTTATATTGTTATCATTACGAGTTTTGTAATACATCGAATTTGTTTGGTTTGGTTTTGGATGATTCATTTTCATTTTCAACTTTGGATTATTTTAGTCAGAAGGCTCAACAACCAAACTCTAAATAAAAAATAAAAAATTGATTTTGACGCTAAGCTCAGATGGAGAATATCTTGATTTTATTGATCAAATTAATGACTACAAAGTACTTTAATTATTGTTTACATTTCCTTCGCTTCAATGTTAATTAGTAAAAAGAAGAACAAACAAGACATATTATCAATTTCTATAATGAACCAACTTCTAAATCCTCATCTTAAAGTCTTGCAGGCACATTTATTTAAATTTCAAATTTCAAATTTCCAATTTCATTTTTATTAGTTTCAAAGCCAACTGCTGTCAGAAGAAAATTAGAAAATGTAAAAATGAGAGAATATTATTCAAAGACCACATAATAATCTTGCTTATGTTAGAATTTACAAAATAAACCGAAAAAGTTTTTCTTTGCCCTGAGAAAGATAGAGCATATAAAATCTGCAATTTTCAATCAATACTCGAGCAATAATTAAGGAATTCCTAAGTTTTTCCTGTTGTCTCTTTTGATAGTTTTTTGACGTGAAATAATGTCAAAAAACTGTCAAATAATTAATTTTTTGACGTATATAAAATAACTTGACTTATTTGACGGAACAACACTGATTAAAACTGAATTTAAAAATAATAATTTTTGACAATTGTGTGTCCAATAATTTCAAAATTTTAAGCTTCAATTATAACTGAATTTGTTTTAAAGTAATTTTTTGACAATTGTGAAAATCACTTTTTTTGGGGGGGTACAGATTTTTCGGGCATTTTTTATTTCCCCATGCAAATGTCATTTATTTTATGTGATTTATTTGTTCCATAGTTATAAGACATTATTATTGCGTTTGATCTCTTTTTTTTTAGGGGCGACATACTATTTCTGCGGGAAATATTTGATCTTTCGTGCCTTATATTTATTTCTGTTCATATGCATTACTTTTTCCGTGCATTCCTCTTTTTTTATCGGGCTGAAAAATCACACCCTTAATATTATATGATGTTATTTGACTTGATATAATAGTGCCCCACCCTGTATTTGCACATTGTTCGTTGCATCAAAGCTATTTATCAGATTTTGATAAGCAATTTTAGTGGCTAATCAATAAAATTTGAGTGATACAGGTTTTTTACCTTTTCCAGAGTTTGACATAATATTATAGACAGTCTACAGCTTTAGGTTATAAAGGTGTTATTCTATAAGGAGCTTAACTTTTATATGGTCCACCTAAGACAGACCAAAAATATGATTCACTGACCTTGCAAAGACACTGCGAAATTGAAAAATCAAATAAAAGTTTCAAAAAGAATGACTATATGTAGACAACAAAAAGAACAAGTATAATTTTACAAAATAGAAAAATAAAAGGAAATAAAAACTGACTGGAACGATACACCAATCGTTTTACACGAAGAGCCTTAAAAATACGGTAATCACAGATAAATATTTTGTGTTTTTTTTTCTCCTAATATCTTTTCTTTTAAATAAAAAATGAATTTTCACAGCGCAAACTCACGAACTATAAAATATAGCCTACCTAAATAATAACTATACATAAATATACGGATAAATGTACACGCGTAACAGAATGCCTTAAAATAATAGATAAGTTGAAATTTTCAGTCGCAAATGTAACCTTAGAACATATTATAGCTTCGATTTCGAGAAAACGAAAAAAAAAAAAAAAAAAAGTAAATAAATCTCATCAGTACGAGTTAATTACTAAACGCAAAAATATAAATATATACGTAGGTATCGAATAAAATCTCAATTTAACGATCGAATTGAAATAATGGTCTTAGGTATACTTCCAGTTTACATAAGAAAAAAAAAATCCAATTAAAAAAGAATTCAACTCGCTTTAATTTGCATAATTTTACATAATATCCAAAATTAAACTACTTATTTTTTACACTTCTTCTTTTTTTTCTTTTTTTTTGATGGCTGCTTAAATGACGGGTGTTTTTTTTTTTCGTTAACATTATCAAAGTTGCATAAAAATACATAGTTCAAAAATACCGACACTAAACGGTGGGTTTTTTTGGCTTTCTTACATGTCACTCGTTGATTGAGAACATTTTTAATTAAATATAATTTTTAAGAAAATCATTTTCTGAGGAGGTAATTTGGGGTATGTCTCACGACAAGAAATGAAATCATGATAGCAGATGTATCAACATAAGAAAATGGAAGGCTAATGCACGAGAGCAACAAGTTGGTGGTTAGAATTTTTGGCATCTCAGAGGAAGAATAAATCACAGAGGGGTCAGCAACGAAATGAATATCTTACAAGTTACGAAATTTTATCAGAAATACAGAGCCTAACAAATTTTTTGCTACGCTTGTGAGAATTACCTTTATATCAGATGTAGGAAATTTCAAACAAAAAATATTGGAATGATCTATCAACCGAATCTATTTGGTTTATCTGGTTTTTGTTTTGCCAAAATAAAAAATATGCATTTTGGATTCGGATTCAGTTTTGATTCTCAAAAAAGTTTATCTATTCCTGAGTGGATTCTGAAAAGTGTATTTGGATTTTCATAGGTACGTTGTTTATTATTAGAGTTTTTTAAAAACAGTTTTGGAAGGACAAACAGAAGTAGACCAGAGGTAAAATCTGGTCTACAAACAGAAACTGTATTTTGGGTTTTCTGAAATTTTTTTTAGGAATCTGATATAAAACTGAAAAAAATTCAGACTGAAACTGCGGACATCAGTTTCACATTACATTCATGAATCCTTTGAGGCTAAACAAATAGACCTGCCTCAGATTAGTAACCAGAATTTGCAGTACTGGGCATAAGCTTTTATTCAACTCGCAGTCTACAACTTCTTCCCAGCCCTGTTACGTACTCATTTTTGCTGTCTTATCAATATAAGGAACTATGATAAAATAATGCAATCATTTTTCAACGAAGAGCTTCTATGAAAATACCCACTTTGAGACAAGTAAAAGCTGACTTATAGCACAGAGACAATGAATTTCAGTCAAAATAAATCTTCACTTGAAATTTTTTTAGAATCTGATCTTGAGAGGATTTTGAGCGAGGGACGATGACAGGGGAGCTATGTCTTCCAGAACTCGAATTAGCCTCTAGTCTCGTGAAAACTTATTTTAAAATCTTGATATATTTGAACCAAATTCTTGGAGTTCCTATTTTTTTTTTACACATAGACTAGTTATTTTATCAAAAGTGATTACTTATTCTCAACTGCGTACCTACCCATATACTCCCTTCTCTTCACTAAAATGTTTCAAGTCTTTCGTATTTATTTTAGTTTTTTATTTTTTTTAAGACTGGCAGAAAAATTTTCAACTCCCAACCCCACAAAATCATGCAAAAAAGACCGTATGAGAATTTAATTTTGATGAGCGTGTATCAAATTTCCAATTACAAATCAAGCAAAATAGTCGAGCAAAAAATTATTGGCAATTAGCATGAAAAAGAAATAAATCACTTATAGAGCGGACCAATTAGATGCAAACTGAGCATTTCACACGTATGTATAAATTTTGGCTAGGCTCCGAATTGCAAATTTTTTTTTGGTACCCAGATAAAAACTTAACGATATGGTAGTAGTACTTATCTCTAAAAATCCTCTCGAAGTGAAGAAGAAATCATTAAAACAAGTCTATAGAAATCGTTAAATTAGAAAAACGAAATAAATAAAAAAAAAAAAAAAAAACTAACGAATTTCGTGAATTGGCTTGGCTCTCTGTTGATTTGTCCGATAAAAACGCCATAATTTACACGTGGTCTACGCATCCGCACAGAAGGTGAACACTTTGGGGGGGGGAGAGGGGGCACAACCAAAAATGGACAAGTGAGCCCCTTCGAGCGATTCTTCCATCTTCGATTGTACATCTGTTGAGAGGAGCAAAAAAAAAAAAAGCACATGATCTACGGATTCGAGCATATAGCTGAGATGCATAAAAATGGTGAGTGATTTTGACTCACCTCTGGCTCTCCGTTTTTGCTTTCATCTTCTGCACTTGAAAGTCACGATATTCCATTTTTATCGGCAATCTTGTCGACGTGAATGCCATTTGCAACTCTTTCGCCAGGCTCTAGCTGATTTCTGGACGTCGGAGGACCCCATTCGGCCATCTTGGTTGGCTGGAGCAATCGAAGCTTCACCAGCATGCGAGGATGAGGTGGAAAAATGGGGCACAGGGTAGAAAATGGGTTCGAAGAAGGTAAAAATTATGAGTGAGCAAGAGACGAGGAAGATAAAGAGAGAGAGAGAGAGATTACTCGACCTTTATACTTTTGCTGGTATATATATAGTAACTAACAACAAAAAACGATCGTACGTTTTTTCTCTCTCTCTTTGGTATATATAATCGACAAAAAAAAAAAATCCCAGAAAAACATTCGTAATCTTTCGTTTCCGTATCGTACATCTTTTACATTATCGTTTTGACACGTACCTGAAAGAACAGAAAAAAATAACACAGGTAACGGATTTGCCGCACTGATTTGAAAAATGTGACGGGAGGTGGGCAGGGGATGAAAAAAAATAATAATAAAAAGACAACATAAACCCTCTTCTTTACCCGCACATGCGTATCACAAATAAAAGTACAGAGACAGACCTACAAAGTAGATTGAAAAATGAAGGAGAAAAAAAAACACATCACTCTCACCAGAAATTTTTTATAACTCAGTTAATTGGAAAATAAAACCAATTTTTCTCAACATAAATTAAATACTTATTTGAAATTCTAATCCTCGGGTTAACAATGGAAATTTGCTTTTGTCTTTATCAATCAACCATTCACTTTTGTGGATAAAGAAAAGCAAAAGTCAAAAAGCAAAAGGCCACGTGTAAACGAAGCTTCAACACTTTTTGAGTAAATAAATTTGCTTGGAGATATTGCAAACCAGCCTTCCATCTGGCTATAGCTCTGACCTAATACGTGTACTATATCACCAATAGGAATAGCTGAACTAGAAAACTCAAAAATGGGCTTCAACTGGGGTACATTTAGAAATAAAATAAATAATATTAATGAGACTAAATTTCACTGGGCAACTGGAAAAATTTTATGGAATGAAAATTATTTCAAATAAAACTGAACAACTTCTTCGTCATTTTTATGATAAGTACCTACATACAAGTTCATTTCAAATGATTCTACCTTTTAAAAATTGCTGTGATGGTTGAACCTGAAAGTTACAATAGGTAAATAATTCTGTAAGAATATTGATATTTTCTCTCTGTCTAAGCTAAATATCTGGCCAACCACAGGAGTTTGATTTTTTTTTGTTTCGTTTTCTCTTATATTCAAGTCAAATGTAACTTTTCAACATTTCTTCGGTACTGTCCATCCTCTACAATATTTTTAATTCTACGATAAATCATACGCAAATTTTTCTTCATAATTTGAGTTAAATGGATAAAGGGATTATGATTCCAGAAAAAAGATACTTCGAAAGACTTATCCACAATATTGAAAGTAAGTAACTTCATTTTTTTTTAAAATAAGAAGTGTTTGAAAACTGTTCTTCAATTTTCTTCGCTTTTAATGCTATCCAGTTTTTGACCCATTAAAAAGTAATACTACAGCAAAACTAAAAATATATCAGTCAAGGCTAATGTGTTTTCATCAAGTGGATAATGCTTTAGTCTTGAGTACTGTCTAAAAAGCCATTTCTTATGGACTACAGCATTTGAAATTCTACTCCATTTTCTAAAGATTTCTCTTACTTATATCTGACGTCACCAACATATTCTGAGAGTTTTTCAACTAACTGCAATATTCAAACTGGCGCTTACAGAATCAAAAATTGTTTCTATTGATCACTCAAAAATTTGACATTCATTGAAAGTACGTCACAAAAATTTCATACTCGTCAATCGTCATAATAGGAAGTGGGATATCTATAGTAATGAATGAACGAGTACATGTAGATCAATTATCAACGAATCTAATGTTTTCACCAAATTCAGATATCTCTTTCGTGAACAGTCGCAATTGGTAAAAATCTGACATTCTCACAAAATGAAGATGACTACCAGAAAAAGCCCAGTTGATGACCCAGTACATTAACCCAAATAGGGAAGAGCCGAATGAACTAATAAAGGTGACACACGAAGACAATTAACGAAACAGTTTTGCCAACCACCGTACATTTACTGCTGATGACGTCGTCAGCCATTACATCTTCATTAATGCTCACTATCTGTGTTTCTCGTCACTTCAAATTACCCGCTATTTACGATTTCACAATGGACTGCTTGTTAATAGCGAATAGGTATCCCAAAAACCTCATCCACCACATTTCCCTTCACCCACATTCGTTCCACACACGAAGGGGTGCTCTTTACCTTTCTTTTGTAAAATGCCTGCCAAAAGGAAGCAGCTACTCATTTTCAAATCGAATCCAGACAGAATGAGTGATAAATGAAAAGTAAAAAAAAAAAAAATGATATGCTCTACATGTCTACTGCACATAATTAGATAAAACTAATCGAGAAATATACGAGTGTAATAATGCTTGGATATATTTAAAAATGAACAAATGGAAAATAAAAACGTAGACAATTACATAGGAGTAATTGTAAAATGATACAGGAAATGAGTAAGCTTTTTAGTTGGGTAGCTAATAATTTAGCGATCTGTCATCTTTTAGGCAGAGACAAAGCAAAAAGAAATAACAATAAATGGAGAGGAAAAAAAAAAAAAACAAGTTATAAGAAAGCAAAAAGAATCACATAAAAAGATTTTTATTTCGGTAAGTCTGTTTTTTTTTTTTAGTAAAAATTTTGATTTATCGAATGTCGCAGCTATAATGATGCAGCAGTTGTGGATCATTGTATCATTTTTAAAAAGGGAAAAAAGGAGCCAAGAAAAAATATAAAACCACTTATCAGGTGAACCCTTAGTTGCATTCTTTGTATAGCCATTAAATCAAAGAAGTAAAAGAAATATACGACTTTTTCAAGAGGTAGGTATTTCGAAAACCGAAACCAAAATACTGAAAATGGGTGAGAGGCGAATCGAATGTGCGGATCCTGTGCGATTGAAAATTTATTCTTTAATTACCAACAAAGGCGTATCAAAAGAGTTCTACTACCTATTTCTTCTTCCTTTTATTTCAAAGCGACGAAATACCACTTTTTTGTCTGATATAAGCAGAAATAGCTGCTTATTAATGTGATTTGAAATTACTTTTGCATGACGATACAAATATGGTATCCAGTTACCGAAAAAGCGCTTAAAAATGATATTTGACTACCTTTTCACCATCCGCTTACTCCACACAAACTCATCAATACTGTCAGACAGAGTTTCATGTACAAATTATAATTATATATTTTTGATGTATTGACATCTTTGTTTTCGTTAAGGCTAAAAATTTCAAATGATCGCTAAATTGATGAGGAGAATCGATAATTGGCTAAAATCAGCTGACTTTGATAAAGATAATATACGTCCAAGTTTTGCTTTTCTTCAATTTTCTAATTTCTATTTATTGCAGTTCTCTTAAGCCTCAAATACAGCTCTGGAGTGTGGCACACCCTGCCAAGTTCTGCCAACTTCTAACAAGTTTTGCCAATGATCACTTGAATTGGTCTGAAGAGAAAAACAATTTTCAACCCCCTAACCAACCGGAGAGTGAGCAAACCATTATAAATGAATGTAACTTACGTTGCTCTATCTACAGTTGCTTAGTAGTGAACTTAAGATGGACCACCTTGTAGAAATTACTAAAATTTAGATTTAAGCCACCAAATACCCAGCTTTCTTTAAAAATGATGCGAAATTGAAACAGGCTACTTTGATAGATAAACACATAGACGATCAAGTTTCAATTGCTAATTTTGATTAAAATGAGTAGAAAGTTGAAAATAATTTCACACTGCATGAAGTCTACAGTGTATTGTGGCCGATTTCTACCAAATGCGAAGATCTCATAAAATACACTCAAAAGTGACGTGTGAACAGCCTGAAAAGTTGAACACCTAGCACAGACATACGTAAGTCGTGATTTCAGGTAATTAAATTTACTCATCCGCACTTTTTTTGTATAATAAAAATTACTTTCTATTAGATTCAAAGCTAATGAGTCGAAAGAGAAAAATCAGGTAAAACATGCTGCCAAATCAAAGTAGCAGCTAGCTCAAACATAAATACACGCATTTACAAGGATAAATTGGGTTATAAAAACTAATAAAGGTACCCTCATTTTCACTTTGCTCATAAAGATTTGAAAAATTAGTGCAGACATCGATCGTTAATTAGTATACAGATAAGCTGATTAATTCATGAAAAATTGTTCCTATAAAATCGAGATCAAAGTAAATTCATCCACCTGGGTACGAAAATATTCCAATCCACTTATGTTTTTTAATAAGCGAGCCAAAAAAAAAAAGCATATTAGGAACCAATTCGGTGTTCAAAATGTAAGTAAAACCCAATTAGTTGAAATAGAAATACTGAAAGAAGGAAAAGGCTCTCTACAATATTTCACAGACCAGTTGAAACGTAGTGGTTATTCTGTACGTTTACTTCAGAAAAAATATTCCCACCAAGATCACAGTCTAGAAGTAGTTTTATGTGACACACATGTGTTCAAAGCATAAAAACAGTCAACTGGCAATCTGGCATTTCATGATGGAGGTTGAAAATATATGAACGTATAACCTTTTGGATGCACGCATTTTTGTTGGGTCTGTGTTTTCTCACTTTTTCTAAAAAGTAATATTTGTAGCTCGTGAAATATTATAAATGAAATCAGTCTCCAAATACTTAGATTCAGTTTACAGTTGTCGAAATAAATGATGAAAATTTATCAACTGGTTTTTCTCAAACTATAATTCTGAATGAAAATCGAAACCAAAGAAAAATGCCCAGTATATCTATCAATAAGCTACAGACTGTTACATAACAATGTGATAACATTTTCATCTTCAAATAAATTAGATATCAAGATTCTAAATTCGGCACAAAGGTTATGAATACAATAAACTAATAATAATTATTCGATATCATTGATATCAATAGGTCGATGTTAAATGTAGAAGCTGTGCAAACAGAAATCGATTGTTTATCGACTCTGCCTGGCAAAAATGGAAAATAAAAACGCTGTCTAATGCAAAAGAAAAAAATCCTTCAGAAAAAAATAAAAATGTCATCACATGAGAAACTGGAAAAAAAAATTGGATGAGAAACATTACAAAACTGCGACATTATAGAAACTCGTTATCTCTGAATCCTACTGGAGTAGTAATGGTGCCAAGTACTACCGTATTCTCAAATTTAAAATTGGAAAATTGTGGCGAAAATATTCGAGTTGATTATTAACTGCAAAATGCAGACACCATATTTTCTAGCAGTGTTTCATGCTATTAATTTCAATTTCTTTGCCCCAAAAGCACTGATATTTAGAGTAAACAATTTTCTTTTCATTTGAGAACAAAATCGCATTATTAGATTTTTAATTTCAATTATAATTATTGTAGACCTAGGAAGAAAAATTTCAATTTTTTTGAAGCCCGAGTTTTCACATCAACATACAAATGAGATTCCAGATTTTCGAAAAATCTTAAACCCAATCTTAGTTTCATTTCCAGCCGAAAAAAATTACACATCTTGGAAAATTTAGGTCAAGTACAAACATGAAAAAATTTTGTTACACTCGTCTTCGATTTACAAGTATACGCTTATTTTTCATTTCAAGAAAATAAACTACAAAATCCCATTTAAATTAAAGTCGATTAAAAAGTGGAGGAAAAAATAATGTAAGTTATCTACCTACTTGATTTGAATTTTTTAAGTAGGTACATACATTCATATAAATTGAATTCTAGATAATGCAGCTTAAATAAAATTAATTTTTTTAATCGTACTTTTCACAGAAGGAAAAGAACACATAAGTTGCAGGTATTATCTGTAACTGTTTTTTTCAATAATATAGTGATATCTACCTACATCTTAGGTAGTTTATAATACAACATAGACCAGATTTGTCTTAAGCATAATTTTATACTTTCGCATTAATTAGCAAAGCAAAGTAATTTTTCGTTCATTGTTACAGGAATAAAATAAACAGTAAAACAAAGACAGCGTCAGACAATCATGAAAACATCAGCTAATAATTATGATTTCCTTCTTTTTCGTCTGCATCACTGACGTTAATATCTTCATTAACCATTCTGTGGCAATTTTCAAACGTAAATTATATTTTTATTACCTCATCCTAGACTATTTCTCACTCTTCAATAAATTTTCATGCAAAACTGTAGGTACCCGAACGTACAAAATTATCTCACTTTCATTTTTTTCAAGCAATCGCGTAATCCTCCAAAAAAATATTTTCCTCTAATTCAAATTATTCTGTATGTACTACTGGAGTCCATTCCTAGTGCTCTAATAGTTATTATAACTCTTTCGAAGAGATATTATTCGTAAAGCTATACTGTCGTTATTTTCTATTCCTGCCTTCATAGTATTGAATGAGTAAGATTTTCATAGCATATTAGAACAGTATTTTTTAGTTTAACACTAGAAATACCAGGTTTTACTCGATTATTCAAAGAACCAGATGGTGTCATATATGACACCACAAGAGAAACCTCAAAGGACCAGGATGGCGTCGTATGACAAGTCAGGGGTTCTCAAAATATTGGTCCTTTGAGAAGTCCCTCTCAAAATTTTGAATAGTGTCGTATATGACACCACCTGGAACTTCTAGTGTCAACACTAGAAAGACCAGGTGGCATCGTATACGACGCCGTTTGAATTTGGATGCGCCATTCCTCAAAGGACCGGGTGGCGTCATATATGATATTCTCCGGTCCTTTGAGGTTCTTTTACTCTTGAGTCGAATATGACGCCACCTGATCCTTCGAGTAATCGAGTAAAACATAGTTTTTCTAGTGTTAATTATATTCTACAGAATTTTAATCAAGTTGAAACGAACTCGTAAGAATGAAATAATTGTGGACCAAGTTTTATATCCACATTATTTGGAATGCAAGAATATGAAATTTCACAGAATCGACCTTCCTATCTCCAAAACACTTTGTTTGCCACCTTGAAGGTGTCCTATTCAAACAAACTAAAAGTACTTCTTTAGAGAGTTACAAAGCTGCGGAATTTGACAAACTCATATAATATGGAGAAATTTTAATGCGGCATTTTTTCTTTTTTTTTTCCTTCTTCGGTGCATATCATGCACATTGCACGTTTGCCAACGCTATTAAATCGACGCATAAGTGCAGCATTATTATTCTGTTGTAGATATCGTTTGAGTGGCTGCAACGTACTACATCTCATTTAAATACGTATGTTCTGTTATATGTTTCACTTGTATGGAAGGAAGCAGGAAAAAAAAAAGCAACAACCGTGAATACGATCACATCTTGCACGTTGCACGCTCGTCATCTCGAAAAACGGACGCATAAAGATAGGATTCAAGGTAAACTAGTAGAAAAGATGACAGAGAGAAGTTGAGGAGTCAAAGGCAGCAGCGTGAAAAGGAAAGAGAATGAGATGGCACTTACACGCAGGTACAAAATTCGTGTGGAAAGAATCCGGACAGCGTACAGTTACCTGGAATGGGATTCAAAACACCAGAACACTGGAGAGGAAAAAAGGCAGATTTTTTTGGCTCCTCAGTCAATTTGACAGCACATTTTTACTTGAGATTTTAGACCCTTTTAGTCATGATGATAGTGAAGAAACCAGTTAATATGCAATGGCTGAAGAGCAGCGAAAATTTTGCTATAAAGATATTATTAAAGTGAGTCTACCTTTACATTTTACTACCAGATGAAAATGTAAACAAATTTTTTGATGTGATCGTTTTACCTCTAATGATGAATAAAATTCATGAATCTGTATAAAAAAAAACATACCAAGGCACTTTTTATGAAAATCTTAAAACTCGACTTTTGAAGCTACAGCAATCAGTTGAATGAGATTTTGAAATGTTACATGTTCTAGAGTATCAAAGTGAAATAAATTTAAACCTAACAACCTTTCAATTCAAATCATTAATAATATTAAAAACTATTTAAAACTAGCTTAAATATGCATTTCTTATGGAGAATATTTGATACTAATTACCAACCAGTTCTAATGTAAATTAACGTATTAGTTTGATATGAAAGTAGGGTAAGGCAAGGCAAAAGGAACCACCCTTGATTACTATTCATAAAAATAGTTTACCTGCAAGATGGTAGCAGACCCAAAGGCATCATCTTTTGGAAGAAAGAAAGTGTCTATTCAATAAGATTTTTTCTGTGAAACTAAAATGATAGAACGTAGTTCCTAAAACGTATTAAGACTTCATGAAAAACGGCTCCTTCCGTCCAACCCTCCCCTAAACAAAATCAAAGATCTATTTGAAATTCAACCCACTTTCCAGGTCTGTTGATGAAAATATTGGAATAAAATAAAACTGATGTTTAGAGGTCATACGTGAAAAAATTAGACTACTAGCAATATAAGCACTCAGATTAACTGAATCAGGTACAACTATGCAACTTTTGCTTACTGGTGCACAGAAATATGCCAGACTTATACACGTCAGAATGGGATATTGTAAATTCCTTTAATTTACGTCACAGTCTGCCAATTTCATATTGTATCTAACCTAAACTAAAGTAATTCTATAGAGTTACACCTACTGTCGAAATTAGATACCTGTAAGCTTACAATCTACCGAATTTTTAGCCTTTTACAGCCCACATATAGGACAAATTGAAATTTTTCGTTTGCGAAGAACTCATTTGCTGGACGACGAAAAAAAAAAAAAATTACCCAAAAGCACTTTTCTTTACACTCGACGAGTAGTCGATATATTAGGCGAGAAAAGCCACGGTAACACCGAAGAATGCTTTTTAACCCGCACCTCCCATTTTGCCATTTGTATTAGATTTTTCCATTGGCAATATCCTTATCCTTATATACATTATTAAAACTTGTATGGAAGGTCTGCTTCACAAATTGTACGCTCGCAAATAGCAAATATACCCTTTTTTCTCTGTGTGTGTGATGGAACCGAAAAACTCAACGAAATAATTGACGTTCGATTTTCTTCATTCGAGGGAATATGGCGAGAGGGAAGCGGAAGGGGAGTGGGACCTTTACCCTCACGAAATGTTATTCCTCTTTATTCCTTCTCCTCCAATCCCGTTTCCTTAATTTAATTACGTCATCGGTTCACTCGGGTACTCGTTCGTTATTTTCTGAAAATCATTTTCACAGTGATTAACCCGTTGCAATAAGTGATTTAAATGTCTAATTGAATTGCGCAATTGAACCAGTAGAAGCGTAGAAAATATTACAAGAAAGACAGCTTCGAACACGGTTAAATCGTTTGAAGTTCTTTGACAGGGGTAACAATTTTAGTAACTTCGCAGATTATGCAGAATAGTTACTGAAACTGATGAGCATATAATGTGTGACATCATAACAGAAGAATTGTAATAGTGAAATGGCTACAACACTCCCTTCCCTTTCTCTTTTCATTTAAAATAATGGAACTCTACCCGACAATTTTCAGCGGTCAATCGAACAAACCTATAGCGATTTCTATTCCAAAATTTGTTCCACATTCAATTCAACCATAAAAACAAAATTTCACAGATCTCCTTCAAGCATTCTTTCACAGCCAGACGTTCATGAACCGATTTTGATAGTAGCATGGACGTAGATGAACTTTTTACTATTTTTTTTTCAATAATATTATTCTTTAGAATTTATTCTGAAATTATCGATTAGACTCGTCATAATGCTGAAATCAGCTGTCCCAAAAAAAAAATCATTTTTTTCCCTCTAATGATTTTTTGGGACCTAATAGTGCTAAATCAGCAAAAAAAATAAGCAATTTTTTCAGGAGAAGGGGGACTTGAAAGGTTTTGAACTGAGACTGGCAGTATGTATAGTAATTCAGATAAAGCGCAAATAGCTTTTATTGCAAACTTTATACATTATCTTCCAGTGTTTCATCGATAAAATCACACTGAGACACTCTTCACAGTCATAAAATGAAAAAAATCACCAATAAGTCGAAAGCCGACCGCTTCATTTACAAAATTCTATCAAAAAATAATGAATAAACAAAACCTCAGGTCAGACTTATTACAAAAATGATTACACAAGTCACTCAGTCGCAGTGAAAAAGAAAGAAAAAAAGAACACGAAAGGAATTCCCTTCAACGGTCATCTGAAAGTAATTTTCAACTCAGATAATATTTATCGTTTCGAAGTCGAATTAAATATTTAAAAAGTCGGAAAGGAAAACAAAAACTACCACCGCACCGACCTACGCAATGTAATTATACAGTATAAAAATTCGACGTCATTTTATGTAAGCTCAATGAATATTTTATCACTTCCTGTTTTTTTATCAATCATTCATAAAACACATTCAACTTCTCTAATAAAATTCTATTTTTTTTTTCACGACGACCAAGTTAAATTTAGATCAAAATATCATCTTCAGTCTCGAGCACTCGGACTTTAACTTTCTCAATAAAAAACGGCCAGTGGCGGATCCAGAGCTCCATTTTGGGGTGGGGGGAGGAATCCAAATTTTTTCAAAACATGGTAAATGCTAAAATGGTTAGATTGTGTTTTTTTCAGCATAAAGGAGGAGGGGTTCAAGAAAATGATTTTTTTGTGGATTATCGGTCTATTTTTTTGGATGGGGGAATTTCCCCCTCGCCCCCCCTAGGAACCGCCATTGAAAACAACAGGCTAAGTCTAAAAGACAGGGTAACAATTTGGAGTACTCTACTCCATTGAAACTTATTTTAGGTTTTCTCTTATTGTTTAGACTAGTGGCAGAGGCTATCTCTTATTATAAACAATCACTACTATTATTATGACTTCTTTCCACTTATAACAAGTGTACATACAAGTATTACATGTATAGATTCTGTCAGATTTAAGGAGTGATTCTTGGTGGGTAAATTATGGGACATGAGCACGGTGTTTTACTCCCTCTAAATACAATATTGAAAAAATTACACTGCCTTTAAAAATTTAGAATTTGTTTAAATTAATGCGGCAAAATGATCGGCTACATTTGTTATTTCAAAAGATACAACAAAGCAATTGATTTTTAAATACTGACCACTTTTACTCGCGCATTCTCAAAGGCGTGAAACCCAAATTTCAAAGACTTTGCAACATTATTTTGTAGTTTCTCCAACTGTATACCACGAGATTGACAGGGGAGAAGAAATTATGAACACGTGATATTTTCTTGGCAGGGGAGGAGGAAAATCCCTCCTCTCCACCGCTGAACATACGTTTCTTTCAAAGTACATATTGACTTACAGAGGAAGAAATTGCTAAAATGACTACCTATTGCTTAGCTAAGTCTCGAAAAATTGAGAAAATGCTAGCCAAAATAGTTGACATTGAAGTCTTATATTTCATATAATTATAACCATTAAAGAATGAATTTTAATTGAAAACCAATTGGACGTCTGTATCTTTTTTTTTGAGTGTAGTTGAAGAAACAAAATGTAGCCGGTTATTTTTCCGCACCCTTAATACTTATAAAACAGGGGATGTGTTTGGGTAATATAGCATTTACGAAAACTTTTATCAAACATCCCCTCCACACCCCTTGCTATTGAAAAAATATACTTCAACATGGTGTAGATTTATGGCGTCGAAAATCGAATGCCATAATGATAGCAGGTACTGCTGGCTTATGAATATATTTTTATAAATTTTTCATACTATCTAACACGAAATTTTCTGGCGTCCAGCGATTATCAAATTCCAATTTTAATATGCATCACATAATCTAGGTGTCGAAAAACCTTCCAGCAAGGTGCCCCTGGAGGAAGTATTTTTCTATCAATATTCTCCAGTATAATCGAAAACGAGTATCGAAACATATCCGATGATTTCCAGAGTAAAAAAAAATCTGGGTTTTAATAATGGACCTTGACTTTCCAATTCATAGGCTGTACTCGATAAATAAATAATAATATGGCTCGTCGGCAGAAATTAACGCCGAGAACCTTTTTCATTTGTTCTGAAAGTACTATACAACGCTACATGGGAAATATGCTTTCATTATTACACCGTAATAATACAGTCTACACCATTTCTTTAGTCCAAAAAAACCTAATTTTCTTTCGACCATCAATTTGGAATTTATCGTCTATGAAAAACGAGAGAAAAATATTCTCATGAATGGTGGTATAAATGAGAAAAAGTGTGAAAAACTAAAATTAAAAAAAGACTTCTATTTTATTAGACAATACGAACGATTAATAAATATTTTCTGATCTGCCAAGAAACACACGAAGCCAGGGGGCTATGTGGGGTTGAGCCCCCATTCAAACAGTTTGAGCGTCCCTTCGAATATTTCTAATGTGTTTTTTTTCGTAAAATTACCAAAAACAAATCAAATTTTACAAACAATTTTTACAAAAAAGCAATTCATTAATTTTACATATTTCAGAAATTCAAAGAAAATTTTGTCTGGTTTTATCCTGAAGGTTTTTTGGCGTCTTTTTTTTTTTGAAAATTTTTCAATATTAGTACTTTTTTTCAACCTGGCACCCCAAGATGTTCCTTCTTATAAAATATCCTGGCTACGAACCCTGCGTGTTACCTGTTGGCACGGTAGGGTAAAATTTATTGTAAATAAATTTCAGCCATTAAAAAACTTTATTGGAAAAATATGACTTTTGACTAAAATATTTGTTACTCCTTGAGTGACTAGAATTTTTGAAAAAATTACGAAAACTATTTCTCAAATTGAGCAAAAAACACTGACGACACCAATTTTTGAAAAATTGAAATTCGAACACAAATTAAATTTCAAATCTCCAAGCAAGAGAAGGGCATGATTCATACCAGAAACTTGAAAAGATTGTCGATTTGACGAAATAAAACAATATACGAGTATTTGGCACATGTAACTTTTTCATGTTTAGTATATTTTACCAATCCATTCAAAATTAGCATATCACATTAGCTGGTCGGCCAATTAAATTTCTTTCAGTTTGAAACGACCGACAAATTTATTTTTTGAGGAGAGAATTTCTCGTCAAATTTTTAACGAATGAAACGAAAATGGTACAATGACCCAGGCTAAATACTAAAAGTCAAATTTCAAAATTAAAATTATTTCAACTTTTATAAAGGAACTGAAAGAGAAGAAATAAACCTATTCTACGAAACCAAAGTCTTTTATCAGCATTCTGTTATCTTATTAATTGGAATGGAGATGAGATGAGTCAGTTGATCGGAAACCACTTTGATCTGAACCAATTTTTTTAGACCCAAATTCTTGAGATGCACAATCATCGAACGATACGTTGAATCGAAAAATGGTGAATGTAAAATAAATTGGTCGATCTAAACAGCTCTAAAGTTTAGATTCTGATCTTTTGGCTTGGGATTTAGTTTTTGCCATGGTTATTATAAACAAACTCATTTTACAGCGCCCATTTTTTTTTCGCATCTATTTAAAGTAATTTTCAGAATGAATTAAAATTCAAATCCTCATATCTCTATTTGATTATCGTCTTAGTCAAATTTTAAATATGACGACTAGATATGGAAAAATGCTCTCTTCACATACTAAATATTTGGTTAGTTTATGCTAGAGAAAACCTTCAAATTAAAGTTTGAAAATTTATTTCTGTGAACTTATAAGAAAATTCTGAGAATTTCATTGGTACACTGCTCTCACTTGAAATATACAGAAAGATACTTGTTTACTTGTTTTTTGTACACATCTGTCATTCAACAGATTTGTGATAAAATAAAAATAGACTTCATTTTACTTTCAAGTACACTTCAAATCGTTATGACACTGACAGTAAAATGCAAACGGAACAAAATTAATAAATAGAAACAAAAATCAGCAAAAAAACATTTAGCTGCGAAGATTAAAACAAACAATAAAATTGAAATAATTCTACTATCCACTCAATACTTAAAGGGGCTGGGGGTTTGGTGAGTGAGCTTCAGTATTCTAATGCAGATTATTACGTATTTTGGTCCACATCTTTCTCTAAAAATTATTTTCAAATGCTTCATAAATGGAAAATATTATTCGAAAAGATAATGAAGTAATTTTAAACGAAATTTCTCAATTTTAGAAAAATTAAGAAATGTGCAAAAATCCTCGTAAGACTAGAGAGAAAAATCACCAAAAATGAAGATGACATTTTTTGATAACCTACAAAAGAAATTACTGGCAACAAAATTCGTCATTTTTTCAATTTCTAAAATGGAATTATTGTTAGATTATTAAAATTCATTAATTTTTTAGAAAAATGGATTCGGTTGAATAATTTTGAAAATAAATTTTTACTTCAAATTATCATGAACAATCATCTTTCAACTATTTCACGAATATATTTTTACTTTAGATAAAGGAAAAACCTAACTTCGACGTATTTTTCCAAAACTATCATTCCTGCATCCAAAATGTAGAAACTTTTGACTCTTCCAAAAAAAACAAAAAAAAACAAACAAACCAAGTTATTTCTATAATTTTCCCTTAACTTACAAATCAGTCTGTATTTTTTTTGGACATGACTTTCTCTCTGAAATATTATACTCGTAATTGAAAATTACTTCACCTACCCAGATTGATTTTTTCTATTTATTAATTCTATCATTTACATGTACTTACTTAATTTATATTTATTCGTTGATTTTATTGAATAATGAAAAAGCAAGTCATTTTTCAATTTTTGTTTTTTTCATATTCATCATGACAACGCAGAACGAAAAAAAAAAATTGCTAAAAGTGATATCTACTATGTAGCTCCTAGAACTATACTTTCATTCCAAAAAATTTCGAGAACTGAGATTCAACTCTACTGAGAAATAAACTGATAATTCAAGTTTGAAAATGTTTCAAAAATTTAAGGGTATACTTCACATTCTTACATTCTTATTTTTCAACCACTGAAAAAATTTTTTTTAACGTTTTCTAAATCCTCTAATTATTTTTTAGGGGATTCTAATTTTCCTTATTTTGAATAATTCTAACCGACCCAAATTATGGACAAGACAAAAAATACGTACGTAAAAATAAAAAATATTATTTTTACCAAAATTACGAATATGCACCGCAAGTTTAGCACCAGTTTAGCCTTATTTTAAATTTCTATAATATCAAACATTTTATCGAAATTGCGTTTATTTTAGAAGAAATTATCTCAAAAAGACCCTATTTCCGAACACTAAATTTAAGATCTTCATCAACACACTTTTGTCAGATATCACACCAACTTTTCCATCTTCTTGCTGCTGAAATATAATCGAAGCATTTCTCATTCCACTCTACACTCATTCACATAGGCAGTATAAAAATCTCGAATTCTTCTCTCAAAGTAATGATTTTCCATTATCCAATATGAGAGAAAAAAAATTCTTACCTTACGGAATAAAAATGAAGTCTTATCACACGAAATAGGTCCGGCCATTAGCATTGTATATGGGATCCGGAATACAACTGTAGACATGGTGCTGCACCTTGTTATGCCTCTGCTGGTAGTCGATAGTCATATAGCTGTGCTGGTTAGCCAGGTCATCGTCCTCGTCGGTGGTTGTCCTCTGAGACGATTCCTCGGACACGCAGGATGACTGCGTTGGCACCGACGACTGCGTCAGCGAGGCAGCCGGCGACATTTTATACCAAGTGTCCAGCGAAGTTGGCGCAGTTGTGTACCTGGCGCTGCTGCCGATGCCTTTGCCATCGCAGTTGATTTTTTTATGGTCAGCGCCGCTGCTCTGCGCCTGCTTGCGCCGAATATCCGGCATCAGGTACCGCAGCTTCTCCCAGAAACGCTTCTCGCCCCACGACAGCACGTGGCATGACTTCAGCACTGACTGCAGCTCTGGACTGAGAACGCAGTTGCTAGATGTGAGTATGGAGATGATCTTGCGACCGCCGCAGCCATTGCGCTCCAGGCACGTCTGCAGCGCTGACTTGAACACTGGTCTTTCCCACTCATTTTGTAGGAAGCTGAGTGACAACACTAGGATGATGCGCTTTGAGGCGTCTGAAGCGCCCAACAGACTGTCAGTTAGGTAAGCTGGGCTCATGACGTGCATGTCTCTGTAGTGCAGGCACAGCGAGTAGCCCAGCCTTTCCAGACTGGCGGAGATCACTTGGCTGACAAACTCCTCGTCTTTCAGACTGTACACCATGTAAGCGTCGAATAGCCGATCACAGTCTTCGTCGAATGAGGAGCCAGTGAGAATGCGCACACCGTAACGACTGTGCAGCCACAGCTTGATGTCATTCTTAAAAATGAACGCCAGCGTGCTGATGAGGAAGACGATGATGAAAAGCACCAAACTGGCGGCCATAAATGGTACATAATCGGAACTGAGTACTGAGGAGCTACTGTAGTAGGGGTCTCGATTACTGCTCACTCCAAAGCTGCCACTGCCTTTGCCCTCGGAGCACAGCTTCAGCGCAGCTGCCACAGAATGTTCAGCATCGACACACTGCACCTCCTCTAACTGCGCCAAACTATTTTCTTTCAGCCACTGGATCAGCTCTCCAACATTACCACAATCGCAAGTCCACGAGTTGCCAGCTAAGCCAACAGTGGCCAAGTTGAAGGATTTTATATTCTTCAGCGCTGCAAAGCTGTCAATTTTATTTTGCTCCAAATGCAACACTTCTAAATGCTTTAATGGAGTAAAAGCATTATCTGCTACGCCCTTGATGTGGTTGTTCTCTAAATACAGCTCAGTCAGCTTACCCAGCTCTTTGAACTCGTACCCTTCCAGCGACTCCAAATCATTATTCTCCAGATGGAGAACCTTCAGCTCATCAACATCGTTAAAGGTTTTATTTCGGATGGTAGCCACTTTGCTGTCATTCAAGTACAGCACTTGTAACTTCTTCTTTCCTAGAAAAACGTGGCTTTCTAATTTGACTAGATCATTGCCATCCAAGTAGATTTCAGTGGCATCCATTGGTATGCGATTGGGTACCTGGGTGTAGCCAGCGTTGGAACAATCCACAATATTCGACGTCCACAACTGGTCACGGTAGCAGGAACAGTTTGTGGGGCAGGTCATTTCACAATCACAAGCGTCATATTCACAGCATTCGCACACAGTAAAACAATGAGACACGTAAGGACACAGGAACTGCGAAGGCTTCAAGTCCATCAGCATTTTAGCACCCGTTCCACGACCATAAATTACATGACAAGTGGCTGAATCAATATCCATTACCTTTGGATACTGGCGATGGTTGCTGAAGGAATTCACTCCTTGAAGCCACTCCATATTGCAGTCGCATACAAACGGGTTCTCACCGATATAAAATTGCGGAAGCTCTCTTTCTTCTGGTACTGGATCCAGGCGTATGGCAGCCATGTCGATAGTTCGAATTTGGTTATCGAAGAGCACAACCCTGCTGAGATTAGCTTTACGCAGGAAAGTGTGCATTTTCACCTTACCGATGAGATTATTATTGAGGAACAGGTTTTCCACACTATCTGGAATAGATGTGTCACTGATTTCAGTCAGCTGATTGAAACTCACATCTAACATCTTGATTTGCACATAATCTCGTTTCTCAAAATAGTTACCCAAGTCTTCGATGCGATTTTTGTGCATATCCAACCACTCCAAGCTAGGTGGAATAAATGAGTAATCAAACCACTTGATTTCGTTATCAGAAATATTTAGCCAGACAAGATTCTGCAGAGCTGCAAACATGTCATTAATATTTTCCAACTCATTGGCATCCAGACGAATTGCATGTAACACAGAACTACTACCAAAAGCAGCTTTATCTACGTACTGAATATTATTCGATGCCAAATTCAGCACTCTCAGAGATGGCAGCGTGCTGAAGGTATTATTGGCAATACTGGCAATTTCATTGTCAGATATTATCAAAGTGGTCAGCTGATCTAAGCCTTCAAACGACGAATTTACAACACTTTGGATTCTATTGCCACCTAAATCGAGAGACTGGAGGTGATGCAGCTGCTTGATGGACTCTGGAATATCATTCAGCTCATTTCCATACAGTCTCAAGTCATGCAAACTCGAGCAGTTCTTAAATGTTTGGCGATCGATAAATTTAATACGATTATGGTCGAGGAATAGCTCGTTGATGACGAACAGCCCAGAGAAATGGAACATTTCAACACGAGTGAGTCTGTTGTAAGAGAGCTTCAACGCATGTAAATTACTTAGCAATGAAAATGAATTATCTGCAATGCTCTCGATATGGTTGTGCTCAAGGTTCAGTATCTGCAGACTACAGAGATCTTGAAAGACATGAGAGTCAATTTTAGTCAACTGATTATAACCGATATCGAGCACAACCAATCTTATAAGACCTGAGAAGGTATCTTTATTCACCCACGAACTGGTCAACTCGTTTCGTGACATGTCAAGGATGACCAAGTGATCAAGACCTTCTAGAAGACCTGGAGCCAACACATTTATCGAGTTGTTGAACAGATGGATTTCTTCTATATATCTGGTTGACTGGAACAGTTCTGGTGGCAAAGCGACAAGTCTGTTGTTGGAAATATTGAGATACTTGAGCGCAGTCAGCCCAACGAATGCACGATCTGCCATTGTACTGATCACGTTATTCTGCAAATAAAATTTTTGCAGCGAACGCAAACTGGTAAATCCATTATCAGGCAGCGTTGCCACTTCATTTTCGGATAAATCCAACACTTCCAGCCCAACATTACACCGTTTGCCAGGCTCCGAAGGACCATTACCCCAGTCAGAAAAGCCCAACTCTGACACATTATGCAGTCTGTTGGAGGACAGGTTCAGATGGACGAGTGTGTTCAGAGGACAGAAGAGCTCTTGGGGCAGTGACCAGATATTGTTGTCCGACAAGTCCAAATATTTGAGCTGAGGCAAGCCACGAAAGCTGTCCGAATGGAAGGTCATAGACATAGCCGACCAGTCACGGTTGTAAGAGCGCAAGGTAAGCTGACGCAGCTCCCTAGATGGGCTGAGAACTGCGCTAGGAACATACCGAATTTTACAGTACTCGAGTTTGAGCTCCTGGAGGCGGCGCAGTTGCGAGAGGAAGCTGTTTTCGAGGCTGCTCTCAAAAAATAGCATATCGCTGCACTCCAGATGAAAGGATGTAATGCGATCCATCTGTGTGGAGGTGAGGTTAGCCAGGACACTGTCGGCATTGCTGATGGTGCGGACACGACATTCGAGTAGCAAAGTGGACAAGAGAAACTCTTCGCCGGAACTGGGGGGCACTTTATGCCACATACAAGATGGCTCATTATTGTAGGTGGCAACACTGACGATCATCGCGCACACAAATAATTCGCGAACGAATGCCATGTTTATGACAACTATTTCGAAGGCGCAATATCACGGTAACATAACTCGACAAACTTTTGGGAGGAGAAAACACTATTTTTTTCTCACGCGATACAACACTGATAAATTCTCAGACGAGAAAACCGACACATTTTTTTGGATGAAAAACGAACTAAAAAAATTTTTAAGCGAACTGGTAGGACACCATCGAAAAAAATAAATAAAAAATATAAATTAGTTTGAAAAATTAAAAGAGAAGTAAACGACACACATTGATTCGAAAACCAGAAAATAAGATTAACGAAAAAAAATTAAACACGATTTTCAAGTCGAACTGAGAAAAAAGTAGAAGCTCATCACGTCATTTCAAAAAATGCACCACACAACACCATACTGTTCGAAGCAACGGCGAAACATGACTGAGAAACACAAACTGACGGACTGTAGGGAATGGCTGTTACTCGTCTGTGACGAAGAATGTGATTCTAGTTGACTTAGCAACCGCCAGCTGGCAGCAGCAGTCGAGTTTCTCTTTTTTCGAGTTAGGCGGGCTGTTGGGCGGAACTTTTCCCCCTTCTTTGCACGTTGGACCATAAAGTACCATAAATACATGTTGGAGTTTTTTTTCTTATGTGATTCTTATAATAATATATGAGGAAATTTGCCGTGTGTTTTTGTATATAGCATTGTGCTTATTTCTGAATGTATACGTGAAGGTGATTCCCATTTTTTTCCCACTCAAATTTGATCGACGAATCAGTAGCGAATGTTGAGCAAAATTTTCTTAGTGTTTCAGGAGAGTCAATTGGAGGGGTGGAGGTGATATTTGACTTCTAAGTAATTTTTTCGACAGATTATTCAATTCAGAAATATTAACATCGTCACAACACAATCATACTATTTTTTAATTAAATTATGTTTATTCTGATGTTTCATTATCGATCAAGTGGGAAAAAAAAAAAAATTAAGTGTCCTACAGACGTTTAACTCAAAGTGCATAATAATAATGATAGATTTTTATAATCATTGCTCAAGTCTTAAATAGAGCTGAAAATTTCATCTAAAATATGCGCTCGTTTTTCAGAAGAGAAGTACAAAATCAAAACATTATTTTGGAAAATGATTGGGCTACGTGCATCAATATTACTGAATCGAAAAATGAGCAAAGAAGGTTTTTATCCTATATTTTTCTAAAAATAATTATTTGAATTTTTATTTTAATCTATTAATGTTTACGTTTTTATAAAATTTTATTCATTTATTATTAGTAGGTAGTATGCGGGTTTTGTTATATTTTCAGTTATAGCAAATATTAATCACCCGTCCTCTCTGATTCACAAACCTTGATGAGCATAAAACTTGAATGTGATTGCATTTTCAAGAGGCCCATATCCTTATTGATCAAATTTTTAATGAACTCCCTGGAGAAGAGGAAAAGATGACCTTTAAGCTCCTCAGACCTGAAATAAGTATCCTCCTCCCCTTTCATACCTCTGAAGTCTGAACTACATACTGTTCATGTGCAAAAATAAAATGAGATGAAATGAAAATAGATTTCTGTTGTAGTGCATTGTATCTAACCGTAATACTCGTACTGTAAAATGTTTATCCTTTTTCAGTGAATACTCGTATTTTACTTCCGCGCGTCCATCGACATTTTCTCCATCAACATTTTTTAGCTTAAAAATATTATTTAAAAAACATTTTACCAATACCATTTATTTTTGTGGGAGATAATTCATACCATTAGACATAATTATGGCAAGAAAACCTCATACATACTCAAAATTGAAAGTGTCGATACAATTTGACGTAGCGTAGGTACCAGGAAGCATAACTCAGAAGGAGAACCTCCACCGGAGCGGTGAGTAACAGAAGACTTATAGGTGCCATATAAGTTGCCTAAAGCAGTAGTTTTAGGCATTGTCGAATAATCATACTACGTTGATTCCTAGGTGGTCATAGGTGGCTAAGAATCGCTTGTCTTTTTTATTATGCTCCAAAAAGTCAGAAAAGTTTTCAAACTGGCTATAATATTATACAGGCTCGATAACGTCATCACCCAGATCCTGATCCAGTACCAATCTTCCCTCAAAAAATGTGAAAAAATTTTCAACTGGCTATGTATAGGCTTGATGACGTCGTCATACTGCTCCTTCTCCTAATCCTGCTCCTCCTACTGCTCCGGATCTTTCTCCGAATTGTCTAGAAAATTTTTGATTTTTTTTTTATTATAAAGAGATTTAATTTTAAACATTTTTGTCTTCACACATTTTCTCTTATAATTGATATTTACGAAGATTTAAACGAAAAACTGAATTTTGGGGTATATCAGCCCTTCCAACTAAAATTTCAATATGGATAGGAGTGTATGCTACTCAGGGCAACCAACACAACAATTTAATAGGGGTCAGAAATCGTGTCCTATTTTTTTTACATGGTTTTTCCATTCATTTGACTGGACTATAAATAAAGTAACAGAGTACTTGGGCTGCGGAACTTTAACTAGGTACACTAGATACTAACATAATTTTTCAAATGATCTGTTCTCAAGTTATAAGTAGGTGACTGAAACCGAATTATTTATTCACAGAAAAATGTGTCATTCCCGCTGGAACGAATATAATAGTTTTGCCATATCTAATCCACCGAGATCCAAAATTATTTCCAGATCCAGAAAAATTTGATCCGGACAGATTTTTGCCTGAGGCAATTCAAGAAAGACATCCGTACTCATACTTGAGTTTCAGTGCTGGTTATAGAGTTTGTATGGGTAAATTATGACATTGGTTTATTACTTTTACTTTATAAAGGTTATGTGTCGAAATTTGGATACGATCGCAATCACCCAAGTGGATTGCATCTCCATACTTTAAATAGAAATCTTGTTCATATTTAAAAATTTTCAAAATCTTTCTCTTTCTTTAAACAGGAAAGAAGTTTGCATTTTGGGAGCTGAAAATAGCGCTAGCTACGATTTTCAGAAGTTTGACTGTCAGTACTACGATGAAGCGAGAAGACATGAAAGTCAGTCCTCAGATTTCACTGAAACCTACATCCCACGTAAATGTTACATTTAAACCTACGTATATATCAGCTCAAAATTAAATAAATGGGGCAATCAGTGGCAAAAATAAGATTTTCAGAAGACATTAAGGAATTCTAGAGCAGGGACATATCCTCTATGGTTTGTAAATTGAAAACATAAAACAAAGAAAGCCAATGTTAGAAAATAATAAGATACTCGGAAGCGGGGCAAAATAGACCCCTCTCTCCTACCGCTCCAGGGGGAAAATTCATATCCCCTGGCTATGACCTCGTGATATTTTGAGACATTGGCGTTTAAAATATATTTCAATTGTTAGATAGTATTGAAGTTAGTTTATAATTTAAGGCAATAATATTATATATGTTTTCCAAATCTGCTGATCTTCAAGTATGGTAAGTTATTATTCTATAAGGAGTTTAGTATACTGTAGAACGGGGTGATTTTACTATTTTGTTGAAAATTTTTTTCTGTTTTTCAACTTTCTCCAATAATGGTTCCGTCAATTTGTAAGCTATTGCAGTAAATTAGGTTTTAAAATTTTGGTCAAACATTTCTCAACACATTTGTAAAAAAAATTTTGTTTGAAACTTTTAATTTTTTTCATTAAGTTACATAATATTTCATAGAATTTGTGCAAAGTCACCCCTGCCAATTATTTTATAATGTAACCTAAATTTAAAGGCAAAATTCGATTAAGAAAAATAAACGTTGATGATAAATCCAGAAGTTATGTCCATTTCATTGGTAGTTTCCTAAAATTAATGCATCAAAAGACTCATAAGCGCCATATAAGCTGCCTACAGCAATGCTTTTAGGCGTTCTTGAATAATATTTCGTTGAGTCATTCTTTAACGTTTTTGAACATCAAATTTCTGTTATCATCGGAATCAAAAATTCGGAGTGTAGGAATTCATTTAAAAAGTTTGATTATCAAAAATGGTAACTGAAAGTATGCCAAAGGAAAAGTCTGTAGAGAGCATAAAACCGCCAATTGAGAGCATTGCATGTGTCTGCAAAGATCATTTTCTTGCTGTTCGAGATTTATTTTTTTTGCCAAGTCAGTTTTTTCTGGTCTAAAAAACCCCCTGTTTACCATTCTTTGGAGTTTCTACTTTCTAAGTTATAATTGACCAATCAAGAAAATGGTAAAAAAAAATTCAAAAATGCGTTAAATAAGACTGATAAATAACATTGTAAAAAAAATATACCACGACAGTGACCTTTTATGAATGTTACAGGGCACAATTTTTAAAAAAAATCTCTTTCAAAATCAATCAAATTCAAAATAACGGAGTCAAGACTATTATTGCTCAATGCTCATATTATCGAATAATGTAGCAACCACAACTTTCGATGAAATGTACGATAAATCTGTAAGCACAACATGACGAAACATGAGCGTTTAGCTACTGTGATAAGAAAAAATCATGTTATCGTAGCGTTTTATCGTCGTGTTGTGGTCGGATCATTTTTTAAGTTGTTTGAGCTTTTTGCTTAGTCTTGCCATCTTTGAGCTTTTTTCGTCTTCATCTCAAGCTTTCAATAACCTATTAGAAATTTTTTGAATCTAAACAGCGTTAATGATGTCTCAAATATGAATACTCCAGTAAGTAAACAATTTCGATTGCTTTATTTCTCATTTCACCAAGATTAACTCAAAATCATTATGCTTTTCAGAAATGGAACATAAACTTGCTAAGAGAGCTGAATGTTTACGAACCTTCAGAGGACACATTCCTATTGCTGGATGCTCTGGAATCAGATCTAGAAAATATTATCGCCTCCAAACCACGAATGGTTCTTGAAATTGGCTGCGGATCGGGAGTTGTCATAACAGCTATCGCTTCTGTTGTAAAAGATTGTCATTATATTGCTGTGGATATCAATCCAAACGCCTGTAACGTTATGAAAAATACTGCCGAGATGAACAAAACCCATGTACGTTAAGTTGAGATTATTATAAATTAATTTCGATAGTCACGACTGAGAATAGTTTTCGTTCAGTCATTCGCGATTTTTACCGGCCAATTTTATTTATGAACTGAAAAAAGAAGTATTGGAAAAGAAACGAATGACAATTCGTTCGTTTTTGTTCATTTGTAGTCATTTTCGATCTGTTTGGTACGATTTTTTTCCCTCGTTAATAAATAATAATGATTTTATAAACTAAGAAATAGTTCTGAAATAAATGACACTTTTTTGAAAATTAAAAAAATGGAAAGAAAGAGAAAAAATTTCATCGATGAAATTCAATTTTTTTTTCAGAACAATATTTATAGATTTTGAAAATCCACAATAATTTGATGTTAAATTCAGCTTACGTATATTTTAATTTATACTGCATAAATTATTTTTTATTTACTCAAAAAAATAAATCAGCATCATAATTTGAATTTATCGAAAAATTTTACAACTTTGTTGTAAATTGTCAAGAATATCAACCTGAAGATCATCGTTCTGATTATAACTATTTTCAACAGTTTCTCATTTTGAAAACTTATACATTTATTTATTTATTTATTTTATTTTATCAAATAACACAAAATATAATATCAAAATGATAACGTCTTATAGTTGGTTTGGTTGTGTGGTACTGTAAACAAAATTGATTTTGAAACAAAATAAAAATTTAAAAAGAGTATTTCTCCGAAATCGCTCTCAAGTATTTTTATTCCTCATAAGAATGATTTCATTCGTTCACCAGGTTGATATTGTTAATGCTGATTTACTGAAAAGCTTCAGACTGAACAGTGCCATCGATATGATAATATTCAACCCGCCGTATGTAGAAACCGAAGATGAAGAAACGTTAGTCGCTGGAATTTCACAAAGTTGGGCAGGTGGAGCCAAAGGAAGGAAAATTCTCGACGAGTAAATCACGAACTTTAATTTATAGCTTGTTTTAAGATTTTCGTTCAACTCTTTATCGTTGTAAAAGACTTCTGCCTGTTTTAAATTCAGCTTTATCGCTAACTGGAACGTTCTATTTGGTTGCAATCAGCTATAATGACATCGAAGATCTAGAAAAATGTATGCACGATTACGGATTTAATTGCAGCGTACTCAAAATAAGACAAATTCTTGGCGAACTGCTGTTTGTTTTGAAATTTTCGAAAGAACGAGTAATTGGTAGGTAGTTATTTGATGCTTCAAACATGCGTGTGTTTTAGATTCAATTCGATTATTCCTAAAATAGAAACTTACTGTATTTATAGTTGATAATGAAAGGTTTCAAAAAATTAAGAATTCCATTTCTCGAGTGAATGTTTATTGAGAACCCATAACTTTATTTAGGGTGATGTATGTATCCACTATTTTTAATTTGTCATTTAAATCTGAAGTCCCAGAATAAATAGTCAGTCCATCTTATAACAATTTTGGAAATTTCAAAAATGAATATATTTTTTTCTTTATTTTCTCGTTTGAACTTGAAGATAGATTCGTCCTCTATCGATATAAATATTACAGATTTCAAAAGTATTGTAAAATCGAATTTTGCTTATAAAATTCGTATAAAACACGAAAAGTAACTTTTTCCTACCTTTGAATAGTCAGAACTTTCAAACGGTTGAACATAAATAGTTGAAATAAGAGTACTGTAGGAGTTGAAATTGTCGAGGAAAGATGGCGATTCATTACAAATGTCCAACAATTAGCTCATTACATAAATTACTAAAATATTTTTAAATTTCATTTTTACAGGCGTTTGAAGAACAGTACCTGTGACAATTATTTTTTGCAAAAATGTGGAATAATCATGAAGATTTTTGACTGATTTCGATCAATTGTTTTATCTTTTCCAGAACAGAGAAGTAAATGGATTAAGCAATGATTGCTGTGAATTTATTTGGTAATATTAAAAATTAAAATTAATTTCAACAATTTTTGCATGATTTTTTTTATGAGAAATTTTAAGATGCAGAATATGCCCCTCGTCTGTAGCGATACACTGAAGGAAAAAGTTTCCATGGTGGAAGCGTGATCTGAAATCGTTGAAAAAATACACATTTTTTCTTAGTGGACTTATGAATTGATTTATTATAAATAAAAAAAGTTGAAATTATGTAAAAGTTGAGAAATTATTAATTAGGTGAAACCCCATAATCCAAAATGAGCTATCTATACTCGTCAATTTTCATCATCATTACTGATTTTTTTTTATAACTACATGTACGTACGTATATCAATCTTGGTTCTGTGAAACGTATCTGAAAACATTTTTGATTTCAACACAGAGCATCTATTATGTAATTAGATAAGTGGTTTAATTTTCACTTCAGTTGATTGAGCGCACGTAATATTACTCCAAATAACAGAAAATTAATTATGTATATTTTGGGTGAGTGATAGACCATTTCAGAATTGGGAATATCAAGTGTGAAAAAATAATAATATTTTTCAAAGAAACTGGTAAAAATATCAATTTCTTCTCGCAATTCTGACAGGTAATCCTTGCAAAGAGCGAAGTACTATGCCAGTTTCCAAATCAATTGTAGTCGTTTTGGTCGCTGGCAGTAATCGATATTTTTGAAAGAATTTAAATAATACAACCTTCATTTCAATATTGGCGAATTTTTGGCCTGAAAATATTATTTCGTTCGATTAATTTTACAGTCAAATTATTATTTCTGGTTACATCCATTTTGTACCTACCAACGCAATTTCGAGATCCGGCACTAAATGGAATGTATTCGAAGGGATTTTTTCGTTCTTGATGCTCAAATCTCTCTGGTTTAAATTTATTTGGCTCTTCGAAGTATTTTTCATCATTGTGTAAGAACAATAAGCAAAAATTAGCTTCAGATCCAACCGGTAACGTGAAACCACCTATGAGTTTGAAGGTAATTTTCAATTATACCGTTTATTTATTATAATCGTATTGTTCGAATAGCTTTCAGTAATTTTACTTGGTAATGTAACGTCTTCAGCTACTTTTCTAGCAACAATTGGCACTGGTGAGTAGATTCTTAGTCCCTCCTTGATAACGTTATCCATGTATTTCATACTGTTGTAATCTTGTATTGATAAATTTTCTCCTTTTTGAGCAACCATGTCATCTATTTCTTCAATCAGCTTTTCCTGAAGTTGAAATCAAGTAAAATTGAATGATTTTTCAAGTAAATAGTTGCGGAAAAATGATAAAAATTTACCTGTACGTGAGGATTATTTGATAGTGCGTACAAACAAAATGAAATACCAGTTTTGGTGGTATCATGGCCCTAGAACAGTAAAATAGAATTAAAATTTTTTGAATGGTTTTACCATCCAGCCACTAGGAAATAACTTTTTCAAATTTTTTGGAATAAGTATTAGAAAAAAAAAAAATCCTGAAGAAATTAATTTTTTTTCGTACTTAATCTTTTAGAAGCAACTTATTTTACAGAATTGTATGAAATTTTGCATTGAATGAGCGAATTTAATGTTACACATCTTTCTCCTTATAAAGCAATTAATTTTGCTTCATTACAATTATTAGTTCTTGCATAAGAGGTTAAGCCTGTCCATAAATATCTATAAAAATCATTTAGATAATTTACCCTGTGGTTTATGTTTCAGTCTTTAATGACTAATTACCGAGTCCGTTTATTGGTTAAATTAAAACATATCACATTCTTGTGGCTGCAATATTAAATTTGATTGTTATGTCTTACCGCGAACATTATTGTTTGAACTTCGTCTTCAATTTCTTCGTTAGTAAAATTACTTTCTGCCAGTATAAAATCCAAGAATGGTTTTGGTTTTTTCGTTCCTGGAAACATACATTGACGATTAAATTAATAAAATAATAGACATTTCTTTGAAAATAATCTTACGTTACTCGAGTGAAATAACTCGAGGTATATCATTTACAAAACAATTTCGTATTCAAAAACTATTTGCTTGTGAATTTATTATTGAATTGTCAATTTTTTTATTATTGTTAACCAAATTATAATTTTTTCATCTCAACTTTTCATTTTTTTAAAAGTTTTTAAGTAGGTACTTTTCTTTTTTTTTAATCCCAGAAAAACAATAATTTTCTTTTTCTTTGTCAAATTTTTCTACAAATTATCTGAAGAAAAGCATGAGCAATCATTCTTATTATAATTCTGAACTAACTCAGATTGTCCGGGGTATTTTTCATTTTTCGATACTCACCATCATCCGTCTGGTCATTCAGACTATTCTTACTCGTCAGCATTTCTTTTCGGTCTGTGATCACCTGAACATTAATCACATTTAGTCCAAATGTCATTATCACTTTTTTTAAATAGCATATCAATTGGTTTATTTACTTTCCGAATAAATTTCATCTCCTGTTCGAGTGATTTAAAGTACCTACGACCAGAGGTAGATATTCGAAAAAAAGTATCCGTATGCAACCAGGGCGAACAGGCACGATTTACAATAATCGTGAGCATGCTATAATTTTTTCAATTATATAATTCTGTTAGTTGAAATTCGAATATTTTGAGTTTCGGAAATAGGTCTTAAAGGTGTCACGTATAGCAACTGCCCATGAAGCATTGCATTGATAAAAATTAATTACCAAAGTGTGGGACAAGCAATGGATTTGCACAAAACGAAGCTTTAGCCACTAGTGTTAAATTTTTTCAGTAATTAACTTTGATCCTCAAGTCCGGAACATCAGACGGTCTCAGTTTTAATTAACACAGTCTGTCATTGCATTGGAATTAGTTTTTTTTTTTTCTTCAGTTTATAGTGTTTTGAGGAAAAAGTCGCTAAAAATTGAGAACTTTTGATAATTTGTCAAAATTCAAGAATTTTAATAGCCTTATCAAGACTGTACTAATGTGATGCGCCTTCTTACTGCTCTCCCCTTAGAGAATTTTCCTATATCAATAAAATCATTTTTCAACTAGAATTTTTACCTTCAAAACATGTGATTTGATCACTGGTAGTGCCTTGTTATATATCCTGCCTGATGTAGAAATATTGAACAGGAACTCAGTATGCAACCATGGTTGGAAGATTCGTGCTATCATCACTAATGTTATTCTAAAAGTATTCGCAAAATACGAATTTTGAGCAATTTCAGACGAATATTGGCATTTGTTATTTGTTTAAAAATTAGTTATTTCAGGCTTTCTGTTATTTTATTATAAATATATATATATTTTTTCTTTTGCGTGAGAATTAGTATCAGGTTAAAACAACAAGAACAAAAATTTTTTTTACTTATGCCGATGAAGAAAATTAATACTTAAATAAAAAAATTAAGACCTTTAAACAATATTATAGTCCATCATTCGGAAGTGATTTAATGGAACTGTAGGTACATGTTATTCTCAACTTATTCACTCAGCTATAATTGAATGACACCTTCGCTTATAATTGTTTCTTTAATACTGCAGTAATTTGATTTGGTAGGCTACGTATTTCTGAATATATTTTCAAATACGAGTACATTAATTTAATGACGCAAAATCTTGCAGAATTATTTTTTTTCTTCTCAAGATATTACTCATTTTGGTCATAGTACGACTCGTTCGTTTAAGATATATAGCTTAGACCACCTGTGATCATTACATAAATAGTTGAGAAAGATATGTACTTAGCAATTCTAATAGAAGGATGGCAATTTTTTTTTCAATTTCCGTAGGACATTAGACCGTCAGAAAATGTTCAGTTTTTAAAATTTTAATACCAAATGTGTAGCCTTATACGTTTAGGTGACGAAAATTTTACCTAGTTGTGGTTGTTCAAGTTGTTTATAGTATGAACGCAATATCAGGGCCTTTTATTGGAACAGCTAAAAAGCAAAGCTACGAATCACAAAAAGCTAAAGCTTGCTCCCATCAACATTCGTAATTACAAGCGTATAATGAATTTACAAGAATTATAAATAATGCAAGTGTTAATTTTCGTAGAACAAAGATATAAATTTATATGCTGATAAAAATTTTATCAAGTATTCAAAATTTTTCTTTGCTCCCAGTAAAATTTTTTAATATCAAAATTTTCAAATTCGCTCCTTTTTTTTCTTCGCATTTACCTATTTTTAATTTATTCTACTCGTAATTATAGTTCAACCAGTCAGAATGACGGAATGTTTAATATTCATCCGTTTTTGTTTATGCAGGTAGTTTTTGTTTTAATAATTTTTTCTCTGTGTGAGAATTAGATAATTGCTTATTATAAACTACTTTGACATTCTCACAAATTTTACGCACTTAGCTTCATATCTAATCATAACCTATGCAGCAATTTAATTTCTAACACATTCAATTTATTGCAACCTGCTAGTAATGGAGATAATTTACCTACGAATATATAAACAGCTGAAATATTATCATTTGGTTCAGTACTTGTAATTGTTTATATAAATGAATATTTTTATTCAAGTAGCCCTATTCTTCATGTTGGAGGACTTTAATCTCATGCAATGAAAAAGTCTAAAATCACGCCAGCGATTTATGCTAAAAGCAAATTTTTTAGGAAAGTATAGCCGGTTATATTCTGTTTTGCTTGGTACTTACGTTTTCAAGTTCTCCAAATATCGAGAATATCGAGCCGTTTGACACTGTAAATCAATACCCATTGCAGTTTCTGAGAAGAAAAAAATTCGTTTTCTTAATTTTATACAAAAATAAGCCAGTTATGATTATTTTTTCATATTTAATATGATTAGCTTTTTTTTTTATTTTACCACAAATTATATCCAAGCTACATTTTTCAACATAGTCGGTTATATCAAATTCTGGCTGCTCGACTCTCGATTCCAACTGCTGGCACATTATGTTCGCATGTTTTTCTATCATTCCAACGGCATTTTCCAAAATTTTAAAATGGAACGAAGGTGTTAACAACTTTCGATGTACTTTCCAAACGTCAGCTGAGGGTAGAAAATGAAAACCGTGATTGTAAAAAGGACATAAGTATGGGCTATCTATGGAGCTGGTGGTACCTCTAAGGATTACCGCAGTCCTCACCAACACCAACATGTCTTAATGGGTCTCAGACCCTAGAGTACCTATTAATTATGAATATTCAAAGTACTATGACAAAATTTTTATTTTAAAAACTTACAGTCGAGCCTCAATAATTTACTCGTCAATAAAGCAAAAAACCTCTGTAAATATTTTCAAGTGTTCCCCATTTTCCTTCCTTTAATTAGTTTGTATCAAGGTTTTCAGCTTATTTATACAGTTATTCTTGGTTTGTCACCACATACCCACAAATTTTATTTAACCTTCAACAATATTTTTAATCGATAATTTTCACGATCCATAACTTACCGTCGCCTGTCAGCATGCCTTTTTTACCCAGCCACGAGTCTAAGAGACGATACGATCCGGACTTGTTCATGTGAACATTTCGTGCCAGAAAAACCTAAAAATTCAAAATAATAAGTAGTTATTGCTTTTCGAAGGTTTATCATTAGGCAGGTACCTACCTACTACCTACTATATTTTTAACTTTCAGCTAGTTACTCGATCTAATTGTATCTCATTATTGAATTTAAAGATACCTTAACCTAGGCTCTAGATACGCTTAAAATACTATTTTATCCAAATATCAATTTGCAGAAAAAAATATCTTCAAAATTGCACTGAATGTATGTTTACTTAGTATCCTATAAAATTCATGGGAAACACTTACCTCAATATCTTTCGGATCTGTTAGAGTTATAAAAAGTTGTTTTCCTAGCCACAGTCGAGCAACTGGGCCATATTGGCGAACTGTGTTCCATAAGGATTCAAGAATTGCTGTTAAAAATGAATAAAATATATTAAGGTGTTTGATAATTTTGACTAATGTTCGTCTATTTGGGTGGTCCTCATTTATAAATGGTGAAAACTTTTTCGCATAATTTCAGCTCCGCCCCTCCAAATATGGTTCCATTTCATGAAAACAAGTACTACTCGAGTCTAACCCCATCACTAAAAGAGAAGTGCTGCCTTAGAGCTCCCCTCTATTGAAAATTATGGCAAATTTGATATTTTTAACTGGGGAGGGGGGGAAAGGTTGGAGCCGGGGAAATATTTCTTTAAAAATTCATTCATTTTTTTAATACATTAAATACATTTCACTCATAATAATATGTACATAAAATATTTTTCAATTCAACGAATAGAAATAATGATTTTTTATTTATGTTAAGGGTATGTCCAAAGTCCAGACCCTTTCAAATCCGCCGAACTTCTTTCAAATCACCTCACTGGGTTGTAGTAGTAAGTAAACAGAAAAAATACTTATTTATTTAATAAAAAGAAATATAATGTCAATATTTGCACGTATGGATTTTGATCCCTCTTGAGGCACCATTTTTTTTTTCAATCTAGATGTATAAGAATTTTACTGGTACGAGTGGTTTTAATTTATTCACAAAACTCATCATTATTTTGATTTTAAAACATCGTTCAAGTAAAGACTAAAGCAAATAATGATATTTTATAATGAAAGATTGTACCTACACTCATCAGTTGCTATGAAGAAGCTTTATTAATTGCATGCAAGTTTTATTTGTAATCCCGCCTTATCGTCAAATATAAATTCTGTTTGATTAAAAATCTGAAATTCACTCCAGACGGCTGATATTGGTAGATATTCTAATTTTACTCACTTTTTTCTGAGATGAACACTAACGCATTGCCCACTATTGGTAGTGGTTTCGGGCCTGGAATTTGGTTTCCATATTTCCAAAGATGAGATGAGGGTGTACACAATTTGTAAAGATAGATTATAAATGCGACGAATAATATCAGTGCCAACCAACTCATTTTCGCAGTCGAGTCGCTTCCAACTGATTATATAAACTCGGAAAGTACTTCTTATTGATACAAATATTGCGATAACGAACAAGTGTAGTCGCTTGAAATCGTGAAAATATTTAAAAAAGCAACGTGCAAAAATGAATTTCAACCGGTTTCGACGACCGTGAATGACGCACTGTGAAATAAGCTGGTATTACTATAACCTTCGTCTTCTTCCTGCTCTTCATTTAACCTCATTTTCGAGTAGACCATCAGCTGACCAGTCCTTGTTTCTTTGGTGACCGTGTAAGCGAGTAGAATTGCCTACTCTTATTATTTAAGGTGACACCGTAACTATAACCACAAAAGTTGATAAGTTTTGAAGCATTTCTAAAAATCGTTCAACATCAATGTCACGCCAAATTATAAAATCGTCTCATGTGAAGGGCAGAGCACCAACGCCACTTACAATTAGACTATTTTTTGTTTTTTAACAAACAAAATATTCTATAGATATTCCTCTTTTGAACAAAATAACTTGAACATTACCTGCACTACTTTATCTGGAAAAGAGTGAAAGACGAGAGACAATTACTCGTATTGTTTCAAAACATCAATCAATACTTCTCGCTGGCCTAAGTTCAAATTCCAAGCCCCTAAAATTTCATCACCTTTTTTTTATACTGAAATAATATTTTGGGATCTGGTATACAAGTATCTAAAGCTGTCAAAAACATATAATAATTTTTTGGGACTTGGTAAGTTTTGGAATTAAGCCAGCTATTTATAAAGTATGTTTTTGATAAAATATAATATGCATTTACGTACTTGAACATGGTGTTGCGTTTCTAGGCCCCATATGAAAATACATGGGGTTTTTGTTTTACTTATTCTTACTGGTGACTGCATGAACGAAGCAAAAATTACTTTTTATTTGCAAAACTAGGAGCTTCGCCACCTGAAGTTTTCGCTTTGCTCAGCCCTCCAACCCCTTTCAGCGGAAAGGGACTTTAAGGTAAAAGGTCGATGTTACCCAAAAAGTCTTAAAGGTTTTTTTTTTTGTTGATATTACTCAAAAAGTCTTCATCCTGCCGCAGCGTCCTGTTGATCCTGCCGCGTCATCCTCCCTACAGGCTTGATGACGTTATCAAACTGCTCCTTCTCCTGATCTTGAGACTTCTTCAACCAATCCTACTCCAAAAAGTCTTGAAATTTGTTTTTATTTTGTAGGTAAATTCAACGAGGAATCTAATGCTACAAGTCTTTAATCGATTCGAGCAATATTCGCGGAACTACAGTGAAATGACTATTACAAAATCTAGTTCATATAAGAGAAATGAGATGCACGCAGCAGTATCGCGAAATTAAGGTGTACGAATATTTTGCTGCTCATACGAAGAATAAAAGAATCAAAACTCACTCGAAATGAGAAATGAGGATTCCACAAAAACAAAATTTACCTGCACCATTGGTTTACAAGGTGAGGAAATCCCAACCTACCACCCCCACAATTTTCTAAATATGTAACCAAAACAAGGACGAGGATTTCCTTACCATGCAACCAACGCAGGGACGGGTAATTGACTAATTTTATTATACCTACTTACTGTACTCTTTAGTCAGTATATCGCACCTATCTTCATAGATTGTTCAACAAAGATGAGAACATCAAGTGGCCATGCTAGCTACATGTATCCATACTTGAAAATCGAATAGAAATTCACGCTAGTGGCACACGTGATAATCCATCGGTTGAGAAAAATACCTTTCAAACTTTGATAAAGAAACCATAAAAGAGACTTTAAAATAATTATAGTATTTGTACAGAAAAGGAGTCACCTGTAATTACCATCACGAAAACGTCGAGTGAATAAGTTTCATAAAAATTAATAAAGTTAAAATGGAAAATTATGTGAATAAAATTGCAATAGTAACCGGAGCCAGTTCGGGAATTGGAGCAGCACTATCCAAAGAATTAGCTAAAAGAGGATGCATTGTTATAGGTCTAGCCAGAAGAATAGACAAATTGAAGGTACGAATGTGTATGCTGGTAAACACACTTCCAATTATGTACATGAAATCAAAAAATTATCAAATAAAAAATAAATAAAAATAGGTACCTAGACCTATTTTAAAATGTAAGTATATATCTACTATAGCATTTCATTTCTAAAACTTAAAACGTTGGGCGCAGGCTTTATCTGATGAAATCTATAAAAATTCGGAAATATTCAAAGGAAAATTCCATTTTCTGCAATGTGATGTGACCAGTGAGCAACAGCTTGAACAAACATTTGTTAGAATAGAATCTGACTACGGAATACCTTGGATACTCATTAACAATGCAGGGACAGGTGGACCGAAGCCATTTTTAGGTAGACTAATTAATTAAGTTATTATACATATTAGTCCAATTAGATGAGTGGAAAAACACTGAAAAAAAATTGGCACACGATTTCTAACCTCCTAAAATTGTTGAGCGGGTCGATCCCAATAACATACTAGAAGTCTCCAACCTACCACTACTCGGTTTTTAGTTAGAGGGTTGAAACACTTCGAAATTTAGGTTTTCGCTTATATCTTCGTAAATATCGATTTTAGAAAAAAAACTATTGACAAAAAATGTTAAAAATTAAATTTTCTTTAAAAAATGTTCCTCTCTATCGATAACAGTTACTCAGTTACAGGATTGCAAAAATTTGAAACAAAAAATTATGGGAAAAAATCAATAAAAAATTAACATTTTCATAGATGTTTTTGCATCTTGGAACCTAGATAATCTTCTCTGAGCTCTGGAGGGAGTAATTTTGATTCGATTGAGTTGAAACTTGGGTCACGGATAAATGCCATAAGATAAATTAAGTATAGGTTCCGAGTTTCAAAAAAAACCTATCCAAATATTTATTTTTTATTTATTTTTTTCAAATTTTAAAATTCACTTTAAAATATTTTATGCCTCATCACTTTTTTTTCCTGAAGTCAATAATTACGAAGATATATGTGTAAGTGAAAAACAAAATTTTGGGTTGTATCAACCCCTCTAATTAAAACCCCAATAGGTGAGGGTGTGGAGACTTTTAGTATGTTTTTAGTGTTGACCCACCCAACAATCGTCGAGGGTTAAGAATCGTGAGCGATTTTTTTTTGTCTCATTTGACAGTAGGTACGAGGCGCGTTCCAAAAGTAGGTTCGCACCCCCCACCATTTAAAAGCTAACAGAGATAGAGACCTGCAATTGGTTTCATTGGAAAGAAGAGACTTCAGGCAACTTTTCCACACCATGTACCAAGCCATCAAGACTGCTATTATGGCGCAGTATAAGTTTTTAAATGTAATCTTGATGAAATGCTCTGTCCAAATTTTAAAACAATTTTGTTTTTTTTCTCAAATAACATCATTAAAAGCAAATTTTTTCCTCACAATTCAGCTTCCAATGGCTAGAGTCGATGGTAATTAGATGAAGCAAGGTCAGTGAATAAAGAGGGGTGGTTAAAAGTGTCTCACATCAAATTTTTCCCAAGGCGCACATCTAGACTGGCAGAATAAAGGAGAAATTGCCATGCAAAAGTTTTCATACACCACAAAAATTGCAGTACGGCTAATGTTGAGTAAAAATCACGCAACTGTGTGCTGGTGTACTGCAGTAAGCATGTAGCGTCTGCCTACAGTCAACACCAAGCGCACACACACATACACACACACATACACCTCTATTTTGTGGTCGTAGAGCTTGGGCTATCGGTTCGGTTTTTTGTGGTATTATTCTCCCATCCTTCTTCACGCTGTTTCTTTGAATTTTGAGCAGTGCGCCTGGCCAACACATTCTCATATCCATACACATTCTGATGCATGTTGTCGACTCTGTAGCTGTTCACTTTGGACCTTTTAAATTGGGAAAATAAGAGAAACCCTGCATCCCATATTTGGATGGCTCTTTTATTCTACTGCTCATTTTCAAATTATTATCACTCAAGATTGAAACATGATAGGACCATGAAATTTTTATGGTAATGTGTCATGAGGGTGCTGATACTCCAGTTAAAATTTTGTTGCATCAGTGTAACCAGGGCCGGAGATATGAAATGTGCGAACAGACTTTTGGAACGCGCCTCGTACTAAGAAATTATTCATTTATACTCTAGATTATGACGGAGAGACATTTGATAATGTAGTCAATACAAATGCCAAGGCCTTATTTTTGGCTACGAAGCTAACGGTAAAACTTATGTCAGAAAACTCAATACCCGGTCATATATTAAATGTGAATAGGTAAGTTTTGGGTAATCAGTTTCATTTTGTGTCTCTTTCTTCGGAGAAATCTATCCACCACCGAAGGATAAAATTGTAGAGTTGGGCGAAAATCAGGTCCTTAAAATTGAATTCTTTCATCTTTTTTAAAGTTATACTATTCAAATGATCTTGAGCTCGGTTCAGCCAGTCAATTTATCAAGTTCTTTCTCCACTCTTTTAAAATTATAAACTGATCAAAATATAATCTACTCCTATTTTACAAAACATTTTGAATTGAAAATTTTAAATCTTATTCTAAAATTCGCTGATCAGTATCTTTTCGGTTTCACTTCTTCGTAATTTTGATTTTCTTAATAATAATGGTGATGAAGCTTCAGGACAAATTTCTCTTTTTCATTAAATTATTTAAAAATCAAATATCTTCGTCACCAAAATTTTTGATATTTCAAATTGATAAGTTGTTGTGTTGTAAGCTGAGCTCATAACCCTTTTCATCATCAATAATCTAATTTAGTTCTTTTCTGATTATTGATTCCTCATTAAATTTACAGTTTTCAGTGTACAGGAGCGAGAGTTTGATTTTCTACTTTCTATGTGACCTTCTCTTTTGATCGTTTGGGGATGATTGAGCTCTGTGTCTTGTTAGCTTTGTTCGCACGCTACCAGGCAACTATAAACGTACAATTTTCCTGGTCGGTAAACTGGCCCAAGTATTGGCCCAGAAAAATGAAAGTGTTCGAACCATTTTCTGGCATATTCAACACTCTACCAAATTAACTAAGCAAAATTTTTTTCAAATATTTATGAAGGATAAAAATATCTTACTCTTCTTTTCTAGAATATACTAAAAATTAAACTAAGTAACGTCTTCAATGTTTCCCATAAATACAAAATACTTCCTTGCATATATATTTGATTATTAATTTACAAAATTAAGTCAACTCTGTAATTTCATTCATAAAACTTTTGACAATAGTCAAAATACCTACACTGATAAGTGATGAAAATTTTCAAGACGAACAAATTTAACTTTTAAGGTAAAACTATTTTTCCTGGTCCATTACCAGGACGTCTAAGCTCCTGGCAAATTATGACCAGGAACTGTTTCCTGTAATCTTCCTGTTAGCACTCGAGCAGATGAATTGTTTACCAAGAAAAGCATTTGAACAGTTTTCCAGCATATTTTGCCCAGAACTGGCCCAGGTTTACCAGCCCTCGTAACGTGCGAACAAAGCTATTATGAGTACAAGCAGTTCTGTTATTCTGTTCTGCTTGTCCAATGAGCTCATCTTGGTTAGTTCTGTTAGCTCTATGGTAGAGCTCAGTACTTTGTAATGTACGGATTTTCGATTTTTGAATTTTATATTTTTATCATGGAAATTATTTTGAATTTATTGATTTTACAATACAAACTGCTCTTCACTCGTGACTGGTGACTTTTCGTTCCTTTATTTAATTGTGTGGTGGAATCGCCTAGCGACATGTGAATGTCATTACTGGAGGTCCTGGGGAGAGCTCGGCGGCTAGTCTTAGTGGCAGTTTTGTATGTATTAATTAAGTAATTTAGTTATGTAATTTTACATTATGAGGTAGTCAGGAGGTTTGAGGGATGAAGGTGCGTGCATGTTAGAGGTGATTTCTATCGTATAATCAGCGAACTTGTGTTGTGAGGGCCATGCGGTGTCCCTGAATCTTGGCCTTGGTTATGTATTTTCGATCGTTTGGAGTTATGTAGTATTAGGATTTCTTAACTTACCTATATCAAACACAACAAAATATTCATCAATAATATAATATTTTTATACACAATATTTACAGTGTCCAAGGTCATTATTTACCTGCCAATCTTCATGCCGTAGTATACAGTTCTGCCAAACACATGGCGCGAATTTTTGCCGAGGTAATCAGGGAAATGATGGCTGAGAATAAGTCGAATATCAAGATATCGGTAAGTTAACCCAAACGATTGGTTCGCCCATAGGTAAATCACTAAACAGTAGTACCTACTTCCAAAAACGTTGTACCTGTGTGGCGTCACCCAAAGTCGTGCAGAGAAAATTTAATATATAACATAGCGTTTTGAGACCAGACTGATTTTCGTCCAGTCCAAAAGAGTGATGAAAATATTAACACATTACCCCAACAAATATTTGAAAATTATAACATCATATTAAAAAATGAAAACATAAGTACATTATACTCAGTAGGTACGTGTGTTTTATTCGCCCGTTTGTTCATTATTATTGTTCCAAGTCGTAGTTGACCAAGTTTTTTAAATGAAAACAATTGTGGTTACCTTCGTAAATCATCATTTTTTACAGAACATTAGTCCTGGATCAGTGCGAACAGAGATATATTATGATGTATTATGGAAGAGTGCGCCACATTTGAAGAATTCGTCGCTGGCTGATTGTGAGTTTTTGTCAGTAGACGACGTAGTCAAAGCGTGTATTTTCATTCTCGATACCCCACCAAATGTTTTGGTAATGAAGAAACTGAAGTTTACTAAACTCAAGTATAGGTAAAACAAGAACTTTATACCTGCGAACAAAATTATTTCATTCGCTTTTATAATGTATTACAGATTCCCGAACTGAAAATAATGCCAATTCATAGATCCATAAAACACTCATACAGAGAAGAAGGATCGAGTCTTTGATAATCCAAAATCACCTTCACCCATATGTCTGTAACGAAAATAATTAAATGTGGTTTTCAATCTGACCTAGTTTTTTTAGCAGGTTTTCTAGAGAAAACCCTCTATTAATATTTTGATCTGACTTTCACGAATAGGCACAGAACAATGGGACATGCGTAGTTATTCGTTTTATGATCTCAACATCTCAAAGATACTCATGTCGCATTTTTATAATTCTTTCTTCATTTGTAAATATTATGAAGATAATATATTTCATTAGGGCGAAATTGCGTCCAGCCACTCGGCATGTATTATATATGGCATAACCCACATGAGAAAAAATGAATTTTTCAATAACCCTTTTCTATAGATGTATTATCAACTCAAAAACATATTATGTAAGTATGAATCTACAAATTATTTTTCAGAACTTCTTCTTTAATAATACCTATAAGGTCACCCGGGGTAAGTGAGAATCCGGGGTAAGTGAGAACCCTGTACGAATCAGCCGAATAACGTGCATATATTGAAGCGCTACCAATGAGAAGTGTTAGAAACTAACCCAATGCAAACAACTAGCATGATATATGCGCGATCCAGTTGTTATAACACACTTTATTTTGTGATAGTAAAATTGTGAGTTATCAAATTACGTTTGAAATTTATTCCAAATTTGAAAATTTGCAAATTCAGTCAACTTGTTTGAGGAAATATATGAACTTCACACCGTAAGTACATCATTTACGTACCAATAAATGCAACATATGTGGATTTGGGATTTAAAATGTTTTTTATCACACAAATACAGTTGCGTTCTCAATTTCCCTTAATAAATGTGAGCCTGGGGAAGTGAGACCGGGGCAAGTGAGAACTTGTAATTTATATGCAAATTTGAAAAAGCAAAAAAAAAATTTTTAAATCGTCTAAAATGGTGAAAATTTAATATTAATTGTTTGAATACAATAATGTTTCAATATTGCCGATATTTTGATGTAAAAAAAAAAAAAATTGGTTTAAAATGGTGACAATATAATACTAATTGTTTTCACTTGCCCCAGATTATTTTTGCAGTTGTTCAATATAGAATGTTCCTTGCGTTCTCACTTGCCCCATCCAGTGTTCTCACTTACCCCGTGGTACAGAAAAGTGAGAACACAAACTCAACTTTTTTTAAAAATCAAAAAAAAAAAACTGAAAGAAGGTACGAGGCTGTAACTCAGCATACTTATTATAAAGAGTGTCAAGTAACTGACCACAAAATTGGAGAGCACTGAGTCAATTTGTTCTCGAGTTATAAGGAATCAAAGTGCAATTAGTGAATTTTGCGTTCTCACTTACCCCGGGTGACCTTAATTAAAAGATAATTTGCCAATATTACCGATGGGAAGTCATAAAATAATGTAAAGTTAGAGTCAAATAGAAAATAAATGCAGTATAGTATGACCAATAGAGCTCCAATTAGCACCAGATGTCAGTTTTTGTGTGACAAAGTGCAGCGTAAAATTTTGGGTTTATTGGGTTTATGATTAAATATAAATAATAGCTAAAATGTTGCTGGAAAACGTTGCTTTTCATTTCCTTCTAATTCGGATGGAATTTTGTTGCATTAGACCTGACTGATGGCGAAAGTACGAAACTGATTCAGCTGTTTGAATCGTGTAAATACCTACTTATAAAAACAACTATACCTACCTTATATTGAACGGATTTTAATATAGCTTTAGCGACTCATATTAGCGCGAGTCAAGAGCTTGCTGAGAACCTGTTTCATTCATTCAGTAGTGTCATCAAATTAAATTCAAGTTGATGTCGGTTTAAATGTTACATATGGGTGCGTTACTGGTTTTAGTGCCATCTGAGGAGTGACTTTCAATTCTTCTCGCTTCATTGTGGTACTCACACTCAAACTTCTGAAAATTGTAGCCAGCACGGTTTTCATTTCCCAAGTTGCCAACTTCTTCCCTGTTGACAGGAAAAAACTATGTACTTCAAGAAAATGTTTCACTCTTACCTATACAACATAATGCTTGGTAAATTATCTACTTCAATATTAATCGTCTATCCCTTGACTGAAATAAAATTTTTGCTAAATGCTTCTATTTTTAAAGCAATTTTTCAGTTAAAAAAATTCTAGCTTAAAATCTTCGCAATTACTTCAAAAAATTTGCAACTAGGTACTTAAAAATATGCGTTGCAAAATGCACTGACGTATTCTATGTATACGTATATACTTGCAGCTGAATAATTCTTGACCTGAAAATCAGAGTAATCGAAAGTCGGAATTTCAATTTCGAGATATTCGCAACTTAAATTTTTTAAATAAACACATTTTCATTAATTTTAAGGATAATGAGTGTTATTTTGGAACACTGCGCTTACAGGATGTAAGTGCTAGGTAAACTACATCGAACTTAGTCATAGTGTAGTCTAATTCTCTTCATCACAGCATTTGGATTTGAATCACTCTGGTTCTTAAATCGAGAATTAGAATAGGTACTGAACAATAATCAATTTACCCATACAATTCCTATAACCAGCACTCCAGCCCAAGTACGAGTATTTGTGCCTTTTCTGAATCGCCTCGGGCAAAAACCTATCTGGATCAAATTTTTCTGGATCTGGAAACAATTGTGGATCTCGGTGGATGGAGTGTGCAACAATCATTATATTTGTTCCAGCGGGAATAGTGTATTTTTCTGCAAATGAATAATTTATTTCTGATCAAGTGCCTACATACGTGTATGTACATATATTTTGTTAAAAAATTAACCTTTTCTCTGCTGAAATATTACTTTTTGGGCTTATAAATACAGGGTGCGGCAAAATAACCGGCCACATTTGTTTTTCCAATTATATGCGTAAGATAAAAGATAGAGACATGCGGTTGGTTTTAAATTAAAATTCATTCTCTAAGGTTACAAATGAAATTAAATTTCATTCGCATGTTGATCATTTTGCCTAGCACAATTGCGAAGGCGTAAAACTCAATTTTTTAAGACTTTGCTAAGCAATAATCATATTTTTTCCAATTTCTTACGTATTCAGCTGGTAGGGAATTTACCTCCTCGCGCTAACCATGAAGAATGCTACACGTGCAGAATTCCCCTCATCGGTCAATTTTATCCATCACTGGTAGCATTTAGGGGAAGAAATTACAAAATAATGAAACCATTGCTTAGCAATGTTAAAAAATTTGATTTTACGCCTTCAGAAATGTGTTAGGCAAAATGGTCAACATGAGAAAGTGAAATTGTATTCAGTAGCGCACCAAAGTAGTGATATGGAGCTGAAACCTTCCCTTTAGGCCTTGAATTTCATCAAAAAAAAAAAGCTGAATAGAAGATTTTCAGTTTATTGGGACTTTTTTTGGAATAAATTTATGCCTTAGCTCCTCTCTTGAAAAATTTCTGGGTGCGTCACTGATTGTATTTCATATGTAACCTTAAGGAATGAAGTTTTATTTTGAAGCAACCGCATGTCCTCATCTTTTTTCTTATGCGTATAATTCAAAAAACAAATATAGCCGGTCATTTTGCCGCACCCTGTACCATAATTAGGTTGTTCATGTAATCATGGCATGTAAAATTTGCCATAATAATATAGGAGGTAGGCAGTTATATTATGTTGCCAAAAATATATATCTACATATTGCTGAAGAAATGTACTTACTGAGTTTCAGGTCTGTCATGAGAAGCCGAGAAAGAAGTGGAAAAATAGGATATAGTCGAAGAGATTCAGATATCACCATTTCCATGTAATTCAGCTTATTTAAGTCCTCTACAGTGACTTCTCGATCACTTCCACCAAATACTTCATCAATTTCTTGACGCACTTTTTCTTACTCATGAAAAAAGATCATTAATAAACATTTACTTAAACCGTCGATTTTGTTTAGTTCACAATGAATTCCAATACCTAAGATTTTAAACTCTATTTATTGCTGAATTGCTCTAATATGTCTCTCTAACAGAGTTATACGAGCCTCATTATTCATTACACAAAAAAACTGTACAAACACCTCATAAATTACCTGAGCTTCTGGATTTACAGCCAGCATGAAAATTGTGTATGTGAGAGCAAGAGCCACTGATTCATTTCCCTGCAAAACAAGAAAAATGATAAAAATTTGATTCGCAAATAACATGAATTTTCATAAATAATCACACCGTGAATGATTATATCATTGGTCTAAGTCCAATGAAACCTGATGTTTTATTCAGAAATGTTTTATTCAATTTTTTGTTAATTTTTTGCATTAAATGTAAATATCAGGTCCTATTAAAAAAGAAATTTTTTTTTCTAAGATTTAGCAGGTTCTGAACTTGGACAAGAGATATTTTACCCCTAGCAACACAGTTTGTATTTCATCAATAAGATCGTCGTCTGGTAGCTCAGCTGGATTTTCACGTTGTACAATTAGCAAGTAATCTAAAAATGATTTTCTTAATTGAAGCATTGTCAAAGAAAACAGTGTATGTTACAAATTTTCAAAATTCGTTTTATTGGCTTATCCTATAGAAGTTGCTTTTGCCGATCGATTGGCAATAAGCATTAAGATTGAAAATTTATGGAAGTGGTTCAAAGCGAGCCCGCAAGATAGCTCTTAGTGTATGTTGAGGCTGGTGAGGATCTTGAAAACAGTGTATGTTCCATTACTCTTATGGAGAAATTGCTGGTTCTGAAAGAGTTTGGCTGGTATTTTGTGAATTGGATGTTCTGATAAGAGTTTGGCTGGTATTTTTTGAAATTTGCAGTATAGAGTCTGAAACCATGAGTCCACCAAGGAGGAGAAAAAATAGGGTAACCGTCATTAACCCTAAATCAGTTGTAAGTATGACCTGTTTATGCAATTTATTATTCTATATTTTATTGACATGAAGACAGACAGTTACTTTTCTGTTCTCATTCATTAGGTGGCCTGTAAATGTTCCTACGACTGCAAAAAACTTACGAGTGAACAAATCTGTGAACTTCGTAAAAAATTTAACAAATTGAAATACGAAGCCCAAGGTAGTTATCTTCTTTGTCGCATTATTTTGGTTCGTATACAACGTCGCCGTCGCAAATTTGCAAAAGAGCCAGACCTCAGTCGACGCCAGTGTTCTATTCGATACACGATACCGATGGGTGACGACCTGATTCCCGTATGTAAACGTACATTTATGCGCCTCTTCTCTTTATCGCAGTGCCGATTACAACTTCTGATTGAGCGCGTCAAGAAAGGGGAAGTGTCATTTGTTTCTCACGCTGGGAAAAATCCCAGATCACATGTCCGTCAACGAAAATACAACGAAGAAACTCGTAATGCAGTGATTATGCACGTCATGCAGTTCCCCCGAGAAGTCTCCCATTACAGTCGGGCTAAAGCATCGGGAGAGTACCTCAGCCCTGATCTGAATGTCACTCGTCTGCATGCTAAATTTAAAGAAGACAACCCTGGTACTGTCCTGTCTCAGAGAAATTATCGGCGTACGTTTAAGCAGTATTTTTGGAACTTATCATTCCATCGACCGCGAACAGATACATGCATGACGTGTGATAAATTTCAAATAGCTAAACGAGGTGAGCCGCACAATTTGAAACATATTACAGGCCATGAAACGCATCTGCGCCAGGCAGATACTGCGAGAAAGACAATGTTCCAGCATATGACAGCGACAAGAGAACCAGATAGCCAGACATTCGTAGCAGCAATGGACCTTGAAAAGGTCTTGTTCGTCCCAACTTTAACCCACTCGCAAATGTATTACAGCAGGCAACTCTCCGTATTCAATTTATGCCTTCATGCAGGGGACACTCGACAGGGTCATATGTTTGTATGGCATGAGGGTACTGCTGGTCGCGGTGGCAACGAGATTGGCTCCTGCTTATTCAAATTTTTATTGTCGAGAGTAATCGCAAAACGTCATGTGGAAGTCTGGTGCGACAACTGCTGCGGTCAGAATAAAAATCAAATGCTCCTGCTCGTTTTGATGTATATGATTGCCACCAAACGATACGATTCGATTGAATTGCATTTCCTGGTCTCAGGGCATAGCTATATGCCCTGTGACCAGGATTTTGCAATCATTGAGAAGAGAAAGAAGTTTGTACAAGCGATGGTGCCAAGTGAGATAAAAGATGTTATCGCAACTGCAAAATTAGAGCAACCTTTTGCTGTCACTGACATGGCACCTGAAGATTTCTATGATTTTCGCAAGGTTGCACACAAGTTGCTCAATATCCTCAAATTAAAAATCAGTTCCTTGACAGCAGTGCGGGTGACGCATTCGTCTTTGCGGGAGAATACTATTCTGACCAAGACTACGTACAGGAATTCGGAGGAGTGGCTTGCGGTGAAAGTGAATAAGCGCCACATCAAACTCCTGCAGGACATTCCTTTGAATATGCCACGCATCACTCACCCACCCGTTTTAAAAAAAGAAAAACTGGCTGATTTAAAAAACATGATAGAATTTTTGGAGCCAAAATATCGGGACTTTTATATGCAGTTGTGTGAGCCACCATCAACCTGTAATTCTCGTACTAAAAAACTGTTGGAATTGGACGCACTGTGTGAAAGTCAATATACCTACGTGGTTACACTGTGAGAAGGTGGAGCTACGTAGATGCGTGAGTCTTTTGAGCTTTACAGAGTTGGTGCGTACTTCTCTGTACCAGTTCACCAGTGCAGTCAGTCTCTCTACTACAAGGCCTTGAGTAGGTACTTCTAACAGTACAACCAGCTAGCTAATAGAGACATGGGCCTTAGCACAGGAGCTCTAATAAAAGTTATTCAGTCTAAATACAGTTTTGTTATTTTTGACTAAGTACATAACTAACGTGAGATAAATTGGATTCGGGGTTCGTGTGAGACGCCCCAATCCAACAGGTTATGGGCCCAGAGCACGCTGTGTAAACTGCGCGATTTTGCCAAAAATGGAGTGAGACATTTTGGACTTAGAAAAATTTTCGGACTTAGAAAAATTTTAAGTGAGAAAATTTTTTTTGCATGAAAATTTTTTTAAGGAGAGAATAGTAATTCGCGAATTTTTCTGAGCATTGTGAGAAGCTTAAAAATACTTCGAAGTGAATTTTTCGACAGAAAATTATTTTTTTGTGAAAAATTTTCGAAGTTCAGAAAAAGTGATGATTTATTTTTACAAGTTAAAAATAGTGTTTGTCATCTTCTGTACTCCGGACTACAGGTAAAACTGAATAATTATTCATGGGAAGTGAGACCCAAATTAAAGTGAGTAAATTTCTTCAAATTCGAAGAAATGCATAAAATTTTACAAAAAGTAAAATTTATGCTGGCTAGCCTGAATTTCAAGAGAAATTCGAAATAAATGCATTTTTCTTAAATGACATGTCAGCCTTTAATTTAAGGTGAGAAAAATCAATTCTGATCAAATTGATTTTTGTGAGTTATTTTAAGTTGCGCAACTATAAAAAGTCGACTAATTGAAATTTATTTTTCAGGAAATAAATTTTACATGTAATTATTTTTTTTTACATGTTATTATGCACGAATTATTTTTCTGCATAATATTTTCGAAACTGTGAGAAATTTTCGAAAAAGTGAAAAATTAAAGTTCTAAGTTAATTTTAATTTTTTGTGTGAGTAAAATCAAACACCTCGTAATAAATTAACAGTGAGCTTTTCTTATCTTTTTAAATGGTATGGCTTTTCCGCCATTTAAAATTGTGAGAGGCATAAAGTGAGTTGCCGGGTAAGAAAATAATTTGTTACAATATTTCTCAGTGAGTTAAGTGCAAATGTGCGTAATTTATTTTTCCATAGTGCTGGAAAAAGGTTCGTCTGCGTTAGATCAGGTAGTTTTTGTCAAACTATTTTTTGTATGTTTTAATACAAGATCGTCTGTGAGAAATCGAAAAGAGGGTGAATTTCTTTCTCACAAGGGGAATTGAACTCGGAGGGAGTGTGTACAGGCCGCAGTAAGAGTGCCTTTTTGCCCTCTATTCCCTACGCAGTAGAAACGAACTGCACACACACGGGCTAAGTACAGTCGCGTTCAAAATGTCTGTAGACATATGTGTGTGTTAGAAATTACGTCGCAGCAGCATTTGCACGCGCCGAGAAATAGAGAAGAGTTCATGAACCGGTTCGTCACTAAAGAAAATGCGTAGAACCTTAACCATAAGGCCTGCATTTTATGTGACTTTTATTGAGTGCACGTGCAAGTACACAGTCACCTCCAAACAACCCCACACGTGTTGACACGAGCACTTGTCAAAGGGTTGTAAACAGAGCAATAAAATGCTATGTTAATTGAGGCACATTCCAAGAAATAGGCTTTTTGACAGTTTAGAAAACGTCGCACTTTTAGGCTCTTGTGGTGACGCACTTGTAAAGAGCCAGTAGAATTTCGAGTTAAAAATAAAATGGGAGGTACCCAACATTTGATTGGAACCTCTGGAGTGGCTATGCCTGCGCAGATCCTTTGTGGGGACAAATGCTAGCTAAAGTCAGAGTTGAAACTAGTTGGAAGTTCATTCCATAATTTTGTCTGGAAGAGTTAACTTCTACTTTTTTTCGAGTCCTCAGAGTAGTATTGTGGGACTTAGAAATATTTTTGGTGTTTGAAATATTTTCTAAACTCTGGACTTTGAAATTTTTCTCGAATTCTCAAGTGAGAATAATTTTTCGAAAATTTTTTTTCGAAATAAAAGTGCTTTTAATCTTGTTTTCGATAATAACTGCACCTATTTTTCAATATTTAATATTGACTGGAATCCGACCTCAAATATTTTGGAGAAGAAAAATTATTTTTCGAAATAATTTTTAAGTTGCAACTAGTGAGTGTCTACATTGGTACCAATTTATTTAAAGTGTAAAAGATTGCATGTAATCATCCTAAACAACCAAATTATTTAATTTTCGAAAAATATTTTAGTGAGAAAAAATATAAGTGAGAAAAATTTTTTGAGGGAGATAAAAATTTTTTTTTTCGAAATTAAATAAGCACCGAAAATAATGTTAATCATAAGAATGAACATTATTATTAAAACTTTCAAAGTGAGATATTTGAATAAAGTTTTATTGGAGAAAAACACTTTGAGTCTTGTCAGATCGAAAGACTCTTCTCCATTGATAAATAAATCAATGTTGAGAATGTGTGTCATTTTCAAAATAAATTTTAAATCAAAAGCTGACTAATTTATTTTGAAAACTCAGTGAGAAGTACTTATGTTCGAGAACATAAAAGTGAAAAATTTTCCAAAGTGAAATTTTTCAAGTTAAATTTTCGTCACAAAATTTAACAGACACACATCAGTGAGAATTTTATTTTAGTGAGAAAAATAAAAATAGATGGAAATTTTTTTTTCGAGATATTTATTTTGGTTCCTCTTGAGGAGAAGTCGCGAGAATATTTTCAACGAGGGACTCAGATGAATTTTCTCTTTAAAAATTTTCACAGTGAGACATCTATCGAAAAATTATTGGTGAGAATTTTTCTTTGAATTTTTGTGAGTCTAAATTCGAGAAAAATGAGTGTGGATAATTTTTCAGTGAGTTTTATCAAGAAAATGGAATATCTTGGCGACGTTATTCACATTTTCGGGTGTTTTTCTCCTAAGTTCCAAATATAGGTCAAGAGTGAGATTGACCTAGTGAACGAAATATATAAGTTCAGAAAGTAGGTCAACATAAGTGATTGACCCAGTGAACTATATATGTATCCTGTAATGGATACTGGTGCACATATTAAATGGTTGTTATAGGTTGCTACAATATAATTTGAACGTTCATTATTTAACAGTGAGTTTAATGGCCATTTTTTGAATAAAATCTCAAATGCCACTTGTGAGTTTTCAAATTCGAATTTATTTTCGAATTTTTATTTGGAGATTTTTACAAACGCTAAATTATTTAAAATTTAGTTAAGTCGACTCTGATATAGTTGACTAGTTTGTATGTGAAGCATGGTTTCCAGTGGAAGCGTGCTGGTTTTATTCGAAATTATTTAAATTGAATCGATTCATTGGTGTCTCTCAGTTCTACATGAATATGTAGCGGAACTGTAAAATATCACTGCTGATAGAAAAACAGTTGACTGGGGTGATTCAGTTCACTTATATTATTTCCAGTTAGAGATTCCCACGTATATTTTTCAATCATTAACGGTGAAAATGATTCCTTAAGGTTGAAAAATTACAAACGTAAAATCATACCAATTTTCAGTGAGTTTGTGAGTAAATTGGTCAGTGGCATTAAATTTTTCTGCGGTGAGAGTGAGCTTATTTTTATGGTGGAGAACTTCAGGGTGTCCAATTGACTACCGTCGTGCTGGGTGTAGTTTAGACACCTCACGGTACAATAGTTCATCTGTGGTTTGAACTTTTACTTTTCTTGGGACTTGTGTGTGCACGCATAAGCTCTTGACCTAAATTGACAGTGAGAACTAACGTGAGTGTTATCAATTTTAGTGTTAAAAACCAAGATTAGCTCCACTTATAAAAATAAGAGAAAGAGAGGTTCAGTGAAAAGAATTGTTGGACTTGATAAACCCACAATTCGGCTGATTTACATTGAAGTTTCAATGTTATCTCCAAAGTCAGTTTTACCTTCTTTCAACAAAGCGTCGCCTATTGTTACAGAAATTGTTGAGGCCATCGTCGTATAGAAAAGGATCAGACGACAAATTATGGATAATCCTCAGAAATTTCTTGATGGTGAGGAGGGTTACCGTGAGAAAACTAAAACTTTGCCGAAAGTGAGACGGTCAAAGAGAAATAGTGGTACTGTTATTAACTTGAACACTTCCGATGTGGTAGGACTTCGACCTGCTGAGTGTGAAGCACCAATGTTGGGGTCGAGTATGCCAGTCGTGAGCAACGTTTCGGAAAGTGCGTCCGAACATGTGATTGTGGAACCCGTCACACAAACGTTAATTCAAGTGCCCTATCAGACACTGGCGGATATGCTCAATGCGGGCATTGAGGTAAATGCTAATGATACAGCAGCATTATCTGCTCTTTATGAGAAGATAAAATCGGTTCTTGATAAGGCCGAGAAAAACCTCGAGGAGGAAGAGGAGGCTTTACTTCGTAGTGAGGACGAAGGGGATATGCCATCAGTGAGTAATATGGCTACCCAAAGGGATACGCCATCGGTAAGTAATGTGGCTACCCAAGGTGATTCTCTGCTTGCAAATTTAACTCCTGAAACGGAAAATTTGCCAAGTACGTCCAGACAGTCAGACTTAGCCTTTTTAAATTCTGAACATTTCACAGAATTAGTCCACGCTGTAAGTGAACAACTCGGAGGGAGTAGATCACATCTGTTTCCAAGTACTAGGGAAGGCAGTAATATCACCACAGTGAGACCATTAACAGAGTTAGATTTTGGTGGTAAAGATAATATTCGGAGGACTTATCGTTTATCTGCTACTTCCCGATGGGACCTATGGTACGATTGCCTTATCAGTGAGTTACAGGCAAAAGGTCTACGGTACATAGTTGAGAGGGAGTCATTCCCGCCTATGCCTTCTGGAATGTTAGAACAGAAGAAGCAGGCGGTACGTGACATAATCATCAACCGGATTGATGATAGATTCCATACAAAAGTAGTTAACGTAATGGATCCTAAGGAAATGCTTAAAACCTTAGAAACGTACAAGAAACGTGAGATAAATGTCACGTCGTTTAATGTGAGGAAACGACTTAATAATTTGAGATATGACCCCAAGAAACAGACAGCGGCTCAGTTTATTGAAAAATTTGAGGATTTAATTCGTAATTACGAAAATCTGGACGAAAGGCACGACTTGTCTGAGGCAGAGAAAACGGACGCCTTCTTTAATGCTGTCAAGTGGGGTCTCCCCTCACTTATTGAACAGCAGTTTAATTATAGGATGTTAACAGAGAAGTCTTTAACTAGAGACCAAATTATATCATACATGTTACAAAAGGAAGTAACATCTGCTCCTCCCCCGCCAGTTAAGGGCAAACGTGAGAACAGTAAAAGTGAGACAAATACCACTACAGCCCTCCTCGTAACTCCATCTAAAGTGAATAAACGTAAACGTTTTTCACGAAATAGTGGGTCTTTCTCTGCTCCTCCTCGAAAATTCCACAAAAGGAATACAAAGAAGAACCGAAATTTTTCCCAGGCGCCTCAAAAAGGTTTTAAGCAGAAAAATTTTTCTTCTCAGCACGGTCAGGCTGTCGGCAGAAATGTGCGTTGTTTTAACTGCCAGAATCGAGGACATTTAGGCAGAGATTGTACCAATCCGCCAAGGCAGAATGTTTGTTTTCGGTGCAACCAAGAAGGTCACAAGGCTGCGGACTGTACTGTTCAGTTTAATCAGGTTAATACTCAACCTCAATCGCAGCGCCCGAAAAAGACAAACAAACCAAGGACCGGACTCATACCCCAAGGCCAGGCTATGATGGTGCGACCTGCTGTGGAATATTATCAAGGACCAGCAGATGTGTCGGCGTTTTATCCACCGGCTCCATCGGCACAGTTTGTCTCACAAACTTCTGTGTCAGATGTAACTTATCAAGTACCTCAGTATGCGCCGCCTTCGTCTTCCATTTATGGATACGGTATGACGCCTCCATCGGTGTTGACTCCAATGTCACCCGTAGCGTATGGGAATTTTCCCAGATGTCCGCCTGTGAGTCCTAACTACTGCCTACCAGCTTGCGTCTCGCCCGCTCCGTGGAATGGTTATAATACTTCCATTCCTCCGCCACCGAGTCCACACGTCATACCGCCTTCGGCATATATGGTACGCAGCCCTGGTGCTGCTAATGTGGTACCTGGCAATACGGATGGTAAGGGCTTCTACGCAATATCGTTTATAATCGATTCTGGTGCGACGGAACATATCGTCAAAGATGGTGAGATTTTGACGAACATGCGAAAATTCTTTCAGCATGTAAACAGTGCGAACAAAACTGCCTCTCTGTGCGTTCGAGCAGTTGGTGACATCCATGTGAGGGATAGTCAAGGTGTTCATATGTGTTTACAGAACGTTCTGTATGCCCCAGCCTTGTCGGAAAATTTATTTTCCATCCGTAAGTTCACGGATAACGGTTTTAAAGTCATTTTCGACAGAAATACTTGTCGCATATATGATCCATATCTACACAAGATGTGTTTTGAGGGTCACTATCGGTCACCCACTTGGGAAATTACCTTGAGATTTGTGCCACCAGGAACAGCTTCAAAGCCCAAGTATACTGATTCGATCAGTCAAATGTATCCTCTCGTTACCACATCTGGTGATAGACCGCATAGGGGTTTCCACATTTCGCATTTGGAGGGAGGATTAGTGAGCGAATCTTCTGCGGAAAATGATGGAGAGAGTGGAACCGGGGAAGTGAGTACAGTGAGCGCCCCAGCTGTGAGTCAGCAAAACGTGAGACCTGGCACAAGTTCCGCTCATGGAAATGAGAAACAGTTCCAACCCCCTAGAGCTAAAAAGTCCATATTAGACCGCGTAAACATGGATAATACCATGAAAATCACAGGCAACAAAGATGACTCAAATTCTGAAAGTGAGGATTCAGAAAACAGTGAGAATGGTAACTACAGGGAGAATAGTAACCAAATTGCTAATATATCTGAAGGGATGTACTGGCATAATAAGTTAGGACATGTATCCTTAACTTATTTAAAACAATTGAGTCGCAAATACACAGAACTCAAAAATGTCAAGTTTGAGAATGACATTTTGAATTGTGAGATATGTATCTTAGCGAAAATGGCTAAGTTACCATTTAAGGAAATACGAACTCGTTCAGGCAGACCTTTACAAATTATTCACTCTGATGTGATGGGACCTATCAAACCGATAACCCATCCAAATAAAAAGAGGTTTATAGTCATATTTGTGGATGACTATTCTCGAGTAGCAATGGCGTATGCTATCAAGAGAAAAAGTGAGGTAGGTTCTTGTTTCGAAACGTTCTTGAAAAATGCACGGAATGAGTTGGGCTCCGATGCAAAAGTGTGCTTTCTAAGAACGGACCAGGGTACTGAGTTTACAGGTGGAAAGGTGAAGGAAATACTAGACCGTGAGAAAATCAGTTTACAACTCGCCCCACCTGAAACACCAGAACACAATGGTGTCGCTGAAAGGTTTAATCGGACATTACAGAATAAAGTGAGATCTATGATGATAGATAGCAGATTACCCAAAACAATGTGGGATTTGGCAGTAACTGCGGCTGTACATGTTTATAATTGAATGCCTCATAGGTCGATTAATTACGAGATACCTTTCAAGCGATTCGTACCCAATTTTGAGCTTCAACTGAACTCGGTGAGACGTTTTGGTTGTATAGCCTACGTGAGGGTCCCAAAACAGATGTTAGTAACTGTTATTCGAAACTTGAACGAAAAACCTTCAGACAAATTCTCACAAAAGGGATTGAGAACCATATTTGTGGGATATGTCTTTTCTGGATCTTTAGTATATCATCCGGAATCAGATACACTCATAGAATCGAGACACATTCGATTTAATGAAAATCTGGTATATGGTGATCTGTATAAGACACCTGAAAGTGAGTCAAATAGTTCAGATAGTGGGAAATTTGATCTATTTGAACCGGATGATAATGAGGTTAGTCACAGTGAGGAAGAAGTAGTTCGTGTTCCTGGTAAAAGAGGGAGACCCAGGAAACGAATACTCAGTGAGGACGATATTCCACTAAGTGAGTTGTTCCAAACAAAGTCCAAGAAATGTGTTAGAAGACCAAATTACGATTTGCGTTTTCAACACAACAGTGCGGCATTCATGAGTCAACGTGAGGACGAAGAGGCTCTTGATGAAGCTATCTATTTAATGTTAGCTGAGGTATGTGCGGATCCTCGGTCATACGCGGAGGCGATGGCATCTCCTCAAAGAGCTAAGTGGGAGCTCGCTATAAAAGAGGAATTGGACTCAATGAAGGAGAATTGCGTTTGGGACATAGTGGATAAACCTCGTGTCGATAAAGATGGCAAACGTGTGAATGTCATTGATTCTCGTTGGGTGTTTAAAGTGAAGAAGGACACCAACGGTATCGACAAATTTAAAGCTCGTCTGGTTATCAGGGGTTTCAAAGATAGAAACGAGTACGAGCTCAAGGAGACGTACGCCCCTGTTGCAAGGCTATACTCAGTGAGAACGTTATTAGCCATTGCGAATAAATATGATCTGAATATAATTCAGATGGATGTCAAAACAGCCTTTCTAAATGGTGTGTTAGAAAGAGACATCTATATGGAGATACCAGATGGAGTTGAGCTTGAATTATCTGATCGTAAGAATAAAGTGTGTAAACTCTTACGAGCAATCTATGGATTGCGAATAAGTCCTAAGTGTTGGAACAGAAAATTCACTGGAGTAGCTGAATCTGTTGGACTTAAATCAGACGATAAAGATCCATGTCTATTTACCTGGCATGAAGGAGACAGATTCATCACGTTATTATTATACGTAGATGATATGCTCCTAACTGGTAATGATAATCGAAAAATAGACGATATCATTCAACAGTTGTGTCAAGTATTTAAAATTACTATACTCGGAGAACCAAAAGAGTTTTTGGGAGTTGAGATAGTCCGAGATAGGAAAAACAGAGTGATGTATTTACATCAAAAGACATATGCTGGAAAAATCTTAAAAAGATTTGGCATGTCTGAATGTAAAATAGTGAGTACTCCGATGGTGACGAGACAAGTGAGAAATCGGAAGTTGAAAGACTTCATTGAGGGTAAGTCTTCTGGGTCTAGTTCTGAACAAGTTCTAACTAAGCAAACAAATAAGCAAAAGTTATTTCCTTATCGAGAAGCTGTAGGTAGTCTTCTGTATTTAACTGGAGCTACCAGGCCTGATATTTCTTACGCTGTTAACATGATCAGCAGAAATCAAGAGAATCCGACAGCTGATGATTGGGCTGAAGTGAAACGGATTTTGAGATACCTGAGAGGTACTCTTGAAAAAGGCCTAACCTTCAAAGGTGAGAATGAAGAGTTGACAGCTTACTCAGATGCAAGTTTTAAGGACTGCATCGTGACTGGCAGATCCACAGCGGGATTTGTTATTCGCATGTTTGGCGACACAGTCCATTGGCGTTGTATGAAGCAAAAGGTGGTTGCTACATCAACTTGTGATGCCGAGTATATTGCCATGGGAGATACTGCGAAGGCAGTGTTGGCAGTTCAATATATTATTGAACGTGTATTGCAAAAAGACGTTTGTTGTAAATTAAACTGTGATAATCGATCAGCGTTAGATTGTATCGATACAAGCGGTGGACCAAAGCTCATGCATTTGTCTTTGAAACAGCATTTCATAAGGTCTATCAGAGAGACTGGGCAAATAGAAACTTCCTGGGTTCCCTCGGATGAGCAGTGGGCTGATATAATGACTAAACCGTTGGCTTTGGGTACCTTTGAAAAACTACGTACCCTGATATTGAATGATAACTAACAAATCGTTAATGTTTATTTCAGGACATCAGTGAGACTCCTGAATGGATTAAGTGGAGGAAAGGACAATGCCAAAACAGAAATCCTTCCTCCTACTTCCAAAAATAAGTTAACGACCGCACGTACGGCGGACACAAATTAGTACTGTAAAACTATTTGTATTGGAAACAATGTGTTCGTTTATATGTAATTGAGACCATATATGTAAGTGAGTACATAACAGAGTGTACGAACAATTGTTGTAAGTGAGTCATGCATTAAAAGCATTCCAAATGTTAGTTGTCTTTTCAGTGGTACGATATGAACACAGTTAGGTTTTTATGCCGATTGAGGTAATGGCTTTTCCTAACACAAATTTCAACAAGGGCGATGTTGAAATGAGGAGGTTTTTAAAAGAGAGTGTTTCCTCCTAAGTGAGTCAGAGTTTTATCCTTTGAGTAAGGACTTTCTCTGAAATAGAGTTTTCTTCCGAGGAAGAGGAAGTTTCTCTAAAATACAAAGTTTTATCTCGTGAGTCGAGAAGTTTCTTTGTAAGTGAGTAAACAGAGTTTTTATTCACTGGGAGAGTGAAGTTTTTCTCTGAAAATAGTACAATGATACTAATTATATCTGTTGAGATATAGGTGGAGTTTTTACCTTGCGAGTTTCTCCATCAACACAGACAATGGTCATAAAGTTGGAGTTTTTACAACGAGATTTTCTCCAACGTAGATGAATGCAAACATTCAGACTGGAGTTTTTGAAATTGAGATTTTTCTCCAGAATACATAGTGCGATGGAGTTTTTACCAGAATTTTCTCCATAACAGAAATTGGAGTTTTTATATTGAGACTTTTCTCCAATAATAGTGCGTCTGGAGTTTTTATATTGAGACTTTTCTCCAGAATACATCGTGAGATGGAGTTTTTACTTGAGTATTTTTCTCCATAACCTAAAGTGAGTAGGGAGTTTTTAAATTGTGATTTTCTCCCTAATGTGGAGTTTTTGTAAACTTTCTCCACAGACAGACTGAATTTTGTATTGTAAAGTTATTAAGTTAACTGTAACCACTCCGAATATTGAGGAGGGAGTGTTGGAATTGGACGCACTGTGTGAAAGTCAATATACCTACGTGGTTACACTGTGAGAAGGTGGAGCTACGTAGATGCGTGAGTCTTTTGAGCTTTACAGAGTTGGTGCGTACTTCTCTGTACCAGTTCACCAGTGCAGTCAGTCTCTCTACTACAAGGCCTTGAGTAGGTACTTCTAACAGTACAACCAGCTAGCTAATAGAGACATGGGCCTTAGCACAGGAGCTCTAATAAAAGTTATTCAGTCTAAATACAGTTTTGTTATTTTTGACTAAGTACATAACTAACGTGAGATAAATTGGATTCGGGGTTCGTGTGAGACGCCCCAATCCAACAAAAACAGTAACATGTTTTTTTTAATTTGCCATAAGCTTTTTCATTAAATTAATCCCTCCTGGGGACAAACAGATTTCTTTAATGTTGTTTTTATTTGATAAGATTGGTTTTTTAGTCGCCAATAAACTTTATATCTAAAAAAAAAAAATTGACAATTGTAACATACACTGTTGCCTACTTTAATGACGCATAAAATAGGCAATTTTTTAGAAATGTGTAAAATTATCGATTGGGCACATGCACTGACCAAAGTTTTACTCAGAAAACCACATACACTCCTTTCTAGAGATCCCTACCAACCACCAGACGTTTTTTTCGTTTCCTGAAAAATTTGGTTTTTGTAACATACACTGTTTTCTTTGACAACGCTTCAATTTTGCAATGTCTGAAAGAAAAAAAAAATCTGTATTAACCATTATAATTTCAGTTTGATCCAACATAATAATAAGATTAATTTTAGTTATTTATTCAATTCCCATTGAAAATTTCTAACAAGTCGTATGATGATAGTCAGGTACCTACTATTAGTCTGATTCATTCAAAACGAAAGTAGAGAATGTGGCTGGAGAAAATGAAGAAAAACCAAAATTTTGTTTTCTCATTGGTTCAAGCCTTTGTGACGTCACGCATTTCTTAAGTATAAATCAGACTAAAAATATTTATTTTATTTACCTTTAATACGTTCATGTTCTTCATAATTCCTGTGAAATGTTTTCCTCTCATTCATAACCTGGAATAAAATAATAATAACTATTGTGGGGACAATACGAACTAGAATATAAATTAACTAAGTACAGACGTAATATGTACGAGTACATATTGTCAGTGTCCGCCACAAGGCAGGATGCTGCTTCATGGTCATGAACCAAACCGGTTTCACATACTCGTAGATAGACGCAGTGCGTCTATCAAACATATAATAAAAACGTCAGTTTAACAACTATTTTGTATCTGTCTCTCATGGATGACTATTGACACCTGGATACTTATCTGTGTACAGAAAGTACCAGGTAACTATGGCTGTTCAGACGCAGCTATAACAATGTCTTAAAGGATATTTTCATTGGAAATATACCTATTTAGGTATTTATTGGTCCTACCAATAATTTACCTAAAGTGGTAACCTTTCCGACGTGAAATAAACTTGGAGTCAGATAAAAGGGTAGACTATACGAGCCCCTATAGCCCCAGTGGAAACACTGTACGGAAGAGTAGTGAATTATTTTGCTTGCAAAATTTTCCTACTAAGGTGCAAGCCTCTTCGGAGTTGATCCACCATTGCAAAAGGAGTTGAAATATACTTCCAAATAGAATTAAAAATTCTAAGTTCAATTTACTCGAGATTCGAGTGCAAAGTAAAAAAAACTTTGTAAAACTGAATAGAAAATTCAGAAAATTTTCAGAAGTCCATACCTGAATATTTTACAAAGTAAAAAAATCTCGAAATAAATTGCAACAAGCAAATTGTAAAATTTTGAATGTCTGGTATTCGAAAATCACAGAAAAGTGATCCACCAGAAAATTCAGATTTACAACAAACTGATTTTGAAAGCTTCAGTACACTAGACTTGACTCTAGCTGAAAATACTGATTTAATTCCACCAGAAAATCTTACACAAATTTCAAGAGAAAATTTGTCTCTAAGATTTTTGAATAATACCTCTATAGTTGAGTCACCAGTAGTGACACCTTCGAGTGCAGAGCAAAGCTTCACACAAGAAGAAAACATGTCTAAAGACATACACATCTCGCTACCATCATTTACTCCTCAAAAAGTCGATTTGTGGCTAAAAGCTGTCAAAGGCAAATTAAAAGCTCATGGTGTCAAAGATGAAGACCTCTTCAAAAGGATCCGAATGGACATGCCATTAGAAATAATAGAGCGAGTACCAGAAGTAGTAGAACCTTCTGCAGCCCAAGATACTTTCGACTGGTTTGCTACACAACTAAAAGAAGTGTATGGCAAAACAAAGGAGCAAAATATAAGAGAATTGCTCACAAAGCTAGAGCTTGATGATGAAGGTCCAAAAAGACTTATGGAACGCATGATTGAAAAGGCGGGTACAGATATAACCCCTTTTATCATTGCAGATCTCTTTAGACATGCACTGCCCAAAGAAATGTCCAGGTTGATTATCTCACTAGAGAGTGACACCGAAATTAAAACAGTAGAAGACTTAAAAAAGCTAGCTGACAGAGCTGAGAAAATTTTTAAGTTTGAAAAAGATATTACCTCTCCTAAAAAGCATGTACATGCTGTATCATTTACAAAAAAGGAGAGTAGCTTCAAAAATGAGTCAAGCAATGATCCACAAACCTTGAGAAAGGAAATCAACGATTTAAAGAGCACTGTTGGTAATTTAAAGAAACAAATGGATAAAGTGTTACTAAGCATAGGCAATTCTGGAGGCCGAAATACGGGTAATTCATCCCAAGGCCAAAATTATAGTCAAAACCGCCAAAACAGGAGTAGAGAGCGTGGCAATCGACGCCGATCGCCCTCTCCACAGCGAATTGACTACAGCAAGCCAGAAAATCAAGGAAAGTGCAAATATCACATACTATATGGTGATAATGCATTCCACTGTACTATACCATGTACAGAAAGTGGAAAGCCACTTGCCCCCAAGCCTGAAAGAAAGAATCAGTCAAACTAAATTGCGGGGCCATTATGGCGACAAATGACCTCGCAAATAAGTACTCCCGAAGACTGTTCATTAAAGATCATGATTCACAAACATGGTTTCTAATTGATACAGGCTCTGATGTATCATTAATACCTGCCACTAATGATGAGTTCACCAAAGAACCATGTAGACATTTATATGCAGCAAATGGTACACCAATAAGAGTTTTCGGTGAGAAATTAGTTGAGTTCAATATTGGAATCAGACGAAGCTTAAGATGGGTTATGCAAGTTACAGATGTTGAAACAGCAATATTAGGTGCTGATTTTCTAGAGCATTTCGATCTTAGTCCTGACCTTAAAAGAAAATGTCTAAGAGATAATGAGACTGGAATAAAAGTCACTGGTTTTGTCAAAATGACTCCTTTACCAGAAGTTAAAACCATCAAAGAAGAAAATGAATGGATTAAAATAATTAGAGAATTTCCTGGTATAGAAATTTCCACCACAGAAAAGAAATCTACATACAAAACCGAAGTTACACATGTATTAGAAACACCACCAAATTGCAGACCAGTAAAAGCTAGAGCCAGAAGGTTAACACCTGAAAAACTCAAAGCAGCCAAAGTAGCTATATACAAAATGATAGCTGATGGCGAAATGAGGCCTAGCAAAAGCGATTGGTCATCTCCAATACACATGGTCATGAAAAGTGACAGCACTTGGAGAATAACAGGCGATTTCAGAGCCTTAAATGCAATTTGTAAAAATGATAGCTACCCAGTACCAAACATTATGGATTTTAACCAAACCATGAAAGGTAGCAAAATCTTTTCTAAAGTGGATTTAAACAGAGCATATTGGCAAATCCCCATGAACGAGGAAGACATTAAAAAGACAGCAGTTATTACTCCATTTGGGCTCTTTGAATCTATGAAAATGCCAAATGGACTTAAGACCTCTGCACAAACCTTCCAACGTTTTATAGACAGCCTTTTAAGAGGACTAGATTTTGTTTATGCCTACATAGACGACATCTGTATATTTTCAGAAAATAAAGAACAGCATAAACATCACCTTCGCCAACTTTTAGCAAGACTGGATGAAGCCGGACTCACCATAAACGTTGCTAAAAGCGAATTTGGCAAGGATGAAGTAGATTTTTTGGGATATAACATCAGCCAAGGTGGCATTTCACCTAAAAGTAAAAAAGTACAAGCCATCTTGGACTACCCACCCCCTAAGGACATGCATGGACTTAGACGGTTTTTGGGTATGACGAATTTCTATCGTAGATGTATACCCCAAGCTGCACACACAATGTTAGTGCTTCATGAAATGACAAAAGGGTGTAAAAAGAAAGACAAAACCCCTATATCTTTCAATGAAGAGCAGTTAAGAGCTTTTGAAGCCACAAAAGCCAAACTAGCTAATGCAGCAATGATAGCTCATCCTGATGAAAATTTGGACATAATTCTAGCCACTGATGCTTCAGATTTTGCTATTGGAGCAACACTGTATCAGATCAGTGGAGAGAGTCGCCAACCCTTGGGCTTTTTCTCAAGGAGACTAAGTACTACCGAGACTAAGTATAGCACTTATGACCGGGAGTTACTGGCTATATTTGCCGGAATTCGGTATTTCAAACATATGCTTGAAGGAAGGGTTTTCTCTGTGTATACTGACCACCGTCCTATCACATATGCATTCAAGCAAGGCAGTGACCATGCTTCACCGAGGCAAATAAGGCAACTGGATTATATTGGCCAGTTTACTACTGATATCCGGTACATCAAGGGCGAAGACAATGAGTCTGCTGACGCCCTTAGCCGTGTTGATCAGATTAGTGTAAAACCAATATTACCTTATGAAGAAATAGCACAGGCTCAGTCAAAATGTACAGAACTGAAAGACCTGTTGCAAAATAAAAACACTTCACTAAAATTCGAGATGAGAAGCATTCCAGATAGTGATGTATTACTTTGTTGTGATGTTAGCACTCAACACACAAGGCCATTTATTCCTAAAGAGTTTAGAATAATGGCCATGAAAAGTGTACATGACCTCTCTCATCCAGGCCCCAAAAATACAGTCAAATTAATGACCAGTCGTTTTGTGTGGCCAAGAATTAAAAGCGAAGTATTTAATTGGGCAAAAGCATGCCATGGTTGCCAGCTTTCCAAAATTGGAAAACGAACTAAGACACCCATTGGTACCTTTAAACCCACTCAACGCTTTAAGCATGTACATGTAGACATTGTAGGTCCACTACCAATGTCACATGGTAAAAAATATTTGATGACAATGATTGACAGAGCTACGAGATGGCCTGAAGCCGTCCCTATGGATGATATTAGTGCAGAAAGTGTTACTAAAATTTTATACCATACATGGATAGCCCGATTCGGAGTCCCAGAAAACATAACCACAGATCAGGGTAGACAGTTTGAGAGTAAACTATTTGCAAACTTAGCAAAATACATTGGTGCCAAAAAGAACACCACCACCGCCTACCATCCACAGAGCAATGGAAAAGTAGAAAGGTGGCATAGAGCTCTCAAAGCCTCCATCATGGCTGCAGATATAACTAATTGGGTTGATGCACTCCCAACAATTTTGTTAGGATTGAGATCCTCAATACAGACTGATTCAGGATATAGTGCTGCTCAGCTAGCACTCGGCGAGGAGCTAAGACTGCCTGGTGATTTTTTCAACAAAGTTGAAAATAATGATGCAGAGGAAATCATTTTTAACATGAGAAAAATTGCCAACAAATTTGTTGCGCAACCTGCACACCATGGCACGCCACCTGTATTCGTGTCGAAACATTTAAAATCTGCAGACTTTGTCTATGTACAAGTTGACACCCCTCGAACTGGCTTTCAAAAGCCATATAGTGGTCCTTATAAAGTTTTGCAAAGGTTTGAGAAAACTGTGCAAATTAAAATATTCGAAAATGAACGAATAATAAGTTGGGATAGGTGCAAACCTGCTTTTATGGTGAAAGAGAATATTAGTATCAATTCTCCCATTAATATTTCCATACCTGTCGAAATTGCTCAAAGTCCAGAAAAATCAGAAATTAAAAACGTTGATCTGCCTTCAAACTCTCAAAGCACGCAACCAATCATCCATCTACTGCCAGACAGAGATGACGAACCGGTTCGACAAAGACGAAACATCACGTTTGACAACAATGATGACGTCAGAACATTTGAAAGGCATGAGCCACCATCTCGAGTGAGTCATAATGCACGACCATCAAGAAAGAGTGTGCATGAATCAACGAAAGATAAAAATCGAGAATATTATAATCTCCGTTCAGGTAGACAAAGAGAACACCTCGAACAGACAAGTACAGTCCGACCCAAAACAAAGCCATGTGCTTCGAAAATTCAAAAACCAGAAAAATAAAAGCTGAATATCTCAGCCCCTAAAAGAGCTACAAAGACCGCTCAAGTTCCAACGACCTCTACGTCCATAGACGAATCGACCCCTAGTGAAGTCTCGACCCCCATACCAAAAAAGTATGGCATCCAAGTTAAAAGGAAAGATCGAGTACAAACTAGAAGTCAGACAAAGAAAGAGGCTAAATAGAGAACAAATTCGAAGTAAAATACAACAATAAATAATTGTTACAATTAAAATCGATGCAATACCTATCAGGTGAAGAAGATTAACTTCTCACAGATAGATGGGTGCACAAAGCAAACAAAAACCGTCATCTGTTCCACTGAAAAATCAGGGCAGTTGGTGTCTTTGCTTTTTATTGATTTTATATTGAGAAATGGCTAATACGTCTACTGCTGCTGTCATGTCTGTTGCAGAGGAGTTCGAAAAGTTAGAGGTTGAAGTGGAAACTATCCTATCAGCTGAACCGAAAGGGGAAGCTTCGGGGGTAGAAGCCATGGAAACCTCGACTCCAGAGCCCTCTATAACTGAAAGTATTTCTGATGTTCCAAAAGATGTTACTCCTAAAGTCGAAAATGTTGAATCCAAGAAATCTATTCTGATACCTCCTCGAAAGGATGATCCTAATAGAATTTTCAAGCGGAAAAAAGTTGTACTAAACAACCCCCCGCCTCCTCAACCTCCTACGACTTTCGAAGACAGACAAGCTCAAAGGAGAAGTACCCTCCACAACTTCTATCGGAGGAGAAGGTTCACTCAAGACCTTCGGATGTTCCGAGGTCTAGGTGAAACTTTCCTTCACCTCCTGGAGCAAAGTACTGCTCCACCTCCTTCGAGAGGATGGAAGAATCGTGGTAGAGGTCAGAGAGGAAGACATGCTTGAAATGTCTAGACTTTAGTTAGTCAAGTAAAAAATAATAAAAAAATAAAAAAGCCAAAAAATATATAAAAAGCAAAAGTCTTTATAAGACACCAAAAAAATAAATCTTTTTGCAAAGTTCGTGAAAACGAACCCATCATTGAACTTACTGATGAAATAAAATTCTCAGTAAAAATTTCTAAGTCCAGAATAGTTCATGATGGTACATAATAAAACAAACACTTCACTAAGTCAAAGTGAATTTATGTAAGTACTCTGTATACTTCATAAAATCACAACATAAAAATAAAATCATTACTCGAAGTTATAAATTTTTAACTTCGATGTCAAATGAATAAATTCTCAAAGTTACAAAAATTAAACTTTGATGAAAACATAAAATTTTGCCCCTCAAAAGAGGAGAAGTCAAAATTAAAAGTCAAACTTCTCAAAAGAGTAAGTGACGAATAAAATAAAATAAAAAAAAAAAAAAAAAAAAAAAAAAACGAGTGTACAAAATTGAGTCAAAAGACCAAGTCAAAAATCATAAAATCTCCTTCCAAAAAAGTGAAGTCGAGTCATGAGTAAACTGTATAGGCTTATACAGTTGAAAATGTATTAAAAAGAATGTCCAAGACTACCAGAGTCGATAGCCACTCAGGAGAAACCTAATTGGTTCACTGGGGGGGGCTACTGTGGGGACAATACGAACTAGAATATAAATTAACTAAGTACAGACGTAATATGTACGAGTACATATTGTCAGTGTCCGCCACAAGGCAGGATGCTGCTTCATGGTCATGAACCAAACCGGTTTCACATACTCGTAGATAGACGCAGTGCGTCTATCAAACATATAATAAAAACGTCAGTTTAACAACTATTTTGTATCTGTCTCTCATGGATGACTATTGACACCTGGATACTTATCTGTGTACAGAAAGTACCAGGTAACTATGGCTGTTCAGACGCAGCTATAACAATGTCTTAAAGGATATTTTCATTGGAAATATACCTATTTAGGTATTTATTGGTCCTACCAATAATTTACCTAAAACTATCAATTGATATTCTTATAGAACAATTTCATCAAAATTTTCTTTGAAAAGTACTTGGTTTGGTAAAAGTCGAGCGTTTTCATAAGCTTTTGATAAAACTGAAGTTTATTATTTTAGAACCAAAACGACGCATCTTTTTACTATGTAACCTATTCTATTGGATTCGTGTAATTAGAAAATTTCATCATCATGCATTTAAACACAGGAGTACAAAATATGAGGATATGAAAATCAGTAGCACTGTTTTAACATTGTGATCTTTGAAAATAGAGTTATAGATAAGTTAAACAGAAGTTGATAAAAATAAAAATAATTGAACCGGTGAGATGCAAAATAAGTTAAGTTATATTTTCTACTTTTTACAAGAAACCAAAAAAAAAAAAAATAGTATAAAAATTTCTTCATCGTTTTTTAGACGTCGATGTTGAGTTTGTACCAAAGGTACTTTGTGTGAGACTTGTGCGAATAACTTGGATAGCAGACTTATTGACCTTCAAAGGGAGTACTCGAGTACGAAGACCAGCCGCCTAGGTAATTGCTGCCAAGGGGAATACAAAAATTTAAGAAAGAGAAAAACCTGTATCTAAAGAAGTTTGGAACGAAGAATAAAAAATCGTTTTTTATGTAAATTAGAATTTTGGGTGATTAAAGTGCATTAAAAGAGAATTTGAATGCCTAATTGTCAAGAAAAAAATATATCCATGAGTGAGAATCGATAAACAAGGTGAAAGACACGAAGTTGGCTGGGTAAAAGATTGGAAAGTGTTCAAAAACAGATTCCATATGAAACAATTCGTGTCACTGCCTAAGTACAATTCTTAGAAAATGAAGGGCAACATTGAAGACTAATTCAATGAGCAGTAGAAATGATTACCTACAGAAAAATAAAAGTAGAGTAACAAACGCAGTGCAAAATTAAGCTAGAAAAACCAAAAGTTCTAGGCGTACTTTTGAGCTGGAAACTCCTTAAAATTGTCATTTTGGCTTCCAAAGCGCAAATGCGCAACAGTGTGTTGTAGGGTGCAAACCACCCTATTTTTGATGTTTTGTATCGTATTTATAACAATATCTGGCCACCACAAGTCAAACGCAATTTAGGTTCGTCAAAACATTTTTCTTTTCCGTCTTTCTTGATAAGAATTATTTTCGTGTAATTCTACTTGAATTCCTGTTGAGATGGATTTTCCTTTAGTATAATTCATGTCATTTAAAAATTATTTTTCACTTGAAAGTACGAGTATATTTTTCTTTTCTTGAATATTTAATTTTCTTGTTGAAAAGCTGATTCCTGTTTTGCTGAAGTATTCTTTTTCCAGTTACGTAAGCCAGATTAAGGATTAGCATTGAAGTTATCCTTCTTATTTAATTCGTTTCATCATAAGTTTTCAATGCATCTCTTAAATAATTTAACAAGTGCTTTTTATTTGTTTTATTTTAAGATGTGTTGTTAAGATTATAACAATGGAGTGAAGGGAAGCGATATTTACAAGATGAAAGAAGGCTGCAGAGTTGGGTTAATTTTATTCTCTAATATTAATTAATAAAATTAGGAGAACCATGTAATGAGTACATAATTATTGCACCCTCTGGGGTCTACATCTTTTGCATTGATTTTTGATTTGGCAACTTTTGGACATTTGATTCGCGTGTTTTTGTGTTCAGAAGTTTAGTTCATTTATTTTCAAACACTACAGTGTAAAAGAAATTACCTGTATTTTGCCTATTCCACGCTCTTGCACCGTTTTTTAGACGTCGATGTTGAGTTTTTGTAGTTTGTACCGAAATTTACTTTGTGTGAAACTTATGTGAATAACTTGGATAACAAACTTATTGACCTTCAGAAGAAGTACTCGAATACAAAGACCAATCGCCCCATGGAATCTGCTGTCAATGAGATCACCAAACTTTGAAGACTAAGAAGAAAGAGAAAAACGTGTACCTAAGGTAATTTAGAATGAAGAAGAAAAAATTTTTATTTAAATTAGAATTTTGGGTAATTGAACTGCATTAAAATAGAATTTGAATGCCTAATTGTAAAGAAAAAAATATGTCTATGAGTGAGAATCGATAAACAAGGTGAAAGACACGAAGTTGGCTGGGTAAAAGATTGGAAAGTGTTCAAAAATAGATTCTATATGAAACAATTCGAGTCACTGCCTAAGTACAATTCTTAGAAAATGAAGGGCAACATTGAAGACTAATTTAATGAGCAGTAAAAATAATTACAGAAAAATAAAAGTCGATAACTTATTATGTAAATTAGAACTCTGGGTGATAGAACTGCGTCATGAAAGAATTTGAAAACCTAATTTTCAAGAAAAAAATAATTGTATGTGTATGAGTGAGAATGGATAAACGAGATGATGGACACGAAGCTGGCTGATGAAAAGATTGGAAACTTTTCAAAAACAGATTTCATACCAAAAAATTCTAACCACAGCTTAAGTACAATTTTTAGAAAATAAAGAGCAACATTGAAGACTAATTTAATGAGCAGTAGAGATAATTATAGAAAAATTAAAATAAATAACTGTATGAAAAAAGAAGGCAAGGCAAAGAGTGCCCACTCTAAAGCTGCCCCTTTCGGATAAAAAACTAGAGTGAATGGAGCAAAAACTACGCCACACCACAAAGCTAAGTATCCACTAGAACTGGCGAACAAATACACAAGGGAACATTTATGCTGATATAAGACTCGTTTCCCCCATAAAATGACAGGGAAAAAACTAAAGTATAAAATTTGCTAATGGACTTGAGTTGCTTTTGTACGTATTGCTATTGAGAGGTGCTCATAATCATGAGGCAAATTAAAACGCTACACTATTTACACAGGAGATACCCCTTGGTAGTATAGGAAGCGAATGAGTATTAATAGTAAATTGGCATTGTCTTGTTTTGCATCTCATCGGTTCAAATGTTTTACAAGCCAAGTTACGTGGCGTGGGAACCATAACTTCTGTTCACAATAGGACTTTGCTTATTCGACTTTTGTTTTTGCTTTTATTGATCATGATCAATCAGTCATAGTGAAAAACAATAATCAAGAACTAATATTGCTCCTGACTGATTGGGTAGATTAATAAAATCAAAATCTAACAACAAGAGCAAAGGGTTATTATAAACAGAGCTATAGGACTATAAAGAACATATTATTTCGATGCTAAGCTTCAAACTACACAAACTTACATTTATACAGAAACTATGGATTTGTTTTAATGCTCGATAAAATTCTCGTCCAGTAGGAGATAAATTGAATAATGTGTCATTGTGCATCCAGAAATTCAGAAGTCTTTTCAAAATAACATCTCCGGCCCTGTGAAGTTTTTCAATCAGTCAGGTTTTTTCTTCTATATAAAATATGATTATGGGTAAATTTAATATTCAGCTATCGTCCGCTTTTATTTCAACATTCCCTAAGGCTCTTTGAACACCAAAAATTAAAAATGATCAGTGAAAAAGATTTACCTTTTTATTGCAGTTACATACTCCGGGATTTCTCCTTTCAAACAATTCAGCTCCACTCCCAACAATGTTTCTAGAAAGCATTCATAATTTTAGCACAATAACTTAAGGTTAGAATACATAATTTATTTTGATTCCTATAACAATAGAAAGATAAAACAGTTGTCAATGATGATAATCGTATATTATACCCTAAGATAACTCAGAGTCAGTGGCACAGTCCAGCGGGCTGAAACCTCCTTCCTAGCCATCGACTTTCATGAAAAAAAAAGACCTAATGAAAAGCATTTTCTACGCTATGCGCGGATTTTTTGCTATATTTCTGTCTTTTTGGAACAAACATTAACAAAGTTCTGACTGCGTCACTGCTCTGAGCGTAAAGTCATTTCTCCATTTTCCGTCCAATTCACTTTTTTAACTTTCTAGTTGGATATCAAGGAAAATTTCACTGTCTTTCAAATGTCAAGCATCTTCTTTTCGTCCAAAGCCACATGTTTTCCTATTGGCAGCGGCCAAAAAACTATAAATCGTGTACCAAACTCTTAACTCTGTGAAAGGACTGACGTCATTGATTGTAGCAGGTATGCAGCGAGGTGGCCTCTCTTACTGCTGGCATACAGCAATGTTTATCAATGCTGTATGACGTCAGTATTTTCTTTCTTGAACCTTTTTCACTTAGAGATATGACCTTTACTCTCTAAATCATCGACTGTAAGTCAAACCTATGGACGAACTAATACGAGTATAAAACGTTTAGTTAATAGGACATTCGATTCATGTCTCTTATAGTCGGTAAATTGAATACAACTATTCGGGAGAGGGGGAGTGTTTACCCTTACAGGAAGCAATAAACAGTAAAACAGTTGGTACAAAAATGAGTTTCATAAAACGCTGACATTTTCTTAACCTCATAATACAGACCAAATTACCCATGGTACTATCCAGTGTGCTCCTTATAGCATAGTCCTCAATGTCAATACATCCTTTCAATCTAGACTGGTCAGCCAAAACTTTAGTCAACAACTTGGCATGTTTATTAAACGTGGGCATATAATTTTGTAAAATAATGTTATGGTAGGCTGGCGTTAAAAGTTTTCTTCTCTTCAACCAATCATGTCCTAAAACAACAGAAATTTGTAGTTAGAATAGGCAGCAAACCTGAGTTTTTATGAATTTTTACGCTTGAGTTCTATTTTCTGATATTTTGTTTGAAAAAAATTATGCAGCATTGTGATTTTAAGTAGTTTCATGATGGACACTTACCGGTTTTAATAGTTACGTTGTTTCGAAACCAAGGCTTTAATAAGGAATATTCGAAACCTTTCGTTACATATTCAAAGCTTTTGAAGACTTCCTGAAAAGTACGTTAGAATAAGTACTGAAAGAAATTAATACAAGCATTGTAAAGCCTATACACTATAGTAAAGGAGGAAAAAACTAACAAAAAACGGTGTGCTCCGCGCACCCTAACTTAGAAACGCAGCTGTTTGAGACCTAAAACTGGTGTTAGCAGTAAGTAAGTTCATTGATTTTTAATATATTTGTAGTATTTAGTAATAGTGTTCACTATCCCTATGGGCAAAATATTTTGAAAACGGATCCGTTTTATTCCGGGTTATAATCCGTTTCTGGATTATAACCCGGAATTTTCCTGTTTTCCGGCTTCTAAAACAGATTTCGAACGGATTGTAATCAGTCTTGCCGGAAATGAGTCCGGATTATTTTCCGTGAAGGCTGTTTTATGATATTTGTTGGCCCGAGTTATAATCCGTGAAACCGTTTTACAAACGGATTTGGAAAAATTGCCCAAAAATTATCACTGATTATAATCAGGAAATCCGTTTTACAAACGGATTTGGAAAAATAATCAAGATGACAAAAATATCTGCAAATTTTCAGATCTGATGATCAAAAATAAAAACGGACTGACAACAGATAAAATTCTCATTTTCCGGATCATTTTCTCATTTTTTGCCCATCGGGATTTTACCTTGACTAATAATGTATTTTACGTACCTATCTACAATAATTTTTCTCATAAATATAAGTTATCTTACAGTTAGTATGCAGCACTCTAATTAACAATATTTTTAATGTGTTAACCATCATTGTTTTTTTTTTTTGAGGGGGGGAGGGAAGGTAAATTTGGAAATTATAAAATCTATGGCTAAATTGAGGGGGAGAATCGATAAAATTAACCAAAATGCAAATCGCGTAGAAATGAGCTAACTTTGATATGCACCCAGTTGTAATTTTTTTCCCAATTTTCATAATTCAAATTATTTTTAATTTACAATCATGATGATAGCCTATTGAAATCAACTTAAGTTTTGCTTCTTGCCTCTCCATACTCCAGAGAAATAAAAAAATAGCTTGAAAGAAAAAGATAAGGTCCCCAAAGGTAGAGGACGAAGTTGAAACAATAAACCTTCAGCGTTGATACCTCAATATCGTCGGGATTGAACAACAACACATTAGTTCTCCCAAGAACCGTACCAAACATTAAATCACTGTTCACCTCTTGTTTCTTTTTTTCCAACAAATCGAACAGCTCTGAAAAAAAAATTTCACTGTCAAGAATTGTTTGTCAGTATAAAATACGAGAATAAAACATCTAAAAAAGAGAAAGGTAGTTCTGGTACCTTCTGAGATTTTTTCAAATCAAGCATTTTTTAAATTAAAACGTTTAAATAAAAAAGATTTATGACAAACCAAAATTTTTCAAGTGAAAGTTCACTGCCATAATATTCAATGGATATTTATAAATCCTATAAGATCTTAGTTCAGAAATAAATCAAAATTTTTGGTCTTTAGCAATTTTTTTGTTTTTACCAGAATTGAGTTTTTTAGTGAAATGATTGATGTAACTTGGACGTGCATCAATATATTAAAAGAATTCGTCACAATTACACCATCATAATAATTACAAGTACCTATATACGAATTTTATTTTTCACATAACATGATACAAGTTCAGCCTGTTTCAAAACTCTCGACAGCATAAATATTTTTAGTTTAAAAAATTCCACAAGAATCTTGTAAAATATTCATCTTTCATCAACTAGCAACACTGCCTTACTAAATTATAAAACAGGGACAATAATTCAAGATACCTATATTATAATATTATAAATTACTGCAAAAATTGTAAAATTTATTACGTGAGATAGTAAAAAGAGCTAAAAACATTAAGAATAATCTTGTATTGTCCCTAAATCTAAGCAAAGATCTGGCTCATATTTATTTTTAAAACCTCTTTATTTATTTAAATTTTTTACCTTCATCCTTGCACTTTATTACTTCGAGTCCTGCTCCAATAATGACTGGAAATTTTGGTGTAGGTAATTTAGCATATCTGTGCCTGTCTTTAATCCATCTCCAATCGTAAAACACGACCATGAATATAAAAAATGAAAACAAAGAAAAACATAAAATATATCCTAAAATCACTAACACAAACATTTTTTGAGAATCAAAATTCTATTTTCTGCACCACAGTGAAACTAACTTCAGAAACGAACTAGTTCCAAAATGCTCGAACTCAACATTTCGGTCCAACAAAAATCTAAAAAGAGAACAAATAATTTAACGAAAAACGCGTCCACGCGTTTAAAATACACTTTTGTAGTGTGCGTGTGTGTTTTCGTTTCTGTCACGCCTTCAACAGGCAACACAGGCAACGCTCGCAGCGCTTTTGTTATCCGCTTTTTGCTGCATATCAATGAATCGAATAAAAGCGTATAAAATATGATCATTTCAAGGGCGACATGAAACCAATGAATTTAACGTTTTCTCAGAAAAAAACAAAAATGTGTCAGTTTTAGTTCTGCGCTGAAAAAAATTTCAACGGCAATTTTTACGATTTGAGTTTATTCATTTTTTTTTCTGGTGACCGCGGGGAAATCAGAATTTTTCTCGTTGTGATCTTTTTTGGACCTTCCTTAGTTCCACCACTTAATAAAATGAGAAAACAAAAAATAATTCTTTCGGTACCGAGTCAGTCCATAATCCAGTACCTACAATTTCCTATACTGCATCATCATTTTTCAGAATCTGGAATTCATAATTATGGAAATGTACCCCTCAAGTTAAACATTCCAAACTGTGGTAAGTACGAAATTATTTTAAGGGAATTTGTTCAAGAGATGATACGAGCATCTTATACGTAATTTGGGCATTTTGATTTTGTTTTGACAAATGATATGGTTTTTTTAACACCCACTCCAGCTACGACATAAGGATGGTCAAAGGTAAAAAAAGACACTTTATTCCTACAGTTTATTCTAGCTTTATACGTATAAAAATACAATAATACTGTGGTCATACCACTTTAATTCAAATTTGTAATATCGAGTAGTGCAAATGCAGATATATCTCAAAAAATCGAATTTGTAATACCTACAGTAAAATTTGTCTGAAACGGAATCACCCAGGCGGGGGAATATTTCCGTTTTAACTAAGTTTTTGTTCGAAGAAAACTCGTATAAAACGGAATCTTTCTTTTTAAAAAAAATCTGATCTAATCTCATCTAATGTAAAGATATAATAACATCCAAGGTACGGATGTTTGTCCCATATTTGGAATTCGTAAACAAATTATTTTTCATTTGGTCATTACTCAGCTTCTACTGAACGTAGAAAGCTAAATTTGATCTCATTAGAAAGAGGAAAATCTCAAAAATATAATGATGTGTGAATCATTTTGATTAGAGATGCAATTTCACTGCTAATGAAGAAGACATTTTTGTAAACTGGGAATTCTCTTCTACACTTCTACACATTTCAGAACGGAGCAATTTTCATTCATTCATTTCATGATAACGCGAAATCTGAGAAAAACTGGAGCGGAATTGAGCAAAATTTGAGCGGCATTGAGCAAAATTCTAGCGGAATTGAGAAAAATTTGAGCGAATTTTAAGCGGAATTGGAGCAAAAGAGCGGAATTGAGAAAGTACAGAATTGAGTGGCATTTGAGCGAAATTTGAGAGTGATTGGAGTGGAATTCGAGCAAAATAGAGCAGAGTGGAGGAAAATTTTAAAGGAATTGGAGTGGAATCCAAGCAAACTTTGTGGTGGGATTGAGCGGTATTTGAGCAACATTGAGTAAAATTTGAGTTAATTTAGACAATTAGTTAGATAAGGAATCTAATATCTATACGTACTCGTGAGTTCAAAAAAAGAGAATAATTGAAAAAAATGTTTTATTTTCACAAAAATATGTATCAATTTTAAAATTCAAACTATTTGTAAAAATTGAGTTCTATAGATGTTATTTAATCATATTTGGCTTACACCTACTCTAACTGAAAAATAACTTACTATGCTTTACGATCATTTACTTACTTAGCACACATAATATCTAATATTGATGCCTTAAATTACAAGCTAACGTCAATATTACTTATGTAACATTTAAAATGATATTTTAAACGTCAGTGTCCCAAAATATGACAAGGCCGTAGCTGGGGGGCTGAAGAAGAATGTCGCCTGCCCGAGTAAAGTCGTTTCCCCCTCCTTCAGAAAAATTTTCTCCTTGAAGGGGCGGAAGAGAATGAGGGGTCAAGTTTGTCCCTCTCCAAATTATTTTGCTTTAGCTACGGACTTGAAATATAATTTTCCAACATTGACTTTTATTTGTCTTGTGGCTTTAAAAAGCAGATATTAATATCATGACACATCTCTGGTGGAATGTCGTAATGTCCCCTGAAAATCTTATTTTAGCCTCTGATTAACCCAGATACCTATTTAATTTTGAGCTGATATGGGTTTAAATGTAACGTTTACATGGGATGTAGGTTTCAGTGACATCTGAGGACTGACTTTCATGTCTTCTCGTTTCATCGTGGTACTGACAGTCAAATTTCTGAAAATCGTAGCCAGCGCTATTTTCAGCTCCCGAAATGCAAACTTCTTTCCTGTTGAGAGAAGGAGACAGATCATGAAAAAATAATTGACTTCTATTTAAAAATAATTATGGTGATGCAATCTCAAATTAGCTAATCAGTACATCCTCAGTAGTCTATTGGCATTTTAGAGAATCTACTCGAGGAGTTTCAGACTTTTTAAAATAAGGTCATAATTTACCCATACAAACTCTATAACCAGCACTAAAACTCAAATATGAGTATGCATGTCGTTCTTGAATTGCCTCAGGCAAAAATCTGTCCGGATCAAATTTTTCGGGATCTGGAAACAATTTTGGATCTCGATGGATCACATATGGGAGAATCATTATATTCGTACCAGCGGGAATGATACACGTTTCTGTGAATAAATAATTTACTGATGTTTTAGTCGCCCATTTATAACTTGAGAATACGATGACTTGGAAAATTATGTTAGTATCGTACGTGTATATGTGTACTGAGTAAAAAATATCGAAAGTTAATGTTTAAAAAATTAAAAATTGATAAAAAATATCACGAATTGATTTAAAAAATTAGAAGTTCGTACAGGTATTTATATAAGTAGTACTGAAAGGGTCTAGCAGGATAAGATAGGTGAAATGACCTTTTTCGAATTTCGACCTGAAACTTGGGGGTCAGGTTGACAATGATGAAAAACTAATTCAGCCCAAATTTCAGCCCTCCACCTCAACTGGTTGCCCCCTGGGGAGTGAAAATGTGTTTTGGCCATTTCAAAGGTTTTTTGCCCATAACATTTTTCATAATTGTTCATTTGATTTGAAATTTTTATGGTAGTTAGTCCTCTATGAGCTCTATTTACCAGCAAAATTTTGCAGTTCTACCTCCAGTAGTTTTCCAGTAACTCTAGCTGGAAATTTTGGAGCTTTATACCCTATGGAGTCTACAAGTTGAAATTTTCACTGATGATAGCTTATCTAGTCTACATTACACCCATATAATTTGTTTTTAGAAATTCAGGGTGGACAAGGTAGTTTTTTGGCATTGAAATATCAGTTTTTTCCAGTGGCGTCTGCTCTGGGTGTGCAAGGTGTTCACTGCACATCCAACCAAATTCAAAAAGAAATTTTGTCTGTGATTATGGTGATAAATAAATTATGTGTATTTTGTAAGCATATGGCATATATTAGATGGTGTTGTGACAGAAAATTCAACATAATAAATTTTTTTCGATAGAAAAACCTTGGTTTGAAGTTCAACATAATAAATTAAATATATTGAAATGAAATTTATCAGAGACAGATGTAGTTTTTTTTTTTAATTTCTCCTTCTTTTGAAGTTGAAAAGGTTAAAATAATGATCTTTTTACTGAGAAAATATATGTATGAGTGCAATAGTGCAAAATTGCAATAATTTTCAAAGTTACAGTAAGGTAACTTTTTTAGAACTGATGCAATTAATCTGTTCAAAGGTGACTTCTTAGTTAATTAGTGAAGAAAATACATACGTACAAAAAATGGATGATAAGATAAGTTAATCCTTTTGTTAAGTAAAAGCAGTGTAATATCTTATCACTAATTGTTCATGTGTGGTTTTTTTTCATATTTTTGAATCCAGAAATGTTAGGTAAAACTAATTTATTGTGATTTTCACCAATTAGGATTTCAAGGAATTTTTTTCTTGAAAAATCCTGGATTTTGAGGAAGTTTTTTCCTCAAAATCCGCAGTGAAATTAAACTATAGTAAGGATTGGGATATTGAGGAATCATTGACATTGTATGACACAAGTCAGTGGTTCTCAAAATATTGGTCCTTGGAGAAGTCCATCTCAAAATTTCAAGTGGCGTCATATATGACGCCATGATGCCACCTGGTACTTGTACTGTCACTTTGTGGGAGATTAGTCTTAGTAGCTACCCTTTAATGGAATTGGTGCACTGATGTGCAAGTAATGCCTTTGGTGTAGTTATACTCGTATAATAGGAAATTTGCTATGAAAATATGAAAAAAAAAAACTGATATTTCAATGCCAAAAAACTACCTTGTCCACCCTGAATTTCTAAAAACAAATTATATGGGTGTAATGTAGACTAGATAAGCTATCATCAGTGAAAATTTCAACTTGTAGACTCCATAGGGTATAAAGCTCCAAAATTTCCAGCTGGAGTTACTGGAAAACTACTGGAGGTAGAACTGCAAAATTTTGCTGGTAAATAGAGCTCATAGAGGACTAACTACCATAAAAATTTCAAATAAAATGAACAATTATGAAAAAAGTTATGGGCAAAAAACCTTTGAAATGGCCAAAACACATTTTCACTCCCCAGGGGGCAACCAGTTGAGGTGGGGGGCTGAAATTTGGGCTGAATTAGTTTTTCATTATTGTTAACCTGACTCCCAAGTTTCAGGTCGAAATTCGAAAAAGGTCATTTCACCTATCTTATCCTGCTAGACCCTTTAATACAAAAATATTAAATATTTACTTGTATGTAACGTTCTAAAATTTAATATTTTATATTAAATTTCAATATAAACCTGAATTGTCCATGGTTTTGTTTGTTGTATATTGAAAAGTGTACAAATTGTTCTCAGTGTGTAGTAAAGTTCCCTAGCCAAAGTATTCTATTACTCGTCATTTCACATTAGACTGAGACAAAATTTTTATTACCCCCCACAAAATTTGCGTACCTATGTTTCATTATAACGACTAAATTTTTTCAGTAAAAATAAATAAAATATGTTAAATTAATAAGTGAGTTGCATTCTATTCTTATGAGTAAATGGCGATAACTTACTCAGCTTCAAGTCAACTTCCAAAAGCCTAGATAACATTGGGAAAATGGGGTACAGTCGGAGGGTCTCCAATATCACCATTTCCATATAATTTAGTCGATTTAAGTCCTCAGTAGTGACGTCTCGATCACTCCCACCAAATATTTGATTAATTTCTTGGCGCACTTTTTCCTATAAATAAAATAATTCATTAATATCGCCAACAAATTTGTACTAATCTACTTGTCACGATGAATATCTTCAATATTATTACACCATCAAAGCTCTTTCACAGGACAATACGAATCCGCAGGTCAATATTGTGTAGGTTTTTAATTTCTAATTCACACGTTGATGTATCAAAAGTTTGCTGTTAGTGAATATATGGAGCAATTTTTCCCATCATTAGTTTTATCGGGTAAATGAGACCCACCAATATTGACCGTAAATAAAAAAAGTCGAGAGAAGCGCCACCTATATGTTGCCAGGCACCTGCATATAGTCTATTGCACACCATCCCTTCTCACTTTTTACATGTACCTACACAACCTCAGTGAAAAAAATACAAGTATGTAGACGATGTTTCTTATTTTGAACAAACTATCGCTTACCTGTATGCGTGGATAGATGGCCAGCATGAAAATTGTGTAGGTCAGAGCGAGGGCTACCGTTTCATTTCCCTGATGAGTGAGAAATATTAAAATTAGAAGTAATTGAGGATGCACAAATTTTATTAATTTTGTAAGATATTTTTTGCAATACATATATCTTTAAAATAGGGGGAAACATAAAAAGTGGCGCATAATTTTCATGCGCAGTATTTATTCAATGCCTTGATCGAAAATAATTTTGTATTATCTGTACTCGTAAAAAGAATGTGAAAAAATATATATAAACCTGTACCAACAATAGAAACTGGCATATTTTCTATTTTTTACTTCACTTGTGCAGAAAAAATAGAAATCATGATAAAATAATGAAATCATGATAAAATAATTTAATCGTCGATAATTAACGAAACGAGTGTAAATGATGATGAGTTTAATAGGGATAATATTTCTACACTATACAAGATGAGCCGTATCAAATACAACCAGATTTATAGTTTGTTTCAGTCAAGAGTTCCATGACGTCACTACTAAACAATGACAAATTTTCATGTAAAGGGAAGAGAGGGCTTTAAAATTCCCAATCGATAAAGAATCTGAATTTCTTTAAAGTTTTTTACGGCTAATTTATTATAAATAGGACAAGAAAAATAACGTGCTTCGAAAATTGAAATTTCGAATGATTTGTCCTAAAACACCTTCTCGGTCGCTTATAAAAAAATTTCAAGACCAGAAGTAGAGTTGAAAAAATAAATTGCACTTTCAAAAAATAACCGCATTGATATTTCATAACTCATTTCAAAATAAATATTCATTCCATCTCAAGTAATATTCATTCGAGATGCAATAACTGAACTTCATATTTTTCGAATTGTTCTTACACACGCGTTCAAGTCACTAAAAGAAATAGACGCGAGTAAGAATAATTGCCTAATGCAAGCCCCTGAATCTGGATACGTGAATTCTATTTAGTTTGACAGATAGAATTTTTTGAGTTACAGATTTAAGCTCCGGTGATTTTTCTGAGAATTTTAGTATTTTGCGCAACTCTCTAACCTAATTAGAACCTGAGATATAGCTTGTCCACTGTGGTGGACAATGTGACCAGCAGGACCAAAATTCTTCCTTTTTTTTTTCGTACTTCTTTTGACATAAAAAAAAAAGGACTACGGGAAAATATTTAGAATCTGAGGTATATCTTGGTCACTACAGTGGACATGGTGACTACAAAAACAAGCTTTTGAATTTCTCATTATCTAACATTTTTATTTAAAAATAGAGATAGATATTTAAAAATTACTAATGTATTTAAACAAACAAATCACTGGATGAATATTTCCATAAAAAATCTTGGTTCACCAGCTATTAACTAATTCTTATCATAGTTTTAATGATGTGTAGTGAGGTAGATAGAAAACAGATGGCTTCTATCACCACACATGTGTGAAAAAATCAGAGTTAAATAATCGATAATAATGTATTTTCCAAGTTTTATCTGACTGGAGAAAATTCAAGTAGGGGAAGGGGGGCACGGTAAAAAAACACATTTAAAAAAAATATATCTCGACAAAAAAATTTTTTTCAAAGTCAAGAACCCCTCTTCATATATTTCTCAACAGTCACCACGTCCACTACAATAGCCATGACTTCAATGCTTATCGCAGAATTCCCTAATGCAGTAAGCATAAAAATCGTAATATTCCTGAAATACGACAGAGGATTCGTATACAGAAAAATTATTTCCAGCTTGCCGGAGAGTTTTACTTTTTTGAGTTAATTCATGAAAAACTAGATGAATATTACTTTCGAATGAGCCCAAGCGCGGTTCTATGCATTAATTCGTCATCAGGCTACATTCGATTGAAAATATGTCCACTACAGTGGACACAGTGACCGAAAGGGTTAATGTCGGTTTTAGTCTTCCTACTGTCAGCTTCTTTACGTTTGAAGAAGTTCACGATTACGAGTTGTCGATATTTTGAAATTAATTTACCACTTTTGTGTCGTTGTAGCAGAGACAGGGGTGTTGTGGACATGAATATGGAACTGCCGGAGAATCACTTTGGTTAGTTTCAGGATCTATAGGATTTGATTTACTATTTTTCGTAGCACCATATACAGTTGGAGGAAAATTAAGACAAAAAAATAACTAAGTATACAGAAAAGGAAAACGACAAAATATCACTTAATTCAAAGTAGGGTACTTGTCATTTTTCTCATTTTGCTCAATTGTGCCACATAATGTGAGTACCTATGTGTTATGATGTCATGGAACTCTTAACTTGACTAGACATTACGTATTTATTAGTTGTGCAAAATTTTGCTGCACTCGCTTTCAACTAGTAGGTACATACAATAATTTTCACACTCGTATGCAATAGCTTGCTTTTCTCACTTGTAAAACAATATAATATACTAGGCATTACCCCAATTAAAACAGCTTGTATCTCGTCAACCAAATCATCGTCTGTCAATTCAGTCGGATTTACCCGTTGTACTGTCAGCAAGTAATCTAAAAATGATTTGCGCAATTTTGCGATTTCTGTGAAAAAAAAAAGTTCAATCATTATAACAAACTAGATTGACGAACTGATCTTGTTTGTTCATTTATTTCCTAAATCAAGTTCTTAGCTCTGCTATTTAATCTGTCCTCCAAAACTAAGCATATCTTAGTTTGATAAAGGGTACTTGAAAAGAGCTAGACACTAACAGAGCTAATCTTACATACCTTTAAAATCATATCTTTCTTTTTCATCAGTCATGAGAACTTTCTTTCTATGGTTCATAATCTGAAAATATAGAGAATTGACAAAAAATTACTAATCTATTTCCTGAAAACTGAAGTAAGTTACTTTAATTTACTTATGATTAGATACAGTTTTTTCTTAATTAACGCTTTTGCTTTAAAAAAAAAAAAAAAAACAAGCTCAAGTTTCAGTAAACAGTTTTCAATATTATTCCATTCTGCAGCTTATTTTCATTTGATCACCACAATTTCCTACCGGCAAAAAAACAAACAAATATTACGTCATCTTACGTTTACAGCGAACGCCGATGCGCACGTTCCCATCGTTTTTTGTCAGTTTTTTTATCCCTTTTTTCAATCCGTTTTGGGCAAATTTCTGAATTTAGTTCCGGGTGAGTGAAAATAAAGATGTTAAAGATCAAAAAAGTACAACTTTCATAACTCTATATCTAATAACCATATTGTAGTTAAAGAATGTAGTGTTTGGCCAAGTAAGTTGAGAAACCTTGAACACCACAATACATCAAAACCAAATATATCAATAACCAAAAAGTCCTAGTTCGGACACCCTTTTGTCTCAAACAGAGGCCTACCTAAACCCAGGGAAGGCGAAGAGACTTACCCGGAAATTTCTACGAGGTGTGGCATACAAACTTCTTCCCAAACCAACTCATTTTGGTAGAGAGCACACACCCTCGAGCGAATGCTCTCTCCAAAGCTCAACTTAAATACATTACCAATTCAATAAAAACATTATTTAGGTTACCAAAGGCAATGAGCACTTACATATATTCAGTAAAACAATTCAATTAACAATTTCAATTACAATAAAAAATCAATGAAAATCAACTTTAAATTAATGAGAAACCAGAGCTCACTCGAACTACGAAGAGTAGTTGTCGAGCTCCCCATGGTAAGTGAGCTCTCCCGTTTATACTTTTGGTGTATACGTGGCAGCAAGGTTTTCCACAAAAAGTTGGTACGTTTAGAAAGTTGAACTTTTGTACAAAGATTATTCAACCTGGTCGTGAGGATCTAACATTATTTTAATTAAATTCTTTATATTCGGAATTTTATTTATTATGAAATATTTATTCTTCTCGAATTCCTGGGGAATTATTAATCTCGAAAATTTAGTTAATTATTTAATGAGCCTAGAGCCTTCCTTTTGACAATGTTTCAAGAAAAAATTTTAATTTTGAACCATAAAAAGTCGTCTAATCTTAATTTATAATTCGTATTATGTTTGATTAGTTCTCACTCTACAAAAACTTATGGTTGTCATTATCGAGATTCGGCATTTTAATTATTTATTTTTAGAATGCATTTATATTTCGGGTCTTTTCAGAAATTTTCAACTTACCCTTGCGGCGAAGTCTTGCATTTGTTTTACAGCTTTATGAAAATCTCGGCCTGTTGTTGACAAATTGAATAACATTTCATTATGCATCCAGAATGTGAGAAGTCTCTTCAAAAAGCAGTCGCCAGCCCTGTAAGTGTTTTCAGTTCATTTAGTTTTTTTGTCAAGAAAAAGGCTGGTCAGACAGTGATTTAATCTGGCAAAATATTAAGTTATATGAATATATTTGGCCAGCTTGAAGAGCTTCATTTTATTCCACATCTTACATTTTCTAAACCTTATTTGAAAATATAATTTTGTAAACAGGCCAAGGCACGGTACATAACTTTATGGCGACTTTAGCCATCTTTCAAAAACTCAATACCCTCACAGCATCAGTAATGAAAAAAATTTATTCTCACTTTTTCATTGCATCTACATATTCAGGTATTTCTCCTTGCAAACTGTTTGTCTGTATTCCCAACATTGTTTCTAAAAAGCAAACATTATTTTGTCATTGACTGGAGGATCTGTGAAAAGGGATGCTCGATATTTTGCGTGACACTGAAAATCCGATAGAAGCTTATATGCCACTGATCTAATACCATCATTTTTCAACAAGTTTTTTTTCCTAGTCTGATTTCAGCTGTAGAGTTTCAATAGGTACTTCATTTAAGACCATGCTTCAACTATCGATTTTTTTGTCCAACCCCCAAATCATTGAGCCCTTTTTCACTAAATTATAAAACCAAATTTTATGATTTTTAGCATGTTGTAGGCAAAGGATGGCCTGTTAGCGCTATTGAGTTGGAATTTTTGGTTTCAGTTCGATTTTGCTGAAATTTTTAACGCAGAGTTGTCCATTTTTAAGACAAGGTAATTGTGACTGGAGAATGAAATCAAAAATTCTAATTTTGCAGCGTCAGCAAATCAACCCTTACTAATGACGTATCAAAAAATCACAAAATTTAGTACAAAATTAGGGGCCAACCCCCCTCCCCTAAAGAAGCATGTCTAAACCCCGCCCGCCTCTCCATAAAAAAGGAGCATGTTTTGGTAAAATTCTTTCGTATTTCTTTGATTTTTCATTTTCTTTTTTCGTTTTTGTCTTCTAAAATGTGGAGTTAGGGCTTAAGTGGGCTGAAATTTTTTTACAGTTTATTGGCAGACTTGGTATATTATGTAAGTTTGAGTAAATGTTCACGGCAGATAAGTAAAGGACAATAATTATTGAAATTTTTAAGAATAGTCAATATTTAACTTAAGTTAATTATTTTGCTTGAATTTATGAAAAATTGAAAAGTTTTACGATTCCTACCCCTTCCTCAAATCATAAAAAAGTCAAAATACTGAAACGCTTCATGGGCAAAAGTTAGGCTAGTTAGTAGTCGGTGCATCGGTGCATTCCCATTTAACGATAGAAAAAAATCGTCTTCTCCTGTTTGGCAAATGAAATTACCCATGCTAGTATCCAAAGTACTCCTCATAGCATAGTCTTCAATGTCAATAAATTTTCTTAATCTGCACTGATCAGCCAATACTTTAGTTAACAGTTTCGAATTTTTATTAAAAACAGGCATATAATTTTGTAAAACAACATTATGGTAAGCGGGCATTAAAAGTTTCTTCCTGTCCAGCCAATCGTGTCCTGAAAGAAAAACAAATCAGCTAGAAAAATAGTTCATGTTTTTTTTTTGAATTGGTAGCGTTTCTGTCTTTGGATTCAAGCCGCACAACGGGTGACATGAAGACTAGTTCATTGAGGACAGTTATTGTAGTAAGGAATTGACTTACCATTTCTGATATTTACATTATTTCGAAACCAAGCCTTCAAGAAAGAATGTTCAAAACCTTTTGTTGCATATTCAAAACTTTTGAAAAGTTCCTGAAAATTATTGAAATTAAAATTGAATGTCTTCATATTAATTATACAAGTACAAATAGGTAGGTAGCCTACAGTCTGTCCATTTAGAGTTAGCGTATAGAATACAAGACTCATATCGAGGATTAGTCATTAGCAGAGCATTCCAGTTTTTCTCTGGTAGATGAGAGGCAGGGATGAAAAAATTATGAGGAATAACAATGTAAAAAAAAAATAATTAGTCTTACTTATATTTTTCCCATAAAAATAAAATCAAGTAATTTTTAAAAATAGCTGCAGCCTTCACCGAAGTTTCGTGAAGGCGAAAGATGAATTCTCTCTTACAACCAGAGATTATAAAAAGTATCCAAAAATATTGGACTCTGATGATGACTGGACATTATGTTCACGGAAAGACAGGACATTATGTTTTGAAATTGACAAATCCTATGTTATAAGTAGGTATGATGACGTCATCATAACATTGGACTCTGATGATGACGTCATCCTAACATGAGACTATCAAGGAAGGACAAAAACTGGGACATTATGTTTTGGGCGGACATTATGTTTTGAAATTGAAACGCCCAGTACAAAGAATTCATCTTCAATAAGTGTATGATGACGTCATCAACAGCTTTTTAACTGTATGACGTCATCATCTGTGTTTACTATGTAATAAATAGGTATGATGACGTCATCAACGAAGGACAAAATGTTATATCTAGGTATGATGACGTCACCATCTGCGGTTCCTATGTTATATCTGGGTATAATGACGTCATCATCAGTGTTTACTATGTAATAAATAGGTATGATGACGTCATCAAGGAAGGACAAAAATTGGGACATTATGTTATGGGGTGGACATTATGTTTTGGGCGGACATTATGTTTTGAAATTGGAACGCCCAGTACAAAAGAATTCATCTTCAATAAATGATACTTCCTCAGATCTTTGGATGTATCACTTTTTTTTTTTTTTAATGAAATGAATCATGTTTTAAGGAAAAATATAACTTATGTATAAAAACCATCCTTCGATTTTCTTTTTTTAGTGCCCCAAAATATGTATATTACTGTACAACATCCACTGACTGAAAAACTAACAGTTCCCCTTCCTTCCTTAAAATTTTGGACAATGGGATTAATATACCCCCAAATTCGGTTTTTTATCATTCATCTTAGCAAGTATTTACAGGTATCTACTTTTTCCTTTCACAAATCAGTATGTCTATTTTCAAATGTGAATGTAAAATCTTTCATTGGGGATAAATTAATCACCTTATCAAAAATCTCAAGAAGAGTAGAAGGAGACTTGATATGTAAGGTAGGAGTACCTAACTATACGGGAGGAAGATTTAAAGTCCTTTGCTCATCATTCTTTTTTTATTTTTTTTTTGGCTCACTTAATGAGACAAATAAATCGATATGGTTAAGTTCAGAAACGGGACTATTTTATCCGGGCAAATAATTTCAACTCACCTCAATATCATCTGGTGAAAATAAAGAAACATTTGGTCTTCCAAGAATGGGAAAAAGTATCACATCATTGTTCACTTCTCGTTTCTTTTCATTTATATAATTAAATAGTTCTGAAAAAATTCATTATGTGTGAGAATCAAAAGTAGGTTTGGATGGTTATTTTTTTCTGAAAAATTTTTTTCGCAGATCTTAAAAATTAAAACTTCCAACAGATTAAAAAATTTTATTCTGATATTTTCACAGATGAAAATAATATTTTTACCGAACTGAAAAATAGAATTTCAAAATTTTCATTAGGTTCTCACAGTAGAATTTCAATAATTTTAAAAGTAAATTTAACAAAGGCCGGTATAATTCATTGTTTATTACCTTCGTCTTTGTGCCGTGACATTTCTAGTCCTGCTCCAATAATGATTGGAAATTTTGGTTTGGTTAGTTTACTGTAAAGATGTCTGTTCTTAATCCACCTCCAATCGTAAAACACGGTCATGAATACAAAAAATGAAAAGAGAAAAATGCATAGGATGTATCCAAAAATTAGTACTAAATTTATAAACATTTTATAGCGATTCAAAGGTTGATTTTCTGCACTGACCAAACTAACGTATAAGGAAAACTCGTCATCTGCAATGAATCTACTTTTGAAGTATCCTAATGATTTATACTTTTCAATTTTACTTTCACTATCCCCCACTTATATTAGCCAAACTAGAAAATTGATAGGTATCGGCGAAGGAAAGATGTTTGAGAATTCAAAGCACCTGAAGATCAACCTGTAGGTTAATTATTTTGATTGAATAAATTATATAAAAATTAAAACTTCGTTGAAACCAGTTCTTTGCATAACGTATTCACAGTTTCATATAACTTGGGAAGAGCTTCGGTAGCTCTTATTATGACTTTTTGAAAAATCTGCAGACCAGGCTTCCCCACCGATCTTAAATTGAAAAAGACTTCCTTCGTTTCTTTCACCAGTTCATTTTGCTTCTGCAAATATAAGTCACACCCGTAAGGTGACTTATATGGCGTTGATTGATTCCAAGTTCGAACATTGAATAAATCAAAGAAATTATTGATTAATTCGATAAAACTAGCTACTTTTTCGGATTTCTCAGCATCTCCACAGACATTATAATGTGCGATAGCAGTGGCAACAGTGTGAGATAAAAGTTCAGCTGCTAAACGCACATTTTGGCGCTCTGATTTCCTACGTGTTAGGTGACGGTCTTGCAGCTTATAACAGGCATTAACCTCTGTTTGAGCTGCATCGATCAAAGTTTGAAATGGCTTGCGATTGATGACCAAACAATCATTTAAAATTAAGCCTTTATCCAGAAGCCAGTTCCTAATAAGTTTCAAAACATGGGGTAGGTCATGCATGCAGACAATATCAAAGTCATTGCAAGGGTGCTTGAAGTAAGGTTTTTCATATGTAGCACCCAGACTCGAGTATAGAGTCTGGTTTTCAGAAGCACAGTCACTGGTACAGCAGACTACTAGCAAACCAATCAAATGTAATTTCTCAAGAATATTTAGTAGGATTTCTTTGGTCATTTTTTGATCAAAATCTACAAAAACTGGTTGTTTCCACTTGCCTGTCAAACCACGAGCCATCACAACCTGTACTTTTTTTTTAGGCCCAATTACTTCGTCTAATAACTGATCATATTCGATACATTCACGAACCTTCATTTCATCGAAGCTGAGGACTGTTAATTTTTCAAACATATCAAAGGATCTGCTTTTGAAATGCATAACATTTATGACATCCTCCAAGATCCCACTCCGCATGTTAAGTTTAGCCGCCCATCTTTTCAGTGTACTCACGCCTATTATGAAATGTAAATAGAAAATAAAATTATTCAAATTATTAGAGGGCATAAATTTTCCAAATTGAATTTTGGACTGATTTGAGCAGCAAAAAAAAATGAATTACGTGTCTTGTACCTGGTAAAGGATAATGCATCACCTCTCGAACAAAAACATAGGCTCTTCGACTTAAAATTCTTAAGCCTAAAGCCTTCCCAACTTCTGTAGCTGTCCAATTTACTCTTTTTTTTTTTTTTAACGAGACCAAATCTAATTCGTTTTCAGTGAAAAATTGCCGAATCAAAGCATCTGAACCTAAAATTTTTAAAAATTCCATGAAATACAGATGAATTATTCTGACAAATGAAATCAATAGAATACAAAAATAATTGAATTTGAAAAAATTCTCAACTATTGAAATAATTTATTCAAAGTTGTTAATTTTAAAAATTGACAAAATAAATAATATTTGCAGAAAATATAAAAATATGAACAGATATTAAACGGAAAAATTACATTGCACATAGTTAAATGAATATATAAATCTTATGTTACTCCAGGCATCTATTGTAAAGGGTGTAGCAGGATAAGATAGGTGAAATGGCTGCAACGCGTTTGGGCAAATTTAGGGGAAATGGAATGCTTTTGGGCGAGTTTTCGCAATGGATTTGGGCGACCCTTCTTGAATATTTGATAATGGATTTGGACGAGTGCTCGCCTTAATCCATTGCAGTATACCAAATAAAATTCTGGCTTTAAGGTTACAAATTTTTCATTTTCAAAGCTTTTCTGGGTGGATTTGAGACTCTATAACTCGACAGACCATCATTTGGCTAATTGAAATAATTGAAACTATATTTTTTTCAAAAATATTTATGCAAAACTAATATTAAAACAATATACGCGTACAGGACATGGTTTCAAGTTGAAAAAACCTGCTAAAAAAAGTATTATATTTGTTTTGTTAAAAGTATTTGATTTTGTGAATTTAAATTTGTCAATTACAACACATACTACACCACGGTTAGTTTCAAAAATTGAATCAATTGTCACATTCATAATTAATTTTCAAGACTAATCGGTTCAAAATAGATGTTCAGAGTACCTATATAAGAGGAGAAATACTATTGCTTCTATTTTTAAGACGTGTTCCAGCAAGTTGAGATGATATTTTGTACTCGCCCAAAAGCATTGATCAACTTCGCTTATCAGTCGCCTAAACCCATTGCGATTTATTTAAACCATTTTCATCTACTCGCCCAAATCCATTGCAGCCAATTTCAGCCCCCCACCTCAACTGGTTGTCCCCTGGGGAGTGAAAATGTGTTTTAGCCATTTTGAAGGTTTTTTGCCCATAAATTTTTTAATAATTGTTCAATTGATATTTTTATGGTAGTTTGGACTCTATGAGCTCTATCTACCAGCAAAATTTCGCGGTTCCAGCTACAGTAGTTTTCCAGTAACTCCAGATGGAAATTTTGGAGCTTTTTACCCTATGGAGTCTACAAGTTGAAATTTTCACTGATGATGGCTTATCTAGTCTACATTACACCCATATAATTTGTTTTCCAAAATTCAGGGTAGACAAGGTAGTTTTTTGGCATTGAAATATCAGTTTTTTCATATTTTCATAGTAAATCTCCTATTATATAATTACACCAAAGGCATTACTTGCATATTAGTGCACCAATTCCACTAAAGGGTAGCTACTAAGACTAATCTCCCACAAAGTGACAGTACAAGTACCAGGTGGCGTCATATATGACGCCACTTGAAATTTTGAGATGGACTACTCAAAGGACAATATTATAATACTTTGAGAACCACTGACTTGTGTCATACAATGCCACCTGGTCCATTGAGGTTATTCTTGTGGTGTCATATATGACGCCACCTGTTACTTTCTGTAATCAAGTGAAACCTGGTTTTTCCAGTGTTAGAGAATACAGCTGTTGGCTAGGTGTACAGTACAGTCTATAGGGAGTAAAATGAAATGAGGGAACCACGAGTGTACATACAATTGATATTTGGGGCACTTGCGAGTTCCAGACAAAAAATGCAGATTTGGGGTCTGCGGAGTGGAGGGAGTAAGAAAAACTATACATACACCCACAAAAGGGTCTCGCATTGTCAAAAGGGTCTCGCAAGTGTTATGGAATATCTGTTTTGGGTCTCACAAGTGACAAAAACATCTCTATACATGTATATAATTATGTATGTATGTATTGTTATATATATGTATGTACAAGATTTTTCTGGGGCTAATATTAGCAAAACTACCCCATATGTACAAAACCTAATCACATATACATTTATTCAATATGGATTTGGTTATATGGGAAAAGATTGCATGCAGATTAATTCAATATAGCATTTCCAATATTGAAAACTCCATATTTATTTAATATTATATCCATGTAGAATTCTGATACAGATTATGTCTATATGGATTTTATATTACATAGATATAGAAGATATTAGATGGAAAATGTTAGGGATAAATGATATTTATTTTAGATAACATTTGCTATATGAAAATTATACATGATTTGTGACATATATGCAATATTGAATTTCTTTTATAACAATTGTTATATGTATGGGATATTCATGATACCTAGATATAAATCCGTTATATGATCAGCATTTAAACTGATAAGAGCACAGTTCAGTTTCATGTTATCATACTTATAGTTTGAAAGTGCTGTGAAGTGTATAAAACAACTTAATATTAATTTCATTTATAATAAATGAGAAATAATTATTATGATAATGGTGAAAATTTGATTGATAATACCTATGTGATCATCAGTTCAGTTCATTAATGTGAGATGTAAGTGTAATGTTGTTTTACCAAGATTCTTAGGATTGATTCAGATTACTTGAGTTCTGAAACGGATTTCTTATGAAATATGAAGCATGAACTAGTGAGTTTTCAAATTTTCATTCTTTCATTTAATTTCTTATTTGACACCTCGTTTTAATGTGCCAGATGACTGTGGGAGCTACCAAGTTCGATCACTGTGATTTGTTTAGAGTACTAAAAAATCAGGGGAATATTTTGTTTCAATGTTTCAACAAATTCCGATAAAGATCTGTCATTTTGAATGTTGAAAACTGTTGATTTTTCATTTGAATGCGCTCCAGGACAAATCACTGGATGAGTTTCAATTGTGATAAAAATATGACGATCAGTTTTGCGGTTCACTGTAGATGTATTAGCAAAATACCAAAAAAAAAAGATTTTTTTGATGAGCTTTTGCACATTTTTCAGCTTTAATGGCGTACTAATAGGAGAAATTGATAAGGTGTACAAATAGAAGCTTCCATCTAAAATATATCTCTCATAGATGTACAAAACTCCTGTATAACATGAATGTAGCAAATGTCCCTCACATACATATTTATTTTATATAACATCTCATATAGCATACATTTTATAGTATATGTGGTATTCATATAGAATTGTCATATAACAAAAGCTATATGGATGTTATATAGCAATGCTACATAACATCCATATAGCTTTTGTCATATAAAAATTGTTATCTAAATGCCACATCTATTTTATATGTATGCAATGTGAGAAGCTATATCAAATACATACGTATGTTAGGGACATTTGTTATATTTATTTGATATTGCGATTTTGTACATACGGGACTGAACCAAATATTACCAAATTACAACCTTATATTTTACCTGATAAGACCTACCCTCCATGAAAATTTCAGCCCTATTGGTCAATTGGTTCTCAAGTTATGCGCAGTTGAAGGTTTTTTCTTGTGCACACGGTTTCTCACGAACTACTGAACCAATAAGGTTGAAATTTTGATGAAGGGTAGGTCTAATGATGAAGATGTGCTGAAAGTAATTTGGTTGCGATCGGTTCAGTATTGGTCGAGTAATCACCTATTTTGTATTGCGCTAATTTCGCAAGTACAAATAATTTCCTCAAGCAACATTACGAAGGCAAATGCGAGTGAGTGAGTGAGTAAGTCAGTCAGTCAGTCAGTGATTTGATGAGACGAAAACCTGCTTTTCTAGCGCAGGTTGCTGCGGTAGAGTTTTCTTTCTTTTTTCTATTTTAATTTTTAATTTCAACGTTTAATTTTCTTAGAATTTGAATGAGTTGGCTATTTAAATTTTAATCCTATACTTAATTAAAAATTAAATTACGTAATTACGATTTATGATTATCACATACCAAATGGTAGTCTCAATCATGGCCGACAATTTTTGTTTTCCCTGTGCCAAAATTCTAGCTGAATCTGCCGCACTAGAAAAGCAGGTTTTTGATTTGCAGCACAGTGGTCTGAAGAATCTTAAATACCTGCCACAAGTTGATGCTGCAGGATTCTGTAAGAATTATCAAAAAAATGAACCTCTGTTGAAAACCCCTGCGCCAACTTGTAAAAATCACTCCTCAAATACACTAGGTACAAAATTATCATTATTGCAACAAATTGACTAATTAAATCCCTCAACCTCATGAGAGATTGAAAAAATTAGTTGTACGATATTTCAAACATGGTTGATTATTTGTTGATAGCCAAATGTAACCAACAAAGGGGATAAGAGTTTTTGAAATGGAGGGAAAAGTTTGATGTACGTTTACATCCATTTAGGCATTATTTCTTTTCTTATAATTACAACCTTTGAATCGAGAAAATAGTAACTCTGGATAGTGTTTTATTTATTTTATAATTGAAGTTAGCTACATAAAAAGTTTTAATCTCATAATACTGACATTGAGTGTAATAAAATGCTGACTTGAAAATGATTAACCTGCTTTTCTAGTGCGGCAGACTACGCTAGAATTTTGTTTTTTATTTATTTATTTCTGTGTTTTGGGACATATATTTCTTTCTGACGCAATAACAGACGAAGGGCCAAACCAATAGGAATGAAATTTACATCAAAGGTCAATCATGACCTGGTCAAGGTCTGTATGAAATCTGAAGTCGATTGGTTCAGCGGTTCCTCAGATATTAGCAAAAATGTAGTTCAAGATGATGATTTTTGGGTGCAATTAGGAGCTACATTTCTTTGTAACGCGATAACTGATGAACGGCTGAACCAATCAGGGATGGAAATGATCAAATCTGTTTCGTTACATTTTTACAGAATCCTGAAGCACCAACTTATGGCAGGCTTTCAGGATTCTTCAGTTCACTGAGCGGCAAATAGAAAACCTGCTTTTCTAGTGCAGCAGACACTGCGCTAGGATTTTGTTTTCATTTTCTTTTTTCTAAGAAATGCAAGAAAATTGTTGATCAGTTCATTAATGTTCATGAAAATTATACAGTCGAAAAATCCTGTAAACAAAATTAATTGGCTACAACTAATGCATCATAAGATGAGTGGTTCATTTTATTTTGAAATTAGACCTTCTCGATTTTGACTACCATTTGGTATGTGATAGTTATAAATCGTAATTACGTAATTTAATTTTCAATTAGGTATAGGATTAAAATTTAAATAGCAAACTTATTCAAATTCTAAGAAAATTAAACACGTTGAAATCAAAACAGAAAAAAGAAAAAAGAAAACCTGATCATTAGACTTCAAAAAAACAAATTTAGGTTAAAAAAGCTATTTACTACATATATTATTATTATGTGGTTTTCATGAATATTATCCAGTTTTTATTTACCCTTTGTAGAGATAAGATATACCTACCGTTATTTTTTCAATCAACTATTCGCAGTAGATACCTACTGAATATATTTACATCTGTGTACAAATTATTTTAAAATTTCCAATTCAAGTTAGTTTTTCTTAAAGAAACATTTTTTGTGTGTAGGCTGTTCGAGGTTTCAAAAAATATCCTACCACAGAAAAATAATAAATTGGAAAGTTTGCAGTTTTGTAAAATCAGTAAGTATGACTGTACGAGTACCTACCTATTACTTTTCTTCTTTTGGCTACTACTTCGAAGGCCAAAGAAATTTCATTTCTTTGATTCAAAATATTAAACTTCTTATGAACGAAATGTTTGAATTAATCTGCGATCAATGAGAAGAGATGCCAGTCAGCTTTCTGCAATTCTATAAGAAATTATCAGATGAGTAATTTATTTTAACCTAGTTATAACGGTCGTATAGGCAATTTCTTTGATACAATGTGTAGCGGATTTGCGTTTTTGGCACCCAAAATCACAATTTTCACGGTATTTTTAGCTCAAAAGTGCGATAACGATTTACCTTTTTATTTTGTTCAGGTTTTGCATCAAAGGGTCTAGCAGGATAAGATAGGTGAAATGACCTTTTTCGAATTTCGACCTGAAACATGGGGGTCAGGTTGACCATGATGAAAAACTAATTCAGCCCAAATTTCAGCCCCCCACCTCAACTGGTTGCCCCCTGAGGAGTGAAAATGTGTTTTGGCCATTTTGAAGGTTTTTTGCCCATAACTTTTTTCATAATTGTTCATTTGATTTGAAATTTTTATGATAGTTAGTCCTCTATAAGCTCTATCTAGTCATTTAAAAAATAGCATATTGAGATATCTTAAGCTATGTATGTGTAGGTGCAATCAAACAGAGGAATAGTATTAATAACTTATAGGAGGACAAAGAATCATTCTCTAACACTAGAAAAACCAGATTTCACTAGATTACTCAAAGTAACAGGTGGCGTCATATATGACACCACAAGAATAACCTCAAAGGACCAGGTGGCATTGTATGACACAAGTCATTGGTTCTCAAAATATTGGTCCTTGGAGAAGTCCATCTCAAAATTTCAAATGGCGTCATATGACGCCACCTGGTACTTGTACTGTCACTTTGTGGGAGATTAGGCTTAGTAGCTACCATTTAGTGGAATTGGTGCACTGATTTGCAAGTAATGCCTTTAGTGTAGTTATATAATGGGAGATTTACTATGAAAATATGAAAAAACTGATATTTCAATGCCAAAAAACTACCTTGTCCACCCTGAATTTCGGAAAACAAATTATATGGGTGCAATATAGACTAGATAAGATATCATCAGTGAAAATTTCAACTTGTAGACTCCATAGGGTAAGAAGCTCCAAAATTTCCAGCTAGAGTTACTGGAAAACTAGTGGAGCTAGAACCGCGAAATTTTGGTGGTGGATAGAGCTTATAAAGGACTAACTATCATAAAAATTTCAAATCAAATGAACAATTATGAAAAAAGTTATGGGCAAAAAACCTTCAAAATGGCCAAAACACATTTTCACTCCCCAGGGGGCAACCAGTTGAGGTGGGGGGCTGAAATTTGGGCTGAATTAGTTTTTCATCATGGTCAACCTGACCCCTAAATTTCAGGTCGAAATTCGAAAAAGGTCATTTCACCTATCTTATCCTGCTAGACCCTTTACAAAATTTAGTTGTACGAGCATGTTATACTTAAACATATTTTCTACGCCAAGAAAAAGCCCTTTTTCCAATGTAACCCTGTTTTTCAATTGCAGGACCTGCACAAAATGTTGACTTTCATTCTGTTTGCCATCTTGATTCTATTTGTTTTACTTGGAAAACTCCGAAGCAGAGATTTTTCAGCAAAAATGAGCCAATTTTACGGTTTAAATTTTTTTCAAACTATTAAACTCTTATATTCGTTAAATGGCTCGCCACCAGGTATATTATTTTCAAGTTTTTCAACCACATTTAATTCTATAAGTATCTAATTAGATTCAATACATATGATATACATCAGAGTAATATTACATCATTATATGCAGCGTTTTCTTTCAGATCTGTTCAGAAAATATCACGAATTGTTAAACTATTACGGATGCATTAAATTTAACACATTTCTGACTACCTGGGTAATAACCGGCAGAAGGGAAGATGTACAAGTAGGAAATTATTGTTACATAATATAATTTATTTTTTTTAATTTTCCCCCAAATAAGGATAAAGAAATATGCATCTATACAGAAAAACGTAGTTCCTAATCCGGGTAGGTAAGGATCGTGAACGTAAAAAAAAATTATAAAAATATAAGTAATGAAAGATAGTACTCGTATTTTTCATAATGAAGAACTCACTGACATGCCCAGTGTTGGAAAAATTCAAACGCAGTAGAAACAGGAAGAGGGGACAAGGAGGGGTAACGGCAGGAATTTATTCTTAAATGAAAGGGTCTGGCCTCGCCGGATTTCAATTTTTTTTGGTTCCAGTTGTTGGTCATGTTGAATAACTATTTTGACCCAAGTTTCAAGTCTGTAGCTCCTCTGGTTGCGGAGATATAGCCTTTTAAAGGTGTTTTTTAGTCATTTTAGCCAAATTTTCATTTTAGGGTTTAAATGGACAGACAATTTTAAAATTTTGGTTAGTGCTAGGTATCAGTGAGGTAAATCTATGGAATTGTTTTGGTTCACCTGTATTCATTTATTTTGGTGTTTTTGACACATGCAATTTTCAACAGGCCATAACCCTAAGATTTTGGGGGTGGTACTCAAACAATTTTATATCAGGAAGTTTTCTATCAAAATATACTTTCATTTCATGAAAAACAAACTAAAAAATTTTCATGGCCGCCCTATACAGCGCACTTGTGAAAAATAGAGGATATGTGATATTGAGATGGCACAAAAATATTTTTTGGCTTAAAAATATCATAAATCTACGTAGGTGGTTCAAATATTAACCGGAAAAATTAAATACCATCAAGCAGAGGTTAGGCTCGGTGAAAATAGCAACTCCCTGTGTTAGAGACATTCTCCACCAACTACCCTGACTGCATAAGTCCGCTCCATCTTGAAAAAAATGGATCCAAAAACTTGGAGTGAACCAGAGGAAAATTATTTCGCTGCACAACTTTTTTTTACTGCCTCCCAACAACGCGCGACCATATACAACTCAATACACGCACACATGTCCTTCCTAACTGATCAGCGAGAAGTTGGAACGCCCTCCCTACTCTCCCCAATCTGTTGGGAAAGACATGTGTGCGTGTGTTGCATTATACATGGTCGCGCGTTGTAGTAAGGCAGTAAAAATGTTGTGCAAAGGAAAACTTAACTTCCATTTCACTCCATATTCTCGTAAACGTTTTTTTCAAGACAGAACGGATTTATGCCATCAGGGTAGTAAGTGGAGAATGTATCTAACAGACTCTATTGCCATTCGCACCAAAATTCACCTCTGCTTGGCAATTTTCAATTTTTCCGCTTTATACGAGGCGCATTCCAAAAGTCCGTTCGCAGTGCAACAAAATTTTAACTGGAGTATCAGCACCCTCATGACACATCACCATAAAAATGTCATGGCTCCATCATGTTTCAATCTTGAGTTATGATAATTTGAAAATGAAAAGTAGAATAAAAGCACCCTCCAAGAATGAGATGCAGGATTTCTAATATTTTCCCAAATTAAAAGGTCGAAAGTGATCCGCTACAGAGTCGTCAACATGCATCAGAATGTGTACAAATATGAGAAATTGTTGGCCAGGCACATTGCTCAAAAATCAAGGAAACAGTGTGAAGAAGGATGGGAGAATATTACCACAAAAAACCAAACCAATAGCCCAAGCGCTAAGATGACAAAATAGAGGTGTATGTGTGTGTGTATGTGTGTGTGCGCACTTGGTGTTGACTGTAGGCAGACGTTACAGTTGCGTGAATTTTACTCAATATTAGCCATATAAACTTTTGCATAGCAATATTTTTCTTATTCTGTCAGTCTGGATGTGCGCCTTGGGAAAAATTTGATGTGAGCGACCTTTTACCACCCCTCTTTATTCACTGGCCTTGCCCCATCTAATTACCATCGACTCTAGCTATTAGAAGCTGAATTTTGAGGGAAAAATTTGCTTTTAGTAGTGCTATTTGGGAAAAAGAACAAATTTTTTATTTAATTTGGACAGAACATTTCATCAAGATTACACTTAGAAACTTATACTGCCCCATAATAGCTGCCTTGATCGCTTGGTGCATGGTGTGGAAAAGTAGCCTGAAGTCTCCTCTTTCCAATGAAACTAATTGCAGGTCTCTATCTCTATTAGCTTTCAAATGGTGGGGGGTGCGAACCGACTTTTGGAACGCGCCTCGTATTTGAACTACCCTTGTTATATACTTTTAATTTATCAAAAAAAAATTTCAATTTTACTTGAGCACCGCTTTTACAGCCCATGTAAAAATTCAGTATATGCTTCTTCAAGGCCTACTTTCTCATATAAAACAATATAATGGTTAAAAGGGTCAAAGTATCACTTTCCAACATGAAAAAACACTAACTGATATTTACCCTTCCTATCTACGCCCCCCTCCTCAACACCGTTAGTTCATTATGTATAAATATTAGCAAGTATTTACAGTATAACACTCGGTTTTACATAAATATGTAGAGGAAGTGCTTGAAAGTTTGAGAAATATTCACAATATGACGATGCTAGGTGGATCTCATTATTTATGCTCAATTTTCAACCCTTTCCTGTGGAAGTGTATTGAAAATAATCTTAATTAGTCTAATGCAGTATTTTGTTCTAATAATTTCATGCAATTCTCAGGTTTTAAGACAATTCAATAAAAATGTATACTTGAATCTATATAATAAAGCGCTAACTCGATTTCTTTGGTACGGCATCACGCCTCAACAGCTTAACCAAAACTTTCGATTGGGGGCTTAAAAAACGTAAAAAATTCCCCGCTAGGTTATAGGGTAGGTTTGAAATCAAAAATAATCCCACCAAACAAAAAACTCAAAAAAACCCGTTTTTGAGAGGTTATAAATTCATAACTCGAGAACCAGTGAACAGAATTGTTTGAAATTTTAATACGTTAGAGACAATAAGATGAATGACGATTTTCTGTATGCGATTTTCCATTGAAAGCTTCAAAAGCTTACAAATTGCCTTTGAAACTTTATATTTTCTTATTTTTTGATTGTATATGTGTGATCCTTCTCTCCCATCAACGAGGCGTGTGGCAACGAGGTTAACGTGCGGGTCGTCATGAGATCTTTACTTTTTTTCTTTTTTTTCACAATATTTTTGTTTGTTCTTTTTTTAGTCGTTTCTTCTCATTCTGAGAGCAAGGGTTCAACCGCGGGAGAGGCAGCTAGTTAATTAATATTTCTAGAAAATAGATCTGGGGGGGTTTGATGGGGTTTGGACATACCTTTAAGATGACTAAAAAATCACTCATGTCTTTCTTGTTGAAAATTTTTTTTCTTATTGTCAATGGCAGAAATGAAAATATTGTGAACAATCTTGAAAAGAAAAACTTCCTCTGCCTCAACTACCCCCCTCCATTCCATTCATCCACTGATATTTGAGTATTATAGTTTTCAAAACCACCCTAAAAAAATATATTGGTGAAAAATATGTGTTCTTTTTTGATTTACGAGTATCTTTATTGAATCGTGTCCTTTCAGCTTGTCAACAGTGCAGCCCAAATAGGAAAAACAATAAGTAAATTCTGTAAAAGGTATATTCTTTACTCATGGAGGGTACTCAGATGTCAATGGATGAATGGAATGGAGGAGGGTAGTTGAGGCAGAGGAAGTTTTTCTTTTCAAGATTGTTCACAATATTTTCATTTCTGCCTTTGACAATAAGAAAAAAACTTTTCAACAAGAAAGACATGAGTGATTTTTTAGTCATCTTAAAGGTATATCCAAACCCCATCAAACCCCCATATTAAGATCTATTTTCTAGAAATATTAATTAATTCAAGTATACATTTTCATTGAATTGTCTTAAAACCTGAGAATTGCATGAAATTATTAGAACAAAACACTGCATTAGACTAATTAAGATTATTTTTAATACACTTCCACAGGAAAGGGTTGAAAATTGAGCATAAATAATGAGATCCACCTAGCATCGTCATATTGTGAATATTTCTCAAACTTTCAAGCACTTCCTCTACATATTTATGTAAAACCGAGTGTTATACTGTAAATACTTGCTAACATTTATACATAATGAACTAACGGTGTTGAGGAGGGGGGCGTAGATAGGAAGGGTAAATATCAGTTAGTGTTTTTTAATGTTGGAAAGTGATACTTTGACCCTTTTAACCATTATATTGTTTTATATGAGAAAGTAGGCCTTGAAGAAGCGTATACTGAATTTTTACATGGGCTGTAAAACCGGTGCGCAAGTAAAATTGAAATTCTTTTTTGATTGATTAAAAGTATATAGATTTATGATATTTTTAAGCCAAAAAATATTTTTGTACCATCTCAATATCACATAATCCTCTATTTTTCACAAGTGCGCTGTATAGGGCGGCCATGAAAATTTTTTAGTTTGTTTTTCATGAAATGAAAGTATATTTTGATAGAAAACTTCCTGATATAAAATTGTTTGAGTACCACCCCCAAAATCTTAGGGTTATGGCCTGTTGAAAATTGCATGTGTCAAAAACACCAAAATAAATGAACACAGGTGAACCAAAACAATTCCATAGATTTACCTCACTGATACCTAGCACTAACCAAAATTTTAAAATTGTCTGTCCATTTAAACCCTAAAATGAAAATTTGGCTAAAATGACTAAAAAACACCTTTAAAAGGCTGTTCTTACACAAGGTGTAAATCAAATTCGACGCATAAAATATGCAAAAAAAATATATTAAAGACGTGCATAATAACCATGAAAAAACATAGCAACGAGACATGCGACGTGCATTCAACTGAAGACAAGAAAAACCTAACACGAATTCTAATCAAAAAAAAAAGAGATAAGAGACGACCAACTTAATAATAGAATTAAATATGACGAGCGCTAGTAGAGGAACAAAGGCTATATCTCCGCAACCAGAGGAGCTACAGACTTGAAACTTGGGTCAAAATAGTTATTCAACATGACCAACAACTGGAACCAAAAAAAATTGAAATCCGGCTTGGGGCCGCTAACCCCCTCCTTACCCGGCCAGACCCTTTTAGAAATAATAATGATTTAAATCTTTGCAACACAATTACTTCACCGTTGATGTTTCAACAGGTGTAGGTACATGCAATAGGTGTACCTATAGTTTTATTTCAATTTTATCTAAATTATACTTACATATTTGACATCAATTTTGTACAAGTACCTAATTTTTTTATTTTCAATTTTCCTCTGATTTTACACATTTTACCACAATCGAAATTAAAATAACTATGTGTATGATATAAAACAGGTGTTCTTCAAATTAACCCAGAAAGGTCATCCATATGATTATTTCAAAGCAACAATGGGAGATGGTCTACTAGCTTCCAGTGGTATGTTGATTTTTTTTTTTTAATAATAAAAGAAAGTACGTACGTTCGTAAGCTTTATAACTGCTAACTACTAGGAAATTATTATAGTACGAGTACTCGTACAAATTTGACGACCATAGTAAAACGATTTCTGCAAAAGGTACCTTTATAACGGTTTACTCCGATTAAAACTGTGAAATAATAGCATTAAATTGTAGATGTGAAGAATCAGTTTAGAATGAAATATACCACTGCTAAACTGCACTGCTGTTTATATCTGCGCATGCTAGTTCAAGTTTTGTACCCAAGTTGAGTATAATAAGGCATACTGAAAAAAAAATAAGGCATTTGAAAAGTACTTATAATGAGCTATTTTCATGGTCAAATGATTAAAACACTCGTGAAAAACTGAGAACGGCTATCTCCATCCCCAATAGTTCTCAACTGTTTTTCTCAATTGTCCGGGCAGGAAAAAAATGGAAAAGAAACAGAGCCATTATGGAATCAGCTTTTGCAACTAAAGAATCGTCTCGCAACTTCATACAAATTCTCACTGAACAAAGTCGTTCCCTAATCGAAGAAATCAGAGACACCAGATTGGGAGTGGCATGCAGTTTATGGCCACTAATTGTGAAAGCTGTGATTCAGAGTGTCTTGGGTAATTCTTGTTTTCAAACAATCAAACCGCAATAACTCCAACTTGGATTAATTGAAAAAATAATCTTCCAGTCGACGAGTTTCTGGTTTCCATGAGAATTTTCATGTATGTATATGTCGTAGGTAATATTAATAACCAGATATTATAGATAATTCCTAGTCATTTTTTATTTGCCGGGATTTTCTATATTTACGATTTTTTCTTAGTTTTGCCTAGGCCAAACAAAGAATGATTCGATTTTCAACGCCATATTAATAATGCCTGCCGGAACCTGCCGGAACCGGAGGACAAAATATATAAAAAAACGGAAATGGAAAATACCTAAGATAATATACATTTTACCTAAAGAAAGAGTTAGGCAAAATACATTTACATGAGACATCTAAAATCGGATGTAAACTTAGTCATCATTATGTAGACTATCTAGACCAATTTAATAATATCTAGACAAAATAGACAATATTATGTAGACTATCTAGACTATTTTAATAATACCTAGACAAAATAGACAAAACCGAATTTCACATATTTGTTATGTAGAATACCTAGACAATGTAAAGAATGACCAGTCAAAAAATAAACGTGACAGCCTAAACAAAAAAACACAAATTTTCAGCAAAGAAAAAATATGCTGTGTAATAAATCAGAGTCCAGATAGACTAGAGAACGTTATTAAATTGTCACCACCCTCCTCCCCTACCCCCACATCATTTGTTCTCACCCACCTCACCAACCACCACATAATAAATTCAAAATTTGTTCCATAATTTTTTATTTTCTCATTTAAATTAATTTTATAAATTTTATCTGGGCAATACGATTTCTGACTAGGCTTAATATAAACAGACTAGGTAATCAACATATGACAATCTAATAAACTGTCTTCTGAATTTTGTCTAGGTAATATAATTTTCGACTAGGTGTAATTGAAATTGACTAGATACTCCACATAAAAAATTCGTATAATCCATTTTATGAATTTTGTCTGGGTAATATTAACATGGTCTAGATAGTCTACATATTCATTTGTAAATTTACATCAGGTTTTTTTATTTTCTATATTTTTCATTTGGACTATATCTTCTGGTTGGCAATATGTACATGTATAATGGCTAGACAATCATGACCTTCCGATTTATTATCAAGGCATTGTGAATATTTGACTAGTCAACTTTGATAAAAATACGTAAATGAGAATAATGCCGGAAAATTAAAAAACTGGCCAAAATTATATACATATTCTGACTAGAAATCAAAATTGACTGCGACATACATGTATACTTCACAGAATGTTATTTTTATAACTGGAAACTACAGCTCTCGAAGTTATTGACTATACATAAGTCAAACTCTACAAAAACTAGAAGCCTCTACTACTAGAATTGTACTGCCCAATGAACTATCAAAATTTGGTAAATGACACTGATGAAAAGAACAATAAATAAATACAAATTTGATTTTTTTGTCGAGACTGAAGACCTGTATGTAAGTCGAAGTAACTATTAACCTGGTCTCTATAACTCGAGTTTCCACAAGTCTATAACTCCATAAATCGAAGAAATGTTCCTTCCCCTTCAACTTCATGTCACTTATGAGTCAACTGTACTGTGAAAAATCATCAAACAGCAACTATAAGTATTGAGCATATCAAGGACGTAATGAAGAAAAGTTAAGTGAGTTCATTCCTTTAGCTCAAAGAATGGGTCTACTTGAGAGAGAATCAATGTTTTCCATACTTCTATCTAAGAATATTATAAAAAAGAAGGGAGGGCGAAATTATGATAGCAAATTATTGGTATAGAAAGGAGATCTACTGACAGCAAATTGGCCCACGGCAAAATGATTGACATCAGATTACCATGGGCCTTACAAAAAATAGTATAGTCCAATGTCCCGATCCAAATACCTATTTTTGAAAAGTATCTGAACCAGTATAAATGAACAAACTGTAATAATTGTTGAATTTAATTGCAGAAACCACTATTGATTCAGATCAAACTCGTGATCTGCACCTTCGGGAAGGATATGGAACCGGGAAAAGAATGTAAGATATTAGATGTTATAATGAATAGATATACTATAGAATTATAGATACGAGACATTAATTTTAGATACTTTCATAACCCACGAGAGAAGCTCTAAAGCATTCAATTGAGAGTAACTTCCACAATTTGTTACATAAAATAATTTTATTGTGACCATTTCCGAATACCTGAAATAAATACTCGTAGTTTTTTCAGCTTTTTTTTGCGTATAATAATATGGTCATAACTTTTTCACTAAGTTAAATCATTTCTCACCATCACAGTCAAAAACAGTAGTGTAACCAGAAAACAAACAGGTTTTCAAGTGAAAATGTTTTTACAGTTATTCTTCGGTGGGCCGAACAAAGACCATAATAATTCATAAATGTTTGGGATGGGCCTCTTAAAAAATGGCATATCGAAATTTTTTCATGTATTAGGTACTGCAAAACTCCAGTTGGTTGGTACCTTATTTCGAATTGTGAAATATTGGTACTGAATTTTAAGTAGTTATTTTTTACTACTTCTATTCAAAATGGTGGGACATTTTGAATTCCAGGGCCGAAAAACTCATGATTAAAAGGATATATTCGCCATGGTTGTATCCAGATTTCATGTTCAAGTTATATTTACACTGGACCAAACAATCACAACTATTTGACGTTATCCGAAACCCTTTTCTGACGGTAGGAATACTGAAAAGTATTTCAGTAGTAATTTTTTTTATTGTATATGATTTAATGTAAAACATTTCTTGTTTCTAGCATTTTTTCAAGCAAGTTATAGCAAAACAACCAAAAATGTGGATATGTTTGCCCCCCATTTGAGGGAAGGGCCGGGGGTTGCGGCAGGCGGATTTTAGAAGAATTTTGGGAGGTGATTCTTAAGATGTTTCAGGACGTTCCTGCGCAAACATTTTTTTGTAGGATTTATTGCATTTACATTGCATTTTTTTGTCTCTAATTGCACTCGACTATTAGGCAATGGCCAAATGAGTAATAGTATCTTCTAGACAAAAAAATTGACTGGCAAAGCATAGTCTTAATTCCTTTAGTAAGTTATCCCCAATAAAAATTGATGATTCAGTTGATAATTAGTGACCGGCTAGGTGGAGGGGAGTAGAAGGTTAGCTAAAACTAAACCTTCAAACTTCAAAAACTTACTAGAATTTGAGTGTGAAAAAGAAAATTTATACTTGCATTCACGATATATTTCTTACCTCATTAAAGCACAAACGTAGAATGAGTACAGCAAATGAAGCTTTACTTTACATTTTTACTGATAATACGAGTATAATTGTGAATAACTTGAGTATTTTGGTCCAACAGGCCATTCGAAAGAGGAAACAACTGTCTTCGGGAGAAAAATTGTCACTCACAGAGGCATCTCACTCAACCGGTAAGTATTATGGTGCAATATTTGATACATTTACAGTTGAAAATGGAAAATAAAACCAATTTCTCAACATTATCACAAATTCATATTGAGGGTGTAGTTCCCAAACGTTAAAAAAAAAGTTTGCCAGAACTCTTTTTTCTCGTTCAATTTTTCACCGATTGATCTGAAATTTTCACAATTCGTTGATAGAGGATGTCTTCATTGAGGCCTGGAAGTGGATTTTGATATTTTGCTTCAAATTAATTTTATGGGACTGTAAAAATTAACACTACATTTGTGATTTGATTTTCTTGGAAAGGTAGCTTGGGGCTTTATTTTAGGGGACATTTTAGGGGACTTTGTAGAAATAATTCTGGAGACAGTGTGGGATGTTTCTTTGTAAAAACACGTACTTATTTTCGCAGGAAGTCTCACATTATACGGCAATTCATCCTAGTCACCTATTTCATTCAGGCTAGCGTATTTTCTCCTCAACAAATTAATGTATAGCCACATAATAAATTGAGCAGAAAATAGCTTACTAATAAAACATGCAATAATTATCACACGGCTTAACATTCATTTGCATACTTCATTATTAATATTCAAAAATGAATCGCTTATAGCACCCAAAAAATGGACATTTTGTAAACACCTGCTAAGAAAAATTATTTTAATCAACTACTTATTTAATGCTCTAAAATATGTTTTCAAAAATAAAAGACACCCACAGTAAACCTATTTAATAAATTACTTATTCTTTTTTTTTTTTTTCAGAAAAAATTATACTTGATTTTCTTTTGAAAAATAACATGACCGATGAAGAAATAAACGATGAAATTATGACCTTGATATTTGCTGTAAGTATTTCAAATTCTATGTAAGTATGTGTTAAAGGCAATTCGTGCAGTAATCAAGGCATTACATGACATGCCCAATCGTTTTAGGCAAATCTTATTATTAGTAGATTACACAATTGGTGCGGAAAGTAAGCGATTACTTTTCAAACAAATCGTGTATACTATTTTAATTTATTACGAACGGAAACCGCCCGATTTTCGAGTTGGAATACCGCAAATTATCAATATAAACGAATTAATCAACAGCAAACAGAAATATAAAGGTGCGGAAAACAAAAAATTCCGCTTCTGATAATTTGCGGTTTTCCAACTCAAAAATAGGGTGGTATGGTGGTATTTTTCGTTCGTAATAAATTAAAATTCATTAAATAATCCTGCGATTTACAAATTTTCTCAGAAAAATACAAATGAATTGTCTTCAAATTTAATGGTCAACTCTCAAAACTTGAATTAATGTATAGTTGCAAATTCAGCTTGATCCGATTGGTAGTTTCCCTGTAATCAGTTTCCAAAGCCAAAATTTTTTATTTCCATACAACCCCCCCTTTTTTTCTCAGAAACAAATAAATAATTAAATAAGATAAATGAAAATGCGGCATGGGTTGAGTAGTTTTGGAATACTGAAGTCATGAATTGAAAAACAATGCGGGTCCTACGCCAATTTGTCAAAGGTCGTAGACACAGTCAGACGTGTCAGAATAATAACTTGCAGATTTGTACTACCAAACGTTTCGATCTGTTTTGTGATGTTTCTTTTTTTTTTTCAGGGCATAGATACCACTGTAACAGCCCTCTGTTTCACCTTATTAATGCTGGCAAAGAATCAAGATATACAGGTAAATTAAATACATAATAATGATCACTGGATTATGCACAAATATCGATAAAGAAAATATACCTATACGTACTCCCTCCCCATCATCAAATTTCACAGAAGTACTTTTTTAATTGGAATAGTAAAATAAATTATATATTATGAAGGAAGTAACTTGGTGACCGAGTGGATTCGAACGCTGCTTTCTAACCTAACGAATGTGAATTTAAATAACAGTCCAAGCAAAGAATTTTGAAGTAAGTAAATGATAGAAAATTAGAAAAAAATAGATAATGAAATGAACACATCACCAAGCTACGCCCATCATATTACGGAGGTGGAGTTAGATTAAATTTCATCGGTAATCAAAAAAACTATGATTCGGTTAGCCACGCCATAGACTGTGCTGTGTGGGTTGCATGCCTCTTATGAAGAAGGAAAATCTCTTTCACAACCATTCACCAGTAAGAAGAATTAGACTATACCCATAAATCAAAAATAGTTGATCATAGAGGTCTGTCCCAATAGGAGGACCTGAAATATTACGTTTCAAGGCTGAATAGAATAGAATATGAAAGAAATTGAAACACACTAATTAATAATAATAATAATAATAATAATAATAATAATAATAATAACAATAATAATAACAATAATAATAACAATAATATAAAACAATTAGAAGTTTATTTGAAAAATAATTATCTTACAATGTTATTACCTCCCTCATGCCCACATATGCGTGAGTGAGGAGGGGACCATAACGGACAAGACAGACAAGACAGACAAAACAAAGAACAGTGCAACGTCTACAAAGACAAAAAGAAAAGAGAAAAAATAAAAGAAACAGAAAAAACAAAAGACATGTATATGTTACCGTTAAAGTGTTACTGTCTTTATTACATGAAATAACTAGTTAATTTATAAATTAATGGCAAAACAGTGTAAGTATGAAAATTTTTCACAGTCTACCTTGATAATGCATGAAATACCTAGTTATTCTATAAATTTACGAGATACAATTAGTTAAATCATGAAATGGACCGTTTATAAAAAATGTTATCACAAAAGTACGGTTACAAGTGTAAACAAAACTTAATTTTAAAATACTAGATACAAAATTAGGAAAGACAAACCAAACACTTATTTATTGTAACAGCTTATTTCCATGGCATTTAGAGTTACATTTTATTCCATTCTTGATGCACAAACAGCGCTTATTTATGCACTTTTGCATGCAGTGACATCTCACAAAGCCTTGACCATTACCTGTAGCTTGTGAGAAAGCCACTGATTGTAGCGAAATAGTGGCGGAGGTGATAGGTACTTCATCAAGCTGGACAAATCATTTGTGGCTGAGAGCAAACTGAGAGCGAGCATACAGAGAGTTTATAATTCCTTCTTGGGTTCCCAATTTGTAAAACTCATCTTCAGTTTTTGACGCGACATCAGGAACTTGAACACGTACAGTATCTCCAACATCCAGATTTGGAAAATTGGCGTCTGATTTTTTTCTCATTTTTAGCGCTCAACAAGAAACAAACACGAAAGTCTGATTGTCACGATAAAATAGCCTAGCCTCGCAACCTATGAATTTGACTATTTTCACTTTTCGTATGTGAGTAAAAGAACACATTTTTATTCTTAGGTATATCGTATTTCTAATGTGTTGCGAGGTTAGGCTATTTACAAACATCAATGGAACGCACTTAGTTTATGCATGAAATAACTAGTTCAAGTGTAAAAGTATTTTGATTACACTAGAATTAATACTTTAACGGTAACATATGTATACTCACACTTAACCAGACAAAACAAAACACGCACAAGATGAACACCTCATTAAGATCATACAAACATTCAAACAACCAATCAGAGCAAACAGATGAACAGACAACAAATAGGTGGGCAAAAATGACCAGCGTGATGGGCAGACCAATGAGAGGCAGTGGCCCCGTGGCAGCATCCCGCCGGTACCCTTGGGAGAGGTTATTTTTCTATTCCCTCCCCTACTTTAGGAGATACTTTTTCAGGTCCCTGCTGAAATTCCTCATACTGGCAGTCTCCCTGAGGAGCACAGGGAGACTGTTATAAAAGTAGGGGGCACCATATGCCGCCTGCAGCCTAGAGTGGGTTTTATGCCATATAGGAACAGAAGCAACAGCTCCCCCCCTCTAAGTCCTCCTCTTGGGTGTAGCTCTACATCGAACAAGTTTTTATGCTTGTGGACGTAACAGGCGGCACTATGGTTATACATGTTGTCTAAATTTAGGATTTTGAATTTTTTGAACCAAGCATAGCTGCCACCACCCACCCTTATACCTGCAAGGCTCCTGACTGCTTTTCTTTGCAAAACATGGCATAACTTGAGGCACCCAAGAATAATATCACTGCGGCTAGAAGGAAGGGTAGCAGGATAGAAACGGGTAGGTTGGAAAAGATTCCAATATTATGTTGAACAGATTACTGAGGATGTCAAATGTAAGAGTTATTTGGAAATGAAAGAACTTACTTAAGATAAGGAGATAAGGAGAAATGGACAGCTGCATCAAACCGGTCAAAAGACTGATAATCTTATCATCACCAACTCACCTCTTAATAATATGTTAGGTAGTCTATTATTACATTCAATTCAATGGAATAAACATATAAAGAACCCAGAAATTATAAATATTCTCATTTGAACAATGATTTTTATTGACTTAAACTAAATTTTTTTGTTTTTTCGAAGGAAAAAGTCTATGAAGAAATAAACACTGTCTTCTCAGGCGACAAAAATAAATCAGCAGAATTTTCAGAGCTGGCAAAGTTAAAATTTTTGGATCAATGTATCAGAGAATCTTTAAGAAAATTGTCAGTCGTTCCAATTGTAGAGAGACGTGTCACAAATGATGTAGTACTAAGTGGTATGCCATTTTTTTTCAATAATTTGTGCATCAGTCGAATAGAAAACTTAAAAAACCAAATTCTTAGCAGCTGAATGAATATTTAATATTGCAGACGGACGAGTTGTTCCTACCGGAAGTAATATAATTTTATCGATTTATGCTATACATAATAATCCACTATACTATCCAGATCCTGAAGTATGGAATCCACATAATTTTGATGAAGATAAAGTGGCTCAACGACCGATTCATGCCTTCATTCCCTTTGCAACTGGATTGCGTCAATGTCTTGGTAAGTATGCATGCTAAGTGTATAGCCAACATGAAAAGGTACAGAAACCAGCTTTGTCCGGTTTGTAAAGTCAGTCAATACTGTTTTCAAAATTTGTTCAGGAGTAAAGAATACTACCTGCTTGGCTTGTTCAGTAGCAGAACTAAGGGGTGCCCGGAGAGCCGATGGCTCCACAAGAAACAATTCCAGAAAAAAATTTCTCAAAGTAAACTGAGAACTAGTAAAATGAGGAAGTTATCCGAAAAAGAAGGAAAAATCAACTTAAGAATCGATTCTCCCCCCCCCCCAAAAAAAAAAAAAAAAAACAGTTCCGCCTGGAGATGACGTTTTTTTTCGATTTTTTAATTTTTGATTAAATCGGACCTAAAAAATCGATTTTTTCGATCGATTTCTTGAATTTTGATCCAATTTTACGTCATAAATCAATCATTCAGAAATCGAAAGATAGAAATTAAATGTACATGCGTGTATTTGTGTGAGTATTCAGTTGAATATTCATTTTAGAAAAAAGAAATCAAGTTCTAATTTAAAATTAACCAATAAAAAAAGTAACTTATAAAAATTGAAAATTGATCAAAAATTGATTTTTCGAATTTTGCTTTTTCACAGCCAATTTTTCGATTCTTTCAATTTTTTCAATTTCGATTGAAATCAATTAAAATCGATTGCAAAATTCTGAAAAATTGACATCTTTTTCCGCCATTAGATATCATAGAACCATTATAGACCAGACTCTACATTGGACTGATAAGTACTTTTTGATAATCAAGAACGTGTTGGGAAGCTTCAGATGCTTTCCAGTGGCAGGTGAACATACAAATTAAATAAAGTCAAGTACTCGTAATTAATAATGAAAATCAGTTCCAATAATACGAGTACAAAAAAAAAAAAACCGAAATATAGTGCAAGTGAGCTCCAACTATTCGAGTATACCATAAAGCATTTACATATGACGTCAACTTATTATTTACTTTTCACTGATGGGAATTTATCTTCAAAATCATAGGTGGATAACTCGATACCTATTTCCTGCAATAATGGACTTTTTTTTTCTTAACAGGTTATAAGTTTGCAATGATGTCTATGAAAGTATTGATATCAACAATCTTACGAAACTTCAAATTAACCACCGACCAAACTGAATTTCAACTCGATTATTACCTGCTCGTACGATGCAGAAACGGGTACCAAATAAAATTTGAAGAACGATGAAAAGAAAGAAGAGATTAGCCAACATTTTACTAGGCCTATTCTAAATCGTTTCATATAAGAAGTGCGTGAAGTGTCAAGAATTGAAAAAACGAGAACAGAGTAAATTTTCATTTTTGATCAATTCATCTTCGCGGCTTGTCATTTTCATTGTTTTATATAAGTACCCATATAGTATGTACTATTAAAAGCTTTTGAAAACGTACCTACGCGCAGTTTTTCTGAAATATTTTCATTAAAATCAGCATTTCACAAAATTTGATGCGTTGAATGTTGCTAAAGTTGTCTTTTTTTTTCATTTTGAGAGTGGCAGATTTTTCTCTTCAACTTTTTTTTCTCAGAATTGGCTCACCTATGTCATCCTGGAATAACACTAACCGACGTATTAATTGAAGACCTGAAAGAATGAAGGTGACTTGAACTAGCAAAATGAATTTAAATATCAAATACCGGATGAGCATAAAGGGATTTTAGAGGGTGACAGTGATGCCCCAGAGCTAAAAATAGTCCCCTATCGAAATTCCTAATCATTTTAAGCAATTTGGTCGGTACATAAGTACACAATAGAAGACTAATGATTGAAGATTTGACAACTTTTTAAATACGAGTACATACAGATTGATTGACAGTTTATAACTCCAAAGAAAACTAATTTTAATTATTCTTTGCTACACCTGCAGGCAAAGTAGAGTCACTACCCATCATCAGTCTAAAATAGGAAGTTTTTACTAAGTATCCTTTTTTGATTTTCGAGGGCAACTTCTCTTACCTCTGTATAGTGCATATAAATTCGTCTTGATTCTTTTTAGGAATATCAGGCTTGTCTATAAAATTTCTAATGGAATGTCCTAATATACGCCTGAATGTGCATTGTGCACTAAAAAATTTAGGTAGTTTGTAAACTGTAAATTTTGTAATTATTATCTCTTAGTTGAGGTTTGAGGATCGAGATGGAATAAAAAAATTTTTGGGGGGAGTGTAACATTGAATATTTGGGAGGAAAAAAATTTTGAGCAATACACCAGAAAACTATAAGTTGCCGCCCCTGAGTAGACCAATTTGAAACACTGTATATGTACGAGCAGGCCTAGTTGACATGAAAGTACATATACGGAAGACATCAAACATTGAATAACCTTTAATAAACAGGCGATATTCTTTTTCTTTTTTTTTGTACTTTTTCATTTTGACCTACATTTAAAAGTAAGTAACTTAACGATTTCATTTCAGAACTTGCCAGCGATCAATGTTAATACTTTGTCAGACATTTATTACCTATTTTATTGTTTTTTATACGTCGGTAGTAACTGTGTATAGCATCAAAATAAATCATAAACTGAAGTTTAATCATTACTTTTTGACAATTAATTTTGTCGCAAGAACTTTGTAGGTACTTAATGAGACTCTTCATGAACTTGAGCTGATTTTTTCACAAGGAGCAGAAAAATAAAGAATCATCTTCTCTCTCCGAAATTCCATCATATCTACATTAATTTCCGTCAACCAGCTTATCTGTTAAAGGTATCTATATGTTTCATGAGAAACACGAACTCCACAATTTGGCAGTACATCTGATGATGAAACATGAAGAAATATGAATCTAATTGAATTTACTTTATTATCTTAACCATACCAACCCAAACCAACACTCCAAAATTAAGAATTTTTATCATAAAATTGTCGAATAAATATGTATGTAACTTTGCGCAATAATATGGAACCGAAGGCATCTTTGAGAATGTCTAATTCAAATACTCATTGAGTTTCTTCTCCTCTAGGTGTAAAATTTTTCAAGGATTGTCTATCTTTTAAAAATCAGCGTTAAGAATTTTTTTCTTTTTCATCAGTCATTCAGAAGGGGGACTGATTTGATTCTATCTTGAGGAAGAGGTGAATTTGAGTTCTAGGGGCATGAAACTGTCCATTTAATCCCTGTAGCCTATCAATGTAGATATTTAAACTACTTCTTTTAAAAAAAAAATGAACAAACAATTAGTGAAATATTTTTAAAAATTTTCAAGTTTTAAAAATACATAGAATGAAAAAAGTATAATGGAATTAAGTTAAGTAAGTACCTAAAATAAAATGATATAATTACAAACTTTAATGATTCTTATAATAAAACTTGACTTACCGATATAATTTTGATCTGGAAGAACACAAATCAACTTTTCACTCTGGTGAAAAAATATTTTTTAAAAGAAGGAGAATGCTGAAATAGTTGATGAAGCTGAATTAGAAAAAAAAAAGTACCCTGAATAATATTATCAAAATCTGTCAGTCGGTACAAAAGAAATACTTGATAAATTTTTTTCATTTGTCAAAAACCTTATCCTTGCTTGGCTGGACATTTTAGATTGGACTACCATTTCTCCAAGTTATAATCATTTACCTGCAATACAGCGTTTCATTAATACGTGGCTCTAATATTACGAGCTGTTTTTCTGACTGGAAAATTCTCCAAAGACTGCAGTACGATGCCAGTCTCTAAAGTTAATTCTTTCACGTGCACTGATAGTAGAAGCCGATGATGAAGTAGTATTACTGAGAGAACAACCTTCATTTCTAGCATGGCAAATTTCTGACCTGAAACAGAAGAAGAAAAAATGTTTCTTTAATATATACCTACATACAGGCCCCTACCGCGAAGCCTTCTTCAGGTAGAGCAAACGAAATTCTTGGTAGGGCAAACATTTTTCCTAGAAATCTGGGGGAAAAAACGTCAAAATCACTAAAAATCCAAAAAATAAAGAGCTAGAAACTCCTAAAAATTCGAGAAAAATCGCCATAATTATTACAGATCCGAAAAAAAGAGCCAAAATTCCTAGAAATCCGAAAAAAATCGCCTAACTGAATATTATTCGAAAAAAAGAGCCTAAATTCTTAAGAATGTGCTTTTTTCGAATTTTTAGGAATTTTGGCAATTTTTTTAGAATTTTCAGAAATTTTGGCGTTTTTCGGATTTCTTAAAATTTTGACGATTTTTTTCCGGATTTGTATGAATGTTAGCAATTTTTTTCGGATTTCTAGAAATTTTGGCTTTTTTATAGGATTTTTAGGAATTGAGGGGTTATGTCGTCGTTTTTTGTTTTTCGGGGCGAAATTCTGTACAGGGCAAAATTTTCGTTTGGTAGGGCAATGCTCTGTATGCCCGCACGGGCAATACGGACTAGGTCTGCTCTCTTTTCTAATTTTAGCGGTCTACCAGCGAAAAACGTAATTATAAAACAGAGTATCAGGGTCAAAATTAATAGTAACTCGGAAGTAATTAATTAAATGATCAGAAATTGAGCCGGTTTAAAAAGAAACGATCGATAAAATCATAAGGTAGGGGAGTATTTGAAAATACAGTGAAAACCGTTGATAACAACATGATTTAGTTCTGGCAAAATGGGTACCTATTTAACTAATACTTTTAAAAACCGGATACAAATAATGAAATGCTTATAAGAAAAAATCGAGTATAACAATCATATTAATGGAGAAATTTGAATTCTACTCGTACTATTGTTTAAAAAGAATTTATAAACCTTATGAATTCTAATAATATTTTACAAATTTTTTTATATCTTTTCTCCAATAAAAGACTTCTCATATTATATTAATGAAGAAATTTGAATTTTACTATTGTTTAAAAAGAATTTATAAACTTTATGAGAATTCTAAAAATTAAAGGTTGAATGGATTAATCAGGTTAGTTAATGAATTATTGTCGACAAGATTCTTTTTTATTTGTTTTGAGTGATTATATCGATGACAATTATGTCATTTAACTTGCGGTTAAACTAATTAATTTGAAATTAGTTTATTAAATTGTATTTTGAATTTTAATTTCAAATTTTAATCATTATTTTATTTATACATATACAATTTTGTGATGAAACTATTTGTTATTTAATTTTTTTTTATTTTTGTTATTTGTTTTAGCTCTTTTTCTAAAACTGGATTTTGAACAATTTGTTGCTGTTAGTTTTGCCTTGCTTGTTAGTGCTTATGTGACTCAACATACACGTATTCATGAGCATAATTTTCTTTGTGCAATGGGGATATACGACTTTGGGGGCATTTTCCTTCCCCTCATACGACTCTACCTGATAGGAAAACCTAGTGAGCAAGTCTTAGGAGGAGATCGACACAGATATTGAACAAATCTTTTTGCGATTTATAACGGAAGTTGGCAGATGTCACCCCAATAACCATAAACCATAACCACGAAGAATCTAATCATGATCTTCGAGAGAACGTTCATTATTGAGACATCCTAACTGCGAGTGTAAAATAAGATTATGTACTATACCTAAACAGTTTCGTGGTCCAGCACTGAAGGGCACAAAATTGAACCCTTGGGAATACATCTCTTTATCGTCAAATCGTTCTGGTATGAATTCTTCTGCCTTTGAAAAATATTTTTTATTGCGATGCAACGCGAGTGAGTTGAAATTAACAGCACTTCCAGCTGGTAGAACGTAGTTACCTGCGCAGAAGTCAATTAATGTTGATTATTAAGTGTCTCATAAAAATTTATAAAAATTCAGAGGAAAAGCAGAATAAGCGCTGAAATCTGAAAATTCATAAGATAGAGTACTAAAATACTCTTGGCTTTTGTATTCTTTCAATCATCACTATCTATTTTTTTCGACAACCCTTTTTCTTCCGCATAATATCAAAATACATAAGTGGCTTCTTTAAACCCAATCTGATATTCATGTCTATGGGTGATTTTTACTCAATAATACCATCTATGTTAGCGCACATACGAGTATGCAAATAAGTCGAACTCACTTGGAAGCCTGATATCTTCCTCCACTTTTCTCGCAATTAATGGCACAGGAGTGTATAACCTCAACGTTTCATTGATAACATTTTCAAAATATTTGAGATTCTTGAAGTCTTGTACGTTTGTGTATTCTAGGTTTTCACCTATGACATTTCTGATTTCATTGTACGAGTAGCATCGATCCTGAAAATAAAAATAAGCCATGAAATTATTCAAGCTGTTTCTACGAGCTAAAAAAAATAAGTACCAGACGTTTATATACCGACATACTGAAATAATTCATAGTAGCACCGACGGTATTGTGCAAATAGGCCAAAATAATTTATTAAAGCATAGGGCTATGCTGAAACCACTAAAAATTAAAAAATACAAGAACGACTATCTATATGTACATTATTTTTTTAGGTAAATTTATACGGAGGTAAAGATACCTAATATGGAACTTCCTTTTGTGTCCTTACTCGACTACATAAGCTGTATAATATTGCAACAGCTCTGGTTTATCTGCCAACTAAGTGCAGCAGATAAACCCCCAGGTGACCATGGTCGTCTGTGAGTAATTGGCACAATTGTCACAGTAATTAATGTTTTTACTATACATTGAATAGACACGTCTGGTGCCTATTTGTGAAAGTCAGACCAAAATTAATAGGAGGTTTTCTGTTGAAAACCTGCTAAAAACTTGTGTTCTGCACACGCTCCAACTTAGAAAAAGTGGAAATTTTTCAACAAGAATCTTGTAAAATATTCATCTTTCATCAACTGGCAACACTGCCTTTCTAAATTTGAAAACAGGGACAATAATTCAAGATTTTATAAATTACTGCTAAAATTATAAAATTTATTACGTAAGATAGTAAAAAGAGCTAAAAACATTAAGAATAATCTTGTATTGTCCCTAAATTTAAGCAAAGATCTGGCTCATATTTATTTTTAAAACCTCTTTATTTATTTAAATTTTTTACCTTCATCCTTGCACTTTATTACTTCGAGTCCTGCTCCAATAATGACTGGAAATTTTGGTGTAGGTAATTTAGCATATCTGTCCCTGTCTTTAATCCATCTCCAATCGTAAAACACGACCATGAATATAAAAAATGAAAACAAAGAAAAAAATAAAATATACTTATCCTAAAATCACTAACACAAACATTTTTTGAGAATCAAAATTCTATTTTCTGCACCACAGTGAAACTAACTTCAGAAACAAACTAGTTCCAAAATGCTCGAACTCAACATTTCGGTCCAACAAAAATCTAAAAAGAGAACAAATACGAGTAATTTAACGAGAAACGCGTCCACGCGTTTAAAATACACTTTTGTTGTGTGCGTGTGTGTTTTCGTTTCTGTCACGCCCTCAACAGGCAACACAGGCAACGCTCGCAGCGCTTTTGTTATCCGCTTTTTGCAACATATCAATTTCGTTAAGAATTGAGTGAATCGAATAAAAGCGTATAAAATATTAACATTTCAAGGGAGACATGAAACCAATGAATTTAACGTTTTCTCAGAAAAAAACAAAAATGTGTCAGTTTTAGTTCTACGCTGAAGAAAATTTCAACGGCAATTTTTACGATTTGAGTTTATTCATTTTTTTTTCTGGTGACGGCGGGGAAATCAGAATTTTTCCTGTTGTGATCTTTTTTGGACCTTCCTTAGTTCCACCACTTAATAAAATGAGAAAACAAAAAACAATTCTTTCGGTACCGAGTTAGTCCATAATCCAGTACCTACAATTTCCTATACTGCATCATCATTTTTCAGAATCTGGAATTCATAATTATGGAAATGTACCCCTCAAGTTAAACATTCCAAACTGTGGTAAGTACAAAATTATTTTAAGGGAATTTGTTCAAGAGATGATACGAGCATCTTATACGTAATTTGGGCATTTTGATTTTGTTTTGACAAATGATATGGTTTTTTTAACACCCACTCCAGCTACGACATAAGGATGGTCAAAGGTAAAAAAAGACACTTTATTCCTACAGTTTATTCTAACTTTATACGTAAGTATAGAAATACGATAATACTTACTGTGGTCATACCACTTTAATTCAAATTTGTAATATCAAGTAGTGCAAATGCAGATTTATCTTAAAAAATCGAATTTGTAATACTTACAGTAAAACTTGTCTGAAACGGAATCACCCAGGCGGGGGAATATTTCCGTTTTAATTAAGTTTTTGTTTGAAGAAAACTCGTATGAAACGGAATCTTTCTTTTTAAAGAAAATCTGATCTAATCTCATCTAATGTAACTATATAATAACATCCAAGGTACGGATGTCTGTCCCATAATTGGAATTCGTAAACAAATTATTTTTCATTTTGTCATTACTCAGCTTCTACTGAACGTAGACAGCTAAATTTGATCTCATTAGAAAGAGGAAAATCTCCTAAGTATAATGATGCGTGAATCATTTTGATTAGAGATGCAATTGCACTGCTAATGATGAAAAAATTTTTGTAAATTGGGAATTCTCTTCTACACTTCTACACATTTCAGAACGGAGCAATTTTCATTCATTCATTTCATGATAACGCGAAATCTGAGAAAAACTGGAGCGGAATTGAGCAAAATTTGAGCGGCATTGAGCAAAATTTTAGCGGAATTGAGAAAAATTTGAGCGAATTTTAAGCGGAATTGGAGCAAAAGAGCGGAATTGAGTGGCGTTTGAGCGAAATTTGAGAGTGATTGGAGTGGAATTCGAGCAAAATTGAGGAGAGTGGAGCAAAATTTTAAAGGAATTGGAGTGGAATCCAAGCAAACTTTGTGGTGGGATTGAGCGGTATTTGAGCAACATTGAGTAAAATTTGAGTTAATTTAGACAATTAGTTAGATACGGAATCTAATATCTATACGTACTCGTGAGTTCAAAAAAAGAGAATAATTGAAAAAAATGTTTTATTTCCACAAAAATAAGTATCAATTTTAAAATTCAAACTATTTGTAAAAACTGAGTTCTATACCCATAGATGTTATTTAATCATATTTGGCTTACACCTACTCTAACTGAAAAATAACTTACTATGCTTTACGATCATTTACTTACTTGGCAAACATAATATCTAATATTGATGCCTTAAATTACAAGCTAACGTCAACATTACTTATGTAACATTTAAAATGATATTTTAAACGTCAGTGTCCCAAAATATGACAAGGCCGTAGCCGGGGGGCTGGAGAGGAATGTCGCCTGCCCGAGTAAAGTCGTTTCCCCCTCCTCCAGAAAAATTTTCTCCTTGAAGGGGCGGAAGAGAATGAGAGGTCAAGTTTGTCCCTCTCCCAATTATTTTGCTTTAGCTACGGACTTGAAATATAATTTTCCAACATTGACTTTTATTTGTCTTGTGACTTTAAAAAGCAGATATTAATATTATGACACATCTCTGGTGGAATGTCGTAATGTCCCCTGAAAATCTTTTTTAAGCCACTGATTAACCCAGATACCTACCATCATTTGCCAATGGCGGACACCTTAAGGCATTTTTTTCCTTAATTTTTTCATAGCTTGCTGAAAAATGCTTCAATTATTTTGCTTGATGCCTTGAATATTTGCCCCCACCTTCTTCTAAAAACTTCTCCCCTTTTGGCCCCCGTAACCCATATACATATTACACCCTATCATTTTTCCCAACTATCTAAATTTTGCCTATGGCGGACATCAAAATTTTCATTTTTCCAGTAGCAGACACACCAATGGCGGATACTTAGAAAAATATTTGTAATGTAGAAAAAAACGTGAATAATTGTTATTATATTTTTCAATTATGATGTTGACTAGTAAAGGGCTTCACCCTCTGTCCATTCCGGGGCTCAACTCCCCTCCACACATCCACTTATAGAGACAACTGGATAAAAAACAAATTGAAAACATTTTACCATGCACATTTGTGTAGATACGAGGGTTGTTCAAAAAGTAAAGCCTGATTGGCCATAAACTAGGGCAGAATTGATGCAAAGACCTGAACTTGGTATATTTAGAAAGGTTTTGAGATCTACTTTTTTACATACTTGCCAGAATTATTCAAACATTTATCATCATAGGATACCAGCCATTCAATCTCCTAGGTATAATATTCCTCTGTATAAGTTTTGAAGAAATTTCTCAATTCATCTTTTTTTTATGCTGACTCATTGGGTGCACACCTCAGTATGATTTGAAATTTTTTTTCTGGGTGTAGTGGTAGACTCATGTCTCACACCTAGTGACAATCCTCTCCAACAAATCCACTCCTCCACCTCAAACAGACTCAATAATTCATTTTTTTTTTCTCATCAATCAGTAATTTTAGACCTCAACATGCTTATAACTCTCAATACCACAACCAAAGTCTGAATAGAAGTTTGTTTACAGTGTATAAACATTTTAAACCTGAGTTCATTCAGAGTGAGGTGTGAATCTTCCCTTAAAAGTCCAGGAATTCACTCTGAATGAATGTCAATTTTGAAATCAGAAGGCACCCATTTTTTTCACTTTATTGTCAACACTCCCTCTGTCTTGGATAAACTGTTGCTGCCAGTGACGCACACGCAAAATGTACAGTCACCCTCCCTGTACATTTCACTTGGCTGTGTATGTATTCCTATCCCCGTCTCACCCCCCGCCGTGAAGAGAAAGAATTTTTAAAATTTGAATACACGTTTACAGGCATTTCCATGGTAATTGATGTGATTTTGTGCGTTCAATTTTTATTTTCTTACCGCGCACTCTTTTGGTCTCTTTTTTTACTCTCCCTCTTCCCCTCCATGCGGTAGTTACTTCAAAAATTACGCCTGGGAATTTTTCCGCAGCCATCAGGCGTTACTTTTTGAATGACCCTCGTATATTCATTATTCAAATAATTAAATAAACAAAAAAAAAACAAATCCAATTAAACTCAATGATGTCACAAGGCATGGCAGTCATCCTTTGGCTTCATACCTTGGGTTTATGGTAGGTATAGGATTTATTCCAGCCTCAAGTTGTGCATAAAAGCAAGTTTCCGCCACTGGAAACCTTCAAACAGATTGAATTTTCCAGTGGCGGACACCAGTGTCCGCCATTGGAAAATTGATTTTTCTTTTATGCCAATGGCGGACACCCTCAAAAAAACGTTTGAAACAAATGAAATAATTCTAAAACTGTAAAATTCAATGTTTGTAATGGTTTAGGATCATTGATGCTTTGAAGGAACATTATTTAATAATCACAGGAATAGATAATTATCAGTTTTAAAAATGTTTACTATCTAATCTTTTTCTTTACAATAATTACGAAATTGAATATTTTAATTGACAAGAACATAATTAATGGCCAAATATTTCTATCGGATGGAGCAAAAATTTACTTGAGTGATTCAACGCATTACCATGGGTAACAGCTACCATGTGACATCATCAGTTTCATTATAAGTCGGTTTAAACACTAAATATACAAAAATGAAAAAGAAGGTGACCGCCATTGGGAAGGTGTCCGCCATTGGCAAATGACGGTATTTAATTTTGAACTGATATGGGTTTAAATGTAACGTTTACATGGGACGTAGATTTCAGTGAAATCTGAGGACTGACTTTCATGTCTTCTCGCTTCATCGTGGTACTGACAGTCAAACTTCTGAAAATCGTAGCCAGCGCTATTTTCAGCTCCCGAAATGCAAACTTCTTTCCTATTGAGAGAAAGAGAAAGATCGTGAAAAAAACACTGACTCTTATTTAAAAATAATTATGGTGGCGCAATCTCGAATTAGCTAATCAGTACTTCCTCAGTAGTCTATTGGCATTTTAGAGAATCCACTCGTGGAGTTTCGGACTTTTTAGAATAAGGTGAATTATGATCATAATTTACCCATACAAACTCTATAACCAGCACTAAAACTCAAATATGAGTATGCATGTCGTTCTTGAATTGCCTCAGGCAAAAATCTGTCCGGATCAAATTTTTCGGGATCTGGAAACAATTTTGGATCTCGATGGATTACATATGGGAGAATCATTATATTCGTACCAGCGGGAATGATACACGTTTCTGTGAATAAATAATTTACTGATATTTTAGTCACCTGTTTATAACTTTAGAATTCGATGACTTGAAAAATTATGTTAGTTTCGTGTATACGTGTACTGAGTAAAAAATATCAAAAGTTAATATTTAAAAAATTAAAAATTGATAAAAAATATCACGAATTGATTTAAAAAATTAGAAGTTCGTACAGGTAGTTATATAATACTGAAATTTAATACGAGTACAAAAATATTGAATATTTACTTGTATGTAACGTTCTAAAATTTAGTATAAAATATTAAATTTCAATATAAACCTGAATTGTCCATGGTTTTGTTTGTTGTATATTGAAAATTAGTGTACAAATTTTTCTCAGTATGTAGTAAAGTTCCCTAGCCAAAGTATTCTATTACTTGTCATTTCACATTAGACTGAGACAAAATTTTTATTACCACCCACAAAATTCGCGTACCTATGTTTCATTATAACGACTAAATTTTGTCAGTAAAAATAAATAAAACATGTTAAATTACTATAATTTAAGGAGCTAAGATAGCTGTGGTACAGTAGCCCTAACAATTTTTTGTTTTAATGTCTGAAAATACCAACCCAGTAATGCTAGCGATTTTGCAGTACCTACATAAGTCATAAGTGAGTTGCATTCTATTCTTATGAGTAAATGGCGATAACTTACTCAGCTTCAAGTCAACTTCCAAAAGCCTAGATAACATTGGGAAAATGGGGTACAGTCGGAGGGTCTCCAATATCACCATTTCCATATAATTTAGTCGATTTAAGTCCTCAGTAGTGACGTCTCGATCACTCCCACCAAATATTTGGTTAATTTCTTGGCGCAGTTTTTCCTATAAATAAAATAATTCATTAATGTCGCCAATAAATTTGTACTAATCTACTTGTCACGACGAATATCTTCAATATTATTACACCGTTAAAGCTGTTTCACAGGACGATACGAATCCGCAGGTCAATATTGTGTAAGTTTTTAGTTTCTAATTCACACGTTGATGTATCAAAAGTTTGCTGTTAGTGAATATATGGAGCAATTTTTCCCATCATTAGTTTTATCGGGTAAATGAGACCCACCAATATTAACCGTAAATAAAAAAGTCGAGAGAAGCGGCACCTATATGTTGCCAGGCACCTGCATATTAGTCTATTGCACACCATCCTTTCTCACTTTTTACATGTGCACAACCTTAGCGAGAGAAAAAAAAAGTATGCAGACGATGTTTCTTATTTTAAACAAACTATCGTTTACCTGTATGCGTGGATAGATGGCCAGCATGAAAATTGTGTAGGTCAGAGCGAGGGCTACCGTTTCATTTCCCTGATGAGTGAGAAATATTAAAATTAGAAGTAATTGAGGATGCACAAATTTTATTAATTTTGTAAGATATTTTATTTGCAATACATATATCTTTAAAATAGGGGGAAACATAAAAAGTGGCACATAATTTTCATGCTCAGTATTTATTCAATGCCTTGATCAAAAATAATTTTGTATTACCTGTACTCATAAAAAGAATGTGAAAAAATATATATAAACCTGTACCAACAATAGAAACTAGCATATTTTCAATTTTTTACTTCACTTGTGCAGAAAAAATAGAAATCGTGATAAAATAATTTAATCGTCGACAATTAACGAAACTAGTGTAAATGATGATGAGTTTAATAAGGATAATATTTCTACATTATACAGGATGAGCCGTATCAAATACAACCAGATTTATAGTCTGTTTCAGTCAAGAGTTCCATGACGTCACTACTGAACAATGAGAAATTTTCATGTAAAGGGAAGAGAGGGCTTTAAAATTCCCAATCGATAAACAATCTGAATTCCTTTAAACTTTTTTACGGCTAATTTATTATAAATAGGACAAGGAAAATAACGTGCTTCGAAGATTGAAATTTCGAATGATTTGTCCTGAAACGCCTTCTCGGTCACTTATAAAAAAATTTCAAGACCAGAAGTAGAGTTGAAAAAAAAACTGCACATTCAAAAAATAACCGCATTGATATTTCATAACTCATTTTAAAACTAAATATTCATTCCATCTTAAGTAATATTCATTCGAGATGCAATAACTGAACTTCATATTTTTCGAATTGTTCTTATACACGCGTTCAAGTCACTAAAAGAAATAGACGCGAGTAAGAATAATTGCCTAATGCAAACCCCTGAATCTGGATACGTGAATTCTGTAACGCGTTCGTTTTATAATTCTTATTGTTAGTTAAAAAATTGAAAAATATTGAGATTATTGTCGGTTTTAGTCTTCTTACTGTCAGCTTCTTTACGTTTGAAGAGGTTCACGATTACGAGTTGTAGATATTTTGAAATTAATTTACCACTTTTGTGTCGTTGTAGCAGAGACAGGGGTGTTGTGGACATGAATATGGAACTACCGGAGAATCACTTTGGTTAGTTTCAGGATCTATAGGATTCGAATTACTATTTTTCGTAGCACCATATACAGTTAGAGGAAAATAAAGACAAAAAAATAACTAAGTATACAGAAAAGGAAAACGACAAAATATCACTTAATTCAAAGTAGGGTACTTGTCATTTTTCTCATTTTGCTCAATTGTGCCACATAATGTGAGTACCTATGTGTTATGATGTCATGGAACTCTTAACTTGACTAGACATTACGTATTTATTAGTTGTGCAAAATTTTGCTGCACTCGCTTTCAACTAGGCCTAGTAGGTACACACAATAATTTTCACACTCGTATGCAATAGCTTGCTTTTCTCACTTGTAAAACAATATAATATACTAGTCATTACCCCAAGTAAAACAGCTTGTATCTCGTCAACCAAATCATCGTCTGTCAATTCAGTCGGATTTACACGTTGTACTGTCAGCAAGTAATCTAAAAATGATTTGCGCAATTTTGCGATTTCTGTGAAAAAAAAAAGTTGAATAATTCTAACAAACTAGATTGACAAATTGATCTTGTTTGTTCATTTATTTCTTCAATCAAGTTCTTAGCTCTACTATTTAATCAATTTCATACCAATTTAATTGTCCTCCAAAACTAAGCATATCCTAGTTTGATAAAAGAGGTAATGAAAATGAGGAAATGTCTGTACCTGAATAGGGCTAGACACTAACAGAGCGAATCTTACATACCTTTAAATTCATATATTTCTTTTTCATGAGTCATGAGAAATTTCTTTCTATCGTTCATAACCTGAAAATATAGAGAGTCGACAGAAAATTACATATCTATTTCCTGAAAACCGAAGTACCTTGAGTTACTTATGATTAGATACGGTCTTTCTTAATTAACGCTTTTGCTATTATAAATATAAAAAAAAGCACAACTTTAATAATTCTATTTCTAAATAACCATATTGTAGTTAATTTTATAGAACTTATAGTTGTCATTATCGAGAACTAGCATTTTAATTATTTATTTATAGAATGCATGTATTTTTCGGCTCTTCAGAAATTTTCAACTTACCCTTGCGGAGAAGTCTTGCATTTGTTTTACAGCTTTATAAAAATCTCGCCCTGTTGTTGACAAATTGAATAACATTTCATTATGCATCCAAAATGTGAAAAGTCTCTTCAAAAAGCAGTCGCCAGCCCTGTAAATGTTTTCAGTTCATTTAGTTTTTTCGTCTAGAAAAAATCTGGTCAGACAGTGATTTAATCTGGCAAAATATTAAGTTATATGACTGAATTTGGCAAGCTTGGAGAGCTTCATTTTATTCCACATCTTACATTTTCTAAACCTTATTTAAAAATATAATTTTGTGTACAGGCCGAGGCACGGTATATAACTTTATGGCTATTTTAGCCTGCTTTCAAAAACTCAATACCCTCACAGCATCAGTGATAAAAAAAAATGTATTCTCACCTTTTCATTGCATCTACATATTCAGGTATTTCTCTTAGCAAACTGTTTGTCTGTATTCCCAACATTGTTTCTAAAAAGCAAACATTATTTTGTCATTGACTGGAAGATCTGTGAAAAGGGATGCTCGATATTTTCCGTGACACTAAAAATCCGATGAAAGCTTATATACCACTGGTCTAATACCGTTATTTTTCAACAATTTTTTTTCCTAGTCTGATTTCAGCTGTAGAGTTTCAATAGGTACTTCATTTAAGACTATGCTTCAACTATCGATTTTTTTGTCTAACCCCCAAATCATTGAGTCCTTTTTCACTAAATTATAAAACCAAATTTTATGATTTTTGGCATGTTGTAGGCAAAGGATGGCCTGTTAGCGCTATTGAGTTGGAATTTTGGGTTTCAGTTCGATTTTGCTGAAATTTTTAACGCAAAGTTGTCAATTTTTAAGACAAGGTAATTGTGACTGGAGAATGAAATCAAAAATTCTAATTTTACAGCGTCAGCAAATCAACCCTCGCTAATGACGTATCAAAAAATCACAAAATTTAGTACAAAATTAGGGGCCAACCCCCCCCCCAAGAAGCATTTTCAAACCCCGCCCGCCTCCCCACAAAAAAGGAGCATGTTTTGGTAAAATTCTTTCGTATTTCTTTGATTTTTCATTTTCTTTTTTCGTTTTCGTCTTCTAAAATGTGGAGTTCGGGCTCAGGTGGGCTGAAATTTTTTTTAAGTTTATTGGTAGACTTGGTATATTATGTAAGTTTGAGTAAATATTCACGGCAGATAAGTAAAGGACAATAATTATTGAATTGTTTATGAATAGCCCATATTTAACTTAAGTTGATTATTTTGCTTGAATTTATGAAAAATTGAAAAGTTTTACGACTCCTACCCCTTCCTCCAATCATAAAAAAGTCAAAATACTGAAACGCTTAATGGGCAAAAGTTAGGCTAGTTAGTAGTCGGTGCATCGGTGCATTCTCATTTAAAGATGGAAAAGAATCGTCTTCTCCTGTTTGGCAAATAAAATTACCCATGCTAGTATCCAAAGTACTCCTCATAGCATAGTCTTCAATGTCAATAAATTTTCTTAATCTGCACTGATCAGCCAATACTTCAGTTAACAGTTTCGAATTTTTATTAAAAACAGGCATATAATTTTGTAAAACAACATTATGGTAAGCTGGCATTAAAAGTTTCTTCCTGTCCAGCCAATCGTGTCCTGAAAGAAAAAAAGATCAGCTAGAAAAATAGTTGAGGGTTTTTTTTTTTGAATTGGTAGTGTTTCTGTCTTTGGATTCAAGCCGCACAGCCGATGACATGAAGACTAGTTCATTGAGGGTAGTTATTGTAGTAAGGAATTGAGACTTACCATTTCTGATAGTTACATTATTTCGAAACCAAGCTTTCAAGAAAGAATATTCAAAACCTTTTGTTGCATATTCAAAACTTTTGAAAAGTTCCTGAAAATTATTGAAATAAAAATTGAATTTCTTCATGTTATACAAATAGGTAGGTAGCCTACAGTCTGTCCATTTAGAGTTAGCGAATAGAATACATGACTCATATCGAGGACTAGTCATTAGCAGAGCATTCCAGTTTTTCTCTGGTAAAGGAGAGGCAGGGATGAAAAATTCTGAAGAATAACAATGTAAAAAATAAAATAAAAAAGTTACTTATAATAGGTATGTTTCCCAGAAAAATAAAATCAGGTAATTTAAAAAATAAATGATACTTCCTCAGATCATTGGATGTACTTATCACTTTTTTTTTTTTTTTAATGAAATAAATCCTGTTTTAAGGAAAAATATATGTGTAAAAAGCACCCTTTGATTTTCTTTTTTTATTGCCCCAAAATATGTATAACTATTACTTTACAACATCCACTGACTGAAAAACTAACAGTTTCCCTTCATTCCGTAAAATTTTGGACAATGGGGTTAATATACTCCGAAATTTGGTTTTTTATCATTCATCTTTGCAAGTATTTACAGGTATCTACCTTTTCCTTTCACAAATCAGTATGTCTATTTTCAAATGTGAATGTAAAATCTTTCATTGGGGATAAATTAATCACCTTATCAAAAATTTCAAGAAGGGTAGAAGGAGACTTGATATGTTAGGTAGGAGTAGCTAACTATACGGGGGGGTTCAAAGTCCTTTGCTCATCATTCTTTTTCTTTTTTTTTGTCTCATTTGATGAGACAAATAAATCGATATAGTCAAGTTCAGGAAGAGGATTATTTTATCTGGGCAAATAATTTCAACTTACCTCAATATCATCTGGTGAAAATAAAAAAACATTTGGTCTTCCAAGAATGTAACAAAGTACAACATCACTGTTCACTTCTCGTTTCTTTTCATTTATATAATTAAATATTTCTGGAAAAATTCATTATGTGTGAGAATCAAATGTAGGTTTGGATGCTTATTTTTTTCTGAAAATTTTTTTTTTGCAGATTTAAAAAATTAAAACTTCCAACATATTAAAACATTTTATTCTGATACTTTCGCAGATGAAAATAATATTTTTACAGAACTGAAAAATGAAATTTCAAAATTTTCATCAGGTTCTCACAGGAGAATTTCAATAATTTTTAAAGTAAATTTAACAAAGGCCGTATAATTCATTGTTTATTACCTTCGTCTTTGTGCCGTGACATTTCTAGTCCTGCTCCAATAATGATTGGAAATTTTGGTTTAGTTAGTTTACCGTAAAGATGTCTGCTTTTAATCCATCTCCAATCGTAAAACACGGTCATGAATACAAAAAATGAAAAGAGAAAAATGCACAGGATGTATCCGAAAATTATTTCTAAATTTACAAACATTTTATAGCTATTCAAAGGTTGGTTTTCTGCACTGACCAAACTACCGTACAAAGAAAACTCATCATCTGCAATGAATCTACTTTTGAAGTATCCTAATGATTTATAATTTTCAATTTTACTTTAACTATCCCCCTCTTATATTAGCCAAACTATTAAATAGATAGGTATCGGCGAAAGAAAGATGTTTGAGAATTCAAACCACCGGAAGATGAGCCTGTAGATTAATTATTTTGATTTAATAAATTTTATAAAAATTAAAACTTCGTTGAAACCAGTTCTAATAATACAAGTGTGAATACCCTGAACAAAATTTTCAGTAGTAAGTTTCAATATTCTCGACAGGAAAACTGGGACAGTCCTTAATTAATGGTAGAAATTATTATGAAAATAGCAAAGAGTGTAGCAAAATGACCGGCTACATTATTAATTGTTTTTTCAATCCAGGGTGAAAGGAAAAAGATACAGACATACGGTTGGTTTTGAATTGAAATTATTTTTTCAATATTATATTATACGAGTATGTATGTATAAGTACATACCCAGATAAATATGAAATACGAGTGTATGTATATTACCGTATTTGCATTTTGGCAACCAAAATGCAGTTTTCAGCTCAAAAGTATACTTACAATTTTTCGTTTTTCTCACTCGATTTTGTACCGACTTTGGTTAAATTTTAATTTATTGTTATTCTTGAACATTTTTTTTTGCCCAGACGAAGCCCTTTTTTTTTCACTTTCATTTTTTCACCTTTTTTTGGGGGGCTCCAAAAAATGCGTTTTCTGAGACCCTCAAAAAAAGCCTTTAAATTTTAGAAAATCAAAATAAGAGCTTCGTCCGAGCATACGTTAGTGACCAGTAATTTATGTATGGAAGAAAATTCAAAATAAATAAGCTTTCGACGAAATAAATTTTTCATCATACGTTTATATTCAACTCAGAGAGTGATTTTATATCAATAGTAATAACAAAAAACGCAATTAAATTAGTATACTTTCACAGATAAAAGCAAAATTCTTCAAAGCAAGAATTGATATTCTTAGACAGGGTGAAATTTCAAATGAATGCGAGGACTTGATCGAGCTACAAACTGGGGTTTCATTTTAACATCGTTTCGCTGTAGCTTAGTAGTGACGATGACTTTCCTAATGATATGACAAAGAATTATTTTCAGCTCCAGCGTAGCAAATTTCTTACCTGTAGATATAAAAATGAAAAAATTATCCAAATTATAAAACACAAGTCTACACTTGAAGGATACGTGTTTCTGCATTTTTAATACCAGTTGACCTACAACATCTCAACATCTGAAATATTTTTGATTTAAGAAAATGAATTGCGTGAGATGCTGCAAGAAATTGGTGAAATTAAACGAAATAAGCCTACTGTCAGACATTAGCTGAAAAAAATATTGCCGCTGTAGATTTCTCAAATGTCTAATATTTAAATAATTCAAATTATATAGGCATTGGTTCCGAGAAACAAATTTTCATCTCAACAAAAAATAATTTTGAGCCTCCTTAACTTATAATTTCAGGAACAGATATCTAACTTATAACTTATAATCAAAATAATTTAGCTTTGCCAGAAGTTTAACGTTACTACATAACTGAATGGGTATCTAAATTACGAATATTACGCAGTCAAATGTATATTTTAATTTGCTGATTTTCACGTCTTGAATCCTCTTCATGTTTAAGTAAAAAATCAATTGAAATTCATGAAAAAAATTCTTATCTGAGAAATATTGTAGAAAAAGAATTTTAAAATTCTTTCGAAAGGATCTCAGTAAAACCAATATATAAACACATCCGTTCGTATGAGTTGTACCGATATTACATTATGTAACCAGTAACTATACACACAAAGAACCTAAAATAGACATAAATTAGTCAATATGCCATTTTGGAGCTCAACAAAAGTGAATGGCGCTAAAAAATATTGTACGAGTATCATTGTTTCAGAAATAACAGTTTTGCTCGTTCAGGATCAGCATGGCATCTCTAGTAGACTTGAGGCTCTTCTAGATAATCTATTTTTATTAGTACCCACCTACATAATATTCTTGCCGCACAATAATATTACATAATTCATCTGCACAACAAAGTTCAATGGCGCACCTACTTTAAATGTATATTATAGAGATGTTTTCGACACTTGTGAGACTCAAAACAGATGAATCATAACACTTGCGAGGCCCTTTTCAACAATGTGAGACCCTTTTTGTGGGTCTCGCATGTCCATGAGGTGTATGTATGGTTTTTTTTACTCCCCCAACCCCATTCCGCAGACCCAAAATCGGTATTTTTTACCTGGGACTCGCAAGTGCCCCAAATATCAATTTTAATATACACTTGTGGTTCACTCATTTCATTTTACTCCCTATCAACTGTATTGTACACCTAACCAACAGTTGTGGGCTTCATTACATAGCCTAAGACATCTACAGATAGCCACTAAGCCACGTGAAGACGAAGGTTTCATTTCCGAGTATTTATAAGGGGGGGTCTCGCAAGTGTCATACCTTATCTTGGGTCTCTCATGTGACGTAAAATAACAATACGTACGTACAGATTAAAAGTTACATACCCATGCAACTTCTATATCCTGCACTCCATGGTAAAAATGCATAAGGATGTCTTTGTGCAATATTATCCGGTGAAAATCTTTCAGGATCAAATCTTTCTGGATCAGGGTATAATTCCGTACATCGGTGAATTACATAAGGTGATATAACAACATTAGTTCCTGCTGGTATTGTGTATGTTTCTGTTTAAAAAAAAAAATTATACGTATATAAGTATATACTTACTTAATATATGTAATATGTGTGTTTTCATGAACTCAACGCATACCCAAGTATCTCGTTTTTTCTTTTCTTTTTTCCAGTCTATTTCGGATTGGCCATACCCTTTTCACACATAGCTACTTTTATACCAAGCAAGCACCACCTCAATGCGAAACCTGCAACACCCGGTTAGATGTCCCACATTTCCTTAACATATGTGTCAAATTTGCATCTACTCGCTCTACTCACTATGGTAAATCTCCTTTCCCTGTTCTAAGTTCTTTCACAGACTCGCCTGACAGTATTAATAGATTATTTCTTTTCTTACAGGAATGTAATATAATTTATACATTGTAATTCTTTCGTTTGTAACCGTCGCAGTAAAACTATAAACTTGTTAAAAGCGACGCTAAATAAATAATATTGAAGATTGAAGACAAGAGGTTTGGCAATTCGATTTAATAATACTATCGATATTGTTTTTTCAAAATAACGAAGTATAGAATAAAGAGACCCATAAACCATAAAAATCCGTAAAAAAAAGAAAAAATATCCCAAAATGTAATAGAAAAACCCAAAATATCAAAATATTTAATAAAACAAGCTAAAAAAAACCTAAAAATCCGTGAAGAAGAGAAAAAATATCGAGAAATGCGATAAACAATAACTAAAATAACATAACACTTAAGATAACAACCAAAGTTTATACTAATCCGAAAAAAATTAAAATACCTGAAAAACCGAGGAAAAAGCCCAGACATAAAAAAGTCAGAGAAAAAGTGTCAAAATAATGAAATATTCGAGAAAAAAAAAATCTAGATATCTGCGAAAAAGAGCAAAAATACCTAAGAAATTGACAAAAACGACGAAAATACCTAGAAAATCGATATAAAGGGCCAAGATACCAAAATGTGTAACAAAATGGGATAAGTAAAAAAGTTGACCAAAACCAGTCCAAAACACAAATCGCCTTATAATGAACTAGCTCTAACACAAGCCTCGGTGTGTTATTTTAAAAAAATTTTCAATAACATTACAAAAATGCTATGCTTATCTTAAAATAAAAAAATCAAGAAAAGCGAAAAATGTAACGAATTTTAAATTAATATTCACAAAAAACTAATACATACTACGCACAGCATAACTTCAACACAATTATTACTGATAAGCGGCTTAATTTTTCCAAGCTAAATCTGTATTTATTATTTAAAACAAAAAATAAAGCGATTGTAATAGGTTTTCGGCAACATTGTTGCCAACCCTAATAAAAAGTCGAATTAAGACTGCGTTTTGAATGTTAATTATGAGCAGATCTTGATTATTTACAGACTTCAAAACTATTCTCAAAGTTTAAAATTACCACTTTTCCCCCAGAAATTTGGTAATTCAGTTATATCCAAGATAATACAGCATTACTAACCTAAATGCAAATCAGTTTTTAAGCCACGAGATATGAGAGGAAATACTGGATATAGTCGTAAACTTTCTTGTACAACCATCTCCATGTATTGCATTCTACTCAGATCTATTGTTGACACATCCAAATCAGTGTCATTCCAATATCTCGTAATTTCTTCGCGTAAATTTTTCTGAAGAGAAAATAGTTCACTTTTAAACAAGGTATGTGGATTACATAATTCGTCTTCCACAAATTATCATTTTATACCCTGCTGACATGTGACTGTTTGAAAAAACTACTATAGGTACTAACATGCTAAGGGAAAAAGGACATTCGTTTGATTACAAATCCGTCGAAATTATTTATTTTATTGGCTTCAGGAATGAAGTTGCATCAAAAATTTATTTTATAAGTGGTTGTTGTTTACTCGAGTTTTGAAAAAAAAACTCCTACATCAAAAGAACAAAACAGGTACCTGTACTTCTGGATGAGTAGCGAGCAAAAACAGAGTCCACATACCAGCTGTAGAAATAGAATGACAAGCCTGGACACAGAGAAGAATTAAGATCACAATTTATATACTAGCAACTTCAGATAATATCGATCAGTATGTACTCGAACCTTTGACTGTACCTAGGTACTAATCAATCTGATAAGTTTGTATGGTGTAACTACACATTGCTATAGTAAATAATAAATTACGGAGCATAAGCAGCTTTGGAATAATCAGAACGAAGTAAATTGGCAAATTGGCGGGTAAATTAAATGTGCCGAGCCCAGACGAAAATTTAAAGAATTGAAAGTTTAAAATTTCGGTGACGCGTGTTTTTGAAAGTTTTTGCATTCCTAAGCATGGAGTGTTAATGAGCTTTATATTTTAAGAAGGTCGGGCTCTACATTATAAGTCCATACGCAGGACTGTTTGAACCGCAATCCAATTGAAAGTAGAATTGGTAGGGAACCCCTGCAATAACTAGAACCAAAATCGAACTGGAATTGGAACCAAATAGCTTCTTGTTTTGACAGTGGCGGATCCAAAGCTCCATTTGGGGGCGGGGGAAATCCAAATTTTTTCAAAGCATGGTAAATGCTAAAATGGTGAGATTGTGTTTTTTTCTGGATAAAGGGGGAGGGGTTCAAGAAAATTGATTTTTTTGTGGATTATCGGTCTATTTTGTTTGGATTTGGGGGGGATTTCTCCTTTCCACCCTTGGATCCGCCACTGTGTTTTGAACAGAGTACCAGTAAGTATGTATTCCATTCCATCCATTTGAGAAAAACCATGCCCATGAAAGTGTTTAAAGAATTGTTGAGGATAAAAAGCAAACAAATAAGCTGGTTTATAGTCAGTTCATATGTACATTAGGTACACTCGCAACTCATAGGACTTTAGACCTACTGCATGAAAAAGGTTTTGCAATTCATCGATTATGTCATCATCGGTCAGATCATTTGAACAATGCTGTATCTTCAATAACTGCTCCAGAAACGGAGATGGTTGTTTGTTTTCTGCAAAGACGAAAAAAACCATCGATGATTTCATAACTACAGTCCAACTTGAAACCTAATTTTGAGAGGTTAGAATGTCACAAAATGATCGTACTTACCATTGATGCCAAAATTCATCTGCTGATACGTATTTTTCATCTCAGTAGTCTTCATTTGGATTACCTAAAATAATATCTACTTATTAAAGTAATCTAGTAGGTACCTATCTTTCCACTTGAGTCTGGATATGGAAAAATGATTTCAAATGAAAATAAAGCGATTGGTGCACACTCTGCTCAGAAGTAACAACAATGAAATAGGTAACAAGAATTTTAAAATTTCAAAATTACAGTCATTTGTTTTCACATTAAATAAATTTCTTGACAATAGGTACTTAAGTCCATCATATGAAACCGCATTGCAAATGAATTTATTTTACTTACTACGTCACAAAAATTATGTATGAGTTTAATATCACTTTTGAATTGTCTTCCTGTTGGTGTTAGTTTGAATAAAGTTTCATTTTGTAACCAAAAAGAATAAACTCGCTTAAGAACAATTTTACCAGCTCTGCGCAGAAATGAATTATGTAAATAATTTGTGTAGTTAGTAGCCGCATTGAGAATCTCATATTTACAAAATACATGTATTTACTTGGTCAGTGCTTTCAAGAATTCCAATTTTCGATCAGTGGAAAAATTATTCGTCAGTCCAATTTTCGTTTCTACAAATCAAAGAACGTACACTGGATTATAAAATTGAAAGGGATAAAGAATGTGTTATCGACTTTTAGGTATTACGAGTAGAAGACCACCTTACCCATAACCACATCAAAAGCAAAGCTGGAAAGGTATTCTTCTATATCTACCGAACCATTTTCGATCGAGTCATCAGTCAACATTTTTGTCAGTTTCTTAGCCTCTCTATTCATTATTGGAATGTAATCTTTTAATATAGAATTGTGGAATGTACTTGCCCATATTTTTCTTTTACACTGCCACTGAGAGCCTGGAAACAAAAACAAACAGCTCTACGAAGAGATTTGAAAAGTCAAAAGAAATGGAAATTGATAATTTTGCCAAACTTTGAGACCAGAAAATTAGAAACATTTTAAGGCCAGATGTAACCCTGGCCTCTTCAATACTAAAATAAGAAGAAATGTGTGTCCCTATAAAATTCAAATCTTAAAAATAAGTAAGTAACAATTTTTGAAGATGAATTCTTTTGTACTGGGCGTTCCTGTTTCAAACATAATGTCCCCCCCTAACATTTGTCCCACCATAACATAATGTCCCATTTTGTTCGTACTTGATGACGTCATCATACCCAATTATTACATAGTAAACACAGATGATGACGTCATTATATCCAGATAGAACATAGGAACCGCAGATGGTGACGTCATCATACCTAGATACAACATCTTGTCCTTCCTTGATGACGTCACAGATGATGACGTCACACAGTTAAAAAGCGGTTGATGACGTCATCAAGGAAGGGAAAAATGTTGTATCTAGGTATGATGACGATATGTATTTTAGTAATGAAAATAAATTTTATTATGCTTACCTTCGCTCATAACCAAGCTATTTCGAAACCATGGAATCAAAAATTTGTATTCAAAACCTTTGGTCATGTGTTGAAAGCTACTAAAGAGTACCTGTTTCAATATTTAATTCAATCAGATTCACTACGATAAAACAACAGTACCTATTATTACCTTCAACACTCAATAATTTTTTGTTTGGTGTGCTAATATTTTATTACATTAATTAAAAATCGTAATTCCTATAGATATCTAAGGTAAAATACCAAGCGCAGGTTTACAAAATAAAAACTGGATTAGAAATAATTAAAACGCAAATTTCAATGAATCAATACTCTTACATCTTTAATGTGTTAACATCTTTCATGATATATTATGATTTAAAAATGACTACAATAATAGGTACTTGTACAGTAATGAAAATTAGAAAATTATGTAGTAAAAATACGATTAAATGCCAAAAAAATTCATTGGGAGATTTTATTTGTTAGGAGCCGTTCGATGACAACTTACAACAGCGCGCGCATCATCATGTTTTGCTGTACGTTACCGATCTCTACTATCGATTTTCAACTTCGGTGTTAAATTTCCGAATTTACTCCCGAGTGACGAAAAGTGAAATCAAAGATGTTAACACATCAGAAAATTATTAAAGGTTTCACATACTTCGATATCTTCGGGAGCAAAAAGAAACACGTAAGGGTTTCCTAAAACATGACCGCACACTAAATCACTTTTTACTTCTTCCTTTTTATTGAGCAGGTATCCGAAAAGTTCTGTAATTATAAAATATTGAAAGAAAATATCAAAACTCTTAAACAAATTCTTCGCTTGAATTATATTTTTCTGGAAAGATGCCGCATTTAGAATTCCTCCGGTTAAATCTTTTTTGCTTGAATTCTAATATTGCTGTAGTCTTAAGAGAAGAAAAAAAAAAACCAAATCTAGAATATAAATTACAAAATCTAAAATACTCTTACCTTCTTCTTTGTGTTTTAATAAATCGAATCCAACCCCAGCAATCGGTGTCATTTTTATCATTGGTAATTTTTTGTAACGATTTAAATTCCATAACCAATTCCAATTGTAAAATGTTAACATAAATGCAATAAATGAGAGAATAACTGTAACCATCATATAGAGAAGACACAACAAAACCATATTTGGTGTTGATATTAAAATGAAAAAAATGCCGAGTACTTCCAAAACAAACTTTTTCACTGACGCTTTACAAACATGAAACCATAAACTGACGAATCCTATTGTCTTTTTGAAAAGTGGATACTTAATTGTTTGCCCTCGTGTGACATTGTCTCACTTTTCGTAATTTATCTGAACTGAGTGGACAAATAGGTGGGACTTGAAGATTAATTACCTCTCATAAATCTCTGCCATAAAATGGTATGTCCAAGGAGAACTAGGTCACTAAAAAAAAAAAACAAAAGGCCTAATTCAAAACATTTGCTGCGTTTCTATCGAATTTTTCATGAAATTTTTTTCGTTTCATCATAAATTCAAGACACAGCACCTATGAAACTCGCCTATCAATATTCAATGTTTATGGAGTCAGTATGGCTAGGCATTGTTAACATTCACTGGTAATGCTCAGTCAGTATCCCTATGGGCAAAATATTTTGAAAACGGATCCGTTTTATTCCGGGTTATAATCCGTTTCTGGATTATAACTCGGAATTTTCCTGTTTTCCGGCTTCAAAAACGGATTTCGAACGGATTGTAATCAGTCTTGCCAGTTTTGTTCTGAAATGAGTCCGGATTATTTTCCGTGAAGGCTGTTTTATGATATTTGTTGGCCCGGGTTATAATCCGTGAAACCGTTTTACGAACGGATTTAGAAAAATTGCCCAAGAATTATCACTGATTATAATCAGGAAATCCGTTTTACAAACGGATTTGGAAAAAAAATCAAGACGACAAAAATATCTGCAAATTTTCAGATCCGATGGTCGAAAATAAAAACGGACTGACAACGGATAAAATTCTCATTTTCCGGATCATTTTCTCATTTTTTGCCCATCGGGATTGTTATAAAAAGCATACGAAAAATGTTGTCAGAAACAGAATCTGAAATGACTGAAATGACTGAAATTCATAGGTTTTGACTAATTATAGAAATTGACGCACACGGATGTAAAGATATTCTGTCGGTATCTACTGAGAATAGTTGATTGTAAAAATAACGGTATATCTTATCTATACAAAGGGCAAATAAAAACTGGATAATATTCATGAAGACAACATAATCTATATAATAAAATCCAATATCCGGATGTCCGTCCGACACTCGAAATTCGTAAACGAATTATTTTTACTTTTGCGATTACTTTACTTTTACTAAACGTTGAAAGCTGAAGTTGGTTTCATTAGCAAGAAAAAACTATTACAAATCTTTCTCTATACACACTTTTTCGAATTGATGTCTTACTTCCCTGTAAATGATTGAAACATTCCATAAAAACGATGAACTTCATGCTACGTTTCAGGGTACATTTCACCAGCCCCCCCAATTGCCCGAAATTCAAAATTTTTAACTGGAAACGTTTGTACTAGTTTTGTACTGTTTTGTACCACTTTTCAAATTTTTTGTACCTCCTTCCATTTCTCGTAATTTGAAAAAGTAACCTGGGGGGGCTTGAGAAATGGTAGCCCCCCCAATTACACAAAATTCAAATTTTTTGGTCTCAAACGTTTGTACCTTTTTTGTACTCTTTTGTACCACCAAAATAATCGTTTGTACCCCTCCATTTCCCACCTAAAATAGCCTCCCAATAATAGGGTATCATTTCACCAGCCCCCCCAATGGTCCAAAATCAAACTTTTTTTACTTTATTGTATTCCTCTTCGTTCGTACTGTTTTGTACCACCTTGAAAAATTTTGTTTACCTCACCCCCCACCTCGGAACCACACCCACAATTTCACAACTCAAAATTATTGACTAAAAATGTTTGTACTAATTTAGTACTCATTTTTACCACTTTTCTCAAGAAATTTTTTAGCTCAGTGTCTTTCTGTTTGTTTGTACTGTATTGTACCACCTTTGAATTTGTTTTAACCCACCCCCCCAACCATTCATAAGGCAAGTTATGCAAAGAATGTGGAAAATTAGCTGCTCCAAACAAGTTGAATCAATTTTTTAGAGACTTGAAGGTTTGTGCCTATCATACTTGATTAGAATATGGGAAAATTGTATGTCCTCTATATTTCACCAGCCCCCCAAATTGCCCGAAATTCAGAATTTTTGACTGGAAACGTTTGTACTAGTTTTGTACTGTTTTGTACCACTTTTCAAATTTTTTGTACCTCACCCCCTCTCTCATTAATAAGGAGAGTTCTCCCACAATTTTATAAAACTCAAACTTTTTTATTGGAAACTTTTGTACTAGTTCTGTACTCTTTTGTACAACCTTTGAAATCATTTGTACCCCCCCATTTTCCACCTAAAATAGCCCCTTAATCATAGGATACATTTCAACAGCCCCTCCAATGGTCCAAAATTAAGCATTGTTTAGCTCACTGTGTTCCTCTTCATTTGTACTGTTTTGTACCACCTTTGAATTTTTTTTACCTCATTACCCCTCCACCTCGCCAACATTAATTGAACAAAATTCAAAAATTTTTGATGGGAATCATTTGTACTAGTTTTGTACTCTTTTGTACCACCTTTGAAATTATTTGTACCCCTCCATTTTCCACCTGAAATGGCCCTTTAATCATAAGTACCATTTCACCAGCCCCCTCAATGGTCCAAATTTAGACTTTGTTTAGATCACTGTGTTCCTCTTCATTTGTACTGTTTTGTACCACCTTTGAATTTTTTTTACCTCACCCCCTCACTCATTAATAAGGAGAGTTCTCCCACAATTTTATAAAACTCCATATTTTTTATTGGAAACTTTTGTACTAGTCTTGTACTCTTTTGTACCACCTTTGAAATCATTTGTACCCCACCATTTTCAACCTAAAATGGCCCTTTAATCATAAGTACCATTTCACCAGCCCCTCCAATGGTCAGGAATTAAACTTTGTTTAGCTCACAGTGTTCCTCTACATTTGTACTGTTTTGTACCACCTTTGAATTTTTTTTTACCTCACCCCTTCACTCATTAATAAGGAGAGTTCTCCCACAATTTTATAAGACTCCAAATTTTTTATTGGAAACTTTTGTACTAGTTTTGTACTCTTTTGTACCACCTCCAAAATCATTTGTACCCCCCATTTTCCACCTAAAATAGCCCCTTAATCATAGGTGTCATTTCACCAGCCCCTCCAATGGTCCAAAATTAAGCATTGTTTAGCTCACTGTGTTCCTCTTCATTTGTACTGTTTTGTACCACCTATGAATTTTTTTTACCTCATCACCCCTCCACCTCCCCAACATTAATTGAACAAAATTCAAAAATTTTTGACTGGAATCATTTGTACTAGTTTTGTACTCTTTTCTACCACCTTTGAAATTATTTGTACCCCTTCATTTTCCACCTGAAATGGCCCATTAATATTAAGTACCATTTCACCAGCCCCCTCAATGGTCCAAAATTAAAATTTGTTTAGCTCACTGTGTTCCTCTTCATTTGTACTGTTTTGTACCACCTTTGAATTTTTTTTTACCTCACCCCTTCACTCATTAATAAGGAGAGTTCTCCCACAATTTTATAAGACTCCAAATTTTTTATTGGAAACTTTTGTACTAGTTTTGTACTCTTTTGTACCACCTCCAAAATCATTTGTACCCCCCATTTTCCACCTAAAATAGCCCCTTAATCATAGGTGTCATTTCACCAGCCCCTCCAATGGTCCAAAATTAAGCATTATTTAGCTCACTGTGTTCCTCTTCATTTGTACTGTTTTGTACCACCTTTGAATTTTTTTTTACCTCACCCCTTCTCTCATTAATAAGGAGAGTTCTCCCACAATTTTATAAGACTCAAAATTTTTTATTGGAAACTTTTGTACTAGTTTTGTACTCTTTTGTACCACCTTTGAAATCATTTGTACCTCTCTATTTTCCACCTAAAATGGCCCTTTAATCATAAGTACCATATCACCAGCCCCCTCAATGGTCCAAAATTAAAAATTGTTTTAATTGGGGTACAAATGATTTCAAAGGTGGTACAAAAGAGTACAAAACTAGTACAAAAGTTTCCATCAAAAAATTTGGAGTTTTATAAAATTGTGGGAGTACTTTCCTTATTAATGAGTGAGGGGGTGAGGTAAAAAAAATTCCAAAGTGGTACAAAACAGTAAAAATTAAGAGGATCACAGTGAGCTAAACTAAGTTTAATTTTTGACCATTGGAGAGGTTGGTGAAATGGCACCTATGATTAAGGGGCTATTTTAGGTGGAAAATGGGGGGTACAAATGATTTTGGAGGTGGTGCAAAAGAGTACAAAACTAGTACAAAAGTTTCCAATAAAAAATTTGGAGTCATATAAAATTGTGGGAGAACTCTCCTTATTAATGAGAGAAGGGGTGAGGTAAAAAAAAATTAAAGGTTGGTACAAAACAGTACAAATGAAGAGGAACACAGTGAGCTAAACAAATTTTAATTTTGGACCATTGAGGGGGCTGGTGAAATGGTACTTATGATTAATGGGCCATTTCAGGTGGAAAATGAAGGTGTACAAATAATTTCAAAGGTGGTAGAAAAGAGTACAAAACTAGTACAAATGATTCCAGTCAAAAATTTTTGAATTTTGTTCAATTAATGTTGGGGAGGTGGAGGGGTGATGAGGTAAAAAAAATTCATAGGTGGTACAAAACAGTACAAATGAAGAGGAACACAGTGAGCTAAACAATGCTTAATTTTGGACCATTGAGGGGGCTGGTGAAATGGTACTTATGATTAATGGGCCATTTCAGGTGGAAAATGAAGGTGTACAAATAATTTCAAAGGTGGTAGAAAAGAGTACAAAACTAGTACAAATGATTCCAGTCAAAAATTTTTGAATTTTGTTCAATTAATGTTGGGGAGGTGGAGGGGTGATGAGGTAAAAAAAATTCATAGGTGGTACAAAACAGTACAAATGAAGAGGAACACAGTGAGCTTAACAATGCTTAATTTTGGACCATTGGAGGGGCTGGTGAAATGACACCTATGATTAAGGGGCTATTTTAGGTGGAAAATGGGGGGTACAAATGATTTTGGAGGTGGTACAAAAGAGTACAAAACTAGTACAAAAGTTTCCAATAAAAAATTTGGAGTCTTATAAAATTGTGGGAGAACTCTCCTTATTAATGAGTGAAGGGGTGAGGTAAAAAAAAATTCAAAGGTGGTACAAAACAGTACAAATGTAGAGGAACACTGTGAGCTAAACAAAGTTTAATTCCTGACCATTGGAGGGGCTGGTGAAATGGTACTTATGATTAAAGGGCCATTTTAGGTTGAAAATGGTGGGGTACAAATGATTTCAAAGGTGGTACAAAAGAGTACAAGACTAGTACAAAAGTTTCCAATAAAAAATATGGAGTTTTATAAAATTGTGGGAGAACTCTCCTTATTAATGAGTGAGGGGGTGAGGTAAAAAAAATTCAAAGGTGGTACAAAACAGTACAAATGAAGAGGAACACAGTGATCTAAACAAAGTCTAAATTTGGACCATTGAGGGGGCTGGTGAAATGGTACTTATGATTAAAGGGCCATTTCAGGTGGAAAATGGAGGGGTACAAATAATTTCAAAGGTGGTAGAAAAGAGTACAAAACTAGTACAAATGATTCCCATCAAAAATTTTTGAATTTTGTTCAATTAATGTTGTGGAGGTGGAGGGGTAATGAGGTAAAAAAAATTCAAAGGTGGTACAAAACAGTACAAATGAAGAGGAACACAGTGAGCTAAACAATGCTTAATTTTGGACCATTGGAGGGGCTGGTGAAATGACACCTATGATTAAGGGGCTATTTTAGGTGGAAAATGGGGGGTACAAATGATTTTGGAGGTGGTACAAAAGAGTACAAAACTAGTACAAAAGTTTCCAATAAAAAATTTGGAGTCTTATAAAATTGTGGGAGAACTCTCCTTATTAATGAGAGAAGGGGTGAGTTAAAAAAAAATTCAAAGGTGGTACAAAACAGTACAAATGTAGAGGAACACTGTGAGCTAAACAAAGTTTAATTCCTGACCATTGGAGGGGCTGGTGAAATGGTACTTATGATTAAAGGGCCATTTTAGGTTGAAAATGGTGGGGTACAAATGATTTCAAAGGTGGTACAAAAGAGTACAAGACTAGTACAAAAGTTTCCAATAAAAAATATGGAGTTTTATAAAATTGTGGGAGAACTCTCCTTATTAATGAGTGAGGGGGTGAGGTAAAAAAAATTCAAAGGTGGTACAAAACAGTACAAATGAAGAGGAACACAGTGATCTAAACAAAGTCTAAATTTGGACCTTTGAGGGGGCTGGTGAAATGGTACTTATGATTAAAGGGCCATTTCAGGTGGAAAATGGAGGGGTACAAATAATTTCAAAGGTGGTACAAAAGAGTACAAAACTAGTACAAATGATTCCCATCAAAAATTTTTGAATTTTGTTCAATTAATGTTGTGGAGGTGGAGGGGTAATGAGGTAAAAAAAATTCAAAGGTGGTACAAAACAGTACAAATGAAGAGGAACACAGTGAGCTAAACAATGCTTAATTTTGGACCATTGGAGGGGCTGGTGAAATGACACCTATGATTAAGGGGCTATTTTAGGTGGAAAATGGGGGGTACAAATGATTTTGGAGGTGGTACAAAAGAGTACAAAACTAGTACAAAAGTTTCCAATAAAAAATTTGGAGTCTTATAAAATTGTGGGAGAACTCTCCTTATTAATGAGAGAAGGGGTGAGTTAAAAAAAAATTCAAAGGTGGTACAAAACAGTACAAATGTAGAGGAACACTGTGAGCTAAACAAAGTTTAATTCCTGACCATTGGAGGGGCTGGTGAAATGGTACTTATGATTAAAGGGCCATTTTAGGTTGAAAATGGTGGGGTACAAATGATTTCAAAGGTGGTACAAAAGAGTACAAGACTAGTACAAAAGTTTCCAATAAAAAATATGGAGTTTTATAAAATTGTGGGAGAACTCTCCTTATTAATGAGTGAGGGGGTGAGGTAAAAAAAATTCAAAGGTGGTACAAAACAGTACAAATGAAGAGGAACACAGTGATCTAAACAAAGTCTAAATTTGGACCTTTGAGGGGGCTGGTGAAATGGTACTTATGATTAAAGGGCCATTTCAGGTGGAAAATGGAGGGGTACAAATAATTTCAAAGGTGGTACAAAAGAGTACAAAACTAGTACAAATGATTCCCATCAAAAATTTTTGAATTTTGTTCAATTAATGTTGGGGAGGTGGAGGGGTAATGAGGTAAAAAAAATTCAAAGGTGGTACAAAACAGTACAAATGAAGAGGAACACAGTGATCTAAACAAAGTCTAAATTTGGACCATTGAGGGGGCTGGTGAAATGGTACTTATGATTAAAGGGCCATTTCAGGTGGAAAATGGAGGGGTACAAATAATTTCAAAGGTGGTACAAAAGAGTACAAAACTAGTACAAATGATTCCCATCAAAAATTTTTGAATTTTGTTCAATTAATGTTGGCGAGGTGGAGGGGTGATGAGGTAAAAAAAATTCATAGGTGGTACAAAACAGTACAAATGAAGAGGAACACAGTGAGCTTAACAATGCTTAATTTTGGACCATTGGAGGGGCTGGTGAAATGACACCTATGATTAAGGGGCTATTTTAGGTGGAAAATGGGGGGTACAAATGATTTTGGAGGTGGTACAAAAGAGTACAAAACTAGTACAAAAGTTTCCAATAAAAAATTTGGAGTCTTATAAAATTGTGGGAGAACTCTCCTTATTAATGAGTGAAGGGGTGAGGTAAAAAAAAATTCAAAGGTGGTACAAAACAGTACAAATGTAGAGGAACACTGTGAGCTAAACAAAGTTTAATTCCTGACCATTGGAGGGGCTGGTGAAATGGTACTTATGATTAAAGGGCCATTTTAGGTTGAAAATGGTGGGGTACAAATGATTTCAAAGGTGGTACAAAAGAGTACAAGACTAGTACAAAAGTTTCCAATAAAAAATATGGAGTTTTATAAAATTGTGGGAGAACTCTCCTTATTAATGAGTGAGGGGGTGAGGTAAAAAAAATTCAAAGGTGGTACAAAGCAGTACAAATGAAGAGGAACACAGTGATCTAAACAAAGTCTAAATTTGGACCATTGAGGGGGCTGGTGAAATGGTACTTATGATTAAAGGGCCATTTCAGGTGGAAAATGGAGGGGTACAAATAATTTCAAAGGTGGTACAAAAGAGTACAAAACTAGTACAAATGATTCCCATCAAAAATTTTTGAATTTTGTTCAATTAATGTTGTGGAGGTGGAGGGGTAATGAGGTAAAAAAAATTCAAAGGTGGTACAAAACAGTACAAATGAAGAGGAACACAGTGAGCTAAACAATGCTTAATTTTGGACCATTGGAGGGGCTGGTGAAATGACACCTATGATTAAGGGGCTATTTTAGGTGGAAAATGGGGGGTACAAATGATTTTGGAGGTGGTACAAAAGAGTACAAAACTAGTACAAAAGTTTCCAATAAAAAATTTGGAGTCTTATAAAATTGTGGGAGAACTCTCCTTATTAATGAGAGAAGGGGTGAGTTAAAAAAAAATTCAAAGGTGGTACAAAACAGTACAAATGTAGAGGAACACTGTGAGCTAAACAAAGTTTAATTCCTGACCATTGGAGGGGCTGGTGAAATGGTACTTATGATTAAAGGGCCATTTTAGGTTGAAAATGGTGGGGTACAAATGATTTCAAAGGTGGTACAAAAGAGTACAAGACTAGTACAAAAGTTTCCAATAAAAAATATGGAGTTTTATAAAATTGTGGGAGAACTCTCCTTATTAATGAGTGAGGGGGTGAGGTAAAAAAAATTCAAAGGTGGTACAAAACAGTACAAATGAAGAGGAACACAGTGATCTAAACAAAGTCTAAATTTGGACCATTGAGGGGGCTGGTGAAATGGTACTTATGATTAAAGGGCCATTTCAGGTGGAAAATGGAGGGGTACAAATAATTTCAAAGGTGGTACAAAAGAGTACAAAACTAGTACAAATGATTCCCATCAAAAATTTTTGAATTTTGTTCAATTAATGTTGTGGAGGTGGAGGGGTAATGAGGTAAAAAAAATTCAAAGGTGGTACAAAACAGTACAAATGAAGAGGAACACAGTGAGCTAAACAATGCTTAATTTTGGACCATTGGAGGGGCTGGTGAAATGACACCTATGATTAAGGGGCTATTTTAGGTGGAAAATGGGGGGTACAAATGATTTTGGAGGTGGTACAAAAGAGTACAAAACTAGTACAAAAGTTTCCAATAAAAAATTTGGAGTCTTATAAAATTGTGGGAGAACTCTCCTTATTAATGAGAGAAGGGGTGAGTTAAAAAAAAATTCAAAGGTGGTACAAAACAGTACAAATGTAGAGGAACACTGTGAGCTAAACAAAGTTTAATTCCTGACCATTGGAGGGGCTGGTGAAATGGTACTTATGATTAAAGGGCCATTTTAGGTTGAAAATGGTGGGGTACAAATGATTTCAAAGGTGGTACAAAAGAGTACAAGACTAGTACAAAAGTTTCCAATAAAAAATATGGAGTTTTATAAAATTGTGGGAGAACTCTCCTTATTAATGAGTGAGGGGGTGAGGTAAAAAAAATTCAAAGGTGGTACAAAACAGTACAAATGAAGAGGAACACAGTGATCTAAACAAAGTCTAAATTTGGACCTTTGAGGGGGCTGGTGAAATGGTACTTATGATTAAAGGGCCATTTCAGGTGGAAAATGGAGGGGTACAAATAATTTCAAAGGTGGTACAAAAGAGTACAAAACTAGTACAAATGATTCCCATCAAAAATTTTTGAATTTTGTTCAATTAATGTTGGGGAGGTGGAGGGGTAATGAGGTAAAAAAAATTCAAAGGTGGTACAAAACAGTACAAATGAAGAGGAACACAGTGATCTAAACAAAGTCTAAATTTGGACCATTGAGGGGGCTGGTGAAATGGTACTTATGATTAAAGGGCCATTTCAGGTGGAAAATGGAGGGGTACAAATAATTTCAAAGGTGGTACAAAAGAGTACAAAACTAGTACAAATGATTCCCATCAAAAATTTTTGAATTTTGTTCAATTAATGTTGGCGAGGTGGAGGGGTGATGAGGTAAAAAAAATTCATAGGTGGTACAAAACAGTACAAATGAAGAGGAACACAGTGAGCTTAACAATGCTTAATTTTGGACCATTGGAGGGGCTGGTGAAATGACACCTATGATTAAGGGGCTATTTTAGGTGGAAAATGGGGGGTACAAATGATTTTGGAGGTGGTACAAAAGAGTACAAAACTAGTACAAAAGTTTCCAATAAAAAATTTGGAGTCTTATAAAATTGTGGGAGAACTCTCCTTATTAATGAGTGAAGGGGTGAGGTAAAAAAAAATTCAAAGGTGGTACAAAACAGTACAAATGTAGAGGAACACTGTGAGCTAAACAAAGTTTAATTCCTGACCATTGGAGGGGCTGGTGAAATGGTACTTATGATTAAAGGGCCATTTTAGGTTGAAAATGGTGGGGTACAAATGATTTCAAAGGTGGTACAAAAGAGTACAAGACTAGTACAAAAGTTTCCAATAAAAAATATGGAGTTTTATAAAATTGTGGGAGAACTCTCCTTATTAATGAGTGAGGGGGTGAGGTAAAAAAAATTCAAAGGTGGTACAAAACAGTACAAATGAAGAGGAACACAGTGATCTAAACAAAGTCTAAATTTGGACCATTGAGGGGGCTGGTGAAATGGTACTTATGATTAAAGGGCCATTTCAGGTGGAAAATGGAGGGGTACAAATAATTTCAAAGGTGGTACAAAAGAGTACAAAACTAGTACAAATGATTCCCATCAAAAATTTTTGAATTTTGTTCAATTAATGTTGTGGAGGTGGAGGGGTAATGAGGTAAAAAAAATTCAAAGGTGGTACAAAACAGTACAAATGAAGAGGAACACAGTGAGCTAAACAATGCTTAATTTTGGACCATTGGAGGGGCTGGTGAAATGACACCTATGATTAAGGGGCTATTTTAGGTGGAAAATGGGGGGTACAAATGATTTTGGAGGTGGTACAAAAGAGTACAAAACTAGTACAAAAGTTTCCAATAAAAAATTTGGAGTCTTATAAAATTGTGGGAGAACTCTCCTTATTAATGAGAGAAGGGGTGAGTTAAAAAAAAATTCAAAGGTGGTACAAAACAGTACAAATGTAGAGGAACACTGTGAGCTAAACAAAGTTTAATTCCTGACCATTGGAGGGGCTGGTGAAATGGTACTTATGATTAAAGGGCCATTTTAGGTTGAAAATGGTGGGGTACAAATGATTTCAAAGGTGGTACAAAAGAGTACAAGACTAGTACAAAAGTTTCCAATAAAAAATATGGAGTTTTATAAAATTGTGGGAGAACTCTCCTTATTAATGAGTGAGGGGGTGAGGTAAAAAAAATTCAAAGGTGGTACAAAACAGTACAAATGAAGAGGAACACAGTGATCTAAACAAAGTCTAAATTTGGACCTTTGAGGGGGCTGGTGAAATGGTACTTATGATTAAAGGGCCATTTCAGGTGGAAAATGGAGGGGTACAAATAATTTCAAAGGTGGTACAAAAGAGTACAAAACTAGTACAAATGATTCCCATCAAAAATTTTTGAATTTTGTTCAATTAATGTTGGGGAGGTGGAGGGGTGGGCGATTGTAAAAAGAGCGAATTTAATGACCCTCTGAGAAACATCCGCAAGATTAGGGGTTCACATCGATGTAAAAAGAGCGAATGAAAAGTAAGCCAGTTTGAACAGGACATGTAAAAAGAGCGAACCTACTTTTTTCTCCTAAATTTTGATATGTAAATAGAGCGAATCTATTTTTCCCCCTCAATTTAAACTTCGTCAGTTTGTGGTCTTATCTTGGTATTGCTGTGTAAAAACCTGCACTCATGATTTGTCTTCGAATTTCTCATTTTGTACTCTCATCTGTCAGTATTTTGATGTTTATCTTACAGAAAAGTAATTTTCTTTTTAATATTACTTCTCATCTTAAATTTGCCAACGTTTTTATAAAATGTCAAATGTGAATGAGATGAGTGCCAAAGTAATGCTTGGGCAGCAAGGGAAGAATTTACTTGAACTTGATGGATACTGTTTCCGTAAAGACCGTGATATGGCTTCCAGTGAAATATCCTGGCGGTAAGTGATTTTTGTGTAGTCTTGATGTGTTACTTCAAAGTAAAGAGGCTACGTACAATATTTTTTGCAGATGCTGTAAGAATAAATGTTCTGTGTCATTGAGGACAATTGGAGCCACCTACGTAATAACTCACACAAATGGTCATCAACATAATCATGAAAAGATGAGTGACAGAACAGCGGAAAGGCGAAGGCTTAGTGCTTCTGCAAAAAGGAAGGCAGAAAATGATATATGTGAAAGGCCATCCAAGGTTTTGCGATCCCTCATGACTGAAAACACGACGGAAACATTACAGGTGATACAATTTTGTAAATATTTGCAGAATGGTTATAAGAATGTGCAGTATTTGTACATAATAGGCCCAGATTCTTTCATTTTATTGGCAAAAACAAAGTTACCCAATGGGCAAAAAATGAGAAAATGATCCGGAAAGTGAGAATTTTATCCGTTGTCAGTCCGTTTTTATTTTCGATCATCGGATCTGAAAATTTGCAGTTATTTTTGTCATCTTGATTAATTTTCCAAATCTGTTTGTAAAACGGATTTCCTGATTATAATCGGTGATAATTTTTTGGCAATTTTTCTAAATCCGCTTGTAAAACGGTTTCACGGATTATAACCCGGGCCAACAAATATAATAAAACAGCCTTCACGGAAAATAATCCGGACTCATTTCCGGCAAGACTGATTACAATCCGTTTGAAATCCGTTTTAGAAGCCGGAAAACAGGAAAATTCCGGGTTATAATCCAGAAACGGATTATAACCAGGAATAAAACGGATCCATTTTCAAAATATTTTGCCCATAGGGTATTAGTTGATTTTGTAACACCTTGTTTTCAATTTCAGAAGTCAGACATCCTCAAAATAAAGAGGAATATGTACAACGCTAGATGCAAACATCTTCCCACGTTACCAAAAACTCGATATGAAGTGCAAGAAGCTGTATGTGGCATGAATTTGAGGACTATCCGTGGAGAAGAATTTGTTGTCATGAATGATACGGACAGTGGCATTATTGTATATACATGCTTGACAAATTTGAGGGCTTTGGTTGCCGCAACTGCACTGTATATAGACGGAACTTTCAAGTACTGCCCTAAGTTTTACTATCAGTTTTTGACCATACATGGATTTTTTAGTGGACATTACGTACCCCTTGTATTCTGCTTACTCCCAAATAAGGAAGAAGCAACATACACTTTATGCTTCAACGCGTTATCGGATATATGTGCATGCCATCAGCTTGACTTTAGGCCGCCGCTTATAGTTACTGACTTTGAAATGGGCCTGCAAAATTCGTGTTCAAGTGCATGGCCTTCTGCTGTTCTGAAAGCCTGTCGCTTCCATCTGACTCAGGCATGGTGGCGGAGAATTCAAAAAGTAGGCCTTGCTACCGATTATATGAACGACACGGAAGTTGGAAAATGGCTGAAATTATTTTTTGGCTTACTTTTTTTAAAACTGACTGATGTTGAACCTTGTTATCACGAAATACTTGCAAAACAGCCGGAAAATAGCAAGCCAATTGAATCCTTCTCTAAGTATATTTATAATACATACATTTCACGTGGGGTCAAATATCCACCTGAAATTTGGGCCTGCCCAACTTCAAATCTCGATGAAACTACCAACGCCTGCGAATCATTCCACTCACACCTCTCAGAAAATTTTGACAGTCATCATCCGAACATATTCAAATTTAGCGAGTTCTTGCTTGATTACCAAAAAGAAGTATTAATATCACTCAACAGCTGTGGTGAGGAGAAACGTACCAGAAATTCGCACACACGTCAAAAGCAGGCTTTTGTGAAATCTCAATTAGAAAAGTATACCAGTAATGAAACTTCAGCATTTGATGTTGTACACCGTCTCAGTCACTATTACAGTCATACCTGTTAATTTATTTATTTTTTTATTATTTTTTTTTTCAGTTTAGAATATTGCTTTTTACTCTTTTTTATATTATGCCATGTAAACATTATACTTGCATTGACAATTTTTTACTTTTTAGAACAAAATAACTAATTTCTGCAAATGTTGTTCGCTCTTTTTACATACCTCTCGAATTATTGAGTGTAAAGTGTTCGCTCTTTTTACATACCTCTCGAATTACTAATTGTAAAGTGTTCGCTCTTTTTACATAGTATCTGACCCATGTTCCCCAAGGTCTTCGCTCTTTTTACATCATACTCGACCCTCTTTTGGAATTTTTCGCTCTTTTTACTGCCGCCCGGAGGGGTAATGAGGTAAAAAAAATTCAAAGGTGGTACAAAACAGTACAAATGAAGAGGAACACAGTGAGCTAAACAATGCTTAATTTTGGACCATTGGAGGGGCTGTTGAAATGTATCCTATGATTAAGGGGCTATTTTAGGTGGAAAATGGGGGGGTACAAATGATTTCAAAGGTTGTACAAAAGAGTACAGAACTAGTACAAAAGTTTCCAATAAAAAAGTTTGAGTTTTATAAAATTGTGGGAGAACTCTCCTTATTAATGAGAGAGGGGGTGAGGTACAAAAAATTTGAAAAGTGGTACAAAACAGTACAAAACTAGTACAAACGTTTCCAGTCAAAAATTCTGAATTTCGGGCAATTGGGGGGGCTGGTGAAATATAGAGGACATACAATTTTCCCATATTCTAATAAAGTACTCGTATGATAGGCACAAACCTTCAAGTCTCTAAAAAATTGATTCAACTTGTTTGGAGCAGCTAATTTTCCACATTCTTTGCATAACTGGCCTTATGAATGGTTGGGGGGGTGGGTTAAAACAAATTCAAAGGTGGTACAATACAGTACAAACAAACAGAAAGACACTGAGCTAAAAAATTTCTTGAGAAAAGTGGTAAAAATGAGTACTAAATTAGTACAAACATTTTTAGTCAATAATTTTGAGTTGTGAAATTGTGGGTGTGGTTCCGTGGTGGGGGGTGAGGTAAACAAAATTTTTCAAGGTGGTACAAAACAGTACGAACGAAGAGGAATACAATAAAGTAAAAAAAGTTTGATTTTGGACCATTGGGGGGGCTGGTGAAATGATACCCTATTATTGGGGGGCTATTTTAGGTGGGAAATGGAGGGGTACAAACGATTATTTTGGTAGTACAAAAGAGTACAAAAAAGGTACAAACGTTTGAGACCAAAAAATTTGAATTTTGTGTAATTGGGGGGGCTACCATTTCTCAAGCCCCCCCAGGTTACTTTTTCAAATTACGAGAAATGGAAGGAGGTACAAAAAATTTGAAAAGTGGTACAAAACAGTACAAAACTAGTACAAACGTTTCCAGTTAAAAATTTTGAATTTCGGGCAATTGGGGGGGCTGGTGAAATGGACCCTACGTTTCATGTTATTTTTCATCTCGAGATTATTTTTCATTTCACGATTACTCTCTTATTACTGAAGGTAGGAAGCTGAATTTGGTTTCATTAAAAAGAAAAAACTATCAAAAATCTTTCTCTGTGTACTTTTTTTCGAATTGATGTTTTACTTTTGCTGTAAATGATTGAAACATTCTACAAAACGATGAACTTCATGCTATATGTTTCAAGTCATTTTTCATCGGGATTATTTTTCATTTCGCGATTACTCTGCTGTTACAAGGTTGGAATCTGTATTTGTCCTATTTGAAAGAGGGAAATCTCAGAAATGTGATGATGTATGAATCTTTTTGATTAGAGATTTGATTTCACAGCCAGATGAAAATATTTTTGATAACTGAATTCTACTCTTCACTTCTACACAATCATTTCATGACAACGCAAAATTTGAGTATTGAGCAAAATTTGAGTGGAATCAAGCAGCATTTGATAGAAATTTGAGCAGGATTGTGCAAAACTGAGTGAAATTTGAGCAGGATTGAACAAAATTTGTGCGGGAATAAGCAAACTTTGAGCGGTGAGGGGGCGTAGACCCCTCGGGCCAAGCTAGTATATAATAATAATATACGTAGTAAACAGTCTTTTCAACCTATATTTTGTTTTTTTGAGGTCTCATGATCAGGTTTTCTTTTTTCTTTTTTCTGTTTTAATTTCAAGATGTTTAATTTTCTTAGAATTCGAATAAGTTGGCTATTTAAATTTTAAGCCTATACTCAATTGAAAATTAAATTATGTAATTATGATAATCAGATACCAAATGGTAGTCTTGATCATGGCCACCGATTTTTGTTTTCCCTGTGCGTAGCAGAGTTTCTCTGATGGCCAATCTCCTTCACACACCAACTACTGCCCCTTCCCCTCCTCCCGCCTCCAAAAAATTGAAATTAATGTACCACTCGTTCACTCAAAAAAAAGTGAAAATTTATAATTTGTAAAGTAAATTTTTTGGCTACGTTTTACTTATTCGACTTTTTTCTGTGTAGCAATGCTACGCACAAAATTTTCTTTTTTTAACTTTTTTCTGTGTGTAGCAATGCTACACACTAAATTTCTTGTGTGTAGCAGTTTGTGCTCCGTTACACACAGTACGCTAGCCATGGGGCATGGTCTTGATTAGAAAATTTTTATTTTTTGTACTTTTTCATTTCAACCTACATTTAAAAGTATAAGTAACGATTTTATTTTCAGAACTTGCCAGCGATCAATGTCAATACTTTGTCAGACATTTATTACATATTTTATTGTTTTTTATACGTCTGTAGTAACTGTGTGTAGCATCAAAATAAATCATTAACCGAAGTTTAGTCATTACTTTTTGACAATTAATTTTGCCGAAAGAACTTTGTCGGTAGGTACTTAATGAGACTCTTCATGAACTTGAGCTGATTTTTTCAAAAGAAGCAGAAAAATAAAGAATCATCTTCTCTCTTCGAATTTCCATCATATTATCTACGTTATTTTCCGTCAACCAGCTTATCTGTTAAGCTAGGAATACACTTTGCGCTGTTTCGCATTTCGCATTTCACATTTCGCCATTTCATCCTTTTTAGCGAAAAATTTTTTCACGAAAAAGGGTGAAAAAGATTTTTTCATATTTCGTCATGTTTTTCGCCTTGAGCGGTTTTTGGACGAAATCAAAAGGAAATTTCGGCGAAAAAAGTATTTAAACAAGGAGAATACATGAAGCAGGGTGAAAGTGTGAAAAGTGTGTACAGCTTTTTCATGAAAAACAGTGAAAACGTGAAATAGCTGCGAAAAAATATGAAATGGCGAAATGTGTAATGCAAAACAGCGCTAAGTGTATTCCCGGCTTTAAAGGTATCTACTCGTACATGTTTCATAAGAAACACGAACTGCACAATTTGGCAGTACATCTGATGATGAAACGTGAAGAAATATGAATCTAATTGAATTTACTTTATTATCTTGATCATACCAACCCAAACCAACACTCCAAAATTCAGAATTTTTATCATCAAATTGTCGAATAAATATGTATGTAACTTTGCGCAATAATATGAAACAGGAGGCATCTTTGAGAATGTCTAATTCAAATACTCATTGAGTTTCTTCTCCTCTAGGTGTAAAATACTCGTATTTCAAGGATTGTCTATCTTTTAAAAATCAGCGTTAAGAATTTTTTTCTTTTTCATCAGTCATTCAGAAGGGGGACTGATTTGATTCTATCTTGAGGAAGAGGTGAATTTGAGTTCTAGGGGCATGAAACTGTCCATTTAGTCCCTGTAGCCTATCAATGTAGATATTTAAACTACTTCCTTTAAAAAAAAAATGAACAAACAATTGGTGAAATATTTTTGAAAATTTTAAAGTTTTAAAAATACGTAGAATGAAAAAAAGTATAATGGAAATAAGTTAAGTAAGTACCTAAAATAAAATGATATAATTTCAAACTTTAATGATTCTTAAAATAAAACTTGACTTACTGATAATTCTCGATATAATTTTGATCTGGAAGAACATAAATCAACTTTTCACTCTGGTGAAAAAATATTTAAAAAAAAAAAGGAGAATACTGAAATTGTTGATGAAGCTGAATTAGAGAAAAAAAAAAGTACCCTCAATAATATTATCAAAATCTGTCAGTCGGTCCTAAAAAAAAAATTTTTTGATTCGTCAAAAACCTCATCCTTGCTTGGCTGGACATTATAGATTGGACTACCATTTCTCGAAGTTACAATCATTTACCTGCAATACAAAGTCAGCATTTCATTAATACGTGGCTCTAATATTACGAGTTGTTATTCTGACTGGAAAATTCTCCAAAGACTGTAGTACGATGCCAGTCTCTAAAGTTAATTCTTTCACGTGCTCTGATGGTAGAAGCCGATAATGAAGTAGTATTACTGAGAGAACAACCTTCATTTCTAGCATGGCAAATTTCTGACCTGAAACAGAAAAAGAAAAAATGTTTCTTTAATATATACCTACATACAGGCCCCTACCGCGAAGCCTTCTTCAGGTAGAGCAAACGAAATTCTTGGTAGGGCAAACATTTTTCCTAGAAATCTGGGGGAAAAAACGTCAAAATCCCTAAAAATCCAAAAAATAAAGAGCTAGAAACTCCTAAAAATTCGAGAAAAATCGCCATAATTACTGAAGATCCGAAAAAAAGAGTCAAAATTCCTAGAAATCCGAAAGAAATCGCTAAAATTCCGAAAAATCCGAAAAAAATCGCCTAACTGAATATTATTCGAAAAAAAGAGCCAAAATTCTTAAAAATGTGCGTTTTTCGAATTTTTAGGAATTTTGGCAATTTTTTTAGAATTTTCAAAAATTTTGGCGTTTTTCGGATTTCTAAAAATTTTGACGATTTTTTTCCGGATTTGTATGAATGTTGGCAATTCTTTTCGGATTTCTAGAAATTTTGGCTTTTTTAATAGGATTTTTAGAAATTGAGGGGTTATGTCGTCGTTTTTTGTTTTTCGGGGCGAAATTCTGTAGAGGGCAAAATTTTTGTTAGGTAGGGCAATGCCCTGTTTGCCCGCACGGGCAATACGGACTAGGTCCGCCCTCTTTTCCAATTTTAGCAACCTGCCAGCGAAAAACGTAATTATAAAACAAAGTATCAGGGTCAAAATTAATAGTAACTAGGAAGTAATTAATTAAATGAGCAGAAATTAAGCCGGTTTAAAAAGAAACGATCGATAAAATCATAAAGTACGGGAGTATTTGAAAATAAAAACCGTTGATAACAACATGATTCAGTTCTGGCAAAATAGGTACCTATTTAACTAATACTTTTAAAAACCGGATACAAATAATGAAATGCTTATAAGAAAAAATCGAGTATAACAATCATTATATTAATGGAGAAATTTGAATTTTACTATTGTTTAAAAAGAATTTATAAACTTTATGAAAATTCTAAAAATTAAAGGTTGAATGGATTTATCAGGTTAGTTAATGAATTATTGTCAACAAGATTCTCTTTTATTTGTTTTGAGTGATTATATCGATGACAATTATGTCATTTAACTTGCGGTTAAACTAATTAATTTGAAATTAGTTTATTAAATTGTATTTTGAATTTTAATTTCAAATTTTAATCATTATTTTATTTATATACATATACAATTTTGTGATGAAATTATTTAATATTTAATTTTTTTTTATTTTTATTATTTGTTTTAGCTCTTTCTCTAAAACTGGATTTTGAACAATTTGTTGCTGCTAGTTTTGCCTTGCTTGTTTGTGCTTATGTGACTTAACATACACGTATTCATGATAAGTTGAATAAGACTTTGCATAATTTTCTTTGTGCAATGGGGATATACGACTTTGGGGGCATTTTCCTTCCCCTCACACGACTCTACCTGATAGGAAAACCTAGTGAGCAAGTCCTAGAAGGAGATCGACACAGATATTGAACAAATCTTTTTGCGATTTACAACGGAAGTTGGCAGATGTCACCCCAATAACCATAAACCATAACCACGAAGAATCTAATCATGATCTTCGAAAAAACGTTCATTATTGAGACATCCTAACTGTGAGTGTAAAATAAGATTACTAAGTATACCTAAACAGTTTCGTGGTCCAGCACTGAAGGGCACAAAATTGAACCCTTGCGAATACATATCTCTATCGTCAAATCGTTCTGGTATGAATTCTTCTGCCTTTGGAAAATATTTTTTATTGCGATGCAACGCGAGTAAGTTGAAATTAACAGCACTTCCAGCTGGTAGAACGTAGTTACCTGCACAGAAGTCAATTAATGTTGATTGTTGGGTGTTTCATAAAAATTGATAAAAATTCAGAGGAAAAGCAGAATAAGTGCTGAGTTCTGAAAATTCATAAGAGTGAGTACTAAAATACTCTTGGCTTTTGTAATCCTTCAACCATCACTATCAATTTTTTTTTGACAACCCTTTTTCTTCCACATAATATCAAAATATGTGGCTTCTTTAAACCCAATCTGATATTCATATCTATGGGTGATTTTTACTCAATAATATCATCTAAGTCAGCGCATATATGCAAATAAGTCGAACTCACTTGGAAGCCTGATATCTTCCTCCACTTTTCTCGCAATTAATGGCACAGGAGTGTATAACCTCAACGTTTCATTGATAACATTTTCCAAATATTTGAGATTCTTGAAGTCTTGTACATTCGTGTTTTCTAGGTTTTCACCTATGACATTTATAATTTCATTGTAGCATCGATCCTGAAAATAAAAATAAGCAATGAAATTATTAAAGCTGTTTCTACGAGCTAAAAAAAAATAAGATAGTACCAGACGTTTGTATACCGACATACTGAAATAATTCATAGTAGCACCGACTGTATTGTGCAAATAGGGCTAAAATAATTTATTAAAGCAAAGGGCTATACTGAAACCATTAAAAATTACAAAAGTACACGAAGGACTATCTATATGTACATTATTTTTATATGGAAAACAGCCTGAAGATATGCCATTTTTTCTTTCAGTAAGTGACGGGCTGAGAATCAAAAGTTTCATTTGCCCCCCCAAAAAATTATTATTATTAATTCTGGTACAGAATTTGATGCTCTACAACGTGGCGTGCTTCACCCCATTCACCCCTTCTTCCACAATTTTACCCTCGAAAATAGGGTTAGAATCAAAACTTCTTGTTTTTTCACATGAAATAATTGGGTTTGGAATTAAAACTCATATCTGCTATTTTCCCTTTCATTTTTCACAAAACTAAATGGTCAGAAAATATGGGCTTTTCAATTACAATCTTATACAGCCCGTTGCAGATTAACATTGAAACTGATACTCTAACTCATGTACTTATATGAAATATTATTCGGTACTTTGAAATTTCACTTACTTGAATGTCTGAATGTTGAGAGAGTTCGAACAAACAAAACGACAAAGTCGCCACTATAGTATCTTGTCCCTAAAAGAAAATTAAGCTTAGTTTAAATGATTCAAAATTGAAAACCCATGTTGTAAGATGAATTAACGTACTGCAAACATGAAAGTTTCCACTTCATTTTCAATTTCTTCATCAGTGAAATCACCCTGAGTCAACATGAAATCTAAAAATATCTTATTTTTTTCGACTGAAATCAAAGAGACAAAAAATAATTAAAAACCTGTAAGTGGTTAATACTGAAGCTACAAATTAATTTTTTTGAAAATAATGAAAAAATAGAGGTTATTTAAATTGGAACTTCGTTAATTTTCAATGAGCAAATGAGGCGCGCTCAGGGAAACCATATACTAAGTCGCTGAAAAAAAATTTGTTTTCTTAGTGAAGGTTGTAAAGCACATCAAGAGCTTTCATACAAAAAAAATTAAGCTGATCCGATCCTGTTCTGGAACGATTTAAGCAGTGAAAGATGAGAAACTTTGAAAATTACGAAAATTAGCTTAATAGAAAGAGCGGGAAAAATACACAGAAAAAATGGAGAGGGGAAATCGTTTTTCGTTTTTTTTGCTTTTTCTCAACTTTTCACCCATTTAAGGTCTTAGTACATGGTTTCCCTGAGCGCGCCTCAAATTACATTAATTTTCTTCAAAATACATGTAGAGTGGCAAGAATATTTTCTATAGATTTTTCAAAATTAAGGAAAGAGTTATTCATGAGTTAAGAGTGTAGATTACGTATGCTTTTTTTGTGTTTCACGGTTTTTCATTTTTCTCACTCAATTTTACACAGAATTTGCTGAATTATGGATATGCTATCCTTGAACGTATTTTATATGCTCGAACAAAGCCCTATTTTTTAGTTTTTTTTTCAAAATTTAAGCTCCCTTTTTGAGGGTCTCAACAAAACCCTTTTTTGAAGCTCCAAAAAAAAAAAAGGTTGAATAAAAATGAAAGTAAAAATAAAGGCTTCGTCCGGGCATAGAAAATATGTTCAAGGATAACATATCCAAATTTGAGCAAATTATGTGCAAAATTGAGCGAGAAAAACGAAAAATTGTGCGTGTACTTTTGAGCTAAAAATTCGTGAAAATCATTTTGGCTGCCAAGACGCAAATGCATAACACATGTGTCAAAGAAATTGCCTATGTTTTGCCTATATTCCACCTTTTCGCATCGTTTTTTGCACGTCAATGTTGAGTTCGTACCAAAGGTAGACTACACCCTTAACATCTTTGTTTATAATGCTTTTAATAGACGAATATTTTGTTCAGATTAATTTCATAAATGCTGAAATTCTAAATAAATTTTTGTACTATTCCAAAAACTATAACTGAACCGCAGCATTTTATGAACTATGAATAAATACTTTTCAAACATACAATTTTCAACTATTGTAACTCCTTGGTAAGCTAGATTTTTTTCGTTTAGCATTGTCTGGCTAGGTGCTAATCACTTTGTTTGTAATTTAATACCTTATATTGTTTTTTACAAGGTCACAATCTATACTTTTAAAAAATTATCAAGCCAAATTATGAACAATTTTTTTCGTAAGATTTTAATTCAATTCAATTTGTTGTTACTCATTGGTAAATATTGCCATTTATCTTACCTCCTTCAGAATGATTGTCAGTCATTTTATCTTTTAAAAATCTTCTACGATCCATGATAATCTGCAAAAATAAAAAAATAAAAAATTTATCCATGAATGATGTGAAACTTCTCAAGCATATTTTTATACGTACAGTCAAACCTTTTTAACTCGAACTTGAATTTTGTTCTTTCAAGTTGGCTTACCAATATCATTTTGGAATACCTCTTTGAGGATTTGAGAAAAATAAAAAACAAAAATACCGTTCCCCACCCTGTACGAGCTCTTGCCCACATACACGTGCGAGATTTTCGTCAATTTGTTTTGTGGGTAAGAAAAGAAAAGACCCGCAGGGGAAAGATAGTCTAATTTTAATCACGATCTTCGGCTGCAGATTTATACACTGCAACTATTTTTATTTTCAAGTTATGTCTAGACATTTGATCATCAGCTGTGGCCTCAGTATCCATACTTATGGTCGTCAAAAGTTGCTCATGGCTCTTGTTGTTCAGTCTCTCAACTATGGCAGACACATGGATTTCACTTTTACGCGTGCCGGACACATGTTTACTAATGTATTTGGAGTAGCTATTTTTTTTTTTGTCTTTTGTCTTCCAGATGCAACAATCCCCAAACAGCTATCAAGCAGTTAAAAAAACTGATACACGTGTATGAACTGATTTTGCACGAGAAAAGCAATGTTTTGGAAATATTTTGTTCTGCGGTAATACTCTTGGCGGTTTGATTTTGATTTAAAAAAAAAAAAATACTATTTTTATCGTTCAATTATTATAATGGCGACGATGTCCGTGAAATATATGAGATTCGCTTTAGTCGTTGAACGTAAGAAATAGACGAGTATTATTTCTATTTTATGTACATATGTGTATATCCGTCCATTGTGGACGATAATTTATTCCGATTGGCTGACGAGTAGTACGTGCCCTCGGGATAGAAACGATGCAACCAAAGTGCAACTTCAGTTAAACTGCACTGTAGACTGCAATTGCACATGTGGAGGAATGAACTGTTGAACTCGATCGTGGGTTAATCGCCTCGTGACCACAGACAAATGACCGCGGACGACGCATGTATTTCGTAATAGTAAACGTATTATAGCTGTGTTTATTCTGGATATTTTACATTGCTCGGATTTTTTTCTTAGAATTTTTCTCTTATAGCTGTTTAAAAGTACTTTTGCGATATAAAAAAAAATTATAAAATGATGGATGAGGCTACCGGACTTGAAAACAGTGTCAGTAATTGTTCAAAAATATCCGGGTGTTCGTACCAAGTCCTGAGAACACTGATAAGTGCTGATTTTTGGAAACCAATCTTGATTAGCCCTGATGAAGTCATGATTTTCTATCAAAATTATTATTTGCCAATAAAATGAAGAGTTTGCTACTTGCTGGTGGCTGAATACAAAACTACGAAAAACGAATAAAGTTATTTAAAAAATGAGCTGTATTTAAGGGCAAGAACACAATATTATTGCCTAATATTGTCGACATTAAGTCTTGTTTTTTTCTTTCAATAGGTATCTATATCTTTTATCCTCGGATATTCTAACCCGATGGGCAAAAAATGAGAAAATGATCCGGAATATGAGAATTTCATCCGTTGTCAGTCCGTTTTTATTTTCGACCATCGGATCTGAAAATTTGCAGATATTTTTGTCATCTTGATTATTTTTCCAAATCCGTTTGTAAAACGGATTTCCTGATTATAATCAGTGATAATTTTTGGGCAATTTTTCTAAATCCGTTTGTAAAACGGTTTCACCGATTATAACCCGGGCCAACAAATATCATAAAACAGCCTTCACGGAAAATAATCCGGACTCATTTCCGGCAAGACTGATTACAATCCGTTCGAAATCCGTTTTAGAAGCCGGAAAACAGGAAGATTCCTGGTTATAATCCACCCGGAATAAAACGGATCCATTTTCAAAATATTTTGCCCATAGGGAAATTATAGTTAATCACTTTTCGTTTAATAAGACTCTCAATAAGCAGGACGTCTATACAAAATACGGTAATTCAAAAGAAATTCCATTATCCAGTACACTCATTAGCCATCTATAGAAAATCTTTTCTATAATTCGAAGTTCGAGCCTCTGTAAGTCAAAGTTAGGAAAAGAGAATAGATTTCTGCAACTCAAATTTGACTTCCTATTCGGCTTCTGCCCTCTGGAAGTCTAATTTTATGTACCATATAAAATGTACAATTATATGTATTTATGTATTGCTGTGCTATAATATCTGTTTTCTTTAATTTTCGACCTCTACATAACTCGAATAGCCTGTCGTTAGAATTTGAATTTTTATGAGTTGACAACCTCTTCAAATCATGCCTTCACTTTTTGTCTTCAATCCAATAGCATGCTACCCCCTCCCCCTCAGGTATGGAAATCCTGAATATTTCATGATTTTTCATTTCCATTTTCTAAAAGATACGAAAACAAAATCTAGAATTGAAAGTAGAAACATGGCACTTGGGTACGGAAACAAAAATCGACATTTTGAATGGCAGATTTTGAAGGAAATTACTTAGAGATAGCTAGTTTAAATCAGGTCCATAGCCAGAAGGTTGCTATGTGGAACTGTGCGCGTACTTTGATCAAGACGAGCATACCTTCGGATATGAAGAATAAAAGGGAGGTGGAAGGAGTGAAAGAGTAACACTATAATGTGCACTAGGTGTCTTAAGAGGGCCACTGGTTTGATTTAAATATATGAGCCGATTGCTGAAATGTAAAATTTAATGATAACTATATGCATTTTTTTGAGGTGTCTTCTTTCTTGTATCAATATTCTTATTTCTGCATTTTCCAATTAATTATTTAAATTCAATAACCTTTTCGTTGAAATATACAATGACGCACGATGTTCATATACAATAACACAATTTGTTCACCTCAAAAAGCTGACGCCCTCCTTTTTTCAATTAAAACCACACAGTGCAGTGCTAATGTGCATGCACGTTCGGTCAATCAATAACAGAATGTCAAATCTCTGTAATCGCTGACTCATTGAATCTGACGTCAAAAGATAGGTACCTCTAGATAACACGTGTGTGCGTAAATATTGTGCAGAAAAATTTTCAAATTACTTTACTTGCATCAGATCGTGTTTTATTGGCGAATTTATTTTTCTTATCCGTGTCTTCAAGAGCAATTTCCAATTTTAGAATATCATGTTTAAGATCTAACGAATCTAAAAAATGTTCTTTGAGAAATTTCCGCATTTTTTGAAACTCAATTTAATCTAAGCAATTATTTCAGAGTATCTCAATCTACTTTCAGTGTGCAAGAATATCAGTGTGAAAATAATTAGAAAATTAATTTGAAAAAAAAAAATAAATGAAATATACAGGGTGCGGCAAAATGATCGGATACATTTGTTTTTTGAATTATAAGCATAAGAAAAAAGATAAGGACATGCGGTTGCTTCTAAATACAAATTCATTCCTTAAGGTTACGTATGAAATACAATCATTGACGCACCCAGAAATTTTTCTAGGGAGGGGCTAAGTCATAAATTTATTCCAAAAAAAAAAGCAAAAAAATTGAAAATCTTCTATTCAGCCTTTTTTCGATGAAATTCAAGGCCTAAAGGGAAGGCTTCAGCTCCATATCCCTACTTTGATGCGCTACTGAATACAATTTCACTCTCTCATGTTGACCATTTTGCCTAACACCTTTCTGAAAGCATAAAATCCAATTTTTTAGCTTCGCTAAGCAATGGTTACATTATTTTGCAATTTCTTCCGCTAAATGCTGCCAGTGGTGGATAAAATTGACCGGGGAGGGGAATTGTGCACGTGTCGCATTCTTCATGGTTAGCGTGTGGAGGTAAATTCCCTACCGGCTGAATATGTGAGAAATGAGTGGAAAAATATGATTATTGCTTAGCAAAGTCTTGAAAAATTGAGTTTTACGCCTTCGCAAATTTTCTAAGCAAAATGATCAACATGCGAGTGAAATTTCATTTCATACGTAACCTTGAAGAATGAATTTTAATTTGAAACCAATTGGAAAAACAAATGTAGCCAGTCATTTTGCCGCACCCTGTACATGCGTCTAAATAAGTGAGATAAAACTTACTTTTTGCACTTCAGATTTTATGATGCCTAATTTCTCGTAGTATAATTTTCCATATCTGCTCATTCTGAAAATTATTTCAGGATGTAACCAAGCTTGAAACAATCGTCTTATTGTTGATTTTTTCACTCTGCAAAAAAAATATTTTCAACAATATAACACTAAGTATAATACAGTCGACTCTCGATAAGTCAAACTTCGATAATTCGAAAACCTCTATAAGTCGAAGTCCAAGCCATTTCCCTGCACCTTGCCATAAGAGCCTTATAGAAAATTCCCTTTCTAATTCGAAATAAAACCTCGATAAGTCGAAATTATTTCATCTGACTAGACAATACAGGCATGGATAAAAGTGGGATTAAAGGCATGCAAACCTGCATTTTTCATTTTTTTTGAAAATTTTTTTAATTTCTTGTACAAACCTCCATAAGTCGAATTTTTCAAAATCAAGCCTCTGTAACTCGAACCTCCATTACTCGAAAACCTCTACAACTCGAAGAAAAACCCATTTCCCTTCATCTTCGAGTTATTGAGGTTCGACTGTACTTTAATTTTCTTTCAAGCTTTCTACTATCAAACTATGCCAACTTGAAAATAAATTTTTTTTTTACAAAATATATTTATTTATTTTTAATTTATTCTTTCATTAGCCAAAATAGGTAGTAATCAGAATATTAGAAAGTTTTATTTAAGCTTAATTTTTTTTTTTTTTTTAAATTGAAATATTAATATCTTTTGATTTTGTTATTCTTTAAAATTGCGTAATAGTCATTGAAAATTTTCGTAAATATTTTTATTTTTCTATTCAACTGTTCAGTACACTATACGTGTATGTCATTGATATCAAATTGCATGAATTGTATTCCAGTTTCTGTTCTTTTTACCATAAAAATTTAATATAAAATCTCACGTGAGGAGGATAATATTGTGAATAATAAATAACAGCTCATTTGAACGAAGAAAAACTAATAAATAACCTTCACGTGAAAAATTCAATAGATAGGCTATTAATAAGTAAATTAAATCGAGTGAAAATTGTAAACAATAACAATTTAAGAAACATGATAATTCAAAATAAACTAATTTGTCTCGAAATATACCTTAGTTTTTTTCACCTTGAAAAAAATGAAATCAAATTTATTTGCCTCTATTTATCAGAAAAAAATTGATACTCACTGTTTTAACGACTCTAGGTAAACGCTGTATCTAACTGTTTGAGTATTTAGCTTAATACCCATAGCGGTTTCTGGAAAAAAAATAATCATCAAAATCATGAGATATACATAAATTAAATTTCTTAAAAATTTACATTGCGGAAAAACATGAAAATCTAATTTATTAATTTTAAATATTCGCTTGAAAAAAAATGTACAGGAATCGCGGATGAAATTTAATCAACTTTTTTTATGCTTCAATTTCTGTGATTTTTTTCAACGGTACATTTATGTGGCATATTAACCTCGGTTCCTATTCGAATCTCAAAATTCATGAAGAAATGTGTAAAATATTGAAGAAAGAAAAAGAAAATGATAATCGACAAAAAACTAAAGTCTACGAAGAAAGTTTCCAAAGAAAATTCGAAAGAGCTCGGCTTTATTTTTTATATTTTTTTGAATTAGTAAATATTTCTACTTACGTAAGAAAGAAAAAACAGTAAATATATCATTTCTACGAGTTCTTACTTCAGAATTTACAATAATACTTTCTTTTATTTGGGTACCGAATTATTTTCCCGCCATTTTTTTGCGTATTTATTCAAGACTTACCACCAATTATATCCAAACTACATTTTTCTATGTATTCCATAATATCGAATTCAGGTCGCTCCATTTCAGCTTTCATTTGATTGCATAAAATTTTCGCATTTGTTCGAATAATATTTAACGAGTCTCGCAGAATGTCGAAATGAAACGATGGAGTTAATTTTTTGCGATGAACTCGCCATACGTCAGCTGCAAAAAAGAACAAATTACATAGTATACAATTTTTACTCATTATACTTTCCAAGTGCCTACTTCTGACGCCAATAAATTATACAAACCATCTCCTGTAACTAATCCTTTGGTTCCAAGCCAAGAATCCAGTAGTCTTAATAAATCTGATTTATTCAAGTGCGTACTGCTGTTGAGAAAAGCCTAAAAAAGCGATAAAAAAGTCATTAATGCGTAGAACGTAGAATTTTTCACACGTTTAATTGAGCTATTTTCCATGCAAGTTAATGTATAATTGAATTCATCAGCGATTAAGAAATAGAAGATTTTTCTCATTCAGGACATGCTTCAGGATTAGAAGGAAAGAAATTAAAATCAAATATTGAGCCATAAAAATATTTTAATGTTTCTGAATTTTTTATTTTCTCAATTTATTTTGCAATTAAACTTGTCTAATTAGAATATTTCATAGTATAGCTAACTGGCAGTATGTACTCGGAAACTTGTTCGAATCATTTATCTTCGAGAAATTATGACAATTTTTTTTTTCTCTTTTGAAATTTCAAGCAATTACTGACCACACCCACTTTTTTTTGCAGCATAATATTTATTCTGTCAACCTTGAAAAGTAGGTACTTACCTATATTTGAATGATAAGACAATAGAAGACATTACAGACCTTTTTTTCACTCTAGTCATTAATTTTTGAGAATAAATTTATACTGCAGATTCATCTACCTGACTAAGTTATTATTTAAAAGTGAGTAAACACAACCAACCATTTTTGTTAGCAAAAATGAAAGAAAACTGTATTAGTAAAATTAATATCACTACAATTTGTGCACAGGGATCATGAAGGCTCTGTCTTCTATAGCTCTAGCCCACGGTTCCTTTCATCTAAATTCAATGATTCCAACATAACTAACTACACAGGGTCATCAGTTACAGGTGAATATAAAGTTTTTTCGCATATTACTCTTTTTTTTTTTTTTTGCATTCCTATACCTTCTTACTGTATTTTTATTTACACTACAAATGTTGATCGAGCGTCAAAAAACATTATACCTTAAACAAATAGAGAAATAAAGAAAATATTATTTCTCGCCATAGGCTATAAAAATGATGTCACGTTGAGTAATTTTCTTTTTAATAACTGCACTTGCATTTGTGAAGCGGTAAAGCCGTATTAAATTTTTCATTCAAAAACCAATTTACGAGGTCTGACAATAAAGTACCGGGACAAGGCCAATAATCAACGTCTATTTACAAATAAATAAAAATTATACATGACACCCTTCAAAGTAATCCCCCCCCGCTCTAACGCACTTCTCCACCCTTCCCTTCCACAATTGGAGGCATTTCCCAAAAGCCTCCCCTTCCATGGCATCCAGCACCCCTGTACAAGCCGCCTTCATCACCTCTTCTGAGGCGAAATGAGCCCCCTTGAGGACTTCCTTAAGCTTGGGGAACAAAAAGAAGTCACAGGGGGCAAGATCAGGTGAGTACGGGGGGTGCTCCAGCACTGCCATCGAATTTCTGGCCAAAAACTGGCTAGTTACCAGGCTGTTGTAGGAGAAGCTTTTGGCAATTGCTTCCAATTGTGAAAGGGAATGGCGGAGAAGTGCGTTAGAGCGGCGGGGGGATATATTGAAGGGTGCAACATGTAATATTGATACCAGCACTACTAGCGAGCACTTTTACAGACAACCGGCGATCGTCTCGTGAAGCTAGTTTCACTTTTCACACAGAGATAGCGTTAAAAAATTCGGGCGTCATTGCATTCGTCTCACCCCTCCTCAAATGCACGGTACCATTCGTAAAATTTTGTACGTGAGATCATCTGGTCCCCCTACACCTCCTTCATCAAAGTTATGCCTTGGAACGAATTTTCCCCCACTTGACAATGAATTTTATCGCACAGTTCTCTGTTTGACGTTTTCGGCAGTAGTCAATTTTGTACGATATGGACGGACAACGTTTTAATTAACTCACGCTACATGCGTCTACTACTGCCGATCGAGCTGAAACTTGGTACAATTCTTCGTTGAGGTCCCCCCTACCCCTCCCAACCGTTGGCCGCGTATCAGTGTTGCCTCACGCGTAGGTAGAAATAGTGTCCCGGTACTTTATTGTCAGACCTCGTACATTAATTTTTATTTGAAAAATTTCAACTACGCAATAAGCACTGCACTGGCGGAAGAAGAAAAAACACAAAACACCTGTAGTTTTTTTTTTTCTTCAAGGTTGCTGCACTGAGATGGTTAATTCATTGAATACAGGGTGTTCTGATATTAGTACATGTGCAATATACATCAGCTATTAACCCGTAAAGGATATCGTGGGTACAAAATTACACACTAAAAAATTACACATGAGCATATGCTTATTGATTAGAGCATTAGTTTTTACACTTGTAACCTTTAATAAAATAAATTAAAAAAAATCTTTGATTTAAATCCAATTTTGTTGTATTATAATTTCTTACACATGTTACCCTCAATGAAATGTTTTTTCTCACCTCAAAAAGTAATGAATCTGGAATCAGAATGAGATTTAAAAAAAAAAAAACTATGCCCAAAAGGAAAAAAAAAGCCTGTACGTATCCAGAAAAGTTTGTAAAGGAAGAAAAAGTTTTATGAACTTATGGCCTGTTCCTATAAAATTTTAATAATTGGAAAAAATTTATAATTACAAGAATATAAAGGGCATTAAATAATAATTTGAAAATTGAGAAAAAAAATCCTTGAAATTCCGAAAAATCGCTGCTCTTATCCTTAATATTTTTCAAACCCGTAAAAAATTCCTGCAGTTGGCATCCCTGGCAAGAAGAAGGTAACTCAAGTGTTAACATTTTACACAACTTTTTATGAAACTAAAGGTTCGTACAAATTTAAGTCTTTGACTTCGCAAAGTGGTCCCTTCTGAGCGGAGTATAATGAGCTTATCAGCAGACATTTTTCGTATTTCTACCAAAATCACAGATTATCACAGAAAAATGTTATATTTCGCAATAAATGTGTTGCACGCAGTCGTAAGTTTTGTACTACGATTTTACATGACGTAAAATCAGAAACGTAACCAGAAAAAATTCTTGGGTCGGCCAAACGATGCCCTTAAATGTTTAGGATGGGCTACTTGGGAAATGGTACGTTGAAATTTTTTGAATATCCACATACAGGGGGAGATGGTTGGGTACGTGAATTTTTTTTTTGGTGAGCCATGGTTGAGCCAGCCCTTTGAGGGGGGGGGTGAGCCCGGCCGACCCGGTTCTTCTCTGGTCTCTGAGCATTTTTAGAAGGCAGTAATGAAGTGTTTTTCTGTCAATTTCTGTGATTTTGCAAATAATTTATTTCGTGTTTGTGGTGTAATACTGTTTGGCTGAAATTTTGAATGTCGCGTCACGTGAAATCGGTCTATTGCTGCACTTGCCAGACTTGGATATTATACCTTCTTATAAATAATTTTACATCCTCAATATTTGTAAATTTACGTTAATATTTCGAGTATAAAAATTCAAACCAAAAAAAAACTTCATGATTTACATCGTGTACAAGAAGAATCCCCGTTTCGTCATATTAATTCTGTCTCAAGATGTCTCAATCATCCTTGACTAGACATGTCTGAAATTTGTCACGTGCCCACTTTCACACAGCCCACCGAGGCAGACGCTACACTAACGAAGCTACGTGACGCTACCCAAGACCTTTATTCAATTGGCAGTAATTTTATGGGTACATGTGCGAAGGCAAAATACCGCATTCACACATGTTCAATGGTAATGAAAACATTTCCTAGGCCAAAGTGACCTACATATTTTTACGAATAACAAGCAATATTAATGTGATAACGTTCGGAAAAGTTGCTCCTTTCTCTCTCACCATATTATTCTGCTCTTTCATTTTCAATGTTAAATAACCAAGACCTTGAACATTGCTATTCTTAAAGTTTCAACAACTATACTTTCAATGATGGTCGACTACAAGAGAGTAAAATGGTAAGGAAGTGGTGAAAAGAGGTGATGAAAAAAAATTTTTCAAATCTTGTCAGCATCTTTCCTAAGAATTTTTCTTTCTTTGAAGATGACCTGTGGACCGAGCAAGGTCGCACGTGTATTTTACAGACATTGTATCGATTAGGCCACCAAATTACCATTGGTAAGATTATAACAAAAAAAAAATTGAGAAGCCAAAAAATTTTCAATGCCAAAAATTAATGATAAATGATGTAGCATATCTTACAATGTATTCGCGTGCGGACGCTGATAAAATTCGAAAGCCATATTGATTTGTTGAATGAAAAAAAAAAAAAAAAAAGAAAAAGAAAAAAAAGAAGTCTATATTGAAAACATAGACTGATTTATAGCCCATATCGATGAATTTCCTAATTATTTCATTTTGTGTTGTTTTTTTTTTCTTTCTTTCTTTCTTTCTTTTTTTTTTTTTTTTAGTATGCTCATGGAGGAAAATAATATAGAAAGAGTGAAAGAGAAAGGAAGAAAAATAAATTGAAGAACTTCACACGTGCGTGACCTTCAGATTATAACGTAATGCACCCTTGTATAAATAATATTTTAACTATTTTTTGGTAAATACACTAAAATAAAATAAAAAAATGAAAAAACTGTGTTAAAGTTTGAATTATTATTCGAAATATGGAATGTTACAATTGAAATAGCATAGGCGCCAGTTTGACATTGACCGTTAGGCACGTGGGAATTCTTTTGTTATGATTCAAAAGCACCATTCATGAATGAGTGAGCAAGAGTGATTTTAACTTTTTTTTTTCACTTTTAGCGTATCTTGAAAGCTTATAGCCTAGAATGTTTACAAAACACTTTCTTTCGGATGATTATCATTTTCATGAATAATAATTATCGGATTTACACCGAGGCTGATAGCATTGCTACGACAAACTTTGCAGCTTGTTGGTTGAATTCGTTTACACCGACATGAGTCAAAATTATGCTTTTGTTTGTCCACTCGTGCTGATGGCACTGCTGGTACTTATCTGATTCAAATCGGACAATGGTCAACAGTGGCGTACGTAGGGGAGGGGTAGATACCTCCCGTCCTCAAGCTAAATAAAATGTATGTATAAGGAACTCCAGTGCTTTTGAATTTAAACACCTAATTTAGTAGTTTTTTGTCTCTTTCGATCAAGTTAATGTCTTTTATTGCCATTTTTTCTTATTTCTAGTGTTTTTTCATGAAGAAATAAAATTTTACCGAGAAATTTTTCGAATAAAATTCCCAACAATTTCTGACCTGGCAACCCTGCTTCGTTGATAAGCGGAAAACTTGGTACTTATTTGTACTGGGAGGCTAAAGCCCCGCTTAGACCAGGGGTGCTATGAGAATGTATTTTTGACGAGCAACCAAATTTTCATCCTCCTCCCACAAACTCGGAGGATGAATTTACCACCCCCACCACCTATTGTATCACCCAACCACGATGATAACCCCCCCCCCCCCCCCCAGAAAAACGAAATAAAAAATTCAGTATAGAAAAATAACTTAGCGGAACAATACAAGAAAATAGGGGGTAACTCGTCAATCGCTCGGGGGGATCACAGCACCCCTGGCTTGGACATTAAATTTCACTGAAAAAAAGGTTTTTGAGGATAAATTTAAAACTCAATACCACCCTTAGCAAATTTCTGGGTACGCCACTGCTTCCAGTTATATGGTGCAGAGGGGAAATAAATGTTATACCTTCCCTACTATTATCTATGAGCAGCATCCCTGTTCCTTTCTCTACGATCTGGTAGTTACCAGGTTGTCGTATAAGGGAAGTATTCTACTCGTTCGCTCTACTCCTCTTTCAAAAACTTGGTATTGGTGATAGGAGCTATTTATTTGTTTTGCAAAAAATGAAAATTACTTACACCTATATCTTCGGGGTCACAAAGGCAGATCCATAACTTTGAACCCAACCATAATCTCATCACCGGCCCATAACTCTGACATAGATCATCCAATGCTTTGACTAGAGCTGGAAACACAAAAGTTAATGAAATTGTATTAGTTTTATGAAAATACATTTTCAGTAATAGGTACAAGAGTCTAAGAACAATGCCAAGTCTACACTTGAGAAATTTTTCATACCAGAATCCATGCTCAAGGTACGGAAAAACCTCACTTTTCTGTCAGAGCTCGCTACATTAGTGTTTTTCCGCCTTAAATTTCCCAGCAGAAAAAAAAAAGAATATTGCATTAGGCGATTTAAATATTTTTTTCTTAATATTATTAAAATTATGTATTAATAAACACCTAAGTTCATTATAACTAGCAGGTAAGAGAATATTTTTATTTAAAAAATTCAGTAATAATTTTTTTTTTTGACTTACATAATCGTAAGCGCCATTGGTCTAATCATTTTTATCGAAACGTGTAGCTAAAAATGGATAAGTTTCTTATTCAGGGCAAAAGAGCTGAGATGTTAAAATCTTACAAAGTTGCTTATCATCATACTGTAATCATTAACGTTTGATCAAAATTAGTACGATATTAAAAATTAAAAATTGGAATACGTGTGAAAAATATAACCTTAGATATGTAACGGTAAATTATATCATCGGTCACGTTTAAATGAAATTTTTCTTTTTCGTTGCCAAAAATATTACCCAAGATACTGACACAAACTTTTAAGCAAAATCGAACTGTAAAATTCAGAATTGACCGTTTTTTTTTTGTTTTTTTTTTGCCAATTATTTTGATAAGTGACAATGACCAAAAATCCCTAAAGCATTTTAAAATAAAATACTATTTCCATTTATTTTTTTTTTTTAAATACTTACTTGAAAATTTTAAGAAAATAATAAAAATTAACTTAACTATAATTTGAGAGCCTAAGATTATTTCATTATAAATTATTTTTTAGCATACTTTGGCCCGAACTATACTTATCGAACATGGCTCGCAGAATAATTATATTATACCCTTGACTTTGCCTCGTTAAACCAAAAGTTCCATTGATGAATAAATTGAATGTCAATATATGAAGCGCCATTCGTTTAAAATCTGTCCCATAACCATCTAAATACAAAATTCATATTCTTTCTTCGAATGACTACGGTCAAGTTTATAGGAAGCTGCTTGTGATTTACGATAACCAATTCTTAGGTCGGTTTCTCATTTAACAAGAGAAATATTATGAAACGTGCATTATTACAACAGTGCAAATGTGTAAAGAGTGCTTGTCTCAGGGTCAACTTATTTAAAACATTAATTTACCATTTGGAGAAAATTTTTTTTTCTTGCTGGATAGAATGGGATACTCCTATCTTGGGGAAATTCTATTAAAACAAAGCTGTCTCGAAAGCTGAAAATTTAAAAAATTTTTAAATATCGATCATTTTATCAAATTATAATACAGTCAAAATTGAAATGAAAGAAAACAACTTTTTTAATAGAGAAAAGGTGTTTAACATTTGAACAATTTTATGCAAAAAAGCGATAACTCATTTCTTAGCCGACTTCAAAAAATATATAAAATTATGAGAAATGTTAGAAATGAAATTTTTCCACTTCTATAAAATTTTCAAAAATCAGACTCACTCTTTTTTGTAAGAGTGTTCATTTCTTAGAGACGAATTATAAAGTATCATAATTCAATTCTTTTTCAAATTTTGAGACGACATTAGAAAGAAAATTTCATCTTGAAACCTTTCTCATCCCCATACCTCTCCTCCCATCGATAGAAAAAACAAATTGACTGTAAAATTGAATTATATTTTTCTCGCTCACGCGCGTAGATAAGTTCTCATTAATGAATTAATGAATTAAATTATAATCTTGATTCACCAACGCGCTGAATTCAAACTTCAGCTTCAGTTTAATAATTTTACGAGTCTTTGATTAAGTACCTGGGCCTTATTGCCACAAGATTTGAGTGCGTAATTTTATATATCACACTTCCATAGAAGATTTCAACATTTCAAAAATATGAGGTTCTGAAATTATAGATAGGTGCATTACGTACAGAGTGTTCCACTGGCATATTATTAAACATCAGTGTTGACATAGTTGTTAAAAAAAAATTTATGTAAGTGGTATTAAATTTTGCAGTTCGTGCAAAATAATAGAAACACCTAAATTTAAAAAAATCTAAATGTCGACAATAAAATGAGCAATAACTTATGCGAATACCAGCTAAAATGAGTAAATATAAGCTTTGGACCATAAGAAATATCGCTGAGGTAAGTGCAAAACCTGCCAAGTCCCCGAAAAAATATCACCCATTTTCCAGCTGATTGTGTATATATTCAGGTACAAAAATATCTGGTGGCTTCATTTTCAGAACAACAGAAAATTTTTTTTTTGATACAGCTGGCTAGCAATCAGATAACAGTTTTTAAAAAGTCATGAAGATGACATAAGTATAAAAAGTTTTTGTGGGACATTGACATAGATTTTGACAAAATTGACTAAAATTTTACACTGTAATCTGTTAGAAAATATGGGGTACCATTTTATTTTTCGAGTTGAAAATTGTGGCATTTTGTTCTTATAAGCTTCTTTTTCTAAGCTCATAATGACTAACTATACTTTGTGACAAGGTTACTTGTCATTTTTCGTCTTATCACTCATCGGGGTAATGCAAAATAATACTCGTAGCTTACAGTGAAAAAATCAATGGTGGAACTAAGAGGAGCTAGGGTGGGCTACGCCCCTCTCCCCCCCTGAAAATATTCTGCCCCACCTAAAGAGTTTTCAAAATGAACTATAGTAAAAATTAGAAATTATTGCAGAAAAAAAAATCAGCTTCAGTGAGTTATCAATTTTTTGGATGTAGACATTTTTGAATGATTTTTTTTTTTGGCTCTCCTGGCCCACCCTAAAAAAAAACTGGTTCCGCCACTGGAAAATTCATGTGTTTTTTCTGAATTATAAATTTTCTTCAATAATTTATGATTCTTCTCATTTCTTTTCTCAGGAATGTGGACTTTGAAGAGACCTATAGCATATACTCTTAGAAAAATTCTATCAAGGTATAAGAAAAAAATCGGAAATGAATAATTCAGAGCTCAGGCACAAAGGTCGTGTGAATGAAATCGAGTGAAAAATTCAATGGGGGTTGAACACATAATAATATCTCCTTCATCAGAAATGCCATTACCCTACCCTCGTATTCCAGTAAGATTTCAGTGAAAAATTAGTTCACATTTTACTCATATTGTTTGAATATTCAGGTTTATACGTGTTCTTTATCGAAAGAGGATATTTCTGAAGGACTTACTTTTGGAGGTGAGAAATGCGAGTCCATTGCCTAAAACTGGTATAGGTCTAGGACCAGGTAATTTGTCGCCAAGTTCTTTCATCCTCGAATTTGGAGCGCAAAATTTATGCCACAAATATAACAAAACAATTAGCAGGATAATGAATAGAACCATGTTCACGCTTAATGGGAACTGTCGAATTGTACTTAATCGTTATTTCAAAATCTTAATCGTATTAAAATATCAATTAAATCGTAATTAAATGGTGAAAAATTGAAGAAAACAGAATGTTTCAAGAAAATAGAAAAATTATATAGCAAGATTGGGGTAAACGAGAGTGTGAAAAAGTCGTTAGCTTTGAGATATTTTAAATGCTCTTCAATACACGACGCACAACACTTCTAAACTAGTTTCACATTACTGTACTCTTTATATAGGTATACGTTTATTGCAAAACATTAATTTCTCGTTCTCGATCACTGCAGGACTGTGGAGGGGAGGATTTTTTTTGGAATATGTTGTCCATTTTTACACTCACCCTCACCCTCGCCCGAATCTATTTTCGTAATTCACTTTTTGAAGAAAAAATATTATACATTTTATTTACACAAGGTATATTTAATATTTAATTTTATCCATGCCCTTAGTAAAAATTTTTTCTGCAAGTAAACACATAAGTAGAAGTTTCCTTGCTAAAATATAATTCCTCAGAGTATACACTAAAATATTTTGGAAAATTTTACATCGTATGGAGTATAGTAACTGAAACTTTTTATGACTTCATCCCTTATTTTATAATCAGGGTTTGAAAACAAGAAAAAAGCTGAAAGCTAAAAGTTGAAATCCTCTCGATTTTCGAAGAAAATACCGAAAGCTAAAAGCTAAAAGCTTTATTTAATAAGTTATAAAATTAAAAACTACAGCTCTATGTTTTTGACTTTTTGCCAGGTTTTTGTCACTTTTACTCATCTAAATTTTAAAATTCAACAAAAAAAATTCTTATCTTGTACTTATCTTGAATGAAAAAATGATGGAAAGCTGAGAGCCAAAAGCCAGAAGCCCATTTGGTTCGAAAATTATGGAAGCCAAAAAACTGAAAGCGAAAGTTTTATTTTCAAGGTTAAAGGCTAAAAGCTGAAGCTGTATTTTGACTTTCAAACTACTTTTCAATTTCAAAAATTACCAATTTGTTATAAGAAAATGTTTTCAGAGTTTTTTTTTTTTATTGAATTCTTCCAGCTCCCTTCTCCCTTCCTAATTTGACAGAATAACAAGAAAATAATAATTTGCTATAGAAATAAAAGATGAAGTAAAAAATTAATAATTTTTCAACCAATTAAATGCAATTTTCATTTCTTTTATAACAAATCTCTATTTTAAAAAATATTTAATAAATCATACATACAAGTTCTTGATAAAATACTAATTGTTTGTCAATTATCGAAGTTATGAGTTGAAAAATTGTAATTTTTTTGTAAGGTATTTTTAAATTACTTGACAAATTTGGGTTAGTTATCAGTCATTGGACTATGCTGTTATCAAATAAAAATAGTGTAGAGTCCGACATATACTCTTTACTAAGCGCTCCTTCTGAGCCCTTCAGTCACTAAATTTTATAATTTTTCCCTTCTTTTTCTCTGAGCTTTCCGGGCGCCACCGTCTGGGCCACGTTCGCGCCCAGACGGTCGCCCACTTCTGAGCTCAGTTACGTTTTATATCCGGAAGCATGAAGTCATGTTAATTTTTATTGTTTTTTCATCTCGTGGTTCAAGTTTCCAATAACAGTTATTTTGAGTTACTTTTTAAGTTTTGTTCAGTTTTTTACCAATAAATAGTGGTCCCACGTAACCCTATGTTTTCGTTCTTTTTCAATAATGGTTCAACATTACAGAAGTATGAGCTCGTGAGAAGTCTTCCCTTAATGTATATTTAATCAAAATGGTAATGTACTAATTTAATAATGGGTTAGCTGGATAGTTAGGGAAATGGGGTGATTACGTGCCCACTGAGGAAGAATTTAATCTTACATTCTTCCTCAACTTAGAAGTTCCTCTTATTCCCCTCTCGTGGTGGGTCCTCCCTGCGGCCTTATTTTTCGGAATTATTTTTCATCTTTTGTGTTAAGTAGTGCTCTTTTGGACTTGGAGGATTCAAACACTACAATAGATTCGTGATGCCACTAACTTCCTCAATTTAAAATAAATAAATAAATAAATAAATTGTTCTGCTTTTAATCTGCCAATGTATAATTTAGCTTTGTTTTTCACAATGAACTAAATTTCCAACTCGGTTTTAATATCATTACCACAGATGAGTTGTATCCTAATAGGTTTGTTTTGGATATAGTTATAGTTATTGTATGTGTAGCAGAAGAAACAAGTTTACTCTTCGTTAAGCATAGAAAATGGGAAAATGTAGAAAATAATACATTAGAAATTATATTTAAATTACATCCGTACAGTAGAATAATGATAAATTTGTTGAAATATTGTGTATTATTTTTTTCCATGAGCAACAAGGTTGGTATAAATGATTTAGAACTTAGACATTGACATCTTTTAATAAATATCATTGTACATGCGTCTCAGTAACTAGCAACGCAAGACTTTTGTACAAATATCTTGCTCTGAAGATGGGAGAGTTTTTAAAATCTTCTCCTGTGCCATACCTACAAATGGAAACGTCATAAAATAAAGTCATCTAGTCATCACCACTAAAAAAAAACCTCTGATATACCTGAATGTTCAATCTTAATTCATTCACATTCCCCATAATCGATTTTAAATAAACAAATCTCTCTTATTATCCTATGAAAGTGGCTACTTTAGGAAAAAAAAATTATTTTGAATTTAAAATTTCTCATACACGTGGCCCACATTATTTTCTACTTATTAATCAACTTTTTTTGCTCACTTGTCAAGAAAAAAAAGATTTTAATTTCAATGAAAAAAACAAATTGAAATGAGATTCGGTTCTTACATTAAATTCTATCTATTTTCCACGTCGTTTAACCTGAAAAGAAATTAAATGGTTTTAAGTAGGTGCCGAAAATAGAATGTTGTGCAGTTTAGAGATTTGCAACTTTGTTAATTTTGCCAACATGAATAATATATTAACATATGATTATAGGACATCTTTGTAGGAAAAAAAAAAAGAAATATTTTTTTATAAATGGTACTTCATTATACCTCATTCTGCTCGTAAATGAGTTTATCCCAAGAAAGATGTATCCACGTGTAACTAGAAATTTCTTAATCAATGTGTCAAGTAATCAAGAATAATTACCTGCTTATGTTTTTCGTTAAACTTGAAATTTTTAAAGCTCTTAACGAATGTAAATAAGTGACCAGCTAATCAAAATGGTGCCTGCAAAACGCATAAATTGTAATTCGGCATCTACTTGAGTGTGTCAAAAAAAATGATTTAAAAAATTTTAATCGTTTTAAAATGTAGTTACTTTATAGACGTACTTACGAGTATGTAACGTAAGTAATTCTCTTCCAAAATTAGGTTAGTTTATGTTTTTTCAAATGTGGGCCCTAAAATTTGTTCCCCTTTTTTTTTTTTTGACATGGATACATAGCTGGGGATATATATTATGTAACATAGGACACATGTTAACCCAAAACCAATATATCGATGTATATCAGAATATCGATATTCATTTGAAGATCTGAAGAATACTCATAAACTTATAACCAACAATAATATCGGTATCTTATATTAAGGAGAACATCGATATTTGACTAATGACCCTATTGTCTACAGCTATGACACTATATCAATATGTTTTAAGCACCAGAGTATTAATATTTTTATCCAAAGATGAATTTTTTTCCACAGTAATATTTTCTTGAACGTATTCCTAATTATGATAAATTGGTGAAATTCTCGTCATCAAAAATTTAAACAATTCATTTCTGGAAAAATTGTTTGACTATCTGCAACGCATCGTTTCAATTTATTATTTCCGTTTTACATTTCGCACATTATAATTTGCAAAGTTTATAGGTCAGTGGAACAATTTAGTTTCATCAGGCTTAGTTTAGAAGACTGCACAATTGTCCTATTTCCCATGACAAAAGAAAAATTAATCGACAAAAAATCAAATGCTTTATAGGAATTCAGCAGCCTGAAAAGTATACTTTGCACGGCCCTCACTCAATATTTGTCTATATAGTTGTCAAAAGTCAGTATTTTAAGCAAATACATATTAAGAGTCTTGCAAAACAAATGTTTCCAAAGCATGAGGAATAAAAATGTTTTTCTGATACTTCTATAGCAAAGGAAAATTAGGAAATAAAAAGGGAAAAAAGTGGAAAATCAAAGAAAATAGAACTTCTGTCTGTGGATAGTTTTGATCACCCTAATTAATGTACTGAAAGTCCCCCTTGAGCTCTTTCAGATCCACAGTTGTGGGTTAAAGGGAGTCAAAACTGGTTTTTCACCTATAATTCTTCAACTACCTATCAATTTTCCAATTAAGTAAATGTTTGAAGCAAAAGTTGTTTCGCATTAAATTTTCTACAACTTTTATAAGTGACTTTTTTTCTTATCTTCATTAAGAACGAAGACAGAGTATTTCAAAATAAAGTACAATTTCTCAGAAATATCTTTGGACTAATATAATGCATGTTAAAGTTGAAAAAAAAATGCAAGATACAAAAGCTGTAAAAAATTCAATGAGGAGCAGCTTTTGTTTCAATCATATTTGATTTTGAAAAATTGATAATTTAAGAGTTTTATATGAAAAACCAGTTTTTGACTCTCTTTAAGGCCTATTTTCGTTTAATTTTCCTTCGTTATTTAGGGGTGCAAAAGATGTACGTATGTAATTTGTAAAGCATGGAGTAACATCACTTATGCAGCGAATTTATAAAAGACAAATTGTAATTGAGTTGACACACTTCGAGGATCTCTAGTTTTATTGTAAAAATAAAAATTGTCACAAAATAATCCGAAGTATATATGTAATAGATTTTTAGCAGGTTTTCAATTGAAAACCTGATTATTTATTTAAATATTTTTACCCTTACCGGTGGCCAAATAAAACAACTAAAACATCTACGTTTTCAGAACTGGCAACTTATAGGTTGTACACGTGGAAGAATAAATATTTCAAACATTAATTCAATTTTTTATTTCTTTCATTCGACCTACTCTATCAGAAATTAGGAAAAGACACACTGAAAGAGAGGCTAAAACAAACGAAAAAATATTTTCCACGTCGATAACAGGTCTCAGTTTTGGGCAGACAGTCACGATAAGGATACTTTTAGGTTTGAAGAGCAGCCACGTGTAAACAGAAGACAGGTGGAGACGAAGATGGGTTTCTTGCGAATTTATTAAATAAATATTAGACATTCAATGTAGAAGATAAGTAGTATAAATGATGACACGTAAAGGTAAAGGGTTGAGGTTTTTAGAAAATTTTTTCAAAGGGAGGACATGACCATTAAGATTTACAACCTTAAGCTTTCAAATCTATAAAAAAAAAATCAATAATGGTTATCCATTTTAACTTACATTAATTACCTAACTTGTTTATTGTTTTATGAGTCATTATATTTAAACATACCTGTGTGTAAAGATTTTAATAGTAATTTTTTAGTATTCAGAGTACATAAAATAAAGAATGTCCCAAAGATTTACTAATACTAGTAAAAATTTTTTAAATTTTTTAAAAACACGTAAGATTTATTTATCATCAAATTATTAATGCACTTTTAAAAAAAGCAATTTCCGCACTGAAAGAATGTCAGTGAATGGTTCGTAAACTGAGCAACTTGATTAGAAAAATGTGTAATCATGTTACAGGTAAATCATATAATTCAGGCAATCATCGTATAATTCACAAAACGATTCTATGATCAGCTTGACCATTTCATAAAATATATGCTTGACCATTTTATAAAATGCCAGGTGATGATGAAGCAAACCATAAAATTGCTTTATGATAATAAACTGTAATAAGAATATTTTTCTTGAAAAGTATTCTACCCAACAGACAAGGTTTCTGATAGCAAATTGACCTGTCAGTGTGATGACACTTTGGGCTATCTAAGATATCATTGAAATAATTTACTTATGACTACTTTAAGAAAATCTATTGTTTCATTTTCAGTCAATTGCACCAATTACAAATGGATAGGTACTATTCTGAAATTAAATTTTTTTTTTAATAGTTTGATAGTAATTACTAATTAATTTCAGGAAGTATTCAGGTATAGATAACCTTCATTCGATTTTTCTGAAATTCGAGTTGATAAATTTTGGAACCACAACCCTGACCAGCCATTGATTTTTTTCAATAATGAAGCAATGCGTCCTGTAGGTTTCCTAGTGGAGCTGGAAAGTGGAAATCAGTGGCGGAACTGGCTTTTTTTATAGCGGGGCCAGGGTGGACCGAGAAAAATTATTGAAAAATGGTAACACCCAAAATCTTGATACTGAAGTCAATTTTTTGTTATTTTTCTATTATTTCTTTTCTTTTTCTGGTTTTAAGATAATTCCGGGAACATTTTTGTGTGGGCTAGAAATTGTTTAAGTGGACTGGGGCCCCCCGCCCCCCTAGTTCCGCCACTGCTTGAAATCGCAAATACCCCAAGAAAAATTCGGCAGCGATAGCGGCTCAACAGTGAGAACTGAAACTTGAGGATTTATTTTTTCAAATTAGCCAGTTTTTTCAATACAATCATTACTTTTCCAGTTATTATGACTAGAAATGAAAATTCTGCAACTGCTGATAGTTTATTTCACTTCTGTTCGTATAGACAGTTGATCAAGGTGTAATGGGAGGACACCATCCTCCGATAGACGAAAATTAATTTACTCGATTATGGTCTCAGGCTGGCTGCATTCTAAGAATTATAGCATTTCTTTAAGTCTCTCTCCTCTTCATTTTAAAGTATTAGCTGCAAGAGTAAATTCTTAAATCGAGAAATTTTTTCAACGATTGCTACGTGTTTTTCTAAGAATGTCACTTTTAATGACGTATACAGCCACGATGACGTCATTACCGATGATACTAATACGGTGATTGTATTAACGAAATGCACCAAAAAATCACTTCCGATTGAACATTAATGGGACGACAATGTTAAGATATTCTTAATGACTGAGGAAACTATAGATACTATGGTTGACATCGGTATAGTTATTAGTTAGATTTATTATATGTGTACCTTCAAAATAAGGCACGCACCAGGACCTAATGACTTACACGTGTGTCTATAACGAATATTATAGGCCGGGAAGCGGCAAGACTCATCTAAATGAGTACAAGTTCGACGGCGGCTAAATTGATATTACCCACACAATAAAAATATGTACTTATGTACATTCCGCGTACGTGGTGGATACCTGCGGTCGAATTTATTCAAAAACGATCAGAACACGTGTTTATAATTACGCATGGACCTACGATTAAAAAGGGCCATCAACGAGAGAAATTTGGCAGTAGTGGTGACGAATGATCTTGAAAATACTCATAACGTTAATTTCATATTTTATTCAAATACACAGGCAGGTATATACCTTTTCCATAAATTCATATCCGACGGCTCTTCATAAAGAATATTGTTTGTCATGCGAAGGATGACATTTATAATTCCACGTGCCTGGCGAATTTTCTCATAGCCAAAGGAATAAGTACCTAGTTTGTCCCCCAAGTCGAAGATGGTCGAGGTAGAGTCACACTGTCACCTCGAAACCATTGGGAAATTTTTTGATTTCCACGTGGTATTCTTTGCAACACAATGAGAAACTTTCGCTCGAGTCAAATCGCTAGTCGTTTTTATTTTCCGTTATATTATTAGTCAACTGTACATAAGTGATGCGATCTGAGAAACCAAGCCATAAAGTTTCCTCTTTTACTGAGGGAGGGTAAAGAGTAAAGCATCCGGGAGGATCTTCAAAATGCAATTTAATCACTCTCAAGAACACTGACCTCGCCCCAGTATGAGCTTTACTCTAGTTTAACTGGTAAAATAGGATTCTTTAATGGAAATTATTTTCTCTATAAGATTCGAAAAAAAACTGTTTCACTGAATGCAACAAAATTTTTCATGTAGAACTTCTGCTTTTATCTGACCCACTTCAATGGCGGATACAAGGGGCGGAAGGTGAAAATTCCCCCCCATCCAAAAAAAATAGACCGATAATCCACAAAAAATCAATTTTCTTGAACCCCTCCCCCTTTATGCTGAAAAAAAAAATCTCACCATTTTAGCATTTACCATGCTTTGAAAAAATTTGGTTCCCCCCCCCCCCAAATGGAGCTCTGGATCCGCCACTAACCCACTTTGGTATTTATTTAATCACATTTAATCTTTTGAGGTACACTTTAGTCCTTACTCCTTACCACACATTTTCCACATTTTTTAATTACCCAACCAAAAAGCCAAAAAGAGGTTTAAGGTGCTTACTATAAGTTGTCCATGACATAGAAAAGGTCAACGTTCTGAGGTACATAAACTTCTTCTTTTTTTTTTTTTCTTTCTTTTGGCAAATAACGTCGTATCGAGTAATACGCATTTCATAGGCTTCTGCAAGAAGGTGGCAAAAAGACAAGAATCTTGTCGGACATCGATAAGTGGATGCACAAAAAATAGCATCTCTCAATGAATACCAGTTTGCATTGAATTGTGGAATGGATTATTATGCAGTCCTCTCGTACTGAGTGTAATGCAATATCCTTGAATACAACGGTTCATGAAATGATTGAAACATCTAGACCGGGTCAAATTTTAAGTTCATCGAACTAGTAAACGCACAAAAAGTAACGGTAATTTTTGCATAAGTTCATGGTGAAATTAAAGTGCACTGACTTCAATGCATCCACGTGCTTGGCACTGGCCTTTCGTTGCCACGAAGCCTATTGCAAATTGTTTTCAGTCTATTGTAATACAATATTCGCAAACCTGTTGTATGAACTGTAAAAAGCAAAGACGAGATTTATTTGGTAACTGCCGGCTTCGTATCTGATCAAGAAGCTCTCTACAAAAATGATATTTTCGAATAGCTAATTTGGACAATCAATCTGCCAGCCAATAAGTTTGTTTCTTCTTTTGTACCAGATGAGAGAGAATGATAAGAGAAAGAAAAGATTATTTCAACTCCAGGTCCATTTTTGGAACTATAATCATCTCAAGTGTGTAGTCTACACCTTTTCTTTGTTCGAGTGATTCACGATTTACTTTTTTGCTGAGTTTTGCACCGAATTTGGCTGAAATGTGAATATATGTTACTCCGGAACATATTCTCTATATTATACTCGTAAATCCAGAGCAAGTCCTTTTTTGGATTTTCAAAATTTCAGGGCATTGTTTGAGGGACTAAAAAAAAAACATTTTTTTAGGGATTTGAAAAAAGCTGGAGGAAAAAAATGAAATTGAAAAAAAAAAGCATTCAAAGGTACGAAACTCGGAGAAAAAATGCACAGAATTCAACCAAGTAAAAGATCCGAGGACATTAAAAATGACTATAGTCTGTTCATGTTAAAAATATAAATGATTTTCCAGGTAAAAAAAAATTACGCCTCCATAAAAATGAAGTAGGTACGTATTCTCATCAGTACATTCAATTTGATTGCTTCGACAATTGTTTCAACTGAAAACAAATTATTTTCAGTATTTAAAATGAAAGTAAGTATAAAATAAAATTAATTTTTTTGAAAAACGAAAACCGCTTGACGCTGATAAAATGATCACCATGTAATTTCCATTCAATGTTTTCACCATCGATACTCTGTGATATGTCCTATATATCACAAACATAGCCTTTTCTCAGAATTCAGAATTTTGGATTAAACCACACATCGATATTTTCAAATATTTTTGTTCATTAATATACCTACTAGGGTTAAAGTTAATGGAAGCTGATTTTAGGTGAAGGTGTAAAGGACTTTACCAGATAAGTAATAGGAATATTTAGTATTTCAAAAATTGTAATATAATGTTTATCGAAAATAGTACTTTGGGGGGGGGGCTACGATTTTACCAAAAAAAGTATAATTATAAACATATTATTATGCAAGTGACAAATATATTGTTATGTAATAAAGCGAAAAGTATTTTGATATGAAGTAGACTGCATGAAAATTTCTATATTTGTGAAGCGATCTGAGAAACCATACACAAACCCGGGATATTTGATTTTGATTTTTTGATTATATTCGATGATTCAAACAATTTTATATCGCTGTAACGCGTTTTTAAATTTCCCGAATTTTCCCGGGTGTGTGCATGGTTTCTCAGATCGCATCACATTTACATATTAGAGACGAAATGAATGAAAGGTTAAAATCTTCGTAAAAATATCCGAACTCCAAGTTAAAAAATATCTCCTTAGAATATGCAGACCTGGTTAAATGCATTCAACTCTTTTTTTTTCTTTGCATAATATATTAATTAAATCCAATTTAGATGAAACAACTCAAACAACAATGTCTGACGAACTCTTACACTCTCAGATCGGATGTTTGCCAAATTACCAGCTAGGTGCTCAAATAAAAAAATGTCTAGCGTACCGAGCACAGCCAGAAAAGCAGGTTTTTGCCTGTAGTGATGTGAATTAATATAAACCCTACAAGTAACTGACTTATCGTGCCGCAGATGCACAGAAAAGTATACTTGGAAAATAACGTTTTTCATTGCACTACTAACCAACCTTCAAATGCCATCTCCAAGGGATGAAAAGTCCACTTTTCCACCTTACTTTCTTATTCTTAGCCATAGAAATGCAATCCTGATAGCCATTTTTTTGCCTATTTCCCAAAAAACTGCTTACCAACTTGAGATACTATAAATTAATAATAAAAATTGGAAAATTGATATAGAATCTGGTAGATTGTGAATTCATGAATGCCAAAATTATTTATTTCGTAGGCGTATTTTAAAAAATTGGATCAAATCTATCATTATACTTACGTTTTGGGGAGAAAACCTGCAGAAAATGGAGGGTGATAATTTACGTAAACAATACCGCAAATAATGGGAGTGCATTTCGGTTTGAATATAAAAACGATAATTTATGGGACGTGAAAATGCAGACTAAGGCTTAATAAAAGACAAAATAAAAAATTTGAATGAGAAATACTGCAAGGAAAAGCCAAATGTGGAAGGTTAGTTGCATGACTACAGCAAAGCGAAGGTCATGGTCTGTCTGGGCTAAGTAAAATTGGATAGTTAAATATTTCGCAGACATTGTTGCATTCACAGGATGTTCCTAAACCTTACATGCATATGCGGCTGACGGAATAGTTTTTGATTTAAACTGTAAGTCTTTGAAAAACAAATAGAAAGGTTAAATTTTATTAGCAAGCATTTTAGACTTTGAGGAAACTTAAGTACTTTGAATTAAATTGAAAAATTGAATTAAACTTACTAGGAAATTTTTTAAATTCCAAGAGCGTATGGTACAAACATTCCTCGCCTTTTCGGATTTTTTTTTTTTAATCGACTTTAAGGGACTTTATAAGGAAATGATCAGTTTTAGTATAAATCAGTTATTTCTTTTTACTGGTACCCAAGAGAAATTAATTATGCAATATTTGCTCATAATAAACGTACTCCGTTCAAATTCTCTAGTCCCATTTAAAGCAGCATTACGAAAGTACAGTAAAGTTGCTCGAGACTCTTGAATTAAAAACTTCGGACTCCCGTGTGAATGTGGACTATATTTCCCTCGATTTTTGATTTATTCTTTCAAATATTATTTTATCTCTCAGCAACCTGTCTCTCCCAATCCAATATAGTTTTTTGGTCACTGATCCATTTCAGCTGTTACAAAGATCTAAACTAAAATATTCAGTAAAAAAGGTTTGGTTTGAGATTCGATCTTATTCCACCAAGACTTTTATCAACTTGAACAATTACATAAAAAATTTTTTATTCAATTTAATTTTCATGAAACATTTATTATCATATAATTCTCCCTGGAGACACAGTATTCTTTTTCATAATATTTCTGCTTTCTGCTTATGTTTTTATCGTAACCGATTTTTTTCTCTTAAATATTTTTCTAAAAAAAAAAAGTGCTCTGAAATAGTGGGTACCTAGTGTACCACTTTGAATAGAAAATATTTTGCTCACAAACACACAAGGTACGACTTCAATGTAGAATAATTTGCATGCATTTTCAGTGACAGGAACTTATACAGAAACTCTGCTGTAGCTTAAAAATTAAAAGTAGAAACTGATTTGTTGAAAGGGGAATAAAGTAGATCTAATATTTTTATTTAATCGAAAAACTCAAACGAAACCTTCAGCTCAGAACGTATTTAAATGAAATAGTTTAGTTTTTTTTTAAGGTATAAGTTAAAATTAAATGCTGAGACTGATTTGCATCGTGAAGTGAAAGAAAAATGTTTTTATACTTATTTTTATTTCACACCATAGAAGTTAAAAAGATCTCAATTTTATAAGCACCCTATGCTGGTAGTTTCGGCAGCAATATTTTCCATTTTATTTATTTTTCCCACATTTAAAACTTTGTAGTAGGAGTTCAAGAACCAGACATTTTTGTCTGGCCAAAAACTGGTTGGTTAAAAAATGCAACAGCTGAGCAGGCGATACAATGTAATTTAGGAGATTGGCATCGTAAAAAAAAATTCATATCCCAAGGGTCATTTATATTCAAGGTTTCTGCAGTTTGCTGTCAGAAAAACAAAAATCTTTAAAGGAAACGCTAATGAACTCATAATATGTTCAGCCTGGAGAGAAATCGATGTAAAATTTTAATTCTATTAAAAAATATAACGCATTTTTCTTCAAGTTTTTTTCACCTCTTTCTTAAAAGTCGTAGTCATAAATTGCAGGCGTACAGACATTGGAGGGGAAGGGAATGAATTTTAAATCAATTCAAAAAAAAAATTTCATAAAAACTTATGAAAATGCTTTAGTTTTGACTGCATTATTTTCAACTTGAATCCCGGGGAGCTATTTATCATCTATTTTATCTGTATCAAGAGAGAATAAGAATTGAAAAATAAATAAATAACTTTATTACAAAAGAAAATATAAGTAGTTTAGTTTGGTACTTATTTTACTAATGTTATTATGTAGGTACATGAAAGTCTTATTTTATAGGAAATCAAATGAAAAGTTGGTTTCAAGAACGACCATAGTCCAATAATTTTTTACATAATTTTTAAACATGAGCTAAAAAATTACGACAATTACGATTGGAAATTACGAAAATGTAACTTCAGATATTTTGTTCTAAGATGGTTCACGAATACTTCTAGCCACAGCAGTATAACCCAACTTTTCCTTCGCTACTACATAATGAGGTACCTATGTTTGGTATGTTTTAGCTGTAATTATATTGAAAACTTGGAATTGGACTATGGTCGTTCTTAAATCCAGCCCTTTAAATGCTTTCAGACTCTCCACGTTTCACAAGCCGAATCGGTAACCCATTTTTGGACCGCAGAATAATGCCCATCGCTAAATCCAATGATTTGGTCTTCTCCGCAGGCAATAATTTATACGTTTTCAGAAGGTTCACTAATGTAATCTTCATTTCTATCATCGCCAGTTTTTGTCCTATAAGTGATGCAAGATTAATTAAGGAAAATGGGTTCCGGTATTAATGTATAGGGTCAATGTTAATTGGAAAATCTAACTGAATTTAAATTTTCAAACTTCACGGTTTACAAAAATTGATACACATGTCACGCAAATTGAAGTTTTAAAAATTATATGCTGACAAGGATAATTTTTTTTATACAATACCACAGTAAGATTTTTCGATTTGATGAATGTTACTTTAATTGATTTCTCAATTCTTAGCTGCAAATTTTATAAATTAGTATGAACTAGCGAACATTTATTTGAAAAAGGCTCGGGAAGAACTAAATTTTTGCAAGGTAAAAGGAAATTTCAAGTTTTATTTAAATTATCAGCATTATTACTTTTTGTTCATATTTTATTTTACTTATTCTTTCTTTCGTTCAAATTTACACAGATATGAGCCTTTCAAGGTATAATACCTTTGCTTTTTTCGAGTGGTTCACGATTTACCTTTTTTTTTTTTTTTTACTGAGTTTTGTACCAAATTGGCTCAAATATGGATGCGTTACTCTTGAACATAATATTCTCCAAAGTCTAAACCCGGATGAAGCTCTTTTTTGGATTTTAAAAATTTTAGCAAATTTTTTGAGTTTCAAAAAATCCTTTTTTGGGGGCTTTGAAAAAAAGTGTGTAAAAAAGAAAGTTGAAAACAATAGCTTCGTACAAAACTTGGCGAAAAAATGGTAAATGGTAAACGAACTTTTGAGCTAAAAACTCGAGATATTTGTGATATTTGCGGCCAAAACGCAAATCCGCAACACTTGTGTCAAAGAAATTGCCTATATTTTGCCTGTATTCAACATTTTCAAGCAGTTTTCTAGATGTCAATGTTGACTTCGTAGCATAAGTGGACAACATCCTTGACTCGATGAGTAATTTTTCAGATACAGTGAACCATCAACATAATCATATCGTATAAGTACCAACCTATACAATTTCGAGGACCAGCACTGAATGGTATATAGGAAAAAGGATGAATCTGGTGGCGACTATCGAAACGTTCGGGTATGAAACATTCTGGATCTGGAAAAACTTTAGGATCCCGATGCATGGCATAAATGAAAATATTCAAGTGACTATTCGCCGGCAACTTGTATCCACCTGAAAGTAAAACAATTGCGCTGTAGTTTAAATTAAAATTTCAAAATATTGAAAATCTATGCTGTTGGTTTTGTAAGGCATTGAATTTTAATGCATTAATCGTGATTACAATATTTAAATTATACATCACATATGTACACAAGCGCTACAGAATTTATAAGCGAACTCATGTCTGACCAACTACATTGTATTTTTGTTTTTCATTTTGATAATTATAAAATTTTATTTATTCAACTGAGAGGCTCATTCCTTTTGCAGAACAAAACGTTGCTTGCACATTTTATCTCCATTATTTTTCATTTTTCAAGTCAAGTTAAAATTTCAAAAGAAAATTATTTATAAAAAAAGCTGAGTTGAACAGAAGTGAATAAAAAATCTCTTTTGAAGATGTAATTGAATTTTTAAAATTACTTCCTACACGGATTTCCACGAAACGAAACAATATAATCGAAGGTCTGAATTCTAGAACAATAAGCCGTTATTTATTTCATGTTGAAAAATGTTTCTTCATTTCTCCCACGACTAATCTGAAAACCCCAAGCTTAAAAATTACAAAAACTAATCCTTCAGACCCTATATTTAATTTATTCGCCAATATAACCTCCATCTTCCAGTAATGGTATGAATATTCTTTGGCAAAAAATTGGATGAGCCTCATTTTTGACGAATTTTCAAGTGTTGGAAACAAATTAAGATACAGTATCAGAAATTGTTTTTTTTTTTTACTTCACTGAATGTGTAAAAAATGAATTGACTTTTTTTTTTTTGCAAAAGATTGTTAACGTAAAGATTGAAAAATGTAGGGACAGCATCTTACTTGGGACCATCACGTCTTCTAAAAGAGTACGTCCAATCATTGGAACAGGTGGGTACAATCGCAAAACCTCTTTTATCACATTTTCTGTATATCTCAGCTTACCCAGGTCTTGAATTGTGGGTACATCAGTGTATGGTATGACCGACATTATTTCTTGGTAAACTTTTTCCTGCGAAATTGCAGAATAGTTTGAATACCCAATCGTTGACGAATATGGGTAGATAATAATTTATAAGACATTCAAAATTTAAATACACTTTCAATTTTTGGCCCTGCATTTAAATACTAATTGTAAGTGTGAGATATGTCTCAATTGCATCATTTCACTGATTATTACGTAATTTTTTTTTTTTAGGTTTTCAGAGTATTTCAGAAAAATTGGAGAAATCTGATTGTTTTCCCTCCCACACACTCGAAAAACCTTTGATCCCAAAATATCGTTTTTAATGTAATTATTACAGTACTTATACTCAAGAACTATTTCAGTTTGTTGAAATAAATTTTCTTGTTTAGAATACAGAAATTAGGAAAAAAAGCTCTAAATTATCAGAGGGCCGGTCTTGTTGGAACATATTTGGATTAAAAACTAAAATATTCAGTGGGCCTGAAAATCAAACAGAGTTGACAAAGTTCAAAAAAATAGAAAAAATAAAAATTATAAGTTCATTCTTTTGTGGTTTAGGTACCTGAACATCTGGATAGTTGGATATTTGATGAATACAAAACGAAATACCAGTTGTAGTAGTATCATGACCCTATAAATTTCAACAAATACTAATTACGAATTATAAAAAATTCAGAAACCGCAGGTTAAGGAAAACCCATTTTGAAAAATTGAATAATACCGCAAACAGAAACGATAAAACTTCGTCATAAATTTCTTCGTCGGTGAATTTGCTCTCCTTCAACATCGAGTCCAAAAATGGAGTTGGTGCTTTTTTACCTGTTCAAGTAAATTCCAACTATCTTATATGGCGTAAAGATACTAAGGTAAAAAAGTATTTAAGAAAATATAAGCTTAATACTCGTGTCTATTGAATCGATTGACGAAGATTTCGAATCATCTTTTACTACTTCTGTTGAAATGGAGCGAGAATCAAATCCTTCGATTTTTTTTCGTTTAGATTTAATAACCTAGAAAGAGCGTTTGTAAATAATTGATTTCTTTAAAACTCAATTACAAATTTCCACTCGAGTAGGATGTGTTCTCATAACTTACATTTTCAGCTAAATTTTTGACAATGAACAACGATTTTTGGTACTCATTGTACCGAGGAGACAATCTGAATAGAATATCCGGCTGCAACCATAATTTGAATATTCTTTCAACACTGATATCTGTAACACTAAAAAAAAAATTATTTAAGTGCATGATGGTAGAAAAATTCAATTCTTTGTTAAAAATAATCCGTAATGATTTTAAAATATATTACAGTGAAACTTGGAAAATTAAATCATATTATTCTTTCACTACATTTTAAAATAATACATGAAATCAAATCGCAAAATAATAAATAAGTAAGCTATGAAATAATATGAAATGAAATAATTTAGTCAAAAACAATAATTATATTTAAAAAAATGACCTGTGGACTTCAATTATTACTTATTTACTGACAAGATTTTTTTTTTTTTCAATAATTTTCGGGTTACTAGTATATCTTTTTATCTTTCATTTAATTTTTTAAACATAATTTAATTTTCATTTGAATATGATTCAATTTTATTTTACAATTTTTTAATTTGTCGCTTATATTCATTTTATTTTCTCCTTTATTCCATTTTATTGTTTTTATATTTTCTATAATTTAAAAAAAAATAAATGAAAACTTATTAACGTGTACCTATCCATTATCCACACTGCGCAAAACAGATGTATAAAAATAAAACAAAAAATGGCTTGCAGCAGTGATTAAATTTAAGTACCTACGCTATTTTTGTATACAGAAATTCAACGAGGAAAACATGTACGTAATACATTTTTACTGTAGGAATTTATTGGACCTGATATTGCCTCATGTATAAAAGTTCCATCAAGTTTTTAACATTCGAGTAATTTCAGTAGTTACCTATACCCACAATAATACTAGCCTTCCGATGATTTTTTCAAATTTCAAAAAAGTTAGCGTAATATTCGAGAATTAACTACTGCTGTTTTTCGACAGTTCAAATGTCGAGGTCTCGTTCATCTTATAAATCACTTGTTTAATGAATATTCATATTAATCAAGCACAGTGTGCCAAGTGATGTAATTTTGGACATGCAATTTTGAAAAATGCAGTCAAGTTGGTGAAATAGGAAACGTAAATTTCTCGATATACGGTACCTAGTTTCTCTTTGTCTTTCTGCTGTCAATAACCTGACTTCATATTTTTCATCAATATACTTTTCGAAGAGGGTCGATTGACGATTCGATACTCCTTCTGAATGAAACTAATTGTCAGTTAGCCAAATATAAAGAGTTCTCTAAGGGATTGGGGGAAAAAAAGAACAATTTTCTCTTTTCCAGATGACTGTGCTGCACCCCTCACCCTCTCTGGGAGTTCACCAGTAGACCAATTATTGAATCATCCACCAAATTCCGTCGCATCCTAAAGTATTTTCATCTCTTACCCAAAAACTTCCATAATATACTCATTAAAAACTCTTGAGAACTTGGAATTATTTTGACAGGAGTCCTTGAGAATTTCAATTTTCTTTGCCTTACAGTTATACGAGAATAACAAAATTCATCAATACGAAATTATCTTATACTTTTAATTTATGAAAAATTTATTAGATATTTGAAAGTGTAGTAAAATACTTGAGGCCAATAGTTGTAGAAAAATTCTAGATGCGATGGAATTTTGGCCAATAGGGATCAGCAGTAAATGAAAAGAACATGAGCTAATACTTTGCCATTAAATATTTATGTCAGATATTAAGTACCTATATTTATCCACTCAATCATTTTTTGACTTTATTTTATTTTGATTTGAAAAAATGAAGGAAAAAAAATCAAAGATCAGCAAAGAAAAAACTGTACAGTGTAATGACAGAAAAGCAACAAAGACATGGAGGAAAAATTCAGGTTTTAATTTGAAATCTTTATAAATGGCCCAAAAAAGTTGTCAGAAAATGCATTTTTCGAAACTAATACTAACACGTTGTGGCATAATATGAGATATCTCAACTCAAGCTGCAACAGCTGAAATACTAACTTATTTATCCGAGGCTTGTAAAAACCCTATCTGAGTTTTTCATCAAACAGAAAGCGTCCAAGAATAAATTTATTTTTACATTTATGCAAATTATCTTACCTCCTCACGGCGTGCAAATAGCTTTCATCAGTGGAAGTTTGGGAATTTATTTGAACATCCATAGCGACCTCTAAAAAAATTCGTCAAAGTTAATCAATTCAAACAGCATAAATTCAAGGAAAACAAGTTGAAAAAGTTTCGAAGCTCGCCAAAAACAAGTCATCGCTTTTACCGCTGATTACGTCTAAGCTCATTTTTTCCACAAATATTTGAACGTCGAATTCGGTTTCATCCACTTTGGACTTGAGTTGCTCCACGAATATTTTGGCATTTTTGTGAATAATTTCCAACGAGTTTTCAAGTAATTTAAAATGAAAAGTTGGCGTCAGAAATTTACGATGGGAAGACCATATTTCGCCTGAAAAATGAATACATAATAATTTTTTTACAACATAATCATGCAATTAATAGAAGGTCGCATTATTTAAAATCCGATCAACTATCTTCGGATCACACGTCATTAATAAATCGAATAGTTTTTTTCAACTTGTTTTTTTTACAAAGAAAAATACTACTTACCTGAACTACTGAAAAAAACTTGATAAAAAAAATCTTTGCACGCTAACCTATTATTTATTCATCAGGGTCAAGATGGATGACAAAAACATTTTTTAAATATCAAGTATAGGTACGCATGTTTCATCAAATAAAAAAATTACATCTTTAGCTTCAATGAATCATAATACGTTACTCAAGATCATTTTCACGAATAATTTACCAATAATTCAATTTAACTACATATTATTCAATATTTTATTGACGTTTTATTTTAATTTCAAATATTTTATTCTACTCAAATGCTGCACGTGAGACAATATTTTCATTTAAAAAAAATAAATAAATAAATCAGAAGTAGCAATTTGAGAACTTTGAAAAATAAGGGAGTATATTACCTAAATTAGAAAATAGGATACAGAACTGACAAAACAATGAAACTATGTTTTTTGGCTTCTTGATAAGTATAATGTGGCTTCAAAATGAAATTATAGCCTCCTGCAATAAGTAGTTAAATCCAAGTAATTTGTTACAAAACAGTTGAAAATTGCTCATCCATACATTCGGAACTGATTACTTTTCAACTATTTTTAGAATTTACTACTGCACGTTACAGGATACTAGTAAACGTCACTCAAAACACTTAATTCTCGATTGTCAGGTTGAACATTTATGTATAACAATCTAAAAATCACAACTTTCTGTTTAAAACCTCAAGCCACAAATAGTCGGGGTAAATGTTACATTTTTTCAAATAGCAAGGCAACTTGATGAGACATATCATACGAACAACCTATTCGTGACTGTAGGGTTCAATAATCTGGTAAACATTCTTAAATTTACCAACGTATCTTTGTTCACTGACACGAAATATCGTGTTTTGAAGGATAAAATATAGAAAAATGATAAATTTACCGTGAGAAGTAATTAAACCATTTCTCAACCATGTTTTCAAGTATTTGTAGGAAATCGCTTTCAAAATGTGTTTGTAACTGTTCAAAATGACCTAGAAAAAAAAAGACAAAAATTAATCAGTTAACCGTAGCGAAAAATCTATTCCGTAGAAAAACTGGACGTCACTAAAAAATGTAACATTATACACCAAGAAGGGAAGCCAGAAAGATGCTAACAGTATAGAATAAATTTTGTCTGGTCTCTGATTGGCATTATGCTACGAGGGATGACAGATGCACATTTTCATTTTTTTTTTTTTTTAAACGAATACGAGAAATTCGAAATTCATGTTGAAGACGGCCGAGTTTCGAGGCAGCTAATTCAGGATAGTTTTCATTTTTATCAATTTTACCCACACAAAATATTAAAATCTTAATGTACGATACCGAATTCAACCGAAATTTGCAAATAAAGATCGAGTCCAAAGTCTAAAATTTATCAGTGCACTGAATAAAGCTCAAAGCTGTACTTACAACAGAGACAGAAACTTCAATATTCAAATTTTCTCAAGGTTTTTCGACTTCGTCGCATCAAAAAATACAACCGCTAGTTTCATGAAGTTACTTATCTAGCCTTCTTTAAATACATATCTGTGACTTTTATAAAAAACTACCAACTTAAAAGTGAAAAGAGGAATTTTGAATAAGGTAAGGGATAGCCTAATGTATGAATTTTTTCCAAGTAGTACAGAGGTTAAACCTGACTGTACAATTTGAAGTGTGTAAGGGGGATTGTTTGAAGCTACTCGTAAATCTAAAACATACTCGTAATAAAATTCTACTACTCAGGAATTTTACCTATCCTTCAATTTACACCGATAATAACGATTTTCACTTAATTACAGGCACCTACAAAAATGTAATCAGCCTCGCTCGTAAAATCTATTATTTCGTTTCAAAAACAAAAAATGAATATTATGTTTATCAATTCTTTCAACTCGACCCATTATTGTACAATATTTCTAGAATAAATTTATTTCAAGAATATTCCCAGTATAACGAAGAAGAAGCCTGTAGAATTAATTCGCATATTTTTTAAAGCATTTGTGAAGTTTGTTTAGCGAACTAATTTACTACACAGTATAATTATCTAATGAAAAATTCCGGCGAAATAAAAATTTTTCAAGACGACGACGTGCATTTTTGGCATTAGTGGAAGGGTAAAATTTCAAAGTGCGCTAAGAGCAAAGAAGTCAGAAAAATGTACCCTCTCTTTTTATTCGATTTGTGAGTGACTGGAACCAGTGCAGTCAATTTAGTGGTTGTGGTGAATGTTTTTCATATTGGATGTAAGAAAAGAGAGACATTTCAAATTTACTGAAAATATCGGTACCAATTAGCTTTATAATTCATCGAAGTTCTATGAAATTCTCTCAATAATCGTCCAATAATTTGGTTAATAAATACCGACAGCGATAATAATGTATTAAAATATAGCTGAAGGAATAATCTACTCCTACATTCTAACTCATTAAAAAAAAAACTTTCTTTTACTATATAATTCTCCCCTCCTCGCAACTAATTTTATTATTCAGGAAATTTATTCAATAAAAAAAATTTTTTCTAGCTTTTTTATTCAAGAGGAGTGGCTCTTTGAAAATGGAAGTACGACTTTTTAGTCGAAAGAAAAACTTAACAAATGATATTACAAGTTTTTCTCTCTCTCTCTCAGAAGGAGACATTATCAAGGAAGCACTAATGAAATCAGGCCTGAAATGTACAGCAAGCCTTGAGTAGATTCGGCCTGCCTACGATTTTGTTTTTGTACAGCTTTCAATCAAGAACGTTAAAAATTATAAATCAGACGATAAAAAAATAAAAATTTTTTTCTCTCCGTGATAGAATGAAACGAAGAAAAAAAAAATGATGTGCGTATATTATTAATGAATGCCATTAGGTACATAGAGTAAGTTTATTTTCAAGTGGTCGATACTTAGGTTTTTAAAAATAAAAACTGTCGAGTGGTAGGGGAACGAAAAGGGATCAGAGACAAAAGAATAATTAAAATATTGAGAAAATACATCGAAGAAAAAATTTCTAAAACTCCAGGGTCAAGATCAACTTTTGTTCGACAAATCAAGTTAAAAATTAACACCAGTTTTGTTTGACTGAGAAAGTTATTCTTAAGATTGAATTATATAATTTTTTTTTATATTCATCCTGAAACTCGTTTATTATTTCAATTTACTTTTATGTCAGCTTTCTTACAGCTATAGGAACTGATTACTAATACAAGTAAAATTAAATATTATTAGAGTTTAAGCTTACCTCAATATCTACGGGATCTGATAACATAATGTATAAGTCAGGACCTAGCCATGCTCGATAAATGAGTTTGAACTCGTCCTTGAATCGTTTCAACACCCAAAGTGGATCCTCTGCAAAACAAATCAATCAAATATTTTTACTGTCATAAATATTCAAGAATTAGGCAAATCTTTCAATTCTTACCACCAGTAATAAATTCTAGGGCATTGCCTACAAGTGGATACGTCTTTGGACCTGGTATATCACATTGCACTTTTCTGCGAAGTTTATAACTTAAAAATACTATTATCAAAAGAAATACGAGTAGTAAGTTAATCATTGTGCTTCGTAGTCGACTATATTTTTGCGACTATTATCAAACACCGAACACATGAGAGAGAAAGTAAAAAAATTACATAAGTCCAACGCTACCTGGTTTAATGTACGTTCAAAAGCAACAACTACTGCTGTGTCTGTCTGAAACGAGTTCTACTATTGCATTCATTCGTTTCCCAACTTCGTAAAATACATCAGTGAATACGAAACAAAAAGTGGGAATGAATAATCACGAGTGTTTTGTCAAAACAAGTCATTTTATTGGTGCGAAAACAATCGGACCCCGTACACTTGTAGCGATAAAATTATTGGAACAAGGCTAGAAAAAATTTTTCTAGCCTGAATGTAAATTCTTACTCCACAATGGGTTAAAGAAGGGGCTCAAACATATTTTTCTCGTGTAATGTTTGACGTATCAATACATTTATAAGGGAATAGGCATGAAAATATAAAATAACGAGTAAAAAAGTTCTATCACAAGGCTATTTGAAAATTCTAAATATTTTGAAAATATTTTCTACTAGCTATTTAAAAAATTACGAGGTAAAAAAACTAGAAACATTCAAAATGTTTTGGAAATATCTTGAGGATCTCTGATTTTAATCTCATCATAAACTGACAATAAAACAAATAATAATTATTTTAATGTAAGGGTTGAGAACTGATTTCGCTCATATAGCAAAAAAAAATATTTGGTCCATAACAGAATAGTTGGAAGAAAAAATCGGAAATTAGGTGAATAAAAAAATTTTAGGAAATTGAATTATTCTTTTTCTCTAAATAAAAAATATTAATCAAAAATTACACGCGTAACAAAATTAATTTTGTGAGGTTTTAAAATTAAAAACGGAATTACAATAGCTTTTGATCTTTTTCAAAATGTTTGACTGCAGTGATGCAGTGTTAAACTGTAATTTTTGAAGGTTCAAAAATGTGGAATGCCCTCCACGATAAACTACGAGACCAATTACAGGGCTGAACTTTGCACCCAAAGTCAAATTTGATAAGATTAAAGTCAAATAGAACTTTCAAACATTAGGTACTAATTCGAAAACTAGAATTAAAAAAGAATACATTACAGTAAAAGACTCATAGTCAGTTATGATGAGCTATTGTAACTTTCACAAAATTTAAATCATTTCTCAACAATTTTAATATAGAATACCGGAAGTAAAAAAGAATTTCAAAATGGTATAACATTATAAACGGAAACAGATAAGTAACGGAATCAGAAAATAGTTCTTGATAATACCAAAATGAACTCAACGATATTATCCGAACCAAAATGATAACTCTCAAGTAACAGAAAATAGAAAATAAACCAAATTATTTATCTTATTTCACACCTAGGTCTGAGCAAAATTATGAAATACACTTTTTCAAAGTACTAAAGGGTCTAGCAGGATAAGATAGGTGAAATGACCTTTTTCAAATTTCAACCTGAAACTTGGGGGTCAGGTTGACAATGATGAAAAACTAATTCAGCCCAAATTTCAGCCCCCCACCTCAACTGGTTGCCCCCTGGGGAGTGAAAATGTGTTTTGGCCATTTTGAAGGTTTTTTGCCCATAACTTTTTTCATAATTGTTCATTTGATTTGAAATTTTTATGGTAGTTAGTCCTCTATGAGCTCTATCTACCAGCAAAATTTTGCGGTTCCACCTCCAGTAGTTTTCCAGTAACTACAGCTGGAAATTTTGGAGCTTCTTACCCTATGGAGTCTACAAGTTGAAATATTGGTGAAAAAACTACCTTGTCCACCCTGAATTTTGGAAAACAAATTATATGGGTGTAATGTAGACTGGATAAGCTATCATCAGTGAAAATTTCAACTTGTAGACTCCATAGGGTAAGAAGCTCCAAAATTTCCAGCTGTAGTTACTGGAAAACTACTGGAGGTGGAACCGCAAAATTTTGCTGGTAGATAGAGCTCATAGAGGACTAACTACCATAAAAATTTCAAATCAAATGAACAATTATGAAAAAAGTTATGGGCAAAAAACCTTCAAAATGGCCAAACACATTTTCACTCCCCAGGGGGCAACCAGTTGAGGTGGGGGGCTGAAATTTGGGCTGAATTAGTTTTTCATCATTGTCAACCTGACCCCCAAGTTTCAGGTTGAAATTTGAAAAAGGTCATTTCACCTATTTTATCCTGCTAGACCCTTCAGTAACCTATCAAAATAGTTCGCATTCATGACAGTCAACAATTTGTTCCAGCAAGAGCCGAGCTTTTCAGCTAAGTTGGACAGGAAGGTGGAGACGAAGTGGCCTCAAAGGTAGATTTTAGAGCGACCTACTCATACGCTCCGAATGCATTCTCCCAAATCAGTCACCCAATAAAAATAAATGACATTTCATGTAATCATAAATAAACTAAAGGTTATTTCAAGAAAATATTTCATGACTAAAAAATATTCCACGTATTTTTAGAGAAGGTGTTAGGTTTGGTCCTTTGGAGCGAATATCAGTAAGAACATACTGTAACTTTAATTACAGCGCAATTGCTTCGCTACAGAACATAAAAGACAATTACAGATGAAAATAGAACCAATTTAATAAAAATAGGGCGGAAAAGATAAACAACAAGATGAAAATTAAACCTTGGAATAATTATTTCACGAATCCAAGACAATCTTTGACATTTTATCAATACACTCGTCATCGCTTTCACTGAGGTTGTCTTCTGAATCGCTGAATGGTTCTTCATTTGCGTTAAATGTACTATCGGAATCTGAAATGAATAATATTTTTAATGCGGATACATAGGCTCAAATCAAATTTGCAAGAATAAGTGATCATAGTTGACAATTATAGAATACTGGGGCCTAATATAAATTATGTCCGCCGTCTTGAGACAGTCTCTACATGGTAAGAAATGTGATTTAATTATATTGTATTACTTTTATTTCATTCTTGCAATATTTTCTTCGGTGAAATAGTATCGCTTCTTAACTGTGACTTAAGAGCATTGCACAGAATGATGTTCATACAATTCAGGGCGCGGGGTTCAATACTCACTTAAGTGAAGTTCAAACATAAACCAGGTTCAAGAGACGAAATTACGTTGAAAAAGTTGAGGTTGAACCTGGTTCAAGCTTGAACCTCACTTAAGCCAGTATTGTACTCCTCGCCCTCAGTTTTACAATATTTTGTTTGAGAATACGATTGTAACTTTTTGCAATTGCAAATTATAAGAATTTGATATTTGCTAATTGTTACTTAATTTTTATTAAATTTCTTTGGAATTTTACATTTATCAAGTTTTTAAAGAATTCTGAGCTCCTTAATTTAAAACACCCATTATAGCTTTGCGAATCAGTTTTTTCGATTTTAAACCCGAAGAACATAAACTGTAAGGTTCAAAACGGTCGAAAGATGTTGAATACAAAATTTGATCATAGTTACTTGATATTCTCTGAGGTTCTAAATTATTATTTTCCTCGGCATTCTCCTGATTTCTGCTGAATGGTGTAACACATTTCGGACAGACTTTACACTGATCAGCACAAGGTTGACAAATCGTGTGGTACGGTTGTTTCACAGCTTTCTCGTTGCATTTGTTGCATGCCTTCAGTGCTTTCAATAATTTATACTTCTTATACTTGATCTTCCATTCCAGAATAGCTTTACATCTATCGCATACGTTGTTGATTTGAATTTGATTTATTCTCTTCGTCCTGATATTCGTATCGTGCAGGTTATTCTTGAAAACTCTACGATTCGTATGTTTTTGAGGTCGAGATCTCACAGCATTTCCTCTCTGGGAACTCATAGCAGTTATTGATGACCTAAGAGTCCTAAGACATGAAATATAAAAATATCAAACGAAAATCTTAAGAAATATTTGATGAAAAACCGTTTACCTTCAGGAATCAGCAATATTATAATTTTTACAGCAACTCAATACGAAGAATAGCTTAATTTACTCAAAATAATGAAATAAAAAATTCGAAATGAAAATGAAATATGAACTCAAACCGCATGCACTTATTATGAAGTGATAACGTTAAGCTTTGTTTATTTTTTCAACCGGTTGAACGTAAGGGTTGAAGTTGAACTTTGGTTGGAACGTTGAAGCATGGTTGAGGTTGAAGCATGATTCATTTTGAACGGTGGATACATAGTTGCGAAAAGTCAAAAGTGTGGTTGATTTGCGGGTTGATATCATTTCGAACCATTCGGACTACACAGTTGCCATTCGGTTGCTCATTCTGAACTTCAACATTTCCCTGAACGTGTTTTTTTTACCTGTGTGCAAAACTTTCTGGAATGGAACTTGATTATACCATACAAAATTTTGAACACGTAAAGTCAATTTCGTTTCGTATCGTTCGAATTCTTTCATTTAATTTATATCGAAATGAAATTAAAAATATTTGTGAAGAAATACTTGTTGTTTAAGTGAATTTTCATAACATCTTTACCATGGTGGAGAATGAAAATCGAATCTTCGATGCTTTGAAGAACTATTTCAAATTTGAATCTTTCAAGAGCCAACTGCAGCAAGATGCCATCCAAGCTATTTGTAAAAGTATTGCAACAAATTTTATTTTCATTCATTAATATTGAAAACCATTCAAATACTATTTTGCTTGTATTATTAGGACGTAACGATGTGTACGTGTCAATGCCTACCGGATCCGGAAAATCACTATGTTTTCAGTTACCAGCAGTTTTGGAAAGAGACAAAGTTGCCATTGTTTTTTCGCCTCTTATAGCCTTAATCAAAGTACAAAAGCTCTCATTATTTCATTTAGCTGCTCCTTGTTTTTGCCTTTTATATTTTAATTTTATGAGTCGTGTGAGTTGCCATTTTGCTTCGAAATAATATTGTTGCTTATAAATTACAGGATCAAGTTGACCACCTTCAGAAACTCAAAATAGTTGCTGATACAATAAACAGCAAAATGGGGACTGCGGATCGACAACGAGTCATTAATGATTTGAAATGCATGAAGCCCACTATCAAGCTCTTATACATCACTCCCGAACAAGCTGCTACATCAACTTTCAAAGTAATTATTGTTAAAGTTTCTTTAAATTGTTGTAGATAGACAAAAAAAATCTTCTTTGGAAACTCATGAAGTTTTGCGTGTGTCAATAATAATTTGCGAGAATATGTTAGAATATAAAAATCTTGAGAACCGCGCAGCCCGTTGAAAATTTTTTAGAGGAGTATGAAATAATTAATATTTAATAAATTAAATTTCTAAAAGTCTAATGAAAAAACCTCCAAATATATTGAGAAAGATATTGAGTTGCAAAATGAAGTGAAGTAAAAATTGCTGCAATAATATCGGTTTCCGTGAAAGATAATTGAGAAAGTAAAATTCAAAAAATTATCTAAAACTTTTATAACCTTTGAATTTTTTTAAAAGTGGAGCATAATTTTTATAATTATTGTATAAAAATATTGATTTCTCTTATCAAATAAAACAAACTTTTGGACTCGAAATTTATGATAGTTCAGCTTTGAACAAAACTCCGCTAAACCATGAAAAAAGTAACTTCGAATTTAGGGCCTCCTGTATTGGAAATTGACAATTAATAGGTTTATAATTTTGAAAATTCGTAATGATTGAAAAGAAAGTTTTAAAAATAATTTTGCTGGTGTAATTTAGAAATTATAAGAGATATTCAACCTCAAAAATTCAATATTTTCCTATCAAAATATGAATTTTTTTTTCAAAATTTTTCTATTTACGTGAAAATTTATAAAATTATTGCAAACCTCAGCCTCTCAGTGCTTGGAAAAAAATTAAAATGAACTTTTTTCTCATTTGAGCCAAAATATTTTTAAATCTGAAGTTTGAAAACTCTTCCTTCTAATTCTTTGTTTAGTTTCTGAATTGACTCTTCAAAAATTTTCATCATTATTCTGAATACCTGAATTCTATCGATTTCAGTACTTTTACTCTGTTGTACCGGAATCTGAAGTGCTGTTAACCTCTCTCTAAACTCCTTTTTATTGTCTTATTATAAATTTTCTTTTTTATTTATTTTTTCATTTCTCGGTCATTTTGAATTAAAGAATAATTGAAATTTCTTACGTATGTGAAGAGTATCACTCTGAATGTATGATTTGTTTTCAGAAATTACTCCAGGAAATGAACAAGTATAATAAAATTTCCTACATTGTGGTCGACGAAGCACATTGTGTAAGTCAATGGGGTCACGATTTTCGTCCAGATTACCTTAAACTTGGAAACTTACGCTCTGAATATACTGATATTCCATGGATTGTATTGACAGCAACTGCTAATAAAAAAGTTGGTAACTTGACGATTTGTTGAATTCTTCGTCTTATTGTGGTCTTCATTACTCTTAATCTTCTTGTTTTTCAGGTTGTCGATGATATAAAGTGTCAGTTAAAATTAAAAGAACCTCTGTTAACTTTTAAAACATCTTGTTTTCGTGAAAATTTATTCTACGACGTTTGTTTCGATGATAATATCAAAGATTCCTACGGCCATCTTCGAAATTTCATCAATAAATGTTTATCCGGAGACGAAGAAGACTTACCATTAGTGAGTTTTTCGTCTTTATTTTCTTGGAATAAGCATTTTATTTAGAACTCCTATTGGTTTTTAGTCGAAAAGAGGCTGTGGTATTGTATACTGTCGTACTAGAGAACAAACCGAGGTCCTAGCCGAGCAATTATCAACTCGAGGAATACCCACATTGGCCTATAATGCGGGTCAGTTTTGCTTGTCAATTAATTTTTTGTGTTAAATTGAAATCTAATTAAAATGTTTTCTTTAGGATTAAAAACGAAGGACCGATTGCATGTGCAAAATGCTTGGATGGATGGTCACTTTAAAGTCATCACTGCTACCATAAGTTTTGGAATGGGCGTTGATAAAGCGACGGTTCGGTAAGGTGTTCTTAAATTCTGAAGAAATTTTGTTGTATATTTGTGTCATAGTTGTATGTATATTGTCTCCAGTTTTGTGGTGCACTGGGGTGTTCCATCGAGTATTCCAGCATACTATCAAGAATCTGGCCGAGCGGGGAGAGATGGAAAACTTGCTCATTGTCGAATTTATCATTCTAAACAGTCAAGAAGTTCTTTGGAATTCATTTTACGTAATGAATTTAATAAGGCTAAAAACGATGGACAGAAGAAAAAAGCAAAATTAGCTCAAGAATCATTCAAAGAAATAGTTCATTATTGCGAAAGTGCCATGTAAGCTACCTATTTTTAATGACTTGATTAAGTGGTTGATTCAAATTAAAATATTATTTTTGTTAAATAGTTGTAGACACGCCGTATTCTCTGATTTCTTTGGTGATAGCAAACCAAAATGTGAGAACAAATGCGATGTTTGCGATGACAAAAAAAGGGTCGAGAAGCAATTGGAAATCTTTTTTTCAAATTCGACTTCATACCATTCAAGTGCAGTTTCTAGTCAAAATTACAGTTCACAAGCAGATGATTTATATGGCGGAGGAAGACGAGATCGAAACCAGTAATTTTATCTTCATTTTGTTTCTTAATTTATTTTTTGATTAAGCTCTCTGTGACAGCACAAAGCCATTTATAGCAGGAGTAGAATACGGATAGAGAGATTAAAAACGGGGAGGGGAATTATATACTACCGATATTATAATGAAACTAATGTGTAATAATAAAATCCTAGGTTTCTGAATTTCTTCGTCCAGCTACCACTTTTTTTTTTTTTTTTTGTTTGCAGAGAAAAATATTTCAATGATGATGACAGCGGAGATGATTCTAGTGGTCATAAGAAAAATGTAGAATTAGAAAAGGAAATTCATAAGCAATTTCAACTGCGGAAGAAACCAGTTCGGGCTGTCGACAGTGAGACAGCGGAAGAAGAAATCAACGCAAAATCATCATTAATTAAAGCAGCTGCTAGTACTCGATGCAAAGTTAAAGGCCTCACACTAAAGGTAACATTATGGATTTTAAATTAAAACACTTTATAGCATTTTGGAGTAAACAAACATTGAATTATAATTTTTTTCCTACCTCTCATAATAAATGGCAAGTTGACGATTAACTGAAAAAAAAAGACCTGATTATAAGATGAAAATTTTGAACCAAGTAAGCGCAACCATAGTCCAACGTTGTTTAGAATCATTTTAAAACCCACATTAATAAATGATGATAAACATAATTAAATTGGATTAAACAATAAATTGCAGACATTATTTTGGGATGGTTAAAAAATTTTTTTAACAAGTGTAACCCAACTTAATCCTTTGTTAGTAAATATTTTATTAGAAAAAGTTGTATTATTGGATTGTGGTCATTCTTGAAGCTAACCGATATCAACTTTTATCAGTTATTTTCTTGAAGGTATGATGTTCCAAAATGATTTGAGAAATTTGTATTTTCCTAGTTCGAAAATTTTAATGCATTTACATTTTTTTTATTACTGCAAGCTCAAAACGTATTTGCTTATTTTTTGTTCAATAAATTATTCGATTAATTTCTCAGGATCGAGAAAAATATGTTCTCCACATCCAAGGATTTCTCGAAAAGAATCTACAATCGTGTTCTCTTATTGATCCGCCATTACGAGATTTGAAAATAAGTGATATGTTCCACGCTGCTATAGAACTGGAGTACGAAGTGTTCTCAAAAAGTACAGTCATAATAACATACAGAAATGCGATCGTTAAATTGGTTAGTGCCTAATTTTTTTTTGTAATTTTATTAATGAAGGTCGAGAATTTGGAAATTCAAAAAAAATTTAAAACACAATTATTATGATTTTATTTTATGCAAAAGAAGTCGCTATTATTTTTGTCGATTTTAATTGTTTATTCTTTATAAATAGGGCGGAGAGATCAGAAAAAACACCGACTCTGTAGTGTTGTACCCGATGCTGAAAACATTTTCTCCTCCAGAAAAAGTTATTCGAAGTGGCTCTCTGTACGAAGCTGCTGTCAAGAAAATTGACGATAATATTGAGAAAAAGAAACATCATGGGTCTATCATTATGGCATCTCAATTGTTGGATATGAAATCCAAGTCTGAGTATAGTAATACGAAAATTGGTTTTAAAAAAGATCCAATGCAGCAACAATCTTTGAAGTCTTACTTCACCAAAGTAGATGATCCAAATAAAGAAGAAAAACTCGTAGAGTCATCTCACAGTTGTAGTGAGAAATTAAATGCCGATGTAATAAGTTCGTCGCCTGAATCTAATTCAAGCGTTTTTCGTAATAAAAAAAACGTTACTGAAAAAGAGGAAGGAAAACTCGCTGATGTCGACTTATTTGGTTCTGATTCAGTGAGTGAACAAACATCCAAGAAAAATAAACTCACCGATTTCGACTTATTTGGCTCTGATGCAGCCGATGAAGAAACAAATCACTCTGAATCTACTTATAATCGAAAGAGCCATTTTGGTGCTCATTCAGTGGGTGAACAAATATGTAGAAAACGAAAAACCACCGATTGCGACTTATTTGGCTCGGATGCAGCCGATGAAGAAACAAGTAACTCTGAGTCTACTTCTGATCGAAAGAGCCCTAGTGTTGAGGAATATGCTCCTGATATCAGAGCTAAGCGAAGACGTGTTTCGCATTTGACTCCAAAACCTGCGCCTTCCATAACTGTTGAATATTTGGAACGAATTTCCAAGTGTTTCGGTTCCAGCGATGCTGAAGATTCGACGGATGATTATGTACCTGCTAACTCATTTCAGACAAATCGCAGAAACAATACCAAGGAGAATGAAGACAAACTAAAATCGTCCCTTGAAAATGAAAACTTTGAAGTAGATTCAACGCCAATGTCGAAGACTGTGGAGTTCGTCTCTCGCTTATCTGGCTCTTATACGAAACGAATTGAGACTTTGTTCGATGATGCAGAAAATGAAGACGATTTCCTGATTTTTGAAAATGCAGAGAAAAGTTCTCGTCATTCATCACCCAATAATAGTGTGCAAAAAGCTGTGAATTCCCGTTCAAAGTATAAATGTAAAGAATATGATCCTACTGAAGTTTGTTCCAGAGAAAAAAGGAAACATCTAGGAATGAGTCGTTCTTATAGATCTGGTATTTCCAGTAGCAATGCTGTCAACAGTTCTAATTCGACGAATTCGAGCTCTGTTTCCAAAAGTGAAGACAAAACTAAACAAATGTTCGATAATTCGTTTCAAATTGCTAATGAGAAAAAAACGAAAGAGGCAAAATTTGCTGTTTCTGAGTATGTCAAAAAGTTTCTCATGCCTCATTATCAAAAGAAAAAGATCATCAATAAAGAACTTTTCAAATTTACTGCCAGAAACATCGTTCATAAGGCTGTTCAAAAATTGGATGTTGCTTGTAAGTACAAAGTAAATCTCATTATTATTCATAAGAATTAAATTTGGAAGTTGGGACGGGCAGATAAGGAAAAAGATGTGAGCTGGTATGCAGACAGGCGAATATATTCCGAATTTTTTCTTTCTTGAATGATTTCAAGACAAACTTTTCTTCTTGACTACAGGTTGTCCCAGTCTGGGTTGGCAGACCAGAACCAGTGAGTCGAACATATTGAAACCATGAAAGAAATCAAAATTCTTTTTATTATAACTTTCTCTCATGAGGATACAGCCTCATTAAAATGCTACATTTTAAAAATAAAACATTGCAATGTACCTATTATTTGATAAAAATTAAAATTGTTTATTTAGTTTGGCGATTCCTTAACAGACTATAGGTAATATTTGAAAAAATAATTTTATGCATAAATCCTCAGAATGAAGCTAACTTCAATGCGGAGTCATTTCAATTTGATAGAATTGTAGCCTTTTCAATTTTTCAGTTTATCGTAGGTATGTACGTAAACAGTTGTATTGAAGAATTTTGACATATTTCAATGAATTCAAATCACTGATGCTAGCTTGCCAACTTAAACTGAGACACCAGACATATAGTTTACTTTTATACAATATATTTTTGGTATAATTTCTGAGTCACTTGCTCGTCTTAACATCTCAGCTCTCTTTTTCTGGGACATTTTTTCGCTAATTCAGTTTTTTTTTTTCATTTTTTAGCTGAAGAAAATGTGAAAATCTTCATTAGCAAAGTTTTTGAATCGCGATGTAAATTCCAAAATGAAGAAGAAATTTTAAAGGCTGTGAATCACATTACCTTTCCCTACACGGAATGAAATCGCTCGTTTTCCTGGTGTAACAGTATTTAATTTGTTTCTATTTGCGTGTCCATTTATTTTCATTATTTCTCGTAATTTAAATTTGTGAATGAATATAAGACAATCGTTATTTCCAGTTCTCTTATTTCAAGTCATGAACTTGATTGATAAAAAATTTTTGAAAAGAATATAAATTCAAAGATTTTTTCTATGTTTCAGTCAGAAATATTCTAGATGAGCAAAAACGTAATAGAAAAAATTCAAAAATGAAAAAAATATTTTATCCACCTTTGGCCTTCGCAAATTGATCTACACAACACAAAAGAAATGTTCATGCAGTAGCGCTCCTACAGACCGTAGCAATAACCACATAATAAGACAAAGGAACTAGAAAGAATTTCAAAATCTAAAAATCTAATCGATGCCGATAGCCGTCTTCTGCTGATGGCGATGGCCGCGATGCTGATTGTGTTAATCCGGTAAATTCTAAATTGTTATTTTTCAATTTCCATAGTTATCTCTGTGAACGAGTATTTAAACTGATGAAAAGATATTCAGCGAATGCGAAATCCCGATGACGCTTCTCTTACGATCTCTTTCATCATAATCATCGTCAAACGTAAGTTTCTTTTTGAACTTCTTGTGTTGTATCAGATAATGGCGATTCGACACTGAAATGCCTCCTTTTCGTTAGGTTTTTTAATTAACTTCGACGGAAATGCCCCATTGCAACGTCGTTAGGCCATTTGAACGTTCGAATACTCATAAACCCTCGACCCTGTATCTTTCGAATGCCTTTGTTGATGTGTTTTCTTAACGCATTATCACCAAGTATCCCGCCATTAATAGTAAGAAGCCGTTTCTATGGTTACTGCTTAAAAGTGCGCCAACTCACTCCACTTCAGATCTTCAAAAGATCTATTTCTTCAATCTTCAGTATATTTAATGTATACTTTAACCCATTCTTCGAAAAGTCAACAAATTGGACGCATCGAAACACGGGTAGCTCCAATATCGATGAATGATAATAGAATGACCAACCCCAAGGAGCAGTACTCTGTCGTTGAAAAACGAATTTTCTAATTCTCATTTCTTCTTGACTCTTGAGATTGCTGAAATAATCTACTTGTTAGTCAGTTCAACATGATTATCTAATCATTTTATTCGATACTCAACTACATTATTTTCATGGCATATTTACCATTTTTAATTTTTATGTTCCTACAACCTTTTCTCATGAAACACTCGCTCATTCTCTCGAATACCAACTTAATATTCACTACAAATGTAGCTGTGGGGATTGTTTTTGCAATATTCTTTGAAATTCCCGCCTAATATTTCAGATTTCGACACAGTGATAACATTTGTTAAATTTATATTTGTCAGTGAATTTCGTATAAGCTCGACAATTTTCAAAATTTTCCAACTAATTAAGAATAAGAAAATTGTCTTCACAAACTTCTATTTATATTACGTATTTATTATGGTTTTAAAAAATAATAATAAAAGATAATGAAGATGAAAGAAGGTTTCTGCGTTAGAAATAATTTACAATTATTTTTTTTTTAAGTATGAATTGATTGAAATATTGAGTGACAAATTTTATATCGGATGTAAAATACCTAATTGACATTTTTTAGTGATTTTGAGATGAAATTATTTTTCAAACGATGTTACGTCCGTCGTGTTGGTAACTATACTGTATAAATGGATAGTACTATGGTAAAAATTACGCTGTGTTCAATTTCTTGTTTCTGAAACAGAAAAAGAATTGATAATTTCCCTGAAAAATGGAATTGTTGAAATGAATGAAATTAGGTGTAGACAAAAAACGTAAGTTGTACCCGTCAAGAAACAATGATTGTAAATTATTCAGCACACTTTTCGATTGTTTTTTTGCAAATATTTGATTAAACCGACAAGTAGGTATGTGTAGTAAAAAAAGGGTTTTTTTCCACTCAATTTTTAATTACGATACAACTAATAAAAAAAAATTAGTTGAATTCAAGATTCAGGCTGGTAATTAAACTCGTTTATTTTGAAACTTCTTGCAGATCGCTTACAAAACCAAAATAAACCAAATGGAATTCCTATCCAGTCCGATCCACAATTCGTACGAGACGTTCGACGATGCCTTCTTCGAGTTACCAAAGGAAATGGATTTCGAACTAAACAATGACTTTAGGGACAGTTTATCTTATTCCATGCATGAAGAAGAAGACCAAAATGATGGCTTGTATGGTGTGTGGAATGTGAAACATCCATGGAGTGTTAATAATAACTCCAGTTCTCTGTATAATTCGAATCCACATTTAGATTTTATCGGTTAGTAAATTTTTGATTTCAAACTCACGTATTGCGTAAAATTGGGACTGGTTGCGAATGAAAACGATCCCTGCGCTCTTCAGGTCTTTCAGGGCTGTCCTCATAAACTGAATCAGTTTCACGTATGACTAGATGTCTAGTACATATTTTATACCATGATTCAAAATGTTTACATTTTTCCAAGGGCACATTTTCAAAGTCATGTTTTCAAATAAAAACTTGAATATTCCACCTTTTTTGAGCAGTCGCGGAACTTGAAATTTTTCGAGTTGTTTAATTGAGTTTAACGTGTCCTCCTCCTCGCTGAATCATTTTGACTTAATAATTAATGTTTTAATTCATCGTCGAAAACTAAAAACGCCTTCTAAGTCAACAAAATGAAATTTTCGCAAGGAGTAAAGTTTTTTTCTTCTTTTTTCTAATAGAAAATCGGACTTTATCTGCCGGTCTTCAATCATCATCATTTTCTTTCAATTTTTTCAATTTCTTTGCATTTATTCCTCTTTTGTTCGATGTACAGGAGGTGATCCAGAATCGGCAATAATGGTGAATCCGAACTTCGTTCTACCTAACGGGTTCTGCGTTGGGGTGAAGCATGATAATGATTCGTCACTCAGCGAGGGTCAAACTTCGAGTTCACAGAGCACGCATGTTTCTGATCCTGACCAAGCGGCGATGAAGACGGAAAACGCGTCAACCGATTTTTCTGACGACGAAGAGATCAGCCAAGTTAAGAAAATTAAACACAAGTTTCTGTCGGCCAGAGAGAGCTCAGTGAGTGGCGCTGATTACTCCAACGCTGCTGGAAAATCTTCATCACCTAAAAATGGTATCCGCATTTTGAAGCCTACCGTCGTCGAGTCGAACGACTCGCCCATGTCGAACGGGCTTACCAGTCCACAAATCAAAAATGATGGTCCTCGTCTGAAGATGGCCGCCGTGAAAAACAGTCATAATGTGAGCGGCAAATGCAAGTTCTACTATCAGAGCGAGCATTTCTATCCGAAGCCAGCATTTTCGTATTCCTGTCTAATCGCGATGGCATTGAAGAATTCGAAGCACGGTTGTCTTCCGGTAGCCGAAATCTACAATTTTATGTGGTAAAGAGTTTGAAATAATTTTGCAACGCATTCCTCTCAGCGTATCGAAATTCTTGAAAATAATTTGCAGTGTTGTCATCCGGCCAAATTGTACTAAAGGCTTCGAAAAATCACAATTTACTTTTGCAAAATACCTCGAGAGTATGCTATACTTTATGTAACAGTTTAGCTTGCCTAATGTATAACAGTTAGATCAGAATACTGAAATCAAATTTCTTTGAATTCTATTTTTTAATACACTGAGCCATTTTTTCAGTGAATTCAACTTCCCTGTTTTTGTCTTCTCAAAAAAATATACTCAACGCAGCCCTCTACTGTTTTATAAGATATTTTTCTCCAACTAATTAACGTTATTCAAAATGTCAACATAAATTGCGATAACTTTCGTTTACGTAAATAATTTGATTGGCTACACAATCAAATACTAGGTACTGGGTTGCTCCAGTATAACACGTTTAGGTGCCCCCGAGAGTGTATTATTGTGAATAAAGCTTTTGAATAGCGAGCGAGTTTCTAATCAAATTATTTTTTTTCAGCAATCACTTTCCTTATTTTAAGACTGCTCCAACCGGGTGGAAAAACTCCGTGAGGCATAATCTTAGTTTGAATAAGTGTTTCGAGAAAATTGATAAACCAGCTGGTAGTACACATCGAAAAGGATGTTTATGGACCTTAAATCCATCCAAAGCAGCCAAATTAGAAGAGGAAGTACTGAAGTGTGCGAGAAAAGACGCCCCTTCAATTAGAAAGTCAATGGAATATCCAGGTGAGTGGAATGGTTATTGTTAGAAAAATCTAGTGCTGCATGAAACGAAGACTACGGTTGTATCAGTTATTACCAATCGAGTCGAATTCTTGATTTTTTCAGAACATCTAGAATTATTAGAACGTGGTGAATTGAAATCTCTGTACGATACGGAGGAAGGTGCGGATGAGGATGAAGAAGATGTGGATACCAACGAAGATGACACGGAAGGCGAAGAACCAGAAGCAAATGATGAAATTGCCGACGACCGATTAAGCGAATGTGAAGAGCAAAATGAAAAAGCTCAAGCTATGAATATTTCACAATCTCAGGAATTACAAGAATTTAAAATAGAAGTGAGTGTTTCATTTCAAAATTGAGAATGCTATGAAATTAATATTACTCATGTGGGTGCGATAAGCTGATACAAATAATTTGAAATTTTACTAGATTTCAAAGTGAAAATAAAGTAGAGGTTAAATTTTATCAAGTTGCAAGTTCTCAAAAACAACTCGTTTGTTATAGTGGCAGCCGTATCAATTAAATCTCAAAATACAATTCAGGCATGCAACTGGGAGTTGAAACGAAAAATCGAATTCTGCGTTATATACTTTGGACAATGAAATTCCCTATTTAATGCAGAGTTTTTCTTTGTCGAAATCATTATACTTCTTTTTTTCTCTTTAATTTAAAATTCAAATTGGAATTATCATTTAGAAAATAATTTTAGTCTTTCAAGAATACTATGCAAAACAGTTCATCTATTAAAAAAAATAAAAAATTCAATTATTCGAATTTCTTTCTATTTCAAACAAAATAATTGAACCATTCTTAATTTTTCGTCTTAGGTTGATGACAGCATTTACGATGAGTTGATGGGAACGATCAAAACCGAGCAACTCTTCGCCGTCAATGGTTCCTCGTCAAACAATACCAACGAGAAAACTGGAAATTCCTTGAAGAAGGTGAAAAAATTCTATATCCAGGTCAACAATGGAGCCGAAGAAAAGGCCACCTTGAAGCCGAAAAGCGCAGAAACGTTTGACCATTATGATATAAATAATTTCTTGCGGCTAGAGAACGAGATGAAGTTGACCGCAAGCAAACGTAGTCCTCCCCGTTTTACCAAACAGCTGGTTCCCAATTCGAGGATAAAGCAAATCAAATTCAAAACGTGGGATTAAGAAAAGGCGAAGAGCGAGAGTCCTGCCTGTGAGGCGATAAAGACTAAAATAAATGTGAAACACATTTTGTTACGATAAGAATTTGATTCTCCCCATTTAGTTGACGTGATAATAATGGTGTTATTTTGTTGCCACTAAATCGTACGCTGGTTGTTCGATTGTAAATATTATGGTAAATTCCGATTCGGAAGAGATTGAGATGATCAATCTTCTTTTTCTACAAGGTAGGAAAAGTAAATCGGAAGGAAAATAATGTAAGTAGGTTATTGTAATTGTGTGAGTTGAATTCGTTTCTGTGAGTGTGTGATACTGTCGCATTCTTCTCCTTAATTGATTTTTAATTTCCAAGAATTTGGTATCATTGTGAACAGTATAAGCATTTATTTTTACTTTTTTTTACAATGGAATTGTAATGTATGTTCAATGTAGTATAATTGTTTCATACTTTCATCGCTGAAGTTCGGCGAGAAAACTGTTGGAAACTTTCTCTGGGAATTTTTGTTGAAATTAATGAATGTCCGTTTTAACATGTATAATAAGGTTTTTATACTTTTTTATTTTGATTAAATGCATTAAATGTCGAGTGATAGTTAATTTGTCGACTGGTATTTTGAATGTGAAATTTTTCAACAATTAAGCTGAATGATGAGCGATAGAAACACTGAAGGGATGTGAACGTATAAAAGCAAAATATTTAGGTAAAAAATGATAAATACTGATCGATTAATTGGATTGAATTTGTAAGCAAACATTAAGGTTATTCAATCAACTAGGAAAACTGTTAGAGGTAATATTAATTTTGAAAAATATATCTCTACATAATAGAGGAATTAGATGAGTTTTATTTCAATTTTTTATAACTAGCGTTCTGGGTCTTCAGACTGACAGTGAGAGTGAAAGGAAAAATTTCACCTGTGGTTAACCTCTGCATAAGGACATATTATGAAAGATTTTATCAAAAATTAAAATACCAGGTATAAAGAAGATTTGAAATCAAATGACTGTTTTAGATGGATAGCACTTCTCATGGTTGCTTGCCTAGTCAGAACTGCCAGTCCAAGTCCAAGATATCTATTATAGTTCATCTACCTCTTTTATTCGAATGCCGATTTTTAAAAATTTTGCAATCCTATTGACTTAACAAAAAAATCGATGATTTCTATATCTTCTCGATTTTTCTGCCTTATCGTTTACCTATGAGGCTATGCCTTTAGCAGTTTAGCCAAAAAGTCAACTTCACGGTTCCCAATTTGCAGTTTCTATTTTTTTTCTATTTTGAAAACGAAAATTCCAAGAAAAGTTACGATTCACTCGCTCGAAACATCAAAATAAATTTTATTAATTTGAGCAGACTGAAATGAGAGATTGACCTAAATCGGAATTCACACAGTCGATTCAACTATTGATTTTTTTTTTGGAACAATCGAAAGAGAATAAATTGACATTCGAAACGGGCAGGCCGCAAGCAAAACGAGAAATTAGCTCCACTCTACTCCTCCAACCAACAACGGATGCCGTATCCGTGGTCGCCCATCTGTCCAAGCCATGCCGTTGCCTTGTCAGTTCATTTCTTCATCTGATTTCAATCATCATAGCATTAGCAGATTTGATTTGCCGTTCGTGGTTTGTGCTACTGCGGAGCTGTGTGCTGCATGTATTACATTCTGCTATTAAAAAGTGACAAGATTCTTACGAGAAAGAACAACGAGGAACGTAAAATATTTCAGTTGAAGTTTTTCAGACATTATTTAGTTCCGGTGGAGAGGTGAGTCATTTTCAGAATACTAGTCGAAGTATTTCTCCAGTTTCTCATGCTTTTTAGTTCTTCCTGTAAATTGAACTCGATTTCGATTCGTGTTTCTGTAAATTTTGATTTCATTCAAGAAAAGCTGGATGTTAGTTGATGTTAGTGGAGATATCTGCATTTTTGCGTGATGTTATACTGAACATTTTCAGGTAATAGAACATAATTCTGTCGTCATTCTTCAAATTCAAACTGATGGAGTGTGTGAGTTTTGCTGTTATGTTTGTCTGTGAAAAGTACGTTGGCGTTCTCGAACATTTATTTTTTTACTTTGAGCGTTTTGCACCGAGTAATGAAGAATTAATTGCTATAATGAGTGCAGAATTGGGCAGTTTTTTTCTCAGACCGGCGGTACTTTATTGTAAAGAGAAGTGCACTGATGAGTGTTGAGTAAATGTTGAGTGCGTTCTGAAACTTATTTCTCTCGATTCGATAAAAGTGTGAAAATATAGGGCAAGTTTGGCTTCGATGTATGTACTATTTACCGTCAGATATTTTTTACTAGTTGCTGATTGGTATGAATCAGTATGAAGTATGAAACCCTATCACATGAGTTTTTCTAAAAACACTCATAATCAGCGATACCATTAGATAGCATCAAATCAGAACCAGTTTCACTTATCAAGCTGTAAAGTATAATTAGGAACGATTCAAAATTATTTTTTTAGATGTCATATTCCATCATTAAAGTTGTTGAACATTTTCACCGCTTGATTGATTACAAGTTAATTGATAGGTGCTATTAAATTTGATAAGACTCTGTTTTCTTGTCAACTTTCATCTTTCTTCTCTCTTTAAATTTATTTTTCTCTTTCATGTTGATGAAAAATTTTTGAAAAGTTGGACCGGATACTAAAACTTAGTTTTAAATATCTTGGCAGCTGCGTTCGGTTTATAACCGTTGAGAATAATATTCCGTCGGTGGCCCGAAAAATACCTATTTTATTACACTTTTTTTTTTAATTTTACTTTTTTCACAGTTGAGTTCATTTTTCCAAGCCGGATCAATTGGTAGTTGATACCATCAGTTTTGTGATAATTATGTACACATTTTATCGCAAAAATCCCTAAAAAAATATCTGCTGTAGGTTATTTTACTGGGAATACTCAGTGTGTGTAATAATATCATTAATGAAAAGTACGATGAATCATTTCCTGTCCGACTGAAAAAAAAATTTTTTCCACCTGAACAATTTTGCTCTTGCATGTAGCCTGTTATTTTTCCGGCTACCGATGAGATATTATCGAGGAATGGTGCTTTCAATAATTTTCAAGTTGGAGAAGGTGCTAAAATGAAAGGATGTGCTCATTTTCCTCTCCGTTGTTGAGAGTTTTAATCTTTTTTAAATTGATGAAAAATGCTTAAACCTGCATGTACGCGCATAATAAAATAAGACCTCCAATATCGATGCCAAATTTTCCACTCTCTTAGATTCTACCTATGCTCGATCATTAATAATTTACTTTTATTTTTCGGTAAGCCAAGTCTGAATATGTTTGTGTGTGTTCTGTTTCTTTCCTTTTATTCATACCCTTTTTGTCTTTTCAAATTGTCATTTTATTTCATGCCACAACTTACGGAAAGCAAGCCTTTTAACTCCCGAATTATTATATTTTCTTCGTTCATCCATCTGTTTAATAATTGCTTCTTGCATTTATAGATTTTTTTCCTCCAATTTTACCTACCTTTTCTTCAGCTGACTTCAGTTTTTCTTCTTAGCCCCTCTCACTCAGCGTTTTAATTTCTTACGTTTGCCAGTCTTTATTTTTTTTTTTAATTCAAGAAAAGCCATTGGGTAATCCATAAAAACCGAAATTATTTTCTTCAATTTGTCCAAAAGTGCATTTCTCATAACTGTACAGCTTATGCCATCACTGACCAAGATCATTTTGTTTCAGTTAAGAACGGCCACGCCTAACAAATATTATAACAAATATTTTACCTTCAAGAAAGAACGAGAACGTGGATTGGAAAGCCGAAGGCGTAAACCGTGATTGACAGAAGCGATCAGTTAAATACAAAATAGAAGTTCAAAAGACAAGAAGACAGGCACTATGCCCGAAACACGTTACACCAACGGATACTCACAAGCGGCCGAATTGGGCGCAGCCAACGAATTCCACGATGGCGACTCATTTCTGTTCAGCTCGGAATCGGTCGGAGAAGGTCACCCAGGTAAGGCTGCGGCTATATCGAAGATACTTATCAAACAATTTGACTGCTCAGTCATTCGTTAAAATCATAAAATTTATATTTCAATGTCTGCCCAAGATAGTTCATCCGGTTTTTAGTGGATATTTTTTCGCATTTTTTCCCCCTTCTGTGACCACTTGGTATTATTATACCAGAGAAACTGTTGCCAAATCAGCCATCTATTATTTATCTACAGCTTAAGATTTGAGAATTTCGTCGTGTCCCACCCAACGCCAACTCACTCTTGTCAGTAGGGGCAATATTTTCAATTTCGATTGTGATTGTTGATTACAGAGAGAGTTTATTGTTGAAAGATTATTAATTATTACATGATTGACACTCTTTGAAATAGGTCAAAAAATGTAACAACTTTTTTCTGATAGAAGCTACGTGGAGAATTCTCTCCATGGACGCCCAAAAAAATGCTATTTGGTTGGAATTGAGCGTTGCCTTGTATCATTTTTCTTATAATAACTCCAGTTAATTTTATCAAAATGGGAACATTTTTATGTAAAGGCAATCTTTTTATATCAGTTAATACTAACGTCCCTGTTGATGCGTCTATTCGTTTCTTTTATCATTATTCTTTTTTTCCAGACAAGATGTGCGATCAGATCAGCGACGCTGTGCTGGATGCGCACTTGAAGCAAGATCCGGACGCCAAGGTTGCCTGTGGTAAGTCATTCGTTCAGAATTCTCGAACGCCTCCCTTTCGAATCCTACTAGCATCGCGACCGTAACTCGTAGCCCACAATTTCGTGTAAATTATTCGAGCCTCAACACTCACAGTCAGTACACACTGCTTTGTCACATCCCGATTCGTCTGCCGTTTGGCTCGATCGTTGTCGCGCCCACGGGCGCAAATATCGCATCGTTTATAGTCTGTTCATCCTAAGAGTAACTAAAATTCGCTGAAACAAATCGAGATAAAAAAGTAGTTATTCACAATTATCAACCAAAAAAATGTTTGTTTACTGATGACTCAATAGCCATGAATTTGCTCAGTTTTGGTATTGCATAATAATAATAATGAGTAATTATTATTATTATATTGTCAATCATTGAGAAAATTTTGGTTTCTTCTACGACGAACAGACTATAGTCTGTGGATCCTCGCATACCTCCTCTCTCCCAGCACACCCCGCCATGTCCAGTCGCTTTCATTTCGCGTCTCGTCGGCCGAGCTATTTTCTAAAAATTTACCTTGCGCTCGTTAATTATAAACGCTACATCCTGTCTTCCTTGCAATACGGCGTCCGTCACGACGCCCACGACATAATTAACCGAGCTCAAGGTATTCGCGTCATTTCGCTTTTCTCCATTCCATTTCGGCATGCATTTGGCGAGTCGAATCTGGAACGTGCTCTCGTATGGCGGTGTCGCAAAATAGCAAATCGCTTCTCGGAAAGTTATACCGACCCAAAATCGTTTAAAGGTCATTGAACGTTAATTCCGTTCGAATTCGTTCGTTGAAATGTAAACAGATGAATGTTTCATGTCATACTTTTTTGTCATTCGTTCAGTGGGTATCTTGAACGACGTTCAGTTCACTTGCCCAGCGATTCGCTCTTTTTATTTTCTCACGCTCTCTTTCCGTATCATAGTTAGTCGTCAGGCTCACTCAGTGACGTCGCCTGCCACGCCAAACGAAACGTCTAAAGGCATGTGTTTTGTTTACTCGATTTCGAGAATAATGGAAATAAAAATTGAGACGTAGAGCTTGTAGCAGATTGGTTGCTAATCAGTAATAACGATTTACCCGTAGGAGAGGTAGGGGTAACTCGTTCGATAAAAATAATCGCCTGTTGCGACTCGGCGTCTAGTCGAAAAAATTAAAAAAAGAGCTGCTACTGGAGAATGGAGAGCCAAACGCGTGAAGCGGTCTGTACTCTATGTGAATTGACGACAGACGACAATCTTAGGTTTGCTGAGCTGTTGCACGTGCCGTCTGCAAAGCTCTCTGCTCCCCATTTTCTCCTCGTGTGCGGCGTTGCGTTATTGCTTTTATTACCGTTTCTCAGCGTGGTTATTGTACGGATTTGCGAAGTCTGCAAAAATAAAAATATAAATCCTCACACATGAGACTGGCGAAAGTCGATTTATTTAAATTTTGCACCCGTCGATTACTTGTCTGCGACGCTGATTCTAATCTCGTCTTTCACCGACGTACCGATTGCCGGTTCGTTTGAATTTTATCGTTTATATTCAACACCTGTCCCATTTTCGATGGGGAACGTTGTATGAATCTGGAAAATTGCTAACGTTTTGTCTCGTGAAAAATAAATTTCAAAAAAACCAATTCTTCATTGGATTTCTCTTAGTTTCGAAAAAGTGGGAGTATGGATTAGCGGTACCCATACAATTTTCAAATTCGATCTTGTGACAAAATTCACAACCTTTCGTGAAATATAAAAAAAATAAAAATACTCGGTTGAAAAATTGTTGGGCTCCCATCAAACAACCTTATGTGCTCAGACTTGAAATATTTCTTGAAAATATCAAAATTGAATTTATTTTTTCACGTAAGTTGTTAGCATGCGGCTTTTTTTCTCTAAAACTCTTCAGAAAGCAGGTAACCCAGTATTTTTCATAATTACAATAAATTCTTGAAGAAATAAAAAAACTGAATTTATTTGATAAATAATAATTATAATCGGTACATTGGCCTTGATAAGGTCGTATTTCAGTGCGTTGGAATTGAAAATATCTATTAAATTTTGTTCTTCTTTTCAGAAACTGTGACGAAAACTGGATTGATACTTTTATGCGGCGAAATAACATCGAAAGCGAACATAGATTATCAAACAGTAGTCAGAAATACTGTCAAGCACATAGGCTACGATGATTCTTCGAAAGGTACGTTGACCTGAGTACGCGATTCCTCCTAAAAATTCGATTTTGTCATCGTACTTAGGCTACCTGAAAAAGTAAAACTTGTCAGTATAAGTTATTAGGCCCGTTCTATTGATAATGAAGTTTCGCTCTTTTAGCACTTTTCCAAGAAAGTTCTCGAAATAGCTGTCTCCTTCGAATAAGTGCAGAACGAGTTTTTCTGATCAAGTTGTTCTATTTGCTAGTTCAGACCCTGTAAAGAGGTCAAGTTCTCAAATAGTTGTGCACTTACAGAACTCACTTGACGTGACAAGTTCTCAGTTCTCGGTTTTCATTCGTTTATTCCACCTTTCGACTATCTTCTATTTATCTCGGATTACTCGATTTTTGCGTTCTTTTTGGTGAGAGGTCGATGATAAAAGTTTTTTAGAACTCGGTTTTGAGTTCTGCTTCTGTTTTGAATTTCATCAGAACTTGACAAAACCACGAATTAGAGTTCAAGTGACAAAAAACAATTTTAATAAAATCAAACTTAATATTTATTATAATAGTAATATCTTTATTATTATGATTTAATAATTCAATAAAAGATAAAATAATAACAGGAGTAGAAAGAAAATACAATGAAGTAAGAATAAAAACTATAATCTAGGTACTTAATCATTGTAACAGAAATAATATTTTCATTACAATTTTCTATATCAGCTTCTCAATAATATATTTTAATAACTTTACATTTAAACTAAATTTTAACTTTTTTTTTTTTATAAATAGAACGAACTAATTTCTTATTTTGTGTTTTTCTATACACATCCCGAGCAGAAATTAAATAGAATCGGGCTATAGTTCACTGTTTTCCTTGAATGAAAGATTCAGCTCTTTTTATTCAATTTCTAATGAAAAAATTATGTGCCATCGTCTAATAAGGATAATATGCTAAATGAGTGAAAAAAATGTTGATTTCTTCATCGAAACCGCATCTATGTAAATTTGGGAATCGTCCAAAATTTTTTAAATTTCTTTCGAAGTGAATAACTAATTTCAAATATTTTTTCAACGTATACTCGGTGGTTCTAACGTGCTCAATTTTTGTTCTTATAGGGTTTGATCATAAGACGTGCACAGTCATGCTTGCGCTGGATGAACAGTCGCCAAACATCGCGGCCGGAGTCCACATTAATCGAAGTAGTGAAGACGTGGGCGCTGGTGATCAGGTAATTATTTTTTAAATCTCGTAGGGTTATTACGTCAGTCGCTTAGACTAGCATCTTGAACGTCTCAACCCATTACTTCCAGAAAAGAGAGCGTGATGTCTGAAGAATTCATTTTCTATCTCAGCTAGTTATAATTTTTCAACTTCAGAGTACTTTTAAGCTTGGTTCACTGTAGAAATATGTCTTTTGCTGAAGTTTATTGGATGGAATCTACCGAGCATGATGGAAAAGTAAATAAAAATAGAATCTTTTCATGCTGACCGGTTGATAACGAAGAAATTGAAGCGATAGATAAAAGACATGATTATTCCAATCAGCCTTGTATTTTAAAAAATTGAACTTATTTTTGTTCCCAACGATATGAAAAGGATTGCCTCTATTGTCACTCATCAAAGCTTGTTTCAATTTAGTTTGTTCAAATATAATACTTATTTGAAGAAAAAAAAAAAGAAGAAATTGACGAAAAATCTGAAACATGCTCGGCTGTTATTTTGCAGGGACTGATGTTCGGTTACGCTACTGACGAAACTGAAGAATGCATGCCGTTGACGGTGGTGCTGGCGCATAAACTAAACGAAAAAATCGCCGAGCTTAGAAGAAGCGGCGAATTATGGTGGGCTAGACCGGATACGAAAACGCAAGTAAGTAAACAATCCGACTTTTCTTCGCGGGGATTCCTGGCCCCTCGTACCGTACAAGCCGAGCACAGCCTCATCTCCCTCCCCAAGTATCGCCTTAATCATCTTCCGTTAGTTTCTACATCTGGTCTGCAGGGTGAGTTAGTTTCCTAGCAGGATGGTGATAAGCAGGTCAAGATATAGAAGTAAAGAAATTAACTTATAGAAAAATTCAAATAATATTTAGATTGGAAGAGAAAAATGCAAAATACAATTAAAATAAGAAAAACAAATACATGAAGCAAAACAAAAGGGGCGGGTGGAGATCCGAAAATTCGGATACATACAAAAAGCAATCCAATATTATTTCTCAACAAATCGCAAATCAAAGAATCAAAATTAGAAAAATAAATTATAAAACTAAAGCCAAGATTAGAGAAAAAAGTTACCAGGTTGGTTTTTGGTTTTAGTCAGTTGGGGTTTTCTTTTTTGGTGCAGGTCGAATTGTCATCCTGTATGTAGGTAAATGGAGTATGAGGTCGGCTGCTCGTAATGAGGGGCAAGAGAATTTACGAGTTGCGTTCAGTAGGTGATATGTCCTTTCTACCTGCCAAAATCACGAGCCCGCCGGTAGGAGCTGAGGCGGTGTCTCTTCGCAACGATATTTCTCAGTTCGCAAAATCTTTCAAAAATGGCAAAATGTTGACTTAGAGAAGACATTACGTCTCCCGCATGTCTTTGATCATTGACGTATTCGTAGAAAGAAGTAGCCTACTACTTTTTGTTTTGTGGGCTCCAGGAACCGATTTCAACTTTTCTGGGCTGATTCACTTCGGTAGCGATTAACCAGATTTGAAATACGGCAAAACCGCGTACGTCTCAAATTCAACAATCTTGGACGTACCAACATGTCCATTTTAATGCGTCGATTTAGGTACGTACGTTTATCGTCGTATTGCCTGCTACGATCAAGAAATGCTGCCGCAACGAATGCGAGTCGAGTTTGTTGGAGAGGCGACGTCGAGATTTTGATTGAGAAGGGTGAAGGGCCGAAGCTGTTCGAGGTTACACAAAGGTCCCTCGTAGGGTTATAGCTATCGGAAAACAAATGAGTCATGCAGAGCGAAGAAGCTTCACCACTTTTGTGTAGTTTTCTTTTCGTTTCTTTTGCTTGGTCGAAATTTAAAGTTTATCGATGAACTAGGAGTATATTGTGGCAGACACTTTCGGTAGAGTGATCGGCCCAATAATTATTGACGATACGACCTTAACGCCCTGGCCATTGAGCCATCAAGCTGTAAGCGAGTCGGTTTTTGTTTTATCGAGACGCGACTAACGTACCCACATTTGGCTTTATATTTTATTCGTTCGTCGTAGACTAAATAATAATATTTCTAATGATTTTTGTGTTTTTTTTTTTTCTCTCTCTCGTCCTTCGTCATTTTCGTATAGGTTACCTGCGAGTATTACTTTTCGCACGGAGCATGCGTACCGAAGAGAGTGCACACCGTCGTCGTCTCTGTGCAGCATTCTGAAAAAATCACGCTGGCCGACTTGCGAACCGATGTCATGGAAAAGGTGGTGAAAGCGGTGATTCCGGGCAAATACTTGGACGAGCGCACCGTCTACCACATCAATCCTTGCGGCGAATTCGTGCTCGGAGGACCGAAGGTAAATGGACGACGTGCTGTTCTCGTCGTCGCCTCAGATTTCCAGTTATAAAAATACTGGTGACTGTAGATATCATTCCATAAGTGTGACGATATTTGAAAAAATCATACCTTGGAGTGAAGGAATTCAGATTTCAGGGTTTTTTTTTTTTTTTTTTTTTGTATAGTAACGAATCCATTGGTCTGAGAAGTATTTTCCGAAATTGAGCTGGTTGTAGATTTTTGATATCGAAAAAATGCAAAATCTCAGGTTTGAGCAAAAGAGCTTTTTTTGGGAATTGATTTGTAAGGTTTTCTATTTTGGAAAATTTATTACAGGTATTCTGAAAAAAAAAAAAAAAACGATTGTGCCAACCTGATATTGAGTTACTTGATCTTCAGACTAATGATCTATAAATGCCATGTGGGCAAAAATACGGGAATTTGTTATTTTAATAAGAACTTCTCTAGAATAAAGTGTTCGATGCTTCATTTTAGTGAAACCCATCATGTTCGTTGTAAATAATTCGTAAATAATATTCAAGAATGATAGAGATGAACGTTGAACTATGGTCATTGTTAAAATCAGCCGTTGAAATTGATTTAGATATGCAGTACTATAAGAATACTGGCGATTAGCGTGAGCAGTTCGAACGCTATTGTAGAATTATCAAAATTTTATTATACACGATGAAAGCGGGTGTGTAGTTTTCAATATCGATTTATCTGAAAAGAGTTTTTCTCGCTGGTTTCAGTGCGACGCTGGTCTAACTGGACGCAAAATCATCGTCGATACGTACGGCGGTTGGGGAGCGCACGGAGGCGGCGCTTTCAGCGGCAAAGATTTTACCAAAGTCGACCGATCGGCGGCGTACGCAGCTCGATGGGTAGCCAAATCCTTAGTCAAAGCTGATCTGTGTAAAAGATGTTTGGTGCAGGTACGAAATTACCGCTTCTTCCTTCGTTTTCAAACCATCCAAATTCAAAAAATGGATTATAAATTCTAGAACAAAATCTATTCTGCTATCCATTTGTATGATTAGGTTGTATAACCGATCGTCAAATTTAGACCCGTTTCAAAAAAAAAAAAAAAATGGAAGGTCAAAATCTACACTCTGAGCGAGGAAACTTGAAACTATTATTAAAAATCCTATTTATTATGAATTTTTCGATCATTTTTTTTCCCCAAATAATAAATAATACTTTCAACCGGTGAATATTGATGGAAAATGAGTGGAGAAAGAATCCAACGGAATTTAAATTCTATTATAAATGACTCCAGATTCACTCATTCGATTTGGTACATTTCGCTTTTTAATTGGGATAAGTACCTCTTATAATTATTCTTCTTACCAATTCCTTCGTAAATGTTGACGCTTTTTAGGTATCGTACGCTATTGGCGTTGCCGAACCCATATCCATTACCTTGTTTCACTACGGCACGTCGACGAGAACGCAAAAAGAGTTGCTGAGTATCGTGAAGAAGAATTTCGATTTAAGACCTGGCCAAATAGTGAAGTGAGTGAACGAACGAATCTACGTGTATGAATCTAGTCCGAGCATCAAGAATGGTCGATCTGTCACTCGTTCTTTTCAGTCCTGCTCCGTTTTTGTTTTTTTCCAGCGATGACCTTTCTTGGTTTACATCTTTCTTTATGGGGAAAATTAGGATAAAAATTGCGGGCATTAACATAGAATTAAAAGAATAGAGGAACGAAACAGCTTCGTGAATGTAATTCCAAAGATTCTGTTTTACTCATTCAATGCCTCGTTTATAAGATTTACGTAGGTACCGAAAATGTGCCACTCTTTTCATAAAAAATGAGCGATTTGTGGAAAATAAAAATGCGAATCGGAGATTTTTAGAATATAATTGTAACGTTGAGGTTTTGGCGATATAAAGCCATTTCCGTGCTGAAGAAAAATACTTTTGCACGCCATTCATTTCGCCAGTGACTCGATTTTACGCACATTTATCTGAAACTATTGGCAAATCGTAGTCGAAAAATACCGCCGGGTAGTTCGTTTGACGGAATTTTGAAATTCAAATTAGTTTTCGAGTTACGACTTACGATATAATATGCTATTTATCAGTTTTTATTGCATTATAAAAATCAAAATTTTAGTTGAATTTTTAAATTTGGCCAAACGAACTCGCTAGAAGCATTCTGCCACCGTACGTTGCCAAAATTTAGATAAATCGATGCTGAACTGAGTCGACGAGGATCAGCGTACGTAGGTATGTTAAATGTGAACAAGAACGAGGAGCAGGCTTTTCCATTTCGTTCTCGATGCTCGGTCTCGACCGTCGTTTTCGTCGTATTTCTCGATTTCGTCCGAAGTTCGACCGATTTTACTCGACTAACGGGTCTCGATCGTTGTGTTCGCAGGGAGTTGAATTTACGTAATCCAATCTACCAACAAACGAGCACGTACGGGCATTTCGGACGCGACATCTTTCCGTGGGAACAGCCGAAAAAATTGGTCTTCGACTAATTAAAAAAAAATTTTTCTTAAATACAAAAACCTCGTCCTCGGCTGGCTCCGAGCGACCGTCGGCTTCGTCGTCGTTGTTCCTCCGATCGACGAATGGTAGAGCGCGCGTATCGCGTACATTCGACGCAACCGCCATATTGTCGCCATTTTTCCTCATTGTAACTTGTATTTATTTATTTTTTTTTTTTTTCTCCCCAAACAACTTATTTATTACAGTCACGTGTCGTGTGTGTCACAATTTTCGTCGAACTCGATTTTTTGGCGTACGCGTTATACGCATTTCCTCGCTACAAGTCCAACTTACCAACAGGTAGTCAACGTAAGTACTTTCTTTTCTACGTCCGGCCTCCTTTCACCGTACTCTTCCTTTCGTATTCGGCGCTCGTCTGTTCGTGCTTTCTCTCCCTCTCGTTCGACTATTGGACCACGAGTTTTTTTTTTTTTCGACACTTAAGTCGTCTTTAACGAAACTGGAAGCGTAGCCCTTTTTATTTTTCCTGTTCTCCTTCCTGTCTCGTCACGGACTGGCAGCCGTTTCTATATACCTTCCGTACGTTGGGCCTGTAGCTAGCCAACCAATTGTCCCCTTTTTTATACGATACTTTTTTCTTCTTTTCTAATTTATTACTGGTAATTATATTTTGAATATTTTTTTATATTCCCGTTTTGCGTCTTTCTGCGCGAGGAGCGAGAACGTTGCGGTGGTTCGCGCGTCGCTCGCCTTGTTCATTCGTTCGTTGATTTATACATTTTTTTTCTTTTTCATTGTCGCCCCGGCGGTCGTCATTTTCCCACACCCTTATCACTTGCCCCTTTTTCCCACCAATTTTTGTCGCGTAACGCGTATTTTAATTGAGATTTCAACAAAAAAAAAATCGTTCATCCGTACGTTGTGCGGTACGTAAACGAGAATAAAGATGGTATATTTATTGTCGAACGAAAAGCGTTTTTATTTATTCTGCGTAAACCTGTAGGAAGCACCATTAAATAATGTACGTTTAAATGTACTACGTTTATACTGCGAGTGAAGTCGTGAACTTCCATTCAGACATCTGGAAGCGTTTTATGAGATCGAATAACTTTTAGTTATACTTTGGTCGACTTGAGTAAAAATAACGCTTTGCGAGGATCCTACTAGCTGAAAGATCAACTAGAGCTCCCCATACAAAGAGCATAAAGGTGGTTACCACTTACAGTCACCGTCCAAAGATATGAACTTTATTCGCTACTACCTGATAGATGTAATTATTCTGGCGCTAATTTAAATTAATTATTTGACAATTCATTCGCTTCAACTGATTTGTAAATTTACTAGTAAAATAATATCGTGTAAATATAAAGACAAAGTATAATTAACAATAATAACCCAGTTCTCAAGTTTTGACATACCGGTAGATAAAAAAGAAGAAATAAAAAAAAGAAACAAGAAAATTGTATAAAAACAATTGTACTCGAAACATACAAAATTTCAGCTTTAAAAAATTCATAGGAACACCTTCTTTAAACAGAAGAATTCGTAACAAGTTCAAACCACTGTTGCAGTGCTTCTGCTAAAACAGCCGGTAACTTGTTGATATCACGAAGTATGAGATAAAATGGAAACGGAAAATTCTCTATGTAACTTTCAATTCTCACTAATTTGTTATCACGGAAAACAGGCACACGAATATCAAAGATAGAGTTCTGAAACATAAAAGCGAAATATTGGCGGCGACTAATAATTCGAATTTGAATAATATACCTGTTCGAAGCTAATTACATCATACACCAAGTCATGTTTTCGATTTTTCAGTTCGTCCATTCGTTGAAAAAAGAAATTAAAGAGAATAGATACTCATTATTATACCAACTCAGTAAAGAGTAGGTTTAATCGAAAAGTGAAAGGCAAGAAGGGAATTTTCACTGAAATCCCCTTCTTTGTGTTTTCACAGATTCCAGTTCTATGAACTGTTCTGTAGACAGTACTTTTTACCAAATCTCGATAACTGCTCTCGTTCTCAAGTTACGATGGCCAGTTAAATAGTTTCATACTTGTCATATTTTCTGATAATACGTACTTTGTATTTATAAACAAATGCATTAGTATGAAAATACCCCCATTCAAACTGGTGAAAACTTGTTGCTCGAAGCAATATGCGAATACATAGGTACCTACATGTATTTATACTAAAACATCAGCAGAAGGTTATTAAACTTATTTTAATTCATTCATTTTCTCAATGCTTTTTATTACAGTCGTATTAAAGCATTTTTGTACTTTTTTTGCCACTTTCCGGACTGGTAGTTAGCATAAAAATTCCAAGAATGGCAAAAAAGGGAATTCAGTAGATTAACGTTTGGCATAAATAGCCAAGAACGACAAGAAGGGGATTTACATAGCTTCATTATACTGCTTTCTGTAGGCTGTTTTACGCACTGCACATATACTTCTCCTTCGGCTTATTAGAAGATTAACACTAGAAGTACCAGGTTTTACTAGATTACTCAGTGGTGTCATACATGACACCACAAGAGTAACCTCAAAGGACCGGGTGGTGTTGTATAACACAAGTTAGGGGTTCTCAAAATATTAGTCCTTTAAGAAGTCCATCTCTAAATGTTGAGTGGTGTCGTATATGACACCACTTAGTACTTCTAGTGTTAAGTTTTCCTCAATATAGGTACAAGTGCATTTCAAATTTCATCATCCTAATTAGATTTTAACATCGTTTTCGCTCACATGCAAACTTCAGAAGTGTTTTTTTCAAAAGTAAATTTTTTTGGGAATATTCGTTTCTTGTTTTTCAATAGGTACTCATTTTGCAAAAAATTGTACCATTCAGTACATACCTTCATATTAGGGTTCTCAACGATAATGAATACAATGAAAATCCCCGCTTGTTTGGCAGTGCGGACAGCGCTTCTGACAGCTGCTGAGCCTTCGCTGGACACTCCACGACCATCCGAAACAATAACCAATAATTGAGCAGTTTTCGCTGCACGACTAGAACTTCCGCGAGTTAAAAACAAACCGTTCGCAGTATGTACGGCGTCTGCAAACTTAGTCTCAATTTCATCGAAAGTAAATTCGCGAATTAACCTGGAGAGAAAAAAAAAGACCATGGGAGTTGCGCGAAATTACCAAAGACTTACGGATATGAGCGACTAAAAATTCAAATGCACTCACTTGGCTCCAGTTTGGGTGGTAAAAGGTTCACCCAGAGGATGTAAGACTCGAGTACGTTCACCGAAGCTGATCACACCAAGTTCTCCGGCTTCGATTAATGACAATGCTTTACTCACCAACGCCACCGATTCGAACGCCAGCTGCAAGAGAAAATTAGCAAATTTAGGAGCGAGGTAGTTTGCGAGAAATATCATTTCCATATCATACGCTTCAGATAATCCACCAATGCACACCTCTTTTGAATGATTATCAGCCATACTAGAAGAATCGTCAATTGCCAAAATTATTTGATACTCGCGCTTCGATGGCTTCGTCCTTCTCAGCCAAATTTTGTCTTTTCGAAATTGACTAGCAACGTAAGGTATCACCTGCACATATTCAACAATTCCATTAGTTACATTTTGTAAAAATACAGCACAAAGATGATTTTATTCACTTCGGATGAGTACATTAACAATTCTATTCAACGGGATAAAACTGGAAGCTAAAACCCTATTCAGAAATAAGCTGCTTCCTTTAATCTATTATGAGTTTCCAAAAATAAAAAATAATAAAAAGAAGGGGGCAGCCCCGAAGGAGTCTTAAGTAAGCCACTTCCCTTGTAAAATATCCCGACTACGGGCCTGCTTCATGTTTTCATTTTCAATGAAGACTAATATTTTACATTTCCCAGAAATTTATCAACATTTCAAGTAGAACATATAACCTGATCCTGAATTCTAACTTCACAAAGGCCAAAAACATCCGATCATTTTTCTCATATTTCAAAGAAAAAAATAAATAAAAAATAAGAACCTTTTTTCAACTACCGTACAAGAAAAAAAACAAAAAACAAAATCGTGTTTAAAAACGAAAACTACCTTTCGCATGTTAATCCTTCGACCCGTTCTAAAGTCACCTTTCAGTCTGGTAGCTTGTGTAGGTTCCAAAACTAATCTCAGCTGCTCACATAGTTCTTGAGACAGATTCGACGTAATGGCGGAAAACATTTCCCAAGCTGCAGTAGCTTCATGCACAGCTGGAGTCTGAAAATGTCAATTCAAAGCGCAGTAGTCAATTTTGACGTTCACATTCTTTGGTTTCTTTCGATATTACAATTTCGTAACTTACTTGACTCCAAGATGCGAGCTGATCTTGAACTTTACTCTTTAACGAATTTATGTACTCCAGACTAAGATACTGTTCTTCGTTGGGGTCGTCCTCAATATCTAAAGTGTGGAATGTCGTATCTAAACCACGTTCCACCGTCATCGTATTGACATATTCGCCCTCGACCTGAAGAAAGAAAAAAAAAAACATTCCTCAAAACACAGCTACGATATCAACACACACAAGCAATATGTATTTTTTTTTTTACAATAACTTACCTTCACATCCAAAGGTGGTTCTTCTTCATTTGATAACTCTGATTCACCTTCGTTCGGTTTGTTCCTATCTGGTTTACTGCTTCTAATTTTATCAGCTTTCTGTTGACTAATTTCATCCGGTGTATTTTCTTCTTCGTCTACAAGTACGAAAGTGCCAAATCATTTAAGAGTCGTTTAAAAAATAATAGTTGCAAAAAAAAAAATTCATTCCTACTCACTTTCTTCTAAATCCATTAATTGATCATCTTCTTTAACCTCTTCGTCATTTTCCTCGCCCAAAACAGGCTGTTTTTCAGCTTGCTCCTGCGCAAAAAAGGATTTTAGAATCCAGAATTATGAACGTTTTCACGCAATATAACTATTCCAAATTTTTTTAAATAAAAATTACTCGAGTAGCCGCATCGACTGTTTCATTTGTCGACTTTTCAGCTTCTCGAATATGCTGGTAAAGGCCTGATTCGTCTTTTTCTTCTTGCAAATCATCAGCGCCTTCATTTTGCTCATCTTCGGCTTGTTCGAGAGTGTCGATGGTTTTCAAACGTTTTTTCATTGGTTCAGGATTATCAGCTGAAAGTTTTTTGAAAATGAGAAAATTAATTATACACGAATGGAATGAAAATACAGAGACGCAATACGGGGATCAAAAGTCAGCAGCATTCTAGGTTCTACTTTTAGGTGGAACGTATCTGAAAAAAATTAAAATTTCCTGCATTGAACACGTGGGAAAATGTATTGGTGTTTGTTTGATAGAATTTTCCTCTTCAGTCAGAATATTCCTCTTAAGTCCGAGCTAATTACATAAATGCCATCTTTATGAAATGTGTGTTTCTGTAGCATCACATCCCAAAATTGCGGTACTAAGGGGGGTAGAGGAAGTTCAGAAAAATTCTGCCCCCTCCCGCTCGAAAACAATTTCCCCCCAAAAAACGGATAAAAACCCAGTAAAAGAAGAACGTTATCGAAAAATAACAAAAAATCAACTTTAATATTTGTATTAATTTTTTTATAATCGATATTTTTTAATGATTCTTCTTTGGCCTCCGCCGGCCGGCCACCCGTCAAAAAAAAAACCAATTCCGTCACTGGCACATCCTTGATGCTCTTGGCCACATCATGAAGAATTCGTATCTCTTTATTATAATTCAGCGAAAAGAAAAAAAAAATGGCCTGTTCATTAGATACTCGGCTGCTAGAAAATCATAAAATTGTCTAACTCTACATAACACTCCAAAAACCTCTTGACCCCAAATTTAAAAAAAAACTCAATACATAAAATCAAAATTGAGAAAGAAATTTCATTCGCCCATTCGGAAGCAGACACTAATAAAGTGGAGGTCAAAAATCAAAATCAGCTGAGTAAACACTCACCCAGGGTACGATTACTGTTGCTTTCTCCGGGTTTCAGTTTGCGTTTCTGCTCTTTACTTCCTTTTTCGCGACTCTGGGCACCGCGATTTTCAGCAGCTGTATGGCCTTTATCCGTATCAGTTTCGGGTTTATCTGCTTGACCCACTCCTTGTTGTTCAACACCAGCCGTATCATTTTTTCTTTCTTCTTCCGGCTCGTGCGAATCTCTATCATCTTCAGATTTCTGGTTAACCTTATAAATACAAACAAATATATTTTTATTAAATTCAAGTCAGTTTTCATCAGACATCAGCGTTAGTTTCATTTCAACAGTAACGCAATAATTCAATAAAATGAGGAAAATTTATTTGACGAGAAGACTGATACTGATTGCTAAAGATCATCATTCACGCATTCAGATTATACTGCTACAAGGTAATAAATAATTTTTTGAAAAACATTCATCAAAATAAAGAAATAGATACTTTGAACTGATAATAATCTCCATAAAACTTTATAGTCACTAGAAGAGCAACCGATTATCCCTCTTATTAAAATGGTGACGGTGAAAGACATTTTTTTTATTATTCACCAGATTTAAAAAGTTTTTTGTTTCGAAAATTCTTGGAAGTAATATTGTTAATTATAAAAGAAGGATTTCGGTTAGGAAGTAAAAAGACGTCATGATTTACCATATCTCTGGATCCATCAGTTTTATTTTCAGCCGGCTCAGCAGTGACTTCACTGGCATCCTCTGTCGATGCGCCAGCGTCCTCTTCTTGCTTCTCAGGATTGATTTCTTCGGGTTTTGGTTCTTCGCCACTTTTGTCGTCATCTTTACTTCCTCCTACGGCAACATTAAGCATTGAAGATTCCAGAGAGCTAATATAAGTTACATAAAAATATTATGTATGTGTAATTAACAAACCGTCTTCTTTTTCATTTTCTACATCTGCTGGCTCTTCCTCTTCGCCGGTCTCGGTATTTTCTTCGTTTCTTTTTTTACCCACTTCCTCGTCCTCATCACCTTCTTCATTTTCAGCTTCTTTAGATTCGGTCTCTTCAGTTTGCTCGTCTGCCTTCTCTTCTGCATTTTCTTCAGCTGTATCTTTCGGGGGCATAAGTTCTAGAGAGAATGACGAAAGTGAATTAAACTAATTTCTGACAAGCTTTTAGACAAATAAATCAAGACCATGACGTTACCATACCTTTCATCGCGTCTATATCAAAAGGATTTTCTTCGTTTTGATCACCATCCTTAGCCTCGCCATCATCTAACTGAAGATCTTCAGGTAAGTCGAGGGCTTCAGGTTCTGGCAATGGATCTTGTTTACCTAAACAACGATGCTGTCAGTAATAAAATACGAGCCAATGGTGAATATTAAATTTAATATTATGAAAACACACCATGATACGGATCCACTTGATCATCGTCCTTCTCCTGGTCGTCCATTTCGTTAATTTCTTTCTCCTCTTTTTTGTCGCCCTCTTTACCATCGACGCGTTCTTCGTATTCCTTGGTCTTTTCGTCTTTAGCACCCATTTGCTTATCACCAGTTTCCTCGCCGCGATCATCTTCGCCATCGTTTGCTTTTTCATCCTCATTTGCTTCTTCATCTTCTGATTCATCTCCCCAAATCTGCAATAGCCATGCAATACATGATTATAACCCCAAATTCTGCATTTCAAGTACAACGTGTCTTCAGTTTTCAACTTCTAGTTAAAAACTTGAGATACAATTCTTACACTTCGAAAGCATAATATTATCAACGTCTTTTAAACTGAATAACAGAGAATTACCTGTTGATCCAATGTTTCCGCACCTTCGCCAGTTTCTCCCATTTCTTTGTCTAACTCGTCACCATCCTCTTCATCACCTTCGCTGTCGCCGTCTTCTTCTTTCTTCTCCAAATTTTGAGATTTACCTCCAAAATCTTCTGACATTTCAATACCACTTTCTTCTTCCTTCAAAGATTTGATGGCACAAATTTAGCATGAGAATTGAAAACTCAAAATTTCAGCAGAAGGAATTAGACTACGTTCAAAAAAGTAGCTGAATCTGATTTTGCTGTTGGTCAATAGGGCCAAATGATTCGCCGAGATTAGAGCAATTTAAAGCAAATAAAACATGCCCACTATTCCTGGAAATTTTTGTACTGGACCAAACTATGTTTTCTTTTCTTCGTGTTCATGTTGTTCCATTATTAATAATTGGGCGAAAAATTGAGCTATTAATCTTATCAAAAAGGAGCTCATAAGTTGTCATAATATTATACCAGTGAGCTCAGTTTCAAAATAACTGATAAAAAAAAAAGCTCAACCAAAATTTGGCGGTATGAAAGGGCTAGTTATACTCGTATCAACAATAGTTGACCCTACTCCAGAGTTAACTCACATTGATACATATAAGCATTTCATTTAAACTCAACACGTCAAATATTGACTTTGGAAAGGGAGTCATATTATAAATATTTTTACTTTGCAATCTTTTTCCTCCTGCTTCTCCTCTTGGCCTGCAGGTTTTGCATCTTCCAACTGATCTTGGCTTTCTATCTGGTCTGATACATCTTTTTGACCTTCTCCATCAGCCAAACCCATTCCGCCTTTCTCTTTCGAGTCCTCTTCTTTTTTCTCATCTTCTAGCAGCTCGGGAGGAATGCAAAATCCCTGAAAAATAAACAAAATTATTTACAATGCTGATAATACGAAAAAAATATGTAATACCCGAATATCAGTTAGTGTTGTGTTTACTTTTGTGGTCAAATCAATAAAAAGACTCAATAAAGCGGTACAAATTTGAGTGGATACATTAAACGCAGCCACATACTGTGTGATTATGTATTCAGAGAGTAGACGATACTGATTAAGTAAAGGTATCAATGGCTCCAGTAGTCTGTTAAAAAACACACATAACCAATTAAAACTACACCAAAATTATGGTTTTGTTGGCATTAAAGTCAAATTTCGAAGTACCTTTTCCTGGTAGCATTGTCGAAACCTGGTTTTTCAATCAAGGCACCAATAGAAACCGAAGTACGAAGACATATTTTCTTCAAGCCAAGTAATTCTAAGTCCGTATTCAGCGATTCAAAAATCAACTCCTTCAAGTGGTTTTTCTTCAGACCAGCACCATCAGTTTCTTCAGATTCTTCATCCTTGACTGCAGTACAATACTTCTTATACAATTCTTGGATGCTGATCAACATTTTCTTTCGTAGATGTTCGATTTTGTTCTCTACGTCGGCAGCATCAGTATTGAAAGCTACAACCTCCGTACTATACGAGGAAATGCAATTTAAGAGGTCATCGAAAGTGGATGCCAGAGTGACAGCAGCCTGACATAACACATTGCACTGATCATGCTCTCGAAACCCAAAAGTTGTGACAATATATTTCAAGTCAGCTGATAAGCATTCTAACTTTTCTTTTTCCGAAAACAATAAATTATGCTGATTTCGGGTAACGATTCGCTCGTAAATCTTATTCCCATCGAACTTCGAACTAATATTTTCGAAAAATTTATTTTTCAAAGACTGCACGGTGCGTAGACCATTTTCTATTCGGTTCCGAACGTCGGTCCATAAAGGATCCGCCTTATTAACGTAAATAAGATGGTTTTTATCATCGTCTACTTTTATGACGGGGGTTCGTATCATTGTATTGCTGTTACTCTCTGGACAGCAATCGAGCAGCGTGAGAAACTGTTGGTAAAAGTAAACGGATTCGTGGAGAGTGTCAATATACTTATTCTGGAAGAAAACAAAGATATTAACCAACTAGTTATAACATAATGGAAGCGTACTTCGAAAACCAATTGATATTTTATTTAATGATGCAAAAAAAAAAAAAATTAAAAAGGACGTACTTTTAGTGGTAACAAATCATCATTGTTTAAGAATGACTCGCAGCATAATTCTGGTAATATTTGTTCAAAATTTTCTAAATTACGTAAATTCACGACAGCATCTATTAATATCGACTTTTTCCGTACAATCATGTCCTGGAAAGGATACAAAAAAAGTTCAAAGCAATCGAAAAAAACTGATTCTTGAGAGAAAAAAAAAACAATAATAATTCTTTATAAATATTGAAAAAAAAAAAATTCCAATGGGTTTGTAGGAAATTATTGATATTAGTAAGTTTAAAATAAGTTTGCTTACAAGGATAGCTGAGCAAGTTACACAGGGGTGATGAAATAAATTTCTTTCACTCGCTGTTTTTTATGATTCTGTAAACGTAGGTAATAGGATAAATAGTCCAGAAGCACCTTTAACACTTCCTAAAAACTTGTATTTAAAATTGATGTCAATTTTCAATGTTTCCCACTTATATCAGAATCAATAGAGACAGAATACATTTCTTCTAACACCATCATCAGTACTACCTATCTAAAATCAACTCTTTCAATCACAGTCCTTCAAAAATATAATGTTACTCATTATAATAACTATCAGAATAATTACAAATCAAATAAATTTTAGTTACCAGCAAATGATTAGTGAATCCATGGATACGATCAGTATTACGTGGTCCTAGATCAGCATGCGGTTTTTCTAGCGCCAATTTCAACTGAGCTTGTTTGGCTATTGAATTCAAGTAATTTCGAGAACAATTACTCCATGATTTTATTATTTGTTCCTGGGCCGGACTGAAATAGCGAAACAATGACCATTTTTTAAGATATTTTTTCTGCAGAACTTTAATTTGAATGAATCGGTAAATTTTCATTTTAATCCAGGTTACCTTATCTGTTCTCCAGAATACAGCTGATTCAGGTCGAAAGGTTTCATGTGAGCGAAATTGACAGAGAAATTTTCTTTTTTACTAATAATGATTCCAGCACGGTACGATAGACCCAGGCGATCTAAGCTCTTGAATAAATCAGCGATCACTTTCCGCTTCTGTTGCAACAAATTCTTAGCCTGTGAACGTTGTTTCTCCTTCGACATCGTTCGGTCAATCTGAAAAATATTTGATAAACTTGTAAAAAGCAAATATCAACGGTTTTTAGATGAAAAATGCCGATATCTTACATCCATTCTATTTAATACGGTTTTATCTTCGTGAATCGACAAGACTGCGTCAAATAAAGACGAGTTTAAGGGCCGGTATTTTGAGGCTGAAACAACTGATCTGCATAACTTTTTGGCTTTACTAAACAGTTTCGCATTGGCAGCATCTGTCTCTCGCATTTCATCCTAAAACAAAATAATATAATTATAATTTGAGGTATCTGAATTCACCCTCTACCACTCCAGACGAACAGTGAAACTAAATTTTTGCCTGTTGATAGATGTTATCATTGGCGATTTTGTTCTTGTGAAAAGTCTAAAGCAACTACTTACTGAAAGAGACACTTTGGTTGCATACGCAGCTTCGTCAAGAGTTGATAAACATGCACTACTGCTCTCACTTTGACACTGAAGAGTAGTCATAGCTGATGCAGTCGGCATTTCTAGAATTTTCTACAAAAACATACGTCGAAAAATTAATTAACAAATAATTATTTTTAAATTAAAACATTTTGGCAATCTTTAACAAACCTGAAATTCTTTAATGTACTTCATTAGTTGTTCGTGAGTTTTTTCGACCGTTTTCGCAACCGACCAATAATTTATATCGTTCCATCGAGTAATTTTAACAAAATTATTGACCTTCTTTCGAACTTCTGCGCCTAAATTATCGATATGTGCCAGAATATGCTCTTCGAATTGTTTATAATACAAATGCAAATTCCACAGAGCAGAACATAATTCATCTGAAACGTTAAAAATCACAACAATAGTATAGGTTACCTTATAAAAATATTTTAGATTTCAAGTCTAAAAAACTTCGATCATTAGTTCATAAATGAAATTGTAGGACTTCGAAAAGTGCACCCTCTGATGAGTACATAAGCATTTTACTATCATAACGAAATCCAAAAACGATGCCAAAATAACGGAGCGGCAAAGCCAGATAATATAAGAATGAGGCTACCTTGATGCAGAATTGTCATCGTAGCTACAACTTTTTCAGCCCCTTTTCATCCCTCGTGTGAGGTATAGCTAAAAAATGATTATAAATTTGAATTCAACACCTTAAAATAGATAAACTTGATACAGGTACTCGTATATCACTCCAAGAGATAATATTTGGCCTGAATAATACAAATGAAAATTTACAGTTTGTGACGTCATTAGTCAGCCTACTAAGAAATTATCTGTTTATTCAACCCTCAAACTTCTACAATTTATATCTTAGCTTCTAATTGACTTGAAGAGGCGCGGTTTGCGGGGATTTTCTTCTTTTGATCTGGCTATAACATTTTTTCAAATATTTTTGAGCGATTCAAAATTCTTTTACTTAAATATTTTTGAACGATTCAAAATTTTTTTGCAAAACCCTACTCATGCTTCACTATTGTAAGATTAGCGTTTGAATCTAAGAATATTAAACAGGCATTTGGAACCTGATTTGATGTACTCCTCCAATTTTTTCACTCTCAGAAAATTAGACCTTTATCCTCACACATTTTCTCGCTGTTCAACAATAGACCTAAATTTTCTTCACTTACTGAGTCGAGATGTACGAGGCTGGTTCGCATAATGGCAATGGAATACCAGCAATAAATCCAATTTCGACGAGTACTCTCCCAGAAAAGAGGTTTCCATGAATTTTTGCAATACTACAATCAGATCAGGAAAAGAAAAAGTTTCTTCATCGTCTTGATTCACGTATTGGGTACTCACTGCGTACAAGTGGAACCACCATTTACTGGTTTCATTTTTCATTCTGTCGACAGCAAAAAAAAAAAAAAAACCAAAAAACATGTAAGTACATAATAGCGAAAACGAAAATTTTGAAGACTTAGAAAAAACTTGATTTTACTTTTGAACGACATTTTCCAAAGCATTTTTCCAAAATGAAATCTCCTTCTTTCGCCACATGAATATGAGTCCCGTTAATTCTTCGTACAAGACAGAAAATGAAATTCTCGAATGTGCAACTTCTTCCCATTCGTGCAGAGTTTTCAGTAAAACATCGGCACCGGTTAAGAAACGTGATACAGGGCTGGCTACTTCGAATGACATGATGCGATCAACCACAATTATGATCTGAAAAAATCATTTAAAAAATTACATCGACTACAGAAAATGATCAGATTCGCCAACAGGAGAGGAAATATCAATTAATTTCAGTCTACCTTAGTCAAAACCGGATGATCTTCCCACATTTTCAAAAGATCTTCAGCCTGATCTCTGACTCTCATTAAAATTGGATAGAATAAAGCAACTTGTTCTACATCCGGCGAATGATAGAAATCAGCGAATTTGTCGTTTTCTGTGAACTTCGCAGCAACATCGCTCATGATGACAGTACTGGGCAGTGATATAATATCGACTACTTCATTTAATGCTCCATCATATTGGTCTAGTACCGCAGCAAACAAACTGTATCTTTCGCAAAGCGAGTCCACAATATTAGAACGTACACTTTCGTCCGAGCTCACAACAGGGCAAATCCAATGAGAATAGGTGAACGTTTTGGCCAACTGCGCATGAATATTGCAGACAATATTCATTTCTTCTTCCGATAAATATACGTCAGGCTTTTTAGGATCCGCAGGAACTTCACTTGGGTTGTCCAACGGTTCTGCATCTTCTTTGTCAAAATCTTGCTCGAGAAATGGATTGAAAAAGTTATTCAAATGGCTTTTCATCTCTTCTTCTTCGGATACGTTTTCGCAGAGGGTTCTCGTCCTGCATTAAAAATACAGATTTGTTTAGGACTCGCTTGAAAAAGGATAGAAGGCTTGAAATAAGCGGCGGAATTCACAAAAGTATACATTTCTTACACGAAACATTCCCCATTTTTTCCGCAGACAAAACAGTATTAGAGTCTTTGCATAATTTCAAAAAATAAAAAATAAAAATAGTAAATCGAGGAAAATGCACTGTTTTCACGAAAATATGCCAACAGATAATGAAGAGGGAGCAGTACAGGAAACTAAAATCAATATTCAATATTGTGATTTGTTTATCAAATTAGAACTGGTGAAAATTGAAATTCGAAAACTCAATCTAAAATAAGCAATTAGGAAAGCAGACAAAGGAGGCAACTGTTAATGTCCAAACCTACACGTGCGGACCTCACCACCACCCACCTAGGGTCTCTCACGAAGAAAAATATATAAGTTTAAAATTTTGATTACTTGAAGACATAGAGATTCTCTTCATTCTCTTTCTTCTCTTGGAGCTTCTTTTCTTGTAATTTCCACAAGTGGACTACTTGATCCAGCAATAATCTAACAGTGGACCATAATTCACTCTTCGTTTCATGTTTCGTGTCACCGATGACAGATAAGGAGCAATATATTTCTCTTAGAGAACTTTTAATTAATCTGCAAAATGAATAAAATTTATTTTTCAGACTGAAGAGAAAATACTACACATTTAAAAAATTACAGTACATCGATAATACATAGTATAATGAAATATGCTTAGTAAAACTTACCCAGTAACAACATTCGATGTCTCCAGCACATCTGATGGATTCTTACTCAACAATTTTACCAAAAATTCTGAAGAGCATAAATTTACAACACCAGCGTAACTGGTCAGTGATCGTGGAAACGAGCAAAGATCGAAGCACATATTTTGAGCCACGAGGTAATCATTGGAAGATACTATTTTCAATACTTTCGAAGAAATTGTCATTTTATGTAAATAGGAAACTAAAATATTAATTCCGTAATTGAGCTGAAAAATTAAGTAAAGTAAGATTAGCACAATCAATAGAATCAAAACCATTTAAAATACATATTCAATTTTTGCACCTGTTCCATTGAATACGTAATGGGAGCTATGACATCAATATACTCGGCATAATCTTGATTTAGAGAGGTAATGAAACGATCTGAGGAAGCTAACCAGCTACGACATTCTTTCATCACTTTTTGGCATTCAATAAATGTCGATTTATTTGCATCGGGTTTGAGATCTTCATAGATTTTCAGGATTTTGGAGTATAACTTGAAAATATTATCAGCGGAGCCAATATTACTCCTAAACTGTTGGACAACCTAAAAACGGAAAAAATACAAACACAGAAATAAGTACGAACAATTATTTATTTTAACAGAAATTTAAAAATTTTGGTTTGCTTAAAAAGCCATTTTACTCACTTTCGTAATCTCGAAATAATTCGCAGGTTCCTTTCGGACAAATAGTTCCTCTGGGCAAGTGTGTAATTTGTTTTCAATAGCTTGCTTCCAATTTTCGTAGAGTTGTTGGTACGGAAAACGACTATTATAACCATTGAATATTTCTGACGATCGTTCAATGACTAATCGACATCGTACGAACTCCAACTGCCCGAAAGGAACAAAAACATGTTAAAAAATAATGAACAAACTCTACTATCATGGAATAAACAAATTATAACAGATATTGCGGGTTAGAAATTTACAAAAAATGAAGAAAAATTTTCCATCATATAATAGGGGCTAAATTTTTTTCTTCCTCAACTCAATCCTTTTCTAGGGTAAAATTTCATTCAACAAGAAAAATAATAGGAATATTTGTCCCGAGGATGTCTCTGGCCCCCTGTAATGCAGTGCTTCGGTCAAAATTTACTTTTTTTTCATCATTTTTCAAATACACTACTTTCCTAAAATATTATGTTTTCATTTTATTTTTTTTACAATTGCAAGGGGCAAGAGTTTCATTTCTTTAACCTCTTCATAGGCAAGGTGGCATTGGTACATTAAAGGAGAAATACTGAACGTAAATTCTTACATCATCGTTGCAGTCAGATTTTCTCATTTGAACCTTGAGAACTGGATCGATCGTTTCAAAAATGGAGAATAAAAGAAACTGAATACATCCCAACAGCACCCAACATCTTCCAATCAGAATCCATTGTTGCGTATCCTCTGTACTATCCATTTTTTCAACATCTTCGATACATTTCATTAATTCTTCCCAACGGGCGGCTATGATATGCAGTAACTGATTTAATTCGACAGAAATATTTGCCTTGTCGCTAATACATTTTTTAAGAATAAAATCTGTAAGCTTTTCAACGTAGCTTAGAACAGTATTCGAAGAAATATCAACTGGAGTAACTGCTTCACCGGTAAAAACATAAAATGACGATTTAATAAAGAATCTAAACTGACTCAAAACGTGGTAACTTTCGTTGGATCTGGAAGTAGATAAAAACAAAATAGTTTCAATAATATTGTACGTAATTACATTTAAAAAATATCATTTTTTGACACGATACCACAAAATAAAAAAAATAAAAAACTTACAAATATGTGGATTTAGAGTGAGATAAAAACGCAGAATTTCTCCATAGTAATTCCTTCAATTGATGTAACATTTTTTGATGAGTTCTGAAGTTTTTCAGAGATGGCATAAATAGTGATGGTAAGGACTCATTTTCTTTTTTGCTAAACATGAAATCGGATTCGAATTTAGACAATACTGGCAAATGACACGAAAGCAGAGGCTGAAAAACCATAAATTAGGGTTTAATTACGATTATTTCTTTCTTTTAGATAACTGCACAATTAATACCTTACCGAAGATTCTGACGAAAAAGTACCTTCTTCTAAATTACTGTTCTCGTCCCGAAACTTCAAATAATGTTTAAAAGAAAACGTGGAAAATGACCTCATATGTTTTATTATGCTGGAGTACCACAGCATCAATAAACTTCGATCCCCTGATTCAGAGGTGAGCGATTTTGCGACTGTTGAAGAATATTCTGCGGGAATAAACTGCAGCTCTCGCGAGAGAACAGGAAATTGCGATGAGATTCTTTCAGAAAATTGAGAATCTTCACATTCTGACAATTCTTCGGTGCATTTTGAGAAAACAAAACTCTTGTAATTAGTTTCCAGCTTCAAGAAGATACCTTCAAGTATTGGTATAATTTCTAGCGGATATTTATAGGAGGCATAAATAATATTTTCTCTGCTTTTTTGAGGGATTTCCGTCTCATCCACATTAGCTACAGCCACATCTGGAAGACAAATATTCACGTACAACTTGAAAAGATGAGTACATATCCACTGACTAACCATAAAAAATGGTAAATGCATACGTAATATAATTGTTTCAACTAGCCTGTATTTATATTTTCGTCGGTTACTTGCATAGGAACAATTTTGGCTGCGATTTCATTTGAATTGCTACGACATAAAAAGTGGCATAATTCATTTCGTATTTCTTTGGAATCAAAATCATTGCGATTAGAACAGGTAAACCATCGAGACAATCTACAAAACACAGTTGAGATTAATAACAAAATAGAGACAGCATTCCTTACCTTCAATAAAAACGAAAAATTTCTTACTTGCTGGAATTGGATCTGCATTCGTATGAATTTAATGGCAACGGATTTCCTATAACTCTTTTCAGTTTTTTAGAAAACGATAGCACAGCTGTTAGGTTATAATCAGAAGCTAATTCTATGGTTTGCAAATTTTTCAAAAATTCAACAGTGGCAGGAAGATTTTTGCTGAAAAATTAAATAATATTGTAATACGGGGAATTTTCATGAGAAAAGTTGAAAAAAAAAACATTATGAAGAAATACTATAATTCTTCCCTTTATGGTTTAGGTTAGGGGTTTGAAAAAAAAAGAGAAGCTCTTCAAACACATTATCAACTTTGAAATCTTATGCTTCATAGTGAACAAAAATTGAAAGAATCTTACATTTCTGAAAATGTGATACTCGATTTGGATATCAGTTTTCGAATCCACTTCACAGTCCATTTAAAGTGTATCTTCAGATAATTGATGACGGAGTTATTAATTCGAGAGGTTGTTTGTGAAAAAAATGGCATGGATCCGGCAGCAATAAATCGATTATAATGTTGAAAACATTTCAATACCAATTCATAAATTTCTTCATCGACGCAGAAAGAATCAACATTCAAAACTGCAGTGAAGAAGTCATCTATATTGGAGACCAGTGCATCGTAATGAAGTGTCAAAAGTCCATCAATAGTTTGACCCATAGGTATGTTCTCTGAAACAAATAAATAAAATAAAAATGTTGGCACATTTTAATGAAATGCAACAAAAAATTCAATTTAGAGGTTTTTTTAGTCGTCTTAAGAAATTGATAATAATTTTTAAAAAAAGTTTCTCAATGAATAATAGGGCTAAATGGAAGTAACTATTGTCGGTTTTAAAGTACACAAATATTTAACCTTATTTAGGTTTTTCAATAATTTTTTGCACTTCAGCCTCTTCATAACGACAAGGCATCACCAAAGATGAGACCTTATCCTTCTTCTTGTCTAACAAATCAATCTGCTCATGACTACCAATTCAATTCAAAAAAAAAATTTGTGATCTTACCTGAAGAACATGCCAACGAGTACTGCCTCAAAGTCACATCGAAATCTTCAGAATTTGTGGGAATGAATTCGAGTAAACGTCTGTGCTTTAATACAGCATAACTGATTAATAATGAGAACTTATTAGCGTCCAAATAATTAACTGCTGATACGACGAATTGAGATAATCGTCTTAAATCCCACGGCAAATTACGTAAGTCTAAAGAGCAGTTAGAAAAGCTCGCATCACTTTTTTGGCTAACTAAACTGGATAATTTTTCACTGATACCAATTAAATCAAGTGGTTCTGGAAGCTGCATGGTATCTGTTTGGTTTCTTGTTAATTCCGTCAACCAAAAGTGTCTGTATTTCGCGTCGTTCGCGGAGGCCATTTCATAAAATTGAGACAATCCGAATAGAACTAAATTTCGGTAACTTAATTCATTGAAATTGAAGTATTCTTGAAATGTGGTAGACAGTGAAGTTTGAGAAAATAACACCCTACTGACGTAATTCGGACTAATTTGCTCCGACAGTAAATAAACCAATGCTGACAGCATGGTTCCACTGGATTCTGATGTGTACAATGCAGAATTATGTTGCAGGTGCTGCGTATTAATGGCCACGTAAAATGGTGGCACGGAATCATCTTGATTGGCAGAATTCAAAGCATCAGTCAGTACGTTCGATACAATATCTTGTTGCTCGAAGCTCAGCGAACGAGATTTCAAGTACACATCAAAGCACACAATTCTTAAGGAATCTTCCACACTTTTACCATGACGATGGTGGTGTTGGACGAACAGGAAACAGGCGTGAATTAAATGACCGATAGACACCTGATCCAAACCTAGAACAATTCAAAAGCAAAGAGCGAAGGTAATTAGGTATTATATGAAAACTTTACTATACCCGTAGAGTGCAGCAGACAGGCAATATGACTTATTTACCAATATTCAAATTATAAACAGCAAAATGTACGTCGAGTAATTTCATAATTGTGGAGTGAAGAAGCAGACCACTGTGACGTAAAATCGATAATATATCCATTATGTTTCCATCTAGATTTTCGTCAATAGCTGGCATGAATATTTCTAAACCTCGGTTTCGCATGGCTCTGCAGAAACAACGCAAAAAATTTATTACAGAGAAAGAAATACCAGGACAATGGCATGACTTTTTAAATGTGTCTCTGATTCATAAAATGTATAAATCGGGTAAGCACAACAATATCAGCAATTTTTCATCAAGCCACTAGCCATAAAAAATTAATTCGACTGAAAAAATGTATTGGGCGCTGGATATCGATTGTGGTTTGATTCTAAAACCTGGACAATCCTCTTGAGCATCCCACAAAGATTAAAAATTATAGAGCAACTTTCGTTTTTCGTCTTCGGCTTGGCAACGACAACTCGACATCCCCCTCTAGACTTGATTCAATTTTGTCGGAGACACATAAAATTAACACTTCGTGAACTTTCGTTCACGACCACTTTCACTGGGTCTGAGTTGAATTCGCCTCTGCAATCGAATTTTCGCATAGAAGGTCACCAGTCATGCATCACCGTCAAACCTATCACGAGGCACTCGCCAGCCTTTAAATTAAAAATTCAACTCTCGAAAATTAACACACCTGGATATTTCGCCTCGCTGCGGGTCCATCGTGAAAAACAGCCGAAAATTAGGATGCGGTGTGATGGTAACCAAATCGCCTTTATAATCCACACCCTTCTCGCCCAACGTCAAAACGCCACCTGCTTCTAACAGACCATTTAATCTGTCTAATATGGCGGGACTACATAAATTCACATTCTCCACTAATAACCAACGTCCCTCGGTGAGGCACTGGAAAAGTAAGATAGAATATGATAATGCACGCGTTACAGATTATACACCCCTGCGACCGTGTACACAGTAAAATAATAGCGCTCCCTTATAAATTTATTAGGAAAACTTGAAAAGCTTTACTCTGATGAGAACGCTGTCCACCCATTCGAACTTGCCGCCCGAATTCAAGCTTCCAATCTTCTCGACGTCTTCTTCCAGTAACACCAATTTTGAGCGAAAAGTGGCCAATTTCTCGTGAAACAATGGAAGCTGATGGCTGTCGATCGCATCGATCAGTCTGAATAGGGTTGAGATGCGAGAGCGAAATACTTCGGTTTCCGCGGCTAATGTCGTTCCATTTTGATAATTGTCTTCTATAAAAACAAAAGAAGACAATATTAAAATTCAATGTACGAAAAAAATTTTACATGCATTTTCATAAACGTGTAAATAATTAAGTGTTAGGGGAGAAATGACACCATTTATGTCACAAAATGATCACGGTTACGTCGTATCCATGTCTACAACATGCCACGTATGCGCTAGATACATGCATCAAAAATGTGTCGTATACATGCCAAAAAGTGCAAAAATGATGCGTCACATTAAAATACTTTGCACTTTTTTTTTTTTTGTGTGAATAAAACTCGATATTTTGCATATGAAAAATACCAAGGATCTTTCTACCCTTATGAAATATCTTCAATGAAATAATTTTTTTTTTAACCTTGTTTAGAAACCGCTTGCAATTTTGCTGATAAGTAACTTTTTACACATGTGACTCCTAATGAAATTATTCAGTTTTGGACACCTCAAAAACTAATAAAACATGTTACATTATGAGGTAACCAAGCCTTTGAAATTGGTTGAGAAGTAAAATAAAACGATAGGGAAATGCTTCACTCAATAATATATTCGTACATAGAATTTGAAATTTTGCATTAATTTTTTTTTTAACCTGGAAAAGCTTGAAACTTTTCTTGGTTGAAAATATAATTTTGAATCGTCTGAAATAATGTTTTTGGGTGAAACGATGCAAATTTCATGATATTAGCCTGTATAGAAACTTGCTAATTTTTTATGTTTCATATTCAACAAAAAATCATTTCTGTAAACTTACCGTTTCGACCAGTGCCTTTAAATTGTTCCCATTCTTCCATTAACTTGACAACTTTAGATCCAATGTCAGTGGTCGATGCAGGCAAAGGAGTTTTTTTCAGCACTAAAGCCTGTATGGTTGAAAACAAGATCTCCTCCACTTGAGTAACTATCTGTTCTAGATGCCGGTTATAATCCACCTATCAAGACAAAATAATTATTATCAAATAATGGAAAATATTATTTGAAAGAAGATTGATATCATCAGATTATTATCATTTCCGAAAGCGAAAAATTCAGTCAATAGTGAATACTCGGAATTTCTTTCAATAATTTTTACCCCAAGTGACAGAAAATTCTAGTCAGGTGTTGTAATAAAAATTCTATTACGCCATCTGACAGCACTTTGCGAAGTGACTAGTCATTTCGCGAAGTGCCCAATTACGCCTAGTGACTCTTAAATACATACATAATGCAACTAATGTCATTTCCACAGTAAAATGAAACTCAATTAGAAATATTCCTTTCGCTTCCTCAAATTATACTCGTAATACAGCGTTATTTAACAAATTTTTTTCAAGCATTCACCTGACGAACATGAAAAAAAATTCTTACCTGCTCGAAACCGCCTAAAATATCCATGGTATCCATGGCCGAATTTACTGACAATACTTCTAATTTCTCATTACATAACTGAGAAACGACTTGAACAACGCTGGTCTTTCCACTTCCACTACCACCAACCTGCATATTATCCAACATTAGTGCCAAACCATAAGACATTATCTTTTAGAATGAAATTAAAACATTTTCATGGAAACATACCAAAACCACAAACCAATTCATTTCAATGGCAACGGCTAGAGATCGCAGCACATGCAGTTGATTTCTCAAGAGAAGCTTGGCATGCTTACGATCGATCACAGGAGACAGGGCTCCAACAGCTAAACTGCCTCGATTCATAACAATGTCGTCAAGGATCACAACTTCGGGCGTGATCACGATGGGTGACGAAATTTTCATTAGAGGATACTCGGGGCCAAAGTTTTCTTCGTAAATTGCCAACACCTATAAGCAATTTAAAATTAATAAAAATTGCAATCCTAAAAAATTATCAACCTCTGTTACAGCACAGAACCTTTTCTTTATCCGGTACAGTTCTCATCCGATCGGCATATATGAGGGAAACGAATCGACCCGAATCAAAACATCCATTTTGGGCATACTTTTTCATTACTTGACACCATCGAAGTAAATCTCGTAAGTTCATTTCCCAAGGAGCACCTCGAAGTCCCCACGTGATACCGCAATCTTTTGTCAAAGCATAATTAAATTGCACCATCCGCTCTAACAACTGAGACGGAATTTCTGGATGCAGCGATTTTAATATGAATAGAATATCTTCGTCATTTAATGATTCCATATAAACCTGTATGAAAAAAAAAAGACAGAAAATTAGGAGAAGGCATTCGACTTCATCTTTTTTTCATCTGAACACATACTTGGGTGAATCTATTTAGAAATGAAGCTGGAAGTCCTTTACGAGCACCACCCTGACGAAGCGGATTCTGACATGCGAATAATCTGGTTTTCAATGAATTCACTGTGAAAGTTCTGCCTAATTCGGGAATGTACAGCTCACCTCGATGGTCCAGCACTGCGTTCAAACCTTCCAGTACACTTTGAGAGGCTAAATTCAACTGCAAATAATTTTACTGATTACATTCAACATTCATTTCACAAAAGATTTTTTTAGACTTTGCAGAAGTATTAACAGGTGGGATTAAATGTTGCTAGGAAGCGAGCAAAACTGTTGCTGATAAAACTTGACAACATTTTTTTTAATGAAACGAAAGTTTCATAATCTCCCTCCATTAATCCTTCAACTGTAGTCAATGAAATGAAGAATAAAACAATGACTAAATAATTTTTTTTTTGTTTCTCATTCACACTGTTTCAGCACACAGTCTACAAAATACGCAGAAGTTACTCACTTCGTCCAATAAGATCCAATGTCCGTCTTTCAACGCTTTCAAAAATGGACCATCACGCCAAGCAAAAACACCACCTTCGGCGCCATCAACAGGCAAGTCGGCTCCAAACAGATCAGACACATCGGTTTGCTCGGACAAATTGATTCTCGTCAAACGATAACCAGCTGCATTGGCTAAAGCTTGAACTAGGCTCGTTTTACCCACACCGGGACTACCTTCGAGCAGCACCGCTCGTCCAGGAAGTTGAAGCGAACGAAGTAATCTAATTAGATTTTCTTTTGTGGTTTGGGCACGGAATGTAAAGTCCGAGTAAGTTCGTTCTTTGTCCATAGGAAGATCACCTATGCAAATGATCATAACAGAACAATAATAAATTTTTCAAATCTAATAGCTGGGCGAAAAATTTCGTACTACTCACCTTTTTCAATATAAAATGGATGAATACCAAAATAATCATCGGTTTTACGCTCGAGTATTTTTTGGCTTGAAGAAATTACAAAATCTTCGTATCCAAAACTCGTCATTTGGTCCGATAAGAAATTCATAGCTAATTCTCTACGAGATTTCAATAACTGTTCTCTGCAAAAGGGAAAAAATTATAAAACTGAAAAATGATACGGTAGAGCCGATAAAAACTATTTTTTTTTTTTCGAAAGAGATTTTCAAATTTAATAGTCAATCGTCTTTGCATAATTCAAACAGTTATTTGAATATTTACACAGTTTAAGAATTTCATAATTATGACCTCATGAAGGCTTAATAGAATAAATTCTAAAAAACACTCTATACAAAGTTGAAGCTCAAGTAGAACATAAACAAAAGGAACTGAAACATACTGGTAATTGTTGGAGATTCCAGTTCCCAATGAATCTAAAAATACAAGATGAGCGCCATGGATGTACGCCTCGGGTAGATTCAGTTTTGTAAATGTGGGCATCCCTTGCATCTTCGAATCTTCATCAGTGGTAACATTTATAAATTTGACCCACAACAACAAATCACGTATGCTCACAGTAATTCTGAAAGAGTATTCAAGTTTTTAGATGTTTTTCTAATAAGTGAAAACAATATTTCTGGTTGAATCAATTAACAAACTTTTTGCCGAATTCTTGTTGTTGGAACCAATTTATAAAACTGATTATAGTTTTTCCAATACCACTAGAACCATCTTCTTGATTACCAAGACACAAGCCATCTTTTACATTATGCTCAATGATTGCTATACGATCGTGGTCGTCTTCACAGCTTTCGCACCAGATTTCTGTCAAACGATTTCGTAACGCAGGAGAGAGCTGAACAAATATATTTATGAAACCAAATTAACTTTGAAATGATACAAGTATAAATTAAGACTACTTTCTGACCACAGTTTTCCAGATTTTCAGACATCTTAAATGTTTGAGAACAACAGTTACGGAAAACTTTCTTAAAATGATGCCTCATAAAATCAAAATCCTTTGGCTGAATGTGGAATTGAAAAGTATCAAAAATTTTCAATCGTTCTTCACAGCGAATAAGATTTCATGTTAGAGAATAATTGAAAACACATTTTAATGTTTGTGACGAAAAAGCATAAAATAAACAAAATAAAAATAAAATTCGTACTTCTTTTTTTCCATAATCACCACCTGGGTTCATGGTACTCAGAAAATAAAATTCTGGATGAGCTGTTATTACTTCCCCAGACTCCAAATCATTGCTTGATTTCTCACTAAGCAATAGCATTCTCTCGGGTTCTAAAAATTCAAAATTTAATAATAAACAACCAGATAAAATAACATAAGAATTGGAAAAATTAAAAACCTACCCAGTAATGAATTTAATCTTTCCAGGACACTGTCTTCAGCCAAAGATATTTCGTCCGCTAGGAACAAATCTCCATGTCTCATAGCTTCAATTAAGGGTCCATCAATCCATTCAAATAATCGTGAATCCTTAAATTTCGAAAAGAAAAATTGAAGTACAAACCTAATGTAAATCAGAAAAAGAGAGAAAAAACGAAAACGGATTCTATGTTTTCATATACTAACCCCGTCAGAGTGATTCCGCACAGGTCTGAGACCACCAAGAAAATCGGAGCTTTCAGAATGCTGATGGCAATTAACAATGTATAATTTCTGTTTTCGAACTGCAGCGAGGTACTGACAAATGGTGGTTTTTCCGCATCCTGTTTCTCCGACCAACAAAACCGGCTCTTGAAACTCGATTGCTTTTCCTAAAGGTCAAAAAATTTACGAAACTGTCAGTAAAAAAAACTGATCGAAGTATCAAATTTTCAAATATTTACAGTACGACTACGAACCGACTAATACTGCTAATTTTCTCAAATTGAAAGTCCAAACAACATGTTCAAAACCAGGTAAGGACAATTTGGTAATACCTTCCAAAACGTGCCTGGTAACGACGGATGTGCTGTCGGATACTAAAACCCGAATTTATGATGAAATTATTAGCTTAGAAAGACTGTTTCGGAAAATTGAGGAGTAAATAACACTTACGGGTGAACAAGTTTTCGACATTGACTTTGCGTTTCAAATGTTTTTCGATTACTTTAACAACAGTCTCAGCCTCTTCGAGTTTACGGACTCGACCAGCAAGAACTAAGAATCCTGCCAACAGAAATTAAAATCATAATATTCGGGTGCAAAGACAATAGTTACAAACGCAGAAGAGCAATAAAAGCACCTTCATCAGCCAAATGTTGATCCCAATCGTAAAGAGATTTATTCAAGTCTGAACTAGCCAATCTGTATCGTTCACCCCATCTAAACAGATCTCTAAGGGTGATGAAACCTTGTTTGCCAGCAAACGCGGCACTACTTCTACGGTGGGCCTGGAGTAAGCAAAATAAAATTCATGACATAATGACAGAAAAATTTCTAAATAAGTACATCCAAAATTTTGTACGCACTTGTAAATCTTTCATCACAGAGACGATTTTCTTTGAATACGATGCCGGCATGTCGCATCTGTTTTGCAAAATAGTTTCTAATTCGAGCGACGGGATTTCACAGAAATGTAATTCAATAAATCTGTTTCGAAATGCTCGAGATAATACCTAGGAAATTAGTTCGCTGTTGTACTGAAAGTTTCGAATATTATAATTCTATAACTGGCCAAAAGATGAGTACCTTCCGACCACCGTACAAGCCAGGCGGATTCTGTGTGGCAAACAGTCTAAATTTAGGATTAGCTTTAATGGCGACTTGGGTTTCCGGAATATACAATTCTCTATTATCGTCTAGAACTCGATTAAGTGCCTCCAGCACATCCGAAGGAGCCAAATTCAACTCGTCCAAAATGATCCAGTATCCATGTCGCATGGCTTCGACCAGCACACCTGAATTCAAAAGGAAGTGAATTGAAATAATGAGTTTTTGCTGTGAATAAGTTGCGATGGTTAAATTATTAACCTTCTTTGAAGACAAGTTGGCCATTTACAGCATCAACGGAATACGCTCCGATGTATTCCTGTAAATCCGTATGTTCGTGATTGTTAATACGCAGACACTTGTTTCCAGATGCAGAAGCCAAGTACGAAATCAAACTAGTTTTGCCGACAGATGTATCTCCTTGCAATAAAATTGGGTGATTACTCAATGAAACTACACGTACTAAATCTTTCAAATTCTTTTTGACGCTTGGGGTCAAAATATACTGAAAATAACACGCAGTTATGAATATATACTATGCATTAACTTCTTTTTTCAAGATATCGTCTAAAGTGGCTTACTTTCTCAGAAACGGTTTTTGGAACGGATCCACTGGACACCCAATACCCTTCAAAACAAACATGTTCTCCAACAGGCTCAGGTTCGGGAATTTTTTGGGACAAAACGCCTTGAATATTTTTCGTGCCAATGAGAACACTGGAGAAAAAAACACACAAGATTCAAGCAAAACCGTAAAAAAGATCTCAACAAAATTGCCAATTCGATATTTACCTGACAATCAGATTTACAACTTCTTGATGAGACGTAGCATCTAACTGTGTCAGAAAACTCAAACAAAATCCTTCGTACAACGATCTTTGAACATTTTTGCACGAATTTGTGGCAACTATGGAAAGTGCTCGACACAAAGTACGTAAACTAAAAAAAGAAGAACTATTATTTATTGTTCCTTCATCCAAAAATTTAATTGTAACCCCAAATGATGTACCTGTAATGAGGCTTATGACCAGTGCCATCACTCAGCACCGTCTGTGACAACTGTCTCACTTTTAAATAGAAATTAGAAATCGCATTTATATTTCCTGTAGGAAAATAGCATCTGACCAAAGTAATCAAATCAAGGCTATTATTTAGCTCGTCGACGAAAAACTCGGTGAACCTGTCATAAAATTTTTTTTTAATAAAAAAAAAAGAATGGATAAAAGATAAGGCAAAAAAATTGGTCGAAACTGGTTTAAGTCTATATTTAAATTTTACCTATTACGTATTCCTGCTGGTAATTGTTTTTTACCCACATCTGTGGCTGGATTCATGGCAGCCATCAATCTAAAATTTTCGTGTCTTTTGACAGGTTCGAATTCACCTTTTTCATACAGAGACAAAGTTCCGTTCATTTCCAGCATTCCAGATAAACACTGCAGTGTTTCAGCTGAAGCCAAATTTATTTCATCGAGTAAAACCCACTGACCTGAAAAATTAAAATTCTCTCAATTTAAACGAAATTCTAGGACGAAGAATAAAGTAAAATACCCATACCCTGTTTTAAAGCTCGCACCAAAGCTCCTTCGATGAACGCAAAAGCCAATGCTCGATTATGTTTCAGCTGCGATTCCAGTCGTCCGAGTTTGTTTCCAAAATTTCTCCAAATTAATAGCTGTTCCGGTTTCATATTTTTTTTCACGACTACTGTGTCTTTAACGTGCCTCATGAGAGCAACCAATGTTCCCCAATCATGATTATTGAAACAATTCTATTTGACAATAATTATTTCATGAATTTAAGTATCACAATATTATCTGAATCCAGTGAGGTTTTACTGTACTCACCGATATGTGAATTAAAAATTTCACATTTTTGGGCACTAGGTCGAAAATATCTCGGAAGAGTTCCTCGAACTCATCTCTCAGCAACGAAATGACATACTTGACATCGACTGGTTTGTACCTAATCGAAAAGAAAATCCGACGGGTAATGTGAAAAATAGTAAGTATATTACGTAAGGGTGAAAAAGAAGCAATTCAACTCAAGTGCGAATATTGCAACAAAAGCTGTAGGTGAAACTAGTATAATCGCAAAAAACTTCCTACGAAAATGAAAAATTGAAAGAGAAATAATCAAACCTTAATCTGTGAATGATATAACAGTATTGAAAAAAAAAAGTTTTCATCACTCAGAAAGGTGGTTGAAATTCATTAGCTCTCAGTTTCCTATCAATCAAAAGAATTGAATTTTTCACTTTGCAAAGAAATTATTTTGCAATTACACGTCGCAACAAAATCAGTTCATGAACAAACCCTGACCAAAAATAAAGGTCAACGCCTCATTTATCGCAATTTTTTTTCTTATTTGTTCCCTTGCAGTAGTAATTCATGTTCCCTTGCAGTAGTAATTCAAAGAGAATTTGGGTGATGGAATGAAAAATTGAATAAGGCCTTCGTCATCTACGCCATAGACGTACCCTCCGAGTAAGTCGATTGAGTCACTTTGCTGATTCATATTTAACACAACTAGAGTATTTCCTGTATGCTTGGCTAATAATTGTAATGTTGACGTTTTTCCAGTACCAGTTTCTCCGACTAATAATACAGGTTCATTCAGCGATAAGCAACAAGCGACTCTTTCCATCAAACAACAAGATGGTCGTGTCATGGCAAAGTACAGTTTACTGTCCCTAGAACAAAACACAGCCATTGTAGAAAATTTTGAATACTTGACCACGGATAAAAATAATGGGTACAAAAAATTGATTACTACTCACAAATCCAACACAGCAGGATCGTCTGTTAGTTTTTTACTTCGTTCAAGAGTTGCTCTTCCAGCAACGCAACGATCTTTTTCCAGCGAAATTTTGGGTTTGTAATGCTTACAAAAGTACTCAGCTTTGGTTTTAACAACTCCTAAATGCGTTGTAATTGCCATGGCCAACTTCAATCTTATTTCTAAAAGAAAAAACGTCTTATTGTGTACAACAGCTAAGTTAAGGAGAACTTTCATATTAAAAACGAACCTTCATCAGATACGTTACAGCAAAATAAGTCGATTGCATTTTGTATAACATTCAATGCTGAATCTTGTGATTTGACATCGTAACCGATTATAGATCGTGAGCACCATTTTAAAAGATCGCTGAAAATGGTCAAGTAAATATCGAATTGTTTATGAATAAAGCTATTTGATAAAATCTAAATATGATAGATAAAATATTAATGTTTATTACCGAGTCGATGTCAATCTTCCTTTTGACTCAAAAGCATCATTCGTATCAGACTGCAATGAATTTTTACCCTTCACATGCAGTCCAACGGAAAACATCAAAAATACTTTCACCATTCGACTGGATATGGTACTTAACACAGGATACTGAAATCCCAAATAAATTAAAATTTGGTGTTGAAAACACGAATAAATAAACTAAAGAAATTAATCAGAGTAATACTTTGGCTACGACCAGTTGCTCCAACTCTTCTCGACTCAGAGGTTCCATGTTCAACTGAATCCAATATTTTCTAAGCAACTCAGTAGTAGCAGAAGTTTGTTGAAAGAAGCCACTAATACTACTGACAAATCTACAAAAAAAAAATAAAAACAAGAATTAATTTTCTGAAAACCAGGATTTATGAGCGAGCAATGAATACAAATGCTAACCTTTGAGTGAAAAACATTTGAAAGCCAGGAGCTGGAATCAAATTGTCTCTATATCCCGGCACATTTAATGAATTACGTTCGATCAGAGAAACTAATAATGTAACTACGTCATTTGTTGCTGTATCAATATCCTCAAATAACAGCCAATCACCATCAATAACAGCCTGCCAAAATTTTAATCATGATGAAGGAATTCGTAAAAATAAATCGAGTAGAGTAGAAACTTACCTTCGTCAAAACACCAGGTTGCCAAATGAATTCTCCTGGAACATCAGTGCATTTATACGAGCCTAAAAGTAATTTTGAATCCATTTCTTCGCCAAGCTGCACCTGATGGAGCTTGTTTTTGGAAGCGTAACCTAAAAAATCATTTCCAATGTATAAAAAACACTAAAATAATACTTATGATACTCGTACTATTTGAATAGGCAAGTTCCATTTGAATCTAGTTCAAAACTGATTCTAAGTACTATCGGAAATGAAAGTTTTTGAAAATGTTCGATTTTGTGATAGATTGAGAGCATTTTTTATGGAGCTCTCAAAATGAATATTGAAGAGCTTGTTTGAAAAAAAAAAAAAATCAAGCCAGTAATAGTAAAATAGATGCCATATTTCACAAGAGTATAACAACATTTTAAAATATCCGAAGCTTTTCAACTTTCGTAAATTAGTCCCAAAACAAGTTCTGTCAAATATTTTGTACATATCAGTAATAACTGAAGTTATTTTCCAAACAAATTCTTCAACTGGATGAAGAAAATAGTAACCTGTCACTGAAGCTAAATACTGAACAAGAGCTGTTTTTCCACATCCTACAGGACCACATAAGCAGACTGGTTTTCCAGCAGCAACAGCTAATGCAAGTCCTCTCAAATTATTGACAGTAGAGTTGACTAAAATTAAGTCTATCTCCTGAAACATTTGAAAATAAGTTCATATTACCTCAGAATGAAATGAAACTGGAAAATATTCATTAAAAATAACATACTTGACGATCACCGATGGCTGGTAACTTGATATCACTGACGAGACATGAATTGGAATGTTTCTCCATAATTTTGTTCAATCTATTAACGTTGCACAAAATTCTATCTGAAATATAAACGCAGAATGAAAGCTTTTCGGTGGTGAAGACACCAGATGAAAACAGAACAGAACGAACTTCTATCTGGAAGGAAACTATCACTTAAACACAATTCTCCGGCTATTTCACGACGAAAATAACGAATTTGTGCATCCCAAATATCAGTGTTACTCAACCATAGCCTGTTCAATTCGTGACGTTGCTTCTCGGATACATAAATGAACGTAGATAAGCACTGGCAGAAGAGCCTAAACAATTATTTAGTTTTTTTCAAGCAACAATCAGAAGAAATCAATCTATTTAGACGACAAAAATTACCATTTGCAGTACACTTCATCAGTTAGGAAGTACTGCTTCAGAAAATCTGACCATTTCCAATGATTTCGAAAGTAATCTGAGTAGGTTTGTAAGTACAAAAACATACTTTCTAACATATCACAAGTATCTGACATTTTGATTTTTTTGGGTAAAGGCTCAGAAAGAGCAGAACCAGAAGACCATGGAGGAGGATTTTTTCGAAAGTATTCTAACGAAAATCTGAAACAGAAATTCACAAATAAAATGGTTTACAATAGCTACAAGGCTACTTCCAACACAAGAATCAATCTTTACTCACCGGAGAATATCCGGGAAATCTTTAACCAGTTTGGCTGATTCTATACAAAACGTATGATGCTGAATCTCTGGATCCATATTGTCAGCATATAGTGGATTATACGATTTTTCAAATCATAATTTTTTCAGTAGATATGGTCAGAAAGTGAAAAGCCGGTTCAGATTGGATGCTGTACAGTGGAGTGAACAATTTTACAATACTGGAAACGAATAAGAAAGAAGTCAGAATGAAAACAGAGAAGTCAACGAACTTATAAAAACTGAATAACTATTGAAGCCACACAAAATTCAGACATCAATCCTGTTAAAATGACACCTAAAAAATTGAAAATTCAAAAAGAAAATTCCAAATTCTAATCTATTCCTATGCTATTCATTCCATTTCACAACTTCGACGAGCATTTTGACCACGTGAAAATTATCAGTGGTTTTTACCAGGGTTGCCATTTCAGGCACTACAAACACGATTTTGAGGCAAAATTCCTGCAAAATTCATTATCAAATGAAACGCATAGTTTTTCTTCATTTCGATACGAAAGGAAAAGATTAAAAGAAACTTTCGGATATTTCGGTAGTACGCGTGTTAATTTCAGTATTTTCATACATTTCTCATTGAATTGTACTAAATAATTTTCTGTAAGTATCCCAGTTAATTTACCTATTGCTTTATCTGCGGTAAAATCACTTTCTTCGTTTCTTTTCGCATCTCGTTCAAAAGATTCCAACGTTAAAACCCTACCTTTAACGAAGCACAATTGCCACAATACCAGCTATCTGTTCCATTAATTTTAATTCATTTTGCAGGAAATGGGAAACTCCAAAGGTTACCGTCGAGGTACTCGAGACTTATTTTCTAAGCGCTTTCGCAAACATGGAACTATTCCCTTATCTAAATACTTGGAAGTATACAAAATTGGCGATTTCGTCGACATAAAAGTACGTTTTCGCATGAATTGATAAATTCCATTATAGAGCTATTTAATTCGTTCAAATTTTCAATTTTATTAATTAAGTAAGCATCTGTAATATTTATTCTCGAATCTTCAGGGTGATGGAGCAGTCCAAAAAGGTATGCCATACAAAGCTTATCACGGACGTACTGGACGAGTTTTCAACGTAACAAAGCATGCATTGGGTGTAATTGTTAATAAGCGAGTGAGGACTCGAATTATTCCAAAAAGGTACGTTTTTTTTCTTTGACATTTTCACTATCATGTCATAGCGTATTGAATTCAAGTTCCAATAGTCACTCAATATTCGCCTCAAAAAAAAATTAACTTCTCACTAATTTCGGATTATTATGAGGTCAAGAATTGGCAGAATTTTGATATTACAAATATGCTGAAACTAATGTGAGTTGAAGCAATGTCACATTTTGATATTCTGGTTTGGAAATACATACATATTTGTATTGTCCGTTTCAAAATGTTGCTTCGTCTCAAAACTCTTGACGTGATAGTAAAATGCTGGTTCTATGACTTTTTTTTAGAGCAACGATCTCATAAATTAATCAGTTGAATGGAAACCGAATTCTTTGAATATTCTAAAAAGTTTCAACTTGATTACAAAACTTCTTGAACCTGTGAACCAGAAAAATTCATGTCAAAATGTAGTGATGTGAAGATATTGGATATTATTCACGTAGCGTAGTTTACCAACTGCTTTCATCTTATTAAGTCAGTTTTGTAAAATAATCAATCAACTTAGAAGTAAAAACTATATTTATTATAGGATGAATTAAATGAATCGTAGACCGAAATATTCTGTAGTAGTATCTGAAAACTGATAATTCTGATTTTTTAGATCCTCGGTCCTCCTGGTTCTCAGGTTCAAATATCTGTCTGTCTTGAAATTTCAGTTCGGGTTTGGTTAAATATTAAATACTTATTTTAGTTTTAATCATTCATGGTCTTGAACTAACTGTAGCTATTCGTGACAAGAATCATTCTTGTTTGAACAGTATTAAAAATAAAATAAAAAAGACGAAAAAAAGATAGTCACAGTTGCAAATTAATTTTCACGAAATATTTTAATAATCCCTCTTTTTTCGTAAAAATACAGTTCGTTTTTATTCGAAATACATTTAGTGATTTCACTGTTATTAGTAAAAACAAGTCTCACGAATAGCCTAGTCATTGAAATATTCAGCTCAAAGCTTCTTTCATCAAAAGTTTCTTTCTCAGAAATACAAATTCAGAGGGTCTTGGCAAATAATTTCCAATCCGGTTATGTTAAGGAGTATAATATCGTATTTACAAGTTTTATTTTGCCTTTCTGAAAAATTTCGTAGTCAGCTAATTTTTTCGCCAACCGTCCAGATTTCTTTTGAAAAATTTTCTTCAAGTCGAAAAGATAAGGCCAGATTTTCCTGTTGATTGGCTAATATTTTTCTTGTTCGTTTTTCGTAGAATTAATGTTCGTATCGAACACGTTACTCACTCCAAATGCCGAGAAGATTTCTTAAGGCGAGTCAAACAGAATGCTAAACGATTGAAAAATGCTAAGAAAGCTGGTATCCGAATCAGCCTTAAAAGAAAAGTGAGTAATCTTGTTTACCAAGCGTTTGGGAGTAATTTCTTCATCTGTTAAATTTGGCACACATTTTTTCTGTCACAGCCTGAAGAACCGAAGCCAGGACATATTGTTAAAGGACAAGAACCTATCGTTTTAGCTCCATTACCTTATGAATTTATTGCTTAAACTGAGTACTTCATGTAATAAATTGTTTTATAAAATTTTTTGTGAACTTCCTTAAATATTACTGACTCAGTATGCTCACTTTCTGTACTTTTTGTAGAAAATGAGTCATCTGAATTAATTTAAAAGAAAAGCATGTGAAATTATTTTCATTCTGACCATATGAGGATGGAAAGAACTTGAAGGGTCCGTTACAGGCACCACCAACGCCGCGTCCTGAAACGCCAGCCAATGTGCCTAAAGTTCACCGCCAAGTGTGTGATCCACTAGAACAGCCACTTAGACGATCCACTCGAACTAGGAAATCAGTCAACAGAATAAGCTTGTAAAAAAATTTTTTTCCATTTTGTCATTTCAAATTTTTTTTTGTCTAGGTACTTTTAATTTTAAAAATCAATCATTTTTTTCAATTCTTTAATTTTTTGACCCCCAACCACTTATTGTAGTAACATAAAAAATATTCTTGTCAAATTTTTTTTTTAATTCAATTTTCTTACTATTTTTATTAATTCTTCAAATTTTGATACCATATATTCATTTATCATTTTCCAATAAGCTGGGAGATTGTGGTGTACTTAATTTCGTAGCTCCCCTCTATTTTTCACCTTTACGAATTCAAATTTTCATAATGTTTTACCTCAAAATACTTTCATAACAGAGATAAAGTATAATTTTAATAAAATATTTCTTTATAATAAATTAGCCGAGGGTAAAGCTAATACGAAACTAAAACGATCCAAAGAAGACCTTGGATTCGCTTTATAAATTATAGGACCTCTTCCCAAAAAATTTTCACCCAAATAAACCAAAAACAATTTTATTTCTAAATAATTTTCAATTGACAGTTAATAGAATACATATTATAGATAATAATCGAATAATTTGATCAAATAAACAAAAATTGCAAAGTATAAGGATCTGGAAGAGAAATAATATGTAAAATACATAAAATGGAATACATATTTTAAAATCTGTCAAACAAAAATGCCTTTTGAGATGTATTTTGAGCCTTCCACTATGGTAAAGTTCAGGACACCTCCAACACTTCGTACCACGTTAAATGTTTTATAAATATTTTGAAAATCTTTTCCAACATTTAAGATACTTATTTCAAAAAAAAGAAGAAATTCAAAATGCTCTGGAAATATTTTGGGGCTATCATTTTTTGATCCCTTCGTGTTTCAGAAAATTCTATTCGAATTTTGAAGATTTTTATCCGATAATCGTGCATAAACGCAGTTTCATCCTTCGTCACTAAATATTTCGTTGCTTTTTTTCAAAAATTTTCCTAATAGACCATAGGGGATTTTGAAATTAGTTTTCAATTTTTTCTTAAATAAAAAATTAAACATCCTCGTTAGAATAATTCTATAATAATTTAACGTTATTTGAAAATATTAATTTGAAAATATTAGGTAGATATAATACTTTTTTAAATAATGTTGTCAATGTTTTTAAAATATTTTACATAAGTAGCTTTTTTCACAATTTCTTTTGTGAAAAATTCAAAATAATATTTGTTTTAACCTGATTTTTACCATCAGATTATTATATTCATTCAGTCGTAGAGTACAAAATGCGAGCTGGTCACTGAACTTATTTTTATACAGTTGGTTGCAGCGAGCGACATGGATGACTCTGACCAAAGCGAGTGGGACCAGTGGGGCTTCGGGCAATGCCCGTATCGAGTTTTTATTGAATCGTCTTCTCGTGATCTCTTCGAGGTATGTATTCTATAGTGTTTAGTTCGACTGTTGAAAACGAAATACACAGTAGTGTGCCTTGGTCTCACTCCAGTGGTTTAGTTATATTTTTCGGTCTATCCTACGTTTTTTGGACAAGTGATCGTTATTTGTGACTGATTCATTGTGAACATTCGGATTTTCGTTCTGAATTATGGTGAATATTTCAATTCGAAGTGAAAAATAATACCGAATGAAAGTGATCGAATTTTGAGAGTGTATGTATATAGTTCATTTGGAATCTTATAGATTCGTGAATCCTGACGAAAAACTATAAATTTTAGTTGAAATTTTTCAAACCACGTCCAGTTTCAGTGAGTCTTTTTTGACGTTATAATTGAATTTGTGTGGATATTATCTTACCAGTTAAATTTATATCACATGTTGGATTCCAAGTGCTGCTCTGTTTTTTGGTTTGTCTACAGTTAGAGAAAATATAGTTCGGAAAATGGGTTTAAAAAATTTTCTTATATGGGAACTGTTTCTTTTATAGTGAAGTTATTTTGCAAAATTCTTAATCGATAGCGTTGACATATATATCATGTACTCGGAGCTTCGCCCTTGAGGCCCTCGCCTTGCTCAGTCATCCAGCCCCTTCCCTCCAACTTCCTCCCCCCGGGCCCTTCAACCCTTTCCACCGTAAAGGGACTTTCAGGTGAAATGTCGATAGTACCCTCAAAGTTCCAAAGTTTTTTTGGCCGATATTCCCTAATAAGTATTGAAGTTTTTTTTTTTTGGTCGATATTACCCAAATAGTCTTGAAATTGTATTGTTTTTGTTTTTTTTAAATTATTATTAAAATGGAAGATTAAGTTTATTGAGAGAAGGATCTGAGTGAAATTTTGTGGTTCACTCTTTCTTATTCTATAGCGATTCACCTATAAATTATTACATGTGTACATCCAAAAAATATTTTTGGAGGTTCCACTTCGCAACAATTTTGATTTGATGAGGCTAAAATTCATGATACGGACAGTCGTTGGAGTGAAAATGAATGCATTCGAAATTTATGTTAAGTAGTACCTACCTTTGTTATTTGCTTAAAATTCAATAGCTCAGTGCTTAAAGGTCGTACGTCTATTTTCCCGCCAATTTACTTACTGAGTTACTTTGGAGAAAATTTCGCTTTCGTTTAAATAACACTACTCATTTTCATTTATTATGAATTTTATCCTCATTATCTAATCCTTGAAAATTTAAAAATCCTTAAATTTAGTCTGTTCAAAACTGGAAATACCATCCTATGAAAATACTATTATCTAATTTCTGAGAAAAACGTCTAGCCTTCCTTCTTGGATAATCATAGACATACTTGAGACACTGAAAAATATTGTTCAAAACAGCCAAGAAAAAAGTTTTATACCAGGATGAAAATCTCAAAAAATGAATTAAGTAAAAGATTTTCGAACAGGTAATAAAAAATGAGCAAAAAAACTAATTTTTTTCGTTCTTGTGAAAATGAAAACTTAAATGTTTTCTTTCAGGAAGACAGGAGTTCAAGAAAAATAAAGTTACGAGTATTAAAAAATAAGTGAAAACACATCGTCTCTGTTGAGCCATATTGGTGATGGTTTTTGATAAGCAGTGTAAATGAAAATATGTTCAGAATAGCTTGCATATATGAAACGCATGGAATGCTACATCTTTTTTTTAATATTATATGGTTGTTGATGGTCGTGTACTGGGAGGAGCGCGGAACTTGCATTTAAAAAAATTCCAAACACATAGCCTACTTATCAAAAATATAAATAATGTACCTACTATTAAACTACTTCAGTTGAGTGAAGAGAGAAAGTAAAATTGAGGTTTATGTCGATCTGAATGAGTTACGCAACATTTGTACGTGTGTTGTAGGATTGTATAAGGCGAAACAAGAAAAAACGAGGTTATACAACGAAGACGACTCCTCAACAGTTGAACCGGTTTTACCTATTTACCTAATATCTAATATCTCCCTCATTTCCCACAACATAATGTTTTTTTTTCGTCTTCCCGTGTTCTATCATTTACCTCTAATTTATGGCAAATGTCTCGAACAGTGAATAATTTTGTATGCAAAATTTTAATTCACTTTTTTCGCTAAAAAAGACAGGACAATAGCTATAGTGGATAAAAATTGGTAAAGATTTCAGCAACTAAAAATGAAACGAAAGCTTTTGTCAAAAAAACAAAAAAATTAATGAAAGAAGAAAGTGTCTCCTTTCATTAAAAATATCTAAAAAATGGGTTTTATAAAATGTTCATTTGTTTACATTACACTGTAGGTAATCTACCATTCACCGGTCAGCTCTCTAACCAAACTTATCACATATCAAGTTATCCATCAATCATTTTGAAGATAAATTCCCACCAGTGAAAAATAAACAATAATTTTGACGTCACTTTTGAACTTTCTATTTTTTTTTTTCGTCTTCAATAAAGTAATTTATTTTTGTTGATTTTTCAGAACCAACCAACAGTTTATGACCCATTTTATTTTATTATTACAATCGTCAAATTATATTATTACAACTCTAGAAATATTATTAACAAAAAGAAAATTAAAAAAAAACACTTCATCCTTATAACAAAAATGTTAACGGTGTCTTTAATACTTACTAATAAAAAATAAATAAAAAATTGTAAAAATCTACAAAACGGACCCAAACATGTGCAGTGTATTTGGTTTTCCTCCGAGACCATGTCATGATTATATATTTCTATTTTCTACTGTAAAAGAAGACCAAAGCAGAAAACGACCTAAACCTTAGAAAAAAATCTTTTTTTTTTCAAGTTTAAAAAAAAATAAAATATAATAATGTTTAAAATGGTAATTTTGTAAACACTTGGAATAGCTAAAAAATATAATTTAAAAGAACCCCTTAATATTTGACTTTTTTTTTCTATAATGATTAATGAAAAAAGAATCAAATGTTCTGAAATAATGAATTTCTCCATATTAGGAATAGACAATCTTATGTTATTATTCCAGGAGGTAGGGGGAGACTTAATCTATCGAGTAATACTCTACGTTCAAAGTTAACTGTTGGCTAGCTCAGTAATTGTAAAAAATATTACCTACGTAAAATAATGCTAACTTTTGATTCTTGGAATGTAAAATATACAAAATCTATTCAAATTTTTCCACTGTAGTAGAGGTTCAACTCGTACAGTTGGTACCGGATTCTCATAAATGAAATTTTCTATACCTTCCCTGTATTCAAAAAAGCAAATACTCTACCTAGCTAACAAATAATACATACAGTCTACAGCTACTAAAAAATAATTAGAATTTTTTGTTAACGTTAAAGCACTAAATGGAGAAATTCCTTTAATTGATGCTCAACGTCGAACAAATATTTATTCTTACGCACGTAGCAACCGCCAAAACTGATAGAATTTGCAGTCTGTCAACCACGTAGAACGAAAGGTGTAGTACTTAATTGAGAATGCCTGTCTTTCTCGATCTTTGCACTCTCTCTACGGTCAACAGTCTAATAAGGTAGGGCTTTAATGAGACATCGAAAAGGAGAAATATATGATGGTACAAGATTGGCAGACACTAATATTTGTACAGCGAATGAAAGTCATTTATTAGGCTTATAAATCTATTAGTGATCCACAAATAGATACTCAATATTTGATAAACTTCATTCTGACAGTATTCCTTTATATGATGAGAAAATATCTCTAAAAGACAAAGAAGTAAAGACAAATTCAAAAAGATTTCAATCAAAAGCAATTTATGTGCATCGTACGTTGGTCAATTAGTTGTGTTAATTGCAGATTTTCAAACATGAAAAAAAGTCAAAGCAAAAAGCTGAGTTAAAATTACACTTTACTTTTCAATCTAAACTGTTAGAGGCAAAACTGTAAGTATACTGGGTGAGCCATTTAGATTATCAATCACTGACAGCATTGATTGTTTCCACTCCACCTTCACTTATTATTATAATATATGCATTACAGTCCAGTGCAGATAGATGGTTCAAATTGTAAAAAATCCTGCAAGAAATTTTTTTGCCCACTAGTGTCAAGGACCACTTCAAAAATCAACCCCCCCCAGACTTCCTAAAATCCCCCTGCCGCAAACTCCTTAAAAGGGGGCAAATATATCCACTTTTTCGGTTTTTTATCTATAACTCGCCAACGATTATATGAAAAAATGCTTGAAAAATGCTTGAAGTAAAAAATGTCTTTCTCCCACCCCCCTCCCTCGCAATTTACCCCATTTACAAAGTTTGTATCGAGATTTGGCCAAAAATATAAAATCAGTTTTTTTTTCTTGTGAGGGAGAGTATAGTATGGAAATTTCTTTACACGAAAAAAATGCCCACCATTGGCGCTCTTTATCTCCGTTCCTATGAAAAATACAAAAAAAAAAGTTATAAAAATCTGAAGTTGTAGATAATTTAACGTATTAGAACATTTTTTATTTAAAACATTTTTTTTTTTCCCATAAAATACGAATATACCGTTTACGAGTTATACAGGGAAAAAAGCAAAAATGTGGTTACATTTGCCCCTCCTATGGGGGTTTTACTCGTAAAGAGGGATTTCAGTGGGACTTTTGGGAGATGATTCTGGAGATGGTCGTGGACTTTTCTGCGCAACAAAATTTTTTGCAGGATTTTTTGCATTTTATATGGCTTTTTTTCATCAAATTACACTGGACTATTGATGTTGATGGTATTTTTTTGAATTTACAATAAAATCAGATTCAAATCCATTTTCTCAAAGAAACGAATTTCATTGATTTGGAATCAAACATATGCAGATTTAGATTTTGTATACTTATATTAAGAATTTTTTCATTCTTCTATCTCTGGCGACAGGGCAGGGAAATGATGGGGTGGATTACTGTTTTTTTTTTTTTTTTTTTTTTTTGTTGTAATCAAAAACGACGACATATTATTTCTAAATAATTCAAGACAATTCCGTTCAGGCAAACTTTATAATGTGAGCCAAAATTGTCGATTAGATTTTATTGCAATAATTACCTGCGTAAAAATGATGCCAAACGAAATAATACATGCCTACTACGGTAAATTAGGTACCAAGTAGAATCACAATTCTGTCAGAGAAGTATAAAATGCATAGAGAGAAAAAAAAAACGCTTAGGCATACTAACGTTTAAGAAATTCCATTCTTATAGAATCAGTCGAATAAGGCATTCCTCGTAACGCAAAATTATACAGCATTATTGATTTCCTGGTGAGAAATCTTTACATTTTACGCTTATTTTATATCATTTGGACTTTGATTCGCAGATAAATGGTAATTGTCAAGAAGATAGCTCTGTATGTAGCTGGTAGACCTATTTGAAAATAATTTCAATTATTGAATGCGGTGAATTTATTTCATATAGTCAACTTACACATCGTATTGTGTATTATCATTTTTCGAATGTCGCTGGTCAAATCTAGGCTATAAATCCTCGGGATACGATAGAGAGTGAGGAAAACAAAGAATTAAGATGGACGGAAATGCGAGTGCCCACAGAGGTGAAAGAGAAGAATCGATGAGAATATGTTTCTCAAGGCGAATCTCAAAAAATTATTTCCTCCTATAGATTCTCGGTATACGATAGAAAATGCAAGTGACAGACTATGTTGAGCTAAAAATTCATTTTTTCAAATTGAGTTGATATTCTTTAATATTCTGAAATATTTTTCCTGCAATATTTTCAAGTTGTTATTCGACAATATTGAGTAGTTGTAATGGAAATATTTCGGTTGAGCATCTTCCATTTTTATTAGTGAGAAAATATTGCTGAGATATTATTGGGAAGATATTTAAGACAAAATATTGTCACAATTTCTGAAGACAGTCTCTAGATGGTAAAGAGATATCATTATAATTCCTGGATATTTGCATTATTGTGGCAATATTATTTTGTAATTCATTACAAAATTTGTTGTGCTGCGAGGGTGTCGAATATATTTATCTATCGATATTTTATCGATTTGAGGTGGGAAATTTAGGAAGAAAAAAGTACAATCGAGTGTAAAACGAAACCTCTGTGGCAAAAATAAAGAAGTTATCATATTAATAATCCAGATTATCTGTGGACAGATTAAAAGGCACTAGGGTGGTCCTTATTTTGAAATTCTGAATTTGTTCCCTCCCACCTTGCAGAATGGTTCCATGTTATGAAAAAAAATATCATAATATTTTCAGCCCCCTAGATTGAATAAAAATGGTACAATTAGCATTATTTTACTTTATTATCTGTGTTGCATAGAAATTGTATTTTATCTTTTAACTTACTCCTACAATCCAGAGAGGTGATTAGATAATAGATCGGGGAGATTTGAGAGGGTTTGGACCTATCCTTAAGGTAGGTAAAAACCACTAATTTCCATTTGTTGAATTAAAAAATGTTTTTTTTTATTATTATGAGTAATTGTAATCAAAAAATTAATAATATTTTTAAGAAAGACCTCCCCTGCTCCAACTTTCCCCTATTGTCAGTTGAAAAATTCCAATTTTGGCGCAATTTCCGATAAAGTGAGGCTTTGAGGCACTGCTCCCCTTTCATTGAGGAGAATTGAAAGTTGAGTAGAATTTTTGTTTCATGAAATGAAACCAGTTTGGAGGGTGGTACTGGAAATTACAAAGAAAAAGTTTTTTACCCTACAAATAAGGATCAACTCAAGGGGCACCTAAACTATATTTTGAACATGAGAATAAAATGGCTATACGTCTCTGCTTGAAATTTTAAACGATTTTTGTACTCTTATAATGTTACAGCTGTGTGACTTTTGTTCTGCGCATTTACAACACAAGTGAAGTTCGTAACCTGCCCTTCTGGAGCACCAAAATGCGATGCTAATTTGGCCTGAGTGCCAGCGGGTTCACAATGCGCCAAAAAGTTTGCAGTCGTCGCCGGACGCTACTTACTTTACGAAGCTTGAGACTGCGGACAGAGGTGTGGCGCATACAATTATGCCCACAACAACTGCCAACACCCTCGCTACAACCTTTATACCATGCTGTTCTCATTAATCGCGCTAGTTACGGCCCTGAAAGCGGGAATTAGTCTGGTCAGCGCCAGATTGTGGTTCATGCCTTTGCTTGTTGTTAGTCTCGCCTATTTCCGTTATGACGTTTATGATCCGGAGTCGCACCCCATTAACCAGGAACAACTGCGCAAACAGTACGACTTCATTATCGTGGGTGGCGGTTCAGCCGGAGCTGTACTTGCCAATCGCCTCTCTGAAATACCTCACTGGACCGTACTGTTGCTAGAGGCTGGTCCAGATGAAAACGAAATCACCGATGTGCCATCACTGTCTGCTTATTTGCAACTATCCAAACTCGACTGGCAATATAAAACCGAACCTACAGGTTAGCTAACTAACACTCACACTTTCTTGATAGGATATAGTACATATACGACTATTGCTGTAGAATGATCTCTGCTATGCGAGCATGGGTTAGACTCTGCTGATATAGAGAACTGAGAAACAATAGTGTGCTGCCTGGTGGTATGGATAAAAATCTATTTGATTGACAATAATTTACCATAAAATATATTTTCCAAAATTGAAGCTCGAGTGATTTTTCAAGGTGTCAATATAATGCTAGCCTTAATACTCCAAAAAAATGCGAAAAAAGAGCTAAAATCCGTAAGAATCCGAAAACAAGAGCCAAAATTCCTAGTAATTTGAAAAAAATTGCCAACATTGCTAAAAATCCGAAAAAAGAGCCAAAATCCGTTTAAATTCAAAAAAAAAAGAGCCAAAATCCCTTAAAATCCGATTTTTTTCGAATTTATTAGTTTTGGGTCTTATTTCGGATATTTAGGAATTGTGGCGCTTTTTTTCTGATTTACAGGGACTTTGGCTTTTTTTTTTTCGAATTTTTAGAAATTTTGGTGACTTTTTTCGAATTTTAAGGAAAAATTTTTGCCCCACCAAGAATTTTTCTTGCCGTACCTGACGAAGGCTTCACGGTATGGGCCTGACAATGATTCGTGATTCAAATTAATTTTTACGATCCAATCTACTGAAGAATTATAACTAAGTAGAATAAAAGCAGGTGCCTGTTGCCATAAAAGTGGGTCGACAACTTTTGGACGTAGGTTGGGGATTTGGTTGGTCACAGTTTTTGAAATGAATGCAATTTCAGATGGTCCAGTTAAAATGACTAATCTTAGTTTTTATGTCAGTTAACTCTACAGTATCATAAGAGTGATTTATGGGTTCTTCTTTCTCTTCTTTTTTAAAAAGTTATCCCATATCATTTCATTGATTATTAAAGTAAACACTCAAAAATATTTTATTACTTTGTGTTTTTAAACCTGATTTTTGGGAGATAGGCTTTGCCCATTTTCAAAATACGACTTCAATTTACCAATACAGCCTTGAATAAGTAATTAAGTATGTAATGTATTATCTGGTGTAACATAAAATCGTATTTAGCCATAACTCAACTGGTATGGTATCTTGCTAATGTACTATTTTTAGAAGAAAAAATTTTTTTTTTTCGATTTTCCCTAATAATCCCTCTTCTTAAATTTCAAATTCGAACCAGCAAGTATTTTTACCGTATCTTTCAGTTTGTTGGTGACATTTTTAATATCGCTGGATTATTTTCTCTATCTCAACTCCATGTTTACCAAATGAGCCCTATATATCGTAGAACATGATAAACGAACCTATAGCCAATTTCTTCTTTTTCCCTCGTACATTTTTTTTTTTTTTCAAATATCTTCGTCTATAGGGGAAAGCGGAAAAAAAGGGAACAGCGAAAAACGAGGCTCCATTCTAATCTAAGATCTACTCATACGTTATGTATATTGTATACATAGTCTACCTATGCTAATGTCATTTTGTGTTATATGTAGATCTCATATCATTCAAATGTTCCAGTTTCGAAGAAAATATATTATATTGTAATTAGCTGACTAAACTTGATTAATCGTTTTTGTTTCAGGCAAAGCATGTCTAGGTATGAAAGGTGGTCGATGTAACTGGCCTCGAGGCAAGGTGCTTGGCGGTTCTAGTGTACTCAACTACATGCTATATGTAAGAGGTAATCAACGTGATTATAATCACTGGGAAGAATTAGGTAATGCAGGTTGGGGCTACGACGCGGTACTGTCCTACTTCAAAAAATCAGAAGACAATCGTAATCCCTATCTGACTCGAACACCGTACCACAATTCTGGAGGTTATCTCACTGTTCAAGAGTCACCATGGCGCACTCCTCTGGTTGTTGCCTTCGTGGATGCTGCACGTCAACAAGGATATCCGGTCAGGGATATAAATGGGCACCAACAAACTGGGTTCATGATTGCACAGGTGCGAAAAATCATATACGTTTGACCAAACAGAGTCAAAATTTAATTTTCGTATATTGTTTATACAGAATTATATGATTCAGGAAGCACCTCCATACTTAAAAAATTTGATGACAGGATATTTTGAACTTGAAAAACAACTCAAAGCAAAAGTGCTTCAGTGTTATAGAATCAACGTTTTTGCATTCGAACACTGATACGCAATATAGGGAGAAGACCTCTTTTTCGTTGGAAAAAAAAAAAAAAAAACATGTCACATAGCTCTTTAATGTGGCAATTCTACTTCAAAGTTAATTTTCTCAGCGACGGTTGCATTTTGGAACACAATATTTTTACTGTAAGTAGGACTGAGGAAGAACTCAATTTTTGAAAAAAAAGTAAACTTATCCACTTCTAGCATATCACTATTCATTTCTTGTGTTCCAAAAAAATTTGCCATTCACCGACCTGAAATTTTATCATTTAATAATGCTTCCTGAATGGGGAAAACAGAATTTTTTTTACAATATTTTGCATTTTACTCTGCCTGACTAGGACTTGATTTAAACAATTACGTAATCGACCAACCAAGGGATTTTAAAATATCCTTCAGAATGTGAACCTTCCACTCATTTTATTGAAAATTGTTGAAAAAATAATCATTTCGATCAAATGATTCATTAATTACTTAAGCAGTACCACAGTTATGAATTTAGTCATAAATTTTGCTTATTTTTACAGGGAACAATTCGTCGAGGTAGCAGATGCAGTACTGCAAAAGCTTTCATTAGACCCATTCGTTTGCGTCGTAATCTACATGTAGCTCTCGAATCATACGTCACTCGTATTCTCATAAATCCCCAAACAAAACAAGCCTATGGAGTACAGTTTGAACGATATGGTATCAAACAAGTAGCTTTAGCAACGAGAGAGGTATTACTTTTCGTATTTTGTTAATCTATTTATTCATATTTTTCACTAATAAATTCACTAATTTTCAATAGGGTTTCACTCAGCGAAAGTCTGCTATTTTAAAATTGAATCGATTAGGTGTTTATTTTAGATATCGAATAAAATATGAATATATTTATTTTATCCATGAAATATTCATTTCATTGTTTTTATCACCTTTCTAATGAGTTTTACACTTGAAGTCCTATCAAGTAATTTTTTCAAAATTTCTTGTGAAATTATATAAGTAATTTTACTGTTTCGAAAAATGTGAACCTGATATTACCTACTTATTTTAAATCTACCTGCTCCAAGAATACATTATATTAAATAATTATCATTATCTACATGATGCTCAAGTTGGTATATTTATTTTATAGTTTTCCTTTAATGTAATAAATTTTTTTTTTAAATCAATTCTCGGCAGGTCATAGTATCAGCTGGAACGATAAATACCCCACAATTGCTCATGTTATCTGGTATAGGCCCAGCTGAACATTTACGTAAACATGGAATCAAAGTCCTGCAAGATCTCAGTGTGGGGAATAACCTTCAAGATCATGTAGGAATGACGGGCTTAACATTTCTTATTGACAAGCCTGTATCCATTGTGCAGAACAGATTCCAGGTAACATATTAACTCAGAAGTTTTTACTCAGTCAGATGATGTCACTGGTGAGCTATGATGACAAATGAGTTAAACTAAATATACTTAGGATCGAAACTAAGTCACAATCATAAAAATGATAAATGGACCCGTTCTTTGCAATTTTCTTCTTTTTTTTTTCTTTTAATATTTTTTTAAAATTTTATTTTTAATTTTTTTTATTTACGAACTCCCTCCCTATCCATAACAAGCGAAAAATTGCTGTCAATTTTAAAAAATTTATGAAATAACAAAAAAAAAATGAAAAAATGCTATTGCTCGCATTTTCTGGTTGTAAGAGTGCTTCAATCAACTTGCATCTCGAGGTATCGAATAGCCTAACGCAATAACTAGCTAACTGACATATTTTTGAAATTTACTTTTTGGTGGATTATTGTTCTAAATATACGAAAACACATACATATCTATGTGAATAAAAAATTTAATTCCTGAGCTTTTAAACCTTTTTTATTTAAACCAGCCAAGTTCAAGCATGTTAAGGCGCAATAATCCAGCCAAATGCAAAAATTTTATTTTCATTTTAAAATAATTTTTTAAAAATATGTTAAGTTATTACATTTATTTATTCAATTAATTTTTATGCAGAAGTAAATCATTCCAAAATTTTAAACCACTCTAAAAATGTATGGAAATATGAAAGTAGAAAAAGTTGTGGATTATCTTTTTGTTCGAGAGATTAAATGGGACCTTTTTGTATGCAACACCGTCATTTATTCCATCAATAATTGCTCCATTAATGTTTGATAATATTTTGGTAAATTTTTTGTGATCTGAATTTTATAGCCCATGGCCATAACCATGCAGTACATCATTAATGAAAGCGGCCCCATGTCAACTCTAGGAGGAGTTGAAGGTTTGGCCTTCGTGCATACCAAATTTTCAAATATATCTGACGACTATCCTGATATTCAGTTTCATATGGCACCTGCTTCCATCAATTCGGATGGTGGTCTTCAAGTACGCAAAATTTTGGGCTTGACTGAAGAGCTGTATGATGCGGTATTTCGACCAATTAACAATAAAGATGTGTGGACATTGATGCCATTGTTATTACGACCTCGTTCTAGAGGCTTTATAAGATTGCGCTCAGCGAATCCACATCATGGTCCTCTTATTTATGCAAATTATTTTCACGAGCGCAGGGATATCGAGACGCTGGTTGAAGGTGTAAAAATTGCATTAAGGGTAAGTTTTGCACATTATTTTGAAAGTAGATTTAGGTCAAATACCTTCCACTAATAAAGATTTTTATGAATTGCCTGGGTATGACGTAAAATTATTTGATTCGGTACCTATAATGAAGGATCTTTTTCAAATTAATTAAATTTTTGATGAACCAGAATAATAATTTAGGATTGATTATTTATGATAAGTAGTTCACACATTATGCCTTTATGGTCGTAAAATATTAGGATTTGCAATATGAGCAGCACTTCTAATTGCAAATAAAAAAAATAAAAAAACATACGTGTATATATCTCCGAAGTAACGTCGAAGCGACTGTCTGAAAAAAAAACTCTATGGAATGCAAAACATTTGGTTTTCATTTATTTTACGAAATTTTTTAGTAGGATGTAAAGAAAGTTATTAAGACTTTCTTAAGTTGATGCTTTTGAATTCTCATTATGCTCTTGAAAAGGTGACAAAATTCTCTTCATATGACATTCAGTTTCAAATTTTTTCTTTACGATGATAGGTACTAAAATATTGAAATTGCATAAAATGAATGAAAGATTTTTGGACTGATAGTCATCCAAACGAAAACACGAGAGTAGCCAAGTAATTCATAATTACACCAAAAACATTATTTAAGTATTAAATTTCAGACGAAAAATATTTTTATTTTCTTACATTTTTGCATTAATTTTTGATTTTATTATAACTGTCAGTGATGGAAAACTAAGGAATTTGTTCATTTTATATTAAATGTTTTTTTTTCATCTTATAGATAAGTCAATCAAAGGCTTTCCGACAATTCAACTCACGTTTGCATACTTTACCAATACCGGGTTGCAAGAAATATGGCTTCAATAATGATCTATATTGGGAATGTGCCATCCGTCATTTAACTATGACTATTTACCATCCGGTGGGTACCTGTAAAATGGGTCCAGATACCGATCCAACAGCTGTTGTAGATCCACGTCTACGAGTCTATGGTGTCAGTAATTTACGTGTTATTGATGCTTCTATTATGCCAACGATCGTGAGTGGCAATACAAATGCACCAACTATTATGATAGCTGAAAAAGGTGCAGATATGATCAAAGAAGACTGGCTGCGTCCCTTGTATAATAAAGATTCTCCACCAAGTTTCACTAGTCAACATTTACTTAAACCTTAAGGATTGTTACTCTAATTTTTTATTTTTGTCACTTTCTCCTTTCCTCTCTCAATTTACGTGTTTATCTCATAAAATAAAAATATGTTCAACCGAGTCAATAAAAATATTTAGATTTTTTTTATTATCTGGAAAGTTTATGCCTGCAGCTACCACAAAAAAAAAAAAAAAGAAAATGAAACTGCTGAATAAATGAAGCACACAGAGCATTATTTCATAGTTGTAACAAAATTCTGGTCATAACGTACTCAACTGGTTAGCATAAGAAGGTAGAACTCCTAGCAAAGGGTCTTAAAAGTTACTGAGAGTCTTATTTTACCATTTCACTATAACAGTTAATGCACCTTCCAACTGAAAACCCATTTTAAATAATAATATGTCTTTTACCACTAGTGCTGGATGAATGCGCGTAATAATATAATGAAATAAATTATAAAAATGAAGAAATTATAACATGAAACTGGTTGTCAAGGCTCCGATTAACAAAAAATGGATACCACTAAAACTGAAAAACCTCTAGCTTCCTGAATCAGTCGTGTAAAGGCCCGTGTGAGTAAAGAGGGTATAGCAAAAATTTTGCTTCGAGACAAAAAATTAACGAAGATTTTTTTTAAAAATATTTTTAAATTGGAAAAATTTTTGTTCCAATTTTGTAGATACCACATTTTAGAATATGAATATTTTATTTCAGAGTTGTATAAAGTTTTTATCGCAAATATAAGAAAAAAAACGGAGAAATAAAAATTATAAAAATATTTTTGGAGTTTTATCATCAGACTTTTTTTCTATTGAAATGTGATCTTTGATATGCCATTCTTTTGGTTTATCAAGATTAAATAAAATTTTGATGCATTTGTAATCCGGTAATCCGTATCATTTATAGATAAATTATTTTAAAACAAACATCTTCCGGTTCAAAATTTACAAATTCTATCGATTAAAATTACAGTTCAAGCCGAATTCGAAAAAAGTTATATGTACTTCACAGAGTTCGGACTTTGGACTCGGCTCGTTGCGTTGAGTGCCGTTGAGTTGACTTGTTTCATATACGTCTTGAAGCGCTAGTAGCATTGCCACTAGTATTTGCAGAGACTTACTTTTTCTATGACATTTTGTTTGAGTTTCTGTTGGATTATCGGAAAATCGCAATTTGATTGGTGGACTGTAACATGTGCATAATTCTGCCATTTTATAAAATTTCTGTTGTTCTTCTTTCCGAGTTTTCAGGAGTCAAGCAAGACGAGGCTGATGAAAGTCTCAATTTTCAATTCGTTGAATGTGAAAAAACATATCTCGTTACTCTGAAGTAATTTTGTTTTTGAATTTGTGAGTAGAATATTGATTAACTCTGAAGTAATTTCGTGCATTCGCTTTTTAAACCGCAATTTCCTTTAAATTATTTCTTTTCTGTAATTAATCTTCGCTGTCCGTTGTAGTTTGCTGCGTCTTACGGTTGCCACGCGCCACGCTTTACCGACTTCGATTATTCTGTTCGTATTTCACTATTCCAGTTCTGTTACGAATAATAAATAACGTCTTATTGTTCTTGTATATTCTCGAGTACGTTGAAAGTTACAGGTACGTTTCCATACCGGACACCGGTAACATGGTGATTAATGAATCGTAACTCGATGAAGTCTCTTCAGACTTGTTTTAGTTATATCTAATGACACCGTTGATCGGTTAATTATGTAGCTTTTTGTGCGCTATGTAATCAATTTTCATTTTTTCAGTCGTCTCAGTCTACTTGATATCAAACGTAACCTCGCTGAAAAACAGAGGCTTTTTTACGGTTCAATTCCTTAGCGAATCCGATTGCTGATCTCAAAATAACAGATTCGGTGAGTTTTTAATCTCCATTCTTATTTCTTTGGATTCAATTGGTTGCTTATTTTCATCGTAATACGTTCAGTACTTCCAAACTTTTTTCTACATGTGCTACTCGTAGCTGTGTTATCTACGAATATTGAATGAGTTTTATTGTGAATGATGATCATGACTGTTATGAAGCCGGTATGTACAGTGGTTGAACAATTGGTTCCATATTTAATAGATGGAAGTATTGAAATAGTGAAAGATTCTAGTGAAGTTCTCACTATCTATTGGGCGTGAACCGAACTCAAAATGCAATAGTTTATAATTCACATGCTATTTTGAGCTCTCGGATGATAAATTAATTTGAATATGCTCTTCATAAGAAGCTAAAGAGTACAACAGATTTTGTTTTATTTCTCGACGATGAAATTTCAAGTATATTAGCGTCGAGACTCGAAATGAGTCGACTTAATCTGTTCTTCCGTAATACGTAACTGTGGAGGATGTTTCTTATTTTATAATTCATATATTGTTCGAAATTTACGTTGAGAGAACAAGATTGAATGATTTTTTCGTTTGAATTTCCGTTTAAACTTGTAAGTTTTTGCTGTTCTACATAATTCTGAGAGCAGTTCAGGAGAAATCTTTGAACTTTAATTGCGAATCTTGTATATTCTATTTATCTGATATATTTTGGATAGAATTGAAAATTAATTATTTTTCGTATGCGTACACTCGATTGAAATTAGCTAAGATACAAAAAACACGAGTAATTTGCTTTGTTCAGTGTTTTCACATTTATTTCCTTGTCCCCGTATATTATTTGTATTATTCAACACCTATTTTAAACGAAAATTCTCATATTGAGTCACGAAGCTGGATGAATATTACATTGATTGAACTGATGAATACGTTTATTTGTAGAATTTGGTAATTATTGCAATTTTGAAAATAATTCAAAGTACAAAAGTTAGAACATGTTTGAGAAGAAACTGCTGACTAAAAACAAGCATTTTAAGGTAAATTAACTATGAACACACTGAACAATGAAGCAAAAATAGTTTGAATCGTGTGTATGGCCTGTCTTGAATAATACAAATCGATTCAACAAAGTGTGGATTTATACACTAGAATACTTTTTTATTCAGTTTTTATTTTCTGTACACTTAGTATTATTAATTGGTTTGCCACGACCGTAATAAGTTGTTTCATCATAAATACGATTTGGTTGTCTGCAAGTGCCATGAATCTGAAACGAAAAACATGTATTATGAAGTCAGAGGTTCGAAATTTCAAATTCCAAATAACTAGAATGGTAGTCTGCAGAACTAAATTAATCATAATGAACCTTTCCATGCAATACTCGATTGAAAATCAAATTGCGTTAAAGGTCTAGTCTGCCCAAGATTCTTGAAAAGATCAGGTTTATATTGAATAAATTTTGGTTGTTGAATGATTTACCTTATCCCAAATCTCACAGTTGAATCCAAAATTAACGTGGAAATATTTATGATGGTCATCGTGAAATGCAGCAGTCAATTGCCAAGGTTGCCACCACTGTCTTTCAAAGTTGATACCCGAATGCGTTAGTATGCCATGGTAATACCCGTTGAATACCAATATTTCATACACAACTGAAAAAGAAGAAGGGAAGCTGGTTAGATCTAATTATTCCAAGCTTATATTATTACAAAGGATTCGCTAGTTTTTAAACGTACTCCAGTGAACTGGAACAACAAATATGGGTAAAATGGATGCAAGTTGTATAAGTATCACTTCCAGTGGATGAAAAGCAACCACTGAGAAGGCCGTTGGCTGTTGGTACTTGTGATGTACTTTGTGAAATCGTTTGTACCAATATGGATAGTGAAACATTCGATGCAGCCAGTAAGCCGAGTAATCCTATGAAATGTCGAAGTTATTATTTATCTGGTGTAACTAGAAAAATTCTCGCGCATGGGAAAAAAGGCTTATTTCGCTGGTCTTGAAACAAAATTTTGTGGGTATCAACTATTGTTGATGAAAATATCTGAGATTTGAAATTTTTGGCATACATTTCCATGTGGGTCCTCATTTTGGAGAATTTCAGTGTCTTGGCAATATGAAAATTCATCAAAAGGTAGACATTTCGTATTAAATGATATATTTTTTGGACTTTCGTCGGGGAAAATTTCAGTTGTGAATGTATTTCGTGTTTAGGGGCACTAATATTTTTTGGTAAGTTGGAAAAAGAACCAGTCGGTTATTTACGGACGAAACCCATTCATACAAACACGCATGTTCATCTAAAAGCGTATCATAGATGTACGTTTTTTCTGTTAACCATTATCAAAATTTCTTTTTTTTATTTTTTTCAAGAAAAAATCTCACCAAGACCCCGTTATTCTTGGTTTTACCGAAAGATCAATAAAATCTATTGGCTTTGTTCTGATTCTTTTAAAAACATTTTTTGAATTATTGCTATGAATTTCTGGTGTCCAGACTTGAGGCGGTGGCCTAGTCCTCCCCAGATTACTCTCGTTACATTTTTAACCATACCTCTGATAAAATATGGGAATTATACATTCTACAAAGTTCATTTTTTAGTTTTCATTCCCTGAGATTATTCTTGGTACTGGAATTTCTGAGAGCGTGAGTCCTCACTACTTACCATGTAGCTAAAAATTACAGGAAATGATAAGAACAACCACAGAATTCCAAATTCATTCCACTTGTAGTACATGGTCGAATAACCTCCATTGTAAATATGACAAGCGACTAGAGATGATATAGTGTTGGCAAAAAATAATGTTATAATGCTGTCCCTGATTTCTTCAAGTTCTAATTTTCGGGGTAGCCAGTGACGGGGTTGACATTTCCACTCTTCAGCTCTATCCCTTTGAAGCACATAGTAATATAACTGTAAGACGAAATTGAAAAATAGTCATGGCGTTTTTAAGTTAGCTTTTGTTACCTTAATTTAAATTTGAAGAATTTCTTGAATTGATTATTATTGAATTAATATCAAACTGGTTTCGAGTTGGCAGACATGAAAATAGCTTCGACTTAGCTATCGAAATCAATTCTTGCTCGAAAGAGTATGAAAATCACAAAGATGTGTGTAGCGATTCACAAAGAAAAAAATTTTGGAGATAGTGAGTATTTCTGTCCTAGTACACAAATATCCATTCAGTGAATGATCATGTTTTTGTTTGAGAAGAAAATACCTTCGATATAACTTGTGCATTGAAAATATTTCCTGTGGTCTGTATTTCAAACATGACCGATTTTTTTTTTTTACTTTTCTTTCTTAATATTCTATTATTTTTGGTCAAACTTGTTCATGAGAATAACGAAAAACGCTTGAAAATAAATTGTCTTACGTGAAAAGCAATTCCAAAGAAAAAATACATTCCATAACCGAACAGTGTGGATGAAATCCAGAATCGAGTTAAATTTTTGAGATGCCATGACGCGAAAAAAGTTTCAACTGTTTCTTCATTCGTTTGAGTTGATCCCTGAAGTTGAAATTGTCGCGTTAGATGAACCCAAATTGTCAACCAGTTTCCTGAAAATTTTTGAAGTTTCATTAGTTGTCACTAAAAATAGTAATTTTCGTCAGCCCATAGCTTTCGATGTGGTAAAACAGAAAAATTGGATTTGGATTCGAGTATAAAAAAAAAGTTCAGGAGTTTTACATTCCAATTCCTTGCAATCTTTCTATCAGCTTATTCCGATTTCCGGGTGATTGAAAACGTATTTCGATGAAACTTTCACTTGGCGCTAATGTGATGCTGATGATATTATGCACGTTATCACAAATCATAGTATGTAATGAAATCATCAAACATTTGAGTTTCTGGTGAAAGTATAGAAATTTACGAAATGTGTGATTTTCCTTGATTATTTTATTTCATGTTTCTTATCATTATGAAGACTTTTTAGAAAACTAAAGCGCTTTCAATCGACAGTTTGAAGTTTATTTGATACAAATCACTATTCTCATGATAAGTCGTTCTTTGTTTACGGTGTTTCTCTGTAGAAGTATAACTATCGGGCTTTAGTGTCGGAGCGAAAGGCAGAATGAAAGAATGACTTGATTGTGAACATATTGGAGCCATTACGTTTCGTTCTTGATGCTTTTTCGAAACTGAATAAAAGTAGATTTTAGAATTATATTTGAAAGGGGTCCTGAATAAAAAGAGTTGTCAATCAACATGATTTTTTTAAATTTACATGTCAGATGACTGTTGTTGAGAGAAAATCATTGTGAATGTTTCCAAGTCTCTAATTCCACTCACACTGAATTTCCAATCTGTTAAACCTTTGAAAATTTAAAGGAAATGAAGTAATGAAAAATTAACTTGAAGTATGAATAATTCATGATGAAACAATATGCGTTTGTTTTACCGATAGATTCATCGATTTGATATTTGATTTAAAATTGACTTCCCAAGATTTGATTTGGATTATTTTGTTTTAGCTTTTAATCGGATTTCTTTAAAAAGAGAAAAAAATTGAACTTGTAACAATTTCTGTTTGTTTTACAAAATCGTTTCAAAATATCTCCGATGTCTAGTTATTTTCAATGAAAATCTGATTTCCCTTTTCAGAATTTGCATCCTACAACTTCCCAGCCAAAGTTCAGTTTTTTCTGTAAAATAAGTATGTAAAAATTAATTACAGTATTTGTAAAAGTTTTATTTCGGGTTTTAGCTCCTCGGCACCCTTTTGAAGTGAAAATGTATTCATAAGTTTTCAGTTTTCAGATCGTGTAAATTCAGTGTCAGTGCAGTTACAGGATTGAACTTTCCCCAAAACATTTTTCTCTCCAATATCATTCACATAATTGGCTAATGAAGAATACTTATATGCGAGGGTCAACCGTGCCCGTTCTCCCAGTCATGCAATTTTGACGAATTCGTGAAAATGCGAGTACAACTTTACAAAACTTAGCTTTAATATACTACCGTTGCGTTGGAGGTAATCACAATTGAATAAGTATTTTTTTTAAATGAACTTACCGTTTAAAGTTAGTGCTGGTATTAGGAGTATCGAAGGTATCCAGAATTTGGTACCAACGGGAAAAAAATGATTCACTTTAAGCCAAAAATCGGAAACCATCATCAGTTATTCCAGTGAGAAAGTGCTCCGCACGAAATAGTGGGCAGGTGCCCAACCGTTGAATTTTTAAAATATTCCTGGTAGTTATTGCATTTTCGGTGATTTCGGTCGAAAAATTTTGGCCAGAAATTTGACAGAAAGTAAAAATTCGAGAACAACAACTCATCGAGTGGGAAACAAAGAGTAATTTACTTGCCCGAATTTCATGTGAACGAAATATAAAGAATGAACTTTAACTCTTATCCAAAAGGAAATTTTTCAATTATGATACGTTAATCACGTAGATAAACGAATTTGAATTATTAATTTCTTCAACCTTGATACCGGTCAACCACTTGCTACTGAGGTCAGTGATTGAAAGATTTAGACTTGAAAGTAAAAAGTTTTACTAACAGACATTTTTTGCCTATAATTAGTAAGAATAATTTGTGAAAAGCTGCGAGGATCGCTGAAGTTGAGACTTTCCAAATTGGATTATTAGTCTCGAAGGCGTTGGTTAATTTTTTATTGGTACAACGCTAGTATGATTTTGAGAACTAATTTTTTCAAACCTTCCTCGACATATTTTATTTCAAATTTTACTCAACGCAAGAAAGAGGGGATGGAGTCCTGAAAATTTGTTTAATCGCTTAGTAAAGGTGTGTGTTTGAGTTGCGGTCAGAAGACGTTTATAGAAAGTCGAAGAAAATATGGCTGAACGTTGCATTTTTTTTTACCAAGAAAGTTTTTTTTTTCCCAGTGTACTTACACGTACCTGCTATACGAAGACTTTTTCGAATCAAAACTAACCGCACCTTCATTCGTGAAGCGTCACGTTAATATTTTGATCATTTTTGAGTTACATGCCACTTCAGTGACTGTAAATGAACAAGAAAAGCGAGTGAACTGTGAAACAAGTGATATTTGGAATGCGTTTTACCATCTTTGGTGAATTTTTAGGGTGCAGAATCCAAATTTGCCGTCACTTATGAGATTGAAAATTGGTAAATTTTACCAGACTGCCAAAAAACTTCCCAATTTTGTTCAGCATTTCAACAAAAATCTTATTAGCTTTGATTGACTACGAAAGTTGGAAAGGATTATAATTCAACCTCTAGGTTTTTGTCCCATATTCAAGAGATGTATCGAAGTCTGTTCTTGTTCAATTAGCGTAACAATCAATTTTAATTTTTTGAGACGAGAGGATTTAGAGTCAGGTCGGTAGTTCATGAATTCCGTTCTGCTGTAAGCTATAATAGCTACGACAAAATTCATACTCGTAGCTGTCAATTTTTGTTGCATTTGGTTTGCATGAATCACTCGAATAGTTAATTTCTTTACTCTGTTCGCGCTGAAGAATAACGATCATTCATTTTCCAGGCGCAAAAAGGTGCCTCCATGGTAACGAAGCTCGTATTCTTATCACTATCTGATTTAATTAATGCTGCGTATTCGAATCTCATAACGCAAAACGTTTTGACTGTGACTAATCTTACCTTACATTTTCCGGTGACATGCCGAATCGTCGATAAATTATACATAAAGTGTGGCGAGTTGCATGGTTTTATTCTTAGCGCAAATGGAGCATGATTTATCAATTACGCAATTCATTTCTTTCTTATCGAGAAACCCGACTGGCGTTGTCTCGTCCTTGGAAAATTTTTGCTCTTGTTTTTTTTTTCCCCCAAAGATAATTTTAATAATCATAATTATTAGAGGTACATATTGATTTTTCAATTCCATTATTTTCTATTGTCGATTTGGTTGAAAGTTCGAATCAATTTTTTTTTTTGTAATAATCGCCGAAAGTGCCCGATAAGCGATTAAAAAAAAAAAGAAGAAAGAAAATGTATATTACACTAATAATGATATTTGGTCACTACCGTGTAATAAAAATAACTTGACACGCTAGTTCTTCGTAACCAAGTATACAGAGGTATAAAAAACAATTACGACCTTACTTATCAAAAAGAACCCAGCGTTCCGAGAATCAGTTTTTACTGCTTTGAATTTTAGTAAAGAATTTAGCCTGTTTTTTTTATTTTTATTATTATTGTCTTGGCGGTATTTTTTTCATCCGTAGAAACTTCAGGTGTAGAATATACTTAGTAAGTTATGGTTTTCTTGATGACACTTATTTGATGTTTCCTTACCGGCCCAGCTCTGAGACGAAGCTATACTATGGGCATCTCAGGGAGGAGGTTATAAGGATAGACGGCCTCAGTTCATCTGTGAATGTGGAACATATTCTCTTAACTGGTGACATATGTATGCATACACTGATAAATACCATACAATTTACTTCATGAAATGGAATATCCTGTGTTGTCACAAATCATCACCTATCAATTTCTGCCTTTCCAGTGAAATTTTTTTCACACTCGGGCTCCTTTCCGCTTTTGATAAATAAATAAAACAAATGAACAAATCAAACAAAATACAAAAAATCAACATAACAAACAAATAAAATAAACAAAAATGGCTGAGGAGGACGAAGTAGTGGTGATGGTCGAGGTGCTGTCAGACCTATGTTAGGGTGATTATGAGTGATAGGGGGTGGTGATGAAAGAATTACGAGACTCATAGTAGGCTGACCTGAGTACTTCGTTCTTTTCTTTTGGGGGAAGGGTGGGGTGGGCATGGAAATCATAACACAATGAATGTACGATTTTTTCCTCTCTTAATTATGTGAAAATTCTTCCAAACTTTAGATCAAACGACCAGTTAGAATTTCAGCTTGAGAGTTGATTTCTCTCTATTTATGATGTTCGTTTTTAGACACGAGGTCCATTCTTTAACGACAAATCATCGGTTGATTGAATTATACACATACTCTCGAAAAAATCCTGTGTGGAAAAATCTTTAGAAGATATAAATTTTCCCCCTTGCAATTTTTTTGTTTCGTGCAAAGTGAGACACTCGTGAAAGCCAGTTCCTTCAAATTTTTCAATTTCACCTTAAATGTTTTTCGAAAATTAAGATGAAATTTCAAAGAATTATTATTGATTGTTTTCGTGTCATAATGATATAATATTATTTGAAAATTATGCTGCATGTTGACGTATTAAATCCTCTGTGTAAACAAAAGAATCATTAACGTTATCAAAAGAATATATGAAGCCATCAGGAGCAATTATCTTATGCGATCAGAGTACATTATATACGGGTCGGAATTTTCATTTTGTTGGTTCTCTGGTTTCTATTTTCTAGCTTGAATGTTATTTTTAGAATTTGATTTTTTCTTTCCTTACACCATAGTACTGTTGTTTATAGCTGAAGCGCTAATATTGTCGAAATATTCTTGAATCGCTCCATCTATTCAGATTTATTTGTTCGGTTCGAAAAGAAAGAATATTATATTAAAATGGTGGGAAGCGAATTAGAATTGACAAACATGGAAAAATCTTCGTCTCCTGACTTCAACCTCTCGAGTTGCGCACAAATTCATAATTGAGCTAACTGGAATTTTCGCTTGACTATCAACCTTCGTCCACGTTTTAAAATGTGATCTTTCAATTTCTGCAGTACATAAAACTCAGTTCATCATGGAAGTTGACGATGGAGCAGTGCCCGGTCCTTCTAAGTCAAATACTTCATCTGCAGCCAAAGCTAGTTGCACCACTCCATGGTAAAATCTTCGTGTACCGTATTTAAAAACAGTATTGAATTACTCGATCGTATTTTTTCTCATCTAATTCAATTTGAAGGATCGAAAAATACCGGCCTCAAACTTTTGACGATATTGTCGGCAACGAAGAAGCTGTGAGTCGTTTGAAAACGTTTGCTCATAATGGAAATGCACCGAACATCATTCTATCGGTAACCCTTTATTCAATTCCTGGTACTCCCGAAGATGTGGTATTAATTCTCACCTCTATTGTGCATTTAGGGTCCACCGGGTATCGGTAAGACCACAACGATCATGTGCTTGGCTAGAACGCTGCTTGGGCCAGCCATGAAAGAAGCAGTATTGGAACTGAATGCTTCCAACGAAAGGGGCATCGACATCGTGCGTAATAAAATAAAAATGTTCGCTCAACAGAAAGTCACCCTTCCTCCGGAGAAGCATAAAATCATCATTTTGGACGAAGCGGACAGGTGTGTTTTGAGCACTACTGTTGCGTGTTGATGCTTTTTTTGTTCCACGAATTTCTCATTCGTATTGAAATATTTGTAGTATGACTGAAGGAGCTCAACAAGCTTTACGTCGAACCATGGAGATTTACAGTCGCACAACTCGTTTCGCGTTGGCTTGCAACAACAGCGAGAAAATCATCGAACCGATTCAGTCCCGATGTGCCATTTTACGTTACAAAAAACTGACTGATGCTCAGCTCCTTGCCAAAATTTTGGAGATTTGTAACAAAGAGCAGGTGAATCACGCGCTGCGTGTCAACTCGTCATTATTTTTATTTCATGCACTGAGCGTAATACGATGACTTCTAGGTTTCATATACCAATGACGGATTAGAAGCCATCGTTTTTACAGCCCAAGGAGATATGCGACAAGCTTTGAATAATCTCCAGTCAACATTCAACGGATTTGGGCATGTTAATAGTGAAAATGTATTTAAAGTTTGCGATGAACCGCATCCTCTGTTGGTCAAAGATATGCTGATTCGGTGCGTTAGTGGCGATGTAACGAAGGCTTATCAAGTAAAATGACTTTTTGTTGCATTCCATATTGGAGAAAAAAGAAGAAAAGAGAATTATAAACATATTCATTCTACAGATATTAGCTCACTTGTGGAAACTCGGATACGCGCCCGAAGATATTATCGGTAACATTTTTAAAGTTGCTAAGAATTTGGAAATCAAAGAAACCTTGAAACTGGAGTACGTCCAGGTACATTAATTTGTGAATAATCGTCTGAAAAAAATTCAAAAACCATATTTCGAACTTTTAGTAATATTTTTCGTAATCTTTAGGAAATCGGTTTGACGCACCTGCGAATCGTGGAAGGTGTTGATTCGCTGCTCCAGTTAGCCGGCTTGTTAGCCAAGTTGTGCTCATTGAGTAAGACTCATCAATCGTAGAATGAGCATTTGAACTCATGATTCCTGGAGCCCCCTCGAATGCGGTTAACCCATTCCTATACTTTTTATGTAAAAAAAAAATATTCGTGCAAGAGGATTTTTACTGTCTTTTATATTCGAATCAAGTAAATAGTACAATTCAAGTTTTATGCATTTCTTTAGCTACGAATTGAAATTGACTTCGAGCAGGTCAGAAATATTTTTTTTGAAATTCTGTTGATAACTGATTAGAAAGCAGCAAAATTTTCAAATAATATTGATTTCATTAATCTTACTTTTTTTTATCCTTACTGTTGACAATCAAAGCATTAAAATCGTCATAAAAAATACGAACCCGTATTTAAAATGAGAAAACTGATAATTTTCGTAGTTTCATTTTCTTGATGAATATTATGGCTAAACATTACCAAGGAATTTAAGGTATCCTTCATGTGATGAAAAAATTCACAGCTCTCTGGTTTTCGCATCCTTCCGTCTCACAGACTTAGAATTCTACTTGTAGAGAGAGTGATATTTGTAATAGTCAGTGATTAAATTATAATGAACTTCTAACTGGTCAATGTGTAAAGTGCTTCGAGAATTCATTGATTACTCTACACTTCTGAAATTTGAAATGTAATTTTTCGCCTATTTATTTTATGGTATTTTATGGTAATACAATTATTTTTAGTATCATGACACGACTGTATGGGTCCCTCTGTGAGAACCTTCTTTCATCCCCTGACAATTTTAATTGTACTACATGTACTCGTACTTGTCAGTCTGTAAAATATAAAATGTAAAATCACATTGGGTTCTGAAAATTGTGTTGTTTGATGTTGGTCATTTAGGTGATTGCATTTCTGGTGTCTGCAACAAGTTCAGTTTCTTGTTGTTTTACTTAATGTTTATGGGGAGTGAACGTGAAATACTTGCTATTGTCTATTACGCTGATCATAATTTGTTGTCCTATGTTTTAGTTGTACAAATTATAGGGTAGGTTATTTCGGTTTTCTCGTTGGTCGCTTTTTTCCATATTTTTGATTCGTATTATTATTTCATCGGTCTTATTATTATTATTATTATTATTATTATTTTTTTTTATTTATTTATTTTTTTTTGTTTCGACTGAGATTCTTGTGTTATGTAGAGGTTAGCTTACGAAGAATTATAAAGTTAAAAGAAGTTGGAGTAAATGTATAGGTCAGTAAATTCAACATTAGTTGTGGCTAGGTTGAATTTTATTTGAAAAGAAGCTTTTTCCACGTCTCATTCAGTTTAATATGAATCTACAGAATTTTAAAAAAATGTGTTTTCTCTTTTTTGCTATAGTCGGAATTAGTGGCAAAAATTTCGTTCCGTTTTCAATTTTCATTCATTCTTTTATATGCTTTCCATCAATTTTTTTATTCGATTAGTTGTCTTAATATATTCTGATTTTGCTAGGTGAGCCCATCTGTTTGTGTGAAGTCGGGCTGCGTGGCCTGCCCAGCCCAATTTTAGATTTTTGATAGTTTGTAGACAGTTCCTTACGCCTGGCAGCTTTTTATTATTGTTTTTATAATGATGCGATCCTTCATTTTTATACTTGGAATAGACATTTTGAGCGATTTTTGTTCATTTTCTAGTTTTTAATTTTGAGGGTACAGGTTGGGGAGCCGTAAGTAAGGACTGGAGTTACGCACATGTTGAAAATTTCGCTTTTGTGTGTGTTTTTGAACTTTGAAAATTTTGTTCAAGGAGGGACTAAAATTTTTCGCTGTAACGTGAATCTCCTATTTATCTCTTTTTCTGTTTTGTTTTCCAAAGCGATTAGTTGTCTTAAATAGACTATTTCTGAGACTGATTCTAGTTCCTCAGTCGTTCTTTTATTTGCTTTCCATCAATTTTCTTATTTGAGTAGTAGTTCGTAATTTATTTTGATATTAATTCCTAATTACTGAATTAAAACTACTCGAGATATCAATCAAATCTTCATGCCCGCAATAGTCGTTTTCTCTCCACGCATATCTCACAATCGTTCGAAATTATGATTTTTATTCTACTCGAAACGAGTGCGTTAATATACATAAAAATTATTATAATTATCCATAACTTCTGTATGTTTGAAATTCGACTGTTTCTTGAATGTCAATGAAATTATGAGTGATACTTATGGTTACGAAATACGAACATTACGATAATTGATTTAATGTACCTAATTCTCTGCTCTTAGCTTTGTACTAAAAATTGGACCTGTTTTTTGAGTACCCTGTCTGTTAAAATTGTTATGCTAGTCTCACAATAATAGTTTTGATAATTTTGTTTTCATGTGTACGTGTAGACCTTATGGAGCCTAATATGGTGCATAGAGCAACTGTTGAAATTCCCATAATACTTGATGAAGCCCTCTAATTGGCTTTATATGTACCCCGCTGTTTATATGAATATCTCCTTTTAAATTTTACTGCTAAACTGATTAATTGCCTATTTTCGTGTAGGTTATCCTGATTTTTCTCAAATGAAAATGTTAAGACGAAAATATAAGTCTACTTTCTCTACAAATATTCAGCTTTTTAAAAGTACATATTTTATTAATCTCACAAAGCGCATTTAAAAAGTACCTACAATTTTTTTTTTTTTTGCTGTGGGTCGGAAAAATATTTTCAAGTATAACTTTTTCTTTTGTAGAGTAGTATTTTATTCATTTGTTGACATTATTTCTGAGTATCTAAAAATTCATTGGGGAGGCTTCTGTAAGGTCTTCAGGTACGTATCATAAATTTATATTTGTATTTTTTTAAATTTTATCTTATCGCTAGTTTGTCGTCTACAATTCACTAATTGTAGATTCGGTTTCTTCTAGGTAGACGGGACTGAATTTGTAAAAAAATAAATAAAAATACTCGATTATTATCATGAAAAGATGTGATTGGCGAAATAATAAATGCTTATGCGGTCCCTAAGTTTTAACCATCGATAGAAAAAGTTGCCGGATTCCCGAGTACCGTGTGCAAGTACTCGTCAGATATGAATAAATTCAGTTGCTTGTTCGGGTCGAAATACTCGCTGCGCCAGAAGTTCGGTCAAAAATGCTACAGTCAGCGATACGGCTTCGCGGCTTCTCTGGTCGAGCATTTGGAGGAGACGGAACTGCAGGCCAAATACAAGCCCATAGACAGGCTACCAGTGAAGCCGCCCTTCGTCAAGAACCTGTTCCGCGGCAAATTCGACACCGACTTTCTCGCCTTCCCGGAATTCATGCCGGAGGCGCGCGTCGAACTGCTCGAACGTAACGCCGAGGTCGTCCGCAAGCTGGTCGACGACAACGTGGATCCGGCACGAATCGATGGTAAAGCGGCCGTCCCCGACGAGCTGATCGAGAAGCTCGCCTCGCTCAAGCTGTTCGGCCTGATGGCGCCGCGCTCGGTCGGCGGAGCCGAGTTCACGCACACGGAACGCGCCCGCATCATGGAGATCGTCGGCGAATCTCCGTCCGTCGGCGTGCTACTCTTTCAGAACGAAACGCTCGGCCACAAACTGATAGCCGCGCACGGCGACGACTACCAGAAGGAGAAACTGCTCAAGTCGCTGATTACCGGCAAGAAGTACGCCACGCTGTGCTTCGGCGAGGCGAACTGCGGCTCGGACGCGACGAAATTCGAAACGCAGGCGGTGCGCTCGGGCACCGATTGGCTGCTGCACGGCACGAAGGTGTGGGTGCCGAACGCGGACAATGCCGATCTGTTCATCGTGGTCGCCAAAATACGGCTGACGCACGAAACGCCGCAGAATCCGTACTACGCCGAGGAGGGCGAAGAGCCGTTCACGCCTGAAGACGTGGGCTTCTTTCTGGTGGAGCGGAACGCGGCCAACGTGCGGGTGGGTCCGCGTTACGACACGGTCGGCCTGCGCGGCGTGCCCATGTGCGAGGTGACCTTCGACAACGTCGTCGTGCCCGACGCCATGGTGCTGACCGATTTCTTTCGCGGCTACGACGTCGTCAAACGCATGTTCGCCGAGGACCGCTACGCGATCGGAAGCATAGCGCTGGCGACGCTGAAGCGGGCGCTGAGGGAGGCGGCCGAGTACAGCGTGCAGCGGCGGGTGCGCGACGTCAACCTGTACCAGTACGAATTCGCGCAACGTCGCCTCGGCCGCATGGCGTTGCAGGCGTATGCCATCGAGAGCGTTATCTATTTCACGACCGGCATCATGGACATGTACGAAGGCCAAGACTGCGAGGTGGAGAACGCCATCGCCAAGGTCTTCTGCACGGAGGCGGCTCTGGCGGCCGTCAACGACGCCATGCAGCTGATGGGCGGGCAGGCGTTGCTGGAGGACTCGAGTTTCACGCGCTACCACCGCGATTTGCGGGCGCTCACTCTGTTCGACCACCATAACGACCTGTACCGTGGCTTGATCGCGCTCAACAGTCTGCAGTACATATCGGCGGCGGTCAGCGAAACGATAATGGCGAAACGTAATCCGCTTTTCTACACGATGAAGAACTTCCGCAGCACGTTCACGATGAGATTCATGAAGAACGACGAAGACGACCCGCACCTGTACTTGAGGCTGAAGGACAATCTGCATCCGTCGCTCATGTTCTTGGCCGATCAGCTGGAGGCGTGCGTGTTGCGCTTCGAGCACGCGATCATAAAGACGTTGTCGATGTTGGGGCCGGAGACGGTGCACGATCAGATGTATTTGCGCCGAATCGCCGACTGCGCTTCGCTGCTGTACACGATGACGGCGGTGCTGAGTCGAGCGTCGCGAGCCTACTGCATCGGCTCGGAGAACGCCGACGACGAACTCGTATTGGCCGAAACGTTCGTCCGCGATTCGCACGATTCGTTCAAAGAGTTGGTGAACGGGCTGCACTACGGAGAATACTACGTTACTGACCATAATTTCAAGAGATTGTCACATAGAACGGTCGAATCGAAAAAGTACTTTTTACCCGAACCGTATAAACTTAATTATTAATAAGAACGCGTTCTTGTCTCGAATAGCCCGCGTGTAGGTATTTGTTTTCTTCAATTTTTCAAAATACTATTTGCTATCGTAGAATTTATGTAGATATGCGGTTTTATCTAAGAGCACATATTTGTGTGGTCCAAGGGAGAAAGCGACATCAGGCGAATTTTACATGGGCAAAAAACAAGAAAAAAGTCCGAAGTCGTGGTTTAAAAAAAAAAAACTTTTATAACTGCGACGTGGAGCAGAAAATAGACTTGGCATAATAATAACGAATTGGAGTGGGCATGAAGAGAAAAGGATGAATTGAGCATATTTTACCTAAAAACTGTCTACTTTCGAATTTTAGTGAAAATTCTGAAAAAAACTCACTGTCTTGGTGATCATGTCGATGGTGAAAATATAAAAATAACAGTTTTTCAAACGATCTTTGAGCCGCACTTGATGTTGAGCTCATGATTTGGTAAAACTGACGATAAAATTGAATTCTGCGTGAATTTTTCTCTACAATACACTCGTCTCCTTCCATTTCGAAGTGGTCTCATCCTTTATTCATTTTTTTTTTAGCAATTTGAACTTCTAGTTCGTAGTTGCTTTTTTCAGTGGTCTTATTTTTTCAAGTTACAGGACTCTGGGTAAATTTTTTCGCATTTCTTGGGATAAGTGAGCATGTATTGTTATTCTATGTCTAATTCTTCACTGAATAAGCTAACAATCAATTTTTTTTGTTTTGTTTTATCCTGAGGTTTTTTTCCCCTTTGGACCTCACGTTTGTACGTTGTAACTGAACAACCCCAAGTCGAATATTCCATGGTGACTTGAGAGCTCAGGATCAACCCTCATTTACCGAAAAATTGAGAAAATTTCAAAGATATATTTTGTACATGGTCGTTTTTCATTCAGTTCAACCCTTACCCGCTTTGATTGGTCAAATTTGTTCTCGAAGAGTAGAGTTTGAGCTTGTTAAATAAAATGATTTTTCCTCTCAACCAAGTTTTTGGCAAATGAGACCTGATTCTGAGCCCTTTCGTTTCCTTTTTTTTTCTTCGTTTTTTACATTTTTATTTTCTCATACAAGTGAAACACTAGCGCGGTGGTACGTACATTTGCGTGGGACACGCCTGTTCTACTATTCATAACGTAAAATGTCGACTTGTAAAATGACGTTAGTGAACTCTAGTTCTCAAGTGAAGCAGTGTAAGGCGGACGAGAGAGTACTATTTTCTCATTTCTCGCTCCATATTATACTTTATCAGCCTCCGAAATTTGTGATACTTAGACGTTGAAATCAATGTACACTTGTATATCGTGTGGAAGACAGCGAAAAGCTTCCGATCTAATTGTTGAATTATAATTTCAAAAAACCCGACAGCTTTCTTGAATTATTTACAAACGAAAGTTTGCAGGAAGTATGAAGTATAAGTAATCAACAAAGCTTTTTTCCCATTTTCAATCAAGCTCAACGCAGAGTTGTCACAGCTGTCCCTTGAAGCCTTGACTGATACCAGTTATCATAGATGACGCACTTGCTGTCCTTCCGAGGCTTTTACAAGATTCCCTAATTTAAAATATGCGTGTGTTATGCGAAGTTTGCTTCATTATCTTCATGTCGCCCAAAATACTCTCAACAGGCTCTCTTGTGACATTCCTAACAATTACGTGCTTTTAGCTTCGCACTAAGAGAGAGCGCCACTTACACCTTTTTTAAAATTTTATTCCCGGTTTCATATAAACAGCTTTATCGTTGCTGACGATGCTGTTCCAAAGCACGTTCTAATACTTTTGAAATCTGTAGCTGTGATGCGTTGAATATGGAATGAGCTTTCTCTGAGAAATCAAAGAAAGCTATTCTCCCATCTTCAGTATACGAAATGGTCGGTGTTGACGCGCCGATTTTATCACAGCTGCGACATCATTCACAACTGCAAGCCTTACAGTCTTGCACTTTCTTTCGATAACGGCAAAATCTCTATGCGATTGAGAAAAACTATGGCCGGAAACCAAAAATTTATGATCAATGGTGTCGAACATATCCAACACAGCGATGAGATGAAAGTACAAACAAAGTGGCATTTGGTTTTTTAATTGCCCGGCGCAATTATCGGAGTACAGTCTGAGATGTCGCTTCGTTGTTCTCAATTCACCGGAATTGATTGCTTGTAGTATACAGCTGGCGACCTCATTGAATTAAAAATGTCTTGGGGTCTGTCCGTCAATATTTTCAATGTCCTGCCCTTCCCTCTGAGGAGTAATCCTATGTGACCCATACTATAAATATGTTGTATGAGCTTTGAATAAGAGATTATATTTGAGAAAACTCGAAATGGCCGCCAAAAAAATTTGGTAATTTATTGGCAGTACGAAGGTAAAGTTTATTTTTCACTGCATTTTATTGTTTGTATACCATGTTGACGCATCTACAATATAATGCGGAAAAAGACTACTCACTTTTCGAATGTAATTCGATTCTTCGCCTTTGACGAATCGGCTCTTTTCCCCGCAGTATTTAATAATTCCCTTTCGATCCATGAAAATATGAGTTAGTTTTACTTTAAATGTCGAACATGAGAGCGAGTTCTTTCGTGCGAATAAACTGACGTCCTCTTGTTCCAAAATATATTCGTCTAATGAGACTGGTGATTCCAAATTTCCAGTTGTATTGAATTGCTGGTGGTTAATTATATAAAATTAACATTTCATGTATAGTGATGTGATTTATGAACTGGTACCCTATTACATGCTTCTAGCTTTGCTTTAAGAGAGAGCGCCACTTACACCTTTTTTTAAACAGCTTTATCGTTGCTGACGATGCTGTTCCAAAGTACGCTCCAATACACATACAGTAATAAATGCAGGCAAAAAACTAGTGAAAAATAGAGTTGAAGCATGAGCAAGGATTTTTTGAAACATCTAATGTCCCTCACCACTTTTCCTGATGTTATACGTAAAGATCAGTTGGTTGAATTCAGCTGACCACACGCCTTCGTCTGTGGCCTTGTTCTTTATAGCGTCTATATTGGCTCCTCGCTTCAAAAATATTGCGATGAGAAAGAAGCAGTCTGCCATCCAATTCCTACCATCCCGTTTTGCTATTTCGTTCATGGCTGTAATCATGGACTTGGGGTTGAAACCCTCGTATGCAAAATTCATCATTGTGGTCTTAATGGTGGTCCGGTTCTGTGAATTCGATACAACATAATAGAGAGCAGAGGCAATGTCATTGGTCGAAGTTCCAAAAACATCTGTTAAATCAGTGACCGATTGGAACAAAGCCAAGAACTCCTCAACTGGCTTTCTAGGAATCTGATTTGAACTCATTGTGATGGTCTTCTAATGATTTTAGTAATTTAAGGATTTGTAAATAATGATTATTTCTCGACTTTTTGCAACTCTCGACCACCCACCCCCATGTCATAACCGTGGGGCGACTCGTCGGTATTTTAAAAAAATATTATTTTTTACCGGAGTCTTAATAATTCACTCTTTTTTCAACTGATTGAGATTATCGTTTTTGCAAAATGATCACAAAACCTTTCTCCCGCAATTTAAATTATTTACGTCGAATCTGGGGTAATGGGACAATTTTGTTCTGGATACAGGAATTGGGAATGGCAAAACACTCGTACGTTACGAGATTTCGAGTTTGACCTATAATATTTCTAAAATATGGCACAACTGGATGTATATAAAATAATTCAAAATGTTCATCCATTTATTGTAATGAACAGCGAATGATCTTTTTACACTTCGATGCTGACGATTTTGAAATCTCAGTGAATACACATATATGGACATCAGATTGGGAAATCTTAATTTCACGTATTTTCTCAATCATTTCTGAGGGCAGAGTCAAATCACATTAGCTTCTTTTGTACGAATCATCTACTCGCGACAGAATAAAAGTAGCCACAAAATTAATACGACCTTTATCGCCTGGGTCATAGTTTGGTTCGCCGTTTTCATTCGATAAGTTATCGTAACCGGGGAAGTAAACCAAACATCGGTTGGAGCCATGCATCAGCGGGGGGAAATGTGCCAAAACATGAAAAGTGCTGAACATTGCATGAGCGATATATGGTCTTGGATTTCAAATCCATCAGCAAATATCCATTTTTCTGCATGAGTAACCCACATGAATATGTTATTATTTTATTTCCCTGTGTGTGCGTGCGTGCGTGCGTGCGTGCGTGCGTGCGTGTGTGTGTGTGTGTGTGTGTGTGTGTGTGTGTGTGTGTGTACACACTTACAAACAAAAATAGGTGCGGACTTCTTTATGGATGCACACGGAACACTAGCAGACTCGAAACCTTTAGCAGACGCCCACCATGTCTGCTAAACGTTTTGACCATTTTTCCCACGTCCCCATGGTCTGATTAGGCCAGTAAAATTGTTATATTCATGCGTGTTTCCTTGTTCTTTATGAACCAACAGCTGACGCACAAATGAACTTTGTTGAACAGTTGAACAGAAGACTTGAAAAAGCTATGTTGCCAAATAAATCACTAAAATTCTTATACAAAAACTGAATAATATAATATTCCAGCCTGAGAATAGTTGCCACGACAACGGAGGTCTTCTAGCTCTATTTTCTTTCTTGCATCACCATTCGGGATAGTCATGAATTTTAAAATTTTTGTCTCATTTTCATGAATGTGTAGTTTCAAAATGTCTTCTCAATTTTACAACAGGCTTCTGTGTGCGCGTGTGTAGTGCAAAGAGTGTCTTTACATAATAATTTGAATTCGTACGTCCGGGAATTGAGTCGTAAATAAAAGTTGGGCTGTATATTTCTTGAATTTTTAGGGGGCAGGGTGTTGGGGCTGGTAGCGTGTTGTTGGCTCCGAAGTAGATTTTTTCATCTACTTACTTATTATTATTATTATTTTTCTTTTGTTGTTCTACACTCAGCCATGCTTTCTCCTATTGCTCGTCAACGATGCATACGTTTACTGTTTCGGTTACAGCCCTGTTGCGGAACAAATTGCTGCTTTTTCAGCGCCTAAAAGCGTTAGCTTTTAAAACCTTTCAATGCTTTATTTATCGTTCACGTAGCGGTGCTGCCGCCGGTCTTTATAATTTACGACTGTGTTTTTCCTGTATTTTTTCATCCTTTCTTTTTTTTTTCTTTTTTTTTTGCTCTATCTTTCCCTTCCGTCTCATCGTGATAAGTGAATATAAATTAAATTTTCAAATCGTTTTTATTCCACTTTTTTTCTTCTGTTCACGACTGGCCCTTTTATCCATGTCTTGTGAAATATTTCAAACCTTTTTTTTCCTTCTTTTTTTCTTTTTTGTGAAAGAATGTTCATTCCGACTAATTCCGACTAAAAATGAAAGAGATTTTAAACAAATTTCTGACTCTTGAGTGTGAACCACAGAACAAACCCCACAGTGACAATAGACTGAGGCGAGAGAATGCGTCGAATTAAATAGAAATAAGACAAGTGAGACAGTTATTGTCTGTTCCACTCAATGATAATTGTTATACTCAACTGCAGTGTGATGGTAAGAAGGGATGGAGGAAAGTAATTTTTCATAACTAAATACTACGTAAAAGACTATAATATTATTCATATTACATGGTACGAGTATAATAGCTGATGAAAGTCTAATGCTCTGTTCTGTTTTTGAATGTATTTATGACTGCAAACTTTCATTACTCTCATTTAAGATAAGAGTGTATCTTTCGATACGAATAAGGTTGAACAGAATTACGAACAATAAAAAAATTACGGCAAACGAAGAAAAAAAAAATTGCAAAGTTGAATAGTTAACGAACGTGCGTAAGAATTTACTCTACCTGAGACATATTTCGCCCACAAGGAAGAGTATTCATCTATTTCCGAATGACCGGGTTATTTTTAATTTATCGATGAAATAACAGCTCGAATAATGTGGTTAAAAAACTGACAATTTTTTGCATAAAGTTTTTTTTTTTTTTTTTACCGTTACGTAAATGAGAAGAGAGATGTGCGTTTAATAACTTTTAATTTTCGTTTTATTGTGTGTGTGAAGTTTTCGTGATTGAAACTCCGTATCCCCGTTCGAAATGAGTTCCAGTTCTGACGAAGAGTGCAGCGACTATCCCAGGTACAGAGATCGTCCCGAATGGAAAGATGTCCAGCCGATAACTCAGGACGATGGTGAATACCCTGTGGTTGCTATCGATTATTCCGATCAGTGTAAGACATGATTATTACATAATTACTGGATCGATCCGCGGCATCTCATTGATCATTGTGTAATTGTGTAGATCGCGATGTGTACGATTACTTTCGCGGTATTGTCGCCAGACAAGAAAAATCTGAAAGGGCTCTTCAGTTGTGCACCGATGCGTTGACTTTGAATCCGGCAAATTATACCGTATGGCATTACAGGTGACTGAAACGCCGGTTCCTTCGTGGAGAAAAATTCGATGTCTCCTCATGTTTCTTTCATTTTTTGTAGACGACAAATTTTGAAGCATCTGAATAGTGATTTAGCCAAAGAAATCGAGTATATTTCTGACGTGATCGGTGAACATCCAAAAAATTATCAAGTTTGGTAAGATGAGCTCTTGATTATTTTCGATACGAGTCTCGATAAATCTGCTTAATTGATTGAACTGAATTTAAGGCATCATAGACGAGTTATCGTTGACTGGCATGGTGATGGGTCATTAGAATGTCCATTCACCGAAGAGATGTTACGAGCAGATGCGAAAAATTATCACGTTTGGCAGCATCGGCAGTGGGCGTTATCTAAATTCAAGTAAATTTCTAATCTCCGATTGTTCTCGCTGTATAGCTCCTTGAGAACGTTCAAGAATCAACTTGAATGTTGTACTTCAAATTTGGGAGTATAACTGGAAAGAGAATGCAGTTGGAAAATAGCAGATATGTTGAGTGTTTCTTGTTAACAAAGTGTCCAACTCGTATAATAATACTTCACAGAAGTGGCAGATTCTCATGTCACGTCTCAGTGACTAGCTGAATATCTTGAATTAGAGAATCTGAGGTCATCTCATCACTATTGCCTGCTATTTTGTCTAAGTCTGTTTTTCAATGCAGCAGAACCATCGTTGTTGATGATGCAAATACAAAATTATAAATTCGTTTTTACAACAATTTAGCTCAGGGATACACATATAATTGAGAGCTTCAATAAGTGTAATCACTCCAAATGTCCACCCTTTTATCTGTCTGTATCATTTGCTTAGTACAATATCGTTACATTTATTATAGAATGTTCGATGGCGAGTTGGAGTTCACTGAAAGACTGCTCGAGGATGATGTACGAAATAACTCCGTGTGGAACCACCGATTTTTCGTGTTGAGTTCGACAAAAGAACAATTTTCTAACGTACTTGCCGATCGAGAAATCGATTTCGTCATTACTAAATTACAAATTGCTCTGTATAACGAAAGTGTTTGGAACTATGCGAGAGGGTAACATAATACCATTTTATCAACTTTTGCCCTTGTGTCCGAACGTACGAGTGTATTCTAGACTGGCTGTTTTATTTTTGCAAGAGCAGAATTCTGCTTTACTGCGATTCCGATGGTCCCAAAGCTAAATTGTTGAAATTCTGTAATGACATTTATGGAAAGGGTGATCATGGAGAACATTCGATCTACTTATTCATGTTTTTGGCCGATAACTCTGTAGAAGACATCGAAAACGGCAGCGGTGATACGAATACCAAACTGACCTTAGCAACAAAAGTAAGACTTCTTTTCTATACTAAAAACGGGCCCCTTATCTGTCGGAATAATTATTTTAGAAAAATTATCTCGAAAGCCAATTCTCCCTCATGCTCGTAACTTTACAAAATGAATGCATTTTTCTTTGTCACGTACTGTGGTTCAGGGAGTAACAAGCAATCTGAATTGAGACTTTTCAGTTATGCGTTTTTTCTTTGGTTTCTAAAGTTGTTGAAATGGTGGATGTCTTATTAAATCAATTTTTAAGACATTAAAATTTTACATGAAAATGCTATCAATTTGAAAGATTGAGGGTCTCATTGATGGAAAAATACATTAGAGGCGAGTAATCGAACCTAAATCGATAGTTTCAAGACTGCCACGATCTTGCAAAACTTTTAGATCTTGAAAAATTAGTTCACAATCTCATACTCATTTTTAGATAATGTGGAAATTCAAACTCTTGTGGCATTTTCCTGATAAACTTGAGTCCATCGAAGGTTTTTAGCAGTTTATTTTATTTTTATTTTTTTAAATGAGAAATGAGCAAGTAGAATATCAGTATTGAGAGAGTAATCTTTCAAAATTTTTTGTTTTGCAGTTGTATTCAGAACTCGCCTTGAAATACGATATAATTCGCACTTCATATTGGAATTTTGTTACTCAAGATTTGCGTCGTCGGTTTCCTTCTAGTATGGTAGAATAGAGATTCGATTGCTAAAATTATGAAAAGATTTATATCATCATTCAAGTTCCTGCAAGGAGATATTCATGGTTAAAAAACCAATTCGCAGATCATTTCCCATTCGGAACTTGCGCATGATTTGATTTCAAATAAATCCGTAAACGCTACACCATTTGAATATGTTCTTTTGAATGACTGGTTTTCTTTTTGTATTCTGGCTTCACACATACATACAGCAAATGATTATTTCTAGTTTCATTTTTCGAAAAAAGTTTTTATTCTAGTTGTTTGGATTTTTCAAATATAATTTGAAAAGTGAATTCAAACTATGATGGGCCAACCAGAGGTAAAACCAGCTTTTTTTTAAGGAGGGTAACAAAAAACAAAATCGGCAAAAATGTAAACATCACAAAAATTGATGCTGAAGTCTATTTATTTCTCCTTTTTCGATAATATTCTTATTTTTACTGGTTCTTAGTTGATTTTTGAAAGAAGTTTGTAAGTGGGGCCATCGCCATCCTGTAACTGTACCACTTTCCTTAGTATTATTCCAAATCTCCAACCGTCAGTCTCCCTTGAGTGAAGATATGTCGCCGAGTCTGCCCCGGAAAAATTATACCTGTGTATGTTAGCACCGCTGAGTAGAAATCATGGCTCTCGCATTGTGGACATTGTGTGGGAGGTGAGCGGAAGATATTCTCGCCCAGTGCACGTAATGCGAGAGGGAAAAAGAAGGTCCGAGTGTGTGCTCACGTCACATTCGAACCAACTAACAGGAAACGAATGAAACCGTTTTCATTTAAAACTATCCCTCTTTAAAAGTGAGCAACCTTCACTTTAGTTCGTTGTCAGAGAAATATTTTACATTATTACTATCAATTCTTATTCCTCAAAAAACCGGAGAATGAGGAAAGACAGGCCAAAGCCTGACAAGTTGAAGGTTAAAATTAGCTGTTGAGAAAGTGTTTATTCTCGAGTATTGAAAAAAATTAAATTGTGATTGTTGAAGAATTGTGTAAATATAACACGTCATGAGAAATGAAGAGATTTCATCGAAAGTTGAGAACTGTTCATGATGTATTTTTGCTTTAGCTTTTACTTATACACCAATCATACGAAGAAATGTTATATTTTATCATATTTTCTTCCTGATTAGTTGAAGTATATTATTGTGAATGGTTCCTAAAAAATCAAGTTGATGAGGTGGAAAGCACTTTTTTCTTTCCTGGCTAGTCGGGGATAATTTCCGAAACGGTCAGTTTTGCCTTTATCGTATTTTAAAGCGACGATCGTGTTTTATTTTCCGCCCCTGTTCCTTGCCCTCCCATTTACGACATGTCGGCGTTTATTTGCCTTCATCTCGTTGTCGCTGCAGAGAAAATATATTTGTCGACGAGAACCAATTTGTTAAGCTGGCTATCGGGTAATTTCTGCAGTAAAAGCTCGATCAACAATATTGCTCTTGACGATAGAATCGCGAGGATGGAAAACACGGTGGTCGTGTGCGGGAGGGGGTAAAACGTTGAAAACCATTAGCGCTGGATGGGGGCGAATAAAAATAAGTTATTATCTCCGAGTAAAAATGCCAAAAACTCCCCTTATATAATGATGTACATTTGTCATATGCGAACGTACCTACGCAGAGAGTACGTACACATTATTCGCCAAGAAAGCTGGTATTCGTCTGAAGATCTAATCGGCGAATTTCATTATTCTCAGCGTAGGTCATTCATTGTTTTGCACATTTATGTTTCTTTTGTGATTTGTGGAAATGTTGGAATGCTTTTTTCTGCTGGAATTTATCGCTGCAACTTAGGTATAGGGTCGTTCACGATGTACCTTTGCCTTTGTTTTGTTGCTTCGACTAATCAAATGAAGCAGTTTTATTTTTGATCATTATATTTTATTCTTTATTTACTGGTACTTCAGTAAATGAACCTTTATCAGCGAAATATTCCACTATTGCTACACATAATACCTTTTGCAATCATCATAGCTACCATGGGGGTAATTAGTCTTTGAAGAGATTGTGGAGAGGGTATAGCAAATGGATTTCCGGGAGGTCCATTGTTTGTATCCCAAAATAATATTCCGTTATTTTCTCCCATTATCTTGAGATTCCATTTTCCAAAAAATCTCTAGCGTACCATAGAGATTTACTTTTTTTATATTTTTTATCGAAATACATTATACTCATTGGATCTTTATCCAAATGCTCAACTAAACTTTTGTTTCAATCTTTTTCATACTCTACATCAAATAATTCTTTCATCTGCATTGATATTGCAAACTGTCATTTTATAATACCTCACAAACCACTTAAAAATAAAAATATAAAGGAAACACAATATTTAACGTGGGGAAACCCTACTAGGATAACCTAGCGGGATGAAAACCACACGGTGAGAAGATGTTTATTCTTGATAATATTCATTACACTAATTACTCTCGTTGATACAACTTTCTCTCATGTACATTCTCTTTCTACTACTTACTTAACTCAAGTTAAGTACACACAAAGAGTACATACAATATTTAGTTGTTCACACCCTCAACATGCAACCTCGTCCTATAACAAATTCAAAAGGTTTTAGTACAAAAAAATTTAATCTGTTTGAAATTTTATCTCGTAAAAGTGTATGAGTCTTATTAGGTAAAGCTTTTGTCATGATGTCAGCAAGCTGAGAAGCACTTGGTAACCATTTAACTTTTATTTTATTTTTGGCATGCTTAACGTAGTCTGCATTTTTAGCTAAGCAATGACAATTTTAAGTGGTTGTGCTAAAGAAACACAGTCCACCGTAGCTTTGTTGTCACACGAAACTCTCGTCTAGTATAAATTCTATTAGTCTATTACTTTATGTACTGCCATAAGTTCCATGACGCCTTCTGACATCTGCTTCACAAGTGGACATAGCCACAAAATTTTTTTCATGGCTACGCCATGCTATCGTGTCCCCAAATAACCTAATTATATAGCCACTCGTTGATAAAGATCCTTCACAGTCTGCAAAGCTTGAATCGGTGAAAAGTTCTAAGTCATTTTTCTCTCCACTGTAAATTAATCCTAATTCTCTCGTTGCTTTGCTGTATCAAAATGTCCTTTTTACAGCTATCCAGTCTACTTCTGTAGGTTCGAGTTGTTTTCTGCTGAGAACATTTATTGCATAGCTTGAATCTGGTCGGGTGCCTCCACATAGGTAAAGCATACTTCCTATAGCTTGGGGCTTCTATAATTTTACTCTCGTCACTCTTGAATTTGATCTCATTTCCTCTCGTTACCATAGGGGTGTCATGCATCTTACAGTCACTCATGTTGAATCTTTGAAGTATTTTATCAATGAATTTTGTTTGTGTGATGTTGAAGGTTTTTATATTTCTATCTTGTTTAAGTTCAAGTCCTAAATATTTTGTAGGCTCTCCTAGATCTGTCATTTAAAATTTCTTGTTTAAACTCTCTTTAATTTTGTTCAGTTTGGTTTTACTGTTGCTAGCTATAAGCATATCGTCTACATATAATAACAGTATGGTAAAAAGATTTCCTTCCTTCCTTTTAAATAGACAGGGATGAAATTTTGAGTAGTCATGAATTTGGTGAAAAGTTGGTTCCTTTTTTGTGGACTTATGCATAGACCATATAACACTCGTTGTAATTTGCAAACTTTCTCTCTTTTAAATTTTTTGGAGCATTCTATACCATCAGGTATTTCCATGTAAATTTCTTTTGTTTCTAATTTCCCATTTAAAAATGTAGTCTTAACGTCCATTTGGCTTACTTCTAAATTTAATTTATTGATGATGGCCAAATTTAAAAATACTGTCGGCCTTCTAGCCACTGGTGCGTATGTCTCTCGTAATTCATAATCATTTGTGTCTTTAAACCCTCTTACAACTAACCTAGCCGTTCCTTTCTTTTGTCCCTGGCTCTCTTTTAATTTGAAAATCCATTGTGAGTCTATAACTTTCTTATATTTTGGCCTATCTACATAGTACCAGACTTTATTTTTAGATTGAGGCAATTTATAATTTGTGCAAAATAAAATATTATTTTTTGCATTTACAGTAGTACTGCTTGAACACTTGTGCTTGTTTGTCTGACTTCATGTCAGTTAGTTCAAGCAATGCTAAAAATTTGAGAGGTCTTTCTGAATGAAAACCTTTTGCAAATTTTATTTTTGCATGACGGATTTGGCCATCTTTAGATTCAACCAATTCCGTAATTTTTGCTAGGTTGTAGATGCCAGGTTTGGACTGGGAGTCCAAATGAACAGGTTATCGTCCCGATGTTGCGGAAAATATTTTACAACCTTATAAATTCCGTCGTATCTGTAACGACGATTTCACGTGGTTGAGGATACAAATGATGACAAAGTTATTGGAGTCGAAGTATAGTAGATACTACTTTACTTTGCACGAATTACTCACCTAAATCCCTCTTCGGGCGCATACATCGAACGTTCCCTTAGTTTCCAACTTTGTACCACCCATACTGGCCTTCCATCTTTCCAGTTGGCGGACTCCGCTCCAACATGATCGTTAAAGGGCGCCTGACAATTCAGCGCTAAAGCTCTGTAGAGAAAATTAAAAGAAATATAACGATATCGGTAACTTCAATTTACCAGCCAAAAAAAAAAAAAAAAACCATCAAGTACATAGGTGTTTCGCATTCGAATACGAAAAGCCCTACCTATTAGCTCGAACCAACGTGCGACGCGACGACGTCTGCTTCACGCCCGAGTAATAGAATTCTTCACCGAGGTCTTCTTCATCGGGGTACGTGCTGCTGAATATTAGACTAGCAGCTCCGACTTTTTCTCTGCCCCAAATACCTTGACACAAAGGCCCGTGAACTGTCGATAGGGAAACCTGTATCGAAAACAATATACGCCATCAGCGCCACAAATTATTAGAAAGAAGCTTCGAAGAGTTGAGTGAAAATTTTGGAGAGGAAGTTGAAAATGGGTAAAAACAATAGGAAAAGTACGAAAAAACACATGTTATAAATAAAAAATAGGCGACAAAAAATTTAAAAAAGTTCGTTATAATATAGAAATATGAAATATGAAAGAAATTCACAGTAAAAATATACCTAAATAGGTAGCTTAGGCTAATAATTCAATTTGTCGCAATATATTATATGTTAGAATCTTGTCGTAGAACCGGCTGGACTATTGCTTGATTCACATTCAGAGACTTATATATGCACTATATTTATTATTAATTATAAACAAAAAGTTACTCATCTTTTTACATGCTATTATTCCCAACTTGATAATATAGTTTTCTACCTTTCCTCTTGTTGGAGAGCAAATAAAGAAAAATTCGCCTCACAATTTTTAATAAAAAAGAATGGAAAATACATTTGAAAAAAATGCGCTTAAAAATAAAAGTAAAAAATGCACTTGAAAAAATGAAAGTAACAACTGCAATTAAAAAATACGAAAGAATTAATGCACATTATTAAACAATGCACTTCACTTATTAGAAAAAATATTACTTTTAAAAGAAACAATTTGTAACTAAAAACTACCAAAAGAATAACTGAAGAAAGGCAGTCATGACCGTTGGCGTCTGGATTGACTGCTTCTATTCGACCAAGACCCCATTCACCAATATTTGTTAGGGTCTCATCTTTGACTGCGACAATATCACCAACCTCAAAATTGGGCTGAGTGGAATGCCATTTGGATCGAGTCTGCAACTCGTTGAGATAGTCATTGTACCATGAATGCCAAAAAGACCGGATGGTCTGCTGGTGCATTATCCAACGATTGCGGATGGAGCCAGTGGACTCTAGCTCCAGCTCAGGAACAAGCAGGTGACCACCAGTTAAAAAATGACCTGGCGTCAAAACTGCATCTTCTTGGTCACCATCACGACGGAAGCAGAGTGGCCTAGAGTTTAGTATTGCCTCGATCTCCGTGAACAGAGTCGCATACTCCTCAAAGATACGAGCATGACCTTTGGTAACACAAAGGAGATGTGACTTGGCAGACTTAACAGCTGCTTCCCAAATGCCACCCTGGTGAGGTGTCCTGGGAGGAATGAACTTCCAATTGATTGACTGCGATGCCATAACTTTGGCTGCAGAGACAAATGTTTTAGCATTATCTGAATTGACAACTCCGGGAATACCACGATGACCCATGAACAGTTTGAACGCATCCAAAAAGCGTTCAGTTGTCAAATCAGATGTGAGCTCCAGGTGCACGGCACGAGTTACCATGAAAACAAATACACACAGGTGAGATGAAAAATGAATGGTACTTCTGTGTCGAACACACTTAGTGTCAAATGGCCCACAAAAATCAAGACCAACTGAGCTAAAGGGCCGAGCAATGGAAGTATGTTCTATTGGCTGGGAGCCCATTATCTGTGTGGCTGTACGCCCTTGGAAGCGAGCGCAGATTACACAGCGCCGAAGGATGTGCTTGACAATATTACTGGATCAACCAACCAGCCAAAATTTGTTGGCTAAAAATGATTTCACAAAACCGCGATTGGCATGGAAATACTTGTTGTGGATATGCTCAATAAAGAGTTCCACAAACCAACTGTGGGCCGGCAAAATGATGGGATGTTGCTTCTCAAATAGCAACGCCGGGTTATTTATACACTCAGTAATGCGCAGTAACCCCTTGGCATCAATGAACGGCTGTAATGTGTAGAGGGGGCTATGACGACCAATAGATTCCTCCTTGGAAACAGCAACAAACTCGTTCGGATACGCCAGCTGTTGAGTATAGCAAAGAAGAGCGATAGTAGCTCGATCATACTCAGCGCTTGACAAGGCCTCACCACAAAACGGAAAAGCCAATTTGCGCTTAATGTCGGACTTTGCTTGACTGCGAACATTCTCAGTGAACCGAAGTAACCAGCCAACCACTGCTCGGAGCTGCGAGAATGGAGAGAACCGATCAAATATCGTAGTCGTGTGCACCTTGGTAGTGGCCAAGCACACTTTGGATTGACACATCTTGAGAACACTAGTATTGACATTGGCTGCATCAGACTTCAAACACTCAAAGCCTGCTGGGTTGGCTAGAAACAAAGGTCCTTGCGACCAGAGTGTAGAATTGAGTAACTTCTCAATTGTGATACCTCTTGATGGCAAGTCAGCAGGATTATCATGGGTCCGAATGTATGCCCAATGACTGATAGGTAGAACCGCTTGAATCACACGGACTCGATTGGCCACAAACACTTGCCAATTCTCTGGTGCTTTACTATGCCAACACAGAGTGACCTGTGAATCAGAGAAGCAAAAAACATTCTCTGGGTGGATACCCAAATTTGAAGAAATTCGAGTTATTGATTTTGAAAGCAACTGAGCCGCCATTAACTCGAGACGATGAATAGTTAACGATTTTAACGGTGCCACACGAGTTTTAGTGCACACGATATAAGAGTCACATTGATCCTCAAAATTAACAGTTCTTAAGTACACAACCGCACTATAGGCATTGACACTCGCGTCACAAAACCCGAATAATTCACGACGAACAACACCACTTTGAACCATATATGGACGACGGATTGCAAACTCTTTAACTCGAGGAAGTTCGAACAACAATACACGAAACGGATCACTAATGGACGATGGTACTGGATCATCCCATCCTAACTGCTCCTTCCACAGTGACTGTAGCAAGACCTTGAACCGTACGACAAATGGTGCAAGAAGACCGAGCGGATCAAAGATCTGAGAGGTTAGTGACAGCATAACAAGCTTGGTGAGAATAGTTTCAGCACCGATGGTCTCACCATTGAATTTGATACCCATCACATCCGAATGGGGCATCCAAACAAGTCCAAGTAAGGTGGCCATCTCTGAGTTCTCGAAGAAATGAATGCTCAAAGTTTTGATTAAACTCGAGTCAAGAGTAGCAAGCAATTCTGATGAGTTTGAAATATAGTGACTGTGTTTAATCTATAGACACGGGTGGTCACGCCAAACAATGCGCTGAAGATCTCGATCATCCTTATGGATGGAGACTTGCTGATACATCTTGGCAATGTCTGCTGAAAATGCAACTTTGTGGTCACAGAACTTAACCAAGATGTCAAACAAATCTGGTTGAATTACCGGGCCAACTAGGAGAACATCATTCAGCGATCGTCCATTTGGCACTTTGGCTGAAGCATTGAACACAACTCAAACCCTGGTGGTAGTACTATCAGGCTTAAGTACTGCCAAATGAGGTATATAATAGCATGGCTCGATCTCTAGCTCCTCATCTGGTACCAGCGACATGTGCCCAAGTTCACAATACTCTTGAATGAACTCCACATAATATTTGCGCAATTCAAGATTCTGGTTGCGCTCACTACGATATAATGCACGAACAGCACATGTTTTGGAGCGCCCATTGAGCTGATTGCCCTTCTCATTGGTGGGTTGACAAACCTCGAACCGGCCGTCTTCCAAACGACAATGAGTTTTATTGAAATGATCCACGCAATCCTGACAAGAGGAGAGAGGTTCATCAAAATCTGAAAGCTCCTCTGCACCAACAAACCAGCGCAACTGCCTCTCAATCTCAATTGTGGAGCAAAAACAATAAGAGGTTGCCATACATACTCGGATGTGTGATGAGAAACAAGAAAATAAAATCGGAAGTTGAACAGAGTATAGTGCTCCTGTGCTCCTACTTGCTCTCGTGAAAAAACCTTCTTCGAATATATTTTACTGTGATACTGTCATAGAATACATATACATATATGTTTAGTATACTGGATGAAATAAACTGGGCAGAAAATTCAAAATTGGAAAAAGGAAAATATGGCAGTGAAAGCAAAAAGAGATCTTCGGGTGAAAAATCAAATTTGCGATTTTCAGTGCTTCTTTCAGTGCTTCTCTCCTTTACCATTTTTGATATTTCACCTAGATCCTTTTTTTGATTTTTTTTTTCAATCGTCCATAGCCACTTTTATTCCTTCGTGGTCATTTTTTTTCTTTGATGTTGCAGTATCTACTTTATAAAATTCGAAATGGCATAATAAAACGAAGTTGTTTTCTTCGAGATGGTCCTTTTTCACTTTAATTGGGTTTGGAATGGCGATGTTCTATCCAAATTCTAAATCATATTCGTATCATTCTTAGTCTTACGCAAACGTAAACTTCTTTGTTGCAGCGTATTTATTGTGATGGCGTTTGGAATCTTTGGATTTGATATCTTTTTGATCGTCTTGTACGCTCAAGCTCTTATCTGAATCACCCGCCATGTCTGACTTGGAACCATGGACATGACAACTCTTATTGGTGATCGTATCGCAGCTGTGCAAAACAATCGGCTGGCACAGCATCTCAACGACGTGTCTTCAAATTCTCGTCGACATTTTACATCGATATCTAAAGCAGTTAGGAACAACAGTGCACAATTACAGCGAGCATTACAATCACACGTTACCAGCCCTAGAAGAACTATCTCTCACCCTAAACGATATGGGCATCAACGTCGAGGACCTGAAGGAGTACATCGATTACATTTCACCCATTACTATCAAGGAGAAGGTTCCTAGATACCCGCTGGAAAAGAAATCAAATCTGAATTTCTTGAAGCCTGGTAGTCGTGAAGTGGTGACCAGACTGGTGCACATACACGAACACCTACCAGCCATGCATCCGGAATTATCCGAAGATTACTCCACAGCCACGCCTAGTCAAGATAGTGATTTAAATATCAAAAATTCCTCGTCGCTGCCTAACCTGTCCAATGTGGCTGCCGGCTCCAGTGCAGGCAGTACATACAAAAAGCCCGGCGACGTAGAAATGCCGATGGCCAACAATAAACACGTGCGGCGAATAATATCCAAAGAAATTGGCAGGCCTTTGCGCGAACTTAGTTGCGTCATGATGACGACCTCTGGTTTCTTGTCGCCGGCAAAAGAAGGAAAAGCGCCGGAAGCTCGTGTGCCGAAACCTCTTAGTAACTACACTAATAATATTATCAATAACACCAACAACAACAACAACGTGAGCAACCATAATAACGTCGCTACGATCCAGCAATCGGTGCATGCAACAGCGCTATCCAAAGTGAAAACTGAGAAAAGCGAGCGCAAGAAGCATTCCCATTCGAAATCATCGAAATCGAGTGATCGAAAAATTTGCGAAGACGTCCACCATAATGGTCATACCATCGCAGACGAGTCCAGAGCAAAAAAGCACTCCGCTGTCAATGAGGTGTCCATACAGAAAGCATTCAAAGTGTCGCATAGTAAGTCGAACGAGAACCACAAGTTCGTGCCACGACCGCCTAAACCAGAGAAGGTTGAGATGCCTGCTCCGCTTAGCCCCGTGGAGCCAAAAGTGGCAACGTCCAAGCCAAGGCCCAAGAAAGCGATGAGAGCACCGCCGCCACCTGCTCCCGTAGTCGAGGTATCTGAAATGCACGTCGAGAAATTGCCGACGGAGCCGAATAAATCGAAATTGAATATTTTCAAACGGTTCACAAAGCCGAAAGAGGAACGAGTCGACTTGCCGCCGGCGCTTCCTAAAAACAATCACTGCGACAAAAACGCTCAAATCAACGAGTGCATCGAGGCGGTCGTCAAACGCAGTCGTGAAAAAGGTGAGCCAAATACGCACGTATCTCGCGCAGTCATTGAGCCGCAGCCACCTCTACCGAGCAGCGCCGAGCCAACCCACGAATTTTATCTTCCGCCATCCGCTGGCGCATCTGGGAAGCATTTAATATGCAAGAAGAAGCTGAAAGTACATGATGCCAGACCCAACAATAAGCGCCCGAAGCTGAACCACGAAACGTTGCCACCATCGACATCGCCCCCACCCCCACCACAACCCTGCGTCATTGAAAAAGCTCCCAAGTCGGTCACGGAGCCGGAACCGCCGCCGTATTCGTTTTTCAGGCAGTTGCAGAATACTCCGGGTCTGATGCCGCTTTCACTCTCCTCAAATTTGCTGATACCGCGGTTCACGCCATTCATGAACTTCTCAAAAATCGGCGATCCAAATGGACCACACCCGGAGATGCCTAATTTGCTGTTACCGCCGCCCACTCTGATGCAGCCGTCGTCTGCCAAATCGAACCACAAAAACGCGCCGCCCGCCTCTGTACCTTCGACGTCGAAGAAGGGTGTGCCGGATGAGAAGAAAACGGAGAACAACGTAGCCCCTGTTTTGTCGGACAAGAAGCTGAAGAGGAAACTGAAAAAGGATAAGAAGGAGAAGGAGAAGAAGAAACGCGAGAAGAAGGAACGGCTGGAGAAGAAGGACTTGAAAAAGTTGAAGTTGAAAAAAGAGAAACTGAAGAAGAAACGAAAGTTGGCTGCGGCAGCTGTTGAACAGCAGCAGCGCCAACCTGCCGAGGATACGTCTGTGCCGAAGATCAAGCTGAAGCTGAACAGCGGCAGCTCGCCGCAGCTGTCGCCCAGCGCCGGCACTGGCACTGCCACTAGCGGCGGCACGCAGTCGCCGAAAATCGTGATTATGCCGGTGCTGAAGCCGGCCGAGGAGACGCTGAATGCGGCTGCCAGCGGCGGAGCTGCGGATGCGCAGCCGGCGCACCGGCGCGACGAATGCGAGTTTTCTCCGGAGCTGGCAAAAATCGTGTACATGGCGAAGCCGCCGAAGCAGAAAGGCTCCTCGTCGAAAAGTTCGTCGGCCAACGTGTCGGCGGCCTCGACTAGTGCCGTCGCCCAGCACCTCAACAATCCCCTTAAACCGGAGCCAACAATCGCACCCATAACGCTGCTGAAGAGCGGCAACGAGAAGAACGTCAAGATCAAGAGCAAGCAGTCGAAGGAGAAGAGCAAGAGTAAGAAAAAGAAAGTGGCAGCCGCCACCGCTGCTGCCACAGCCGCACCCGCCAAACCAAAGCCGACCGGATTCTATTACGACGCGGATGGCAAACAGGTGTGGGTGTGCCCGGCGTGCGGCAGCCAGGACGACGGCACTCCGATGATCGGATGCGACGGCGGTTGCAACGCCTGGTACCACTGGGAATGCGTGGGCATCAAATCGCCTCCGAATGCCGCCGATTGGTATTGTAAGTCGTGCGTGAGTTTGTGAAGACGAATTACGAGTACAAATATTTGTCTGTCCGTAGGTGCGTAGTTACGTACCCCAAGACCATTACGAAGCCCTGGCCAGCAAATTTCTTACTATTTGTAAATAAAATCTTGATACACTGGTCGAGTACTTTTTAAAAATGAAGACAAAAATTATTGTAAAGGATCGTATTTTCCTGACTTGAAAAATGTTGAAAATTATTTTACCTGCTTCGCTTCGTAAGATTATCGAGGTAGCTGAGTACACAAAAACTTGCAAAATAAGTGGAAAAAATCCACTCGCATTTCCTTCTTATTCATCGGAGAAACGCTCGGATGCGTAACATAAGAAAGATAGACTGTCATACTCGTAATACGAAACAGTGGGCAACTCGTCGGTTTTCGTAGCTAATTTTGGTTGGTAGTACACCTAACCTAAGATGCGTACTCGTGAGCTTCGTATAGTACCCTTTAGGCTTCCTTTAATATTTGCTTTAGCGCACTGTTTCCGGCTTTGTAAGGTCTGTAAGTAGTTAAGTAAGTATGTAGTTGTACACAAGAATTTCCTCTCTGTTTCACTTTTCTTTCTCTATCGTTATAATCGTCTATTGTAAATACCAAATTGTGGTTTTGTCCCGCATTCATTTTTTAAATCATGTTGAAAATTATGTTACAGTAAGGTCACGATTGTCAAGTCTACTACTATTTACCACGATGTGATATAATATAACAATGTGCGTGTGTTTTGTACAAATCGAATTTTAAACATCCCTTCATTTAATATAATATAGTATTATTGATCGATATTATGTCTTTGTTAAATGAAGAAAAATACATAGTTATATTAAAGAAAACAAGTTTTTACGACTGGCGCTTAGTAATAATTGTATTTTATATTTGTTATTAATTCCATTTTGTTTTTGTGATTATCGATAAAAAAACAAGTTGTTAAAGCTAGAATTTTTTAATTTTTATTTATTTTAAATATTCGAATGTATTTTTGTCGGCTTGATTTTTATATTAATGCGACAATAATATGTTTCGATGGATTTTAAAATTTTATTTTTTAACACGTACATCAGCGCCGTGAGTCAACTTTTTAAGAGGGTTGCTTCGGTAGTTTATTCATTTCTCGAAGTTCAGCTTTTACCAGCCGGTTTTTTTTTTTTTAATTTCAGATTAAACTAAGGTTAAGAATTTGTTATACTTATGGCTAATTTTTTTGTAAATAAATTCGTTTTTCCTCACTTTTTTTTTTTGGAATTGTACTTAACTCGAATTACCGAATGGCGGAGCATAGAAGTTTATTCTTACTTTTTCTCTCGCATAAAGTTTGTCACAAGTGGAGTACACCGTCTATAAAAAGTTAAATTTGAGGTTTTTGGTGCTAACAGTCCTCTACAAACGTATTAAAGTGAAGCAACTCGTGAGAGGAATGGATCTTCCAATCTTATTTTGGCGTAATTGTTCACATGTTTGTCTTGACATTTCAGCTTTGTGAATTTCTGCAGGTCTGTACATTTTTGAGACAGAAGGCTGGCAAGTTTTTGTCGGTAAAGGACATTCAATTTTAACCATAGTATTTTCCAACTTATCTCCTGGTAAAAAAACAGTATCATTGAAGCTCCATAGGGTGTTGAACATGCGTTCACATTCAATTGACGGAAGATGTTCGAGTCTTGAAATTTACAGCCAACAATTTGCGCCTACTTGGTTCGTTTGCTCGATCTGTCTCTACCTTTTTCGTCAATTTTAGTATAAATTTTTCAATGATGGGTTCTATCTTGAATTTGATGTTTGAGATATCAATTTCAGAATCACTAAATGCCCCCCCCCCCTTTACATAATTTGTTGAATGCTAAATATTCAGCTTCCACGAATGATTTTGCTTCTTCTTTTTGGCGCTTAGTTGATCAACCCACAGGGTCTCCAAATGCTTGCACTGAGATACCTGTCGGAGATTGTTCATCTGGGTCACCTATTCCCAATGATGGATCGGAATAACCTACTAAGTTTGATTTAAGCAAAAAACAAATTAATTATGATTTAATTCCTACATATTATTTATTGTCAGATATTTAAATTACTGTGAACGGTATGTATTATAAACAAATGCTCTGATTCTCAGCCACCCTTCATCTGCACACAATGCTGGGAATTTTTTCTTCAGCTTTTCGACTTCGTGTTTCCTAGGGGTGATCTTTTCTTTTATATGTTGTTTAAAAAAAGTCAGTGGTACTTTTTTCTGGGCTGTTTCCCACTTTTTGCGACCAGCTGTATTTACACACGCTATTCGGTGGCGTTTCTACTACACACACACACATTTGTGAAAACCTTGAAGCTTTGTTACAACTATTCAAATTCGTATTTTTATGAAGAAAAAAAAATTAATGAAAAAAAATTGATAGAAAAAAAAAGGAAAAAAATGAAAAGAAAGATAAAATAAATAAATAAATAAATAAATACTTGAATGAATGAATGAATGAATAAATAAATGAATGAATAGAATAAAGTAAAAAATGAAAAAACTGATAATAATAAAGTAAAATAAAATGATACACTTACGAAAATAATTATGGTATGGGAAGGAGAGATAGATTTTGCCAGTCAAAATGGGGTGGAGGCTCAACTTGGATTGCATATCTTCTTATAGTGTTAAGAAAATCATATAATTTCCTTGTTAATTTTCTGACTATGGAACCAATATTTGGCCTTAGGAAGGTTGTTATGTTCGTGAGATGGAAGTATAGAAAAATAAAAACTTGACGCCATTTTTTCTCAAACTCGCGAGTAATGGGTTACTAGAAAATTTACAACCCATGTTTTACACTAACAATAATGCAATTTCAAGCTATAATGTTGGATTCTAAATTTTGCTTTTACAAAGTAATAAGTAGTCGATATCTCCACTCCTTATCTCTGAATTTGGGGACTCGAATCACACTTGAAGTTTTCAGGCCCAAGTAGCATTTTTGTGACTACGGCAAGGCAAAATATCTGAGTTTCGGAGGCCAAATATGCCAGATCTTATGCGATATTTTATGCTTTTATGCGGCGTATATTTTTTCTTCTTGCAAAATATGCGAACAAAGATGCATTTGAAAAGGCACCCAATTCGCAAATTCAACATACGTACAAGTATCATTTTACAGATATTTTCAAGCTTATTTTTATTTTTTGAAGCGATTTCACAAATGTATTAATTAAAGGGTATGATTTATCAGCACGACGAAAATAGGCTAAAATCACGAAAAATTGAACTTTTTAACAGACGCAGACCATAAATTCATTTCCACTAACTTATAAAACTTTCACGGGTTGAAAGAAAAAATGACCTAGATAAAATAATTTCTTACTTGATAAGAATATATCGTACGTGAAAAGAAATAAACTTACATGACAATTAATCTGATGAACAGGAAAAAAATTTATATAACTGGTTATCCGAATATATTGGATAAATCTCGAGCCATGGCGCATTTGGCGTCAAAGTTCAAAACAAAAAAATATTTATCAACAATAGAAAAAATGTAATTTATAATTATAAGCAAAAGCCCCTTTTGCTTTTGTGGGATGCCCTCGTTTGTGTTTTTGACCTAATGGTACAGTCTTAGCTTCTGGTGGCTGAGCAACTGCTTCAGGCGAATTTGCATGCTTGCAGGTGGCATTTTAGAGGAAGTATGGGCAAGTACAGTTGCTCTGTCCCTTGATATCATTTTCATTTATGGTGATGCCATAGTTAAATTCGTGGAAACCGTTAGATGTTTCCTACTCGCTTTTTTTGGCCAAGAATGTAGAAAGTAGTCACTTCTACAGTTATTTACGCCCTTCATGGTTGACGAAGTTTTGAAAAACTGCAAGCAACTCTCAACTGTCCGTTTCAGGAGTTTTTTACTCTTAGTTGTCCCCTGATATGGCACAGTCCATTGTTTGAGTGCAGTATCTGGACATTTGACAAGGGAAGTACCATTTATTGCATCTGGTTTTCTGACTGAAGTCTATTTTATGGCAAGTCCAGAACTCTGTTCAGGAACCGGCCTATTTTCGAGTAGTTTTTTTCCTGTTCTCAGTCACATTTTTATACCGTTAGTTTAACCTAAATTGTCGTGCACGATTAGTTCGTGAAATCCACATATCTGTGATGAAATCATATTAAATTTTCCGAACATACAGAGATTATTTTTACTCGAAAATTTCCCTACAAATCTCCTTTTTTCGTCGTGTCGATACATATGTTTGCGTTAATTAAAAAGAGAAGAAACTTACGCAGCACTGCACCAGTGTTACCCTATTGGTAAAAAAAAGTTCTCTAATAATTTTAGAATCCAATAAAAAAATAATATGTATATGAAAAGATGAAAATGGTGAAATATGCATAAAATCGGGCGAATGGGCCAAATATGCAAAATTTCGGGGGAAAATATGCTTGAAAAAAAGGCGAAAAAAACATTTCCATCAAAATATTATGCAAAATGATATGGAACGCATTTTACTGGTAAATTTTTGTAACAAAAAACTTACTGGCATACACACTTGCAAGAAGAAGAAACCGCAGAAAAAACCGATAAACACTAGTTGCGGTCAGATTCATATGGAAAGTACTAGTCGCGGTTGTGGCCCTGAAGAGTAGGTACAAGTTGCAGTTATACAGGCCAAAAATGAGATGTACGAGTTGCGGTCATGCAATAAATTTTTATTTACAAAAAAAACTTTTCTTTTTTCATGCATTTGGCAGGAATTTGTAGGATAACCCTTTTACAAATTGTAATGGGTCAATTTTTCCGTTGCGGTATTCCGTCATTTTTTGGAGAATAAACGCCTCCTTTGTTATAGACTTCTGGGCACGCAGAATTCTTTGGTCGCTGGTACAGTTCATTTTGGCATACGTACCAGTTTGGATTTCTGTGAGAACTTCAAGAAGTACATAAATATTCGGATGGGCGGAATAGAACATATTATTAAGTTTCGCATCGAAGCTCTTATACACGTTAGTTGTTTGCGTAATTGAGCAACTGAACTCCGCCCAGATGGACGGTGGAAATGTTGAGGAAGGCAGGATATAATTCTCCAACACATAATCAGTAAACTGCACTACTCGATTGTCTGTGGCTGATTGCATTGCAATAATGTCGTCAGTGAAGCAGTCATCAACTTCGCCAGGTGGCAGAAATGGGAGACCAAGTGCCGACCGCAACTAGTTTCCACCTGTGAACGCAAGTAGTACACAGTACTTTTCATACGTGATCGCAGTTAGTATATAGCTGGTGTCAGTTTTTCTCCTCTGACCGCAACTGGTACTCGTATATGGCCGAAAAAACATGCTTTCGCATTTTCTCCCTCCTTGTACTTCTACGTAACACATTTCTCATCCCTGTGGTCAGAGTGAAAAAAAATGTTCGAAAGTGTTTCTTCCCGCGGGGTCGTCTCCTCTTCGGCTCCAAAGTGTGGGATATCAATCATCATGGGGTGTGTGTGTGGGCAAATTTCATTGGCGTCTTTAAAAAAAATATAAATTGAAACGTATCCGTGTTTCAATAGCCCTGTAATGAAGATAAACGTTTTTATTTGTTGTTTAAAATTTGCTACCCCTCCCTGTAGTACGGACGTCTTTTAAAATGCGATTTTATTCGCATGCCCCCCACCCCCACGCCGCCTACCAACAACTATTGAGAATCGCGTGTATGGGTTATAGCACGCGTGCGTCGATTAATTATCAATACACGGTGCATAGAGACAAATTTCTATTTCCACGTCTCTAAAGTAATCACCCTACCAACCGATCCCATTGATTTTGATACAAGATGTTTTTTTTTTTTTGCGGCCTTTGTGCAGTCTTTCTTCTCGAATTACATGATACATTTCCGCAATACAAGCCTCTCTCGAATTGCGGGTTCGCTTTAAAATGTTAAATTACGTTTCCGGTGGTCTAACTTCCGGATTGTTAGAACTATTTTACGATCGCATTCGCAGATTATAACCCCTTTTTTGTGTGTGTGCCCTTTTATTTTGCGCACCTCCTCGATCCTTTCATGCCATCCTTTCATGCCGTTTGGCTACCCTTTCAAGAACGCGAGTACTTCGCGTGTACCGGTAAATGTTTGGGCGTGTGCCTCATTATGTATAATATTTTTGAAAACTGTCGATAATATTTCTGACTGCCGACGAGCGCGATTTATGGAAGTGTGTGCGTAAAATTTGTCTTAGGGCAGTCTGTACATGTACTTCGCATAGTTAACTGTCAGTTGGGACTAAACATTGGTTTGTACTTTGTACCCAACTATATGGGTATGTTCATTTCTAAAGAAAACTCTTCAAGTTACTTTTTCTTATCAATTTAGATAATTTTGTAACAGAAACATATTATGTATCAAAACTTAATTTACTAAACAAAATGTTTGTTACATACTCATTTATATAAAACGATTTAGTTAAAAATGAAAGGAACATTCAACTTGAAAAACAACTTTTTATATTCCTTCTTACGTGCCCTCCTAGGCGTTGTAATAATTTTTGAGTCAGGGGGACCATCGGCTCCGCACTTCGTGGTCCTCCTCTCACTATAATATTTGGTTTATACCATTCTTAGTCATTGTGGCTGAGCTGATTATGGAAAATGTTATTTTATTTTTGCACGCTTTCTTAAATGATAAGAGACATTCATTTTGTGGGCGGCCAACTGTCTGAAACCGCTCCCGAGTTGAGACATTGACTTTTTAAACCTCTTCGTATCATCTGTATTTGCCACACGATTTCTAATACATCCCCCACCGTCAATTGCCTCTACTGTTGTTAATTTAAAATGATGAGGCCCTAGCGCTAGGCATGTATCATCTCTCTGGATACCTCTATTTGCTGGAAAAGCACCTCATCATCAACCTGATCCGCTTAACAGTAAATTGATACTCCTGTAAAACCAAAGACCAACGAGCAACTTGCGGATTAGTGGTACGATTTGGATTTAACTTGGCTCCCTCACTCCTCGGGGGAAAAAAATAATAATTATTATCCATCATTGATAGTAGACATGGCGACCAGCAGTTACACATGGAATCAGCACGTATACATATATCCGATTCTTGGCTGGTTTTTGCTAAAATTAGCAAATAAAAAAGATTTAAAGGCTTGCAGCAATTACTTTTGTTCTGCACCAGCTCTGTTATCATTTTAATTTTTAGATACATTTTTCGGTTTTTGGTTTTTCGCTGAACGCTTGAATTTGTTTCGCGAGGATTGCATCAATGTGGAAAATTGTGATTTCAGTTCAATCAAAATGAATACCGGCACTTTATATGGTGGCGACGATATTGGCGCCTTGGTATTTGACGTTGGAAGCCAGTCTTTACGAGTCGGTTATGCGCAAGAAGATACCCCTAAAGCAGAAATACCTGCTGTTGTCGGTGTTGTAGAAGATGGTAATCAAACAGTCGATGTGAACAGTGGTGCTCTAGATGATGCTAAAAATGGTAACAATATTAATGGAGAAACCAAGTATTACATCGACACGAATGTTCTATGCGTACCAAGAAAAGGGATGAAAGTTGTCAGCTATATGAAAGATGGAATGATCGAAGACTGGGATTTATTTGAAAAGGTTTTAGATTACGCCTATGATAAATGTATTCAATCAGAATCGAAGTACCATCCTGTACTGATGTCCGAGTCACCTTCCAATTTGCGCTCAAAGCGTGAAAAATTGCTGGAATTGATGTTCGAGAAATATAATGTTCCAGCATTCTTTCTTGTAAAAAATGCTGTTCTTTCTGCTTTTGCCAATGGTCGTGTTACCGCTCTAGTTGTCGACAGTGGAGCCACACATACCTCAGCAATTCCAGTTCATGATGGTTACGTTCTCTCGAATGCCATTGTCAAGTCACCACTTGGAGGAGATTATGTTACAATGCAGTGTCGTCAGTACTTACAAGTAAGTCATGTTATTTTTATTTATAATTGTTTTATTCTTGTGTGTCAGGATAGGTTTTGACCAGTTTATCTTAAATTGAGACTGGAGTATCTTCTAGCCTTCTAGTCTTTCTGGTTAAACAATTTCCCTATTTCGAAAATATCTGAAGACGGATATTAGAGAAAAGCTTCTGTCAAACAATAGCATTTTGAGACAGTTTTTTTTTTTCTAAATTATGAAATAATAATATAGAAAATCACCCTCACAATGCCTGTAAGAATGGATCTATTGCTGACTATTCTGAGTTTACGCTATTATATCGTGCACTTTCGTGGTAAATAATTGTAGACAATCATTTTTGTTGTAGGAAAATGATATTGAAATTACTCCTCATTACATGATTGCCGGCAAAGACAGTGTCAAAGAAAAAGAAAAACCCTCATGGGTGAAGAAAAATAATTTACCAGAAGTTACTCAGTCGTGGCATAATTATATGGTGAAAAAAGTTATTCAAGATTTTCAGCAAAGTGTTTTGCAGGTATCAGAAACACCATACGACGAGAAAACCGTTTCAGCACTTCCCACGTCTCATTATGAATTTCCAAATGGATATCATCAAGTAAATGTCTAGCTTTTTATTTTTAAACATTTAGTTATACTGATGCTTTACCCGTGACTGTTAATTTTTTTCATTTCTTAGGATTTTGGATCGGAAAGATTCAAAATTCCTGAGGTATTATTTGACCCCAATGTTGGCCTTGGTGGTTCGATGTTGGGTGTTGGCCATATTGTGACTACAAGTGTTGGTATGTGTGACGTCGATATCAGACCATCACTTTATAACAGTGTTGTCGTTACTGGAGGCAACTCTTTCCTTCAAGTGAGTGATGAATTTTACTGTAAATTAATTCTTGTCGTATCGACTTTTTCGGCTCATAAATTTTAGAGGAAAAATATGAAATCCAGTTCCTACATGCGCCATTGAGTTAACCTTCATTATTATTTTATAGTTGGTAGTGCTAATTTTTATAATTATAGTCTTGGGATTTTTTCTTCAGGGTTTTCCCGAAAGATTGAATCGTGATTTATCGGTTCGTATTCCTGGTAGCATGAGATTGAAAATCATATCGGCGAATGGCTCGGCCGAACGTCGTTTTGGTGCTTGGGTCGGAGGTTCTATTCTCGCATCGATTGGCACGTTTCAGCAAATGTGGATCAGTAGTCAAGAGTATAAAGAAAGTGGTAAAAGTCAAATTGACCGGAAATGCCCTTAAGTTATAAAATAAAATAAAAATCATTGAAAGTCTGAATTTAACTATAAAATAAAATAAAAATCATTAAAAGTCTGAATTTAACTGAGATGAAAAAAAAGTTCAAAAGAAGTTTGAGAAAATTCACGCAATAATCTCTCAACTAGTTTGGTTGTATTTAAAATTGGAACATAAATTTATTCAAAAACTGGAACATGTTCCGTTGAATGATTAATTTTCAAAGTATCATTTTAGGGAGTAAGCTCTTCCTTGTAAATACACATATAATGAAGTGTTTTTCAGTTTTTTCTGTACTTGAATAAATACAACATTCATAAAAATAATGCTTTTATTTAGTATCTTTAATCGTTGTATTTTATTGGATTGTTGTTTTTGACCAATTGTAATGCAAATAATTTTCAGTTCCTCAATTTTGAATATTATAGACCTAGGTCTTATCTGCTGGAAGAATTTTAAGGGTGCGATTTTAGCTGACAATGAAAAAGGGCATCAGCACGATGACAGAAGGTGACTTCCACGATGGAAAATTATTTCCACGACTACATTGTCAATTCCCGACAGTAAAAGGTGTACCCTGACCAAACAATTTTTCAAACAACGAAATAATATATTACACGATAAATGAAAAAACTCACAACGTAAAAATACTTCAAACTGCGACATAAACCAATGAACGACAACTTTTTCAGGTGGAAAAGTGACATTCAAGCGACAAAATTAAATGTTAAAAAAATGTTAAATAGTATTAAAAAACGACGTATGCATATAAAATTAAAAGTAAACCTCGACTGCCTCTTCAACTGTCAGATCGATTACTTCTATATTTTCTTCATCTTCACTCAGATTGATTATTTCGTTTTCTTCGATTGGAGGTTGGTTTTCTATTTCTTCTATGCCAATCGTTTGAGTAGACTTATTCACATGATCTTTGAGTAATTCGCTTTGCGGTGCCTCCTCTAATTCCGGCATACAGTGGCCAACACGTCCTTTGAGAAGGGTTTTGAGATTGCCCATCCTTGTTGCGTATCTGATTAGTTTTTTATTAATGTCAGATATTACTTGAGAACCTCTCTGCATCTCTCTTATCCAGTGTTTGGTAATGGCTTCCTCCAATATAAGATGTTCAAGCTGTCTTAACTTTCCTCTATTCGATAATTGCGCCACATAATCAGCCATATCTTTGGATCCTATGGGATCTGTTCTCTCAACGAGGAATGGATACCTTGGATCAAAGTCCATATTAACGTGCAATCTTATCCGCTCTGGAACAGAAACTTATTAATTCAATAAAATCCGGAGTGAGTTTGTTACTGCACAAGTAGTGCACTTTATTTTAACCGCTTCCGCCGAGTAAACAATACTCAGTAGTTACTCGTATTTGTAAATTATTATTCTAAAAATGTTTGGCAAACTCGTTGAAAAAATATTTGAAATCCTACGAGTTATATGAGTAAAATCCTGTTCGGCGAGAAGGATTGATTCGTCTGTGGCTGGTTTCCAACACTGTACGGAGAATGTTGTATAGAAATTCATAAGGAATGTTTGCCACTGGTACACGTCAAATAAACGTGTCATCCGGCAAACCTGGCGTGGACCTAGTTTCAGATAAATTTGATTATCTGTATTCGGCGGCGAAATGGTTGATTCCAAGTGGTAGTAACCGTTTCAAAGCTTTCTAACACATAATCTACATAAAAGAATTGAAAAAGAAAAACCCAGACAGTCATACAAGCCCACAACTAAAAAAATCCAAAATATCAAATATCAAAAAAATTCTCACCTAACCTTGGATATTCCAGGGATAATTTCAGGAGTGAGGTGATGCATTCTGTCAGCAGGGTCTACATCATCATAGCGGACAAGCTGGAGATCAGGTTCCTGCTGGACAAGTTACTGGTCTTGGTCCGGTGAAATGTATATTGTAAAAAAAAACCGATAAATTTTACAATATAAAATTTTTTACATAAAATAAGAAGAAAAGCAAATAAGTTATCGAATAAAGATGAAGAAAGTGTTACCATTATCGGAATCCGTTGAATTTTGAGTCGATGTGGCAAGCGGTTGAAACTCACAAGTGTCAGAGGTTGAAGCCTCGTGCGACATGTTAGTTTTGAAGCGCTTCGGTGGTGTTTCTCTGTTAACAGAAAAAAATTATAATATTTTGAAATATTGTATGGAGATACAGAAATTCAGGAAAATGTGACGAATGATGAACTATTTACATTTTATTATTATCAGCCTTGGAGTCATTGAAACGTGAGCACTAGAAATTGACAGAAGTGTCTGGATGCAGCTTGAGGGCTTTGACCATATCTTGTTTAATATATGAATAGGTACTACCCGGGTCTAAAAGACCTCTAATTTTGAGTGACGTTGAGTTATTTGCAATTTTGCTAAGAAAATTTTGAAGAAAGGATGCAGAGTATGTTTTAATACAAACGTATTTCTAACGTATTTCTGAAGTGTAAACAAACAGAAAGGGGACGCGCGAGATGCACAATTGTATTTCAGGTACTGCCACAAATAAAAATAACGAGAACGGAACGTTTCTATGCCTCCAGTGTTCCCTCTTAAGCTAGAAAAATAAGACGATGAGTATGTACCTGTTTTTCGGGGCACCGCACACAATATGCAATTATGCGACCCCTGGCAGTACTTACTGGTCGCTTGCTGGAACCTGCAATTGGAACTGTCGTGATTTCTTTTGAGACAGTTATACTGCATCGTATCTTTGCGTGGTGTGATAGTGCTGTAGCGCTGGCTAATTGATGTCTTGTGCCAACTACTACAAAAGATACATCTCGTATCTTCAATCTTTCGTTTTTGGGCAGTGGCTTGGAAGGTACCACTTCCTTGTTTCGCTTTGACCGTTGACGTCGCGTCGTAGAAGTCATGAAAAACATGATGGATTCTTTCGATTAATTTTTTCATGTCGCACCCGCTAACAAAATTCCTAATTCAGTAGAAATTTTGTGTAAAGTGGAAGTGCACAAAAATATGTGGAAGAGATTGTAAAATTTGATAAATAATTTGGTACATAAATACAAATCATTGTACAAACAAATTGTTGGAATGGAAATGATTCACTTCTGAATATTAGCTTCACTTGAGGGTAAATGAACAAATCATCAAATAAATCGGCTCACGTGGGAGAGAGTTGAAAATTGATGGCATTTTGTATACGGCTTGGCTCCTAGCATGGTAGCCCCTCTGTCCATTCAGGTTTAGGTACCTTGGGGGGAAAGCTAAAGATCTAGTGATGCTCTTTTTCCAATTCCATCAAACAGTTTTGCTTTTTTTTTTTTGACAAACATGCAAGTTATAGATTTATATAATTTTTATATTTCTAATTTGTTTGCGTTTTTGAAAACGTCCTTAGAGCTGTGTCTTTTTGGCAGGTGCAGAATATATTGTAGGATACATTTTTGAGAAACTTTCAGCTCTTTCAAGTGACGTGATCCACCCCAGTGGATGACTCCATAATGTTAATACGGACTCGTACAAGGAGGTGTAAATGTCTAACAAATGCGTTGTTGTAAAGTATTCGCGAAGGTGGTAAAAGAGGTAATTTAGTTTGGATAATTTTGATTTGCGTTACTTAAAATAATACTCTCATTTTAAACGTATATCTAAAACGAACCCCAGTTATTTGACTTATTTTTTCTTTCCATACTTGGGCAGCTGCACTCCGTTTCCTTGCTACACCTTTCAGCGTGAACTTTTAGGACTTCTTTATTCTCATCAAATATTCCATTCTATAGTCAAAATTTACAAAATTGCATTTATCTGCGGCAATTTTCCACTTGCGTCCCAAACATACCATTTTAACACAGTTGCGTCCGATGAAAGAGGGGATATATAGTTCAATTACGTCCGATGAAAAAGCTAATAAATGGTAGAATTGCGTCCGATGAAAAAGCAAATAAATGGTCGAATTTCGTCCAAAGACAAAAATGAAAAAAGATGTAATTGACAGTGTAAAAAAATAAAACATAAAATATTGCGAGAACCTAAAATTTTTTTTTGGGCTGGAATTTTTGGGCCAGCGCCTTGACAAATGCGTAACGATTGATGACACCTTCGTCCAACTTCTTCATTTCATCTGCTATCACTTTCTGCCTTGGGTGTACAGTAACCTTTGGCGGGTTCTGCATCTTGAGATACGAGAGGTTCTGTATTTCCATTAACACGTCCACCAAACTAAAAATGTGAGGATGAGCATGGTAGAACGGCTCAATGAATAGCGGACGGAACTCGTACATGTTGAACAAGTTTGTGCCGGACGGAATCGACACATCTTCTTTTCATTTAGACTCGGACGCAATGCAGACATCTAAATTTTGCCGCGGACGCAACTGGGCATTATCTGCATTTAATTTCAATTTATTTTTTTCAAACTAGTTTATCAAAATTTTTATATCATGTTTATAGCTCCTTACAACAGTGACGTAGCCAATGATAGTGGTGGCAAATAAGATTCCAGGGGGGGGGGGCAGTTGATGTTAAACCCCCTTATTTACCATTTCTTTTCGAAGTATAGGAGGGTGAGGGGGGTGTTCTAGGAGTACTCCACCTCAAAAATTGTGAAATTGTTTGAAACAAATTTTTTTATGAAAATATTTTCCAAGAATTATTTTTAGAAGGCTACTTATTTTTTGCACCTGTTTATTTTTATGTCACATAACAGTCATACAAATTTTTGGACCTTGTGTAAATTTTTATATAATCATCTCATGAAATTGAGAAAAAGTAGCCTACTGGTGTTTCTTTGTTTTAAATTCATTCAAAAAATAAATAATACAAGTATAATTCATACAAATATATGTACGAGTTGCGTTTATCAGTACAAATTACATAACTTGGTCAATCTATTAAAATCTGTAACAAGAATATCGAAAGCAAAAATTGTTTGAAAATTGAAAACGTAAAAAAGTTTTTTTCATGAGAAAATTAATTTATTGAAGCCTTCGCATATGAGTGTTGAATTCTCTCAAGAGCTGTTCATTGCTGATATTTTCTTGTGTTTTTTTTTTTTTCCACGCGAGTACTGTAAAATTGCTCTCTCTCTCTCTCGATTAAATTTCATGTGTCTGAAAGATGCCTCACACATGGCTGAACCGCAACCGAAAGTTGCAATGGCTGCCATCATTTCATAGGTTTCACGAAATGTTATTCTTTGTTGATACAATTCCATGAAAAAGTCTTCTTTTCTGGGTCACAAATTACTATTTTTTAGTATTTTAAAATCAAAAGAATTAGACTTATTAGCCTTTATTCAATATAATATTTGAAGATTTCACAAATATTTCTATGTACCCATAGAGTCTGATCAACCGATTTCCCTTTCCAGAACCCATGCAGTGGCTGCCCAAAAAATCCCTTACCTTCGAGGTACACAGCTATTTTCTTTTTGACACAAATTTCTTTAATCTTGGGTACCGTAGGAATCAGGGAAATGGGACGATAGTTTGTTATCTCGCTTTTTGGAACTTTCGTTTTCGAAGAGATATGAAAATTGCCCTTTCAAGGGCTTGGGGAAAGATATCCTTCTTCGAAGATTTGTTTATTGCATTGACTAGTGTGAGTACCATCTCGAGTAGTTTCTTTATCAAGTTATTTGAAAAATCGTCGTATTAAATCCTGTTGCATTTGATCTTCTCAGTTCTAAGATAGCTCATTCAATATCCGAACAAGTTACCTCTAATATTCGTCAGAGTGTTTTTCATCCTCTAAGCGTTCACTCCAATATTGCATTCACCACACCCACTTCCCACATCGCCGATGATTCTACAGATGCAGCTTTCAAAGTAATTATTGCAAGTATCCGCTATTAGTTTCAGCCGATCCTCAGCGCTTACCAATGCACCGCATTATACCTCACCTTCGCAACTTCACTTTCCTTCTGCCTTTGCGCACCTTTTCGTCGTTGACTATTTTCCAGTACTTTGTAGGCTCAGGTTTGGCATTATCTAGTAACTTGCTATTGTGTTGATGTTTTGCCTGCCTCATCGCTTGCTGAAATAACTTTGATTTTACTTTGAAATCGAAATTATTATTCCTCCGGTACGCTTTATAATATGCCTTCACTTTCTCCTTCACTCGCGTTGCAAGCTCGGTGTTGGCCGAAGGTGTCTTTAAGTGTGAATTTCCCACCATTGCTGTCACTCCAATTTCATCATAAACTGCACTAGTAGATTCTCTTTTAGCAGACTCACTCAACTCATAACTCTTATTTTCAATGAAAATTAAGGAAATTTCGACAATATTTACGAAAATACTCGTACCTGACAATAACAGTTTAGTGAAAAATACCTATTCAAAATGGTGTCCCCCTCTCTTCTGTACACATTTCACAACGCCGCAAACGTTCTGGTTACTGATCAATCGCAAGTGGAAGTTCATGCGCCGATTTCACAATACTGTCCTTCAATAACTGCAGATTTCAGTGAGTACGAGCACAGGCACGTTCCTTCGACTTAGTCAAAAATGAATAATCCAAAAGATTGAGATGTGGGCTGCCAGATGGCCAGTCATTTGTCACTTGACCAGGTTTGGATCTTCTGAGCCTTATGGGCCGGGGGCTGAATCTTGTTGAATGTACCCAGTATCAGTGTCCTCGAACAATGTATGATTTAGAGGCTCCACCGCATACTTCTAAATGAATTAATTACTCTGTCTGCTACTCCTCAAGTGTTAGATACTTTCGTAGTCGAGTAACAATTTTTGATGCCGTATTTGTATTATCCTGTGATTTGTGATCATTGGTGTAAATCATCATATTTCTGTATCTTCAGTATTCCTTTCGTTTGAAGCTTGCTACAAATTCATCTTCTCTTATTCTGTTACTGGTATTAGTTATCGAGGAAATTTTTACTATCCAAGATTTTGGACATTTCTTTGGGACATCATTATTATTTTGAATCATCCATTTGTATTGTTTCTGTATTGGTTGTAACTTCGTTCTGCATCGGAAATTGTAGATTTTTGTGAAAACCTGTATCTCTGTAGCGAAATTTCACAACTATGGGAAATATGAAGACTACGATGTGCTAATTCTATCGGAACAACTACTTGAGTATTATCAGCATTCATTAATTTCTGTTAGTTTACTCATTGGTTTATTTTCGTTCAAAAGTTATTTATCACTTGAAAACTGGAACTTTGAAAATAGTTTTTTAGTAGTTTCTTGTATAATTAAGACAATTATGAAGAAATCATTGAAACGGGGGAGCAAATTTTCATTATGTACTTGAGTTAGTTACTCACTGTGTGTTCATTCGTAGGTTTCGTTTTACTAAAAAGTAGATGGTACCGAGATTATTTTGAAAATTGGTCAAAGAAAATGGTTGTGTCTTGGACGATACTGTGTTGTAAATTAATAGTTAGAATTTTTCAACAATTTTTTATTAGCAATTCGACTTTTAATTTCATGTGGGTGATTCTACAATAATGTTGGATTTTCAGAAATAAAATCAGCAAAAATTTTTTTACCGCCATTTTGCATTTTTTCCTCAGAAATATCAGTGTATTAACCCACAAATTATATCACTAACATTCAGCATGATGGAAAAAAACCCATTGAAAATAAGTTTAAAAATTTCAGTGTTATTGATCGTAATAAATAGCCGTTTGGACAGGTCGGAAGACACAATAATCACACAAATGACTCATATCTAACTGTTCATTGCGTAGCTTAGAGCATTTGAAAACTTTTGGCACCTCGGTGTGATTATTGTTTATGATCCCCGCTGCAAATCTGTGAGGGGTTTTGGCCTTTTCCATTTTAAAGGCTGTTTGAAAGCATTTTACTGTAGTCAGGTCCGAAGACATTGTGATTGAATTTTTTGATTTTTTGCCCGAAATGTGTATATAGACCTTCAATTATTGAAAACACAGGCATGGTACTCATTGTTAATGAGTTGATAACGCACAATCTTGGCCATTTTTTGGATCCTCAACTTTATTATAAAACTCTTTCGACTGATTGAAAATGAAACAGGCCCGAAGATAGAGAAGTGGGTTACAGTTTTCAAAGATGACTACCACCTCATCTCAAAGAAGTGTAGCTAATTTCAATTCAGTGGATGTGTTCTCTATAGCGTTTAAAATAATATCCCTGCACCAGTTTAGCCTTAAGTACCTTGAGAAAGCTTGCAGAGCTGAGCATTGAAAACATAGTCTGGGGCAAACAGGTCCGAAGACAGGTTGATCATTTAAAATAGTTTTTACGCCTGTAGGAAGAGGTTCGGAATACTCCTCTGATATGTAGATCATCAAGTAGAACCATAGTGATACTCTATAATATGGGGGGGGGGGGGGTAACAAAGATACTATAACTTTTTCGGTTGACGAGATATTACATTTATTTAGCCGGGACAAGAAAACCAACATGCTTGTAGAATCACCCATTTATAATTTCTGTGGTTGAATGCCAGTATATTTGTATGTTTTTCACCCTTAGACATGGCCAATCATTATGATATCCCCAGCTGGGCTGGTAAGCCACCCACTGGACTTCATTTGGACGTGCTAAAAGGCGATAGACTGGTGCAGAAGTTGATGCTCGACCAAAAAAAATGCTACTTGTTTGGACGCAACCAAGAAATGTGCGATTTCAGCATCGACCACCAATCCTGTTCTCGCGTTCACGCAGCTTTCATTTACCATAAATTCTTAGAGAAAGGATTTCTCGTCGATCTGGGCAGCACTCACGGAACGTTTATCGGTCAGATTAGAATAGAGGCTCATAAACCAACTCTTTTAAATGTTGACAGCCAGTTTCACTTCGGACACTCGACTCGAGTGTACGTACTTCGTGCTCGTCCACAAATTCCAAACATCCCGATTATGGAGGAGTTTGAAAATAATGACGAGGGTATCGACAACGATAACGTTAAAATGGAAAATGAACTGGCTTTAGATAATATTACTGAATATAATACGGCTCAAAATCGCAGGATCACTTTAATCGGCATTACCGATAGGAACGATTTTCCTAGATCCGATCTGAAACGGAAAAAACATTCGGTCTCGTTCAATGAGGAAGAAGAAATAATCAATCCGGAAGATATAGACCCCTCTGTGGGACGTTTCAGAAACCTGGTTCATACGACTGTTATTCCGGCTAAACGACCGAGGCAGTATTTAGAAGAAGCGGACGAATATCAGCAAAAGCTGAAAGAGAATCCGGCTAAAGGACCGTATCAGCCAAAATACCATAAAGACCTATACTATGATATTCCGGGACTGCATTACGAGAATGAGGAAAGCCATCCGTCAAAGGCAGACGAAGGCTTCCCCTCGCACTCGTTGAGCATCGTTGCTAAACTCGGCCTCTCGCTGCCAAACCCAGCTCCGGATGTGGATTTAGACGAAGACTTCCCGCTGCCCCAAGAGAAAGTGACACCTGCCAAGGTAGATTCGGAGCCAAAGAAGAAGAAATACGCCAAAGAAGCGTGGCCAGGGAAGAAACCATCCGGATCGTCCATGTTGGTTTGATTATCAAAGAACTTACGTATTTCTTGGTTTACCACTGCGATTCTTAATGGTTATAGAATGATGAGAACTTCATTTCTAAGTTTTTTAGACACATGTGACGTGTGTCAGGAAAATATATACCAGATCTTTAAGACACAAGTCTTCCTGGTGACAAATTCATATCTGAATTACTTTTCCAGCGATTCATCATGATTTCAATTTTTTTGTTTTTATTATTTTTAATTTTTTCAATAACATCTAATGAAAAATCTGACCATTATCCGTCAAAATTAGCCAAAAAATTTTGAAATCTACATTTTTGGTGCTTGCATGGGTACATTTTCTTGTAGCACGTCATATTTCTGAAAACTCCTATGTAAGCCAACGTACGTCTATTATTTAAGAAATTTTCTCTTTGCTGTCGTTTTGTGTTACGAGCTCGAAGAGTTGAATAGTCGTGTTCCTGCTATAAAATGTATTTAACTCCTTGGATTTTGATCTTGCTACACTACTACAACGTGTTGTTTTATTTCAACATGTAATTATTATATTAAAGAAAAAAAGTTTTTATATCACTTTGAAAATTCAAAGTTAAGTATGTACATGAAAAGTGGAAAATGAAAAATATATTTTGTAAAAAAAAAAAATCAATTCTTGGCCTTTAGTCCAGTCAAATGAGCGAAAAAACAATGTTAGAAGAAACAAATGTGAGATCATATTATGTAGCGACAGGGGGTTCAGTGCTTGGCGGTGGTCGTGGAGGAGTAAGAGGATGACATGGAAGGAGAGCGGTGGATGATGCTCCAAAGTAAATTTGAAAATGTAAATCATTGGTTGAATCAAGGAATTCAATTGAAAAATTATCGTTATTTATGGATTGAATGATCTTACAAATTATGTTTTTAAACGCCGTATGGTAATTCCGATTGTTAGTTTTCACATATGGTCAATGGGATTCAAAAAGGAGGGTAGGTAATTCTGGAACCGATAAATAATTGGACCCAGCAATTGCCCATGTAGAAGACAGTTGACAATCGAAGAAAAAGTTCAAATTTCTAAAATCAGTGTATCCCATCATTTGCCAAGACAGACTGGATACACGAAGTTCGCGTATAAATTTACTGTTACTATCGATGTACAAAATTGTCTGCTTTAATATACATTTTCCAGACATTATCTGTGAAAGTTTTTACCAATTCGCTTATATCGGATAATTCATATTGATTACATATTATCTTGGTTCTTATCGTGCGGGTATAGTGGAGTAGTTGAAATTGAGATTGTAAGTTCGTATGTTGCTCAGAATGGCAAATGTGATCATGGTTGTAAGACTATTAAAAACAAATGAGGAGGAATAATAAATCAATGATGAGATGAATAATGAAACGAAAAAACAAACAAATATAAATAAAAAATGTAGACATTAAGCGCCCCCCATTTGAGAATACCCCAAAGTTGTATCTACACAGAGATCTAAATATTCATTATTATGTATTCTCATAGATGCTTGTTTCTTGAAAGTGGGTATGTTGTGATCAAACTCGTGAGGTATATTTTTGTACCGATGATATTCATGCATGGTATTTAATATAGTCAAGTTAGAGTAGAAACATTTTTGGCAGAATTTGTAGATAGCGTCAAAGGGTTCTTATGATTCTTCAAATATATGTAAACAATTGAATACTACTTTATAATCTACTAGTCCATGCTTCGGTGCGCATGACGCGCAGACATGTAGACCCTCCACTACAAAATATCGTGTGTCAACAAATGCTTCTGAATGGTATTTAGGGTGGAAATACCAATCTACTAATGTTTGTATTTCGTAGGGAGTCGATGTCACCAAATAGTAATATTCCAGCTTGCTGAGTTTTTTTCTCTCTAGCAGAGGCCGGAGATAGTTTTCGGTTTGGAAATAAGTCGAAAAAATAGTCCTGTCGTTCAATCTCTCCATCCACTCCATGAACTCTGGACGAAAAATAAATTTCTGATCTTCCATTCGATGCTCCCGTATGTCATTAACTAATAATTTGGGAAGTGGAATTTCCCGAATTTCCTCCTCTTCACAAAATTGCAAGGTCTATAATCAAATTAAAAATGGGAATAAATATAGTTTTTGCAGAAAAAATAATTAGAAAAGGTGATCACAAACACTTACCGGGTTGGGGGCAGGGGTGGGACATGTTGCAACCTGATAAAATTCTCTTCGTATACATACCTTTACATAATGGACTAGAGTTATATAATTTCGATACTAGCTCAACTCACTTTGTTTCCAAGCTTTTTTTCCAATTCTTTGTTTCTTTCCGTTAACTTTTCACCTCCTGGAAGAAAATGATGAACGTATAAAATATTATCAAATAGCTTTGTTTGTGGTTTTCCTGGCAGTTTGCATTTGTAGAAGATGAATGACAAATCTTCACACTGTTTTAAATATATATTTTGATTCTTCGTTGCTGGGGAGGAGGAAAATTTTTAAAATTTCGTATTTTTTAGTACTTCTGAGTAAACGTACAAAGGCTGCATTCTCGCGTCAGAGGTTTAGCATCTGTAAAATATGTGAAACCGAATATTTAGTAGAATGTTGAAAATTAAGGAATGAGACAAGTGTCAAGAATGGTCAACCATATATTATACATACCTAATTGTTTTTAGCGTGTCTCATCCCTTTCCTCAAACCTCCTCTCAGAAGTCTACATCTATGCAGCATATTTTGTATTTCTCCATACTTTGGAGTTTTGACCTATGTACACTTTTCATTTATTATAATTTCCTAAAACTACTTTCTACGCACCACTTTTCCAGATCCTATATCAAGTCAATTATGCACCCTTTTTTCGTATCTTTTAATTAAATGAAGATTCTTCATTATTCTTCATTGTCTTTTCTAACTTCTAATTAGCCATTTAATATATTTACCTATATAAGGAGAATGCAAATTCAGGTGTATGAGATATTATGATAATCGGCTATCAATTTTATTAACATCATTATCAATTTCAGTATTACCGTGCCCACAATTGGACCCACAGTTATTAAAATTACCACTATAATTACCACGATGGTTATTCAAATTATTTTGCCAATTACCAAAATTACTGTGGTGATTACCCCTAGAATTCGAATTACAATTGCACCCATACTATGTGCACATTTCATTTATTATTATTTCCTAACACAAACTATCTCCTCTTGACATGGTATCTTGATTTTTGAATTTAATGTACGAAGGTCCTTCCAAATTTCTCAACATACACTTTTCGTATTTCTCGACTGAATGCATTGCTGGCTGTATCTAACTGTGGATGCTTTGCCACTTATAAATTCTTACTGTGCAGTACGGTGTACCTGTGAGGTTTCCCAAGGAAAATGAAAAAAAAAAATTATATTAAGTAGGGTATGATTTTTCAGCCCGACAAAAAGGGTGATTTAAACGACAAAAAGTGAATGAATACCGACAAATAAATGGTTTCAACGCACTTTTCAGAATCTAACGACAAAAAATGGTGTTGAACGCAGGCCCGTAGCTAGAGTAGTTTTCGAAGGGGGGCAAATGACATCATAGGAGGGGCAATAAAAAATGGACAAACTCATTCAGAACAATTTGCATTCGTAAAAATTGTTTATTAAAAGAAAATCTGAAAATGATTGAAACTGAAACAGCGTAAAAAATAAAAATTATAAATTCATAACCTAATACAACTGTAATTTTCGGTTTTTGCGGGAATTAAAGATTTTTAAAAAGCTATCTACATCAATTTTGTTCAACCGTTGTTTCTCAAAAGGAATAATAGTGAGATTACAGGAACGACCAAACAGCATCGATGATCTGTATGGTGTAATAATACGGTTCATAGTACTAAATGTAGCTTCACATGTAGCCGAACTACATGAGAAGGTAGCAGCCGTTGCGAACAAATTGTATGTTTTTTTAAAAGCATTTTTTAAGGAGAACAACGTTATAAAATAGTCCTTTTGTTCGATTTTATTTTCTATGAAATAATTCTTAACGCAAATTATTTCTTCGTTTGATGGAATTACATTGACAATATTAGGATGAATGTTTATAAAATTGGCAAGTTCGTCTATATTTTCGAAACTAAAATTAAACACTTTATCAATAACATCAAATAAGGAGCAATTATCGAAAAAGCGAGTGTCAAATAACTGTAATACCAAATCTAAAATTTCGAAGTATAATTGTTTACATTCAACTTGGTGTATACCTGAACTTTCAGTCACAACGTAATCTACTAAGTGCACATTTGCTTTAATTTTTCGTTTGCTACCACGAGTATTGTCAGCGCTATTGAAAGAAGCATCTTGGGCATCTGGTAATAAATCACAACACTCCCTCAAAACGTCGTTGTAAATATCATCTGAACGAAACCCTTGAAGAGTCGAGTAAACAGATCGCATAATTGGTAACGCTGTAGCCAAACCATTATCTCTATGTTGAAGGATTCTATCAGCTGGCTCAATAGTTTTGAATATTTTCAACAAAGTGCGTAATAGAAACCGAAAAGATAATGACTTCATTATTGCGACCAAACCGACACATTCTACTACAGTTACACCATCTAATTCTTCAAATTCTTGATTCATAGCGCAGCATAAAGCTTCTATCATTGTTGTATAGTTATTATAAATGACTTCTGTAACTTTGAGATGACCAGTCCATCGTTGTTCCAATAACCTACTTGTTCTATGGCCTCCATAATATGATTTGAATTTAAAAGTACTGAAAATTTTATGTATTCGTGCACAGTAATCAAAATATTTCTGTACACTGTTGACTTTCTTGACTAGATCAGTAACGATGAGATGTAGTTGATGATTGAAGCAATGAACATAAGGAATGGCACGTTCTAATTTTTCTCCCAGCAATGCTTGTACACCACCTCTACAGCCTTTCATAACAGCTGCGCCATCATAACACTGACTCAGAAGTTTTTTAGTATCAACTTGATTATCATTTAACGTTTTCAAAATTAAATTTGTCAGGTATTCTGCCGTGAGATCATGAGCTTCTATAATATCCAACAGAGATTCAGTTGGTACACCATTCTTAACAAAACGTACAACGATTGAAACAGCTTCAGCGTTATTTCGATCACGAGTACCATCCACCATGATACAAAAAAATGGAACATCTGCATTTTCAATATCTTTGGCTACTTCACTTCTAATGCAAGAGGCCATAATTTCAATAATCTCGTTTTGAATCTCTGGTGATAAATATTTAGCGTTTTCTGGAATACATTTCAGACAATTTTGAAGCTCCTGATCTTTTTTTAATGTGTATTCGAACAGAGCTCTGAACAAACCAGTTTCGCTATGATCTTCTTTTACATAATCCCCACGAAATGGTAACTCGTGAGCAGCTAGAAATTGAATTACTTCAAAAACTGATCTGACGTAATACCGATGTTTACTTAAAACGTTATCATTGACGAGGGTAGAAACTTCTTGATTTATCGTAGATCGTACCTTGTATTCTTCCCATTTACTGAGGCAAACGAGATGGGTAGAAGTTTCTTCGTGTTTACGGAATCCCCTGTTTTTCTCTAGCGCATTTTTCCAATTTCTGTATCCAGTTTTGACGAATGCAGTTTCCTTAGTTTCGGTTGTTATGAAAGTGCGGCAAACGTAACAGAAGCAAGCATCGATTTCAGGGTTGTACTCAAGCCATTTGAACTGGTCAAACCATTGGGAACGGAAATTTCTACCATCTGTCTTAGGATAACTCTGCAAAATAGGACGATTGGGACGATCAATTTCAGTAGCTACAAATTCTGTAAAACCACAAAATTATATCATTCATTATTTGAATTTGATTCACCACTCTATTATATCTCTGGAAATTTTGAAATTTTAAAAATATTGAGTAGTGTTATAGGTACCGTAGAATGAAATTAATGAAGTATGATATTGTAAATAACTTACTGTGAACAGTGGTCGTTGATGATGATGAAATATTTGCATTACTCGTACTCGCAATATTAGAGCTGGAAGTGCCATCCAATAGTGATAACGATTGGACACTAACAGTACCGATATCACTGCTTTTAGTAGAATCCTTATTGGTTTTCTTAGTTTTCAATCCAAATCCTTTCAGCCAATTCTCCATTTTGATGTAAAAATGTAGAAATTTCAAACTAGTTGACGACATTGGAGAATTTCCTAAAATTATTTTTGAACTTTATACGTTAGTTTATAGAGTTTTTAGCAATGAAAAGTCATAAAACTAATTTATTAGGTATAGTAACTCATTAACTTACTAACAGGTCAGTTATCAACTAACCTTTTTTTTTAATGTAGGTATGTGAAATTCAGAAATTGTGAATCTCCGAATCTTGGTGCTAAAATAATTTAAAGATTAAAGTTGAATGAAAGTAGAAACGAAAAATAAACTACAATAACCACCCTCATTTCATCATTCAAAATTTCAAAGTAAAATCTGTAAAATCGTAATTCAGAAATGAAAAAAAGATTGTTGATAAAAAAGCAGCCATAGAACACAGAAAAACGAACAGAATCATGATTTCATTTATGTCAATAGGAATAGGTACCAAAACCTACACCAGATAGCGCCACAATCTACTCTAATTTAGTTTGTAACAATTCTGTTAGGAGTGCTGAAGCCTGAAGCTCACGTTATGTAAATAGAACTGTGTAGCCGAAATTAAACACATTGTTCGATATTGAAAATGTGATGTGTTTTGCATAAAGGTTCCTAAAAGTAAAAAAAAAAGTTTCTAGTTTTCACTGAATCTTGAAGAAAATCATGTGCTGAATCCAATGATATACACGACGAAAATTTTTTTTTTTCATTTTCAGGTCTCTGTATGTGAAACGCATCACAAATCGAGTTTTTGAAAAAATTTTCAGGGGGGGCAAATCATTGTTCCAGGGGGGGCAATGCCCGCCCTTGCCCCCCCCTGGCTACGGGCCTGGTTGAACGAGAAAACAATGGGGAAAACGATAAAAAAATGTAATGAACAAGATTTCAAACAATTCACAGCAAAAAATGACTTTGAGCATTATAATAAATTTTGAGAACAATAAATTAATGAACTAAAATTATGTAAAATAAACAACAAAACTTCTAACTAAAAAAAAAAAAATGTATCAAGTATTAAAAAATTAGAAAATTATTGAACAATCAAGGCACTTTTGGCTACAGTAGGTCGGTCTCTTATTTTTTTGGCTCAAGGGCACAGCCTCTGCTTCTAACGCCACATTTACTAATTTCAGTTTAATTTTCATGCCCAAAATATGTTTACAAATGAAATCTTTTTAAAAACTTGGACAAGTATAGGTCAAATTATTTAAACCATCAAATTGTATGGTAACTATTCAAATTCCATAATTAAATAATTCAAAGTCCTGAAAATCAGTCCAATTGGATTCAAAATCAGCATGTTTTAACCAAATACAATTTGTTTGGCGTCTTCTTTTGGGTTTTGGCTGGTCAATTTCAGATTCACTACTTTTACAGTCATAAAAATTTTCAAACAATGATACATTTTCCATAATTTTAATGAGAAAAAAACCATTCAAAATATTTTGATACCTTGCAAACACATAACACACTGTTTGATAAGTCAGATTTGTCGTGCAGTGTAAGTTGTTCTATGTTTATCGTGCTTTATCATAAATAGGCGGGCAAAACTGGTTTTAATGCTGGGATAAGTGATTATATTGGCGGGGCTGATTTGTTGTGCATTATGCCTTATTTTCCCGTTGAAACGAATTAATTTGTTGAAAAAAAGTCTGTCGTTCAAATCACCTATTTTGACGGGCTAAATATTTTCCCCCTATTAAGGATATACCTATATTTATTTTAAAAATATCGAGTGCTCGAACAGAGATCACAACGTAGTTCTTATTCGATTATTCGCAGTGGACTAATTATTATTGGTCCGTATTGTTTGTTGTATAGGTTTTTTTTTTTTTCGTATCATTTTTATAAAAATCAATTTTTCAAAATAAGTTTAATACCTACTACGTTCTTTTACGTTGTTCCACCAAAATGTGGTTTGCTTCAACCCTAGTTTGTTATTTTGACAGTGTATTTTACAAGCTACTGCGTGACCAAGATCTCGAAATGAGCTCGTCGAAGGGTGTAATGCGTCAAGTTGAGGAGAAATATGCTATGAATGAAATAGATCTCATTGTGTGGTCAAATAAAATAGATCTTTTGGCTTTATCAAACGCTAAAGGTAAACTGCTTGTCGTCATTATTACCCTAATTTTAAACGAATGATCATATTAGAATCATATTATTCTATTTTCCTGGATTTAATTAGGGGAGATCGCTCTGCATCGATTAAATTGGCAACGAGTGTGGCTGCTGCCACCTCCGGTTGAAGAAGCGCGTGTCACTGCTCTATCGTGGAGACCAGATGGACGTGTTCTGGTTGCTGCTTACAATAATAGTACGATTTTTTACTCTACATAATTAGTAGATTCAGCTTTGTCAGTCCTGAATTTTGTTTTAGTATGTCAAATGTGACTTATTCCTTATACCCTGACCTACTAGTTATTTTTTTTTTTAACCTCATAACTGAAATGAATTCTTTCCCCCCAAGTAATTAAGTACCTTAAGCCGGGAATATACTCGTCCGTAACGTTTTCCTCAGTCTCTAAGCAATTTCCCTTATGATCAAAATGAAAGCGTGCTATTTATACTGTCCTTTGTTTTCGTTACTTTAGGGAAGTCTTATCAATAAAATTGTTTCGAACATTTTATGACGAAGAGTTGTTAGGACTGTTCCGTCCCATTTATTTAAAAAATATTTGGGTGGTTTATATACCCGTTGAACGTTATTGAGAGGTTGGTTAGGATCGATTTCCCAGAGTAAGGGTATGCCTTGGTCGGAGAAATTGTTTGAAATAAGGGAGGCAGGATGTTGGGGAGAGGGTACTGGATTATTGTTGTTGGGTTGGTGATTTTGTTGTGAATTTGAATCTGTTTGGAGAAGTGGTGTGGCATTTATTTGTGGAAGGTTAACTAGGATATCATCTAAGAAGCCATTATTGGGCAGTACTACATTTACGTTTTCTCCGATGGCTGTAGAGTTGGTTTCTATTTCATTAGGCAATTCCGCTTTTAAAGTTTTCAACGCATTTGCCAGGGTTCTGCGCCTCGTCATATGCAGACTGAGGAAACTTAGCTGCTGCATAAGAGGCCATTCGCGCGTTGCCGCTGATCCACTTTTTATTTTAGACAGGTTAGCCCTTTCATTACTGTAACGGTTCTTCAAGGCCCTTAAGCGACTCATATACACGTTGACTGTAATAATTAAAATACAAATTAGTCTCTATTGGAAACGGAATGGAATTTTGCTGATATTTCTGTATAGTTTTTTACTCACCATCACACTTCATTTCAGATGATATTACTGTCCATGCGTTTTCTACCGCCCGTCTTTCCTTGTATTGGGCATTGTTTTTGTTGCATAGGTGCGGGAGTTTTTCCACTAGTTCGATTAATTGAATATCTAAAATCGTGATTCATTTTTGTCAATTTCTACTTCGAAAAATAAGAATTCTCTCAACATGAAATCATCACGATCGCAATTCAAAACACAATAAATAAATAAATAACAGCCTTAATAGGTTTTCCACATATTTCCCCCTTACCTTGCATTTATCTTACAAATTCCTGGTTTTGTGGCGCCTTGCGTCACGACCGGTGGAGGTCTCTCCCTCAAACCTTTCCAGCCTTCCTAAACCTGCCCATTTTTGGGCATACGCCTCCCCTCTTTCCCTCCAGTCTTTTTTGTTCCGTTACGGGCGAGTATATACCCGGCTTTACGAGGGATAATTATGTTTCAAGTTTCCAAGTTGTTGTTTTTTTTTTTTATACCTACGTTGGAAAATAAGTATAGGGAAGCAGAAATTCTCCTTCACCACCCAATTACAGTGAAATTTTTATGAACTTTTGATGCACTACCCTAAGAAAATGCAAATTACCGTCACTATTTTCGTCTGTATTTTGCAAAAATTCTACTTCTATAGAAAAGTGGATTATTATGAAAACTCCTGCTTTCTTTTTTTTTTTTTTTTTTTTGGTCAATGATTCATCTTTCAAATGCTGGATTTTATTTTGGCAATTTTGATTCTGTTCCTGAACATCCTATATTGCATCATTTGTAAGCTGATAACATATTCTTTCAGAAGAAGTACACGTCGTGGATATTGAGAAAAAAATAGTAGTTCACAAAATAAACACTAACCATAGCGTGTGCTTTCTTCATTGGACGCAGGAGAGCCTAGACAACCACAATAGATACAAGGAATTTTTGAGACTGGTTAGTTTCTCCGTAGTTTCGTTGAATTCTTTCCTAAAACGGTGTCGATATTTCATACTTTGTGTGTCTTAGATGAAAGATGCCGAATCCAATTTTCAATTTCACTCCGGCGCTGCGTCTAAAGACTCGACCGATGTACCCGTGGAGAATTTCCGCAATATCAAGATATATTCTCATTTGAATTTTCTGCTAATAGGCTTGTCGGGCTGCGAAATTCAAGTTCATGTTTTCGGATTGTTTTGTTGCGGAGTAATCGATTTGAAAGCACATCTACCGATTGATTCGGAATGCGCGATTTTGTCAGCTGATATAACAGAAAATTTGAGGTCTTTGGTCGCGGTTTTGAATGTCAAATGCAGCGACGCGAGCTCGTTGCAGTGTCTCGTAATTGACGCCAGCAAACTCTGCAAGAAGGCTCAAGATTTGTACAATATATCGTACAAAAGAGGAACGATTTTGAATACGCTGAGTAGCATTCAACGATCGATGGTCAATATTATCGAGGCTCACGAACACATCGTCATTCAAGAAATGCAGATGCAGATATTCGGCTACTTCAAGGATAAAGAACCCGGCACGCTGTCTGCCCAGTTTATGGAGCTGTTGCTGTATGGATCTCACTCGGACGAACTGGCTACTTTCCTCAGATCGGAGCTGCCTGAAAAAAGATTGAAAAAAATTGGCAGCTCGATCGAAGTGAGCCACTCGAACATCTTGAAGCAGATTATTTACCATTTGCGTCCGGGTATAGAGAAGCTATTATTCGAACTGTCCACTATGTTAGGCTTATCCAGACTTTCTCAGGTATTCTCCGATTCGAAAATAAGCATCCAAGAAGATCTAGTGTATAAATGTATGGTGACGGCTGGAGCGTGCAGTATGAAGGCGAACAAAGTTCTGCATATTTTGGAAGACTCGTTGATCAAATACAAAGCTTTTTTTCGTTGGTTAACTGCAGCTGCGGCAATCGTCACTAACGAAAGAATGGGAAATTCTCCGTTCGACTTGAACTCGAAAGAGATGAATTTTATTTTCGAATATCTGGTCGAGATTGACAGTGACACGCCGATTTCTGAGAAAGACGAACTCGGACAATACCTCGCCGATAAAGACATCACTCTCAAAGGCGATGAAAACAGTAAAAATCAGTGGAGAAAATTTTTGGTAGAAAATCCGTGTCTAGAAGACTTCGAATTGATTATGCCCAGATTTTTCGATAATAAATCGCTGGTCCAAGTGCACAAGCTCTTGACTGAAAGCGCGGAACTGATTTTCCAAAACTTTACAGATTACATTCAACAAAATTTCCCTGTTTCGTATCGATACAATTTATGCTCGTTGGAAGCTAATGCGATAAAAAAATTGTCCATCATTGAAGAGCCCAAAACGCAGAAAATGCTTATTGCATTTATTATGCCTCAAGAAGAAGAAAATTTTCTTCAAATTGTTGAACTACCTCATACAGGCGAACATACTGATCCGCCGAAAATCGCCTCGATATATTTTAATGATAAAGAAATCGGTAAATTCGATTTGATAGATTTGCAGTTTTATTCGAATGAAATTATTTCGTTATTATTAGAGAAAAGTGACTGTATGCACTCGTTTTATGTCCAGTTACCAGTTGAAAATGTACAGAATTACTTTAACCAGCCGCCGCAGAATATTTTCACCGTAATCGATAAAGAATGTTTGAAAATGATCGAAAATATGAAATCCTTAAAATTCGCCGTCAGTGGGCCTCGTAAAGTTTCTGTCATAGTCGCAGAAGACGGACATCGTGTGAGAATTTTCGAAATGGAAGCCGACGATGAAGAGGATACTGCAATGAGCTCAAATAATGTATCGGCAGAAGAGCCGAGTGGAACTGCCAAGCTTGGAACTAATGAGTTTTCGGAGGAAGACTTCAACGGCTCCAATTTTTCTGACAGAGTCGATGTCTCTGGCAATGCTGCCGATGATTCGGACGATCGTATAAATTCGGAGAATGGTATAATTGACTTCGGCGATGTCGACGTGAATTCTTTATCCGTACTATCGGATTTCACAGACATCGAGGATTTGATAGAAAAAGATCTTTCTTCGCTAGATATCGAGCTGGAAAGAAATATTGCTGGGTTGGCTATTACATCTTGTCCTCAGTCGTCTATAATGAGTAATATTAATTTGTCTTTTCCGTGTGAAAAAAAGGACCTGACGTCTAACAGTTCGGTGAGTATGGATGAGTCATGATGTAGATGATGAAGAAACATTTTTTCACATCTTTTGATTTTGGAGACGAAGAAAAAAAACGTAGAACAGTCGAGACGTTTTAATTCAAAATCAAAAAAGTTATTTGATAGTATTTTTCGATCTGGCGATCTCATAATTTTATTGTAGGTCATTAGAACACTTTTGAGTTTGTTACTGAATGAATTGAATAATTTTAATTTTTTAATACACATTTATAATTACATAAATTCTACCAATTTTATTATAAAATTAATACGTGAAATAATACTGTGGGTCAATGGGCTTTGCTCAATAGCTCAGTTGTCCAAGGAAATATAAGGGTTTTTGTATTGAAACGATTTAATTCTGGAATCTGCCTGTTAGAATTTTAAACATGCAGTGATGATGCTTAGCGAGTGAAATCAATTAGGTACATATTTATTTCACAATAGTAGCTGTGCGGGTTACTTCTTATTTTCGTTGAGGTATCCTTGCATAAGAATACGCCCATCCAATAGGGTTCTCCTTTAAGGCATTCGATCAATGCTTTAATTTTTCATTCTGGTCCCAATGTAGTGTCGTTGTGGATGGCAGATGAGAATGTCTGCCACCAAGTCAACCACTCACCCTTTTTCCCATGAAAGGGCATGGGTGTCCATTTCCATTGAACTCTGGTGGTGGACTTTGTTGGAAGTAGAGGCAGGAACTACTTTCATCAAACTCCGAGCCAACTCAAAAATATCTTAGGTTTGCTTCCATTCCTTCTCTGCATTTTCTATATCAGTTTTCAATTTCTGGCCTACGGGTTCGGTTAACGATTTTGGCTTCAACTGTTTCAACGCCTTGAGCCTAGCTTCTACTAGGGAAAGCAGATATTGTAATTTCTCTATGTTCTTTTCCTACAGGGCAGTTTTCAATTGTTCGCGTTGCGTTTCTAACTCTGTTAACTGCTCCTCCGCCTCTTCATCAGGATATGGCGCAATTGTGTACAATGCTGTCAATAAGTCGACATAGTCGAGTAAATATTGGTAGTAACTTTTCCTTAACCATACCAATTAATCTTTCGTAAGCTCCCCCTTGCCATGGAGAATATTGTTGAATAAATTTTCCCCTAATGTTATGTTCTGCTGAATAGTCTAATATCCCTCTATCAGAGATATTGACCTTCTCAGCAACTAATGGTTGAACAAAAGTGAAATTAGAAGCATTATCGGTAATTATGTATTGAGTACTACCTCTAATACTCACAAAACGCATAAAAATACGCAAAAATTCTACAGCGGTTGTATCTCGAGCAATTTTTAAATGAACGGTTCGAGTCTCTAAACAAGCAAAAATTACAACATAGACCTTTTGGTTCGAATTACCCGATTTTATTTTAATCGGTCCCATAAAGTCACTTCCTACATTGAGGAAAGGAAAGGCTTCTTCTACTCTTTCCAAAGGTCTCATTTACTGGGCGTATTGGTGATAAATATTCATAGAATTTCGTGTATAAAATTTGCTCACTTACCTCGGTGATAGTCTGTCGCCAGCAGAAGCAAGAGGAGAGAATTGTAGGGGACGCGTGATAATATTGGCAAATGTGAAGAGAATATTTCGACGTTTCATTTTAGTTTGCTTCAGATCGTATTTTAGCTAACTCGCCTACCCCCTTCCAAAGTCTCCCCCTTCTGTATCATTCTGTAAGTACGTTAGGGGGGCTGAAACGTCATAAAGCTGATATCATTGGCGCCTGAACTACTTCAGTCCTGTATAACACTTTTTTCCCTCTTACTTTCTATTTTTTTCATATGTTTTCTACTGAGGAGGACTGACAGCAGTTTAAAGTGCAGTCGACTGTAAACCTTGTTCTTTCCACATCTAGAATGTCATCTTATCATCATCGTTGTCTGTGCTTTGTTCTCCTAATAAAATACTAAAATATAACTGCCGTGTTTTCCGCGCAGGAGAGAGGCTGGCGAGACTGGGGTTCTCATTATTTTCCCCTTTCGTGTGTGTAGGGATTGCCAAAATGATACAACGTCTTATGTGAGCCTTACCTGTGAGTATACCATCATTGGAGTGCAATTTTAGAAGATGATGTATATTATACACCTACAAGTAGATTGTAAATCCCTTCGGTGATATACATGTGGAATGTCTCCGCTTCTTGTGTGGACACTAGTGGATCGTGTTGGTGGTAGCCACGTTGCATGGTGACGAGTCATTTGTCCAATATTCAGAGGCTTCCAAGTTTCAGCAATAGCAATTATATTTTCTAAAAAGTCATATTTTTGTTCGCAGTTTTTCTTGGTAATGGATGTTTTTCTCAGTCGACTATTTATTAAGCTGAACCAGCTTTCGATTAACCGTATAAAATGTGCTTTAGTTAAAGCCACTTTTGGTAAGACATTCATCTCAACTGCATATTCGATTGCAGCAGCTGTTTTCAATGAGAAAAATCTGACTGCAGCACCCACATTCATTTTTTGGTAGTTATCAGGAAATAAATCTTCATAATTGAGGTGGTAGAGAGATCTCAATTCCTTTTTCTTGTCAACTTCCCCATTCCGCAGTACTTCCACATAGGAAACATCTACTCGTTGTGAGGGGAGGTTATTTTTTTCACAATAATATTTTGGGAGCTCAATAAAATTATTCAGTTTGGCAGCTTTCAAGTTCTTCAATAAATGACATACGTCAGCCATAAAATAAATATTATTGGGACTGGTTCTTATGTGGGTGCATCGAAGACCTTCTTTATGTACTGAAACTCCAAAATCAGTCCATAAAGACCTATTTTCATTCCCCATGTCTGAGGAAAATACAACAACAGTAAGACCAACGTCTTTACAAATTTGTATACATTCTTGCCAATAATGACCTTTTGTACTAATGTTGGTGCCACCACAAAGTACAAAAAAACTTGTGTGGTAGGTTTTGAATCAGTTGATGAAGTACTTGGAGCAGATTCAACTGTCTTTTTCGACTCCTCTTGTTTCTGAAAAATTGTATTCTTATTAGCTGAATTTCTATTTCTAATATTACGCTGTGGATTTGATTTATTTACCTATAGGTTCTTAAACTAGGCAGTTGGGGAGCTTGATTGAATTTCGGCATCCTGACGCCAAGATCTCTTTCTAGAATTGCAATTAAATTTTTGATTCGATTTTCGTATCGCTTCAGTTTTAATTTGATGGACATTAGTCTGCATTCGGCCTGATTCGACAGCGATTGATGTAGAAATAAGTCACTGTACAACCGGCTTTTGAATTGCTGAACAGTTCAAAACCGTTTTGAGTACAAGAAATTCATAGCCATCTTAACGAGTTGATTGAGTAGATACCATAATTATGAGAGAGCACTTTGGTATCGAACAATTTAGCAACCCCCGACTTGTTGTCAGGAAAATGCCTTTTCTATATTTGCGGTGATTTTCTCTGTCGGCTCATTGACTACGGTCTCATATTTTCGAAGCGTCTTCAATTTCGTTTCTGTTTCATTCATTATTATATCCTTTTCTTTCTTACCACTCGCACCCAATGATACGTTTTGCATCGTAAATTCTTATAGCTTCCTTTTTCTGCTCGTTTCCCCCCTTCATTTCGTCTTTCTTTATTTTTCCTTCATTTATTTAAGTTATTTATTTTTATTCACACAGCAAGTGGATTAGCCAACTTGATTTTCCGTTTTGAGTAAAAGTCTTGAGCTTCCTAAATGGAATTGAAAAGCTTTTTCATTTGATGGAAGAATTATGTCATCGAATTTTGTGTTTTGGTTAGTCAAAAGTTAGCTAACTCCATAGCAACTTTTTCTGCCAATTACCCTTCTGTAGCTGAGTAATTCGGATAAATAGGTCCCCTGAATGTGCATTGTTTGGCTGTGGTAATGGAGTGTCATTTTCAATTTCATTGTTGGCCTATCTCATGAGTTTAATTCATTCTTATTTTGGGGACATGAAAAAGAAATTCTGAGCATTGAGATCAACAATAATTCGAGAATAAGTAGTGAATTTAACAAAAGCATTGTTAACACTTCGTGTATTTTCCATGAATTAATTTTCAAGTATCAATAAATGTGTTATGCCTTTCCCTTTGAAAAATCGAGTCAAGAAGGATTTTTCTAGACTTGAATAATTAGTTTAAATATAAATGAAAAATCGAGTCAAGAAGGATTTTTCTAGACTTGAATAATTAGTTTAAATATAAATGAGACTGAAAAATATTCCGAATTTTCTTCAAAAGCTAAGAAAATGACGGATTTATGAATTATTTTAAATTCAACGGCCACAAGAAAATAATATGTGCTCAAGTGCTGGTTATTTTTCTGAGTTTCGATGTCGAGCCCCTCGTCCCAGAATTCATCCTCCGCCTTTACCAGCCTAAGGAACGCCTTTACGCGATCGATCTCTGATAGGCTAGAGCCGTAGATCATGTCATTAAATTTTTTGACAAATTTTAACAAAAACATGCCAGTTGAAAAATTCATTATAACAAAAATGGAGTGTGTGTGCATTATTATTATAGACTAGATTAATTTGATTTTTAAATAGTATCTTCCCAAATTACGTTATGAATCTTACTTCCTTTACTCGATTCAAGCTAAATGCAGGTAAATTGATGAAGACGTCTTTCGACTATACGCTTCTATTATGATCTTGCCTTGGGAAATAAAACTATATTAATCTCTCTTCAACAGCATCAAATTCTCCCCATTGTAAGGTGAAAAATATTCATCTTACATTATTACCCTATTGACAAGCTATCTCGATTCGATCTCGATCTAATGTCGGATTTTTCGATATTTCTATATCTATTCGATATCGAATTTTTTGGCCTATATCGAAAATTACGATATAGAAATTTCTATATCGTATCGATATCGAATTTCACGATATAGCCGACATTTACGATCTCTCTTCTCTCGATATCGAATAGATATCAAATTTTACGAGATATTTTCGAGATTGGTGTTTTTGCATGCTATTCGTGCTATTTTGAGGGCATTTGACGCAGCATAACTGTAATTTCGGTACTGAATCCATTTTTTTATTACGAATTTGCATATTTTGCTAAATGAAAATGGAGTGAGGTACCAGAATCACATTTTTGCTGCTGCAAATGCCCTCAAAACAGTACGAATAGCATACAAAAAGTCAAAAACAACAATATTCAGTGTAACTTACCCATTTTAATATTCACATTGGGAGGTATAACAGGAATTATTTTATCAAACTCAATCATTCATATAAATCTTCATGATACTTATATTATGTAATTGCTCACTATAAAAACATGAGTGTTTTTATACCAAAAGAAACATGATACAATAATTAGAACCTGAGATTTTGATGTTTGAGTGAAGAAAAATCTTTAAAATCTCAAAGGTCAAGTTGAATGTCCACTCACAACTTTCCTCAGACTCAACCGATTTGAGTGGTCAAAGGCTCAAATGGAAGGTCTTAATCCACTGAGTGTTCTTAGAGCAAAATGAACATGATACATTAATTAGAACCTGAGATATTGATGTTTGAGTGATGGAAAAACTTGAAAAAAGCATGAATTTTGAGTATAACTTGAGTAAGGTCCAAGTTGAGTGCATTCCAATGCGTGATGACATATCTACACATAAATACATTTCACTTTTTTTTAAATGAAGCAATTTGGCAGGATAGAACGGCCGGACGAACTTGCTTTAGATTCTTTTAATACTTATATTAGATAAATAAACACCAAAATGTGAGAAAGGTATTTATGGAATCTGGAGATCATGAAACGATTAACTATGATGGTCTGGTGCCAATTTGTTTAACTCAGACCAAAATTAATTGGAGGTTTTCTGTTCCAAACGTGCTGCAAAGGTCAGTGGGGAAACCAGCTTTTTTTTTAGGGTTTGCCACGAGAGGCCAAGAAAAATCATTCATTTGAAAATGTCAACTACCCAAAAATTGATATTGAATCAGAAATAAATGTCACACAGAAACTATGACACATTACTTATATTTATGAAAAAAAGGCATATTTCCTCAGACAGACAAACAAAATAGAACAAACTTTGGGAAAAAAAAAAATCCTCGCACAAAAAAATAAAATTTTGGAAAACACAAAAACCTCGCAGAAACAAAAATACAACAAACCTTGGAGAAAAAAAAAAATCCTCGTACAAAAAAAATTAAATAAACTTTGAAGAAAAAAAAAAAAAACAAATCCTCCCAGAAACAAAAACGAATCCACGCACAAAAAAAAAAAAAAGCAAACTGAAAAAAAAACAAATCCTCATAAACAAAATAGAACAAACAGAAAACAAAACAAATATAAAACTAGTCTTCGCATTCATCTGCTTTCCTTTTTTTTTTTTTGCAGATTATCGCCTTTTCTTAGAAGCCATTTCTGCATAACATTTATTATGCTTTCCCAGCCAAACTGGTTTTTTTGTATTTCATCTGCCACACAAAAAAAAAAAAACAAAGTGAATGAGACTATATGCACTAACAGGCGGTGTCATATACGACGCCATTAAAAATTTTGATGTGTACCCTCTCAAAGGACCAGTTGGTGTCATATATGACATTTTCCAGTCCTTTGAGTAATCGAGTAAAACATGGTTTTTCTAGGGTTAAGTATACCGATTACCGACAAGTATACCTATGACTAGTTCAATTGCTTTGAAGGTTTCAACAAACGACAATTTTCCTTTCTTTCCAAACCAGTTGTATTTTGAAGCTATTGCCGGTTCGAATAGGGCATTCATGATAAAATTTGTGTGTGGCTCAACAGATGTGGCCACTGTTAGCCCTCTAACGTAATCGAGCTGAAAAAGTTGTGCATTAATAAAGACCCAAATGAATAAAAACATAATAATAATAAAAATAATGAAAATTACAAATGCTGTTTGGAACTCTGGTTCCGTGGTGATTCTGTCACTATACAAACAAAGTTCATCAACCTTCACGTTGCCCGTGATTGGACCAGTTGGCTGTCCTTAATTGTGGCTTTTGATCTTATAAATAAAGCCTCCAGGGCGTCAAATCTTTTGTTGAAGTGGGCGAACAGTTCTGAGTAATTCGAATTTGCTGCTGAGCAACAAGGGTATTGAAACAATTTTAACTGTTGATGATATCTACCGTCTACGTACTTCGATTAGTGAAGTTTGAATTTCATGAAGAGCATCATTGATTTGAAAATTAAACTTTGTGAGGGTGACACGGAGAATAAACCCAGTCGGTTTACTATAAGACGGAATTGTTTTATTCGTTGCTGGACTTGAAATATGCTCCAATGATGATCTATCGATGGGATTCTGGATATTATAATAATAATAATCAGCCTTTATTTGGTTTGGTGGTATGAGGTATACATGTATAGTTTAGAATTAATTTAGAGTTAATTACGATAGTTTGAGAAAAAAACAAAAACAAAAGTGAAAAAACAAAAAGTGAAAACATGAGAAAAAAACAAAAGTGAAACGTATAAAATTGGAGATGTAACTACATATATAGGCTACCATTTATGAGTTCTATCCCTCATGCCGAGCCCCAATATAGAGGGCTCAGGCCTCCCCTAACTGGATATTATGTTTATCAAATATTCTTTTCCAACCATAAGCATCAAGAAATGGAACTGAATGTGTGGGTGAGTGACTTATTCCAATCGAAAATGTCCTATATAGTTGGTCAAATAACATTGAAAATTCCTCTATGGACATACTCTCTTTTTCCAATATTTTTCTAATTACGGCCACGTATGTGGTATATTCATAATTCAAGGATACGCTCCATTTCATCGGACGACTGAAATTCTGAGTGATAGGTAGAAGTACGGAAGGAATTATTTGACTTTCTACATAGGTACTCCAAATGAGGTCGCAGAGCAAGTTCTGCTTGAGCTACTTCCAAAAAATTCTTCATGTTTGCATGGGTTTCTAAGAGATTCAGTTTTCTCAGTTTAGTAAAAGGAAAGTAATCGCAAAATGAAAAATAATTTATTTACGAATTTCGAGTGTGGGACAGACATCTGGATTGTGGATTTTATTATATACCTAGATTAAGCATTGAAACGCTCTGTGCATTCAAAACCATACAAAAATATCAATATTTTCCTAGACGGTTGTCATTCCTCCGTGAGTATACTCTTGGGCCGAGTAGCTCCCAATCTCTCCTCCATCTGGCCCTGGGCTGTTAGATCGAGCCGTGGGAGTGTGATGCTATGCACGAGCAGTGTATTCGGCTGCGGCAATTGATAGGCCATGGTCGGACGAAGTTCCGTTCCCTATTCATTCGTTTAGGTATGCCTTGTACTCAACTTGAAACTGACTCATGATCATATGTAAAATTGCCATTGGTAACAATGAATATGTTAATTTGAATTTCAACTCACAATTATTTGATCCTGCTCCATACCATTGTTTATACATGAAGAAACTGAGCGGTCAAGGCTAGTTGTTGAAGCACTAGTAGATGCACCACAGCTGCTTGGTGTTGAACATGAACCTGTTGATGGGAATTCCATCAATTGGTCTTCGTCTATTGCTATACGTTTAGCCTCTTCATAAGTACATTCGTGTATAATATTTTCAAAATTATCACATAGGGTAAGGGCAGAATCTGAAGATGAACTGGAACAAGAGTTTTATTTGTCTTTAGCGAGATAGAAATGTAAGAAGTGAAGTACCTATTCTACGAAAAGTAGAACTGCTGTTTTTAAATTTTCATTAATAAGAAAATAAAGAAAATTAGATCGTAAGCAATCCCATCTCAGGGGTGTCATTTTTGGGAGGCTAGCTCATTACATCGGCGAGCAGAGTAAATTCGGCAGGTGAAAAAGTCGTTGGTATTAAATAGCCCAAGGTTTTCTCGAGTCCATTTTGTGTTGGTTTTTTTTCTTTTTTTCGAATTGGAGGTATGTTCACGAAAAGAGCATAGAGCCACCCTCATGTACGTCTTCCTTGTATTAAAGGTATTTTATTTATCTTCGATTCGAATTATTTCTAATTTTCGTTCACTGGTGTATCGAATTCAAGAGTTGTTGAGATGGAGATGTTATTCCCTGTTGATTTTGATTTTCGTGCACCAATTGTTGCCTAACTCATCGCCGTAAATGTGAATTCGTACGAGGATTCGTTTTTTTGTTATTAATACTTGTAACTTAAACTACTTCTGGTCGTAAATCAGGCGGTGTAGACTTTTCTCGATTCTGGAAGGATTTTGAAAGTATTATCTTCTCTCGTCTTATAAATGGAGAATGCCCCACACCAAATTCAGAAGAAAAACTTTATGACGAGTTCAGTCTAAGGGTGGCCGTTGGTTGCGTTCAATTTAGTTGAGAAAAAATTCATTCTCTTGTCTTTGCTTACCTTGTTGAATGAAAGTATTTTCTTTTTCAACGAGAACAAGTCGAAAGACGTTCCCATTGAAAAAGTTCTGGATTTTCATTTTTACAAAAAAAAAATCAATTCTTTCTCTATCCCTCTCCCCCTCCTATCTGCAATACTAGAATTTGTTTCACTAAAACTGTGAATGAACTGTCGAACTCGCGAACTGCACAGTTCTAGCGATTCCTTATGAGTTTTAACGTTAGAAATGAAAATAGTTAAATTCTGAGTTATTAAGTTGAATTGGATTGGTGATATGATTGAACTGAAAATCTGGGCAAGTGAAGATGCGAAGATTGCAAACCGAGTAATATCGACATCGATGCTGAAGTTTGCATGCGATGCTTTGACTATAGTGTATGAGCGGCTCTGTATGCTGTGTGTGACGTCATATTCTGGTCGTGCTGACCAACTCCCTTGTGGAAATGCACCACAGTGTTGCCAAACTGGGCTAATTTGGAGACCGCGTTCGTGCGAAAATAAAATACAAGTTTCAGTTAATCCCTGTTACATCGTTAATGTGTTAACTTCTTCCGTGATTTTATAATGGATAAAAAATAACTTCTATAATATAGACGGTAATGAAAATTGAAAAATTTGTAACGATTAACGAACCATCAAGAAAAATAATGATGAGAAGCGTTCGTTGACAACTGACAACGGCGCGCGTGTATTTGTGCAGCGGCTTCGCGCATCGGCTTTGCGCACGTTCGCCCCTTTTTCATCCGTTTTGAGCAAATTTTAGAATTTAGTCCCGGGTGAGTGAAAATAAAAATGTTAATGCATAAAAAAAAAAAGAATTGTCCCGTAACTTGGCCGAAGCGCTATACGATTTTCATAATTTCCAAGCGCCGCCCAACTATTTGTCTTGAAACTACGAGATTAAGTAAAAAAAAAAGAAGAGACTCAAGTACCTATCAACCAAAAATATAAAACTTGGCGCTCTATTTCAGTCTATTTCATTCCATCTTCACTTCGAAAAATGTGTAAGTTTCTTGTAGTAGGCTAATGGAAACACCGCTGGCCGCTTTCGGGGTATTTACAATTAACAAGTCGTTGGGGCACTTTTTAGTCTAAAATATCTGGCAACACTGATGCATCAATACCCTAATACACGTATCAAATCAATGTGAAATTTTATTATTTTCACTTGAATATTAGACTTTCATTTCCATGTTAACGAGTTATATATTAATTTACAGTTCGTTAGCGCCACTCACTAATAACAATTTAATTATTTTTATTCCAGATACATTTCTAATCTATTCTTGCATTCGATTTTCATTTTGTATATAATTGTGTGTATACATTATGGCTAAAGTAAATAATACTCGTAAATCGGATTCGTGGAAACCGGGCATGGTAGCGAATAGCTCCGGCAAGATCTCAAAAAACCAAAAACGTAAAGAAAAACGTCTTTCGCTGAACTTGAGTGCCCTGAAATCGCAAGATACTCCGACGAAGAAATCGATGCTGGGTCCGTTGAGTAAATTCAAAGAAAATATCAATCAGAGTTTGGATTCGGGCAAGAAAACGCAAAATAAACTTTTATCCACGTCGTTACCGATAAAAGGTGATAAAAAATTACCACCTTCGCCGCTGAAGAAGAATATCAAACTCCCCGGCATTCTTAGTAATTCAAACACTCCTAAATCGAAAGGTAATAAAGTTACCTTTAATATGTCGAAAAACGTTAACAAGTTTATCGACAGCGAAGCCCAAGAAGAAGAGGTACCAATTACCGACAAAGTTGTCAAACCCTATGAAAAAGGAAGTCAACAAAAGCAACAGTTGAAGAGAAGGATGTCCGTGATGGATGTAGAATCCGAAGACGAGGAGAGTGGAAGCGATGATGACTCGGTGGGTTCTCCAACGGACTTCTTGGATATGGAAGCCAGTGAAGGCGAAGAAACCGATTCTCTCGATGAGGAAGAGAGCTTCGACGAAAGTTCTGACGATGACTTCTTGACCGCCGGTAGCGATGAGGACGTGGACGACGAAGAAAACGAAATTGACGAAGATATGGTGGAGGATGGGGATTCGGATGAGAATGACGATTCAGAAGCGGATTTGGAAGAGAATGACGATTCAGAAGACGAATCCGAAGACGAATCGCTACAAACATTGGCTAACACGAGTAAAGTTGTTACTCCGAATAGACGAGAAAGTGTGGCTGCTGTAAAACAGGAAAAAGTTAAATCTACTCCTAAGAAAGTTGCTGTTAAAGCTGAACCCATAACCCCCCAGTCAAAGAAAGTAAACGTCAAGATTGAATCCGAAACTAAGAAAATGAACGTTAAAGCTGAACCCACGCCGAAAAAAGTGAATGTTCAAGCTGAACCAGCACCGAAAAATGTAAATCTCAAAGCTGAAGCCCTTGTGAAGGAGAAGGCCCAAGATGAACCCGTCGAGAAGAAGACCAAGTCACAGAAAAAGGGCAAGAAGGAGAAAGAAGTCGAAGGAATCTTCGTTGGCGAGACAAGTCGATTTATTGGATTTATTCGAAGCCTTCCCGAAAGGTAGGTCTATTTAGTCTCATTTGTTGATTACGTGTTCAATAATGTTCATATACTTCTTCACTCTTGTCATTTTAAATATGCATCTACTCGCTCATGTTTCATTTGTATGTCCTCCAATGTCCGAAATCTGTATTTACAATACTTGTTTATTTTACTCCAGAATTTCTGTCGAGGATTTGAAATCAGCTTTGAGCACCAAAATTGAAGCCGAGGAAATCGTTGGTATTCGAATAACGAAGGGTCGCAACGTTTTTGTATATTTGAAAGATGAAGATACTTTGAATGTAAGTTGACTCATTTTATTTTCAAAGCCGTTTTAAGAGTAATATTGGCGCACTTATATTTGAATTATTGTGAAACTGTATCATCGAGTCTGCCCAAGTGATCTAAGACTCTTTTTTTGGAAGGTATTACAGGGTGTTAACAAATAAAATTCATCAGTTTTTTGGTTCTTGAAGGGTTGAAAATCAAACTTGAGGATGATAAAATTCAAAGAAAGTTTTGAGTGTTTTTAAAGTATATAAATCAGTCACTACTTTTTCAATTATTGTTATGTAATGATTTTATTCATAGATCATGGTGAAAGAATAAAATTTTTTCCCTTTGAATACTTCGTTCTTAGTTCTTAATGAGAATTTGTTTCCGACTAAAATTTCTTTTTCATCACCTATTCAAATTCAGAACTTTGTCAATTGTAGGATATCGTTGAATTTTATTCAATAATATTTTTTACAGCTATTACTGAACTATCCATTCGTTGTGGACGAAAATTTCAAATTTAACGTGTACAAAGCAAGAGATTCAGCCAGCGAAAAGACTGCCAAATTTGTCGCTTTCTTACCCAGAGTTCCGATCGCGTAAGTTTTTCTGTTCTCAACTTACTGATTTACTCATGTACAACTCTAGACGAACTTATGTATAGGCAAAAACATAATGTTAGTGTCTGATAATAATTTTCTATGGATGAAAGTTCCGCGTGAAATTAGATGAAAACTGAAGCGAAATTTATTTTTTCATTTTTTTCTATTTTGTAGACAACATGTAGGTAAACTAAAGGTAAAAAGTGAAGTTTCCTGAATAAAAAAAGTTGCAGAATTCCGAATATTTTCAAAAAAAAAAAAAAAAAAAAAAAGATTTGGGAGGTTTGAAAAGCAAAATAATTGATATTTTTAAATTTTTGTCATTTCCGAAAGACAAAAGAGAATAATAAATGTACATCGTATATATACTCAGATAACTTTCCCTTATCCTTCTCAAGCTCTGAAACGATTGTTGCCCTATGTTTCTTGCTCATTCGTTACTTCATAGTCTACGGATTTGGATTCAAAATTCATTTTTGTTTATTAATTTTTCCATGAATTCTTTTCCTAGGATACCGATAACAGAACTTAAAGACGCCATAGAAAAATCTGTTGGAAATGATTGTGTAGAAAAGATTCAGCCCAGGAGAGTATTCAAGATGTTGCAAACGCGCAATGTCTTGGTTCACTTTACCGATGTGGAATCGTTACAGGTCAGTTTTTATGAATCGTCAACGAAATTTGTGATTTTTCAATTGAAATTGTGTCTATGAGACCAACCGCTCCCAACATTTTGAACCCATACACTGATATTTCTCAAATATTCATAGTATATGCACGTGTATAATCAGCAGAGTGCTAATCGACCATATAAACAGATTCGCATCGTTCCCTCCTGTACCCGTTGGTGACCCTTTTGAGAACTCCCATCTGCTAGTAATTGTTTTATCAGGAATATCCACTTTCGTTAATCGTACACTACAGTGGATGCACCAAGGAACTCTCTTCTCGGGTGGGGGTACCTATGCAGGGTTTTCGTCTGGCTTCCCATTAATCGTATCCGGTCAATTTTATTGGTGCTCATTCAAAAACTGATGTATCCTCTAGCTTCGTTGCTGGGCATTACAGAAAGCGGAAAAAACGAAAATTACAATTTCTGTCAACCTAGTTTGTTTTTACGGTCGCAGGTCAAATTCAAGAGCTGTTCAAGATTACTACACGTATTCATTTTACAACTAGAAAGTTTTTTGCACCAACTCTTAAAAACTTGACATGCCATTTTTCTGTAAAATATTATAGAAACCTAGTAGGGAGGGGCACTTCACCAGTTATGTAATATACGGTTGGTTTTCCCTAATTATTTTCTACTTCAATTATTGTTTGTTTTCGTTTCTAGAAAATGGCTGTAATAGGAGTAATTCGTATTGGATCCCACCAGATCGCCGTACGATCAGCCTTCGAAACCACTGTCGATGTTCCGACTTATAAAGTTTTATTCACTTTGATCCCTGAAAAGTAAGGTTTTTTTTCCTACATTAATCATGTTTTTTCTCTATTCTCCGATTGTAATTATGGTATATTGTTTCATGCAGGACTACAGAAGCTGCGTTAAAAAAAGCTATCGAGTCTAAAGTCGGAGCAAACAGCGTTCTAAATGTTCAGTTTTCCCAAAAGAAGTCATCTTTCGCTTTTGTTACCCTGCAAAGCGAAGAGGTGCTAAAGGTAATTACTTTTTGAAACTCGTCTTCCTCATTACAGATCTGTCCTTACCGTTAAATGTTAATGTTGTGAGGAAGTGATCATAATAGAAAATTTTGTTGATTCAACAACGTAAAATGTTTGATAAACTGGCATCTATGATTATTGATTACCGATTCATTAGTTCTGATATATTTACCGTTTCATCGTGAGAAAACTTTTTCACAGACGGTCCCAAAAAAAATTTGTAAGTACGTATTCGTACAAACCAGTATCAATACATTGCTTTTTGAATTTCAGAAAACTTTGGAAGTGGGTAAAAACGTATCGGTGAATGGAACCAAGCTGGAAGTTACCGTGTTTAAACCGAAAATGCCTACTAAAAAGCGAGCTGCGCCCAGCGAGCTGGCCAAAGACAAAAAGAAGAAGAACAAAGCAAAAAAGCGGAAAGCCGGAAACAGCGGCACGGCTAAGGATGCTCCAAATTCTACGAATCCGGTGGTTGCCAAATCTAAGAAAAATAAACAGTTCCCAAAGCCCGGAAAGGATGGCCGTCCAAATCAAGAACCTCAAAGTCCAGTCAAAGGGCCTGCTCCGGGTAAAGGTGCTAACGTGAAACAAAAAGCACAAACTTCAGCCGAAGGTGCTATTCCTGAAACAGGTGCTAACGTGAAACGGAAACCGCAGGCTCCGACCGAAGGCGTTGCTCCAGGAAAAGGAGCTAACGTAAAAAAAGAACCGCAAACTCCGGCGGAAGGCGATGCTTCTAAAAAAGGTTTTAACGCGAAGCAACGACAAAAAAAATTCAAAAAGGGTGCTTCTAGCCCGAAATCACAAACCCCAAGTCCAGTCAGCGTGTCCGTAAATGGTTTTAGCCCATCGAATTCCAAGCAAATGAAGAAAAAGAAAAATAATAATAATTATAGACAACGACAACAACAGCAGCAGCAGCAGAGCCCTAAACCAGTAGACGCGAAGAAACAAGCTTTGGTCGAAAAAATTGCAGCGAAAAAGAAGAATAAAAAGAATTCGATAAAGGGTGTTGCGTCATAGTCGGTGATTTTAAGTACCTACCTACCATTTTTCGTTTTAAATATTATGTTTTTCATTCTGTACATTTTATAGAAAGTTTCGATTCCGCGAGAAGGGTGGTCAATTTTATTTTGAAGATGTGTGAGGACATGAGCTGGACATTTTTTATGATTTTATATTACAATCTGCGCGTTCGAATATGTATTACTAGTATTTTGCTCTTCGTGATTTTTTAGCAATATTTTTTATTTTAAAGGCTTGTTTACACGTCTTCAGCTCGGGTTTATAATGAGATTGCCTTTCGTTATTCAACATCATTGTTTGCTTATGTTTGGTTTGAGCGTATGATAAGAGGTTATCATGATGACGTTTCAAGACTACCTTCAACGAAAATATTAAATTTGCGCTCTGCTCTATACTTGGTCCATCATTACGTGCAGAATGTGTGTTTTGAAAAATCGACTGAACTCAGAGTTTTATTCTCTTTGATTGTTGACAGTATTTATCGTTTTGGCTTCTCCCCTTCAACTAGTTCTATTCTGGATGTTAATTTGATTTTCTGGTGTCGTAATGATGAAATTTCTATTTATTTCGGCACAACTGCTGAAATTATTTTAGCTCAATAGCAAATATTTTACCATCCATATAAATTTTTAATTATTCTGTAACTTACAGTAATGAACTTTCCACATGGGTACATATCCCAAACTCTCTTGCGTTTTTGCGCCTTAAATTTTTTTATTTCGCCCTTCATTCATTTTTTTTTTATTGCTGTCAATATTCTCATTATAAACCGATCTATATAAAAACGACTCGATTTTGTTTCAACAATAGAATAAACTAAATGAACCAGTTGAAAATTGAAAATGATTCTCATGCCTTACCATTAACTCCTTCAGGAATTAAATTTTTTTGAGCTAATGTAAACATACTTTATAATAACTCCTATATTTATCTGATTTTGCAATGTGAAATTCGAGACTTTGCTCGTACCTATATGTCATTTCGGTAAAAATTTTCGGATGAAAATGACAAAAACGTGTTTAGCTGATGTCCAGCTTTAAATGTAACTGAATATTTTCAAAATTTTATTGCAAATTTTGAAAGGTTTCAGTTTCTTGCTTTCATTTTCTCTTATTTTAAGAAATAGGTAGTTGAGTAACTGCGTGATATGCGTGATACATATTTTAGAAATTTTGTTATTGAAACAAAATAGTGTTCATAAGAAGTTTGAACGAACAGATGATTTTCAAGATAATGTTGATTTAAAAGAAAATGACTCATTTTTTTTGCATGTTGACGTAGAATTTTTTTAAGTGTTTTTTTTTTTATATTTTTTAGTAAATGCGTCAACTGATATTGTACATAAAATGCGACTACGTTTTTAGTTGATAAATTGATTGTCGGAGAATGAACCTATAGTCTTTTTATTATTATGGAGATTGAGACGAAATTCTCTCGATTATAATTTGATGACTGATTTTATGAAGACCTCAAAGGCCATACACGATCCAAAATTTTCGACCATAACTCTTCTACCTAAATTTGATCTTACAATTTCCACGCCTTTTTCCGTAAACATGTGATGTACCTTTTTGAACTACGTACTTTTTCGACATTTTCTTCGTGTCCGCAACTCGGAGCTCGTCCGTACCTATACTCTTTTTGCGATTCTGACTTCAATCGTCAGTTCTTTGCTCTCGACAATTATGCCCATTTCTAGAACTCAGATAATCACGATGGTCAGTTTTTTATCGATTTTACAAATTTATAACGCGTTGGGCTTCACTTAGAACTGGTATACTAGAGTTACAACTACTATTAGTAGCAGAACTGTAACTTGTACGGGGATTATCCGTATTCGTATTATGACTATTCAGTTTTTTGTTTGTTTTTAGTAATTACCTTCTAGTGTTTATAATATCGTGTTGAGAGAAAAATCACTTGCCCGGGATGTTGATACAGATCTTACTATCGTACGTGTCACCCAAAACATTTATTTTGATATTGTAGCATTTGCGAGTTCCATTTCTCATTTGTTAGACATAATAGCTGGTTTTACTCATTCAAAAGTTGTATATAAAATTTTTCTTGCTCCCCTTACTATGCAGACTATTTAATCTGAATTTTTGGTCCAGGACTCACAAGTAACAAAAATATCGATAGTACATACACTGTTCTACTCTTCGTTGAGTAGTTAGACCCTTTTGTGGGTCTCGGATGTCAATGAGGTTTTCCGACTCCTCCCCTCTGTTGACAACAAATCTGCAATTTTTTTATCGGACTCGTAAATGCCCCCGACAATTCAACACTGAAAATAGCCTACTCAATAATAATTTGAGTTTTAATGAAACTAAAAAGTTGAACTTGAAACCAATCTAAAGGATGAAAATTGGCTATTCTTCTGATATAAAGTTTCAGAATTTTCATTTTGCCGAAATTTGTAAGATATATTTAAAGTCATGACGTGTGTGATGATATGAAAGTCAATTTGAATAAATTCTATAGCTCTTGAGAGAAAATGTTTCTCTTCTCGGTAAAAGATAGTTCATACTTCAGACTTGATTTGTTCAAAAGGAGGTTTTGAAAATTGAAAAATTCACCCTCTTATATTACCGTCAATTTTCAACCGATTAAGATAATTTTTTTTTAATTGTTCACCATATCTCGATCAAATAATATGTTTATCCGTTCAAAATTGATGGCACAGTGCAAATAAGTCGTATCTTCATATTCCCACTACTCTGATATTTTGGTATTATGGGAAAGGAAATTTTAAGCTCTTTCATCTGATTTAGAAAATATACCATCAACTTTCATCAGCATAAAAAAAATTCATAAATACATTATTCTATTATATAATGTTAGTTTAGGTACACCTTAGTGAATGTCAACTTTCTTTTTGCTCTTGTGAAAAATGTAGTAAAATGGAGATAAAACTTTTTTGCTCTGCGGCATCGAAATAATTCTTTGTTTTAGGGTACTTTTTCAAGGATTGTATTACAATTACTCCATGAATTTATTCTGTCATTTTTAAGCAGACGAAATATTAGTGAAAAATATTTTCAGAACCAAATTATTTCGATAAGCAGAAATTTTACTCGATTGATTGAGTAATTAAAGGATTTATTATATTTATCTCTACTTCGTTAATTTATTTTTCAACAAAAACTTCTATCACTTACTATAGATGAGATGAGATGAGATATTTAGCATGCCTTTAAATTTTCATCGGCTAGGATTTACAAAAATATTTGATGGAATTGCCATCCCATCAGCCAGCAGAAGTTTAGTCCTTGAAAAAACGGATGGATGGTTTTCTAGAAATTTCTTATCAAAAACTGGTTTAATCGCACTACTACGGACCTGCTTGAACGAAAAAAAGAGCGGTATGGTCTTAGATAATCTAGCGGGTATGGTGAAGGAAAAAATAGGCTGATAGTTGTGCGAGGGAACCAATTGGAAGAACTTAATAATTCGTGATCTGTGATCTTCGGAATATGTTATATAGCTTCCCCCTCCCTCTCTGTTCAGTTCAGATTCACAGATTGTTGGCTGATAATTGCAGAGTTCGGAAGCCGTAAGATATGGCTTTAGCTTTCGGCTTTTAGCTTCTAACCTTGAAAATAAAACTTAGGCTTTCAACTTTTGACTTTTATGATAAAGCTTTTGGCTTTCGGCTTACTGGTTTTTCCTTCAAAAATTGATGGCTTTCGGCTTTTAGCTTTCGGCTTTTGGCTTTTCACAAAAATATACTTTTTCACAGGAAATTTTGTGCTAAATTCGAAAATTTGGGTGGAAATTTTTTTAAATATTTTTTATTAATTATTTGATTAATTTATCTGTTTACACTTCACTTTTGTGATTTGTGATTTTTTTTTTTGTTCGTAAAAAGCTAAAAAGCCGTATAAAAGCCATAAAAATACGGCTTTTGCTTTCAGCTTTCAGCTTTTTTGATAAAGCTTTCGGCTTTCGGCTTACCGGTTTTTCTTTCAAAAATCAATGGCTTTCGGCTTTTAGCTTTCGGCTTTCAGCTAGCTTCCGAACTCTGGATAATTGTGAATTCGTCGTTCGAATTGAATCGAATATTCGAGTCGGTTCGATGTGACTTAGTGGTCCGTGTAAACTGAAAAATGTCTTGATTTGGTTTTCGCTCTTTCAAAGTGTGGTGCTAGTTCGTAGTCTGAGCTAAATTTTCAACTGAAATTCGATGCGTCCGCTTTATTTTTGCACTAATTAATGTTTCGCGATATTTGTTGAATTGTTTACTAAATTCGCATCTGCGAAGTTTTGATGATTGATTCAAGTCTAATAGCCAATTTATCGGAAGGAAGTTGAAGCCATACCAGCCTTCAAGCTGTCGTCTTATCTCATGCCATTCTACGGTTTCGCGTAAAATTTATTCATTTACTTATTCATTTCTTTTATTGTGCACCTGAGTAAGGTATCGTCTGAGTGCCTGCTGATACGAGACTGTAAGTACGTTATATTATTATTATTATTTTATATGACTCGTCGACTTTCGTTTATGTTGGTTACTTCAACTCGCCATCGCTCGTACTTTTTTCTTATCGCATGGAGATGGAGGCGCCATACAGAAACTTTATCAACACCTTTGGTATATGTCTTTTGAGTTGCTTAGCATTTCTCTATTGCGTTACGTCAAACCTCAATATCTCGCTCGATGTTTACTAGATATGCAGCGTCATTTGGCATTTGCTTCTACTAATTTGATAATTCCACGAAAGTCCTATTTAGACTGTTCATTTTAAGATTGCCAAAAATGGATTGCAATTTGCAGGGCTTCGAAGAGAGAATAAGGTATTACTCATTCACATTCAGCAAAAATAAATGGTTGCGCTTTCGATTTTAATCATTTTCTTGTTTCTTTTATCACGCTGATCGATACTTTTATTGTTGGTGAATGTGAATTTGATGTTTCATTCCGTTTTTTGTAATCTTGAAGTGAAATTGTTTTATAGATTATAACATAATCCTTCATATTTTCATCAGCGTGTTTCCTCTACGGTTAATTCGAGGTATAACACCCGAAATGCTAACAAGTAATATTGAACATATAAAGGCGGTTGAGCGAAACATTTTGCTTCAAATGGTATCTACAAAACATTGCTTACAACAGAATTTAGCTAAGGGCTGTACTTCTCGTTAAGTTACGATCAAATTAGTGGCTTCAATTAATATTTAAGCGTACCCTTGAAACTTGAATAAGTCTATTATATCTGTTATAAGTGCATCAGGTACTGGCCAATTCTCACCTAATCCAATTCTGTTCGGCATATTACCAGCTATATTCTGTTGAGGTTTCCTCTAGCGCACAACAAAGTAGTTTGCTGCTAGCAAGAAATACCTAATTTATAACCAAATTTTTATGATGAATAACTTTGTTGAGGGGATGAGTATCATGCAACAACCTTTGATACGGTTGTAGACTAATGAGTTTTCTCCGATGTTCAAACTTGAAGTCTTAATAACTTTATTATTATATTATTAATGTCCAGTAATTGGTTTACCAGTGCTAATAATTATTTTATTATTATTTTATTTTAATTTCGGCATCCTGATGCTTCGATAATTGGGATCTTATATTACTCCACTTGACACGCCATACGCTGGTCATAGTTTATAATGGAACGAATTAAATTTTGACTTGGTTGATTGGTTTCTTTATGTAAATTAAGTCTGATTTATACAATGAGTACTCAATATTTTCTTTAATGGGGTAAAATATCTTTATTTTGGCGTTTCTATTTCAGTTCTGAGTATGAATAAGGATGAAATATTATTTCTTTCACGCTTCGTTTGTCCGTTGTTGTGAGTTTTCAACAGTGACAAAAACTTATTCATTATACTTCTCTCTGGAAAAACTGATTTCTGTGTAGTGGAATGAATATTGCATTTCATATTGATAACCACCTTTAAAAAACAAACGTCGACTTTATCGAGTTGATTTTATGTCTTCTATTGGTACGGGAATATAAACGTCATTTCAGTCTTCATTGCTACTCGACTTATATCCTGCTTGGCCATTTGCTCCTTCTGCAGAGCCCCGATTGCCAATGACAACAAGAATTTGAATGAAAATTCTTTAATTTCCTTGGTGTGCCATTTTAAGTGTCTCGAAAATTGGATATTCTTTTTATATTTTTGTATTACCAACACGTGCTTGATTTGAAACTTTTTGTATAGATTTGCGTTTTTCAGCAGTACCGACGAGGGTAATGAGAGTTTCGGAACTTGAATTTGCGAATTTTGCCTTAACGGCTGTTTTGAGAGATGGTCAAGAACCTGCTAAAAAGGACAATTAGGAATCTTTTTTTTTCGCACTCTCATTATTCAAATCTACTCGGTTCGGTTAGCCACAAGCCATCAAAACACGTTTTGTCGAATTCGGTGAAAAAGTCACGCACGTTGTAGCATTGTTGGTGCAAGGGAAACATATACGATAAAGGGCCATAAAAGGCTTTTCGGATGTGGCCCCTGCAGCTATAGAAAATGACCAACTTGAAAATCGAAAGGGACTGTGGGATTGGTTAAATATAATTCACTCTTTTTATGGCGTGTCCGCGTTTGTGTTTTACCTCTGCGTACCGTCAATGCTGAAAAAGCTCGTTATTTTATAGCCGGTGGCTATCTCTCGACTTGATTATAGTTTTTGTCGTAATTAATTACATGGCATACGATTTCAGAAAATTTTTATTGTTCATTATCTATGGCAGATGCGTGAATATGTATAGGGTAAAAATTTTAAGGTTATTTGAAAATAGACGACTGAGAAATTATCTCATTTTGGGACACACGTTATTCACGTTTGTTTGCCATAACTTTAATTGGAGTGGTCAATGAACTTTAGCCTGTTGACTGGTTGGCCAGTTTGCCATTTGAATGATTCAAGACTGATGATTGATATTTAATTTAATATTTTCGTATCCCTTTCCGCGTATTCCTCGCTATACTTATGAAATAATCATTTCATTAGGAACTTGTCTTTTACTATCGAAGACGAGCTGCTTGCAAACCATGTTCCAGTTGTCTGTTTCCTTTAAAAATGTTTGTACATGAGGCAAAATTATAATATTGTAGGAAATTATTTATACGAAACATAAAAAAGCACGGTCTTTATTAGGAATCTTCACCAATACATTTTTATATTCAACGAAAACTCACGAAGAGCGCGTAAACAATTAAAAACGGTTACAAGAGTTGAAAAACATACTGACTCTCGACTCTTGCGAGACTCTTAAAAACGGGGGAAGAATCCGATGAAGACCGGATGTCATCGTCGTCATCATCACTAGGGAAACGGGAACTACAGAATCAGTAGTGATGACGGTGAGACGGGTGGCGGGACGAGTACGGTCGACTATTCTCCTAGACAATTTTTCATACAAATATAAGACAACTAAAATTAAGAGACTCCAGTGCAGTGATGTAGATTGTAGTGACACTCGATCGAGATCACTTACCTCTAAACTCTCGGACCCCCACCCCCCTGGTCATAACTGTGGGGTGACTCATCAATACTTTTTGTCTTCGTTTTTTCTCTCATCTGAAGACGTAATATTTCTTTTTTTTTTCAATCGATTAAGATTATCGTTTTTGCAAAATGATCACAAAACCTTTCTCCTGCAATTTAAATTATTTACGTCGAATCTGGGGTCAACAAAGGGGTGCGCTCTAGTATTAATTCGTACATGAGAGACTTGATAAAAATATAGTAGAAGAAAATGCCTTTCTTTCTTTTCTACTCATAATGTCATTTTTTTTCATTCTGGCTACTGGCTCGATCTCAATTCTTGGGGCCGGTGGAACTATTTTTTCAACTTCAACGTACATTAAAAATTCTGGAGCCAGTCAATTCGATTTGTGGATTTATTTAGCCAGAAAATATCTTTTTCTTTCACAGTTCATCACAGTAGCCGTTTTCTAATTTATCTTTTCAAAACAGTTTTTGATTGTTGCTCTCTCTATAATTCTACAATGTCAGACACGATCTCAAGGCCAAATTCAGAGGGTAGCTTGATGTAGCGAACATTCCAAGAAAGAACAGAATGCAGGTAAATAAAATGAGAAGAGAAGGACGAGCACACAAAACAAGAAGCCACCAGTGCACAGGAAATGCTTCGATTCTGCATCTTGATTAGGGAAACTCTAGCAGTCTGTGATTATTTTTTGGTGAGAAGTGTTTGTGGAAGTTTGTGGAAATTGTAGGTATATTTGGTTGAGGATTGGTTTCATTTCGTCCATCAACAGAATAGATGATGAGAAGCAAAACATAAATTAAGTAAAAAAAATAACAATTAGGCAGTTTAAAAAAAAAGTTTTAATTTTTAATTTTTTGATTTTTGCAGTAATGAGAAACGAGGTGACCTCCAGGAAGCCTTTCTCTCTAAATAAAAAAATAAAAAATAATATAAAAATGGTCAGAAATGGAATTTTGAGAGCCATATGGCGGAGGTGAATAAACAAGCCAAAAGAATTAATTTTAATGAGTCATCCATTTTCCTCTTCTGTATATACAGATCAAGGGAGTTGGGATGGAGAAATACTTGTCCCTTCCTGGAAAAAGTATAGTTAATGGGCCTAAGGGCGTTGGGTATTCAGGAGGTCTTATGGCAAAATTTTCCCTAATGTTTCTAGTCACATTCCATGAATTTGCCTCTTGACATAATTTACCTCACTCCTTTCTGAGTAAAAATCGTGGGTGCTTCAAGCATCGGTCAGTTACCACATTGGCAGCCCGCCAATCTGGTATTCCTAATTTGTACTCTGCATGTTAGCAGAAAGGACAGTAACATGACTTGTGCCATGCTCCAACGTGTTCACTTGTCAATAATTTATAAATTCAACTTTGGACTATTCATTTAATACTTTTGAGGGTGGTAAGGGTGCTTGACGAAAAATAAATTTAATATCTTCCATATGATGTTCCCGAATATCGTTCAGTAATAATGGTGGCAGGGCCGGCACTTTTCTATTTTCCCATCCGGTGCATACTCAAATTTTCCTAAAGGGAAATTGGTCTATTGATAAGGGGGAAGGGGAAAGTAAGGGGGGGTAAAATATTTGTCTAAATTTGTAAAAAATCGTTTACATTTTACAAACATGTTGAACTTGAGTTTACTGTATTTATTTCATAAAATTATCATTCAAAAAATGAAATACAACAAAAACGTCAAAACGTGAACAATCAAGTACTAACGAATTCATAATTCTGTAAAAGAAAGGTCAACATTTAGCATGCAACGCGAAAGTGTTCATTCTGACCTGAGTCCTATTAATAAACTCATCCAGTAAAGCCTCAATATCAATTTCAGACACAAGGTCTCGATGAATGTCGAGTATGCTCACGTGATTGAGCCTTTCTGCCGTCATTGTTGATCTTAGAAAGGATTTTAATCGTCGCATAGCAGAGAAGCAACGTTCGCATGTGCATGAGGATACAGGGATAGTCAACAATATTCGAATTAATTTCGTCATTTCTGGGACCAAATGCAGAATATTTTGATTTTTTCTCAAAAAATTAACTACATCTGAAAGACTCTTCGGCTCACCAATGAGAGGGGAGAGGAATTATCGAACGCAGGCGATAGACGATAAGGCAAGACAATCGAGAGGGAACGCGAAGGTGTCTCCACACCAGTGGCGGAGGTGTGGAGGAGGGAAAAAATGACGAGAGCACCATGTGCTTCTCAGGGTGCCTCCACATGGAGGTACCCGATTGTGAATTTCAATGTTATTTCCCCGTTTTTTTCACCAGGTGCAAATGCACCTGTGGCACCTGGATGTTCGCCGGCCCTGAATGGTGGAAGTGGAATTTCTTAAATTTCCTCATAGAAGTGCTTTCGTAAAATCTTACAGCTAATTACTATAAACACTAAAAATTTTTCAACAAATACTTGATTTATTAGTTTCACTTCTATTCAACTTCCTTATTCGAGTCCTTCCTCATGCATTTTGCTTTTCGTGACAGTACTATGGAGTTATATTTAACACTTGTGTGGTGTAAAAACACCGTATTTTTATGCCTTCCGCTGAATAACAATAAATTGTGTTTCCATGTCAATTGAAAGATATCGTTTTTATCAGAATTTTGTTTAATTTCTATGCCAGCAGCTAGTCATCCTCGTATGGCTGAGAGTCTACGTCAAGCTCTTTGGTCATATATGCGGTGTAAGTTAGATAATTATTTATAATATTTAATTCGAATACAGATGTTAGAAATAAATGTCTTTTTGAACTTCTGTAAAATTTTCCCAAAAATTATATTTTTATCCCCTTATTACGAGAGACTATTGAGTTGACATTAATGTGATTTTTTTTTACCCTCGAGAATGTATCACCCTAAACGAGTAATTTCTCTTTCCAAGTCACGCTTCTTAATTCAATTTACGGCTAGTAAAGGTAATTTTCTCAAAACTTAACGACCAATTGTTTGTTTTTTGTTATTTTTTTGGACCTCTCCCTCTTTTTAATTTATTAGTTTTCTTCTCGCCGTGCTAATACATTTTTCTTCGATGTTACCAAGAGCCGTGAAAAACAATAGGAAATGTAATTGGTCTCTAGAGTGTCGTTACTTAGATTTAAACCTGGTTTCTTTTTTCCTCCCTATTTTTTGTTTATCTACTAAAGTGTTGGAATAAATTAACGCGAATTTTATCGCGTAGGGGAGGGTCGGGCAATAGGAACCAATTTTTTTTCTAATCTTGTATTTCAGCAACTATTATACTTAGAAACCTGAATTTGGTTTCATTTTAAAGAAAAAACCCTCCTCTTTCCATCAACATACAGTAGTAGGCTATATGAGACTTTTTTTACTATGAAAATTTAGTATTTTAACCCTTCCTATTTTGAACTATTTATAAAATCCCCGGGCAATAGGAATCAGTTAACCGGGCAATAGGAACCATTGTTGGTTAAAAATATGTATTTCAGGAACTATTATACTTAAAAACCTAAATTTGGTTTCATTTTAAAGAAAAAACCCTCCTCTATCCATTGACATACAGTAGCAGGCTATACAAGACATTTTTTTACTCTAAAAGAATATTCTAAGCCTTCCTTTTTTGAACTATTTCTAAAATGCCCAGGCAATAGGAACCATGTCTACGTATTTTCTGTTTTTATGACAGAAATAACTTCCCAATCTGCAAAAATCTGCAATGTGACGCACATGTTGAGGAGAAATGTGACTTTTGTGACACTGATGTGACCTATAATTTTTCCAGTGGGTCACATCAGTGTGCCAGGCCCGTAGCTAGAGTAGTTTTCGAAGGGGGGCAAATGACATCATAGGAGGGGCAATAAAAAATGGACAAACTCATTCAGAACAATTTGCATTCGTAAAAATTGTTTATTAAAAGAAAATCTGAAAATGATTGAAACTGAAACAGCGTAAAAAATAAAAATTATAAATTCATAACCTAATACAACTGTAATTTTCGGTTTTTGCGGGAATTAAAGATTTTTAAAAAGCTATCTACATCAATTTTGTTCAACCGTTGTTTCTCAAAAGGAATAATAGTGAGATTACAGGAACGACCAAACAGCATCGATGATCTGTATGGTGTAATAATACGGTTCATAGTACTAAATGTAGCTTCACATGTAGCCGAACTACATGAGAAGGTAGCAGCCGTTGCGAACAAATTGTATGTTTTTTTAAAAGCATTTTTTAAGGAGAACAACGTTATAAAATAGTCCTTTTGTTCGATTTTATTTTCTATGAAATAATTCTTAACGCAAATTATTTCTTCGTTTGATGGAATTACATTGACAATATTAGGATGAATGTTTATAAAATTGGCAAGTTCGTCTATATTTTCGAAACTAAAATTAAACACTTTATCAATAACATCAAATAAGGAGCAATTATCGAAAAAGCGAGTGTCAAATAACTGTAATACCAAATCTAAAATTTCGAAGTATAATTGTTTACATTCAACTTGGTGTATACCTGAACTTTCAGTCACAACGTAATCTACTAAGTGCACATTTGCTTTAATTTTTCGTTTGCTACCACGAGTATTGTCAGCGCTATTGAAAGAAGCATCTTGGGCATCTGGTAATAAATCACAACACTCCCTCAAAACGTCGTTGTAAATATCATCTGAACGAAACCCTTGAAGAGTCGAGTAAACAGATCGCATAATTGGTAACGCTGTAGCCAAACCATTATCTCTATGTTGAAGGATTCTATCAGCTGGCTCAATAGTTTTGAATATTTTCAACAAAGTGCGTAATAGAAACCGAAAAGATAATGACTTCATTATTGCGACCAAACCGACACATTCTACTACAGTTACACCATCTAATTCTTCAAATTCTTGATTCATAGCGCAGCATAAAGCTTCTATCATTGTTGTATAGTTATTATAAATGACTTCTGTAACTTTGAGATGACCAGTCCATCGTTGTTCCAATAACCTACTTGTTCTATGGCCTCCATAATATGATTTGAATTTAAAAGTACTGAAAATTTTATGTATTCGTGCACAGTAATCAAAATATTTCTGTACACTGTTGACTTTCTTGACTAGATCAGTAACGATGAGATGTAGTTGATGATTGAAGCAATGAACATAAGGAATGGCACGTTCTAATTTTTCTCCCAGCAATGCTTGTACACCACCTCTACAGCCTTTCATAACAGCTGCGCCATCATAACACTGACTCAGAAGTTTTTTAGTATCAACTTGATTATCATTTAACGTTTTCAAAATTAAATTTGTCAGGTATTCTGCCGTGAGATCATGAGCTTCTATAATATCCAACAGAGATTCAGTTGGTACACCATTCTTAACAAAACGTACAACGATTGAAACAGCTTCAGCGTTATTTCGATCACGAGTACCATCCACCATGATACAAAAAAATGGAACATCTGCATTTTCAATATCTTTGGCTACTTCACTTCTAATGCAAGAGGCCATAATTTCAATAATCTCGTTTTGAATCTCTGGTGATAAATATTTAGCGTTTTCTGGAATACATTTCAGACAATTTTGAAGCTCCTGATCTTTTTTTAATGTGTATTCGAACAGAGCTCTGAACAAACCAGTTTCGCTATGATCTTCTTTTACATAATCCCCACGAAATGGTAACTCGTGAGCAGCTAGAAATTGAATTACTTCAAAAACTGATCTGACGTAATACCGATGTTTACTTAAAACGTTATCATTGACGAGGGTAGAAACTTCTTGATTTATCGTAGATCGTACCTTGTATTCTTCCCATTTACTGAGGCAAACGAGATGGGTAGAAGTTTCTTCGTGTTTACGGAATCCCCTGTTTTTCTCTAGCGCATTTTTCCAATTTCTGTATCCAGTTTTGACGAATGCAGTTTCCTTAGTTTCGGTTGTTATGAAAGTGCGGCAAACGTAACAGAAGCAAGCATCGATTTCAGGGTTGTACTCAAGCCATTTGAACTGGTCAAACCATTGGGAACGGAAATTTCTACCATCTGTCTTAGGATAACTCTGCAAAATAGGACGATTGGGACGATCAATTTCAGTAGCTACAAATTCTGTAAAACCACAAAATTATATCATTCATTATTTGAATTTGATTCACCACTCTATTATATCTCTGGAAATTTTGAAATTTTAAAAATATTGAGTAGTGTTATAGGTACCGTAGAATGAAATTAATGAAGTATGATATTGTAAATAACTTACTGTGAACAGTGGTCGTTGATGATGATGAAATATTTGCATTACTCGTACTCGCAATATTAGAGCTGGAAGTGCCATCCAATAGTGATAACGATTGGACACTAACAGTACCGATATCACTGCTTTTAGTAGAATCCTTATTGGTTTTCTTAGTTTTCAATCCAAATCCTTTCAGCCAATTCTCCATTTTGATGTAAAAATGTAGAAATTTCAAACTAGTTGACGACATTGGAGAATTTCCTAAAATTATTTTTGAACTTTATACGTTAGTTTATAGAGTTTTTAGCAATGAAAAGTCATAAAACTAATTTATTAGGTATAGTAACTCATTAACTTACTAACAGGTCAGTTATCAACTAACCTTTTTTTTTAATGTAGGTATGTGAAATTCAGAAATTGTGAATCTCCGAATCTTGGTGCTAAAATAATTTAAAGATTAAAGTTGAATGAAAGTAGAAACGAAAAATAAACTACAATAACCACCCTCATTTCATCATTCAAAATTTCAAAGTAAAATCTGTAAAATCGTAATTCAGAAATGAAAAAAAGTGTTGGATTGGGTCGTCTGGACTCACATAGAGACAGATCCAATATACTCCAAAGGAAATAAAGGGCTACATTTTAGACTGAATAAGAACTTTATTTAAAAGCCACACCCTGGCATAAAATCTTAAACGGTTTGAACCTTACTGTATCTAGCAACCAGATAGGACGAGTCTCTCTCAGAGAACACAGCGCTGGCTCACCAGCTACTCCCTGTTATATAGTCCCTCGGAGCTAGAAAGAGCCCTCACTGCTCTTTAGTAAACAAAGTCGTAAACCCTTTAGTTTATTGACTTGTTTACTCCAAAATACCCAACGCAAGACGACTCTTGCTGTGGCTGATGCAATACTAAGCGGTACGAGGCTTATTCTTGCATCAACCACATTCCGTAGGCCACACAGCTACGTACCAAAGGTTCATGAACTCTGCTTCACTCTTTCAGAGGGTTGTAGTGTTCATTTGCCTTACTCCTCGTACATAGTGTATTACCACGTAGGTATATTGACTCTCACCAGTCGTCCAATTCCAACACTCCCTCCTCAATATCCGGAGTGGAATCGAATTAGGATATCTCACATCCAGGTAAGGTTCAATTACAAATTACAAAATATACAAGTCTCACTACTTGACTTAGTGTTTTTATCAAAATATTATTATAAAATTTAATCAGTCATTCTTGGAGAAAGTTTACAAAAACTCCAAGGCTCACTTAATATATCTGGAGAAAATCTCACTCTAAAACTCCAGTACTCACTCTAGAGAAAATCTCACTATAAAACTCTAGTACTCACTGTAATGGAGAAAATCTCAATTTGAAAACTCCATTAAATTTTCATGGAGAAAATCGCACCCGAATAAAAACTCCATGAATAGCCACTCAAGTGCTATTTCATATTGGAGAAACCGTCTTCTGTAGGAAAACTCCAATTTCGACGTTTCGCCACTCTTCGTCGAATTTTCTGGAGAAAAGTTTATTAAAAACTCCAGTCGAACCTCCCTGTTCGAAAAGTATTGGAGAAAAATATGTGTAAAAACTCCAAAAATATGCGGAGGGAACACTTGGCAGCGAATAACTCCAGCATCTAGAACTCGAGAGAATCATATTAATTTCTTAGCATTGTTAACATGCATACATAAAAGAATTGATTTCTATTTATGAAGAAAGACTCTCGTTGTTCACTCACTTTAGAGAAAATCTCATTTTGAGACAAAACTCTAATTTTCAGAGAAAAGTTCCTACTCATAGGTAAAAACTCTGAAAACTCACCGTTCATGACTCATTACTCATGACTCACTAAATCAAGAGGAAAACTTTGTTCTTGTACAAAGAAAACTCTTGTGTGACTTCTCACTCAGTCTTGAGAGGAAAAACTTTCGAACATTTTGAAAGTAAAAACTCTCTAGATTTCTCACTCAATCTTTTAAGAGGAAAACATTTCATTTTGTCGAAATGAAAAACTCTTTAACTCACTTTAATGTAGAGAAACTCATTTTGAGGAAAAACTCTACAACGGAGAAGACCTTTGAGGCAAAACTCCGTGTTATTGGGAAACCCACTAAGTCCCAATACTCACCTCACCATGTAAAATTATACTCACCAAAATTTTACGTATCATCGGAAAACTTCGAAAAACCGATGCTCACCATTTACAACTTTTACTTACCGAAGTTGTACTTATGTTGGGAAAAACTTGAAAAACCCAACTCTTTTGTAGCTTGCTGAAAAGTAACTTAAGACTTTTACTATATCAACATTGTTGATATTTTCAGCTACAGATTGAGAAAAGCTTCGAAGGCATTAAAAACTCAATCAGTTTTATGTTATGTTTAACGAATGTGCCTGTTATCCCGGAATAATTCCATTTTGTAATCAAAGGATTTACAAACGAAAACAAAACTTATATTAAGAACTCACGTATAAAATCAGACTTTTAACACACATAAACATAACAATATATATACAGCCTTCAAAATATAAAGTGATTTCGCCCCACCAGTCGGCGAATCAATTTTTGAAGGTGGGGGACCGCAGCGGCGTCGCACCTCTGCCGAGACCAGCCGGTCCTCCTACAAACTATTTACAAATCTTCTGTAACAAAAATTCCACACATAACGGAATTAGTTTTGTTTTACGGGATGTCGGCAGTAATATTCGTTAACCCATAAATCAACTTAAGTGATTTATATTCACAGCCCAGAAGGTCATAGACCTGTATTGATCGACTTTATGTCTTAACCAATTTAATTTGATCCACGTATCATTGACCTACTTTTAAATCGTCTAGTTTGACGATAAAAATGTCTAGTTTGACAATAATTTTGTCTAGTTTGACAAAATTCTTCTATCTGTATGGTGCTAATTTTTAATTACAGTAAGCTAAAACATAATAACCTATCGAGTGGTTATTTAAAACTATATGTAAGTTTTCCATGTGTTCAACCCTACAGATTATCCGTTTTATACGAATTGTTTTTCTGTATTTATTCTTAAGTTCTTATTTTTAAGTCTAATTTAACGTAGCTAATTACCTCACTTGTAATTTTTCTCACTTTGAAAATAAACGTGTCTCACAGGTATTTATTTCAAAAAGTTGAAAGTTGTCTCACTTAACTTTCATAATAAATGTCAGTACTTACCGCTAACATTTATTTCTCACTGATGCGTCTCACTGTGCATCTATTCTCACTGATAAAGCGATTTAACTTATTTATAAGTTTATCAGATAAGTTCAGTGAACTTTCTCTGTATACCTTTGACTAGTATTAAATTGTAATAGGTACAATTTAAGTTACCAAGCCTGTTGGTGTCATTAGTATAAATAATGTATATATAGTTACCAGAACTAATTCTATCTAGTCATTAATTTAAGGTATTTTTAAGTCGCTTAAGATTAAGTGGATCAATGTGGATTCAAATTATTTTCCAAGCGGGCCCTCACTGTTTCACCGTCGGTCGCACTTCCCTTGGCCCCTCACTTTGGGTCTCACTCCCCCTCACCCTCACTTTGGTATTTCCAGATATAAATTTTTCAAATTTCTATGACTCAAGGTCAACTTTTGGCGAAATCTCCCTCCAAATTTCTAAAATTTATAATCGGTACTTCTTGGAAAATGGGCTAAATTGTGAATTCAAAATTGGGAAACATAAAACTCTCACTCTCACAGCATTTTCGGACTTATCCAAATTGAAGTTTTTGACTTAATATTTAATATGTAGGGTATAAGCCCACATAACTCACAAAAATAAATAAAAGTCAAAATTTTACCTTCAGGATCGCTAAAGTCCGGGTCGTCAGGTAGCGGCGGATATTCAATGGCTGGAGGCTGGTACGGGACCTGCCATCTGGGTACATTGTACGCCCAGCCAAGAGGGGCCAATGGTTGTGGTGGCGGGAGCTGGTACTGTGGTCCCAACCACATGGCTAAAGGAGGGAGCTGAGGATGAGCGTACGAGTATGGCGGACTGAAGAGTTGCCGTCTCGTGCGCAGCCGTCTAAGCTCTCTCTCCTGCAGTCGTTGTTGGCGCTCCAGTAATCGAATCCTGTTATCGGCGGCGAACGGTGCTGGTGTCGGGCAATTGGCAATTTCGTGGCCTTGCAGGCCACAATTGAAACACGGTCGCCCGACCGCTGGCGGGTAGGGGCACTCGTTACCCAAATGTCCTCTACGTTGACAGTTAAAACATCGTCGCACTAAGGGGATTCGAGGCGCACGTGGAGGGGCACGAGGAGTCCTGCGAGAAGCTGGCGGTGTTCTCAAGGCAGCGGCAGGAGCAGGCGGATCATCAGCCAGAAGATCAACAACATCTATCACGTGTGGAGGGGGAGGCGAATCGGCAAGCATCACAATAGGAGCTGCAGCCACTGGTGCATCCTCTCCATCATCGTCCGAAACGATCACCACGTCTATTACTTCATCAGCGGCATCAACTTCTGCTGGCGGAAGGACTGGCGCATTGGCAAGTATAGCTGGTGGCGGTGTAGGTGTTCTGGCAGATGGCGGTTCGTGGACCTCGGCAGCAACGACAAAAACCTGAGGTTGAGGGGCCTCTTCGAGATCCACAATGGGACCCTCCTCAACCTCAGCCGGAGCATGAGCGGACACAATAACGCTGGCCTCTTCAATGTGAGCACAGATGGCTTCAAGCGGAATATCCGGCTCAACAATAACTTCTTCCGACGGACCCGTAAGCGAAAGTAAATTGGCCTCAGCAGGAGGACCAATTGGCATTGGAATATCCAAATCATCCATAGGCTGTGAATACATGTGATCATTTAGGAGATTTCAAGTAAGTATAATATGTGAATAAGTGGTATTTTATAAGTATTTATAAGAATCGTGTGAATATCTAGTCCATAACATAAGGTGTAAATTTGTATATAATAAGCTATTTTATAAGACAGTTTTGTAGATAACGGACTTTTATAAAGCCACTCGTATCTAAGTGTAATAATTATGCCCTCACTATTGGCCAATATTTTCTGTCGAAATATTGTTTTGTGTGCGCACACAAAATTCTATTACAAAATATCAATATACGTCATATATATCAGACACCAGCTGATCATATATATCTCAAAAAGTATATCGATGAGTACAACTCACTGTATAACTCAAGTTATCTCACGAAAAATTTAAGGCTCTCACTTTGCCAAAATAAAACTGTCAGCTTATTTTTGAACAAAAATCACCAGGAGCTAGACATTATAACGATTATATCTCCCTCCGAATTGAGGAATGGAGACTTCTTAAAAACAAATTTTGAAACTTTCAATTTTGGAAAGAAAAAAATTTTACTCAAAATTTATCTCACTATAAAATTTGTGCGCACCAAACAAATTTTCTCACTGGTTTTTAAGAAATATGGGCTTATATTGAGGGTAAAATTAAAACTAGCTAATTTGTCTCACTATAAATTATATGCTATAAGTTTTAATTACGTCCTCTAAGACCAAGTAATACCATTCACATAAAATTAACAATAATGTTAATAAATCCAGACTCACTTCTGGTTTGTCATGATTCTCGGTAAGAGGATCATGACCCGCTTGGGTCGGGAGGGTCGGTGATGGAGGCAATGGAGGATCACATAACGACATGAGCCTATGTCGTCTCCACAGCCCCATCAAGCCTAGCTCCGACGACGAGCGAGGATGACTTTGAGCCACCTCGCCCTCCGCCGAACCGGAGGTTTGGCTTTCTGCGAGGTTAGCCTCACCCCGTCGTCGTGAAGAGCCAGACGGCTCCGACCCTCCGACGCGCCGCAACCCAGCGTCAAGTCTGCCATACATATTTAATGAGGCAGCAGCGGCTCTCACCTCAGTTTCGACCTCTACCTCTGCACCAAACTGCTCAACTTCGATTACTGGTGATGGAGGCGGCGTAGGATTGTTGACTATCGCCGGATCCAGTGGACCTAATTCGTAGATCACTGGGTCTCGATCGAGGCGAACACGAGGTACGATGAGCTCCACTTTATGGCGACGTGCGAATTTTCTTGCCAACTTCGAGTATTTTCTGGGCACTGTCATTTCGCAAAGGACAGAAATTTAGAAATCACACTTTATTCTAAATTCATGCAAATGACCTCCTCCAGAACCACAAGATAACTCGAACAAAACGAACAACATTTTAAACGGAGGAAAACTTATGGCACTAGTGATAACTCCTTTTTTGAGTCTCCTATAGTGCACGGCAGTAATCCCCGGTTGCTGGCTAAGAAAATTTCTCACTCTCACATTTACTCACGAGTATATATACCACCATCAAAATTTTTCCCACTCACTGATAAAAAATTTTGGAAAATATGGATTTTATGTAAAATTTTCATAAGGATCCGAGCAGTCAGTTTCATCTCGACCTCCCATGAAAAGTACATGTTGGAATCTCTAACCGAAAATAATTAGGTGAGGTCAGTCACCCCGGTCGATTGTTTATCAGTCTGGCAGTGACTTTTTACAATCCGGTTACCACTTTTGTGTAAACAGAGAGACACCATCGGATCGATCCATAAAGTTTAAGTGACAAAAATAGGATTTCCTCACAGTTCAAATCCCCCAAAACATTACGTTTTTGGTAAAAATGAAATTTGCTCAACTAAAATTTCAAAAATAATTTTGGCTCACCTTCAAAATTATAACTCACTGAATAAAATTTTATCGCCCTCAAAAATTTTATAATAGGAAAAATATTTACTTTCCTCTCACTGGGTGTCCTCTCACAATAGGACGGATCCTGGCGGCCAGCAGAATCCAGCACGCTTCCACTCACTTTCGGAATTAACGCCAAAACATTTAACTCATAAATGACCAAAAAAAATCATTTTTGGATTTTTGTGTTGTGTAGCCCACAACGTGTTCCCATAATGGATGAACAAAATTATGAGTAATTAAAACTCATGTGGTATATTCTGATTTTCTCCCTCAAATCAGCTCACTGTTCGAATATTCGACTCACTAAACTCACAAAAATATGGCCAATAAAATTTGTACATTTATACATTAGTGTCATTGGTATTTTCCTCACGTTTAACCAATAGATTTTATCATGCACATGACAATAGAGCATAACATTTAAGTTAGTTGCTCACACAAATTAACAACCAGGTTTGTCACATTAGTCAATTAGACTATGAACACAAATTCATGCAAACCATTAATATGAACCACCAAGCCAACTGGCTTTATGCTGATTATTATCCAGCAACATTTAATTCTTTCCACTAATGGAAACTTAATAATAAACATTGACTGGTAACTCTGTTTACCAGACGACCAGGGTATTCGAAAAAGAAATATTGAACCAAAATATTCAAATCATAACGAATCACCTTTTCAGAAGGGAAAAATAGTCCATCTGTGATAGCTAGGTCAATGACCTACATTTGGCTCGACAACCAAAAAAAATTATAATTCACAAAAATTGTGCTCTGCACAAATCTCACGTATTTTGGAATTATACTCACGGCTCAAAATTATATTTTAGCTCACAAAAATATAATTACTCACAAATGATTTACATGTCTCACTGTATGTAAATTTACGTTAAGAATTTAAACTCACTGAAATAAATTATATGTCTCACTTGATATAATTTAAAATTAAACTCACTAAATTCTTAACTTGAGATTTGTTATCATGGACATCGTTAATGAAAGAAATTTTATTTTGGTTCAAGAAACTTTCTAAATATTTCGAAACTCATCACCCAACTCACAATGGTCGTTTGTTTATTTATTTAAAGTTTAAATTCCAGAGGTCTATTAACTTGGAAACCATTAGATTTTAAATAAACATACGCACTGAAGGAAAACCTGTTTATTCATACTTTGTAATCCCTCACTAAATCAGGTGTGCTTGATTTCGATTACAAGAGGTATGAAGATTTGCAATTACTCACTAAATAATTTCGCACAGAAAGTCAAGTGTATTCAGCATGACCCAAATTATTTAATTGCAAAATCTAACTCACTGATGTAATTTTTCTCACTGTAAATTACGTTAATTTTGGCTCCCATCTTTCAAAATTAAACATGAATTTTATCTCACAAAAAAAATTCGTCATTCGTCTGTCACGAATGATTTAAAAAAAATTTATGACAATAATTTTATTGTTGTCAAAGGTTTTCCTGGAAAGAGATTAACAATGGTTCGGTTGTTAAGGCACACACATTCCATCAAGCTCACTTTGCATGCAATACATGGAAAAATATAAAGAATTCTTTGTCTCACTTACTATTGACGATGACTGTACACGGAGTAAAAACGATAACGACAAGGACAGAGAAATATAAACCAAGTTGCACCAAATGATCCTAAATGATAAATTCACAATGTATTATGAATGACTCTATTTTTCGGCTTCAAAAATAATTAACCAATGTACTCACTTTCGGCTAACAAATTCACAAAAATTAAACAGATTACGACTACAGGTATTGTGATTTATTCACACAAACGAAACGAAAAAGTTTTTGGTCACTCACAAAATTATTCTCACTGGTCAACAAATTGTACTTAGTACAAGTCAAAATTAAATATTTCGAACACAAAAACTTAACAAAAAATTATTTCGTTTCTTCACGAAAAAGGTAAAAAAAAACACGAGTCACAAAAAATAATTTTCGTTATACGAACGAAAATATGAGTGTTAATTACATTAATTACACATGAAAAATAATGAACCAGCTCAAACTCATCTGATATACTTAAAAAGATGGCAACTGGAATTTTATACATCTGCAGTTGCATCAACTCAAAATTGAACACTGACTCTGACCGTACTCGCATGATCGTCGTCGAACAAGTGAGCTGACAAAAGATTTCAGAAAACATTTCGATCTCGTTTTCAAAAATATCTTAATTTTGATTGGTTCATTATTTTGGTGACTCGTAAGCCTTTTATCGAGAATGTAGTCATAGTTTGCAATCTGTTTTGAGTCATTCGAACATTGTTTATCCAGATCTCCCTTTTATTCTTACTAAGGGTTTTCTTATCTTTGAAATAAGAAAAAAATATTTGGTGTGTCGTTTTGGTCGTTTTAGTCATCATAAAATCAACAGTATCGTACAAACTCGGCGATTTAATATAATTTATGCGCCTATCGCTTGTATGGAATGCACCGATCTGGTGACTAACATTCGACAGCTCTCAACCTGCTGTAAACTCGAGTTTTGGTTTTAATGCGTAAGAATTTGTATGTAGTGGTAGTCAGAACGTTGAGAAGCGTCCGCATAGAGTTTCTCCCTCTTACCCGCACGGAACATTTCTCGCTCTCACTTAGCTACGTTCGCAGTACAAAAAATGTCGAAAAACGAAAAGGAACGAAGCAGCTGTGTATTTCGCAGCGGCGGACGCGTGATTTCCGCGCTTCGTTTTCTACTCACTTTTGTTTTCGACTGTACTTCTAATTTCACGAAGAAATTATGATAGAAAAATATGTATGACACTTCTCGCCTTTTCCACACAAAATATATAAGTGGAAAGGTGTTGAGGGAAGTCATATATATTTAATTTGGTGTATTCAGTCTTCAAAATTCTACTCCCTCCGTTAAGAAGCATTTTTGAATATGACTGTACTCACAAAAATACGAACTCACGAAAATGATGAAATAATTTTCACTCTGGAAAAATTATTTCTGATTGGGTGAAGATTAATTAGTCTTCAGCCTCAATCATCAAAACACCAAATTACTACCACAGTCAATAATATGCGCATCTCAAATTTATTATTGACTTCTTACGCACAAAAATTAAAAGGATACTCACTGAATTTTTCTCACAAATTCTCTTCATCCTTTTAACTTAAGGATAAATTATTAGATATATGTCTTAATAATTATATCCAGTCTCACTTTCTCAACTTGGATTTTTCTCACGAATTTGAAGCCTTAAAATTTTTCACACTAAAATTTTATTTCGAAAATTTTTCTCACTGAGGTTCGAGGTTGAAATTCTCTCACTTCAAAAGTTCATCTCTTACCCAAAATTTTCGACTTAAAAATTTCTCTCACTTCGAAATTTTTATCTCACCAAAAATCTTTGAGGTTGAAATTCTCTCACTTCAAAAGTTCATCTCATCGATTTTTGACGCACTGAAATTTTTCTCAAGTAAAAATTAATAAAAATAGCTCACTAAATTATTTGAAAGGCGGAAAAGCCATACCTCACAAATAATTTTCAGACACTCAGTCTTTGAGACTTCTTCCTCTGTCTCTTCTCTTTTTCTCACTAGAGAACACGCATTGTAGAATTTGAGGAATGGAAAAATAAATTTTCACGCATCCTCTTTTACCTAAATCTGAAAGGTAAAATAAATTAGTCGACACATTTATATAGCGCTATAAGGTTTGAGTTAGCTAGACTCAGGTGCACCTTGAATTAAATCAACGATTTAATTTTTCTCACTTTAAAAATTCTCACTTTTGAAAAACTCACTTTTGGTACCAAATAAATAAAATAATGTGTAATACATTACCAACATCCGGATCTCACGTACAATCTCACTTAAAAATAAATTTTCGAAATGAATCATTTCAAAAATTTGGTTTTCCATTTGGAAGATTTGAAATTGTAAGAAAATTTCAAATTACGCCATTTATTTGGCATCGCGATTTTTATTTTACTAAAAATTTTCGCCAAAAAAAAATTCGAAAATAAAAATTATTTCGAAAATGATTTTTCTTCCTCACAGTTTTTAATTCGCGAATATCTCACTGCTAGCTTTTATTTCAAAGATTTTTCTCACAAAAATATTTTGATAAAAACACTAAGATTTAAATTTTCGCAAAATCAGCGCAGATCTCAAAGCGTGCGCTGGGCCCATAACCTGTTGGATTGGGTCGTCTGGACTCACATAGAGACAGATCCAATATACTCCAAAGGAAATAAAGGGCTACATTTTAGACTGAATAAGAACTTTATTTAAAAGCCACACCCTGGCATAAAATCTTAAACGGTTTGAACCTTACTGTATCTAGCAACCAGATAGGACGAGTCTCTCTCAGAGAACACAGCGCTGGCTCACCAGCTACTCCCTGTTATATAGTCCCTCGGAGCTAGAAAGAGCCCTCACTGCTCTTTAGTAAACAAAGTCGTAAACCCTTTAGTTTATTGACTTGTTTACTCCAAAATACCCAACGCAAGACGACTCTTGCTGTGGCTGATGCAATACTAAGCGGTACGAGGCTTATTCTTGCATCAACCACATTCCGTAGGCCACACAGCTACGTACCAAAGGTTCATGAACTCTGCTTCACTCTTTCAGAGGGTTGTAGTGTTCATTTGCCTTACTCCTCGTACATAGTGTATTACCACGTAGGTATATTGACTCTCACCAGTCGTCCAATTCCAACAAAAAGATTGTTGATAAAAAAGCAGCCATAGAACACAGAAAAACGAACAGAATCATGATTTCATTTATGTCAATAGGAATAGGTACCAAAACCTACACCAGATAGCGCCACAATCTACTCTAATTTAGTTTGTAACAATTCTGTTAGGAGTGCTGAAGCCTGAAGCTCACGTTATGTAAATAGAACTGTGTAGCCGAAATTAAACACATTGTTCGATATTGAAAATGTGATGTGTTTTGCATAAAGGTTCCTAAAAGTAAAAAAAAAAGTTTCTAGTTTTCACTGAATCTTGAAGAAAATCATGTGCTGAATCCAATGATATACACGACGAAAATTTTTTTTTTTCATTTTCAGGTCTCTGTATGTGAAACGCATCACAAATCGAGTTTTTGAAAAAATTTTCAGGGGGGGCAAATCATTGTTCCAGGGGGGGCAATGCCCGCCCTTGCCCCCCCTGGCTACGGGCCTGCAGTGTGCAATTACAAAAATACAATTTCGTAATTCAAATTTATCATTGGTTCCCATTGCCTGGTTCCCATTGCCCGGAAATAGATGGCTACAAAATTATATTGTTATCAAGTTTAATACGAAGTAAATAAAAAAAACATTTAATCAACATGACAAAGTGATAAAATCTGAAATAAAACAAGACGTAGTGCGCATTTCCATCTATAGCCGTAAAAAATGATTTTGGTTTGAATTTTCTAGTTTTAACGAATCAAACATATAGTCCTCCAAATAAGAAACGCCGTTGGCAATCCGCATTACACGAATTTCATTCAATCACAGCACAAATATAAGAGACGAAGACATAAAGAGAATTTTGCGAATGTGGTTCGCGTTGATATTGATAAGGAAAACGTTAACAGTTATCAAAATTCTGAAAATCGAGTTGGAATAGGAATGGATATACTACTAATTAAAATTATTTCAAAATAGTATGCTGATTGTAAATATTCATAAATTATTATGCTGTGTAGCTGTCAGGTTATTACGCAGTTCTTCATTAATCTTCACGTTTGGTTAAAAAAAGTACAGAAGGTGATATATGATTATTTCGAAATTGTAGTTTGGAACTGTTTCAAGTCTGTAGAAAATAGATTCAGTCTTTTCTGTAACACTCGGAAGAGTATCAACAATATTAGGTAGACAGATTTGAATTATTATAAACATAAAATCACAAAAAGTTAGAAAAAATTACAGTGGTTAATGGTACAAAAACAATAATATATTCACACAGGGTCATCTTCATCGGCTGATGGAGAAAATTCGATGATTAATTGCTCTACTAAATCTTCACACAGCTGATCTGATTGCCACATTCGTGGTTCAACTGCTGTCGCTATGTGATTACAACAGTTGAACCATTTCTGGTCAGTAACTTGTCCTATGGCTTGAGCAAGAATGTTTCTGGTTGCCTCAATTGTGGCGGAGGTATTGTGGCGAGTTACATAATTCTTTATATCGGCCCAGATCAATTCGATAGGGTTAAGTTCCCAATGATAGGGTGGAAGTCGTAAAACTATGTGGCCTGAATCAATGTTTTATACAGATTAATTATAACCTCCTTTTCGTTTTTGATAATTGGCATTCCCTTCTTATCCGAATGAACTGGCGAAAACTGCTCATTCATTTTTAAGCAATAAAGTAATTAAAACAATTTTTTTTATTTTATAAATTTAAAATTTTATTTAACTTATCGAAATTATAGAGGATCAGAAAAAAATAAATTCGCCGACTTGTATCATTTTCATTAGTGATAAGAAGTCAACGCAAATCAACTAACGTAAAATTTTTTCAGGTGGACGCACCTTGTTGCGCCTTTCAAATAACGGCTCTTATTTGGAATGGACTATACACGCATCGAGTTCATTCGTACAAAAAAAAAAATCAGGCAACGGAAACTTTTTTTGCTGCAAAGTGTGGCGGACCTGAAGCACTATTAACGCGCAGTATTGCAGTTTTTGTTGGACAGTTAATAGGGAAGTAATGAAGGTGGTTCCTATTGCCCGGTGGTTCCTATTGCTCGACCCTCCTCTATACGTCTCACATGCTTTCACAGTCTTCACCCGGGATGAAATTTGTCTTTTCTCTATTTACCCAGTTATTTTTTTCATTTTTCATTCATATAAAGTCGCGCCATTTTTCAGAAATAGACTAAATTTCAATTTCTTACAAATTGAAGAAAAGGTATGGGAACCGAATGACTTATTTCCAAAGGGGAAAAAATAAGAACAAACAAAAAAAAAAACTTAATTAATCAGCCTTGGTCGCGAATTTCGCCTCAGTCTTTCTATGCTGAAACGCAGCATGATTAATTGATTGCTATTTTGTTATCTTGGGTTTCTGAGTTTTTGGTCGTTCTCTTTTCTTTGGTACTGGTTCAGTTCTCCACCGATGAAGATCCAATCTGGGAAGATTCACGATTGGGTCCTGATAACTAGGTCTAGGTGGGAGATCGATGGAACCTGCCTGTTTCATTCATCACCAATCTTCCCTCGGAAGAGATAGACGAGACGGGGCAATTGAGGAAGGGCGCCTCTTGAGAGCACGTGATTTTTCAGAAAGATCGCGCCGATTGGCGCTGTATGTGGAAATGAATTTGGGCATATTTATCCAGCCTTGCGTATTTACTTCTAGCTCGACTTCTGCATATTATACTGTATTAGCCAGGAGCGCAACTCGGTTTGAGAAAATCGGTCATTCTTTTCCCACCATCCCCTACAACTGGCACAATTTCAACTTGCGTTACTAACTCAAAAATTACAACATTTGTGGATTCGGTATATTTTTTACAGACTTACTCTTTTAGCAAATTATCTTTAATATTTTATAAGAGGTTTTCTGCGGCCGTGTGCAAAATATTATAATATTCAACGAATTGCGAAAAAGAAGTTGATAGGCCGAAAAATATGGGAAATAATATGGATTACGTAAGTTGATAGGCCGAATATTGTGCCTTTCAGCAAATAATTCGAATATTACATTAAGATAAGAAGGTTAAGTTTAAGAATACAGATAATATTCATTCGACGAAAACGAAATGAGCAAGTGTAATTTAGACGGATGGAGCCGTAACAATATTTTTGAATGGGTTGAAAAACACGCCCTTCATTTCAGTCAGATTTCAAAAATATTTTTTAAAAGGGTTAAAAACACACCCTTTATTCTATCCCAGTTAGTTTTGAAGCTTTGGTGCGAGCTGTGGGTCAGCAATCTTGTGTTTCGTCATCTGTAATGACGGACGTGTGTTAACAACACTTGAGAACTTGGTGGAGAATTGTCACCTGCAGAAGCTAATGCTTATAAAGCTGACTTAATAAGGCTTTTGAATAGAATTTTCTATAGCTGACTATGACAATTTTATTTCCCCAGCTAACTATGGTGTTTATTACTTCATTGAGTAATCGTTGAGCATTTCCATTTCTTTCGTCATCTGGAAGATTTGTGCATTCGTCTCCTCTATTCTGAGGCCAGTATTTAAACCCATTGCTTTTGAACACAGTAATGCTGCGCTTCGGCTAAGTGCATGTGCATGATGAAAAGTCATTCATGTATGCTGTGGTGAGTCCCACGTGAACAATTTAATGTGAGGATAAAAGTTGAATGTGGTATACATAATAATTTTTCTATATACTACAGGTACTCGGGTGTCCCTAATGCAAGCGTGATGTAGTGGCTGGCCATTTATCCGCCAAGCACGCGATCCAATTAAAAATAAAATGCAATTTTGTGGGAAAAGAGGAGCAGGAAAAAAAAATAATGCGGAGAGTGTCTTTTTGAATATCCCCGAAGAACACTTACGTCTTCATACGTGGTAACCTAATGCCATATAAACGCTTGTTAATAAGGGAAAATGGACGCGGAAAATCCTCGAAGGTATATTTAAAGAAGATAAATAACGTTTATCGAGAAAATGCTGCGACCATTAAGTGTATTATGAAACTTTTGACCATTATAAAATGTTAAACTCTTGTTTTATGCCCTTTAACTAATGTTTTTTCGTGTATGGTATAAAGATTAGAGAGAAGAGTATGTAATATATGTAATATGGATAAACATTCCTACTCTCCAGCGTTTAAGAAACTCACCCCTTTTTTGTACATAGTCGTGCCAGTCCCTTTTAGTGTAGCCAAGGATGAAAAAAAGGGTGTATAATAAGCTTTTACATTAATTATTACCCTTTTATCGTTAATGGCCTTTGATGTCTGTAAATTTTGTTTAATTGTTTGTTTCATAGCTTTTGTTTGGCTGCTTGGTGAATTGCACGAGGCCAATGTTGTTTTGGCTATGGATTAAAATATGTCTTGCAGATTTAAACCCGAAGGTTACAGTGGGCTATGTTTCTTTGTTTTATTGTTGGTGGTTGTTTTCTTTTGTTTTTTTTTTTTATTGCGGGAGAGAAGAGTATCAATTTTTGAGTTTGATAATCCAATTTTGATCGAAATACTTAGTGGCATTTTGATATTGAATAATAGTTTTCAATACTTCGGCATAGAAAGTCTACCAATCAAAATGAAATTACTACTAACCAATAGCAAAATATTGCATTTTTCCTATCGTGCCGACTGCAGATAACAAAATGAAATGAAACTGGCTCATATAAAATGTTCAAGAAATAATTACTCGTATGTCAAGTACACACCTTCCTTTTTATATGTATCTCCAAAATCTGCCAAATTCCAAGAAAATGAGCCTTGCGTTGGAGGAGCCAAGTGAGAACACACTTGCAATCGCTCCATAGAAATGTTTTGATGTTTTCGTGGAAAACTGGTCTGATCAGCATAGTAGCTCTGGCTCCGATAAGGGCTGCAAGGAGTTCCATTTTGGGGATTGTGATCGGTTTCATAAGGGCTATTATCGATTTCCCTAGGTGGAATTTTACTGAAATAAATAATTAACAATGACGGAACAAACTGACAAAACATTTTTCTTATAATATTGATGAACTCGGGATCCTCAGAATGGTCGGAAAACACGGCAGTAAAAGGTTGTGAAAGATAATGCTCTGAAATGGAAAAACATTTTGATTGGTAGGTGACGATCTTATTAGCAATATAATACGCTTGAAAAGTTTGTCGCACTTTCAGTAAGTAGCGTCGAAAGTTGACAAGGTAAATGGCCGATAGAATGAATAATTAATTAATTTTGTCGAAAATAGATTGCAAACTAGAGAATTGAAAAAGTAAATATAAGGGTAAATGGAATAGAAATAATGTAATAGTTGAGTGGTTGTATGCAGAAAAAGGCAAAGAAAGTTGAATTGTCTGGCTCGATAAGATACATGAGCCTAGTGGTTGTTACATTTCTTCCTAGATATTTGTTATATGAGGTGTTTTCGATATAAAGTGAGAATTATCTATTTACATTATTGAAATATTGCTTCTTAATTTGTTTCCCTTAATAAAAAGAAGCAGATGAGGGATTTGAGAATGAAATTCGGAGAGAACTCACCTATCAAGATGGACAAGTGTTATCAATTCGTTATTCGATTAACTGATTCAGATATAAGTTTTTGTAAATTCTATGGATGACAAATAAATTTTAAGTTTTGAGCTGCTTTGTTCAGTTCTCGTTTTTTGTTTGTTTTTTGTTTTTTTTCCAATGACAGTTTAATTTTTTATGATTTTTGCTAGTTGAAAAACATCATTGAGGGTCAGTATGAGATACGAAAGTAATATTATTCCAAAATTAACAGTCAATATGTTTCGAAATATTATGGTCTTACTCGTATTTGAAAATTGATTTTGAATTCTCACTCGTGTTTCATTTTCCCTTAATTCGTACTTGATTTTGCAGTTTAATTTCTTCACGTGATTTTCACCTATATTCTCTACCTAGTTCTAGCCTTTTAGGAGGCGGCCTTATTTTATCAACTCGTGTGATCTTCAGTTCTTTCGAAACAACGAGAGCGAGCCACGTCCTTATCAATCAGTGCTTAGTGCTTTTCGTTTCGTTTCAGCCAATTCAAACCCCAGCATAAGAAATGTTGGAAGAAACTTACATTATCTAGTGACCAAAAGGACACCGAAAAACACTTCACAAAATGGCATCGGTATCCGTGTTCATTTGATTCATCGCTGATATAATTAGTTCAAGTTGGTACGCATATATTTACTTATCTATACAGTGATATGCCATGAAACACTATTTGTTAATTGAAATAAATAAATATTTAGCCCATACTCTTGCTTCTGTTCTCTGTAGACACTAATGATGGAGTGGTTAAATAAGAAAAGAATCCGGAAACTTTCTGTTCATCTAATCAGATTAACTGATGAGGATATCGACAAAATAAGGTACTCATCCGTTAGATATTACTAGAGAACTAATGCGTGCACAACTCGCATCATGTAGTACATGTATTTCAATTGAATAATGTAATTTTTTTTGTGGAAATCACCATGTTTTCAAATTAAAAACGAATTTCTAGATGAAATAACTATCTTTGTGAAGGTTGAAATAGGTAACGTAATATTTTATAAACATGCGACTACAATATTTTTAATTATTTCAAATATTGATAAAAGTCGAAAAGACTGATCAAGTATTATAATGAACACGTATTTTAAACATGATGAAGTTATTCACCATATTTATTTTTGAAAATATCAATCTCAAAATAATTATTTTGAAATATAATGAATTTTTTGATGAATATTTTCATCGAGAATTTTAGTATTAATTTGTGAGAAAATATTTTTGAATAGGTTTAAAAATATTTTGTATTGGGGATGCGTTGCTTAAAAATTGAAAACATCCGTCGTGGTGGGAAAAAAAAAATCATCGCAAATTGACTTAAATTTGTTTTCACACCTTTGTTTATGATTTTCTTGGAAATTTAATTTGTCACCATAAGACATGTTCTTACGCAACGCATTAAGATTTTTTCAAAATTATTTCAGAGAAAATGTTTTCACTATTATTTTCGTGAAGACTTTCTAAACTATAATAATAAGTAAATGTAACAAGGATAATTATGAAATGGTTTCAGAATTTATCTTGTAATAAGTATTTCGAATTATTTTAAAAATATTCATGCACTAAGGCGATTGACTCTAGTTACGCTAATCTCAAATTTTTACCATTTCAGGCGCCAGATAAAGCGAAAAACTGAGAAGAAAGTTAATAAAAACCCCAAGGCCAAAAAAATAAGAAAAAAATCTTCTGAAGCCACGGCACTATTCACTAACTGTATTTCAAAATCTTCTGGAGATGATGATATACCTTCGAAAAATTTATTTTCTCCTAAACCAGCTAAAATCACTCCGCGTAATTCATCCGTAAAACCTTCCCAAAATAAAGTGTACGTCGATGCTCGCTCTTTAACTTGGAGTTTATCTCCTCAAACCACCTGCAACGTCAAGTCCAAGAAGAAGGCATCCAAATATAAAAGTGTCCCCTGGATTAATGTCGGCTCTTATTCTTCCAGCGAAGAAAGCGAACTTGAAGACGTCTTTGTGCCTAGCAAAATATGGGTCAAACCTTCAGCTCGACCAATGCTACCAACTCTGTCCAAATTAGATACAGAGACTCATGGCATTTCGCAAAGAGCTCGGTGTAATAACACTTCCACATTACGCATTCTTCAACCGATCATTTCAATAAAGAGAATGCATCTTAGTTCGAATACAAAGTATGATAACTGCGATGATGAAGTACCCAGCAGAAGTGAATTTAAGACAACTAGAAATGTTCTGAATACAAATTGCTGTCTGCAGTGGCAAAAACTATCCCAAAGCTGCGGTGCTAGTACAACAGAAATTCCATGTGAATCTGACAAAGAAGACCCAGATTCAGAAGAATCTGTTGATGAAAAATATTCTCAACATCTCATGACTACTGCAAACCAATTTCTTGAGGACATTGAGAAAGGTCCTTCCAACTTCGCTGATGGAGGAGCATCAAGTGATTTAGCAAGTCCAGCTGAAAATGTAGAAATCTCTGGGATGTCTGGGAATTTGGGAACTACTGAAGATTCCTCGTCTCAGTGCAGTTATCAATTGGCTGACAAACCTCGAGAAAGTATAACCACTGCAAGTCAAACCAATGATCCAGAAACTTCAACTCGAAGTACTTTACCCGTCAATGAATCACCAGCAAGAATCTCCAGTCTAACTACCGTCTGTTTGGTAGATGTTAGTACAGCTGAAAGTAATCAGAATGATGACACAATCCTCAGCCCTGTCATTTTTGATGAATTATCTGCTACTCAGAATGTTGACTGCGAAGTTGCTAGTCCAGTTATTTTTGGATCGAATGAAGGCATTGGTGCTGAGAGTGGTGATATTCCTTACAGGTCCAACAACCAGCATCAGAAGGGAATTACTAATGAAAGGAGCAGTTCCAGTTCGGGCTTCATTTTGGAGTTATTGGCGAGTGAGCAGTCTGACATTGAAGCCTCTATTGAGAATTGCGATGTGGAGCCTACATCTGACATCAGTACAAACTTCAATTTACAGTTATCACAAAACTTATCTCATCAAAATTTTCCGAGGGGTGTGAGTTCTCAAGAATTCATCTCCAGTAGCAGTTTTACTTTGGAAATACCTCCTGATGGCCTTCGTGAAGATTCTTCTGATGAAAAGAATTCTCAACTTTCTTCGTGTAGTGAAAACGTGCTGTGTTCAAGAACTGAGCAGGGCAGTTCATCAGATATGGAAGCTCCAAGTAATTTGTTTGGATTTGAAATGTTGAATATCTCAGAAAGTAAGAAAATGGATCAGCCGACGAAAGAAGCCCAAAATCTTTTTGAAAATAAGAAAATTTATTTGTCAAGCCTTTCTGAAAAGCAGAATGTTTTTTCAGAAACTGTGATGAGTCCGAATCAAGGAGAAAGTCAGAAAATTTTGCTCGTAAAAAGATCTCAAAATCTTCCACATAGTGAGAAAGCACCAGGTCTTTCAGGAAGCCAGATAAGACATTTGTCTACTAGCAAAGCTTCTCAGTTTTTGAAAAGTGGGGAAAGCAGCTTATCTGGATTAAAAGCACCAAATATATCAGAAACCAGTACGAGCCATTGGTCAACTACCGAAGTTCCAAGTGTTAGCTGTATGTCTATATCACAAGTTGCGAACATTCCAAAAACTCAGAAAAACTGTTTCCAGCCATTAAAAATCCTGAATACTTTGGGCAGCCAAGAAAGTAATTCGCTGACTATACAAGGCTCCAATTTACCTATTTCTGTATCAACTAATCGTAATGATGCTTTCACCCAAACGGATCTTCAAGAGGTTCTTCAGCAGCCTTCCCAGTTGAGCGTGAATTATATCATTAATAGCTCGGGTCATGAAACAATACGGTTCGAAGGTCCAGTTGTGAATCACCCATCAACAATGTCTGCTGTTAGTAAGAATATTCAAGCCGGTAACTCAACTTTTATCGCTGATCACTGCCGAGGAATTTGCTCTCTTAACCAAACAAAAAGAATTCCTTGCCACAGTAATGTGGGAAATATCTTTCACCACAGTGAAATCTATGATTTACCCGAGTCCAATAGTGAATTGGAGAAGTCTTCAGCTGTATCCACTTGTGCTATCTCCAATTCATCAGTTGGATGTAGCAGTTCTACTGTAGATTACAGAATAACTGCGGAACAACCTTGCAGAGATGAAGATGCCACTAAAAATATGATCGATTTCATTGATTTGACTAATGATGACGAGTCAAAATGTGGAGAACCACAAGTGGGTAAAATGAGACTGAAGACGCCATCAGAGTTAGGCTGTACCATTGCATTCTCTGACGATGTGGAGCGCTTGTTTCGCTACGAGTTACCAAAACTGAGTTGTGATTTTCAGAAACTTGATTTGCTAAAGGAGAAATACTTTAATATATTCAAGTTGGTATTAGCCAAATGCATCCATGGAAAAACAGTAAATGATACACTGCAGGAGCTGTACAATACTCGAAGTGTACCTTGTGGTTTCAACTTGCTGAGAAACTCTCCACCTCTTGGGTTCGCCTCAGTGCAGATGTCAGCAAGATCTCTTGCTGCACAAAGTTCAACACGTCCAAACTTACGTAATGGGAGTTTCGGTCCTCCTCGTGGCATCAGCAATCATACTCATGATCCAGTTCGCTAATAATACATGATATTATGGCTGTAGGAGAAGTTATTCGATTTAAAAAATCTGTTGATGTATGACAGTTTTCTCTTTTTTAGAGTTTGCGTTTCTTGATAGAGTACCAATATTTTGATTTTAATGGTTTTGACTCTTCTTAATTGCAAGAAAGATCTGTATGCAGTAAAAGTTGAAATTATTTTTGATTACACCACCATTTCATTAAAAGTATTTTCAACTGTTATGCATATAGGTAATTAATTTTATTGACTTAAAGAATGTTGTAAATAATCAAAAAGTTCCTAATCTTGAAAGCTGTCAAGACAAATGCAGTTTTGTCATAGAATTAATTTCAGATCGAAAAAGCGTGAATGACAAATACGTAGGTATTCAACAAGTATAGGTTAGTAATACAAATTTTGATGTATCAGCAGGGTGTCTATCGGTCCTGCTAACTCTGTTGAGTCCTAATTTTTTGAAACCTAGCTTAGCTACATACTCGTAGTCCTCAAAGTTATAATACTTCATGAAAAATTTGGAAAAATCCTGAATTTTAAAGATGAAAAATATTACATACTAATATTTTCTCTCTGATGAAAACGTACTCGTATTTACCCTCACACAAAATATTACAATCATTTTGAAAAAATAAAAGTTCGTTCGTAAAATACTCAGAATGTTTTGACCACAAAGTGGCTTTAATTCCCTTCCTTTGAATTTACTTGACGAGAATCTCTACTATTTACTATTGTTTTTCAAAAGAAACTCAATGAACCATCATCTTACTCTCTCTTCTAGCCCCGCAGATAAAAAAAAACTTAGAAGCCATGCTGTGATGTTGCCCAACTTTTTAGTCATAGTTGAAGGCTGTCCTACTGTTACTACATGAAATATTTTTCGTTATTATCGTTATTTCTTACATACAATTATTTTATTATTCAAAAGTGTTGAGTGAATTTTGGAAGAACATATCACTAGCGTGACACCCAAAAAAGGTGAAATTTTTACAATAGAATTTATTGAAGAAGAAACTATAAAAAGTATCTGCAAAAGTTATAAAATATGTTCATAAAAGTAAAAAAGTAACCGGATTTTTTTTTTTAATTTTTTTTTTTGAAGTTTCAAACTGATCGTGAGACAACTGCTGGAAAAATCCTAGTCGTTATGTCATCAATAACTCCTCCTAAAAGTGAAATTATAGTATTTTTATTCATAAGATTATTATTACCTGTTACTATAAATAGCCGGTCCTAAATGTATTATTATTTCTTTTTATTTTGATGATGTCTTACGTATTTTCTGTTCTTACAGTTGATTGAAATATAAGGCCATGTTAGTTTGTCGCAGATCCAAACCAAACTATGTCATAATTATTAGGTACGGTACCTATTACTAATTATTGTATTTTGTTCTTTACGTGTTTTCTATTTCTTTATTTTTGAAATGTATTAAATTATTCATGAAGAAGTCCAGAATATATTTTACATTCCAGTAATTTCTAAAAAATTTTGTCGAAATTTTGTCAGTATAGTTATTTTAGAACGTAGTTCCAAAAATAAGTTTCCTAGCTTGCCAAGTTTCTCCTCTCATTTAATTTTGATGAAAATTATAAAATTCAGCAAACCTTGTGAAAATGAAAGAAATTATTATTTATGAATTGTGATGAAACTTTCCGGTTAACCAAGCCTTTAAACTCGTCCAAGTCGAAAACTGATTGAGAGGAACTGTAAGAGTTGTCAGAATGTTGAGTCATTCAAAAAAAATTTTATTTCGTTGTATTCCATCTATGAAATTTGAGCTGCTGTTTTTCAAGTTGAAGAATGAAAATAACTTTAAAACTTTGTTTGTTATTCCCTCGCGTCGGGCCTGGATTCCTTCGAGTCGAAATCCAGCACAAACGTAATTTTTTAGTTCGACTTCTTATTGCGTTGTGTCATTGTGAAACGTGGTTGATAAGGATAATAAAAAGCGGGATAGTAGAAGAGAATGTAATGGGCTGATGAAATTTTGATTTTTGAAGTGAAAAGAAAAGTAATCGCGATTTTGAGTCAGTGTCGGCAATATTGTATTGGAATTGAGTTAATTTTGTGGTTGGTTAACATTTTAATCCTTGGAAGTTGAAGTCTACAAGTAATACTCTAAAATACGAAATCCGTCCGCTTACGTCGTTACTTGTTTGGCTAAAATTGTTGGCGTCTTTGGTGTCAGTGCTTTGGTAGACATTTCGTTGTATATTTCGGGCAGAAAATGAAGATCTTCGTTCTAAAATGTTCGTAATTATGGTATTTGGAAATCCCAGTTAATCACGAATGATCCGGATCAAGTTGGAAGAGTGAATATTATCAGCCTACGGATTTGCGAATTCCAACGAAGTTTATTTCTCTTTGAATATTTCGAAAAATATCTAGTTCTGGTAAGTCTTTGTAAATGAATCAAATTTAGCATGTTCCTTGACGACTTTTTTAGAGTGTGCTCATCACATGAAGGTAGAATCAAGAATGAGCCGTTGGCAATGGGCATTACCGCTGTGGTTCAAAGCGATTCCTCAACTTGTGAAAGAAATTGATATTTTCTAATCGCGAGGTTTCATGACAACTTTGTTAGCTATCATAATCTTTAGACTGTAAAGTACTGAGGTATTTTCATTTTGAGAACGGATTCAGAAACTAATTCATGAATACGTCATATGACGGACCTATTTGTTATCACAGCTTCCATTTTTAGGAACGAAAATATTAAGTGGTTTCTCGAATGGATATTGTTCTTCTAATGGTTCGTAATAGTTATTCAAAGGCAGTAGTGTGTTAGCAGTAATAGTTCAAGAAGATCAAACTTTTCCCTTTTCCCTTTCCCAAGGCTATCAAAATGTGTAAGAAGTTACAGTGCCCTTTGTGTTCGAACACTTGATTAGATGGATTTTCCGTTTCATGATCTACTTCGTAGAGTAGATGCGGAAACAAATTAAAGTCGAGTGAAATGATGAAATGAAAAAGTGTGTTTTTTCATAAAATTGGCAAAAAATCTGATTTCTCAAAAAGAAGTTTATGGCCGAGAATATTGTCTTTTGGAAACAGCAGATTTTTTCTTATACTTTATTGCTAAATGTTTAATGGAATCTGATGACCGAGTTTAAAAACAGAAGTTTCGTGTCATAGAGTCACGTTCATGATTTCCATACTTGTACTGAATTACGAGGTTAATAATTAAGTTTTGTTCTTTCCTTTGAATAATGACTACGAAGAATGGACCATCCATTTTTCTCATCTCCCACAAAATAAGAAAACGCTTTTTCGGTGAAACGAAGCTATGCAGCTAATTTTTTAGAATTTGTAATCACCACGTTCGAGTTCCATATTATTACCTGAAGAAGTGTTCATACTCGCCCTTGATTTTCTTTCTATTCCTTATGCAGTTTCCCCTATTCTAAAAACGAAAGCGTGCTTTATACTGTCATTAATTTTCATTCGTTAGGGAAGTCTTATCAAGAAAACTTTTTTAATAGTGTAGTGTTAGAAGTCGTCAACTTGGGTATCATATGGGCCACTATTCGTCTCTGTCATTTTTTTTAGATCCATTTCTGTTTTCTGTGTGGACAGTAGACGATGTTTGTTTCAATAAGCAATGGTGGGTCTGTGGCTGTTAACGTATTGGCCATAGTCTTGCCCCGAGTCATATGTGAAGACTCAGAAAACTAAATTGCTGCAGTAACGGCCGCTTTCGAATGGGCGCAGGGCCAGTTTTGATTTTTGATAGTTTTGCCCTTTCCTTTGAATATCTACCTGTTTTTTAGAGCGGTCCATCAATTTATACACACTGTTACTGAAATATTTATAAAGTATTATGGTCTTGAAACGAAATGTTGTCGAATGTAGTCAGAACTCGTAGATATTCTGATGATATCGTATTTCTGAAATTTCACTTACCATCACACACAATTCATCTTTTTAGCTATTGGTCCTGGCGTTCTCCACTGCTCTTCTATTTTAATACTCGTATTATTCAGGTTTCTTTTTATTTTACAATTATGGAAATTTCTAGTTAAACCAATTTCACGAATAATTCTTGAGATAAGTATACAAAATCTATAATTCAATTTTCGATTTCAGAATCAAATCGCAAGCAATATTTCTTACTAGTACGATAAAAAACGTTTCATTATGACAGAGTTAAAACATATTTTATTCTCTTTATCACATTTTCTTTTCTCATAATATTCAATGAAATGATTTCTTTGAAATTGGGAAAAACTTCGTTAAAAGTTAGTGAAAGTATAAATAACAGCAATGCGCTACATTGGCTCAACATTTTAAGGAAACTGCTCAGGGCTTAGGAAAAAAATTACGGGCGAGTGTAAACCCTGCTTGACAAGGAAAGAACGAGTGCATATTATGTAGAGTGTGAAAAGCCAAACAGAACTCAAACCTGCATAACTTCTGCACCCAGTAGCGTACTTTCTCTCACTAGTCCCTGCAAGTAGTGTTAGCTTGCAATAATATTATACTTATTTTAAGTAAGAGTGGCCACTTTTCTTATGCTTCATGTTAATTTTTGGAAAGTGATCGATGGTGTTTACTACGTAAATCATGGCTGCAAATGGAAAGTACTAATGTATTTTTATATTTTCTAAGCACCTTTTTCTTAAGCTCACCCAAGTTAATATTATAAATGAAACCAATGAAATTAACGTGGGGAGACCATACTACCCCCAGAGGGGTCAGCCAGATGAAAACCCCACGGCGAAGAATTCTTTATATCCTACAAAAATTACTCGTATCGCTCGTTGAGAAAATTTTGATGTATTGGGCGTTTTGGGTAATAACATGTACGCCAGAATTGTTCGACGTACTCCTGGCTGTTTCTCCAAAGTTCGGTGAGTGAAGAGTTGAGCGGTGCGTTTTCAAAATTTGTTGGAATTGCCGGGTATCTAACACGTAGAAAATCATTAGGCGTTATTAACTCGGTCTCGTTTTCTTGGTCTACGTAGGTGATGGGGCGTCCGTTAAGTACGCCCTCAATTTCAATGATGGCGATTTCAAATTGGTTCTGGTACAAGGTGAGACTGCCATATACTTTCTCGAATGCTCGTTTTACTTCTCTTACGAGACGCTCGTAAGCCCTTTTAATTTGTTTGGTATGACATGGCAATTTTGAATTGAACTTTTGCAAAAGAATTTTAAACTAATTCGATCTATGGGGTGTGCGGTTGTATAAAAATACTGCTGCTCGTAACACTAAATCCCATTTTGATGATGGAAAACCTGAATCAAGGATCATTGCTCTTATTTAGGTTATTTATAACCTATTAAAGCGTTCCGCTACCCCATTATGTTGTGGAGTATACGGTGCGCAGTGTTTCAGAATCGCAAAATAACGTGCACAAATCATTTCTGGTAAACTCAACAGTTCTAGTAAGGTTGTTTAGGGGTATCTTTATGTAATTTTGTCCGTAGAATCCTAATCTGACCTCAGTTTTGCGATTACCTCAACGTTAAGGGGGTAAAAAGGGTAGTTAAGAAGGGCTTAGGAAAATTTTAACACAAAATTGATGTTTGATATCCATTCCAGATAATATGAGTATTCTAAAATCATTTTTATCAATTATTTTTATGTTTGATTCTCTTTGGTTGGAAAAACAATACAAATTGGCGGGAAAAAATGAAAAAATTTCAAAATATTGCAATTTATGAACTTGAAATCAGTTTATGCTTAAAGTCAATACATGTTAAAAATAGGCCAATTGTAAAAATGATGTTTTCAATTCATCTTTATACTCACTTGCATAATTCTCGATAATGATGATAATCGCTGATATCATTCTTCATCAGTTCGTCCATTTTCTGGCAGATGAATTGATATAGATCGTTTACTTCTTTTGATGTGAGCAGTCAAATTTGATGATCACGCTCTTTTTCATTCTTGTAAAAATTAAGTTTGCCTCGGATCAAGCTCCTCCACGTATACATAAATGTCAGCTTTGTCCTGAGAGAAGCAAATTTAAATGAAATATCATAGTGAATATTCGGATTAATGTAGTGAAGGCTTCATTAGTAAAATTGGGTTTTCCATCAACCTCTCGGAACCAAGCTTTTAAGGTGCTTGAGGCTGGTAAAATCTTTTGCCATTTTTTGCGTAACTGTTCATATAATCTGGCTGAGTAGAAATGCACGGTAACTGCAAATTCTCGCAACTGAATTGGATATTTGTTTCCTTTTTCTGTTTTGGATATTCTCCACCTCGCCTATAATTAAAGCAGCTGATGCGTGCGTATGTAAAACTATAAAATAATTTACTTTCAGATATTATGTAATTTATCTATTGCTTGTGTACCTTTTAGCGTCACCACCCAACACTATTTTTCATTGCCTGCTTTTCTATTGCATTAAAATTTTCTCCATTTAACGAGTTTTCTCAATTAGGATACTGCGCAACTGTCATCCTTGCAACTTTCCCACTTCGCCTATAATTAAAGCAGCTAATGTGTGCGTATGTAAAACTATAAAATAATTCACTTTTCGATATTATGTAACTTACATGTATGTAGCTGATCAAATAATTCATTTTTACTTTGTTAGTTTCACCAGACAATTTTATATCAAACGCAGGTATAACACTGACCGGCATAAATTGAGGTACTCTGCGTATATTTTCACATTTTCTTTGAGTAATTCGTCCAATTTTTTCTTGATGTAGTTGTTTACTGTTTCTATATCATTGTTTGACGGGATCTCGCTTTTTTTCATTGAATTTTGTTGGGTCTTGGCGTTTTTAACCTTTGGACTTATTGCTTTTAGCCACTTATAAGTGAAGTGATGTTTCAGCATTCCCCAGTGATGAAACATTTCCGTTGAATTTGTCCTCGCTGTGATCATTTCCAGAATATTGGCTGTAATAACAGAACAAATAAATTGATTCAATGACGTCAAAATATGAAAACTACTTGAGAAGTGTAGTCGCAAAATAAAACAAAAGTCATTGAAATTATGGTTGATTAGATCATTTTAAAAATATAATTTTAGAAGTTACTTGGAAAAAATTAACCTAAATGAAAGGGATTACTCATCCCTTTTACCTGCGTACATATTTCTATAGATTTTTTAATGGTACGAAGTGGGCCTGATAAGAAAGTTCTATCAAAGTGGTCTCTCCAATTTTCTACATACAGCAAACCAGTCCCCTTCAATTTAGATGATGCTTTGGACACTCTCTACCTCCACCTTTCTCTATCATTCAAAAGAAAATCATATTTTTTCCATTATTCTGGACCTATATTTAGAGCTTTAGTAACCCATCCACCAAAATCAGTTACTGAAAGAAAATTCCTGGGAGAAAGTGCAACAATTTTATTTACTGTTTACATCTAGCAAACTTTTCAACTCCAGAAGTACCAGATAGTGTCACATAACCCCTGACTTGTGTCATACAACGCCACCTGGTTCTCCCTGGTCTTTTGAGCAATCGAGCAAAACCTTGTATTTCTAGTGTTAATGGCTGTTTTCTCGACTGTACATATAGTTGGCAAATAATTGCGCACCTCCCAGGCATACAACAATAGACAAAAACAAAAACCTGCTAAAATTATTTTGAGACATCGTTGGTCGATCATAAAAACTTCTATGTACATGAATGAAGTTACCTTTGATCGTGTCGAATGAATGCTGTAGAAGCATGCCAGTGGGCCAGAAAAAAATATTGATTTGATACAATAAAAATCAAACAAATTAAATAATTCAGCTATGAACGGAATTCGGTGATGAATTCTCGGAAAAGTAATTTTGTCAATGCTCATGAATATAATAGGTTTACATATACATATCTCGAAATCGGTTTTATTTGAAATTGATTTATAATTTTTTGAAGTTAATAACTTTCTAGACTTATCCTTAGCATTGGCTGTCTTCTTTTGCCACATTTATAACATTGACGACGTTCTAAGGGTACAAATCCATTACGATTAATGCCTTGATTATTTTCATATTTTTCTTGTTTAGCTATTTTAGCGGCTGCTCGATCCGCTCGAAACATATTACTTTTCTTAGCTTGGATTCTTATCTCCTCCAGTGCAATCCCTTTCGCCTCTTCGTACAGTAGCCGAAATTCAACTCTTTTAGTTATTTCGTTTATAAATTTTTCATTTAACCGCAAGTTCTCTACTTTTAATTTTAAGAAACAAACAATAATCGGTCAAAGTATGAAAAAATTGTGACTCAATATTTCCTCTTTGTGTATTGTCAATCAGACTTAAAATTGCAACCTTTTTGATTGACTTGTTTACTTATTACCTGACTGATCTACTTAGTGCTTCTATTACTGACTGGTCTGCTTAGCATAAACATGATTCTTGTTGATGAATAATTTTTTTTTTTTTTTGATAACCCTGTATTCTACGATTTTATATTGTCCTTTTACCAACAAAAAAACAATTGAAAACGTTAACTTGTTTGCTTAATAGATTATAATTGAAATCAGTTGGAAAATTCACAATTCGTCGTCCTCAGAACTGTCATTGTTCTCCTGCTGCGACAAGGTTTTTACGCCTCCTGCAGTCAGGAGAACCTGAATGTTTGTCTGGTATTCGACAAATAGCCGCAACTGCTAGCCCTGGCTACTAATAAGAGGGTCGCTAGTTACGATGAATCTCCTGAAAATGTCCTCCAAATTTAGTGCTCTACTGCACTTTTGTGCAAACGAGTGCCTATATACTTTATAATCTTTATTTCGGGCTTCTTGGGCTTCTTCCGTCAGGAACCCATTTGGAACCACAAAATGTTGGAGAACATTTTGCCCGTGTAATGAAATCTTATGCACAGTCACAGTCATTTGAAACCTTGAGAGAAATATGGTATTAATATAAACTTGATAATTCACGTTATCAAAAATGTTTTAATTTGGTACACATTACTACTATAGACTTATGCTACTGGACTGGTTGACAACCAAACCATGGCCATTTCTGCATCATCTGTGCACGTGCATGAGACAAGGGCCCACTTGTTCGATAATATAAGGCAATTTTCGATATCGTGAACCTATAACAAAAGTAGTCATATTGTTAGCAGTAATTTTCACAAAATGAGAACTGTTCCACAAAACATTATCTAGTTTAAGGAGCAACTTGGTTTATAATATGTATCGAGGAGTTAATTGGAGGAATTATCATGGTACAATGTTAAAAATAAGCCAATTGTAAAAATGATAATTTCAATTCATCTTTATACTCACTTGCATAATTCTCGATAGTGATGATAATCGCTGATATCCGCTGATATCATTCTTTATCAGTTCGTCCATTCTCTGGCAGATGAATTGATATAGATCCCTTTACTTCTTTCGATGTGAGCAGTCAAATTTGACAATCACGCTCTTTTTCATTCTTGTAAAAATTATGTTTGCCTCGGATCAAGCGCCTCCACGTATACATAAATATCAGCTTTGTCCTGAGAGAAGCCAATTTAAATGAAATATCATGATGAATATTCGGATTAATGTAGTGAAGGCTTCATTAGTGAAACCGGGTCTTCATCAACCTCTCGGAACCAAGCTTTTAAGGTGCTTGAGGCTGGTAAAATCTATTGCCATTTTTCGCGTAGCTGTTCATATAATCTGGCTGAGTAGAAATGTACGGTAACTGCAAATTCTCGCAACTGAATTGGATATTTGTTTCCTTTTTCTGTTTTGGATATTCCCCACCTTACCTATGATTAAAGCAGCTAATGCGTGCGTATGTAAAACTATAGAATAATTCACTTTTAGATATTATGTAACTTATTTATTGCTTGTGTTACAAATCAAATATAAAGACTTTATTTGAACGTAAATGTATTGACAATTCAATTACATTGTCAGCACACAAAAACTACATATTAAAAATTGAACGAAAAACTGAGCGATGAGCCTGAAAAATAGGCTCGTTATATACTAAATTTCAGGTCCGGTAGCCTTGTAAAAGCAAGCACTATGGGCCTTAATCTATTAATTTATGAGCCTATTTGTAAGTGGTTAGGTGACAAAGTATTGAGAAATTAAATGAATTTAAACGAAAAAATGATAATAAATAAGGTTTGTTAATTTTGGCGAGTGGAGGGGTTTCTCATGAATGATGCGAGGATTGTTGACACTCCAGTAACGCATATTTTGTGTGTTCACATCGCCATGCAAATAAAAATGAGCTTCGTCAGTGAAAAGAATACGATCAACTGGCAGCTCGTTATTTTCAATTTTTTCAATAACACAATTACTGAATGAGAGTCTAGAGGCGTGATCTGTTACCAGCAGTTGTTGCGTCATCAACATTTTGTACGGATGGAAGTGTAAGTCGTCATGAAGAATACGGCGCAGTGATCGTTCCTTTAAATGCAAACTGGCTGTCCTATTTGTCGAAGCCAAAACTGAGATATATTCTATCAAAGTGGTCCCTCCAATTTTCTTTATCACGCTCTTTTTCATTCTTGTAAAAATTAAGTTTGCCTCGGATCTAGCGCCTCCACATATACATAAATGTCAGCTTTGTCCTGAGAGAAGCAAATTTAAATGAAATATCATAGAGAATATTCGGATTAATGTAGTGAAGGCTTCATTAGTAAAATTAGGTTTTCCATCAACCTCTCGGAACCAAGCTTTTAAGTTGCTTGAGGCTGGTAAAATCTTTTGCCATTTTTTGCGTAGCTGTTCATATAATCTGGCTGAGTAGAAATGTACGGTAACTGCGAATTCTCGCAACTGAATTGGATATTTGTTTCATTTCTCTGTTTTGGACAGTTTCAATTTCTTCAGAGCTGGGGGGTCATTTTCCTCTTTTGCTTTTTTTTTAACCAGCCTCTCAATACTCTCCCGTGAAGCTGCTGGTATCTGCAATTTTTTTAATGTTGTACTCTTTGGGGAGGATCGACAAGGCCCTAGTTTTCGCCTGCCCTCGGTTCTGACTAGGGTTGGGGTTTCTTGGGCAATCGTTGAAGTGCTTATATAGGTGAGCCTTCCGATAGAGCTGTTTACAATGCTTGCAAGGCAAAAGTTCTTCTTGAGAGAACTTTTCTTTTGCACTTGCCTGCTTCTCCAACACCAACTTATCGGTAGGCTTACTTTCTTTTATCATCCGTTCATTGTGGGCCCAATTGCCTTTGGCAACGAGATCAGCAAATTTTTTTTTGCTCCTCCTTAGAAGCACTTTTTAGAGCAGACACTTCAGGATGTCAACATGCATGGTGAGAGATTTTGTGAAAGCTAGATCACGTGAAGAATAATTTATTTGGTTTTAAGACACTCATATACACATATTTACATCGCTCGTCAGTATATTATGCTCTCGTGGTCTCTCTTTGAATGTTTATAACTAAGAATATGAAAATGTTGTAACCCTACACCACGTATCAGTGTTACCATTAAAACGGAAATTCATACATTCAATAAGTACTCGTACTATCTATAAAAAACACACCTCACAATAATATAACATTCAAAATTTATTCTAACACTTTAATGTTACAAATATATTCGTATCTTGAAGAATTTCGTATCTTGAAGAATTTCAACTCAAGAATCCCAGTGCCTATGAGATGATGCCTCTACATTATTAGCATTTAGTCCAGTCTCATACCAGTTCCTAATTCTCTCATTTGCGAGAGTTGAACGTTCAATTTCAAGATTGACGATGCAAGTAGTAGTTATTTTTATCCCGCCTCTTCAATCTCCTCTCGAATGCAAATTCTACTCTCTGCTCAAATTCGTTTTCAAGGATCAACTTCTGATGTTGCACGTCAATCGAGACTAGATGGTCTCGAATCCATTGTTCCCCTAATTCAATGCGTTCGAGGGCGAAATGTGGCACATACCCGTATCTGGGTGCCATGAAAGTCTCAGACTCGAACGGATGACTGTTGATGGGTAACTTAAGTATATTCAAGGCCGTGAATTCGGAGATATAGCTGTGCGGACTGGCACAGTCGAGAAATGTATTTGCTAAAAATTTGTTTTGCTTATCAAGAGTGGAAGAGATGTGGGTTTGTAGAGTGAGGAAGTGTTTGTCTGTTTCAGTGATGGTAGTAAATACCTTCTGCATTTACGGCACCATATATTGGCATGATTTAAAAGTAATTATAATATGAAACTTATATTATTATCAGTTCACGAATTATGAGTTACTTCCCAATTTATGATGGACGCCAAGCTTCTATGAGTGAACGAATTCAGGCATGTAGTTGCCGCCTTTCGACTCAATAATATGATTAAGTTTGTGCGAGTTTCTCGCTCGCAGAGTATATTTTTTTAAATTTTGACTGCTCTAATTATATAGAATGTGTCTCTATAATTATCATGCACCCTGCACAGTTGTTATTATTTCTGAATAACGTTTTAATATCGTAATGCATTCGCTCGAATTTTCTTCTCATTGATCGAGCTTTTGGTCAACATAATTCACACGTTTTCTCACTCCTATCGGAGGCATTCCAAATATTTATTGCGAATTTTTAATTTTTTTGTCGTCGTCGCCTTTATTGGGAGACTCGTTTCGCATTTTCGGTTACGTTTAAATTAACACGTGTTAATGGCGTCGGACATAAAAACGTGAAATTTATGCCCTAAGTGGTCGTTAATTAAGGGCGATCGTAAATAATGAACGGTAGCCAGTTGTCAGCCCCCCAATTGTCGCTGATTTACGATTTACTGCGTGCGGCGTAAATCAGATTTGAGCGGAAAATTCGGGTAGCCAGCTGGTGGTCGCGGTTGGTCACCGATGGGAAAATCATTTAAATGAAAAAAATTAGGTTATGCTTGAGAATTTAAAATTGTCCGGAATTATTGGACAAAAAGTCCATCACTTGCTCAAATCCCTGATGGGAGGGATGGCGCGTGCCAACAGAATTCTTCATGGCCAAATTTTGGTATGAAGGTACATATCGATACCTTTGAAGAAAAAGGGCCAACCTACATTTTCAAAAAGCATTTTTAAACTCGCAAGTCTTCGTGAGCAATCAAAAACGAGTTTTCTACTATTTTGAACATACTATGCCTTAGAGTAAACCTTTGGCTATAACCCAATAAAATAATATGAGTAATAATAATAATAATAATGTTTTGTGAGGAGAGAAATGAAGATTATTGTGAAAACCGATAGATTGGCCCTTTTGTACTTAGTTACAACTGAAGATTGATGAAGATTAAAAGGGCCACTGTGTCAGTTTGGCCCTTTGAGATACAAGTCCAGGTATGATAAAAGAGGCCAAACTTGTCAATTCCAGCACATAAAATTTTCATTCAGAGAAATAGAAAATAAAACAAAATGTTTATTCAATGAACTTCAAAAATATTAAACTGGTATAAGGAGAAGAACATCATAATATCTAAATTGAGAAAAAAAATTTTTTTCAGAGTATAAAAATTACAGATCGTTGTCAACGTCTTCTTCTTCATCGTCTGGTTCAGCCAATGCATCCCTCACTGTTATACAATGTGGCAAGTTTTGGTATTCTTCGTGATAATGTTCTGGAATTTCATGTTTTACAATGCATAGGTCAAGAAGATCTTAGTATTTCTTTTCAGAAATTGGAAGTGGGTTGCAATATTTTGCAGAAGGCTCTTTGTATTTGTAATTTCTTTTTTGTTTTATAAAAGCAGTCACTTCTTCAGGATCCGTAGCGTTGAAGATTACCTTGAACGTCTTATTTTTTGTGAAACTTTTGTCAAAAATCAGCCTACGAATTTCTGATACTTTCAGTTTTCCACCTCCATGCAACGTTAAGTTCATTCGGTCAGCCACTGTCTTCCAGTCTCGGAAATCTAGATGATTCAGTTTAATCACATTATAGGGAAATGGCTCGTATCGGGCATTGCTTATAGCAGTGAGCTATTCGGATGGTGCATAGATTGTTTTTGTTTTAGTGCTCCTTTCAATAACAGCATGCACTGATTAGCGGTCATGACAGAGAGTCCCGCCATTAAAAAATTCAGAGAGATTTTCTTAATATCGATAGAGGTTTGTAAAAAATGCTGAATAACATCGCAGTGTTTTTCTGTTGGCCTGCGCAACTGTCGCAAAACAATGCCAACTCTTTGAAATTCTTTCTGCTATCAACCTCATGTAAGTACATGTCCATTATCGAGCACATTTCAATACATCCCCGTTTGCCTTCACTTTCGCCCCAAACGTAACAGAAAACATTGCGAGTCCCACTTTCGTAGAATGTTAAATTGTAAAGCGTATTTTCTTGCATAATAGAATAAAATGGATTTCCTATTAGTGTTCTGAGATTGAAAATAATGCAAATACGATCAGATTGGCCCTTTTAACAATGTATTTTGGACCAAACTTCAATTTGGCTCTAGCAGGTTGGCCCTTTTACACTTCTCTATACTGAACCCCATTGTAGATTGGCCCTTTTTCCTCAAAGGTATCGATATTCTCCTTGTGCGCCAAAAAATTGAGTTTAATTGCTATGAACAAATACTGTCATTGAAATATTTGACATTTGTGTCAGTGCACAGAAAAAGGTCCCACTTTGTCGGCATGGAGTTACAACCAGATCTTCATACTAGATAAAATTACCTTTAAAATGAGATCAGAACCAGCCCTCCAGGTTGAAAATTGACCGAGATATGAGCATTCAAAGTTGAAACATCAAAAAAGTAAGTTTTGAGAAAAACGCGTTTAAAGTTTTGGAAAGAAATTTCATATGAATTGGCAACATTATGACCTCCCATTCGCGGGCAACTGTAGAGAGGGCTGTTCCTACATGCTTGGGCAATACAATATATCAGTTTTCGACAGAAAATTTTTATTCCCACTTCCAGGGGGGGGGGTCAAATATATAAATTAAGTACAAAATTATGGCTTGGGTGGTGGACAGAATAAATGTTGACACCGTTTTGACACATAGGGGCGAATATTCTTATGTAAATAATTTTGTCGTTCCTTGGACAACCCTAGGGGCTTCACCATATTTGGCAGACCTTCAAATTTCATCGATCGCGGAAATATAACTGCCTGATTTTCTTGACTTGTCTCGCACTCTTTGTAGAACATTATTGGGATGTTGCTCCTGACCAAAAAATTGAGAAGAGTTAGAGAAGACAAAGTTTAGTGCGAAGACATAGTTTTACATTATGAATGAATTAATTGCACTGGCTCCTAATAGTGTGGTTAAATTATTGAATTGTATCGGGTCTATGTTGAGTGGGTAGCCCGTTTCAGTTTCGCTGTAAGAGCGGAAATTATACATTATCGAGCGTGTCACGAAGGAACCGTTTGTGTTAATTGGTTAAACTTCAACTACCAGTTAACGTTATTTCCATTGCCATTTCTGTCTCTCAAATCGTCATTTACATTCAAATCTGCATTCATATTATTTTCATTATTTTCGTTTTGTAGTTCAATTAGATCACCATTTGCGACGAGGTAATTCGAGGAGCACCCCGCGCTTTGCCTCGAAAACTCCCCAGACCCACTGGTCCTATAGGGAGTAGGGTAAAAACCACTTTTAGCAGAGATGCCAGTAACTATTTTAAGAAGGAGGAAAGCCACAAACCCTTGGTTAATATACTCACACACGCTCTCTCTCCATCCTCCCTAGGTTCACTAGATGAAATAAGTGAGTAAACACATGAAGAATAGATGAAAATCAGATGGCAACTAATTATATTATAAGGAAAAAATTCTCAAACTTACCCCATGACGCCAGGGTTTACGAAATTTCAATGATTAATGTAGCACATGCATAATAAAAGAATACATAATATATAATATAGTATTTCATGTTTACATTACGGTACTGGATGAAGAGTGTCGGATGTTCGGGGGGTTTTTGAGCAGATTTAGGCTGCTGGTTCACTAATTCGCGGAGGGCAGGCTGATACACAATAGGAACTCCGTATTTCTTGACCTTCCACCGCTCCGTGATGGAGAAGTCAAAGCGTACCCATTCCCATTGGTATATCCCGGCGCTCAGCTTGAACGCCTGACTGAGTGGTATCACTACTCGGAGCGCTAAGTCCCCCTCTGAAGGTGTGATGATGTACCCTGCTACAACCCTATCAACCTTCTCGAGTAACGAGAGACGAACTGGCTCAAGGTGGTCAGCCACTATCTGGTTGTATATAGAGCTCATGTTTTCTTATTCTTTCGAAAACTTTTTTGGGCTTGAGACGGTGAGTTTCCATATCTGGTGAATATATGATTATATCATCACGGTTCACAAAACATTCTGTACCTAGTAAACCTGATAGTACTTGATTAATAACTCGTTGAAAAGTTGAAAGAGCATTCTTCAGACCAAATGGCATTTTTAGAAACTCGAAATGCCCCTGATGTGTTGAGAAGGCTGTTTTCAATTGGTCAGGTATGTGGATAGAAATTTGGTGAAAACCTGAAGCCAAATCGAGTGTACCTTAACTGAAGACATTTTACAATACAACTAACATCATCCTGCAACTGGTTAATTTTATAAAGAGAAAAAATGATAACTTTTAGTGAGTAATAAAAAGTGTACAGGATGATAGAAAAGTATTATATGGATGCCTCAAATGTGATTAAATTGAAATAGTTTGAAGTGAAGTGATTAATAGTTGATATAATAAAATAAATATTATGACATGATTGCAAATAACTGATTAAATTAATTAGATTGTCAATGAAAAATACAGAAAATGAATATAAATATAATAAGATGATATTTTGACAGAAATGGTGCAGAGAAATAATATTAGATATGAGATAAGATAAATGGAAAGGTTTACAAGAATAAGAAAAGGAAATGATAATTTGATGAAATAAATATGGATGGTGGGTAGAAGGGCACACGCGTAACATTTTGCACTCGCGTCGCACGTTATGTAAGTGACTTTTCTATTATTGAACTCGAACGTTGTTCCTCTTGCCTCCAATAGTTATTGGTTTATTACCAATAATGACCAACGACATCTCTCAAGCAGTTGAGTCTGCACTATTCGATCAGTTAAGCCGACATGGTGCAATTGATTTCTTGTATTGAAAATTGACCTCACAGATCCATTAACATTATGACATTATACGGTGAGAGTAAATTTGGGAAGATATCACGATACCACGCTGTTTGATTATTCACTGACGGTACACTACATTTTCAGTTGCCTGTGAATCAGATTTATGCGATCTTTGCAACTTGAAAGACATTCCGAGATGGCAACCAACGTAGATGCACCAAATTTAAATACCGAAAGTAATGTGCCCGATTTTGAATCGAATCCCAATGATACAACAATTTCCTGCGCTCATTCCAGTGTCGATCATAATCTCCCTGCTGAACTCAAGTCTGATGATTCAGCGGAACCAACTGTAAATGACGGTACGTTACAGATCATGAGATTCTTATTGTTATTTTAATTATATAGTATTTCATTATTAAATTCTTCACAAACTGGAAGTTATAAAAACGATTGCTAGCGTTTAAATTTTAGTTGCCTAATCATGTTGGTCATTTTTGATACGATTCGGATAATTTTTTTCATTGGACAGGTTTATGCTACGATAAAGCTAGTCATACATGTATAAAATGATTACTTGTTGATATCAACTATTAGTTAGAAGAAGTAAAGGCCTGAAAAATCATGTTTTATTTTTATTTTTAACATTTCTGTTTTTCAATTTTCTATCAATAGAAAAGTTTTTTTCTTAAAAATATAACCAACCAAAAGTAATATATTTCATGAGCTTGGAGGAGGGGGTATGAAATACTCGTTCAGCTTTTCCAGGAATTTGCAAAATATAATATCTAAGAATGCGTATCTGTGAGTGGGGAAGACGAATGAGCGCATACTAATGAGCTGCATTGATATGAAATCATGGGAAGTGCCTTTCATGATTCCATCAGAGCAGCTTACTCGCGCATACAAGTTTCACCAAATTTCTAAAGCGTTTTCTTTTGCGGCTTTTGATATTTTCTTATTTTTTATACTCATAAGAATTTTGATTTGTCTTTTTCTAGAAAATGATAAAGCTCTCTTAGACGACGGGATGGCGAACGTTGAGTTGGTTCCAGAGACTGATACTCGTACATCAGCACAAACGTTCTCCGACGAAATCGACCAGTCTAATGATGCCAATCCAGTCAAAGCATCTGCTTTCAGCAGGACTTTGGATGTCGATGACGAGAACTCTTCTAATTCGGAAGACGCGAGCGTTAACAACCAGTCAAATTTCGATGCTCTTGGCTTACCCAAAGAACTGATCGAAGAGGAACGTAAAATGGCTCTCGAAACAGAAAAGGAGTTTAGCAAATTTTCGCAAGCTCGCACAAACATCGATGAAGCCGAAAAAGAACGTCGCTACAAAACGTTGATGACGTTGCTCGGTAAAAGCAACCAGTACGCTAGCTACATGTCGGAGAAACTGCTACGCGAGAAGCACAATTTGGAGGCAGCCGTCGAGGACAACGAAGAACCAACCAAAGTGCTGCAAAATGCAACCAACAAGCGCAAAAGCTCGAAATCGTCGGCACCTCCTGCCAAAAAAATGAAATTGGATAGCGACGCCGGCGAAAAATTTGATACGAACACGCACTATCGCAATGACTCCGGACTGGTCGTGTCAAAACGCCAACCCAGGCTGCTAACCGGCGGTGTGATGCGCAACTACCAATTAGACGGACTCGAGTGGTTGGTGACGCTGTACAAAAACGCCGTTAACGGCATCCTGGCCGACGAGATGGGACTGGGTAAGACAATCCAGGTGATCTCGCTGATATGCCATCTGCGCGAGAAAAATATCTACGGCCCGCATTTAATTATCGCGCCCCTCAGTACGCTGCCCAACTGGATCTTCGAGTTCGCCAATTTTGCGCCCAATGTACCAGTCGTGTTGTTTCACGGAAAAGAAGAAAAGCGCCTGGAGATCCGCGACAAGTTTATTAAAACTTTACGCTCGAATAAATGGGAAGTGCCGGTGGTGATCACGTCGTACGAGATGCCGCTACGTGAAAAGAAATTCCTGTCGTTGGTCAAATGGTGTTACACGATCGTCGACGAAGGGCATCGTCTGAAAAACCACAATAGCCTGCTGAGCATCGAACTGCGCAATTACCGCACCGAGAGCCGATTGCTGCTGACTGGCACGCCGCTGCAGAACAACATCACCGAGCTGTGGTCGCTGCTCAACTACCTCATTCCGGATATCTTCGACAATCTGCCCATGTTCCAGATGCTGTTCGATTTTTCCGACCTGGGCGATACGGAGCGCCACGACGCGCTCATTCAGAAAGAGAAACAAGAGCAGATTATCTCGAAGATGCACCAAATTCTGGAGCCATTCCTGCTGCGCCGCCTCAAGTCGGACGTGAATATCCACCTGCCGCGTAAGAAAGAGATTCTGGTGTACGCGCCGTTGTCGCCCGAGCAGGAGTCTCTTTACAAGGCGACGCTAGACCGCACCATACTGGCGGAATCCGGGCACGTCGAAGAGGTGGACACTTCGACGAAACGCCGATGCCGCCAGAAGCAGATCTCATACAGCGAGGAGTGGAAAATCAATAAGGACGCCGACTACGCACCCATCCTGCACGACCTGCAAAAGGCGCACCAGCGGCAGCCGGTCGTGCACGACGGCATCGAGTACGTGTATAACATCAAGTTGTTGCATCCGCTGATGATGTGCCGCAAGATAGTCAACCATCCGTACCTAGTAAAGACGCCCGTCTACCCGGGCACGCGTGACATAATCATCGACGAGAAGATGATCGCTCAGAGTGGAAAACTGCTGGTACTGGACGCGCTGCTGCCGCGCCTCAAAGCGGATGGCCACAAGGTGCTGCTGTTCTCCACGTTCACGTTGATGCTGGACATGATTGAGGACTACGTGGTGATGCGTGGATACAAGTACGTGCGGCTAGATGGTAATCGCAAGATCGAAGACCGACTCGAATCGATCAAGCAGTTTAACTCGGACCCGGAGACGTTCATATTTCTGATATCGACGCGCGCTGGCGGCCTCGGTATCAACTTAACGGCCGCCGACACAGTTATTATCTACAACAGCGACTGGAATCCGCAGGTTGACCTGCAGGCGCAAGACCGGTGCCACCGGATCGGGCAAACGAGGCCGGTTGTCGTGTATAGGCTGGTGACGGCCGGCACCATCGACGAGCGCATCGTAAACTGCGCAACGGTGAAACGGCGGCTGGAGAAGCTGGTGGTGAAGAAAGGTAAGTTTAAGCAGCAGATGAGGACTAAAGACGAGGAGATAACTGTGGATGAGCTGCACGAGCTGTTGAAGTCGACAGACTACAAACAGGTAATCCATCCGAACGGGCTCGTGCTGAGCGACGAGCAAATCGAGCAGCTGCTCGACCGCAGCGATTTGCTGGACGAGCCAGAGGAAGCTGCGAGTTCGAAAATCGCGTCAAAGACAACGGCAACGACGACGCCAGCAGCAAAATTACCCAAAGTCGAATGTGAAAATGTTTCTTAAAATGGCGCAATTTCGTGCTGTTTAGCATTTTGCTCTCTACCTCACAGTGTTTTTCCTTTTTTTTTTTTTTGGAAATTCGTTTTTTTCTTCCGAATTTAGTATTTTTTATTATTATAATTCGTTTTATATTTTTATGTTCGTAAATAGTGTTTTTTTTGTCTCATTCGGTATTTTTTTACTCATTCCTGTTAAATTCTTAATATCATATACGAGTAATGATCTTATTTTTTTAATCGCCAGAACGTTCAATTCGTATAAAATAAAAACCGTAAGTATTTCAAAATTCTGTTTTGTTTTCTTAGGGTACTGGATCGGAGTGAGTGGAGTGAAGGTTGGCCGTATCCAGAAGCCTTATACAGTTGAAATTATCTGTGAACTGTGCAATTTAATGAAGATCTGCTCGTTGTACCCGAACTTTGTTAGTTCGATACAAAAAATTGCATGAGTGACGTAAAAAAAAATCAATCGAAATTGAACTCGGTACATAGCCGAACTTGATTTTCGATTACATGTTTTCATTGAGGTGCATGTTTTTATTTGAATTGCCCTGAAAAATTTTTCGATGGATTCTAACGACCATTTCTGTGTAAGAATTTTGAAGAACTGTTTTTTCGCTCCTTACTTTCATGGAGAAAATTGGAGTGTCCTAATGTGTCTCATGTCCAAATGGGCCCCACTCCCTCCTTCCTGCCTTTTTCATAATACGAGTAATAGAGTATTATTGTTCGTACAGCAGAATATCATACTTTGATTAACAAATCGTAATGATTTTCGCCTTGATCGGTGTTTATATGAACAACACGCTCTCATCATTCACAGGGATTTTATAGTCGATCGAAATTCTTTTCGTGATGGGCAGGCGCTTAGAAGTGTGTGCGTATCAGTGCTCTGTCTTGACTTTTTTTTTGCCTTCTTGCGTTCGGCAAGTGCAAGTATACCTTTCATTCTCTTTTATTCATTTTCTTTCATCGTAATAATTTTTGGATTATAAAATTTTCCCGACTAATTTTATTTTTCGAAAAATGAGTGGAAAAAAAGATAAGTAAAAGTTTTGCTATCGGATTCTTGCAGAATATTTCACTTTTTATTAAAATATTCTAATGGCAGCAGTGCGACAGAAGAAAATGGGAAAAAAACAGCTTTTGAAATATTTGGCCCATAAATTCTTGATGATGTAGCCGTATTAACTGGGAGTTTCGTTCGCGCATAAAAAATATTTTAATTTGCACGATATTCGAGAGAATTTTTATAGCTTCGAGGGATTATATTTTTTCAACTTCTATTTCTTTTTTTTGTCCTCCTTTTTACGATTAGCATTGGCAAAGCTGCTTCCGCTATTTTTTCGGCGCGTAAATCAAAAAGGAAAGAAGATTTAGTTGAAACGCTCGACGATGCCATTTATTGAATGAAATTCGTGTACTCGTTTTAACTGTTTTTTTTTTTTTTTTTTTATCAAGTGGCATTTGTTACCAAGACCCTCTCTCATTTCACATCATTTTTGTGAACAGAGAATTATTGTTTTCTTATTAGCTTTGGGACTTCCTCTTAGTGTTTAATCAGTTTCTGAAACTTTTTCTGTACTCGAATGCTGAATGTAAAATTTTTCTAACGAATTGAAAAAATATACCTTTCTTCCTGAGGAATTTGCCATTTGGGGTGGCAGGTTGGCAATAATGAATTAAATTCGTAGTATAACTACTGTACGTATTTGCCTGAAACTTGAAATTGTAAGAGCTATAATGTTTACAAATTGAAAAAAATAATAGTATTGAATTGCTCACTTCATTCTGAAAAGTTGTCTAACGTATAGCTTGAAATTTTTTTCCCCCCTATTATAAGTACGTAGATAGAACTTGTCAAAATGAATACGAAAACTTTTTTGCATAAACTTGCTCTCGAGGGGATTAATGTAATTTCAAGAATAAATTTTGGGGCAAAGAAAGGTTTGCTGGAACACTAATTTTTCAAACGTTTTTTTTTTCGGTTTTTAAATAAAGTAGAATGGGTAATACCGATACGGGACAATCCTGTTGATGGAATGCTACTTCTCTGTAAGTACATTAACATTAATGGTAATACTGATACCCCGGACGGAGTGATCAATTTTTTTGTAATTTAAATAAGTTCTATTTTACTGAAAGTTTTGGTGTAAACAGTCTTTCAGAAGCTAAGAAATTTTGATGAATTTTTTTTTGAAAATTAAAATACTGCTAGATAGACTCCGAAAGGTTGAAATTTCTTACTTTTGATGTAATTCCTATAATCAGGATGAGGTAATACTGACAATAGGTTGATTTGTGCGTTTCTTATTTTTTGTTACCGTTTGATCTACAACAAAACTCCCTTATTTTCCTTTATACTCCTGGAATACTTAGAATATTTGTACAAGATACAAATGAAACATCTCACAGCTCCTCCGAAATGGAGAAATATTTTACAATGGTTGTGAAAAAATGAAATGTAATTTTTTATCATTATTTATACCAATCTGTATTGGAATTAATATGTGATCTATGTGGCTTGGTGTTGAGCAAATCGGATCGCTGCCTTCCAACTCGAAGAACGCAGGTTGTAATCTCAGTCTAGGCAGAGAAATTGTCAGTTTAAATATGATCCGTGAAAAAAAAAAAATTGAATCAAGAGTCACTATCAACACCTTACTAAAGCCACGCCAATTGTAGCAGAGGTGGAATGAAATTTGGGAAATTCCACTGGCAATCTAAAAGACTACAATTGGGTCAGCCACGCCTGTAGACTGCCATCACCTGACTAGTCTGGCGTGCCATGCAGATCGTGCATGCCCCTTATAGAGAAGGAAAACTCTATCATAACCATTCCCCAGCAATGGCTTGTCACCAAGGGGAATTAGACAAAATACCTTCGTATCAAAATAATTGATCAAGGAGGCTTACGTCTTAATGGAAAGACCGAAACAAGTGTTTCAAAGCTATAAAAAAATTAAAAAAACTAACCTTATCAATATTTTCTCGATTCTTGTAAATGAGCTAATTAATCAGCTGTCAGTATTATCCCATACTACGAGTGTTGTAAATATAGTTCAACTTTGATCTTCAGTCAGTTAACAGTAATTAAAAATCAATTATCTTTGCTTGAAAATATTATAATAATTGTGGCCGGGTCCACCTGAATTTGGTGTGCTGACCAATTTTGAGGGGCTTGAAGATGAGTAAAACCCAAAATTGTGCCTTTTCCCGTCGATATTATCCTACTCTACCGTATAGAATTTTTTCATGTAATTATTCGAGTCCCTTTGGTTCAAAGTTTGGCAAGAAGTTGTAATAATTTTAGCCGATCCTGACGGGTCCTATCTATGTAAATTCTATTCCATTCAAGTAATGTGTGACGTCATAAATATTCAACCAAATGACGAAACAGTAAACCACATTTTTGCTTTTTTCCAATCGCATCCTCTTCAGTCTTCAGATCCTTTTAAAATTTCAAATATGTGTACAACTTTTCAAAATGAAGGCAGATTGTATCGTGAATTTTTGAAATTCAGAAAATTGTAGCCTCGCAGTTTCAAGTTGGCGAAAAGTTGTATTCACTGGTGAGCATGACTAAATCATCACCAAGATTGATGATTGGTTAGAGAGCAAAACCCTGAGTATGAATGTTTTTTGAGAAAAATTTAAAATTGTGGCTAAAGATTTCAATATTTAAATAATATGCGCGTTCCTGTCGAATTACTCAAAAATACATGTTACGTTGAATTTTTGTTTGCCCATCCTCAATATTGAAGGCAGGAATGCTGTGATCGCCCAAGGCTTACGAGGAGTGCCCCCCTCCAGGTCAAATAGGAATGATGACAACCCTCCCCTCCCCCAAGAGCGCGATAAAAAATTTTTGGTATTCGATTGTCTTTAAATTTTTTTTCTAAATTAAAAAAAAAAGTGGGCCCCCCCAGAATCGTCAACGAGGAGTTACTCCTCAAGATCGTGCCTTCACGGGACCCCTGATTGAAGGGATACTACTCTGGTTATGAAAATAAATGAAAATTTTTCACCGTAGTGCTGGTACTATTTTATGTTGATGAGGAATACGATGATCTTAGAAGTCAAAAAGAACTCATCCGGGAAAGGGTTCTTGGTGGTTGTATTGCGAATTTCATTTAACAAATGGTATTCTAGCACCCAAAATTGGCAATACGGTCATCAAAATCAACGACCGAAGCCGTCGGTGGGTATTAGGGGGCTCGTGGTGATGGCGGCGATTATCTATGGGCATGGTAATAAATGTCCACAATTACGGTTAACCCGAGTAAACGTTGGTCAGTTTACTGTTATAATAATCATTATTTGGGCGAAGGAAACAGTAACTGTGCATACTGTTTGGGGCGGGAAGGAGGCTGAAACCATTTTCGGACGACGACTGCGAATGTCATTTCCGCACTTATTTCTCCCTTTTCCTTGGTATGTACTTTGCATAATGCATTTAACCGCGGAAAAGGCTCCCTCACCTCGTCTCGCTCCTTCGGTTAAGCTTTTGTTTTGGATGTCGACGTGAGTGACCGAGAGAAGGGTAGTCGGTTAAATGTGCTGAGTTTTAGTGCCGAGTCGTAAAAAAATATTGGCCATGTCCCTTTTTGATCAAATTGGATCATGAGTAGCCGAAAAACTGTTGATCGTGAAGAATGTGTGCAGGAGTTGCCTCCTTTATTGCTTTGGTAATTGAATTTGTTCGGGAGGGGGGAATAACGAGTTATATTCGATATTTTTTTACGCTTGAGGGGCAGGGAAGGTCCCGAATTTGACTCATGGAAGTTGGGTATATTTTTCCCGTCAGTTTTTGAACCTACACCTGAAAATGTGATTTAGCGTGATTAGATACTTGTGCTTTCTGCTAAAAACAAGATTTTTCAGGGGTATGTAAAGTTGAAAATTTATATAATAATTATGTTAGAATAATTATGCGAAATTAACGAAGATACTCATATTTCGAAAATGAATTTGTTTTCATGTTGCATACGTCGACGACGTAACGCGACGCGATATCAAAACGTTCGTAGTTCCCCTTCCCTCATAACTTAATCCTACGAAAAAAATATTTTGCAAAAAATTTGAAAAAATACAAAGGGGTTAACTTAGCCAATTTTGAATTCAACCTTTATTATTCCTTCTTTCGTTTTTTTTTTCTTCGTAAATTGCTCATTGGCGTAAGGTTCTAATCGACATCAGACCAGAAACTCAGGTTTTTGAATTCATAAAAAGTAAAAATTTCATTGAAAGGCTGAGTTTTTAGAATGACCATAGTCTACATCTCGAAAAATAATTTTTCAACTCAAATTAAAAAAATATGATATTTTTTGCCAGTCGGTGACGGCTTGTAAAACGACGATTTGCGTCGAAAATAAAATCGAAGTGTATTTGGGGGAGAAATTCTGGCTGAAATTAAGTTGAATATGGCACACACAAATAAAAAATTTTTTTAGCCAAGGTAAGGGAGTTTTTATTGAAAAATTACACACGAAGAGAATGAATGGTTAACAGAAAATAAGGTGAAATTGAAATTAAAATTTATACTTATAGAAAATATGGGAACATAATGAAATAAATAATGAACTAAAAAAGAAAAATTTTTTTGAGACATTCAAGGGGGAAATTATTTACGAGTGCCCTCTAATCCCCACACTGAGGAAACAAATTTATTCATAGTTGAAGGGCGGGTGGGAAGTTCATCATATCTTTGAAAAATGCTTTCAGAAAATTAATTTCATCTTATTTAAAAAAAATTCTCACAGAAAATTAATTTTAAATAAACAATGGGAAGAATATTAATGAATAAAATTGATGAGCACGATCAGCACACACTTTGTGGTTGATGGTTCATGAATAGAAAAGAGCTAGTTTATTAGCGCTCCTAGCGGAGTTCGCATTTACTCATCTTTGTTTTTCTCGTCCTGAACGTGTGTTCCATGTCGAACCCAACTTCTAACTGCGTTCTTATCATTCATTTCAATGCCATGAGGCGTCGAAGAATTTCGATACGGAGTGATAATTCTTAAAAATTCTTAAAGTGAATTGTTGAGTAGAAATTCATCTAATTTATTGTTTTATTTGGTTAACCGTCTATTCAATGTATTTCAATCGTCATTCGTCGAAAATTGAAGTCTAGAAATCCTTCAGCCGTGTGTCTTGATTTCGATTTCATGGTTCAGTCGTATTTTTCGGTACCTCGCTCGTATTTTGTATTTGTACCTGTGGTTCGTAGTGAAAACGAAGATTCTCAAACTAAATAATAGTGAAATTCGAAATACTCGTAATCTCAAGTAAACGTGATCTAGTTGAAAAAGCGAATCTTTTTCGTATAGAATTCGTAAGAATTTGTGCCCTCAAGAATTTCCGTTAGAACCCCGAAGAACATTCAGTTTTGGTGAGTCTTCTTTGAATTTCAGTTCATTTCGTACAATCACTCATCCTTCACGTAATTATGATTACCTTCTCCTTCTGCAGTTGGTTCTTTTTTTTCTTTTTTTTTTCCCAATCGGTATCGACTGCTATATAGCTGTTTCAATCGAAATGGTCTTTTGTGATCTCGTTTGAGATACCACCTGAATCGGTATTGAAATGAATTTCTTATTAGTACGAGTTAAGAATGCAAATAATTATTTCGTTAGTATCCCGTTTCGGATACGTTAGTTTGGATAATTTTTCGTATTAATTATCTTAGTACTCACTACTTTGAGAAAAAGCGCTCTCTTACTAGGTATGAGTGTTTTTCTCATCTGTAATGCTGGGGTAATCCTCGAGGAGTAAACTCGTATCGTTGAACAATACATTATATTCTCGTTCTCATCTTACGAATATATTCGCAAGTGTATTATTGTTTTTAGCCGAGTCCTTAAAAGGATGATGAAATACAAGAAACAAGCTCATAACTTGGCTTCAGTTGAAAATAAATAATTCGTATGGAATCGGGGACGTATACCAGGCGGGCTGAAAAGTTCGTATGGTAAAACGATTTTTGGGGGAATTATTCAATATTGTTGCCTTCGAGGGCAATACAACGGGTATAGAGGTCGAAAATTTTTGATACCATTTTTAAAGTAGGACTTTTGCCTCAACCTCAATTTCAGCGATTACCTCTTCATTAGTTTGGAATTTCTTGCCACTGAGCATTCGTTTAAGGTCAGCAAATAGGAAAAAATCACTGGAGGCCAAGTCTGGTGAATACGGTGGGTGAGGCAACAATTCGTAGCCCAATTCATGCAATTTCGCCATCGTTTTCATGGATTTGTGCGCGGGTGCATTGTGAAACAACACTTTTTCTTTTTCAAATGGGGCCGTTTTTTTGTGATTTCCTTCTTCAAACGCTCCAATATTGCAATGTAATAATCACTGTTGATAGTTTGGCCCTTGTGGAGGTAATCGATGAATATTATTTCACGCGCATACAGAAAATTGTCTACTATAGTATATTTGCGTGTGCGTGAGAGTAGGAATAAAAAGTACCTTTTGTAAATCCATGGATGCCACTAATTCCTCACTGTCTGGCAATTGAGCATTCCGCATACTGGAGTGCATCAATCTTTTGGCCTTATCGGCATGTTGGAGATGAGTTTCTTTTCTCTTCACCGACCGAAAGTCGCCATCAACCTTGACTTTTATGTGAAGACGATCACAGGTGGTGCAGGTATCAGTCTTGAGGGCGTTTGAATTTAAGATCAGAAAAAAATTTCTCTGAAATGGAAGATGCTTCATGTTCATCTTTAAATGACCGATATAAACGAGATACATTCACATCAGAGCTAAGAAATTCTTTAATAGCATCTTGTTTCCAAATATGTGTAAAGGTAGTGTGCCGTGGGCATTTGTGTTTCTATTTCTTTTTCTGTGTCTATGGAAAAAGTCCGAAAATTTGCGGGCGTTAGTGTGAACTGACCATTCCCTTCAACCACTCGCAAACGTAATACTATGATGTATATCCTGGTTTACTCAATTTTTCGATTTCATTCGAGAGGAGCCTTGACATTTTGTCAATTGAAATTTTGACAAGCTTTTCTTCATAAATCTGTAAATCAGACCTAGGGTTAATTCAATTTTTCCTATATTGATGTTGGTTGTGATCTACCATTTTATTTATTTACCAATAGGTTTCTTATTTATTTGTTAATTTTGGTAAAAATTCGCAGGTACCTATATTAAACCGCGAATTCGTAGAACTTAGTGAATAGTTCATCTTACCCAGGCGCGTATCTAGACTGACCTCAAGGGGGGGGTCCATCATTATGACGACGACCCCTGCCCCCTTAAAAATTGGAGAATCGAACAAACTAAAAACATTTTCATTCATTCCTTAACATAAAAGTAAAACAATATCTTCGGTTATTCACGATTTTTACGATAAATCATAATTATAATTTCTTCTCTATCTATGAAAATATTGAAGAAGCACTTAAACCGGTAACTACTTCAATCGAAATTCTTTTCGTCGCCTTTTCTTAATGGCCAGAAGATCCAACACTTCTGATGGCTCTAGTGCTTCCTCAACATTAATATTGGGGAGAGCAAGTTCATTTTAAACGATTTTCACTCATTGTATTTCGTAAGTATGTTTTAAGGCGCCGAAGGGTTGAAAACGATCGTTCACATGTGCACGTACTCACGGGTAGTGTTACAAAAATTTTGAGTAACCGATGTATAGAAGGATTTAAAGTTTCATTGCAGTGATCAAGTGGCGACAAGAAGTCGATTAATTCTGTTATTGATGTAATTGTAATTAATAGTTAGAACAGTTCATAGTCGTCGGTAAGCCACCTGCGCATTTACAAAAAAAAAATTCAAGGGGGTCCGGACCCCATGGATCCCGCCCCCTAAATACGCGCCTAATCATACCCCATGATTGGTTACCCTGTTAAGGATTTCCAATCCTTTCTAAGAAACTTGTGCATTCGCAATCGATTTATTTCGCTCATATGAATGAAATTAATTTAAATTTTATTACTTACATCATTATTAAATTAGAATAATTTATTTACCAATTTAATTTCTTCCGCTCTCGCCAAAGGAGATTCAACCCATTCTTTGCAACGCCAACGGGTTTTCAAATAAATTGCTTTCATTTATGTAACTCAGTTGACCTATTTTTCTGAAATGGCTGAGAGGGCGCTTGTGTGCCGGTTTTTTCTTAATAATAATTATTTTGTTCGGATTCATGAATCGGGTTTCATTTCGTTTTCAACAAAACGCGGGTTTTCTGTATTTAGGCGGAATTCATTAAGGACCAATTTATTTGCTTGAGAACAAATTCCTCTCTCAAATGTTACATTTCTATGCAACTGAGAACATCGTATTTTATGACAATGACACCCTGTATTCTAAACCAAGTCGTCAACACCGTTGAATTGATCTTGAATTTTTTTACTTTTTCGAGTATGTTATCCAGTTGAATTGATATAGAAAATGAACCATGTAGAATAGATATCTGATATTACAAATAAAATCGCCGAGCGTTCGGTGAAACTGATATTCGACCAGCTGTTATTTTGGTCACAATAATTCTTATTTAAACCCATTTGTGATCCCATAATTGGGTACGAAATCTCATTCTAAACCATTTTTGGGTTAATATTTGGGTCAGAATTATCATTTAAAGTGTACTCTGACTTTTATAAACTTTTTTATGTGCTCGCGATATTCTTCATATTGTTCGTTGAAATGAATAATGATAATAGAGATAATTTCCTCTGCTAAACGAGACAAGAATAGAGCGCTGTGAGCACTATCGCACATGGCTACGAATTCCGCCTTGTCAGAGCTTTCAAAAATTGTAGTCTTAAACCGAGAAGCTCAGGTGACGGGTGTACCGCACATGCGAACAACAAATCCAGTGGTAGATTTTTTACATTTATTTCCCGCTAGATCTGCGTCAACAAAGCAGTCCAAGTTATCTACTTGTGTATTCTTAGAATAAGAGACTAAAATTTGGCGTGTTTTTTGTGACTGGGAATTCAGTGTGCTGTAGAATTGAATTTTCACTCGATATTAATAAGGTCGCAATTCTTGAAACCGCTTTGTGACTCGAGTGACAAATATTAGTTTTGAAAATGCATTTTACATCAACTGAGTGTTTGTGAGGTTGTGTTGATTTGACTTCGTTATTCATACTGAAAGAAGGATTGCCACTCGAATCGAAATTGTTGAACGTTCATATTATTATGCTGCCTTTATAGCAATTATGTATTTGTAAAAAATTCGCTGCAAATTTTTTCACTTTTCACTGAAATATACGAAAATTTTTATAAATTTACATTTACCGCCATTTAACTGCTGATGAAATCGTTGGCATCTGATGATAGCAGCACCGCGAATGATGAAAAATTCGGTAACTTTTGGCGAACTTCATTTTGCTCTGTAGGAGCCAATCAGTAGTTCGTCTTGTTTCATTTCTCTGTATTTCTTTGCCTTCTACAGTTCGGACGGGTCATGAGGAGCGAAATTAACAGAATTTGTCAGAAAAACGATCCTCACGCAGTGAAGGGTTAATAATAGGTTTTGTGTTTTTCAGTTCATCGGCCACAGTTCACGATGAAAGCCAACTTGGAGAAAGAAGGCGGTCTCCAAGCTGTCATCGTCGCCGACACTTTTAATAGGAATTTCGAACCCGCATCCTCATGCTGTTCGTTGCTGCCCCTGGTCAATGTAAAACTGCTCGACTACACGCTCGAATGGTTGAACATGTCCGGCGTCGACGAAGTGATTCTATTCTGTTCATCGCACGTGAACGAAATCAAGTTGCACCTCAAAGATAAGGTGTACCTCAGCATCGACGTCAAAGTTCTCGTGTCCGAAAATTGTTACTCTTTGGGTGACGTGATGAGGTCGTTAGACGGTTACGCCGTTATTCGAAACACGTTCATATTGCTATCGGCCGACGTGATCGGTAACGTGAACTTCGTACCACTGGTGGAGAAATTCAAATCCATTCAGTCTGTGGACAAAGAGATCTCCATGATGGTTCTGTTCAAGGAAGTCGGCAACCAGCGTCCCGAGCTGCACAATGACTTCATCGTAGCGCATAACTCGAAAAACCGTATCATCCACTACCAGGTGCAGAAGTCGAAGAACATCGAGCTGCCCATGGAGGTTCTGTTGGAGCAGGAGTTTGTGGATATTCGAAATAATTTACTCAATCCCGGCCTGGCGATATGCTCCGTCGCCGTGCCACCGTTGTTCAGCGAGAACTTCGATTTTCAGACCATAAGCGATTTCATTCGAGGCCTGCTGATGAACGAGGAAATTTTGAAGTGTACCGTGTACGGGGAGATCTTGAAAGGCAATCAGTACGTCGCCAGAGTACGTGACTGGCCCATGTACCAAGTTATCAGTCAGGATATCATCAGACGGTGGTTATATCCTATCGTTCCCGATTTGCTGGATAAGTACAGCTATAAGAAGAACAGCACGTACGTGAATAATGCGACTTTCTCGAAAGGCTTCAAGTTAGGAGTGGATGTGGTCGTTGGTGCCAAAACGAAACTGGGCAAAAATGTGCGCATCGATCGATCCGTCATTGGCAATAACTGCACCATCGGCGAGAATGTGGTCGTTGAGAACTCGTATATATTCGATAATGTGAAAATTGAGGAAAACTGCGCCGTGAGAAATTCCGTTATAAGTCATACGTGCGTGGTTAAGCGAAACAGTATCATCGATAGCTGCGTTATTGGTCCTTGCATCACTTTGAATGCAGAGAGTAAAGTGAACAAGAAGTCTTTAGTGTCTAAAAAGTTAACGCACAAAGAGAATTTGGCACCGTTCTCGGATAATTGTTACGTCTATGCAAACTCTGACTCCGAGGACGAAGAATCCTCTGCACTGGTTACAGACTGGGCAGCCAGAACCAATTTCGTGTACGATGATTCGACTTCTGATTCGGACACGGAGACTGTATCGGTGGATGAGGCACTCGTAGAGGACGACGATGTTAATATATTTTATAACGAAGTCGAGGATTCGTTGAGCAGAGGCTTCAGCGAGAAATTACAGTGCGAGAACTTGGTGCTGGAGGTGAACTCGTCTCGATATGTGTACAACGTGACCGTCAGCGAAGTCAATTTTAACGTAATTCGTGCCATTTTGAATATCAATTTATCGGACGCTGGGAATGCCAAACAAATGTGGCAGCACATGGAGTCGAAATTGAAATATTTCCTACCGATTATTCGAAACTACATTAAGGATAGCCGAGCACAGCGTGACTGCTTAGCTGCCTTAGAAGATGTGACTGCATCGTACGGCCAGTTGAAAATGGTTCTGGTGAAAATTATTAATTATATGTACGACAAAGACGTTTTAGCTGAGGAAGCGATTGTAGCTTGGTATAATGAGTTGTCGAATGAAGAAATTAAAACGTGTTTGCTTTCGTTCATCCAATGGTTGAACGAGGCGGAAGAAGAATCCGACGAAGAGAGCGATTAGTACATGTTCTAGTTTTAAAGACTCGAATTTTGCGATATTTTTTTCCAAGATAACGTTAAGCGCTATGTATCATTTTTACTGACTTATTCGTTAATATTAAAATATCCTCATGAACCCGTTGAATGTAGTAATCGATAAAAATATTGGAGGAGGGCGTGTGAAAATAATGTTGGCCTTAATGAGAAATGAACAACTAATTGATTTCCGAATGAAAAGCTGTGCTACTTTTAATAACTTGGGTCAATTGTTACGGAGTAATAATATAAATGGGGTGTGAGAAAGTCATTATCTTCTTATTTTTACCATTGGTGTTTCATCTTTTGGATTCTTATCTCAAATTGCTTCCAATCTACCAAAAAGAACTTGAGGCAAGAGAATCAGAGTGATTCTAGTCCAAGTCAAATTTCAAGTCTTATGATCCACTCGTCTTCCTTATTTTGGATTCTTACATAGTCTTTTCAAAACTAGGAAGAAATACCACTTCCCCCAACTAACGAAAAAAACCATCTGCAATATACAAATAAAAGTGTGCCCTCTTGTGAAGGAGTTTGGTGTTGATGATTCGCGTTTCAGGTATTGAGAAAATTCGAATCGGGGAAGTGGAAGCTTTCGATTAGAGCTATTAAAACAAAGTACCTATTGATGTGCTATTTTGTATTTTATTTCCACGGGTATCTGTTTTTGTTTGACTGGGACTTTCTGCGGAAGCATAAAGTCCGGGTTAAGATGCACATATTGTGCGAAAGCGCGTATAAAAGCGGGGTGATTAAGGACTGTTCCGTCCCATTATTCAATTAGTCGAACACTGGAACAAAGTTTTATAATGATAATACAATCTGTTGTATATATACGAGTAGAAGTTTGAGATACCTAGCCTTGATTACTGCATGATGGGGAATGTAAAGAATATACATATACCTCATCTGAATTTGTATTAATTTGATGTTAATGAATTTCATGCATATGACCCTATTTTATATAACCGTTCAATATTTGGATAACGGGGTAGCTAAGAAATGGACTGCAAATATTGACAAAAAAAAAAGAGGTAGTAATGCCAGCTGATGGAATAATAATATTGGAAAAAGACCAGTAGAAGTGAAAAGAGAAAGGAAAAGGGGAAAGCGACTCATATAATATAACAGATAACTCGTGAGTTTTCTTTCTGGGCAAAAGATTCGTTTTAGAGCCAGCGATCGAGATTGGCCCAGCTTTTGTGGAGGCTTATCAATATGTAAAATGAAATTTGAGGAAAAAGAAAAAAAATTCTCCAAATTGTCATACTTATCCATTTTTTTCCCCCACGTATGAGATTACTTGAGATTGGACTCGAATGATGTATTTCAAAAGAAAAAAAGTGTACTGTAAATAATTTGATGGTTGCCCCAACAGACTTGTAAAACCACTTTTTTCAAAAATTGAATTTTTCTAGGGTTTAATAATAATTGTATTCTTCAAAATGAGTTAAGGACAATTTTAGTGAGCAACTCCGACAGCCAGATATATTGGTGGCTCCTACTGGCTTATATTCGGTTGTCTTCGAGGCGTCGCGTCGTCCTGACGATCGTAAATTTGACTTAAAAATTGTTCGGTATTCATGTTTCTTTGTAACGCAGAAATGAGGTCTTTCAACGTAAAGTTGAAGGTTGGGTATTCTTTCTCCAACTCGTGCGTCACCCACCTCATAAACTCGAGGGGAAACTTTCTGCAGATGTGCATCTTTACAGCATTTTCGTCAATCGTGGCTTTGGGCTTCCACATTAAAAGCTCATTAAACCCCGGACTCGAGTGGGAAGTGACAGGAAATGGGGGGATTGTGTCGACAAGCATTTACGTGTGCATAAATTCGTAAATAATGATTGATGCTCCTTTGAACGAGGAATGCAAAAAGGTTTCTTCATTTTGCTCGCAATCCTCTTGTTTGGCAGCTTTCTGGCTGCTTCTGATACATGTATGTGATGGTGGCGTATCTGCCCGGTGTTGCCATTAAAAGTTCATGTGTGTGTGGGCTGCTGAGGGGGAGGGTGTAATACATACGTTTATCGTTTGTGATGCGAACTTATTACGCTTCGTTGGCGATGCAGATAGCAAATGCTGATATAAATGTGTGTTAACAAAACGTTTCCTTTTGAATGCATTAAAAGCTTAAAATGTTCCGGTTACATTTTAACTTCGATACGCCTCATTTATAACCAGAGGTTTCGGCACGCACCTTATAATATAGCAATAAAATAGCATAACTTGACACAACAACATTTTCACAACTTCATGCCTTCCAATTATCATGACTTGACGATACTTATATTTAGAATATCTGCCGACATGTATTATCAGCCGGATCTGAGATCCGTATAGATATTTTTAAGCAAACAAAAATTAGTCTAAGTACAAAATAGCCAAAGAAATAGCCTAAATAAATAGCCTGAATATAGCAGTTTAATAGCTGATCCTATTTCACAACTGCAGCTAGAGAGAGGTCTGTAATGCAGGTGTGTGTTGAGAAGGCCGTCCTTCCGCAAAACATTTTACCCATTTCTGTACCGCACGCTTGCCCATCACGTTTCCACGGACTTGAACTAAATTAATTAATAATTCATCATCCATTTTTATTTTTTATTTAAATTTTAGATTTAATTACTTAACTAAAAACGTGAAAATTATTTGTAGTTTTAAATTTCAAACGAAATGATAGAATTTGAATATGTAGGGTAAGTGTACTAGTTTGTGACATGATAAGCAAGTATGATCTTCATTTCTTCCGCACAGATGATAGATTCTTCTAAAATTGTTTGAAAATGCATTTATTTATGACGTACCGTCATTTTATTTTTCTTCTCAACCTTTGAATTGATCTAATTTTTACTCATTATGTAATTATTTCACATTATTTCAAAAAATCCTATTTACACCAATTTGTGACACCAATGTACCAGTTGTGAGACAGGTTTGTACCAGTTTGTGACATAAGAAAATTGCAATATAAAATATCATACTTTTTGATGTTCTGAGGTGGTTCCTTGAATTAACCCTTCAGATATTGTCAAAAGAATGAAATATAGTCCAATTTACAATAGGAACATGTCTTTTTCTTTCTTTTTGCACAGTGAATTTAAGAAATTAGGCAGAAAAACATGCTATTAAAGTTTTAGATCTCCGCGCATATTTAGTTTTTCCATTTTTACAGTTGCTGAAAGGGTGTATGTCCAAAGGCATTTGGTTGGTTAATTAAAATTGTTGAGATAAAAAGGTCAAGGGAGTGTCAGAATATCATTTTTAGGTTACAGAGCTCTCATTGAGTAGAAGAAACTTGAAAGCAAAGTATTTATTCAAAAAATATTTGGCTTGAAAAATCACAGCCTACATTTACTTAGCAGAAGCGTCTTGAGGGAAATATAAGAGCCCTCTTCTATTAAATTTTGGTTTCATAATGCTTTCAATTTGGCAAAAACTGAAATTTGTTATATCCGCATTATCCAGAAAGTTGAAACAGCCATTCTTTGTTTTCTCTGCATACTCGGGTCGAAGAAAATTTCCCAAAAATTCACCATTCTCGACATTTTCAACACGTGCAATAAATCTTTCTGTTCCTTTTCCCACTGCAAACCGCACAACCACGAAATCTTTCAGGTTTACAACCAATTGTGTGGCTCTGATAGCGTGTTTAATTTTTTTTATTCTCAGGATTAACTTTTTTAGATTTATCAATATTTTTTGAAGAAGAAATTTTCTCCGATACAATTTTCTGAGCCTTCTGAAACAAATAATTTTTAAAATATTATTGAACTTAAAAATTGGGACTTCGATTAATCGGGTTTCGAGTACAGGTCTGCGTATTCGAGCTAAGATTAGAGTTTCACAGTACTCTCGAGGATTTTCATTTTCGGGTCATTTTCAGATATCACCAATATGGAGGCTCTAAAAGCTGAAGGCATGGATCGTGCCGTCAAAATGGTGCTGAACATGTTTCAGAAACCTGGACAGCTAGAGAAAGTAGAACAGTACAAACGTCGAATGGCACGCAAAGTATTATCCAGTGATGCGATGCTGAAAACAGCCATGCAGAGTCAGCTAGATGGTGTCACCGTCGGCATGAACGAACTGAAGGTAGCCTTGTCCGATATAACATCGATTAAACTGTTGACTTCGCTAGTTCAAGAGGCGCTCGATGAATTACCACCACTCGGTGCTCAGCTACAAGAGGTGCGCAACAAAAATATGCGTCATTCGCAGTACGTAACCGCCATGGAGAATCTCAAGCATTTATACTCGGTTCCCGAAAGTGTTGAGAAAACCAAACAGTGGATTAGCGATGGGAAGCTGCTGCACGCTCACCAGTGCCTCATCGATCTGGAAAATTCGCGCGACGATCTGCTGTACGAGCTGCACAAGTTACCCAATCAGTCTACCTCCGATAAGATCCTTCTGAAAGCGTACTTCGAAGATGTCGAGTCGGTGTCGCAAATGATGGAAAAACAGCTGAAATTGATACTCGGTCGAGCTTTGAATACAGTGCGCAAAGAGCCGACGATAGTGGTGACCGCGTTGCGCATTATCGAACGAGAACAGAAATCGGACGGCGTTTCGCTTCAGCGTGAACGTCAGAGTGGATTTTTACCACCGGGACGGCCGAAAAATTGGCGAGAAATGGCCTACAACGAGCTGGAGAAGTCGGTAGCGCAGCGTATCGAAGGTATACAGGTGGAAGAACGTGGCGATAATAAAATGTGGCTCGTCCGCTATTTGGAACTTTCGCGTCAATTCATTTTGGAAGACCTGCGAGTGGTGAAAACACTGTGCGGCCCTTGTTTCCCTCCGTCCTACGATATTGTGAACAGATTCGTGCGCATGTACCACAAATGTCTATCCGCACATCTTGAAGAAATCATTTCGAACGGTCTCGAAGGTAACGAATACGTGTCCATGCTGTCGTGGATCAAGAACACGTATTTCGGGCCCGAACTGATGGAACATCCCGATTTGAATGTCAACATATCCAGCGTCGGTCCCTTACTCAGGCCAGAAGTTATTAATCGATTGCAGCAAAGTTATTTGGTCGGCATGGAAAGTAACTATAAAGAGTGGATGCAGAAAACGCTGGAAACGGAGAAACAAGAATGGTATTCGGATAAGTCTCCCGAAGAAACGGCTGGCGGTTGTTATCAGACCGCGTCTCCCGTCATCATTTTCCAAATGATTAACGAAAATCTGCAAGTAGCTAAAACGATAGGTCCAGATCTGACGCAGAAAGCGTTAGCTTTGAGTATGGACCAGGTGAAGAACTATGGCAGGTTGTATCGCGATGCTATTTTCGAATTGAAACGGAAGCATTTCGATGATCGCAATCAAGTACCATTTTATACGCATCATATGATCACCGTTTTGAATAATTGTTTTAAATTCCAAGAACTGTCGGAAGAGACTCGAAAGCATTACTGGAATACAGAAGGACATATGCTAGCCATTCCTAATTACGAATCGTTGCTACAGACGTTCGTAAATTTACGAAACGAAGCGGCCGGGTATCTTCTGGAGGAAGCGTTTTTGGATCTGGATAGTCATTTTCATGATTTGGTAACCTCCAAGTGGCTGACGACGACCATTCCGGTGGACACCATCTGTGTTACATTGGAAGATTATTTTGGGGTATGTACCTATATTTCACAAGTTAGAAGGGTGAACTTCAATTTTGATAGAAATGCCATTGAATCAGTAACCAGACTCGCACCCACGTACTCTTAATTTATTGGTTTTAAATAATGGAATATCATTTAGGGGAAGATCTTTGAATTTTGTGAAAAAAATTCAATAGCTAAAGCTGTGAAGAAATAATTTTTTTGATTCTCCATAAATCTGTAGTAAATTTATTCTGGTGGCGAAAATGTAAAATGTTCGCAAAAGCATAGCCAAATTTATTCATAAAAATAGAATTTCATCAACTAAAACTAATTTGATTAATTTATGATGCATTTTTTCTACTTAATTTTCTTATTCATAAAATTATAATTTCGATGCTATGAATTTTTTCTCACCCCGAGTTGTTCACTCATTTTATTCTTGCTCAAACTTTGCATTTTCCGTTTTGTTTAAATATTTGAAAAGTAACCGTATGTGTATGTACATCACACAAGGAATTCTAAATTTCTACAATAATGACAAATTTTTGGCCAGTCAATGAGAAAAAAATGAGACGATTGTTTCTTCTAATGCTGTAAAAGACCTTTGACAATGTATTTTGGTTTTTGCTTTTACTTGAACCGATGATACGAAGAAACATTATTTTAAATTAATTTTTCTTCATTTTGATTGATTGGAGGAGAAGCAAAATCTAAAGTACATTGTGAACGTTCTGTAAAAATTTTAAAATTTTAATTTACTTGGTCTTGATTCGCCTATGATTAATTTTTAGCATTTTGCCTTTCTTGTCTTCAGGACTATATTCGATTGAAAGAAGCCAATTTGAAGCACGTCATATTCCAAGCTGAAGATCTAGTCGCAAAACGATACATCATTGCTATGTTTCAAAGAAAAATAAGTTTACGCACACTTGACGAAAGACGTCAAGTTGCTGCTAAAATCATCCAAGAAGTGGATCAGCTTCGTGCATTTTTTGTGAAAATTGCTCCAGAAGTGACTGTTCGTCCCAATTCTCCATTTGAGGCGATTAAAGCCCTAGCTGAAGTGGTAAAGAGTGAGGATCTAGATATGCTGTCTCTTGACTTGCATACTCTGGTCGAAAAATTTCCAGATATCACCGAAGATCATTTGTCAAAACTGCTGATGCTACGGGGTGATATTTCGAGGTCTGAAATTCGCGACAAAGTTACATTTATTAGGCAAGCTAATAACAATCGCAGTAAATTGCCTATGCAAAAGAGTATCTTTCAGCAGATTCCTTGAATTTTTATTTCTATATAATACATATTTATGTTGCATAAGCAATGACTATACAATTAGAGGCGTGTCAGGGATTGAACAGATATCGTATTTTCACATTACGTGCTCATTTTTTTAGTCTTCAGTCTTATTTACGAGTATAACGATTATTTACTAATCCGACTGAATTACAAAATAATTCGATCGCAACAGCGTCTGATGTTGCTTCAAGGTCGTTGGGTGAAATGCCTGATGTTTCTAATTGCTAAAGGCTGTCGACAGTGTTGGGTACGGTAAAAAAGGTTGGGGTCAGTGTGTCATTAGTCTAAAGATTTAAATTCTTTTACAAAATGATGCACTTGAACTGCATTCAATGAAATAATGTCAGATTTTTGTTTGATATTGCAAAATATGGGTAGATTTACAAAATAGGTACTACCCGAAATTAATTTTTCTAATTACTTTTCTGAATAAGCCTCTGTGTGTAGAATCATTTTAATTGTTATCCTTTATCATATTGTTAATTTTTTATGTTTTTATAATTGAATTTTTGCGAAGTTTTGAAGAGAACATTTCAGCATCATCAAGTGAATACCAAAATATTATTTGAGCAATTGAGAATAAAAATTGGTTGAATTTCCATTTTTCTTAATGTGGCAGGGTCAGAAAAATATTTCAAATGCTGTAAAAATATTTTGTAGGTAGCTTTTCTATTCAACCTCATAACCATTTTGCAAGTTCTTTTGAAAACATTTTGTCTAAAATACTTTCTAAAATACTTTCCAGCTCCCCAACAAATATTTTCGGCTCGGTTAAAAAAAAAAAAAACTAAAATACTCTCTACAAAAAAAATTTTCAAATTAATTCTTCAATATTAATTTGCAAAATTGTGTCAGGGATGTTTGCAACACTGTGTAGCAGGGTTGAAGATGTTCAAAATATTTTGTCAAGTGTCAAAACATTTAGATTATCCTTCCAAAATACACCAAATACCTACTTATTTTAAAACCTTAAAATCATATAATATTTCTGAAATAATAATTTGTTGATAGACACTTAAAAATTAAGGGTAATATAAAAGGGACATTGACTTCCGAATAATTTTCCCACCAACGGTCTCGCACCGCATGATCAGGTAAAAACGATAAAATTCGCCAAATTACGTCATCACAAAGCACAGGAGGATGCCACAGACTCGTATATCAAACTGTGGCTTCAACAACCCGACAGTGGCAACAGCTACGATTACAATCTACACGTAAAAATCGCCACCCACACACCCTCCATTGTCGATCACACGTTGATTTTAAGCAGCAGATTAGAAGGGGTGGATTAAAATGGAAAAAGTATGAACCCTTAATGATAGAGGCGAGAAAAGAAGCGTCAAACTATTAATTTTAGTTGACTTTCTTCTATTCTATTTCCTACGAACATACATTTATAAATTGCGCCGGTTTCCGGCCAAAGGACGATCATCTACTTGTACTCGCTTGTTGTTCGTTTTTATGGAAAAAAGTATTTGGTTAGCCATACATCACACGTGCGCCACACGTCTGCCACCATTATCACAGCGACAACAACGTCGAATTTGCAGAGGCGAATGCACGAAAAACGATTGCGATCGGAAAAGAGGGTGTCGCAAGGGCGGAAAGTGGTACAGGAAAAGTAACGACACAAAAAATATAGTAGCTCATTATCGAAAAACCTGAGAAAAGACCATTAAAATTAACTTGAACCCAAGTATCGGTCACGCCCCCATTTCAATTGTCGACTTTGACAACAAATTACTCATTACGCTCGAGCAAGCACAGCGGAGACTAAAGAGAAAGTCATTTATAGTCATTGTGGGTGTAGATCCAGAAATGGTGGCAGGCGAAACTGAAACAGGGTTAATTGAAAATTATGAAAATGAAGGTGCTACAACTTCACGATGGGTCACATTTCAGTATGCATCAGGTGTAAGAAAAATTATTTGAGAAATATCAGCGCTATCTAGCAGTGGAATAGCTCTCTCCATCCTCAACTGTTGCCTGTAATCATGGAGCCTATAATTTTCCAAAGCGCAGTTCATACAATAAACAATTATTATTTTTGTTTCCGAAGTATGCTAAGTGCATAAAATTTTACCAGATTGCATTCGTATTCTATATGCATTTTATGTACTACTTAAAAACTAAGTGTACTCAATAAGATACTCTGTCTTCAGCCTCAAACTACGCCACGTACAAAATAAAATCAATCTAAAATACATTAGTTGTCAATGATCAATTTTTCATTTTCATTCTGTAAAACTTGGTGTTCCAAAATAACCATTCATATGTCTTCAAACCGCAATTTACACTCTTGTTGGTTGCTGCATGTTGAACAATTAATAAGTACACATATTACTTTTTCATCCCCCCTCCTCGTTACAAGGTTTATCTGACAGTTTTCAAACAGAATGCAACTTGGGAGAGCTTTTTAAAACGTGACAAGTTGAACGAACCTATTGTTACTGTTGTTTGGCTATTCATAATAAAATACTTTTTTCACCCCTTCCCAAGCCTCTCACTCGGTGTACCAGAAAGATATGTTTCGGCGTTTGAGCCCTTTGGTTTAAGCCAAGATTGAGCGTTAAGGGCACAAAAAAAATTCATATTGAAACGACTGTATGGAGACCCTCATCGTGTAAACGATGATCTGTTTTATTTGGTTACAGCGTTTATTGGATTAAGGTTGCCGAAGCCGATCCCTTACCTTCGAGTCTTGGGTTTTTCTTTTCGCGTTTTTCTTACTGGACTGTCGCAGAAAGGCGAGCGACTGGAAATTCGGTGAATTTTCGTAAACTCGATTTAAGAGGGATCTAATTTCAATCGGGTGTATCCGAAAGTTGTGTCACTTCAAAGGAACAAGAGTAATTCGATGAAATTTATGGTCTTTCGTAGAGGCGGCTTTGCCCTTTATTTGTTGCTTGTCCCTTTTTCTTTGTTACTCGTAGATACTTCGGGTTTGAATTTACCGACGAAATTGTGGAGACTCGATACTTTTTTTTTTCAGTCTCTCTTTTTTGTGTGTTGAGAACTGTATGTTTTAGGTGGAGAGTACTGATTTAAGCTTTTTTCAAAAGTTGTTCGCTAAGCTTTTATACGGTGAGGTTCTGAATTCGAGTAATGTAAAATTATATTTCAAATTTGCATGACCAACTCAACTAACATAAGCTTAGACTTTTTGAATAGTGAATATCTGATCAGTAGGTATATGTTGCCAAAGGTTGAAATTGACTGTTGATAATTCCGAGCTCTATCAATGTTAAAGAAAATGGTGATTCAAAAAGATGAAATCGATAATGGATACTTATGTCAGTGTTTTGTTAGGAACCGCAAAAATAAAATAAAAATCTTAGCGGTTTATTTAATTATTACACTTACACAGCTTTAGAGTTAACGCTGATTGCCATTCCTTAATAAGGCGTCAGACGTTTGATTCTCGCTTCGATTATCCCATTTTTGCCTCCCAACTTTTCTTTCGTCCCTAATCTGTGGAATGACAAATATATACAGATACATTTTGAAATAGCTGAAATTAGGATTGCTCCTTAAAGTCTGGGATACTTATATGTTTGCTTTAGAAAGGGAAAAAATACTTAAGAGAACGGGACTTCTGGCTCAGAATAGTTTTCATATCTCTTATTAATATAACAAAAGTCCCTGTTTCTCCAACCTACAATTGTTGGTGTAAAAGCTGAAGTGATTTATAAATACAACCACATTTTCATAAAGACTTCAATTTCAATATGTTTTGCATTAGCCTTTATTATGTTAAGAGTACCTAATTTATAAATATATACAATTCGGAAAATATAATTGTTTCCGTCTAATCGAGTGGTTATCTAATCAAAACAATTGTTCCCAATGGGTTCTTACTCTCTTTAATTTTAAAAGTGAAGTGTTTCGTTTTGTTATGGAATTTGGGATAGTGGTGGTAACAGTTTCAAAACTTTCCAACACATCATCTATGTAAAAGAATGAATAAACTAGACAGTCACACAAGCCCCCACAAACAAGGAAATACAAGATTAATATCATAAAAATTCTCTCCAAATCCAGGCATTTCAGACAATTTCTGGTGTGAGGTGCAGTGTCCTGTCAGCAGGGTCTACTTCATTACCACAGTGGACAATCTCACAAACAGGTTTTGTTACACAATTCGATGGTCCTGGTCTGGTGAAATGGCTGTTGTAAAAAAACTGGATCAATTTCACAGTATAAAATTTTTCATATAGAAGAAGTAGAAAAATAACAAATATTCCACATACATTTGATAAATTGAAAAAGAAAACAACACGACCGGAGGCTGATTCAAAAAAACATACTGATATTATTGAGACAACTCCTTTCTGCCAACATTTGGTGCAATATTTGGACATGTACGCGTATGTGTCATTTTTGTCGCAGTACAGCCAGCAAACTTTCGTGCGAAAATTTAGCCGCTTCTTTTAGCCTGAAATGAGAAATCTTCTGAAGTTGGAATCCCTGTTGTACCATATTGTGGTATATCTGTCGCCGCGGGGAAACAATTTATCAGCTACTTTTTCCAACATTCTTTTGCCGACAATTTGCTGTAACGTTCCCCGCCATTGGGCGTCTCTTTGTAACAGACAAGTGGTACTCGAGCATCTGGATTGACCGCTACTATTCTTTGATCGCCTTCGTCTTCCATGGTCGTTGTGGTTAACGTCGTTGCGTCGTTGGTGGAGGGATTCTAGGATGTCCTCAAAGTTCAGATTAAATGTAGGGATAAGGGCTGAGGCTTAAGTACTTGGTGGCGGTGAAGGAGCACGATAATAAGTCATTGAATTTTTAAGTAACTGGCAGAGTGGAGGAATTCCAGGATGTCCTCAAAGTTTAGATTAAATGTTGGGATAGGGGCTGAGGCTTCAGTACTTGGTGGTGGTGGAGGAGCACGATCATATTCATAGCTACGCCAATGGACATTACAAAATTGACGAAGAGGGGTAGGATTATTTGTCAAATTTTGTAGCTCTGGCGTCTGTTGCGGCTGAATTTGTTGTTTGAGAATATTGCTTTCCACCCTCCTAGAATGTGGTTTCAAAGTCCGATTCAGTTTATTAAGCAACCAATAGACGAAAAAAAGGATAGCTAGTTGAGGTGGGGGAAAAAAAGACGTAGCCAATTTTTCATACCCTAATACGTCGCATAGACTCTAGAGCGATCAATTCTACGTCATAGGTTTTTGTTAGTGTTTTTTATCTGGTTAGTTTCACTTCGATTATACTGCTACTGATATGTGCGGGGCAGGGTAGAAGTGGAGGTGTTTTCGAATTTTCAGAAATAATCCTTTAATTCGCATCTGCTAATTGGTATTTATACGCGGGGAATACAGGCTACCTATTGTTGTGTTTGTGAATTCTCTTGTTTTTCTATAAAAACGAGAAAAGAGGATAAATAATAATAAAAAAAGTAGTAGGGGAAAAATGAACTTTCCAGTGGCCTTATGTGAATGGAGAGAGTAGAGCTTGGGGCATGAGAAGAGATGGAATTTTTTTCTCTATTTTCTTGTCTCGACGGTATGTTTAGTCCGCTGTTGGAGAGGACATTAAACTGGGAAATTTCCATGCAAATGGAATACAATAATATATTTGCACGTTTTGTGTGCAACGTTGCTTTATGAAACGATTAAAGTATTACACCTCGTAAACTGAGCAAAGTACGTGTCATCAACGATGTAAAACCCGAATGTTTTACTGTGAAATGAGGACATTTTGAAAGTAAATGCTACCGTCTGGCTGGTAATACCATTTAATCGTTGAGAGTTTTACTGATGGCTGTACTTGTTCGAGTTGTCCTCGGTAAACTGTGCCCGAGTACAGGATGCAAGTTATGGAATGTAAAAACGTACCAAGGAAAACATAAAAATCAGCAGGAAGAGGAGAAAAATAATTGTTGGATAGTTATGTGTGGTAGGACTATAGAAAAGTGTAATATCGGTTTATTTAAGCGATTCCAGGTAATCATTTTCTTTCTTATCAAAGTTTTTTTGAATCTTTGCAAACACATATAACGTTACTCAAGTACATGGAGATGTAACTGGCCAGTGCCAGTTCCCGCTTGGTTAAGAAAAAGAAAAAGTAAATATAAATAATGAAGAACAAAGGAGGTTTCAGCCTAAAAATATGAAGAAGTTTTTCTACATATTCTACCCTTTCTGGTGAAATCTGATCATGAAGAACAATTGGGTCTGTATAGAATAGCCACTTACGCCATTCAGTAGCTTTCTTTTATGTTCGAAATATAAAGGCAATTAGAGAAGGAAAAGTGCACTGTATTCAGTTAAGAAGTACATTATTCAATTAACGGCTATCGAGAGAATACAGGTAAAAGAAGGTCGTTTAGAAATAAAAGCATTCGAGTGCGGGTGGCGCCTATTGTGCCGTCTGGAATACATAATACTTTCCGCAATCAGCTATAATTGATGAAGCCCTGAGTTTCCATGCGCAATCCTGAGGACAGTACCCACATAGTTAGTCTAATCTGTTAGAAATATTACATTGAAATTCCTGAGAATATTTGATTCGCTTTTGTACAGTGTTTTCGCTTGATCAAGTGTTGTGAGTGAGGTTACCAGATTGTTCGCATAAAAGTGGTTTTGCAAATTTTTTGTAAAATTCTTTGTCGGTTGTTCTAGTGGTGTAATAGCACCGCTGTGTATAGGAAAGAGGACGTGACTATTCCAAATGAGACGCGTTTGAATCTGTAAAACTTTTCTTTTTTCAACTCGATTTAGAGAACGACACAACAAATTCTTGCTTTAAATTTCTTAATTTCACGATACTAATTTATAAATTCTTAAGACACAACTAGACTTTCATTTCTTTGTATTCGATTACATCATTTGAAGTCACATGTATATGTGTGCTTCCTAGTGCCTGTGTTGAATTTGCACCACCCCATTTGGGGACATAGATGATGCCTGGGACAGTTGTCAGTCGATATTGAGTGGTAATACACTGCATTCTCCGTATTGAAATCGGACGTTTGATTCTGGCAAATTGCCATTCCATTATAAGGCGTCAGACATTTGATTCTCGCTTCAGTTATCCCATTTTTGCCTCCCGACTTTTCTTTTGTCCCTAATCTGTGAAATGACAAATATATACAGATACATTTTGAAATAGCTGAAATCAGGATTGCTCCTTAAAATCTGGGATACTTATATCTATGAATGAAAAAAAAACCAACTCACAGGTTCATTAAATTTTATATTAGCCAAAAAATATCTAAAAAATAAGGACTTGATTAAATTCAGACGTAGGTATAATATCAAAAAGAAATAAAAGAAACCACACAAACACTATTACACTGGGTCTACTTATATGAAAAAGGCAGCTGGTGGCTGGGCATCTTCTTCCTCTGCTGAAAAATATGCTGAGTCTTGCTCAACCGGATGTATCACTGCGAGAGGCCGATGTCCGTTTCTTCTTCTTCTAGGTCGCAGGATTTCATCTTCAATACCAAAAAATAGGGGTGCTTGACCCCGTTTCGGAGTGCTTGTTGCATTCAGATTATTTTTAATAGTCGACTTGAAAAATTAACATTATTTTAAAAATAGATACTCATCCTCGAACAGTAACACATTGTGTGAAATATCTTCCCTGGTTCTTGTGCGCAATTAATTAGATGTTGTAATTTTTCAGCTAATGAATAGAATGTCTGTAACAGGGTTTAGGCATTCTATCAAGGTTCCCAGATTTTATAAATCTGCTGCCAAAATACTTGTAGACGTTAAAAACGGCGGTAATATCAAAACACTGATAAAAGATGTTGACCATCCGGTAAGTACTTAAATACTGGAATTGCATCTCTGTCTCTTTTCCATCGCCTTATTAATTTTTTTTTTATTTTATGGTATAGAATAAAAGGGGCATAATGGCTTTAGTGTTGAAGACGTTGCAACATTCTAGTGTTATCGACAAATTATTCGAACAAACGGAAATTTTGACCAAGGAACAGAACATTAATCCGGATCTGGCCTCGGTTTTAGCTACAGAATTAATATGGGGTAAAAGGTGCCTGGAGGGTGAATCCAAACCCGTCTTGACAGTTTTGAAGTATCAAGAAAAGTTTTTGCAAACACTGAGTGCCGATGGGCTTGATGTGGAAGATCCGAATGAGTCGAGTTCGTATTTCGCATTGTCAATTTATTTATTTTCTAAATTTGCATTGGGAGAGTCAGTCTTTGAGTTGGTTGTACCATCTAATATATGAATAGGGAGAAAAATAAATTTTGCCCCAAAGAAAAATTGAATGTGAGAATTATTATTTTTGAGTAGAAGGCCTCCCCCATTGTGACACCCTATTTCGAGCTACGTAAATTTTTTGAAGGTAGTACCACACTGCACTGCATTACAAATTGAAAGAAACTTCGCGTCCCAACCTCCCTCAAGGGTGCATAGAAAAAGAAGTAGCCATATATTTTCTTCTCTTCATAGTCTTTCTTTTGCCTTCACCCCCAACTATGTATATCTGTTGTCTCACACGTATTTGTAAAACCTTTCTTCCCCCAATGTTTACTACTACATATGAAAAGACGTGTGTATTTTACTCACACTTGTCCATTTCCAGGTTTCCCATTTATATAGAGAGATATGAATAAACATAATATCTAAAAATATTAAAAACAACAAATCATACTAATGAATCACCCATAAACGTTCGCAATCTCTGTTTTTAAAAATTGATATAAAAAGGCCTAAAACAAAGCATTTTCCTCCCTCCGCATTCCAGCGTTTGGCTGGAAAAATTCACTACTTTTGTTCTATTTCAGTATGGAGGCCGAGGTATGTTCGAGTGAATACGTTGAAACAACCTGTAGAGGCGGTCGTCAACTATTTTACAAAACGTGCCTGGAAACTACTTGACACGCCGGACACTTACCCCGCTTACCTAGACTTCATTAAGAATAACTTGAAGGAAGATTATTTCGCACATGATTTCCATTTCAAAGAAATGTTACTATTTCCCAAAGGCACGGTTTTCGCTAAAAACAAGTTCTTCCAAAATGGCTCGATTTTGTTGCAGGATAAAGTAAGGAACCACAATATTCCTGGTGTGAAGAGATCTATTACATGGTCATTTATCCTCTTTGTTGACCCGATAGTCAGTGTATTTAGGCGCAGTATTATTGTCAGAATATTTTTTTGAGCAGATGTATGCCATGTAGGAGGATGTAATCTTCTGCATGCATTAAAATCCTATATTTTAGGTAGGAAAAAAATAAAATCGGAATTGACACCATGTCGTAGATCACCGTAAAAATGTCATAATTTACTGGCAGTATTCGAATTTCATGTATGTACTCGCTATTACAGTCTAGTTGCTTGGCCACACAAATTTTAAATCCGCCACCTGGTTCGACGGTGTTGGATATGTGCGCTGCTCCTGGAATGAAAACTTCTCATTTGGCTGCAATTATGCAAAATCAGGGGTATGCTCTTAGCTTTTGAAACATCGTCTAAGCTGATTTTTTGAAAATCTAATCGATACTCTTGTCTTAGAACAATTTACGCGGTTGATCACGACAAAGTACGATATAAGACTCTTCTTGAAACTGTTAAAAGAAGTAATTTGAAATGCGTTAAACCTGTCCAAGCTGATGTCCTGAGATTTCATCAAAGAAAGGCCGCAGAGGTTGAATATATACTTCTCGATCCGTCGTGTTCTGGAACAGGTACAATTAATTTTTTAGTGTGATAATTTTGCGAGTACTTCGACTTACAAAAATTTCAGTTGGGTATATTGATGAGAAAAATGAGATCGCATTTACCATGTTTGTTTTGCAAAATTTTTGAGATTAGAATCATTCAGAATGGAATTACAGCCACTTGAGAGAGGTAATAGAATATTTTCCATATAATTTGAAAATAATGCGACACCGAATGTGGCTGAATTCTTTTATTTGTTTTGGTTAATCGTACTTTCCTTTCTCAAGCTATGTACGCATATGAATATGTGCAATTTATTTCGTCTCGTTCGATGAAAACTTTAATTTATTTGCGATGAAAAGTCATTCCTGTATTATGTACGTAGTTATTATAATTTGAAAGGAAAAAATTACTGCTCTATACAAATGAGTGAAGAGCATGTGCTTGTGTGTTTATATTTTCCTGCTGCTCCATAAAGCAGGTTACTGGTTTCTTCTGTAAGTCAGACAGGTGACTAATATGATAAAAGGCCCCTTGGTCAGTTTCTGAAACAATTATGCGAAAAGGGCCCACGCGCAAAACTGCCATGTTAAGAGAATAAGTTTTTAATTTTAGTTTTGATATTGAAAACATATCTAGAGACTAAACACATATATTTGGAACATCATTCAATGAAAAAAAAAATGTTTCAGCGGTCATTCTGCAAAATTATTGATATATTTTCGAGTTCATTAAAAAAATTGTTGCACAACTGGCAAAACATAAAATGAACATTCGCGAAATCATAAGTCAGGGTTTAAATAAATCAGTGTAAAAATTACGATCTTCATCTAAAACACGGAATAGGTCGGTGACATCTTTTTTCTTTGCTTCAGTTATTTCTACGGCCGGACCTGGAGGGTAAGCAAGATTTCGAATGCTTGCTTTTGCTTTCATATAGCTGAGTGTAGTGAAACCAGTGGCGGATCCACGGGGGGATTTTCCCCCTAAATCCAAAAAAAAAAAAAATAGACCGATAATCCACAAAAAAATCAGTTTTCTTGAACCCCTCCAAACGCGCATTTCTGGAATAAGATGAGGTCACATGAATCGCTTTGTCAGTTGTATATTTTATCTGAACATAACTCTGGATTTTGAACTATGTCTTGTTTTTTGTTTTTTTTTGGCGACGTCGGTCGGTTTTTTTTTCAAAAATAGGACTTAACCCAGCGTTGAAATCGATGATTATTGATTTGTCCATGAGCACCTCAAAATAATTTTTTTATTACATAGAACCATTGCCCTTTAGTATATTGACTTTTTGACAGCGAATCAGAATACGGGTAGTGATGAAGAGATTGACTTTTTATTTTAGGAATGCTCAGCAGACTGGAGTATGAGAAAGCGGAAACTAGTGAGAAAAGGTTGAATAAATTATCTAATCTACAAGGAAAGTTACTCCGCCACGCATTAACTAATTTTCCATCCGCCAAACGAGTTGTGTATTCTACTTGCTCGATTAATGCTCAAGAAAATGAGGCTGTGGTCGAGGAAGCTTTGACTCACGCATCCGATTTTAGATTAGTCGACTGTAGTCAAATATTCAAAGGGTGGTTCAACTTCGGTTTGTCCGAGTACAGTTGCGGACCAAAATGCCTTCGGTCAGTTCCTGAAAAGGATTGCACCAACGGATTTTTTATCGCAGCGTTCGAACGAATATTCGGATAACGTGTTGGTTCCTCGATTGCTAATATTTTTTTTATTACAGTAGTTATTTTATTTCTTCGTATTGTGATGATTTTTTTTTATTTTTATTTGAACCAGCTACCTATGTAGTACAGGTATGTTCTTTTTTTTTTTACAAGTATAATAATTTCATAGCCTGAGTGTATTATTGATAGTAAAATGGGCTGAATAGCAACAATTTTGAACTTCGAAAGCCTGTAACTTTACTCCTAATCAAGTTAGGAAGCTGTTTTGCACTGGCGTAGCAACAGCCGTGTCATCTGCGATTAAAGCTGTAGGGAGGCGTGATAAAACTTCCTCCTCTGTTCAAGGGTACTATACCAGTTTTGCAGATCCCACTCCTGATATTCACAGGTGCCTAGAGGAGAATTTTTTGGTGCAATTGTTTCAGTAACCGCGGAAAAATGCTCTTTGGTACTGACGATTCTTTAGCACCTGGACCTTTTTTCCATTTAGTTAGAATGGAACGCCAAGCTTCCTTCAAGGGACGAAAAATGCTTACATCTAAAGGCTGCGTTAAATGGGTGCTGTTTGCAGGTAAAAAAACGAAACCTATATTTTCTTGCTCACACAAACGAATGGCTTGGCATGATAGATGGGGAGATAAATTATCGCCAATGAGAATTTTTTTGGCCTCATATTTTCGACAATATGGTATTGCAATATTCTGTAGCCAATCGAAAAAGCAAATGGAATCAGACCATCCAGAGTCTGTGCAGTTATAATGAGTGCCTGCTGGGCTATCCTCGGTCCACATATTGTACAAATGCTTAGACTTACGTAGGGGGGCAACAATTCACCAGCAGCAGAAGCAGCAAACATTTGTTAATGATTTGATATCTCCATAATTTGTGGCCATGATAGCAAAAGGATTATTCGGGTGAAAATTGATACTAGTATTTTTCAGTACACGAAAATTGAAGAAAAAAAAATTCCAAAATCAATCTGAAATTTTTTTTCTTCATTTTCTCATCACATTGAAAAATAAGATTTGTACAAAGCAAAACCACACAAACACTACTCAGCTTCGTCTTCATAAATCAAAAAGGCAGTTGGTGGTAGGGTGTCCTCTTCTGAAGTAAAATACACGGATTCTTGAAAGACAGGGTAGATGACTGCAAGAAGTCGCCGTCTGTTACCTCTTCTATGAAGCCTTCTTGGTGGTGACTGATATTGAGGAATTTATTCCTCAACGCCGAAAATCAATAATCAAATAATAAAATCTGTCGATGAATCAAAAGAGGTACGAGTGCATGGTGTGAAAAGGGGCAATGAGTGGCTGGTAAAAGAGGGAGAAAAGACAATACGTGTGGTTAAAATGGGTCACCCCCTTTCTGGCCATCCCTCTCTTTCCTAATGGTCACTCGTCCCCCTTCTTTCATACCCCCCTTGCAATGCACCTGGGACCTCCTTAATACTTATGGCAGATTGTAATAGAAAAAATAGATATAGATAATATTTTGAACTAACTGATCATTACATAAAAAATATTATAGCATTATTTTTCCTTTTAGAAGTTTGGATTAATCTTTCTGCATCTGATTTGAATTGTAAATTTAGTAGGTCGAAGGTTTGTTTCCGTGGCAGCTCTCTCATTGTTTTGTATTGGATTGTACTACTGCCCACCTCTGCATTGAAGGAATCTAAATATTCGTTGATCCTACTGTCCAGTGTCTCAGTCGAGCAATTTTATTTTTGTGGGGAACAACTATAGGGTCAGGCTGTTCATGAAGTACAAATGATTTTATAGTGTCAAAATTGGTAATTTTTGACTTTAACTTGTGAAAGTAGACACATAGTATAAAATAGGAGCTACTTATTATTTAAAATATATAAATGCTTATACAGTAATTATAAAAGATTAAATCGATATATTTTTTACATTATTCTGACCAGACTGTGTTGAGGTAGGAGGATGATGGATCATTTTCCAGCTCGGGGAGAAAAAGCGGGGAAGATAAAAGGTCAGGAGTATTAGGATTAGCAGAAGGAGGAGGAAAATGATTGTTTAAAAAACCAAAGGAAAATTTAATGACACATATGAATAATTAAAAATAAACAAATGACGTACCTTTCAGAAAGAATTACCATGGTCCGTCTGCGGAGAGTTCTCTGCTTGGCGGGTGTATGATAAAATATAAAGTTTAAAAATTTGGGGAAAGAATTGGACAACCCCTCCCTTCCTGGTATATCACGATTTTCACCCCATTATTTAAAGTAAAATAAAAATGATTAGCTGGCGGAAAGGCCAACTAAAAACTTATAATAAATTAGGATAAGAAGAACGGAAGGAAACATGGCAAGTGCCTCAATTAATATGGGTAAAAATATACCAAAATAAAATAGAAAAAATTGAACGAAAAATAGTGTGACCCAGCTAAAACTTTTTGGTTGATGCATACTGGTGCCGGATCTCTAATGGACGACTGTGGTGGTTATTTGTTGGTGAGCTGATGTTGGGGGCAATCATTCTGGCAACATTTTCAGCAGGGTGGGCAGCCACACTAGGTGGCCTGCCCTTTATGGCTTAGCTAGCCATACTGGCACAACACATTTTGCACAACGAAAATTGGTCCCTTGGACCATTTCCAACATAGGCTGTCGAACAACATCTTTTCGATCATTAACAGCTCATATGAGAATTTATTTTTAAACGCTTTTTTATATAATTTGAAAAATTTTGCTTTCACGTATTTACGGCGAACTAATTATGCAATTTGCAATACACGTCTTCCAATCGTTATTTAGATACAAGAATTCCCTTCCGTACGAGTGTTGCTCAATGTTACCGGAAAAGATTCCAGAATATAAAAGAAGTTTTGACGGTTTTAGATCCAATGTAGTTTTAGATGTTAGTGGGAGCTTGTGCTGCTTGACAGGCTCATATGAGTATTCAAAATCCGTGAGCAGGTTTGCGTTATAGGCGTGGAGCTCGTTTAACCAAAGTTTGAAATATTTGGGCGTAAACTTATAATATTTTACTAATTCTTTTTCGATTTTGAGAGCCAAACCAAATAATGACGTAAATTCGATCAAAGTTTTGGGAATTTCGAGTGCCAAAGTCAGAAAAGAATTGCATGAAAGTTCGGGGATTACGCAAAGTTCACTTATTGCGTCCTTATCAAGGCAAATTTATTTTAACTGATTTATATAGTGTATGACCCTATGATGAGGCACGTACAATTAGGATTACTTGACAAGGGCTCTAGTCGCTAAAGATGTACAAGACCTTACTTAGTTCAGATCTTGACGAGCAAGAGGTTATCAAGTGTGGAAGAGAAAAAGAGTAGAGTGTTTGTACGGATTACCTGACCTGACGTAGCTTGACGCAAAAAACGGGTTTCACTGTCAACTTTCAAAAGATTGTTTACAAAACAAAAAAATTTATTTTTTGATTTGCGAAAAATCTTGAGAAAGCAATCATACGGGTGATCAAGCCGATGAGCACTTTCCAATTTTTCACGAGATTAAAAGTTCATTAAAAATTAGGCAGGGACGACGTAGGTCCTACCGACTGCGCTAATTTATGTTACCGGAAAAGATTCCAGAACATAAAAGAAGTTTTACTTTATAACGATATTTATTAAAATTAAGTTAAACATAAAAAAAAATGCTTAATTAAAAATGATACATTTTATATAAATTTAATGTGTCTTCTCAGCAGCCAATTGAGGTTTTATACTTTAAATCGGGTGCCTGAGGAGAAAAGGGGCTTTGGTTTAGGCTTTTTCGGTGAAATAGATATCAGCAAAAAATAAGATCACAAAGAAAATTTGCCGAAAAGGAAAGGTAAGATGGATAATAATTAAGATAAAGATTCGCGAAGACTGCGGGTGTGCAGGATGTTGATGACGTCGGAGGAGAGGGATATATACCAATTGTGAAAGCACAGTTGGTAAGTGATTTATTAATGTAGATACGGGAGATAGACTTCGGCAGATAGCCGTTCTGTATCGGAAGATTAAGTAAATACCGATAAAAATTAGGCACCATGTTAAAAATGACAGAGAACCAAACATCCATGAAAAGGTCCTCAACATTATTCCCACTTCCATTGGCATTGTCAACATTATTAGAAGAATTGCCTCTGTTTCCAGGGGGATTACTGTTTCCTGGAACACGATCAAGATTTTCATTATTTCTATTAGTAGTTTGGTCGTCATTTGGGTTTGACATATTTAGATAGGTCGAATGATGTTCAGGGTTAAAAACAAGCTTCGACGGTTTTAGATCTAATGTAGTTTTAGATGTTATTGGGAGCTTGTGCTGCTTAACAGGCTCATATGAGTATTCAAAATCCGTGAGTAAGTTTGCGTTATAGGCGTGGAGCTCGTTTAACCAAAGTTTGAAATACTTGGGCGTAAACTTATAATATTTTATTAATTCTTTTTCGATTTTGAGAGCCAAACCAAATAATGACGTAATAAAATAAAAATAAATATAAAATAAACAAGCTTTAAAATTAAATTAATATACATCAAATCAAATAAAAAGAAATACAATGTAATAAACTTAATAAAAATAAAATTAAAAGAAAAAAGAATAAATTTAACAAAAACTAAATAAAAAATTGGGAATTTTGAGTGCCAAAGTCAGAAAAGAATTGCATGAAAGTTCGGGGATTACGCAAAGTTCACTTATTGCGTCTTTATCAGGGCAAATATATTTTAACTGATTTATATAGTGTATGACTCTATGATGAGGCATGTACAAATAGGATTACTTGACAAGGGCTCTAGTCGCTAAAGATGTACAAGACCTTACTTAGTTCAGATCTTGACGAGCAAGAGGTTATCAAGTGTGGAAGAGAAAAAGAGTAGAGTGTTTGTACGGATTACCTGACCTGACGTAGCTTGATGCAAAAAACGGGTTTCACTGTCAACTTTCAAAAGATTGTTTACAAAACAAAAAAATTTATTTTTTGATTTGCGAAAAATCTTGAGAAAGCAATCATACGGGTGATCAAGCCGATGAGCACTTTTCAATTTTTCACGAGATTAAAAGTTCATTAAAAATTAGGCAGGGACGACGTGGGTCCTACCAACTGCGCCAATTTATGTTACCGGAAAAGATTCCAGAACATAAAAGAAGTTTTACTTTATAACAATATTTATTAAAATTATGTTAAACACAAAAAAAAAATGCGAAATTAAAAATGATACATTTTATATAAATTTAATTTGTCTTCTCAGCAGCCAATGGAGGTTTTCTACTTTACATCGGGTGCCTGAGGAGAAAAGGGGCTTTGGTTTAGGCTTTTTCGGCGAAATAGATATCAGCAAAAAATAAGATCTCAAAGAAAATTTGCCGAAAACGGAAGGTAAGATAAATAATAATTAAGATAAAGTATCCTATAAAACTGAAAAGAATAATAGAATTATTAAAGTTATGGTCTTGTATAATGTAATTTCTGTAGGCTGATGTTTTCATAACTTTCTTTTCAAATGCAGCCAAGATCTATTGGTAATCATAGGGTATAGGTGCCTATTATATCCATGATTTTTCTAATATTTTTCGATAATTCGAGGAATCTATGAAGATATTGTATATGAAGAAAAATATTTTATGCAAATAGACATAGTTCATGAAATCATTTATTGTATCATATGCAAACCATGTAGGCTTATAAAGCTCGTCTCTGCCCATTCCAGTTTTGGTTTTCAGGCATTTTCTTCTGTAGACACGATAAGATGGGACAAGATTTTTCCATTTTGTATTGACTTCACTAGCTGAAATCTGAAAACTAGCTGCCACTGACGCAAGTGCGTCATTTTTTGCGTTTTTATTATTCTTTTTTGAGGGATCCCTTGAATCCCAAATTACTCTTTTTCCACGAATTTCATTTATTAATTTCAAAACAATTCTCTTCTGTCCACTCGACAGCCATTTTAATAAAAATAAAAATGTTAATCCCATTAATATAAATCAACAATTGAACAACACATCGCACTGGAAGAACTGCAAAGGAATGAGATGAAATCAGACTTGGTAAAATATTGGATGATGCAATAATTGCTGTGAAACAATGAGAAAAAGTGTGAAATAAAGAAAACATAGTGAAAAGCCACACACTCTTGGTGAAAAAATACTTTTTTTGCCGAAGAGTTTCGTCCAAAAACCGCTCAAGGTGAAAAACATAGCAAAATACAAAAAAATCTTTTTCACCCTTTTTCGCAAAAAAATGTCCACACTTTTTGTGGAAATGGCAAAATGCAAAATGCAAAACTGCGAAAAGTGTATTATTTTGAGAAAGGTAAATCCAAGATAGTTGAAATACTGATTCAAAAGTGTTACCTTTCTACCACTGACTAGAGTAGCGCTGAATTTTCAACACACACACCCCCCCCCCCCCCCCCAAGAAAAGAAATTTTTTAAGATGATGTGTCAGTTATCTGCGGCTGGGGACCAGTTGCATTGGGCTGCAGAGCAGCTTGAGGTTGTCGTTCAACAGCTACTTCTAAAGGATATAAAAGTTTGATTGATCTTATAAGGAGTTTACCTTGACTGCGGACATATGCGATGGCTTGACGCACATCTAATTTTTCTATTTTACCTAGCTTCCAATATGCTCTTGGCATGGTTGTTTCCTGTATGAGGACAACGTCCCCGACGGCTGGGCGGAAAGGGGCTTCGCCTTTCTTTTTTGAATGTAGAACAGTGTGTCGCTCTCTCAATTAGAGAAGATATAGATGTCGAAATGCGTCCCAATAACCGTCGAGAATGCGGCATATAATTTGCCAATTTTTTATTAGAGTCGACCCAGTGTCTGATGCCATGGGTTTTGGCACGGGTTCCAATATTAAATTTATATTTGTTGGACCGAGTTTTAGAAAATGATTGGGAGTGAGAGGTTCCACAATCTCTTCTGATGACACATATGATAAGGGTCGACTGTTTATGATGTCCGCAGTTTTGTATAATACCGTTTGAAGCTCAATATAACCCAATAAAATTTTACCGTAACTCTTTTTTAAACACTGTTTTATTAGACCTACTAATCGCTCGTATGCTCCTCCATACCAAGGAGCATATTGTGGGATGAAGTACCACTCTATGCGATTAGAATTAAGCATTGAATTGACTTTATGGTCCTTGATGTGAACTTTGATCCCTACTAGAGGTTGTACAAATGTGAATGTTGATGCTTTGTCTGAGATTATCATTTTAGGAACTCTTCTTATACTACAGAAGCGTTCCATGGCCCAAATAAATTGTTCTCCAGATAAATTTGGGACTAGTTCGAGATGAACAGCCCTAGTCACTAGGCATGTGATAAGTAAAACATTGACGTCTACTGTATCGTCGCCAAGAGCATTTTTTATATGTAGTGGGCCAAAATAATCTATGCCTACTTGAAGAAATGGTACTACTTCTCTAAGTCGTACTTCAGGGAGTGGAGGTATGGGTGGCAAAGTTGTGTAGTGAAAGGTTAATGGTAATCTTGACCATACTGTTGTTAGGTCAGTGACCTACAAACTACTAGTTTGGTCTGAGCGGGTGACAAGTCGAAAGACAGAGATAGATTAATTTACTCCTTTACGTTTCAACTATCCACCTAAATGCATAAACTAACCCCGTTAGAGGAGAGGAAATTGATGATTTATTTTTCACGTCAGATAAACGGAAGTACCTCGAGTTAGGGGAAGTGAAGAGGGCAGTGCCAGAAGACAAACATCGAAAATATTCGTCGAATGATGGAACGAAAGTGATGAAGCCTTTTACAAACGAAAGACATTACCCCACCCTTTCCCGTTAATTCTAGTTGCTTTTACTCCTTTGCAGCTAACGGAAAGGATAGTCTAGCCATTATTTTTCTTTTTTGCTAGTTTAACAATGGTTTTGTCTGTTCGTATTTTTTCGCTCTCTGGGTGATACGTAATTTATAAATAAGCATTTTTCCAGGTTTGCTCGATTTATAATGACGATCATTTACGTTAGATATTTCGGATAACACACCTCCTTCCCCGTCGATTACGTTTTTTTTTTTTTTTTTTTTCGGATTCTTATTCCATATTTGCACTATTCTCGCTCTCATTTTTCTCGTTCATTGTTGATGTCGCCTAAACTTACTGTGTGTAATTTATTACCTAAAAAAAGAAGAAAAAAAAAAGAGAAAACATTCGTAACTGCTGGTCGCATGTACACGAAATGTCTCGCGCGCATCCTTATGATTTTTCATATTCTGGCGGTTTGTTCCATGATTCTTCCATGTATTTAATGCAGTTTACGTATTTGAGATAGGAAAAAAAAAAATGAATTGAAAATATGTACTTACACAGAAAGACATAGAAATTATTAATTACAAAAAAATGTAAAAAAATTATAGTTCAAGTGTATCGGTTGATATTATATACATTATACAAAACATATGAAAGTAGGTAGTACAAAAAGTAGCTACTTATAATTCTGTAATATAAAAATGTTTTATACAAATAATAAAATAAAAACAATATTTTTTACATGCTTAAATTATTTTCAAAATAAGTTTGATAATTCGATTGGATTAAATTTAGGGAAATCGAACGTCGCTGTTATATTCCACATGATGGCGCCCTGCCTTGAAGATTAGGAACAGGGAGAATGAGGCCAAATTATTTTCCACGACGTATTTAGCAATTCTATATGACACTGGCACCAACTGCTACCATGACCCTTGAATATTCCCATTGGTCGATGGGTCTTTCTGATAGTCTCCTAAAGGGGTATCTTGCCCCAAATTGAATTGCTCCAGAAACTCCAGAACTGATCATGGTGGTGATCTGTAGCTCACCGCTCTCGCTCCGCTGAAATATGCAGCCGGTAGTCCATAGATCATCTGCCACTATTTTGAGGTAAAACGGTCGGTCAAGCCGAATTTGGTGTAATACAAAATCGTGTAGCGAGAGATAAGCCTGCGTATGTATTTCTCTTGGTCTAAGTGGTGGGGGTGATCTAATTAAGTTCAAAAAGGGCTCAATGTCTTCTGCAAAGTTGGGTTGAAATCGAGAGAACCAATTAAGGAAACCCACCAATTTTTGCATCACTTCCTCTGAGGTGAATTTGAAACATGGCCAATTTTATTTTAATTTTGTTGCAATTCAGTAGGGTAACAACTGTTTGCCTCCATCAACCGTGACTTTGATGCGATATGGATCAAGCCTTGGTAGCTCTATCTAGCTGTACCTGGGATACATGTATGAATAAAGCCATCGAACAAATATTCGGTTAACTGTATTCCACGTATTTTTCTCATTTTCGCCCAGTGAAATAGTAACTGAAAAAACATTCACATAAAATCCAAATTCACAGAATTATAATTTAGTGCGACAATAAGGGGAAATTTCCATATAATTAAAAATTTTTTTAGAGTAACGACGACAGCTATCTCTGAGCCACCTTTTAAGCTTCTGGCCGACAAATACCACATGGGTGATCACAATGTAATTTGATAAAGCTCTTCACCGCTGTCTCATTTTCCCGTGGAATCAATAAGAACAAAATTATGAGAAGCATTAACAACAAAATTATGAGAAGCATTCAACTGACTCAATATTAATCATGAATATGTGCTGCTATTGAAGAGCAGCGTGTTACAGCGACCTCCGTCAATTCTTGATCAAAGTACTCAATTTTTCCCATTTATTCGAGATGACTGCTGCTTACAAACTACGCTGGTTACGTTTCTAAGCTTATGACTTTTCAACATTTATTAATTTATTCTTGCCAGCCTGAAAAATGGCATAATTCAATGAAATTTGGTCGGTGAAAATTGAAAGAATTTAATTGCAGTTGCTTCCGTTAAATTTCACATAATTAGGCTAACGTTATGCTGTCACATATTTCTGATATTTGAAATACTGGTAATGCTTTATACATTTCATCAGCCATTACTTCTTGTTCATCATCTTTGTTATTCTTGTCTTCCTTTTTCCATTTCATCTATGTCCAATTTTTGGTTGTTAGCTGCGTGTAGATTAGAGTTGCTCATTTTGAGTCCTATCCCTATTTTATTAACTAAATATTTATCAATAAAGAAAATTAAATTAAGACAGGAGAAGTAGAAAATTGTGCAGATATATTATATGGCAGTTATATTGGAATTTGTCTCCAATCAATAAGAAAAATTAATTAAAATCTGTAAAATATTTTAATAATTCTATAATTCATTAAAATTGCCCCGGGACCGTAATAGTCATTTGAATCCAGATAATTATGCCCTCACTAATGGCCAGACCAGCATCTGTCAATAAGGCTCTTGTTTTATTCAATATTGTTCGATTCATTCTTTCTGCAACTCCATCAGCTGGAGCCTCAACAACAATTTCAGCCACAATAGTAGGACTAATTACAATTTCATCCATAAAATGGATATCGGGCTCAACAAGAACGTTTTATGCCTCATCAAAATTGAAAATTTTGGCTGCTTAGGGTGAGCCAGACGGTAACGGAATATCTTCAACGTTTTCTACATATGGCTGTATATTTAAAATAAGTATTAGTTGTCAAAAAAAAAATCAAGACAATTTTTTTCACATGCTTAGATTATTTTCAAAATAAGTTTGATAAATCAATTGGTTAAATTAGGGATTATTGTGGTGGTAGAAGCAGGAGGCGGATTGGATGTAGATGGTTTGGTAACTGAGGTCTTAGAAGACGTTGGGATATTGGAAAATGGATCGAGAATTGTGAGGGTGATAAAAGCAGCAGACAGATTAGATGCAGATGGTTCCGTAACTGAGGTATTACAAGACGTTGGGATATTGAAAAGTGGATGGGGAATTGTGAGGGAGGTCAGAGCAGGTGATGAAAGTGAAAAATAATTGGAAATTGGTGTGCATACAGAATGATCGCAATAACAGGCACTTGAAAGTGCTGATATAACCAAATATTGCACATGCCTGCATATCGTTGCCTCTTGGCCGAATCAGTGAAATACTTTGTCAGAGTTTTGAAACTGAATCAGAATAACCAAGTAGGTTACTACGGAACCAATAAGCTGTAAAAAAAAAGTCTTCTTAGAACATCAAGGTGAGCTAATATTTCCTTAGCTACGAGGGAATACTGACCGATGTGATGGCTGATCTTCGTAAACTAAACAAACCGCAGGCACTAAACTCCACAGGATGTCGTTGTAGTTGCAGCACAAATGTTTCTAACTGAAAATGAAATTCATGAGCTTGAATTTTTTGGGTTAAAAAAAATCATCCTTACCTCGCTGGTTTCTTCGAGTCTGTGATGCCATTTCAAGTTTCCACATATTATCTCCATTGCTTGTTTAGCCTATTGCCAATAAATCGGTATTGCATTATTGAGAGTCTTTGCAGGTACCTCTTTTTAGATCTGCATTTAACCAACGTAATTCTAAAATCTGCCAAGTTCCGAGAAACGGAAGGTTGCTTTTTCGAAATTTTGGTTTTAGATTTTTGTTGGCTATTTAATATTAGATACAGTCTACTGTTTCTTAAGATTTTCAAATCTACCTGAAACGAGGCTGCTGAGGCAGGCATGACTAGAAGTAACAAGTGAATATGATGCGTTATAATCCAAACCACTTGTAATAGTAAAAATCCAATGTCGGCTGATCCGTAAGCTGCTGGGTAGAATAGATCCAATAGTAAGAAATAAGGGGTTGCAATGATATGTATACAAATGCTGAGTATGGAAGTTAGTAGTTGCCAGCCGAAAGCATTGTTCACAATTCTTATGCTGTCACATAATGACCAGTGTAAATTTTGAAAGATGTCGAATGTGAATGTATCTAAAAAAAGGAGTTGAAGTTATGTATGAGTAGTATGCAATTTTTTTTGCGGAGATATTAGTTCCATCTTGGAATCTTTTTTTTTGGCGGAAAAGGGGGGTAGAAGTGTAGCCATTTTGGTTAGTGGGTGTTTTAGAATGACAAAATATTGAAGATTGGGTTTTTCATACCTAAGAGTAGGTGCATTAATAAGACGCATATTTTTGTTATAGTTTTGAGCCCCTTTTTTTCTGGACGGGTCTCTTTAAATTTTGCTCTCAAAGTCTTTGCTTTGTAGACCTCTCATTAGATGAATCGCTATAAATCACCTCTGTAAATGAGCAATATTGTATGGGTATGGATAGTGAAAACTAAAAAAATAAATACATGTATTGATACAATAATGCCAAAAAGTGCTTTGTCCATTTTAGAAAATTTACATGATCTGAAAAAGAAATGTTATATTATGCATTAAGCATTTCTTCAGTAGGTAGTAATACTGCTTTGATCAAATTGGATCTCAAGAAAATTGATTATGGTCAACTTGGTCTTCATCCAAGTTTACAAAAACAGCATTACTACTAAAGCAGAAATTTTATGGTTCTAATCTTCTATTTTCTTGAAAAACCCTATTGAAAATGGAATAATTACACAGTTCTTCATAGCCGAAAATTTCCAGTAAATTAAACCACATTTGTTGGAGTATTTTCCAAGCAGTTTTGCCTTATTTGGTCATTTTTAGGGAATTTTTGTGAAGAGATGAACACCAAAATTCAAAAATTCAAGATTTTGAAATTATCATTACGTGTTTAATTTCAGCATCTTTTGGCATGGAGATGTTTTTAGAGCCATAAAAGCTCAAGTCTCAACCCTAGTAATATGGACTCATTTTTCATGTTCTGTAAATTTTTTAAAATCAACACACCACATTTTGGCATCACAGTATCGATATACGAAATCACAGGACCGCTTACCTGTTTGAAAAAAAACGTGGTGTCCGAAACTGCACGGACGTTTCTCCTTTTCAAAGTAATTTTGTAGTTGCTCATTAATTTTTTGGAACCGTGCTTGAATGTTGAGGGCAATCAAGGCAAACTGAGCCTCTATAGCAACCTCAACCAAATCATATATATAACATACAGCATAAGACCATGAGTAAGGAGTTAGACTGTACCAGAACAATAAATCCACGTATATTAAAGCCAAGTAGTGACCAATAATGTAACACATGATTAATGTGAATTTGAAAAAGTTCGGACGTATTTGGAGCACATTGTCGACGTTTTTTAAGATGGCATCAATGCGGACTATACTTTGAAAACCGAATGCACTTCCTATAATACCACTGGTGACCACGAACATACTGAGGAACAATTCTGAAAATGTTACTACTATGGCTGTTCGAGTCTTCATGCGTACCGATTTTCCATGCAGGAGAGTACTTTCATAATCCGCAAATAATGCTTGACAGCCAATAATCACCAATACACTCACAAATAATAGATTCAGTATAAATTGACGAAGGCTAAACTCATACTTGTTTGCTACTAAACTAAAAGGAGCTACTCCTAATATTTTACAGAAGTAGTAAATCAGTTTTGAATTCCAATACATTTTGAAGCAAAAAAAAAAAAAAAAAACTTGGAATGGTCGAGTCCTGCGAGCTACTGATTTATTTTAAAAAAACAAAAAAACAATCGCCTGTAAAAATTTTTACTAGCAAGCAAGGGACAAATTTTTTTAAATATTTAGTACCTGAAATATTTTACAATGGGTTTATACGATGCTGAAAATTGACAGCTTAATTAAAATTACTAATAGAACATCTTCATGTTACATCAAGCTGACATCAAAATAATAACCTTTCCTTTCACATTGTCGAGGGTATTTTCAGCTTTCAATCTCAACAGCTTTGTATGGTCGTTAAAGATATCTTTTTATTTGTAACCAGCTTACAGGAAAGACGCCTTGATTAATTATTCAACATTTACCTTGAATAAAGTATAAAGTCACCCCTTGTTTTCATAAGAATTTAAAAGTCCTGTCGGGGAAAATGGAGAAATCCTATATCCTATGGATAAGTCTGAAGTTGAAAGTTTCTGGTGTGAAGTGCTGATAAAATCCTGGCTTTTGATAGAAAAAAAAAAAGGATAGAAAAGTTCTTATTTTTAAAGCTGTCGAAAATTTATTTCTCCATTTCAATAGCACAAAAAAAAATTGGGGAAACAAATATTTAATATTACAAATATTACCTATGTAAAATATACAATTCGATACCTCATCTCATGGTGTCGTACCTTAAGAAACTTTCAACATTTAACTCAATACGAATGTTAAACAAAATCAATTAATAAAACAAAAATAAAATTAATATACTCGTAATGGTAAGTACGCGGCTCAAGGCGTTTCAATAGCTGTAACAGTCATAAAAATTGAAATTTTATTTCAAGATTATAAATTTAAAATGGATGAAAATTTTGTTAGGAAGGTCTGAGATTAAATTTATACCTCATTGAAATCAACGTCCTTATCTGAAGGCACTGAATCTCAACAATATTCAAATTTCTTATTGAAAGAGGTCTTCTCTGCAAATAAACAATTTTTATTTATTAACTGAATCAGATTTTTTCAATAATTCATATTGTTCATTGAAATCATCCCAATATCAGTTCATTACACTCTTTTCTCTGATGAAGTCTCACATTTCCAAACCATACTAACATTAATAAGATCGTAAATTACTTTTTGTTTACCTGTCCTTTAAAAGAGGAGACGAGAAAGAAAGAAAACATTAATGCTTGCCAAAAAAATATATTTTGAATTGGTGGAAAGCTTTTATCGTGTATAACCTGGGTGCTTTGTCTAGTAAACTTTTCTCATTTGTTAAACAGTATAACACCTTTCAATCTGTACCATAAAACAGTCTAATGTACTTTGAAAAGTTTGGATCCTTGTGTACCTCCTGTTATTCGATATCGTGCCATAAATTTTCAAAGTTGCTCCACTTTAACGAGACTTAAGTTCTGCCCGTCTCTCTTAGATTTGGTATGCGAAATTGGTAGATTTGTAAACCTCTATTTTATGTATTTTCTCTTTTTTCCACCTTGACAAATGATACCTCATTTTTCTTTTACACTTCTGCTTCGCAGTCGCTTTAATTCTGCTACGAGTATGTTTCTCGGTACGGTGTGAAAATAAGGGTCAGTTTAGAATCAGTGCTCAACTTATCTCATTAGAAAGTCGAACGAATGAATCAAAGTTACGAAGTGAATGCTCCCTGTTTGAAAAAGGGTTAGAGAGCTCGAATGTTTCCTATTTTTATTGGACGAAATGTACTTGAGGTGAATTAGTTGCATTCTACATTTACCTCAAGATTTCACAGTAGCCTATTGGCTGCTTAAGGGAAAAATTCTTGGCCCTACTAGTGAAGTCAAAATAGGAGATTCTAGTACGAAATTTCATGAGGAATCCGAATTTGAGGATAAGAACACCCGTCGAGCACATTCAAGAGTCACTTTTGGTTGAAATTTGTTGTGCAAAATTATTATCTTCTACATTTTTGCCTATAGGCAACCAAAAAAATTAGAAATTCGGATTTTTTTTTTAATAGTATCGTATAGAGGAAGCTTCAGGGTACCAATTCCACCAGAGAAAATTTTTTTTTAATATTGACTATTTTCACTTACTACATGGGTTTTCTGAGAATTGAGAAATTTTGTTTTTCACCCGAAGGTAGGTTTTCCCATAGCGCCTCACATTTCAAGTTCAAGTTCAAGGGCGCATTTTTGAGATTTACGGATCTTACGTTAGCATTACCTGGTGTTGAAAAATAGAAGTTTTATTATGCCTACCAGTTATCACCTTCGCGCCGATCTCCGTTTTCTATGTTCTAAGCATACTCGAAGGTTCTAAGAATTTTTGATAACGTGAAATCTGAAAATCAAAGTTAATTTTGCTAATTTTTGTCTGTTGTCGTGTTTTGATTTTTAAATCGTTTTAAGAGTTACTGAAATGCTAAGTAATCTGCAAAATAGAAATAGATTGATAGAATGAATTCAGTTAATTCAGTCCTCATATGTCGATGTCGAATAATCTTGCAACAATCGTTCGCCTGGTTCAGCCGTAGCCTCTGATGCTTTTTGCGTTCTTCGGTATTTCACTCGTTATTTGTGTTAATTCGTGATAAAAACTAGGATTTTCATACTAATTTCTGGTGATTATGGCAATCCCGAGTTCTATATAATTTTGAATGAACGTGATTGCGTTGGAAAAAAAAAATTTAGATTCCTGCGGATTCGTATTATCTGACGAAGAACGTCGAATTTCAGCTGAAATATTCCGAAGAATATCCTGTTCTAGTGAGTTTCCAAATAAACCAGTTTCGTTTATTCATTAGTTCGTATCAACTTATCACTTTTATTCCTGAAATTTATGAGCTAGTAACTTGATGTATTGTGGTTAGATACATTCGTGATTCTCACAATGGGTCATGGAATCGATTTAGTCAACTTGATGCTGTCGTGAAGTTTTTTATATAACTCATTGCAATGGATTATGATGCATCTGCTCCTCGCATCTAAGACAGTGGAATGTGAGCTATGCATTTTGTATCGAATGAAATATTAATTGAGGTTATTCCGTGAGATTCTGAATACCTGCTGCTAGCCATTCCACATTTTAGAAGTACTTAGATGTTTGGAAATTTTATTTTGTTCTCATTTTATAAGAAAGGTTTTACTTGAAAATTCATCATGTTTTGAAGCAAGGTCTAAGAAACGGACGATTTGTATTTGTGGCCTTCAAAATCAATACTCCCATTTTACCTCGAAAAATTTACGGAGAAACGCAGAAAACTTTGAAGTTCCCATACCTTGAAACGCCTCGGAGGGGAATTGAAAGTTCTTTCTTTTTTTTAATTTTTTTTTTTACAGCGTGTAGTAAGGCGTTTTCGTACATTCAACCAAGATCGTTTTAATTATAATTGTTATCTTTATGCAAGTAGCCGACTACACTGCCCACCGTGGGGCATGCGCTTCTGTCACCCCTTTCCAGCGGTGTCTGTCTTGGGCTATACTGGCCCAATTCGGGCCGGCTGTCCTCACCAGCTCGTTTAGCCATTTTATGGTTGGTTGCCCCGGTCTTTTCCTATTTCTGGGGACCCTACTGGTAGCTCTCGCATTCCATTTTTCCTGGTCCCCAGCTTCTTTGCGATGTAATTATTGTCCACTAAACCTGATCTTCTCACCAGTTTTTCCCTGTGGATCCTGTCGCTCCTCCTCTCTCCGAGAATGCTCCGAACCATTGTGAATTGGTGGAGTCGAAAGTTCTTACATCCAACACTAATTATGTCAGTGATGAGGTAGATAAGAATTTAGTTTATGACTAGATGACGTAGTTTAGAGAAATGATGGTTTATGGTATTCATAGGATAAATTTTTAAGAATAGAATGCTCTGCCCAAGAAGTATGTGTAAATCCCACAGATGATGAGAATAATGGAGATTTATTTATTCTAGGAGAGGAGTTTTATAATGAACTCACAATGCCCTTGACCATCACAGAATTATGAATTATACATGAAAAATATCAGCTCAATTGAATCATTGAACATTTTTTCAGAAATATTATTGTTTTGGTTAATGTGAGCTTTGATTTGAATTTGAACCCTACTTTTCAAAAGCGATGGGGCCGGGGGAGGTTGAGGTGGTGAGGGAAATTAAAAACCAAGAAAAACCACTTTCTTGGGTCTAATATTCTCTCAAGTCTTATATATTTTTGAACTAGTAAAGCAATCGTTTTTCTTTTGGCGTTCTTTCAGCGACTGAAAATTGTACATGCTGATAGAAAGAAGCAATAGCTGCAAGAATGATTCCTTTATTAATTTTATTAGTTTGCCCAGCTTTCAGTAGCGTGCAGAGTGACACTGACGTTTATGGAACACTATTTGGTCAAGGCGTTTGTTCCATTCATAGAGAGTGAGTAACTCTAGTCTGGTTCTGATATTTTTGATTTCCAGTCTAATTCAGACATTTTCAGTCTAGTATTTACTACGTTTCATGTTTGATTATTTTTAGAGACACAAAGCAAGTATTAATTTTACAGCCACGCGTGTACCCGGAAATGGGTCATACTTTATGCTGGCATTTCCCTCCTTGGTGTAAAACTCCTACTGGTAGAGAACTGGAAGAATTCATCACCGTTCCACAAGTAATAATTTAAAATCGTCGAATGGGGTGAATAGGCTCAGTTCTCAATTTCGATAAGCTGTTGAATATCTGAAATGCTAATCTTGGGTAGGAAGCAGCAGTTTCAACTGATTTATTGGCCTTGGCTTATATTTACTATTAGTGAACCTCCCATCCACTCCTTCACACCTCTGATTTTGTTTTTCAACATCGTTGATTCTATTTATCTGCAAATGTGGCCAATAAGATAACCCATCATATTCTAATAGTTGACTTTTCTCAATGGGCTTCCAATTTCAAGTGAATTAAATCAGCGTATGGAGTTTTCGAAGATATGAAAGTGTAAGAAAAACCCTTATTCCATGCGCTGGAACAAAAATTAGGCTGACAATGGTAATGAAAATTTGTTTACTCTGATGGTTTGTTCGTCTGTTATTTCCAAAGTTTATCTTTTTTTTCGTGCAACTATTTTATAATTCTCATCTCATTGTAAAAAAAAAACAAAAAAAAAAAAACAAGCGAATGCGCTAAAAATTATACCTATTTATTTTATACCATTTCATACCTGCATGGGTTGTAAACATACTTTTTTTTAAATCAGAATTATCGTCTTCCAAAGCTGTGTAAACTGACTCTCTTGAACTTGATTTTCAATTATGCCATTTTATTTTCTTCAAAATACGAGTATGACGAATTCAGACTACGCCCTCGATGACTCATACTTTTATATGATGAGTCTTGATGAATATGATTGAAAATATTTCGGTCATTTCTACAAAATATGTAAAAATATGGCACTCTGTGCGGGTTGTACAATGCTGGCTCAAGTGAGCCTCAAATCGGAACCAGGTTTAACCTTATGCTGTCAGCAGATATTTTGACATACTACCGTGAGCCTCATTGTAGTCTGATTCATTGAAAAAGTGCCTGACGTCCCAAAGATTTGGGGAAATGAATTGTAAAAAAACAAAACGAAACTCAAACGAATCCGACTACACTGAGCCAATTTATTATCTACTATCATTTTTAGTCAGTTGCCATCTCTTTTAGCCAGTCAATGCAGAATTATAATTTTCACACTATTTTTGTAAAATTTCGATCCTATTCACCCCATGTAACCGTTTTTGTAAAAAAAAAAAACTGGTTCTTTAAATTAATTACGGTTTCGGTAATTTCGTTGTTATCAATATCGATGACCCATTTTTTTAGGATATTAAGCACGAAATTTTATCATTGAAGTGCTGTCCAAGCTATTATCCTACGAAAGATGATTTATTTTGTATACCAATATGCTCCAAACTTTGTTTACCCGACAAATGCCTCAGTCCCAATAACTGTTCGGAATGTCAGACTGGTTATCACGGCCCAGCTTGTGCCAAAGGTGAATATACTCACATTTTATAGCGTCTTATGAAATACGCGATAAATGCATAATTCTTCGCATCGTTTCCAGATACAGCTTCTAATGTGACCACTGTGCCTCCTGTACCTCACGAATGCGAATGTCCCAATGAGAATTACATGTGCACCAATGATATGAAATGCGTTTGCGCTACAGGATTTGACGGTTCGTCCTGTTTTTCTCGCCCTTATTTTAATAGTTACATTTCACCCATTCAGACATAATGCTGGGCAGCTAGCTCAGAAAAGTCTATATTTGGAGAAAAAAAAATGTTCGATGCTGAAATTTGGCATGCTCGATTATTTCATCACCCTCTACAGCCCTCCTCGCGCTTGCATTAGGGCTTTCTTTTTTGGGTGGCAAAATGGAACAACTATTTTTCAAATATAACTCGCTTGGGTATTATTTCTCAGAAAATGAGTAACCATTATAAAAGTTGTGGAGTATTAAAAACTGCAAAAGAAAGTTCTTACCCATTTTTTCTCGCAAACAATGCTTTTTGAGTAAAGTGATGCCGATTGCAACCTCTTTTTTATGAACTATATAATTGAAATGTCTGACAAAAAGTTGAGAAAAACATGAAATACTACAACCTTGGGATTTTGTATTCTATTTTATACGAAGCTTACGATGAATGGGCATTCTGTATTCTTGAACGAAGCGCATCATAATTTGATTTTGATTACGAGTATCTCGACTCGGCATTGAGAAGTCATATTTTTTATACCTACCTACTAATTTCAGGACCCTCGTGTCAGCACATTATTCCTTCTCCGCGAGTTATTGTCGATCCTGATAACTGTTGGATTTATACGGAAAAAGTCGTTGTCATATTATTGAGCCTGGCTGCTTCGGCCATTCTTGTCGCATTTTTAATGAAGAAACGAGTTTGTTGGAGGAATACCATTGTCTTCGAACCACTGGACGATAGAAGTGTGCCGAGTGTTTGAAATTTAAACTCCATCTGTGTGACAACGTCCCTTGTTTTTATACCTTTTAATAATTGTTTTATTAATTGTAACAGTTAAGGCGCTTATGATATTCGACCAGGTTTGCTAGGAACGAATAACATTGTCGGTTCTCGTTTTTGCCATGCTAAAGTTAGCGAAATGAGTGAACTTCGACTTTTTACCATGAAAATATAAAGACAACATTGAAGTGACTTTTTCGACCGGTGGGATTCTCGCCCATTTCGCATAATATTCATTTCTCCTACTACCTTTTTTCGAATACGAAATTATCCTAATTTTTGATGGGATGAGTGGTCGTCGAGAAAAGAGTTAATGTGGAAAATATGGCTTCGGGAAATTGGATGTGAGAAAAAAGTTTTTAAGAAAACGTGTTTCGGGGAAATTGGCGTGTCGATAAGAATGCTTTTCCGAAAAGTGGTTTGTGAAATACGACCTGTTACCCTTCGGCGATTGATGAGGAGAAAATGGATTTTATTATTACAAAAATGAAAATATAAAAAGACTAAAAAGATTCCAGTATTTCTTCCTAGTCTACAAGAAGCGTCCATGCAATCGTTTGAATATTATTATGAATTTTATTACAATATATTATATATTTTTGTTTAATATTGGCAGTCCTGTGATATTCACAGCTCGTGCAACTTATAATTCTTCTTATTTTGATATTGACCAACTGTTAACGATCGATACTCTAACCTATTGATTATTTGTGATTCCTACTTTTCAATTTTGGCATTGAAAAATGCCACGAAGCACTGCAGGTTGTATGTAGGGTATATTGATTTTCATTCCCAACGAATCAAGTTTCTTACCAAAACTGCAAAGTGCATCCTCTTCATTATTAGTATTCCATTATTTTTAATGTAATTCATCGGTTGTATTCTCATAATAATACTTTATTTATTTCCGTACCCGATGTATCGGTTGAAAATTACGTGTTTCTGTTTTATACATTTTGTTATTCTAAGTTCAGACGGTTTCAAGTATTTCTTGAATGTCGTATTTTTACCGCACTGTATTATTTTGTCCTACGCTTTGAAAATGAAGTATATTTTTTCAACCGAGCGTTTTGAGTCCATTTCTGGATTTAATCGGATATTATTTTCTATTTGCGGAAACGAATGGACAAGATAGGAGTTTCATGTTTGCGGTCGAACTCGTTGCCAGCTGCATTATCTTCAGGGTGTCTGTAGGACATGAAAATTAATTATTTTCAAGAATTGCTTATAAATTTCACGCCAAGTTTCAGTCATGAAAACTGAAGGAAGAAAGCTGGTTTCGTTCCTTCGGATCTCAAGTTCACCATTTTTTCAAACTTGTCATTTTATCGATTTCGAGAAGAAAAAAGATATGAAAAATATCAGGTGGTTATTGTAAATTATTTTGTAGAACTGACAATTTTTGTAGACCCCTTCCACCCTGCGAAAGTGAAGAATGTACGAATGATCAGAAGTCTACTTTTCTGTCTACATCTTGAGAATTTTTAAATACTTTTTCACGAAGAAAAAAGAACTGTATAAGGCTCTCCTCCTGCATTTGTAGATGCTATAGGGTGTCTGTAAAAGAATCTGGTAGGAACTGGTTTTCGTTAAAAATCACTCAGTCCACATTTTTTGCGTTCCTGTCAAATTTTTGTTTTTGACTTAACATCTGTTTTCCTGCTACTTGTTCATGAAAAGGAAAAATCGAGTCGTTTGAAAATGTATTATTTTAATTTCTTTTATTCTCAACCGAAGGGGTTACGTTATGAAAATCATTATTCATAATTGTTACGATTATTTTAATTGCTCGTATCCTATAGAAATTAATTTTGTTCCCTGAAATCATTGTGGTTGGAGATTCACAATGGGGCTGGTCTTCTTTGTTTCTTAATTTATAATAATTTCGTGTCCTACGAGTACGTATTCAAGTTGATAGTCGCAGTCGCTGGGTTTTCTCAAGCTCTATACTCGTAATTTGGGATGTATTTTCGGAAAAATGGATCTCGATCAGTTATTGCAAGAAATTGGCGAATTTGGCAGCTATCAAATAAAATTATTAATATTCGTTTTCTTACCGTGTACGCTGCCTTGTGCATTCAATGCGTATAATCAGTTATTTATGACAGCTTCACCACCTGAGTGTTGCTCACCTAGGTAATTTTCTAAATTACATTTTTCTTTCATTTTCTAATCGATTTTGTAATTATAAAAAAAGCTCACTATTTTCTCTCAGTTCCTCAAACTACTCGCTTAGTTTTTCTGAAAATATCACTTGCACTAATGGATACGAACCGATGAAGTTTGGAAAGCTGGAATATTTAACTCAGGTAAATAAAACAATTATTACTCTCGAATAAATAATTCGTTAGAGTTGTGTATTTGAAGTAACGGCTGAGTTTTGAAAAAATATAAATTTTAAAAATTTGGCATGATCACAGACTTAAAAGCATGACTCAAAAATCTAAAATTCTCCATTAATTTTACTGGTAGTTGAACAAAATTATGGTAATATATTTTTATTAGGACGAAAAATAGTCAGTTCCTTTGAATAAATCAATGATATAGGTAGGTACTTGAAATTAAAAATCGTATTGACTTGAAGTTTCGAAGGAGAAAGATGAGGCAGTAAAATGGATATCCGGGCGAGGGGGAGAATAAAACAAACAAAAAATATTTGCATTTTAGATTCTGTTTGCTTTGGCAGTTCAATATTATTTTCGAGTCAATTCAATTTCTTGAGGGCTTCTTAATACTAAAATAATATACTTAGTCCATTTTTGCGAAATCATTGAAAAAATAAATTTTCACTTTTTTTTTGGACTTGACAGGCTTTCGATTTGAGATTTTTGAAAAAATCAATCTTCATATTTTAAGAGTATGAAAGCTTAATTTTAACAGAGGTTTACGTCCTGATGTCCTGACTTTTAATTTTTTAATTCTCTTATATATTTTTTGACTTTTTTTCTTTCTAGGAATTATGGATATGCGAGTCTCATTTTCGATTAACGTTAGCTTTAGTTTTATTCGGAATTTCTGGGTTTATTGGAAGTTACGTTTTTGGATACTGTCAAGATAGGTATTGCAAAGATAATGCTTTCACGTAACATGAACGTCTTTGCCAAGTACAACGTTCAATATTTGAGTACCAATTATAATTTTAAAATTGATTCCCTCTATCTAGAATCGGACGGCAACCGTCATTTTTCATTTATCTTCTTATTGAATGTATATTTGGTATTGGAACTGCATTCGCTCATAATTATTGGGCATGGTTGATATTTCGTCTTGGAGTAGGATTTACAGTCCCTGCGATTCATTCTACTCCTTATGTCTTACGTAAGTTCATCTTAAATTAGTTTCCAGTGGATTGAATCAGTTATGAATTGACAATTTTTTTTATTGTTGATGGGTTTGATTTACCAAATATTTTCGTCTGGGGTCTGCCTACTTTTGCTTTTGTGATAATAAAATTAAAAAAAAAAAAAACAACAAATTGGGACTAGGGTTATTTCTGGACTCCAGTTTTTCAATTAATTTGGCATGGAATTGGGTAGCTGAAGAATATTCGTGGTGAATTTGTTCTTTGGGATTTATTTGTATTTTTCAAAGAAAAAAATTAGTGCAATTTTTTCATAAAAGAATTATTTCGTTGAAATGTTTTAAGAATATAATTAATGGCCTCACAATCCTAGATATACAAGGTGTCACGGATCGACTTGGCCAGTCAACATCAGTGAGTAGAATTCATGGAAACAAATTAAAATTCTTGCTTGGATATGAAATCGGAAGACTATTGAATCTATCAAGTTGAAAAAATGCAACATATTTTACGTGCTTTATTCTTCAAGGCTATGAATAAAATAATTTCTTATAATTTCAAGTACCTATGTAGCATCTGTCCAAATTAATCGAAACTATAATTACACCCATTTTGCGTAAACTTAAAATCCAAAAAACTTAGTGGAGAAGTTGAATTAGCTAGCTTTACTCAAACGAATGTTATTTGGCTTCTTCAATTTCAAATTTAGACAAAAATTTTATCAAAAATTTTTATTTCTGATCACTGGGGTCGGCTTACCAATCCAAACTGGGACACCCTGTCCTTTTGTAACAAGAGTTGTTTAATCAAGTCAAAATACTTGATGAAAATTTTTTACAGCCATAGAATTGGTTGGTCCCAAATATCGTACAAGATGTTCAGTATATAGCAATATGGCTTATTCATTTGGTCTAGTTTTGCTAGCCTGCATTGTGTACGTATTTCAAAACTGGCATTACCTTGCTTTGATGACGTCTGCTCCATTTTTGCTGTGCTTCATTTACGTATGGTAGGTTTTTGTGTTCTAAATTTTCAAAAAAAAAAAAAAATGGAATTTGAATGCTTTGTAAAAATCAGAAATCACTTATAGGCACATGCCCGAGTCTCCTAGATGGTTACTATCTTCGGGTAGATTTGAAGAAGCTGCACAAATTTTGAAAAAAATGGCGAAAACAAATCGAACTCAATTAACTGATGATCATTTGAAAAAACTTAGAGTAAGCTCTTATTAGATTTTCAACAGGTCTGTATCATGAGTGTTAGCAGAACTATTGAACTATTTTACCTTCACGTATAACCAATGCTTTAGTTCTGACAGAATATTTGGTTCAATTTTCACGACATATAATGTTCTTCTCCAAACAACCGTTATTCTTGAATTTTGCTGCATTTAGATTCGAAAATTGATTTTGTTTTAGAAAAAATTTGCTAATGATGAAAGGAATAACTTATCGACTAAGTCTAAGCAGTATGGTGTTGAGGACTTATTCAAGAACAAAGATTTGCGCAAGAAAACTATCATTATTACATTTATTTGGTAAGCTTGAATGCACATAATTTTTGTACTAATTTAGCCCTCAGAATAGCCAGGCAGCCACTAATGATGAGTTGTTTACTCAGTTTGAAAAAAAAAAAAAATGAAAAAAAGAAGACAGTAACGAAAAGATAGTCATCATCGCAGCAGACACAAGATTAAATTTTCACCAAGAAAGTCCGATGAATTTGGACCAAAAAAATGCGATATAAATGCAAAAATTCGTGCGGGAAAAATGTTAGGTGCAGAAAAGTTGAGGACCATCTTCAAAATAACCTCCGAAAAGTCTTTTGAAATCCACCTGTTACAACCCCCTCACACATAGCGGTCAACATTTTTGATTTTTTGGTCATATTTCGCGAACAGTACATTTTAATGGAAAAATGCTTCGAACAATATATACTCGCCGACAAATAATCTACAACTTTTGTTTCAATAATTTTTTTTGTATCTGTCATAGAAACGGAGATAGAGAGGGCCAAAAATTTTTATAGAAACGGAGACAGAGAGGGCCAAAAATTTTTAGAGGGTGATAGAAGTGGTTCTTGACATTTTTTCTGCAGGATTTTTTACAATCTTAAATATCTGTATCTGCAGTGAACTATAAGTTATTTTTTGCTCTGTTAACTAGACTATTAGTAATCATTGCATACTCATCTATGAGTGTAAAACAATATTTTTTTCGGAAAGTAATGCAAATCGTTACAAAATAAATCCGTTTAATACATTTTCTATTTTTTAGGTTTACCCATACTAGTGTTTATGTAGGATTATCCTATTACGCTCCAGCTCTTAGTGGCGACAAGTATTTAAATTTCTTCTTAGCTGCTGTCGTCGAATTGCCTACGTACATTATTTTGTGGCCATCTATGGAACGATATGGCAGAAGGGAAACTTTATGTTGCAGTATGTTGATTGGAGGAATTGCTTGCTTGATGACTTTCATCGTTGCAGGAAGTTAGTATTGCTGAGGGAGGATATACTGTAGATATAAATATTGTAAGAACTGATAATATTTTGCATATAGGACAATCATGGGTGCTAATACTGTTCTGCATTGGAAAAATGGGTATCTCTTCGTCGTATGTTGTTCTTCCATTATTTGCTTCCGAGTTGTTTCCGACTGTTGTTCGAGGTGTTGGTATGAGTGTTGGGTCAGTTGCTGGAATGTTGGGACCAATATTTATACCCATCATCAATTATATGGTAATTTTTATCGTTGTTTGAAGCTGTGATTTGTACCAAATTACTTTTTCGTGCCTTTATGCAATTCTTTACTAAAATACATTAACTCAAATTTGAATTATACTGCCGGTGTAAGTCCAAAAACCTACTAAATGTAAATAGGCTGCAAAGCTGGCTGAAAGCCGAAAGCTATGTGCTTAATCTTCACTATTTTGGCTTCAAAAGCCAAAACAGTAAAGATTCAAAAACCAAAAGCTGAAATGAAGAAAGTTCGACGCTGAAAGATGCAGCTAAAGTTGAATTTTTATTTATTTGGTGGCGGGGGAGGGGGGGTGTTTCCAGCTCTTCCAAGTTTTTCCTCTATTGTATTTTTTTACTTTTCCGCTTTCAATTTTTCAAAAAAAAATAAAAATGAAACCAAAATCTGTAAGCCGAAAGTTATGATCCAGGTTTTTTTGTTTTGACTTGAAAATTATATGAAAGCTAAAAATAAAAGATTAGAAATGTTGAAGCTGAAAGCTAAGTTTCAATTTTAAGCTTTGTAGTAGGTTCTATTGATCAATGATTTTCTGTCAGATGTTATTTCGATGGGTTTAATTCTACTTGAAGGTTATTTTTCATATTATAATGATGTTTTAGAGTCGACATTTGCCAAATCAATGAAAAAAAAATTTTATTTTTTGTGATTAGACTTAGACTGATGGTACTACTGTATTGTCAGCAGTATTTACACTTGGAAATGCGCATGTGCAGTTGAGTAAAAATTCACTGTGGTTCTGGATATACCTTCTACGATAACTCTCAATAGTCCCAATCGAATGTCAATTCCAGTCAAATCAGCAGTTGACTCAGACGATTATGTTGAACTGCGCATGCGTTCCTCGTGCTTAGATTAAGTGATATTCATACTGCGCTCTCATTAAAAAATATTTCCTGGTCGTCAGGCACCTGTTTTTGAATGCCTCCCTTTTTTGAAGAGAAAATAAGTATTTTCTCATCATAGCAAAACTATTAAACATTTAATCGTTAATTTTAACAATTAGCTTATTGGTATTTTATATTTCAGGGAATTGGCTCCTGTTTACCGCTGGTCATTATGGGTGTGCTTTTAGTACTTGGCGGTCTGTTCAGCCTATTATTACCCGAAACAAAAAACCTTCATTTACCCGAGACTTTGGCCGAAAATTAACATACGACATTGTAAAAATGAACTCGACGTTCTTAACGTTCTTCTGTTTGCTATACAGGGCCTTAGTGATATGATCGACCTATTAAAATTGAACAACGTGCTACTTAGAGTCTCGATTCAATTGTGTTCAAATATTTATTATGAAAATTCAGACATATGAGACCCTCAATTCTCCTTATGTATAGTAAAAGTTGTGAACTGTTTTCACTTTTATTTCATCATCGTAGGAGTTGGTAAATTTTCCTTTGGAATTCTTAATTCGAGTATCGACTAAACAGCATGACTGAAGCTGCAGATTAACACCAATTTTTCGCACCCAATAATATGATCTCCTGCAATTTCTCTATTTCATGCAGACCCTTTTCTTGTGATGTCAGTTGGTGGACTGTGAAATTGGTCGATTCGACCCTCAACAGAAAATATTTTCCACTTTGACCAACACGCTTGGAGGCTTTTGAATGACGTACGTTTGTATAGATCTTTAGCATGCGTGTTTTTTTTTCTCGTCCCCCGCATTTAGTAGATCGAGTCTGGGTACGAGTAATTCTTTTATACGAGTTTATTCAATTGGTGAATTTGTAGGCGTGAAAGCCAAATTTCCGTGAACAGGATATGAAAAAAATTCTTATCTTATTTATACGAATGCGGCAATCGTTTGAAAGTTTTATTCAGTCCAAGATTTGCAGGAACTTTGTCATCCTTTTGCGGTTTGTCAGTCGCAGTATTTCAGATTCAGAAGCCCTTTATTTCATTTTGCCTTTTCTTTTTTCCTTAACAATTTCTTCAATATTATATTCAGGTAGAAATTAGAATAAGAACAAAATTCTAGCGCAGTCTGCCACCCTAGAAAAGCAGGTTTTCAATTTGCCACAAAGTGGTCTGAAGAATCCTAAATACCTGCCACAAGTTGATGCTGCAGGATTCTGTAAAAATTATGAAAAAATGAACTTCTGTCGAAAACCGCCGCGCCAAATATTACTCCTCCATTTCAATCATTTTCAGGTCTGCATTTTATTACACTCAGTATTACAAAATTCAAAGTTTTTATGTAGCTAACTTCAACTATAAAATAAATAAGACATTATCCTAAGTTTATAATTTCTCGATTCAAAGGTTGTAATTACAAGAAATAATCTCCAAATGGATGCAAACATACATCAAACTTTTCCCTCCATTTCAAAAACTCTTACTTCCATTGATGGTTACATTTGGCTATCAACAAATAATCAACCATGTTTGAGGTATCATACAAATAATTTTTCCAATGTCTTATGAGGCTGAGTTATTTAATTCATTGGTGGCATTATCGATAGTATCTTTTGCATGGAATTATCGTGCAAATGGGACATTTAAGACCTTTGAGACTTTTTTTTTTGTACCACCATAATTAGATTATTGCATTTTCATCTAAATTTTCTCATTTTCTCACATAGGTACTTGTTATTATCGAAAAACCCAAATTGTTGTCGATAATTTTTTTTGGTAATGGCCCATTATCAATAATCGTAATGTCTAATAGATTATTATATTAATTTGTACCTACATGATAAGTTGAAATAAAAAAAAGAAGCAGAATAAAACGGAATTTTGAAATGTTGCTGCTTTATAAGACGTACAACCTTTGAAAAGATTTTAATTTCCTAGTCTTCAGACGATTTTTCTTTCATCATTGCAGTTTTATTTGATTCTCACTTGACTGAAAATCGGTACACCTCTTTTGAACGTTGTTAATGCACATCTTTTCAATCTGATCTGGCCATCTTAATTTTTATCTCAAATACATCAACTTTGTAAATAGACGAGCAGTAGAGAGAAAAAAAAAGTAATTTAACGCGAATTAACTTCCAATAATCCGACCTTTTTTACTTTTTTTTTTTTCTTATTCGATCATCCCTTCAATCTAAATAAAGTAACTTTTTTCCTTTTTTTTTTTTTTTTTTTTTTTTGGCGAAGCTAAAATGCGATTTTCAAATTTAAGGCTTTTAGCAACGATTTGTTTGTTCACGATGGGATGAAAAAAAAAAGACAAGAAAAAGAAAAGTAAGCAAGCTTTTTTTTTTCGTAAAGTTGTCTTATTTACCAAAGTCGCGTGTAAAGGTTTCGTAGATGGGGGTCAGATATAAAAAGATGATTTCGTATTGACGACAAAATGGATGATACATGTTCACCGTTGTCCGTAGGGGGTAGAAACCAAATAAACTTTTACTTTGGCACCGCATAAAGCATTACCCTACGTCTTTGAAAAACATGAACCATACGCTGGGCTGTACTTGAAATATTTTATAACACCTAGGCTGAAGAATGGTTTTAACTAGCAAACCCTCTTTGCAGAAGTGGTGTGCGTGGCTCTGAATTACGGTAATATTTCAATAATGAAGTACCATATCTGCGAGTTGTGAAAGGAAATATGTTTGCGTACTCGCTTACCTATAGGCGATTATGTTTTCTTTATTTTGTGGCCTTCCCTGGGCTAGTTATAAATCATGTGTGACCTTTGTAAGGCCTCATTCACTCTGAGTACAGGCGTGTCATCTGTTTTAAGTGGGCTAACGTCAAGTTCTATTCCAGAGTTAATATATATATCTTCCTTGTCGAAAAAATAAAATGTATTAATAACTTTTTATCAAAATTGATAAAATATGTTAGAAAGCAAAAAATTACACTGTTTCCTCGTATATTATTATTTTTTTATTCACAATTTTTTGCATAAAAAAAAAATTAATTATTTTAAACTTCATCTTTGTTTGACGATAACTAGGATGATTAGATAATCGAGTTTTTACCAAACAATTTTGTTGATGACTCTACCTACTGCAGTAATTTGGTAGATAATTTGGAAAACCTTATTTTTGATTGTTGATTTGTAAAGCAAGGTTACCGAAATTTACGAAAAAACGTTATAACTGAGAAAAATTAAGATAATGAACAGCAACTGTTCGTATGAGAAAATATGGTCTCCCATATGGTTAGTGGAAGTAAAGAATTATAAATTGAAAGGAAAAAATTTCCGCCTTTTAGTAGAAAAATTTTTTCAATTTATTTGCTACGTCGATTTGTTAGAATTTGATTCATTGCAATTATGTATATGTGTACAATAATGCTGACGTTTCTTCTTCTGTGGCAGGTAATTTTTTCCTCAATATCGTGAGTAGAATTATTTGAAAACCCCCCGTTTTTCATTTAGCAATATAAAATTAATTCAATGAGGGTATATGTAGAGGAAAGATGAAGAGGGCTGAAAAGAACAGAAATTTTTTATATTTCTTAAAAAATAGTGAAGGATGATTTCAGAACATAATTTGTTTTATTAAAAATGATCCAAATCTTCATTATTTCTAAAACACCTAAATCACTATGGCTCTTCTTTATAGAATTTTGTTTTGCATTCTAAATACTAACTTATATCGGTGAATTTTTTTGTAATGAAAATCCCGTGACCTATTGATTTTGTTGGGCCTACAATTAAGACCTCAATTTTATTTTTATTATTTTTATTTTTTTCGTTTGTTTATCCATAGTTAGAAGCTTATCTGCATCATAATATTTCATAAAATACTCAGATGATTACTTTTTCGTTGGTATTTTTAGAGCATTTTTAACTATCGAATAATTATAATGACAAAATGCATTTAAATGGATGGAAATCAATATTTCTGAATAGGTAGCTCGTCTAAAAATTTTGTGTTTTGATGCAAAATTCTTTTTTTTACCCCACAAACGATTCAACATACTCGTATCTCCTTGATTATGAGGCGACAAAAATCCAATTATTTTGTCGAAAGCAACACGTGTAAAAAATTACACGCCGACATAATTGTCAGTGGTTCCGTATCGAAGCATTTATTTTTATTTCATTAAATGCTACATAATATGTAGGAAATTATACAATAATAATTATTTGCTCTCGTTTAAATATTTTACACATGTTGCCTTTAATATAAAAAATGGTGTGTAATTTTTATTAACTTATATGTGCTAAAAAAGGGCCTATCGAGCTCAATTATATAGTCTTCAGTAATTATTTTTTAAGGGTTAAAGTAGGTGAGGAGGAGGAGGAAAAGGTGGGTAAAATAAGTTTCCAGGATATAGAAATATTTCAATTAGAGGTAATTCCATGAAAACCCAAGGGGGCTCCAAAAGGAAGGTGAAGAAATCTATCGGGTAAAAGACTGGAATATCTCTCTATAAGTATGCGTTAAACAGTCTTACATCGATGCATTCTTTACAGAACTTGTACCCTGCTGACAGCTGGGCTATTCGACAACTGAATGATGGCGGTGATGGTTTAATTGCCAACATTATGCCACTGATTTCAGCCATAGCAGCCATACCTGCCTCAGCTTTGCGAACAACCTTAAGTGTAACCGGTACAAACAGAGTTAACGATGCCAACGCTCTGACATCTTACTCCGAATCAAATACTGGCTTTGGTTCCGCAGGTTTGAGTGCAACTTCGTTTGGCCAGAGTGGCAATACGGTAGGAAATGGTGGCGTTGCAGTAATTCGTCGAGGATCCGAACTGCTGGCCAACCAGTTGACCTCAGCTCTAGGTGGAGCAGTCTCCCTCCTTGATATGCTGCAGTCGTACGAGCAAACTGGCCAAGTTTATTTGGGTAACATGCGAACGACTGTTCAGGGTTTATCCGGCAGACTGCTAGGCACAATCTATAACGGAGCCAATGTGTTGCTGCAACAGCTTAGCAATCAGGCTGGATCCTCACCTAGTGGCAGTGATTTCTTCTACAGACGAGGAGGTATGGCCATTACTACCACCAGACCGGCGACTACTCCATTTGTGCTGGGTGCATCGCCATCAACGGTTACTCAGGATGGATTTGGTTTTGCCTCTGGAGTCAATGGGCAGACAATAGCCGAGCTTGGAGCTAATCGCGAGGGAGTCATGGACGAGATGAATAATTTCAGTAGGGATACTGGTAATGATGGATTGAGTTCTGTCATAGCGAGTGCAGCATCCCCTTTCGGAACCTTTTTAGAGAATTTATCTGTAGATGGTACAACCAGCAGTCTGACGAGCGTTGGGCAGCCCGCATCTTCTTCAGATTCCTCTTCGGAAGCTGCCCAGCAAGTACTTGATGATGATTTTTCATTCACAATTCCAACGTCAACTATAACGAATGCTTTGAATGCTTTCGGATTACTACCTTGAATGGAGCTAGTAGAACTGTATCTCTTTATTTTAAGTCTTGATAATTTTTAAGAAATTAATATATTTTTAAATTTCATGTGTAAAATGTTTTCATGCAAATTGTACTTGTCTTGAAGCCCTAAAGCCCACAAATGTTTTTTCTTATTAAGTAGTATTTGATTATTGACATCCATCCCAACAAAATGACACCAAGTTTGTCCTTGTAGCTTATCATAGAATTTTTAACCCTTTTTAAAATTTTGAAACTTGTCTTAAAGACAAAAAGCCCACAAATTTCTTGTCTTACTCATTAGGCTTTTACTGTTGATCATTTTTCACGTTAACTGGCATTAGATTCACTCATATCGGTCATGATAAAAATTTTGGCATTTTTTCAAAATTTGGGGAGGGGGGCTAATAATGGTAAAAACAGCACACTCCCAATTGTAAGTCAAAGGCAATTTGAAAGTACATGGTTTTCCACATCAAATGTGATAGTCAAAAATTTTGTAGTTTATGACGTGATTTTTTTGTACATAAGCTCCACTAATATAGCCAATGGGAAAAACACTGCGGAGGTCATACTTTCCGATAAATATGAATATTTGTAAAACAGATAGGTGTGAATTTGTATTAATTAGACTTGAACTCTTTTCATCATCATCCGTGTCATGAAATTTTTACAGGAAAAATTGTACTCACATTGGACAACTATAAAATAATAAACCCAAAACTAAATGGAATATTAGATATCTCCCTCAAAGAAATTTATTAATGCTTAAACTTATACCTCAAATGTTATTTTACCTGAAGATATTGGGACCTTCGATTAGAAGGCCAAATACACGACTATTTTTCCTACACAAATGGTCTGAAGAATTTTACATACGAAATAAATAATCACATCTGTATGAGTGTATGCAGGGCTGGATTCAGCGTTCTGTGGGGCCCACGCACATCCATAGTTTTGGGGGCCTCTTAAAACTGAGTCTTGTGAATACATATAATACATATTTTGGCCTGGGTAAGGCTTTTTTTATCAGTGCGTCGGGGGGACATTTTTATTAGAACCCATGAACATGAAGAAGACTTTGAAGTTACAAGTTGAGGAAACAAATGGGTAGATACGTGCCCTTAAAAAAAAAAAAAACTTGAAAAAAATATCCAAATTAATTTAGAATTATTTAGTACCTACCATCAAACCTGGTGAACAGAAAAGACCGAGCTTTTCCAGCTAATACCCTCTCCGACTTATATGAAAAGTTAGAGTATTTTATTTATTAGTTATCATTTAAAAAAATAGTTTACCAACTTTGAAGTGACATAGGTATAAACACTAATACTTTAGACTGCAGTCTTGGAGTACTTGAAAAATAATCAAAGCCTTTCATAACTTACTTCGTATAACGCTAGTAAAAAGATGGATCCTCTGAATCATCTTCATCCCATTCTTCGTTGGTTTGACTAGCTGTTGGTTGTTTTGTCTGTTTAACTTTTTTGTTCCTAGCAACACTTTTGTCGTAATAATGTTGAGCCTTTTGTTTCATCTCATCGTTCCATGTTTTTGAGAACTTTCCACTCAAAATTCGATTAATGCTAGTAATCCATTTATGAAGGTATACAGAAATGTGGAGCTGCTTATACAAGGTGAAGATGCAGACATTGTGATGCTCACATGTAAAAGTCTTGTCTGTGACATATTTATTGATTAGTGCTCCCAAAGTCTGGACCAATTGTGTTTGGGCGCAAATTCTTGGTAAGAAGAAATGTATGATCTGGCTGACTTCAAGAAAAAGGCGAGTGAAGCCGGCTTTGGGATATGCTAGAAGCATGTTACCAAAATCTTTGGCCTCTATCAGGCTGTGCTGTTCTTCGATGGTTGGTGTTAGTAGCTGGCTTTGACATGTGGCGCATGTACCAAATTTCTTTAAGAGTTTACGCGCCACGAAGGCAGCTATGTATGCATATTTTTGAATTGACATTTTGGACTGATTTGGTTTGAGTTCGAATCCACTGGGGATTTCTGGTTGTTCGTTCGTGGGAGAAAATTCCTGTACCTCTGTCAGAATTTCTTTCAGGGAATTCAGTCCTTCAGTATCATCATTCTCACAGATGGCACTGGCTGAGTGTTTACTTCCAGAATTGTTTATGACTGAAGTTTTGAATGCAGCCCGGAAGGTTGTCGAGGTATGATCCTTATTGTCGTCGCAATTTTGCTGTACCTTGGAAAACAAAAGTTCCATAGGGTCCTGATTAAAATTGCGGGTACAAATAAGCTATAAACCAGCTTCAAAAAGTTTGCTCGTCAGGTAACACATGTTTTGAACAGTGTCGGACCAATTTTGTAATGTTGGCGTTCGGCCTCTTGAATTCACAAATTTGGTGCTATCCAACTTCCTAATTGCATCGATCCAAAATTGGTGAATCGGGGATGTTTTGGTTAGGGCCTGTCGGAAATCCTTCTTCTCTTTACTGATATTGGATGAATTAAACGTATCAAATAACTTGTCTATAAATAAAATAAACTTTGCCGTACCTGCAGCCTCTTTTGGTGGACAGGAACCTGAGAACATTCAAATTGTAGTACAGGTTCCTCCCAGCAGAAAGCAGTGTAGTACCTCGCATCATGTGTGCTACCTCATAATTTAATTATTTATCTACTTTAGCTGAATATGAACAATTATAAAAAGCTTGTCAATCTCTTTCAAAAAATCATACCAATCATTTTTTCAATGTCCCACTATTATATATTCTTTCATGTTTCACTTTTGGCTTCTGCAACCAATATTAAATGCCATGAATTACCTTGAATAATAAGAAAAACTATACTATCAAAATGATTTTCAGTAGAAATTGTAACTACATTGACAATTCTGTGGGTATGATGCAGAAATTCTTGCTTTCTTAGGAGCTATATAGCACAGGTGAAATGGAATATAACATTATCAATATTTTTTTCAAATAAGTACCATATTTATTGAAAAGTCCTTTCGAATGTTGGTTTCCTATTACCTATGTTACAGAAATTGGAAAAGGACTTTTTTTTTTCAGTGTATATATCAAACTTTCTTTCTTTTCAAATTTGATATTGCTGCCCGAATTTTTGATTCCAAGATGCGTAATTCTTGAGTCTCGAACAACGCCTCTTGAAATTTGGCGATTTTCTTTTTTGTCACCGACTTCTTTCCCTCAATTTCTTGTGCAAAATCCGTTCTCAACATATCCATCATATCTGCATTCCACTAGGCTCGACCTAAAATAAAATTGGAGAATATGAAAAAAAATAAATTAGTTAAAATAAACATCTGTAAAATACAATGATTAGTGATCAAAATCGATTATGGTAGGGTGCTCAATCAATTTTTTTAGAGTATCTTTAAAAATTGATACTACTATAGAAAGCTTCATTCTTTTTCCTACTCCAGATTTTAATATAGGAACCATTTTTTAATAAGTTAATTTATCAACTAATTACTCACCAGTATTATACTGCTTTTGACGAGATTTTATTCCACTAGCAGTAGTGTTTGTAGTTTCATTTTTCTAGAATCAAGGAGGATTAGGAATTAGATGGTATAATGAACTGTAACTGATATTATGTAGCAAAAATATAATGAAATTTTTCAGTATGCTCGAATGTGTCATCTTTTCCAGAGTCATTATTGTCAGTGTCAATTTCACTATCCGTGTCTTCATCCGTTGAATTGTCTTCCTCTCTTGTAACAATTTTTTGCTCCTTACTTGCACTGCTCTCAATGTAGTTCAGTGCGTCTGTTGGAGAACAAAAATATGATGAGAAGTGTGCGATATGATTTCAATTATTTATGAGTTTTTGTTAGTCTCACCTGTATCTGTTACCTCCTTGAGTGGCTTGACCTGGACACCCGCTTCAAATGCCAGCAGCATCGCCGGAATTTTATTAAATTTTCCTCGACTGCTTCTTACACCCTCCATATATACGTTTTCATGGGTGGACATGATACTTTGGACACTCTTTACCTCCACCTTTTTCTATCACTCAAAAGTAAATCATAATTTTCCCATTATTCTGGACCTATATTTAGAGCTTTAGTAACCCATCCACCAAAATCAGTTACTAAAGGGAAATTCCTGGGAGAAAGTGCAAAAATTTTATTTACTGTTTACACCTAGCAAACTTTTTAACACTAGAAGTACCAGATGGTGTCACATAACCCCTGGCTTTTGTCATACGACGCCACCTGGTTCTCTCTGGTCCTTTGAGTAATCGAGTAAAACCTGGTATTTCTAGTGTTAATGGCTGTTTTTTCGACTGTACTTATAGTTGGCAAATAATTGCACACCTCCCAGGCATTCAATTAAAGACAAAAACATTCTTGGAAAAGTAATTTTGTCAACGCTCATGAATAAATAGGTCTACTTATACATGTCTCGAAATCAGTTTCATTTGAAATTAATATATAATTTGTTGAAGTTGATAACTTTCTAGACTTATCTTTAGCACTGGCTATATTGTTGTTAATACATTTATAATAATTATTTAGTAAGATATTTTTGAAAATGGACAAAGTAAGAATGTACACATTGAACATTATTTCATGACATGAAATACATATTATATCGTCTTAGTCAAAACTGATAGACTTACACATATTAAGACTTTCTTTTATTGAATGAATAACAAATGCTTTTGGTTGAAGCATTTCACAATAAACGATTCATATTTTTCGGAAATTAAATGCTGCATTGTGAGTAGAGAAGTCTGTCCAAGTTAGAGACAAATGTCGCGGATGGTACTTTCAAACCACAGCGATTTATGGACTCAAAATACTCATTATCAAGAGGTGTATCCAATTCCGAAATCAACATATTAATATGTGCCATTTTATAAGATAAATAAGTATCCACTAACATAAATGAGAGTAGATTGTGATACTTCTGTCTCATATAAGTCCTCTTCAAAAAACTCAGTGAACAGATCCAGTTCTTTTTGATCAGAATTTAATCATTTTGTATCACGTTTTCATCGAAAATAAAATCAGAAAAATCATTCAAGTGGAACTGGGTGGCATGCTAACTATGCTAAGATTCATTCCAAAAATTTTACCCGTTACAAAAATATGAAAAAATGGCTAATAAAATCAGCATCCTACTTGTTGAAGGAATATTTTATCGAAGCTGGCGGTAGTGACAGGGGTACGATTTGAAAAGTAGGCCATAAACTGTCTTGGTTAAATATTCCTTGTAAATCCTAGAATTTCTGTTTCAATTATTATCTTTGTCTATTAGATATCAAAAATATTTTTATTGAAATATAATATCATAAAGTAAGCTGTTGAAATTATTCGCTGATCATCACAATTCATTTCACAGAATTATTAGATTAATAAATAATAATAATAATAATAATAATAGGTATATATAAATACGTATTGCGTAATAATTATTTGCCGTAAATATGAGTAAGTTACTCGTACTTATACGAGTAGGTATTGCATAAATCAGTGACGCACACGTATTTTGAAAAAGGTGGTGCAAGATCACTCGTGGGGTCCTTTTCAGCAAAACGGTCCCGTTCCAATATTGTTTACTTCAAATTTTTTAAACATTAGTAGTAAGGGGAGATCAAAAATCCCATCTGATGGGGCCCCAAAATTGTGAGACTCGGGGCTAAAGCAACACTTAACCCTCATGATGTACGCCACTGGTAATAAAAATAGGAACTGGTATACCTCACATTCACTCCTTGACGTAATACTAGAAATAGGAAATAGGAACCTTGCCATTTATACCAAAATTAACGAGTCGTCTAATTGAGCCGGAGACATGTGAAATTTTTTCAATTTTACCCGCTGAATTCGAATCTGCAGCTCGTTTTGCTCTACGTCGACATTTAGACCTATTTTGGAGCATTTTTTACTTTTTTTTTGGCTATATCTCGCCGGTCGAGGGCCGCCCCCAAAAACGGCTCCCGGATTCGTGTTCAGCGACCTCGAAAACCCCCTTACCAGTGCTCAACTTACAAATTTATACCCTGAGCAGAAAATCAGGAAATGCAAAGTTTTTGAACATATTATATCAGGAGAAATTTTGACTCAATTGAAATATATTAGCAAATTATCGAATTATCTGTCTCCAAGCTACTGAATGATGAAAAAAATTGGCTAAAAAAAGCAGTGTTCTTTAGGACATTGCGAATTTTATAATAATTTCCGGATAAAAATCAGCATCAGGTATCAGTCATCAAATTGACCCAACACATGTGTAATTAATTTAATTTTGCATTCCAGATTCGTGTTGAGCGACCTCGAAAATCCCTGCTCCAGTGCTACACTCGAAAAAAATTTGAAAATTGAAAAAAACCAAGGATTTAACCTTGCCATTTTGGCCAAAATTGATAATTTTTTTATTTTTCTAGGAGACATGTGCTCGGTGTATAATTTTTCTCGCTGAATCCGAGTCTGCAGCCCGTTTTGCTCGACGTTGCGATGAAGACCCATTTTGAACCATTTTTGACTTTTTTTTTGGCCTCTCGCCGGGCGAGAGTCGCCGCAAAAATCAGCTATCGGATTCGTGTTTAGCGACCTCGAAAACCCCCATGCCATTGCTCAACTTAAAAATTAATTTCCAGAGCAGAAATCAGGAAATAAAAAATTTTTGAACGTAGGCCTATATTAAAAGAAATTTTGGTTCAATTGAAGTATATCAGCAAATTATCGAAATTTAGTACATCTAGAGGTAGTTCGTGATTTATCTGGCAACGAAAAATAATCATTAATCAAGTATTCTATTTTTTTGTGATGTTTTTTACAATAAAATGTAACTTGATAAAAAGTCTGAAACTATAAAAAAAAAATTTTAATAAACTTTTTCTATTCTTTGTCGGTTCACCATCCGACGCTGGGGTGTTGGTTTTGTTTTATTCATGAATCGACGATTTTTTTTTTACTATTGCAGGTTCGTAAGAATTTTTCGTTGGTCTTTTGGCAGCACTGTTTATGTCTTATCAATAATTTATTCAATATCAAAAAAAGCGTTTAGAAATAGAAAATATAAATCATTGCAATTCCATTTTGTAATTTCATTCTCCGTAAATTTTTAATTTCTGAAACTATTCTGTGTAAAATTATTTTTCAAGATTCAAAAATTCTGACTTACTAACGAAAGTATTGTTAGCCTGCCAAGTCTTCTTTGTTTTTGTCTAGGAATTGTAAGTTTCGTTTATTGTTATTCTATTTGAGTTATTTCTAAATGTTGTCGTCTTATTTCATGATTCAACTATTTCACGCACTAAAAATATTTCTTTTTTTTATTGTCTTGCAGATTTCGATTCATCTTCGCATGGACAGTGTACCTCTGGTTAACGGTCAACTTCTGGAAATCATAGACGATGCTTGGCGTTCGGAGCAGTTGCCACACGAAGACATTTCTGTGCCTATGAATGAACTACCTGATCCAGAGGCTGATAGTGGTGACAGTCATCTTACTATCAATCAACAGGAAAATCGCTGGACGGATTTAGCTTTGTCATCGTTGATCGCTATCGACGAACAACGCACTAGTCGTCCTCATTAAAATGGAGCTTCCTGATGTTGGAGAACAATGTTCCCTCGAAACTTGCAAACAATTGGATTTCTTACCGTTCACCTGCGGTAACTGTCGGAAAATTTTTTGTAAACAGCATTACATAACCTCTGCTCACGATTGTACACATTTGAACGAGTTTTTCAAGAAGCCAGAAAAAGTAAGATTTGAACGTTATCACATTTTAGATTCATCTATCGGTTATACCTTGACTAATACATCGTATGATTTACAGACAGAAATTGGAGAACTGTTCCTATGTAACGACAAGGATTGTAAAACTCGTAGTCCTTTGCAGTTACTGTGTTCCAGTTGCAATTTACACTACTGTGTCATCCATCGACATCATGGTTGCCGAGACGATCTCCCAAAAGGTGAACGTAAAAAACTTCAAGTTGAACAATGGAAGAAGCCTAAAGAACAATTCAAAATCGCTAAAGCTCAAATCGATTCGAAGGTAATTTACTATTTCGCATACTTCATTCATAACGCTTTCAAAGTAGAATTAGTTACGCTTCTATTGGTAGTTGAATTATCAATTTATTTACGAAAGATGAAAATCTGATCGACATAAGTGCTCCGAAGTACTGAGAAATACTGGAAGTACGCTTTTGTTAATTTTATAGTGCTTTGTAACAATATTTTATTATGAGTAGATTGAAATAAGGTATTCCTGACAATGAATTTTAGAATTTGGTTAGAAATAAATACGATAAACTCGGAACTCATGACCCAGTCTGAAAATATTACAGACAAATGTTTTGAAAATATTCGATTGTAACGCTTTAAAATCATTTTTAGTATGTGAAATATTTTTACCTCGTAGTAGATTTTCAAAACATGTATTAACTGCTTATAATTGACAATAGTAATCTCATAATATTTCCACGTTCACGTTTTCACATAAATCGTATTTTAAAATTATTTGAGGAATTTCTTTTTAGTTTAAAATATCTTGTAGAGGTTTTAAAAATTACTTTTAGATGAAATATTTTCCGAAGGTTCAAAAAGACGTTCTAATAAAAATAGGATCAGATTTTTTCAATTATCATAAAAATTGACGTTGAAAAATGTTCTATGCAATTTTTCGTTTAGCTTCAAAATTAGAATAATTTTGTTTTGTTCCTCAATTATTTCATTAACTGTTGAATTTTTATCGAATTTAAAAGTTAAAGTCACTACAAAAATATCTTAATTTTTTTATTTAGTCGATTTTTCTACAACTTCGGATTTCGTCTTCCGAACAAATTGTTAATTGATTGACGAGTAATTTCACGATAAAATTGAACAAAAACATGTTGAGGCAGAAATAATTTTCTTCTTTACTCTTAATTTTTATAATTTTTTTTTTTGCTTCTGCTCCAGTTTTTATGGGGGAGATCAACGTACTTGTTGAACGTGAATTTTAGGCCGGAGGATTTTTGTTTAAATTAGACTTCATGAGCCAATAATACGAAAATTGTTTTAATTTTTAATACCAGTAATATTTGATTATTCTGAAATCACGTTTACTCAGAAATTAATCTTACGCCTTTCAGGTTGAAATACAGCTGCGCAAAGCAGAAAAAACTCAATTGCAGCCGTTAGCTCAAAAAATCCGTCTGATGAAATTGAAAAATACTGCTTTGGGCGAAGGTAAAATCCCCACGACCGATCGTATTTACTTCGCCGTACACCCCCCTCAGCAGAGCACCGACTTGAAGCCATCTCCGTTGTACACTTCGAAACAGTGGTCCGTCGGTCGCACCATCGATTTGTTTTCGAAAAAAATGAAGCTGGAGAATAAGAACAACGAAAAAGAAGCTCCCAAGTTGCGTTTATTCAAATTGTCCGACGGAGAAATGGTGGCGAAAACTACGTGTGTTTGCATCGGAAGTCTCATCGATTCTGTGTTGGTTAATGGTGACAGCCTCGTTTTGGATTACGTGAACGAAGAGGAACTGAATGGCGAACCAAAACTCGATGACGATATTTTGGAAAAATACAGACAGGCCGTGATAAAATAATGTCTCATTTTATAATTAATGAAAAATACTTACGTGCTAATAAAAACTAGCTGTTTTTCTTTTTTTCTTTTTTTTCTTATGTCTTTCTTCCCAATATAGTCTGATTGCATGCGAAATTATTATCTTAATTTTGGCCAGGATTGAACATCGAACACAAAAAATTCACTGAGAAATATTTTTGAAATTACAGAAAACTTCATGTCTTGCTCTAAATGACGAAAATATAACTATTTTTTCAAAAAAGTTCAGTACTTCTGAATTAGAAAAATTTTTTACTAAGCTCTGTGGAAGCGTTCAAAATTTTTTTATTTTTCACACCGTTTTTCAACATTGAAAACATGAAAATTTTAAAGAAAAATAAACTTGAGTTACGAACATGAATCGCTTTTTGAGCATTTCATGCATTACATTGTATGAAATTGCTCGTAAAAAAATTAACTCAAAGTTGAAAAAGTTGACTTGAATTTGACGTATGTACTCGTACCTGTGGTAAATTAGGTTACTTTATTTTCGCAAAATTTTTGTTCACATTTGTTACTCTCCAGCTACCTACACAAAAAGTTCAAGTCGTCTCGCCTCCTCTATTTCAGTAAAAGTAGGTACAACCCGCCAATCAAACAGTTCAATGTTCTATTAGAGAAAAAAGCTCTCGCACACAATGGTCCCATGAAGCCAAAATTATTAAAAGCTACATCAACTTAATAGAGAACTCGCGTTTTTTGAATAAACATTGTTTCGAACAATGGATGCACGTGAAAAGCGTACACACTGTTCACCGCCAGACAAGTGAAGACCAGGAAGTTTTCGTTTTTTGAAATAATAACCCGACACTTTCCGTGCCACGGTTTATATTAGGTGTACCATAAAGTGGCATTATATTATTTCTGGGGAAACGCTGGCTGGCGCTACACATAATACAATCTATATGTAGAAAACGGATCAAAACAAGGAAGAAGGGAGTGAGAGGCGAAAAAATACTTTAGCTAAAGAGGAAACGAGAATCATTTAAATGCATTGCAACGATAATTGAAATCTGATGTCAACTATAGTCTCCTTGGTTGAGTGGGTATTAGAGGGTGAGGGGGTTGAAACGTAAAAAATAAAGGCGGAACCACTTATGTGTGAAACAAGAATACATTTTGAGCAAACGGCCAATTCTTCCTCATCAACCTACCTTAGAAAAAGTAGGGATCAAAAAATTACTCATTCTCGCGTGCAAATGATGAGAGATTCAAGAGTTGAAAGAAAACTGTGACATGTCTCAAACTAAAGAACCTTAGCATCGAAATATAAATTTTTCAGGTAAGTGATTAAAAAAAAAACCTTTTCCATTTCCAATTAGGCATTTAGGTGATATTTTTCATGATGATATAATATATTGGGTCTTTCTTAATTATAGCGTTCACTAGAAAAACGAATTAATTGATGGATAGGTACTTGAAAGAATTTTTTGCTTGAAGAAGGGCACCACTGTATCCGCACAATCATACTAACACTACTAACACTGGAGTCTAGAAGTACCAGGTGGCGTCATATACGACGCCACTCAAAATTTTGAGATAGACTACTCGAAGGAACAATATTTTCAGAAACCCCAATTTGTGTCATATGACGCCACCTGGTCTTTAGAGGTTATTCTTGTGGCGTAGTATATGACGCCAGCTGGTCCTTTGAGTAAAACCTGGTTTTTCTAGTGATAATATTATAAAATACACGGAGGCTTCAAAGCGGAAACGGGACTGCATTTTATCGTCCCTGTTCTTAGAAAACCACGTGAGTCCAATTTTGGACGATTTTCAGGTTCTTATTGATTCCTAGGCAAAAAAAAATTGAGAAATTGGCCCAATCTAAATTCGGCAGTCGGAAATCAATAAAAAAAAAAAACTTGAAAAAACTCATCTGTCTATAAAATTGTGTCGGGCTGGAAAGCCAAAATCCTCATCATTATTTATGTTATGTGGTAACACTGATGTTCATTCAATGAAGACTCAAGTCTCAACTCCAATCAGATTGATTATGTTTCTCAGAGATGTTTCTCATGCTTATTCCACAGAATATCCAATATGGCTTATTCGTAATTCTAATTCGTTGGATTTCACTTTTCTACGATTTTGATTTATTTGGATTATTATTTACGGTCCAACAAATTGTGCCTTTTATCGTTTGACGTTTTTCCTTTGCAGTCCCAGTTTTTGCTGTGTCCGTTTGGTATCGCAACCGCATCCAGATTCCAGACACGTACTTGTAAATAAGGTATCCGACTTTTTAATCGTTATTGGTGAGTGCCACTCAACATTTTCGCTCTTCATAATCCTAGATGTGTATGTTCACAATATAAAAACACGTTGTGGTAAAACCAGGTATTTGAATATTTTTGTTTGTCTTGCGTCTGCTTTTACGTATTCGAATCTCGTATATACCTTTATCGCAAAGCGTTTTGACGATTGACTGTGACTGTTCTCCCCTTACCTTTTCCTTTGACGTACCGAATTGCCCATAAATGAATTTGTGGCGGGTTGCACAATATTATTCTTTAGCTTGAACTAGAGTACTATTCCTTTCCAGCTGCTTTACTTGAACAGAACAGAACAGAACAGTGTGTTTCGATGGCTCAGTGTAAAAAAGTCGTGTCTCTATTACCCAATTATTTCAACATTTTAGTATTATTGGAAAGAAAGTTTCAAGTTCTATCATCCGATATAAAATACCACCAATTTTCAACGGCGAAAAGAAAATTCATAAATAAATTACTCGATTACATGTAAATACTTTAATGGATGTCAACTTTGAATTTTTTTTTTTCTCTCCTGAAGAATTGAATAAAATGGTCCGACGCCAATCCCAATGAAACCCCCTATCCTCACCCAAGTACTTCAATGCCATATTTCATTTAATTCGAGCAAGCCTGTTGAAATTTCATCAGGTGTGGGTAAAGTTGAAAATTCACTTGTAATATGGCATTTATGAAAAAAATTAATTTCCGATTTTGAGGGATTTTTTCAGTAGAGTGAGTGAGAAATGCATATGAAAAAAATCAACTTGATCAAATCATTATAGAAATGGCTGTAAAAGAAATTTCGTTTTTTGAACTTGGCATAGAATTGAGGATTTTCTGATAATCAAAAATTCTTTTAGAGTAACTAATAATAATCCGATTAAGCTGATTTCGTACAAGTGCATTTAATGGTGTTTTTTAAAATCATACTGACAGCTTTATTGGAAATTAAATAGGTATAGGTTCCTACCTATCAGCCTTTATATTCTATAGGGTCATCATGAAAAACTTTAATACGTTTAGCTAAGAGGAAAAGTTACAGAACTTCATCTTCAAAATATGTTTATAGGTTTGTAGACTTTGTACCAAGTACTTGCTCATGATAATCAAATAAATTTCGCACCTGCATCAACTTGTTTTTTTTTTCTAATGTAGCCACATGATCTTCACCTTTGTGAAAATCCTATTTACTTTTGAAGGGGATAATTTTCATATTTTTTGTAAAAATTGAGGTAAGATTCCTCTCTTTGTCCTTCTCTTATTTTTTCTTTTGTTAGGCTTCACGCTTGGCTGAAATAAATTGCGCCACTGAAGAAAGGAAAAAAAGAAAGAAAGAAAGAAAAACCTTGACGTAAATGAAATGAGAAAGACATACCATAGCTGATTACCTATTTCCATTTTCGCGTTTTGTTTTTTGTGGTGGCAGAAATTCCTAACTCCTCAGTAAATAAAAAAAGAACGCAGGTGGTGAAAAAGATGGCAAAAGAGAGTCTTTTTAGCTCAAATTTTATGTCCTCGACACTCGCTTCACTTTTTAAACGATCAATTTTCCTCGACTTTACGATCTTGTTCCTACCCATATGCGAGCTGATTTGCATGCGAACACCTCAAAAGATGAAAAAAAAAACGGCTCCAATTTTATGATCTCGAATGACGATCTCGTTATCGCATGAGGCGAAAAAAAAAATGCATGCGCGATTTGGAAGGGATGTATCGTCAAGAACTTAGAAGCAACAAAACTTGCATACAATCAAACAAATGAGATTCTCTGGTATTCTCATAAAGTCTGCTCTCGATACTCTGCCTGGTTACAATAATCAAATTAACTTTATGATAAATACGAGTCGATATCCTTAACGCACGATGAAATAAAACAGATACAGGTATTAAATTGTGAGTTGAGGGGATAAAATGCATGATGAGGATTTTGATGTTATGAAATTTTTGTGACATAGGTACCGTATGTAACACTGAAAGGACTTGAAACTTAAATTTATGTTTCAGATGCCTTCTTTCCAAAATATACTTTATTTCGCAAGAATCATGAAAAACTGTCTGGAGTACGAGTATAGGTCTGGGTTATTTCTTTTTTCTTTTAATTTGGGCTACAGTAAGACCAAACTTTTCTGCACTTATAATGTCTGAACCACAAATATCGAAGTTGAATAAAAAAAGATAAATGCAACCATTTGGCTTTCTACCGTACCGAACCATATCGGATATTTTTCTAAATATACTTATGCAATTTGTCTGGGAAGGTATAGAGGACTTGACCGAACAATATAGGAATGTCTAGTATTTTCTTCAAATTATACAGGATTGCAAGAAAAAAAAGGAGTAAATTTTGAAGAATGAAATTAAAAAATTGGCCTTTTTCTTATTTTTTAATAAGCTTTCCTGATTTTTTCACGTACAAAAAATTCTTTGTTTGTATCCGGTATTTTGTGAAATTTTGAAGCGTGTAAACCCTCTTTTAATTGTTTTGGTCATTATAGTGAAAAAATGAAAAGTAAATTGAAATTTTTTTCTCTCTTTATAATGACACTAATTCTAGCTTTTTAGGTTTAGTAAAACCTGAGTAATTATGAGATGAAAAAAACGTTTTTCATAAATTTGAAATAATATGAACAGACACCCGGGCAATAAGATCTTATTTTATATATTATTATGATATAATTATTAATCTCTTAGCTCGAGATCAATTCCGCACTTAGTTCCCACAAATGACATTATTAAAATTGAAAATTAATAATGATAATATATTTTGTATAGGTACTTATTTACATGTACTTCATATTGTTTTTATTTTACAGCATGCTTAACTGTGTATTTACCAAAGTCCAATAACGAGGATCACCCTTAATTCTTGCTTTTAGCTCTTTTATCATGGATGTTCTACGGAGGCAGAGGGCTCACGCTGAACTCTGTGGTATGTGCTATTTATTTTAAATACATTCAATATATGTTTCATTAAAGTTGGAATTACAAATACCTACTTGAACATTTTTCCATCACTGTAATGCAATTTAATGGTAGTCGCACTTATCCAACTCGAGTACATTTAACAGGAAGGAGCGACAATTATATCTACAGATTAAGTGAATTAAAATGCACGTCGAGGTCAAGTCTACCTCCTACAAGCGTGGAGTATGGTTTATCGAGTAGTGCTTTCTCTTGGAAACAAGGAAACATATTGGCTGTAGCGGGCAGAAATGGAGAAATTGTGATTCTTGATACCAAATCTTCGACCAACAAGGAAGAGCTCTTACCGCATTGTTGTTGGTTTTTCTTTTCATTTTTCACGTTCCAAATTGAAGTAGATTTCGTGTTCTACTCGCATGTTTTTTTTTTTTTCAGCGCCCAATATGGCAGATATTGCGGATGGGAGATCAACAAATTCTACAGAGTGGAGTGAAATAGATATGAAACTCCTTACTACTTCATCAGATGGTACAGTACGTTTGTGGAATCTCACTGATGACTTTCGCTTGATTAAAGTGAATGTTTTCGAGGCTCCCCCTTCACACGCAGTAACGGCTTGTTTTAAACCCCAGAATTCAGGTGCTGGTTGGAATATTTATCTCCATTTTCCCGGATAAACTTTATAATGCTCATTCATACAGTCATTTTATTTTAGATATTTTTGCAAGTGGCAGCCTAGATGGAACCATCTGCATATGGGATAGTCGAATATCAAATAATTTCAACCCACAACAGCTTATCAAAAAGTGTCATAAACATGAGAGTTGTTAGTGAGAATGGATATTTCATTGTTTGATTTTCCATCGGTACTTCTATATACGCAGAAAATAATTATTGGAACTTTTTCTAGGCGGAATATTGCGAAATACTTGTATCGCTACCGTTGTTTATCGAGATGATGTGAGATTAATATCTTCTTCTCATCACGACCCGTAAGTAATCTTCTTTATTTTCTTTCGTCGTCGGATATCTCCAGTAAGCCTATAAGAAATGTCGGTAACAAAATGGGTAAATCCAATTCGTTCAAAAACTATTTTGTAATTCAATTACCATAAATAGTACTATGAAGCTCAAAATCATAGTCAGTGAATTTTTTTTCAGTGCTTATTTAAATTAGGAACCTTGACAGTACTTTAATCAGAGAAAAGTTTAACGCTGAGACCTGTCAAATTATATTAACTAAAAATGTATTCTCAATCTTTTCCCAACTACATTTCTTCAAGTCTTTATTCGGTGTCTTCATATCTCTCGGGTCCAGAATGAGTATTTCAAAAGTTATAGGGGAAATCTTTGGCTTAAAAGTTAAAAACCTACTGATTGTGAGATGGATCGATGAGCTTTGTTTCGTAGTACCTATGCTGATGAAGGACGTAGCTCCTGTGACTGAGTAATGTACAGTTTTGTTTCTTTGTATGTCGGTCCGTTTGTGAAATTCGCCTTTTAATTAATTTTTTTTTTTTTTTTTCATCAAATGTATAGTCGTATCAAAATTTGGGATTTGCGGAAGACGTATTCTCAAACAACCTCCGATCCTGTGCCAGAGTATCAGTTAGCACCGCTTGAAAGTTGTGTAAAAAAGGGTTATCGTGACATGGTGACTGATAGAAATCGCTTCAAGTTATTTGCAAGTACTAACCAATCTAATTACGGTCGTCTCTACTGTTATAATATATCAGTATTGTCATCAGAGAAACCAGGTATTTTATTTCTTTGGCTTAGAAAGTCATAGATGGTGCTTAATAAGTTCGAACAGACATTGTGTTTTCCAAACTAATGTTTCAGAGGTTGTCTGTACCGGACAATTTTCGAAACTGAGTCTCAGTCCAGACGATCGATACATAGCATGCGTAAGTGACTATGATATTTCCTTTTTTAAAACATTTTCTCTATATTATTATTCATCCTCGTCTCGGATTTCTGCTGATTCTTTATCAACTGGATTCTCTAGTATATCATGGTGTCCAGAAGATCATTTGAAAGTAAATACATCAACGATTTTATGAACACATATAATCGAGGCCTGCCTATTTAATTGATAAAGATACATTTTCAGTTGGTAACGACATGCCCTGAGTATTATGCACCCTGGATTTGGTCCATGCCATTAAAAACGGAGGAGAATTATGCTTCAGCCAATGAGTATAAGCAAGACAGAGTTGCAGTGAAATGTAAACATGATAAAGCTGTATCCTCAAAATCATTGAAAACTGGAAAAAAACTCGATCCTAATGGTAATTTAATCTATCCTAAACCGCTTGAATTTTAGTAGTGCCTTATGCCATCTAAAAGGTAAACTTCTGCAACTAAATTCACTTATTTAAATATGTTTCATCAGAGTCAATAGAGAGCCGTCTCTCGAGATCCAAACCGTATTATGTCACTTACAACGAATTTGGAGGAGTTGAAGAACTTGGAGAGGTTTCAACATCTTCAGATCAAGATGAAACGGAACCGAATAAGATAAAGAGATTGAAGAAATAGAGCTAATCAGCTCCTATCAAGAAGACTTGGAAGTTTGAAAAAATGTACGTTTGAATCATTCGCCTGATTTACGCAGGTTTGAAAAACAACATTTTACGTTTCACATAATATTTTTAGTGAAATTTAAGCTTAAAAAAAATTTCAACAGCACACTGGAATTAATTCGCTCATGCACGTAGCAAATTTTGAAACTGAGTTTCGTGTGTTTTCGCTCTCATACATATAGTTTAAAATGAGTCTGTAAACCGATATTTAGAAACCATATCAAATATTTGAAGGCCACAGATGTACCTACACTCTATATAAAATATGTACCTATTATGAAGGCCGCGTTTTTTTTTCAGCCATCTTATACATATATGTTGAGAAATAAAAAGAAGTTAGAAAGCTGTAATTAGGTACGAAAGTACTGGAATCTTCTTCTGTCAATAAAATAAAAAAATAGTTTTTACTCACACTTTCGCAAGTTTCAGATTTAGAGCTGTCAAAAAAGCAGCTGATATTACCCTACGAATCTAATATCGGTCTCTAGGATTTCTATCAACGAAAAACAGTTTATAAGTTAAGCTTAGTTCTGTAAAGCTACCCTTCCTTCATTTCATAAATGTCAGGACTTGAAGAAAAATAAGCTCTGAAAAAGTTCTTAGATTTTCATTTTTCTACCCTGATTTTTCTCTCTAAAATCTAAAATTTCAGTCACAATTATTATTTATTATTATTATTTTTTTGCCAAATACGAGTTAGAGTACACTTTGTCTTACGCTTTGTTGGCTCAACAAATACGTACCTAGCTGAAAAACATTGTAACTCAATATAGGTAAATAATAATAATGTGTGCTCGACTAAAGTGGATTTTTCTGTATTTAAATTTCAGACAGATCTCAATCAAATTCATCAAACTGCCATAAAAAGAAACATAAAAATTCTGAGAAACGCCCTCACCAGTAGAAAAAAGAGAGAAAACATCGATGTCTCCACTCTGCTATCATTAGTTCAACTTCTGGAAACCAGATAAAAATTTTTCCATGGACCGACAGTTAGTTTATAATTATTTGTTTATTAATATTAATGTAGACCCAACTTATTTTGAAAGCTTATTTTATTAACACCTCTGAAAAAGCCGCCTATACTCGTAAATTCTATTAAGTTAAATTTTGTACACGCTGTTAAAAAATTGCGTTTTGTTTTTCAGTAGGTTTACTATCTACGAATTTAACTTTTAATATTAAAATGTGATTTTATCTGACTTAAAAACGTGTCTTGAATTTTTTAAATTATATTTTCTTCCTTTGTCTTAGAAAATTGGATTTTTCATCGAATTTTGGATGGCACTTTTTTTTTGCAGAAAGTTTTTGTCCATTTAACATGCTCATCATCCGGCAGATTTGTTTATTTTGTTCCCAAAAATGGGTCTGATTATGATAGTATGACGATGGTATGAAGTTTATAATAACTAAAAAATTTCGGTAATGATGAGGATTTTGATACAGTGAAATTTTTGTGACATCCTCGTAATTACAGTCAACCTAAAAAAGAGTGAAAGCTTAGAACTTGGATTTTTGTAGAACGCTGTGGTGGCAACTTAGATTTTCCTCATGTATTACTCGTATATTATTCAAGACACAAAAATTGGAAGTAATTGAAAAATACTTTTAAATTAGTTTTTTTTAAATATTTTTTTCGTTTTCTTAAACTTTACCCGAATGCAGCACCAAATGTTCATTTATTGTACTTTCAAGGTACCAGTAGCCTTTATTTCGCAAAGTGCCGCAGGTAGAGTTAAATACTTGGTAGGTGGCAAATCAAATGTCTAAGGGGATGCTCTCCTCCACTTTTTGTGGGTAAAAGATTTAACAGTTAACTGTCTGAAAGACCTTCTATTATTTGCTAAACTATAGTATCTAAATCATTTATTCGTTCAATCAACCACAAACGTCAAGCACTTTATTTCCCAATGTGAGTATTTGTTGTTTGTAACCCTCTATTGTAGGTACCTACTAATTTCAAATTCAACGCATCATTAGTTCGAATCAGTGACATTCAATAATTCCAAAGTAAGTATAATAGCGATCACTTTTAAAATGGTAGACAAATAAAAATGAGCTGATAGAACCTGAAGTAGACCAAAGATATGATCCACAAAAGCAGTAATATGATACTTTTTCGAGTCTCACATCTATAACGAATCAGTTGTTTGGCATTTATTCCAGTCCCTCTTTTCAATTCCACAACAAAAAAACAAGACGAAATGACGTCGATGACCGAAAAAATATGTACAAAAATTATATCTCTAAAAATGATTTTATCATTCAGGAGAAGAATATTTTTATCCATTATTTTTTTATTCACGCGAACAATACCTAAACGGATGGCTATTAGACATGAAAATTCTACTTCGTGAAGATAGAGAAAACAATACTCAGACACGAGTGAAACCCTTTTATATAGCTATAAATATTTGAAAGATTTAAGTTCGTATCAAACATCAGTTTTTTCAACCCTCTTACAATTGGTACAGATAATCCCCAGAGGCGCATCTCATCACTACCCACAATGAATATTAGAGAGAAAAAAACTGCCACACACACCCAACAATAATGCAACTCTGATAACAGTTTTGTATACCGAATGAATATGCATACACTTTTTTTTTCATTTTACTCGTACACTATCCACTCGGTTTTTTATAAACGCATTTTTCTGCTTTTCCACATCCACCCTTTTAGACAGGAAAAAAAAACGAGATGAAAAAATCTCTTTGGGGTGGTTACCGTATGAAAATTCGTTTATGCATTCAGCCCAAATAAAGTTACCGAAATCAACAGAAACTATTTTTTTTTTTTTTTTTTTAGTATAGCTACCCTTTCGTATACTTATCCCTAATAAAATAGGATGAAATATACGTTCATATGTTAAAGATTTTTTTTCTATGACTTTCTCGCCACTTCTTGTGAGGAGTCGTTTACAAAGGAAATTTGTTTTAGTCTTATGCTCTGGCTTTTTTTCTCAACTCGTATAGCCTTGTTCAGATAGTAGGCTTACGTGTTGAAAATCAAACTAATTCGTGGTGAACGACTACCTTTGAATTTTGATACTTCGAAATTCGAATTACCACTAGTTCAAAAAACAAGAAAAAAGAGCTAAGAACTTGAGAAGCAATCAGGTTGGCAACATTGTATACAATCCGTTCCAATTGGTTCCAATGTGCTGGCGAATGGCATCAAAATCACATGTAAAATCGAGGAGAAAAATAAGAGAAAACACGCACTAAAAGTGCTTTGCGTAAAGCATCAACCACAAATTACGTAGATGAACTATTATAATAATATTATATAGTAGAACCGAGGGCCGAAGCTGGAAGGCTGGAACCAATCGAATCAAATTGATGACTATGTGCTCTAATTCGTTGAAGTGTGGAGGCACCTTTTTGCACGTTAACGTATTTTGTCACTGCGTACTCCTGCTTCTGCATGCGTGCAAATTTATTTTTGTTAGCGCCTCACAATGGTGTGACTGAAGTTCGTACAGAAATTTGATGATTGTTGACTGTTTATCAGTCAGTCTGATTGTGAGTTGACTGTTGAGTAACTCTGTTTTCAGTTTATTTATCGATGCTGTGAACTTGTGTAGACGAGAATCATCTATTGTCCTTGCCTTTGAATGCAAATTTTCATTTAATCATTCATGGATCTGTTGTGTATGTTGAGGCTTCGCTCGGAAGGCTGTGGTATGTGCTATTCATGTTTAATACGACTTGAAATCGATTATATTGAAGAAAATTACTATATTCTATGTCTAATGGCTTAACTCGAGTATGTGCGATAGGAAAGGGCGACGATTATGACGCGATATTGAGTCAATTCAAATGTACCTCGAAGTCAATCTTACGACTACCTGACGATTACTATGGCTCAGAATTATATAGCTGCGCTTTCTCTAGGAAAGAAAAACAAGGACATTTATTAGCTGTTGCAGGCGAAGAAGGAGCTCTTCTTGTTTCGAACACAATGCGGTCTGCGGAAAGCCAAATCTGCATTTGTGGTTGGTTTTTTCTTTTCTTTTTTTTTATACATCATTTTACGTTCCCAACTAAAATTAATTTTCTGCTCCATCCGTATACTTTCTTTCAGTACGTGATGATGAAGATAGAATCTTGGATGATATTCATACTGTACAGTGGAGTGACATAGATACGAAATTAATTACAACGTCTGACTATACAGTAGACCTGTGGCACCTTTGTGATGACAGTCACTTGACTAAACTCAATTGGGTGGGACATGGTTATCGAATCAAAACAGCTTGTTTTGAATCACAAAATTCAGGTAGTTGTTATTACCATCTCAATTTTTCTCTGTAGAATTTATGATCCTCATTAAAAGAATCGTTTTATCATAGATATTTTTGCCTCCGGTGAAGAAAATGGAAATATCCACGTATGGGATTCTCGAACGTCGGATGATTTAAACTCTGCCCTGCATATTAGAAATTGTCATAAACTGACCGGTAGATCAACACTGCAACATTTTTTGTTTTTAATTTTTTTACAGGGGCAAGAAATAACTATTATCACTGTTTCTAGGACGCCATGAATATGCCGATATCACTTGTATTGTTTATCATGATAAATGGAGATTGATATCTTGTGCAGATAATGACCCGTAAGTGATCACTTTTTTCCCCCTCTTTTTTCTCATTTATCTGAACTACAGTGATCCTAGTCTGAAATCGTAGTTTTTGAAAAAAAGTCAAAATGCACCCTTTTCCCCTCGGTTTGGTATACAAATGTTAATGGGACTTATCAGGTCACAAACTTGCATATTTGAATATTGTTCTTAACAAATTTGGTTGTAAGCACGCGTGTACATCCACTAGTGAACTGGAAAAATCTGCATAGCAAAAAAAAAGAAGCAAAAATACATTGCTACTCGAAGTCTAATTGTTCCTAAAAACTTACTACCCGTCTGTTATGTACGTATTCGCATTTTCTGGGTAGGTACACGCGTGTTCCCGTGAAATTGTTACCAGCTATCCGTCAAAGAATGACGGATGACCGATTAGTTCGCCTAATATGGTGGAGAAAGCTTTTTGCTGGTGCCAGTGGAAATGTTTTTGTGGGTTTAGGGGTGGCGTGTGCGGGGTTGAATGAGGAGACGTTTGGAAGAAAGGGGTAGAAAAAATACTTCCGAAATAGAATCTGGCGTAAGAATTAATCGAGTTATCCGTATTTGTTACATCAGCAAATGTGAAAAGGGTTTTTATTTTGGCGGCGTTGTCGAAAAATGATAGACAAAGAAATAAAGTGCAGAACATCGTTTAGGCGTACGTTTTTCACGCTACGATGTCGGGTATGTAAAAAAGGGGCTTTGGGTGGACACGCGGCGGCTCTATGATAGATGAAAAGTTTGCCAGACCAGTGTCCTTGTATCGTCTAAATTCTTAATTAACTTGGGGAGACAGCGTGAACCCTTTTTTTTTGGTTTTTCACCAAGTTGTCTGACCTATCACTCGAAAGATTGTATAGTGTTCGATATTTATTACTTTTCTGAATTGTCTTCATGTCCGCCTCCTCCAATAGCCAATAACAATTTTTTTGAAAAAAACGAATTCATTATTAATTGTTCACTATATCTGCCATTTTATTTTGTCTATTCATCTTCTAATTGATATTGACCTCTGAAACATTTTTCAGGCCAGTTATGGCAAAAAGTGAAGAGTCCAAAAAACTTGGGTAAAAAATTATACACATACACTAATACTTTCCAAAATGAAGTACAATATGTCTAGAAAATAACTTGAAAATATCCTGCCGAGATCTCATTGCCATCTTGAGACTGTCCTTAAATATTGTCACGGTGTATGGTTTGAAATATTTTAAATTTTTACATGTTAAAAATATTTTTTCTTTCAAAAAAAAAAAAATTATAAAGAAAAATATTCTCAAATAGGTAACTTTACGGTCGAAGAACAACTATTTTTAAATATTAGCTGCGAAATAAAAGATAAATTAAAAAAAAATTTTACTATGTAAAATATTTTTGAATATCTTTATTAAAATATTTTCCTGAAATTATAATCGTATGTTTTCAAAATAGCTACCAGGCTGTAATGTCGTAAAATTTGGTGTGCTTGTAGGAACCTTATTCAAAATACACTCGATTGATTTTCTTTGTTTTCAGATCTGAAGTAAAGGTTCAAATTTTTGGAGCCTCTTCTGTTTAAGTATCAACTGTGGATTACCAGTACAAATTTTCTATTTATCACAAAAGTAGATGTACACTCCAAAGTGGTGCGACTTTTGTCGCTGCAGCCCTTTTTTTTTCCTAGCTCGAGGATATTACCAAGTTTTGTCAAAGTCAGATATACTAACGATCTGATATTAATATCGAAGAGGAGTCAACTGTCAGACAGAAAGAAAAAACAGTACCGGAGCCCTTTTTCATCTAACAGCATAAATGATTGTCCGTATACTGAATGAATATTCATATCGCGATGTCTCCTTCGTAGTATTATAATATTCATTTAGCCTTTTTCGTCGTTAATGTATCCTCATTTATAAAATTTTCGAAATCGACGTAGCGAATTTAATTTGGACTGATTTCACTTTGCAGCACGCCTGTTTTTCGCTACTGTCCAAATTTTGTTGCCTTTTTCCATGGGGGGAAGCTGGTGCCTTCTCTGCATTTTTTATTTCATTTCTTCACTCGACAAACGTATTCAATTTTCTCGAAACATTTTCCAGAATGTTTTTCATTAAATGAGCTTTGAAATGGAGTTGAATTTATTATTTTTTTCTTGTTCGTCATTCGAGATAACGTCATTTTTACAGGGAAAAGTGCCGCACGGTTTTGGGTAAGGGTCAGCTGAACGAATTTGCAGATAGTAGTAACTGCAGGATTATTTGTCATCAGAAAGGAATCATATTTCATTCAAAGTTTGAAAGAAAACAAGTAAACGAAAGTATTTTTTACTAAATGAAAGTCTGATAGAAAATTGAATTTTTCAATACTTGAGATGCACTTCCTCGTCTTTGGTAAAAGTATCCCCATTCTCAAGGTCATTTTTTATTTTCTTAAAAAATTATTAGTTTTCACCCTGTCTAGGGCTGTCATAAAACGAATAAACGGATTTATTTTTTTAATTAAAAAAAAAATTTATTCCCGTTTTTTATTTTGGATTTTTCAAAATCTTCAAGATCCTAAAGACTTGAATAAAGCCACACAAGAATTATTTCGACAATTTTCAGACACAAACATGTTTCTTATCGTCACACTCTCGCCGCTGGACAATATACAGCTGTGTTTAAAAAGTTGTTAGATTTGACTGTGGCTCTTTTTGAAACAAATCCTTCAATTGTACAAGTATGATGCTCGGGTAGCATTAATATTAATTTTAAATTCAAAATATTACAAAATTTTATCTAAAAAAAAAGTATCTATATTTGAAAATATAGTAAAATTACTTTTGATTTTTGAAAATTAATAGATTTGTTTTTTTCGACAATGACCGTAAATATTCAATTTAAAAAAATTTTTTACCCATCTTTATTAATTTCACTTCTACGTCTTTTACTTTTTGCTTTTTTGCTTCAAAACCGGACCAATGATATTTCAATGTGTTAGTTTATAATAAATAATTATTTTACTTCCAACATTATTCAATGAATTAATTCAAAGATGTAAGTAGAGAGCAAAGGCAAAAAAAGCGAATTCACATTGTACTGAACGATACCTATCGCGTTTAATGAGTAGTAGAAAATAAAAATAATTGGTACGCCATTGAAAAAATTAAGGGTGAGTAAAAATTCATCTAGTTGTTTTATCTCAATGTCTGCTGAGTGCTAATGGAATTTTCCTGAATTTAATTAAAGTACTAAACGAACAATAAGAAAATTGAAGAAAGCAAAAAAATTGCAATAGTTGGCGAGAACGTTTATTTCACGAATCTCAATTCTCAATATTGAAAAAAAGCGTGTTGGCAACACTGTCTTGAATCTCTGTCCTGCTCTTGTCAAAACGTCGATATCGAAGCAAAAATCACTGGTGAACAGCTGGTAAAATTTCCAAGAACGATAAACTTGCCTTTGATTGGTTTACATTTTCGTAATTTTCGTTGCTCATTCTTTTACGTTTGGTTGCGTTTTTTTTTCTTTCTTTTGTTTCTGCGAAATCAACGATGGTCTCATGGCTGATAAATGTATGATCAAGCAAGCATCGATGTGTCACCTTAATCACACAGAAGATTAAATAGAATTCAAAAGCGTGTTTTTTTCCAGTCTTCTTTTGTGAAATGTGACTCATATGAAACTCATAATACATTGTGAGCAAGTCGAATTATAGAGATCTTTAGATTTGGAGGGAACCTGTTATTCAGTTTTCGTACAAGTCGAATTTCGATTTTCTATTTCGGATGTGATGTAATTTTGGTTTTGGTATGCAATTTCAATCTACTGATTTTCAATTCCGATTTCCATTCGTTTGCTGATGAACTAATCGTAAGTGAGTACTTATTTTATTAATTTGAAGTTTTTCAGCTACAGCTGATTGTGAATTCCGATTTTGTCTCAAGTCTACAGGGTTGAAACTTGAAAATTTACTTAGATATAAAGTTAATAATGAGATTAAATAGTCATCGAGACAAATAACTTCTCAGTTATCTCGTGTTCTGTCGCGTAAATGTTGAATCTTTGTGTTATCGTATCCTTTTTTTCACTCGCACCTGCTTCCCTTCAGGGTTATATTCGTGATAACTGCTATTTAAAATTTCCAAGTCTCAATGGAGCTGGCGTATTTAGAATGGGAGACTACAATCATTGCTGCTGATGTAAGCTAAATGAGTAAATTGTTGACTTTTTTATTGCCCTGGAAACTCTTGTACAGACTACGAGTGGCTTCTCGCCTTGAGTTTTCTTCTTCCTTCTGAAAGGACCTCATCTCAATTCGACAAACAGAGAATAGTTTATCATATATGTATAAATTCTACCTGAAAAAGTTGCCTTCGAAAGCCCTGAGATTTCAGACATAAAACGTCAAATTGTACTTCAATATGATCTATTCTTTATTGCTTGAGTGATGTAGCGTTTTTTAATTCGTACCTCTCCACCTTGTTATAATAATTATGCTAATAGAACCAGCTTTCTAGAATATTATTGATTAGTTTTATCATGAAAAAGTACCCCTATGATACCAATTCATTTGTACTGTTACCCATTTGGATGTGTTCGTTACAATTATTAAGTGAAGTGTCTTTTAATCGTGGTTATTTTTCCTACCTATCTACCACCTGACTGAAATTTTTAAATACCAAATATCGTCTTAAGTTGTCCAATTGCTTCATCTGACGATTGCACTATTTTTAGAACTAATTATAGGATTTTTAAGATTATTGAAAGAGTAATTAGGTATTGGTGTCAATTTTATTTTAAATTTCATGCAAAGAACTGAGCTGTCTTACTTGATGTTAAGTGACTGTTTTGAAGTTTTCCAAATTTTCTCGTTTACTATCCCCAGGATGTTTAAATATCTACAAATCGCTAAAAAAAAACTCAAATATTTTATTGTGACGTTGATGAATTTTTTAATGGAAAAATTTGGAATTCCTGTTGATGGGGAGGGCTTTGTATACATTCATTGCAGACGCAATTATTTCGTAAATTTTGTTTTTTCAAAACTTTGAATGTAAGAATGCACAATTCTTCTAAAATGACGTTTTGAAAAAAATTGAATTCAAGTTTCAAAAGTTACGTTTTATAACAGACAGCTTTGAAAAGAAATCTTAATTTCATGCCATAGGAAATCCAAATAGTTTACATCAAATGGCTATGACAATTTCAAAATGTATTGCCTTTTGTATTTTGATAAAAATTCTATAGGTCTTATGAAAACAGTAAACTGGAGTGCGCCTGGAGATAGAAACATTAACCTAAAAAAAATTTCCTAATTTCTATATTATTATTTTACGTATAGATATAATGATTTTAAAATAGTCATAGCCAATTTATACAAATCATTTGACTATTTTTCTCGAATATGACATCCATCGAAGTTACATGTGGGTAAAAAGCAAAGATTTCAAATTTTTTCGAAACTTGATTTTAAAAGAATTGCACTTATCCTGTAATATGCTTATTTAGTATAATACACACTTCTAATAAATCAAGATGATTGTATTCGCATTAGAAAAGAAATAAGCTTTTGAAAATTGTTAACTTGGCTTGTTGTTGCCTTGAGTTGACACTTCTATTTTCAAATGTTCAAAAGAGTGGTTCAAAATGTTTGGAAAGATTTACTTTTGCACAAAAATTAATTGATTTATTATATGTGTAACAATATTCAAAAACAAATTATCTTAAAATGAAAATAAAATTTTCGCACTTGGCTGTTTGTTGCCTTGTAACATGCTTGAATTTGGCTGGTTTTTGCAATAATTTTCAAATAAAAAGATTAAAATGAATGAATGAAAAAAATAATAATAAAATATACAAAAAGTCGATTTTTAAAAATATGTCTGGTGGCTGGTTGTTGTGTTGGGCTTTTCAATTTTTGATAATTCCAAAATTGTATACAAGTGTGTAAAAACTTGATTTTTGACATTTCTATTGGTTATTGATACTTTTTAGAATCTATCACATAATATGACCCCCTTTGTATGAATTAAGTTCTAGACGAAAGAAATGAAAGTGACTCAAGTTACACCTTTCTGCAGTGCTAATTTCAAGCATTCTATAATATCAGAAACAAATTTCATGTATTCATTCTCTCGTGTTTCTCCCTTTTTCTTTAAGAAATTTATTTTTCAAATCACAATAGCACAATCACAAAGTTAGAACTTTTCATTTCTCAAAATATTTTATGAATAATCATCAGGTTTCCTTTCATTTTTTGGAATAGAAAAATATTTTGAAATATTTATCATTATAATTATGATTATTGCTTTATCTCCACGAAGTTGGTCGAAAGTTTTAAGGTCAAAATTTCTCATATGTATGGTTCGATTTCTATTTTTCTTTTTTTTGTAGTAATTTGCCTGAAATTGGCGTGTTTTCATGGAAAAAGTTTTGAGCGTTTTTGAAATTCAGTTTTGTTTAGTTTATGAATTTTCAGTTTCTGTCAACATGTCAAATTTTTCTTTAAAACAATTTAGAAACTTGATGTTTTTTTTTTTGTTGGTGTACTCGTATTTTTTGTATTAAAAAACAACGCTTTATTGAATTTTTTTTTCTTACAGATCATTATGAAAAAAACGGCTCAACACTATACTGATTCAGAGAGAACCTCCACTTCTGAAAAGGAGAATATCTTTTCATATCCACGGTTGTCAGCTAATTGTGTATCCAACTCGAATTTTAGTGAAAGTCTTGACACCACCGATGCCGAAGTTAGTTTTTCTACTTTTATTTTTTCTCCCCAGTTACCTTCCCCTCAGTTATTGATTTTGATTGAAAAAAAATTTATTTGATGTTCTTCATAAGCTTTTTTCTGTCGTATCAGGTCATGAAGAGAGCATATTCTGAGATGGATGCCGAGAGCGAAGATTGCTCCACAGTTGAATATGAAGATTTTTCAGAAGATCGCCTTTCTAGTCCGTATAAAAGGCCGAAAAATGATCCTAACCTGGGCAGTGTTTCGAAGTTGCTGAATGACAGTGGTTTACACAATACTTCTTTGAGCTTCAGTGAAATGGAATCTGACGTCTATCAACGGCTTATTCTTTTCAGTCGAAAAGACCTGAGCGATATAATCACGACCATGCTCCTGCCAGACTTCGATTTGACAACCGTGCTGAACGAAGTGAGAATAAATCCCAGCTGCTTGTTGGTTTTCATGAAAATTATGAGCGTCGTTTGCAAATCGAATTCTGCTTTGAAACTCGAAATTTTACATAATGTCAGCAAAAGTTCGTTACTCGATAGTATTCGATGCTTTCTGCAGAAGATTATCGATGATCCTGATACAAGATGGTTGAATGCTGCTGTCTTGGCATTTTTCGACCACACGATTGAATTTTTTTCGTCTGTTTTTATTCTGCTACCAGAAATGATGACTAATCTCAGTTTGAAGGACATTTTAGATGCGACCTTAAACGCGTGTAAAAAATATGAGGATCGCAATTCAGATACTTTCTTATTGCGATTCAAGTTAAATGATCTACTTGCCAAAATCGAGTCATATCCTACGAAGCACTCTCAAATTAAGAAGGTTGATGCAGATTTTCGAAGCTATTCCTTATACCCTAAGCACGAAGATTTACAGTCAAGCCTGGCATCCGACGTCGAACCGAATCTGAGAAAAGGTATGTACGCCGACTTGAAGCACTATTTGACCGTTCATTTTCACCTGCTTCGTGAATGTTTTTTCGGACCAATCAAAGCGGCCGTCCAGAAATACGTGAATGCTGGTGACCGACCGTCTGGCGTGAATTTCTGGACAAACGTCACTTTCCGACAGGTTATATTTTACAACAGAACCACGTGCTTTGAAATTACCTTTGGCGATGGGAAATCGCCCGCGTTTTTGGCTCGCGGTTCTTTGGTGGTATTCTCAAACGACAATTTTCAACGTTTTTTCTTCGGCGTCGTGGAAGATTTGAATGCTGGTGCTTCCTCCGCCGTAGTCATGCTGCTAAATGAGACGGATGGGAATTTGCATGAAGTATTTGGTTCGGTCTTCGTCATGGTCGATACCACCATCTGTTTGCCACGATTCAACTATCCGGCCTTGATGAAAGCGCTAGCAAATAAAAGCACCCTCGATTTCCCTTTGGTGAAGTACTTGATCAATGCCGAAATCGGTTCGCAGACGTTTCAGCTAACGGAGCAAAGGCATCGACAGAACATAGTGCTCAGTTTGGATTCCGAAGATAAACTGATGAATTTTATGAACGTCAAATTGGATATTGAGCAATTTTCAGCTCTTAAATCGGCGCTCACCGATCCAGTGACCTTGATTGCCGGTAGTCGTGGAACTGGAAAAACGTTGCTAGCCGCAAAAATCTTACAAGTTCTTTTAGAAGGTCAGAGAATGAAGATCACGATCAAACGGTTTCCTATTTTGATGATTTGTCGCAGTAACGAAGCTCTAGACGACTTTTTGTGTATTGCCAGTGATTTGACCCGCAGATTGGTTCGAATTGGTGGGCTTACATCGAGTGACCTCAAGCCTTATAATTTACGTTCTCTGCGAAAGAGTAGTGTTAGCGCCGCTGTGCAAAAAGTGGCATTGTTGAACCTGCAGCGACAGATTAAAAGTATAGCTGACGAAATAAGGTCACTCAACGAATTCTCCGGGGTGTTGTCCTTCGAACTACTCAAAAATGTGATGGTCGAGCGACATTGGCGCAATCTTGATGAGGAGCGATTGGTGTCATTATTACTAGACGACCACGGTTTTACTTTCGACTATGCGAAATCGGCAGGAATGATGGAAGAGCGCCTGGAAGCGAGTATATCGGCTGAGCTCCAATATAGTAAAGCCTATGTCACATGTATGGAAGCAAACAAGAATGCGCCGCTAAATATATTTCCCAGCCGCAGTATTTTGGCGGACGAGTTCTTCGTCGACGGAAGTTCAGATTCGAGTGGTATATCAGAGGCCGATAACAAACGCGCTGATCGTATTGTGTACGCCATTACGGTGCAGAAGTGCGCTGAGAGGTATCAGCAAAAGGTACAAGAGTTGGAGTCGAAATTGAACAAGTTGAAAAGTAATTCCCAAGTTGGAGGTGAGATGTATTTTATTCTCGAACATACTCAAATGCTGCGTCGACGTCTGCATATTTTAAAATCGAAAATGGAAAATTTGTCTCTACCTTCAACACAAATGAGCCAAGAGACGTGTATTGCGTTACAACAGAGAGACTTTCGTTCGCTAAGCCATGGAGAGCGCTGGATGATGTACGAATTTTGGGTATGTCAGCTGAGAAACCATTACGTGAACCAGTTCCATGACTTTGTTGAGAAATATCGAGAAGAAGCACAGAAATTTGACCGAGCTTTAGATCTGGAAGTTTTGCAGCAAGCAGAAATTGTCGGTGTAACAACTGCATGTATGGCGAAATTTCTACCTTATTTTGAAAGCTTGCAGCCATCTGTCGGTTAGTTCTTATTTTCTGTTTGTTATTTTTCTGACTGGTGCTCTTTGAAAGTTTAAAATGATATGCTTAGGAAATGGTAAATTTTATTTTACAAAAAATTAATTTTCATTTGCAAATGTTTTACAATTCTGTACATGAGTATTAGAGATGCACTATTAGTCTTTTGGTCGTAAAAGTTTCGACTGAGTGGAATGTGAATACTCGGACTTTTTCTGCAGTTGAGATTTTTGAAAATGGCTGAAATAACTTGGACCAAATTTTTTGAGACAGGAGATAATTAAAATTTTTCGCATGCAATTATTTAGTTTACCGTTATCCGTTTCAGTCGTACATTGTGCTCAAAATTGGTGATTCCCAGATTTAGGAGTGTTTATGAAATTAAAAAAAAAAACTAAAATTAAATTCATCCCCCCTTCCTATGAATGACCGAACTTCAACTACTTTCACCAAAACAAGTATTTTTTATTTCACGAAGAGAACAAAGTAAACATTTGAAACCCGGAATTTTAAATATTATTCTGACGAAAAAATTAGATGAATAGGAAAAAAAAATTGAGAACTATCACAAGTAAGCTGCTCCATGTATTTCTCAGTTTTGTTAAGCTTTTTGCAATTGTTCTGTTTGGTCTTAATTAAGTGTTACCCATTTATCTATGCTATGAAATCAATTTTTTTTTCAGTTTTTTCATTCGTGTTTAAAGAAAAGAAAATGACAATGCATGCCGTTACTTACTGTTCTCATTATATGTACATATCGAATGTTTAATCGATTTGTTTTCTATTTCTATTATGTTGCAGTGATTGTCGAAGAAGCCACTGAAATAATCGAAGCTGAAATCGTCGTGCCATTATTCAAGTCTTGCGATCAATTAATAATGCTTGGTAAATAAATGAAGAAAATTTAATTTCTATTATAGTCTGATTTCTTCTTGGTATTAAAATCTACCAAATGTTTGTCAGTCACTTTGGTTCATATCCATGGCAGGATACTCCCTCCCCTTCTCTACTCTAAAAAAAGTCCAAATAAACTCTTTATTTATTTATGTTTTTCGGTAGACGTGATAATTTTCTTCGAAAGCTATTTTTTTCTTTGCAAATAAAATAACCGATTTCAAGAGTTACTGGAATAAAATCTTAGATCACGATAATTTCTTATCTCATTCTTATTGTTAGAAAAATTAACGAGATGACCTTGCAAATTTCTATTTTTTTTAAGCTAGTGAAAATTCCAACAATGTCGAGAGTAATTCCTAATCATTCCAAGAATAAAATCTTCTACAATACGTTTACTTACTACCGATTATAATTTCACTGTTCTCCCTGTCCCACCTCCCGACTCGAAATAAAATATTCTTACTCGAAGAAAAAAATTACTAATGTTTTTATTGTGATTGTTTGAAGAACAGTTCCTAATTACCTTTTAATTGTTCGATGCAGGTGACCTTCATTCAATGAAGCCATCGACACCTAGTGTAAAATTTTCAAAAAAGCACTTCATGGACATGTCATTGTTTGAGCGACTAATGAATAACGGCTTCACCTGTCACCATTTGAAAATACAGCGACAGACTCCTCCCGAGATTAATTCCGTACTTCGCTCGACGTTTGTAACCAATTTATACTGCAACATTGCTCTTAATGGAGCCGGCCTGCCTAAACTCGAAGGCTTCGTAAAAAACGTTTTCTTTTTGAATAATAATTTGGCGCAAAGACCAGTAAGTGACCTTGCATTCGAAGAGACACCTTGAGTCTAGCTGATCATTTGAAATATATGACTTTTTTTCAACACTTACTAATTTTTTTCTTGCTCAGGGTGATGTATCTTCAGTCACTTTTATTCTGAGAATGTGCTGGTATTTGATGAAGCATAATGTCTCAGCTCGTGAAATTACTGTCCTTTCTGTAAATGCCTCTCACGCCTATAAAATGAAAGAGGTATGTTTCCATTTATTGGCTATTTTTCTTGTCGATGCAGATTTTATTTTAAATGAAACCAATTTGCTTCTTCTTTTTTTTTTCCTTTGCAGACTTTTGGCCAGACGTCAGACTCGTCTTTGAAACTGATTCAATTTTCAACTGTTGAAAATTTTCGAAGTAAAACCAACAAAATTGTGCTGTTGTCATTTGTTAATTGTGGAGACAAAATAATGGATGTGGACGATAAAAACCGTGTACTATACACAGCCTTAACACGAGCCACTCGAGCTTTATACATGGTCGGCGATGCGGCTTATATATCGCTCCATTTCTCCCAATGGCCGGCTATTGTTGAAAATTTGCAAAAACGGAATGCTTTTGGTTTGTTATTTACATAGTCTAATTATAAACCTGTATGAATCAGCGAAAGTATGAATTTCGAAAGCTTAAATAGAAATTCCTAAATCAAAATTTTCAAGGTCGGAAAATTGAAGGGTAGTTTCTTGAAATGATCATAGTTTGATTCAATTTTACAACTTTTTCAAAAACAGCTACAAATTATTCAGTTACGAAGAGTAAAATTGCATAATGCTCGCTCGTTATGTTTGGAACTTCATTCTAGCTTAGCATGAATCCTACATAATCTGTTACTTTGTGCTCAAAACTGTTGAAGAAAAAATTGCTTTAAGATAACCCTTCCATTTGTAATTATTTGACTATAAACACGGGGAAAAAAAGTAGTTTGAAAATCCAGTTGCAAACTATTTACCATACGTAGTATGAGAAATGACGTGGCTTCGTAGTGCTTACTGTGTTATTCTAGCGGGTAAAAATTTAGAATATGAAGTGATCGTTATTATGTATTTTGGGTATAGCATGAGATTATAACTGAGACCAGTTGTGAAGTGAAGAATTGAGTACGTTTTTACTGTTATGCGTAAAATTTTCCATTAAAAGTGCCAAAAGTTAAATTTTTGACCCTTTGAACGTATGGGCTATTGCCTTGTAAATATGGTAGTCCTACAAGTCGCTCGTTTCACCATTAAAACTGATTGTTTTTGCCCTTATAATCCCTTCCAAACTTTTGTTGATAAATTATAATTATTATTATTATATTTCTTTGTTGTGATTTTTGGCTGCTACCAGTCACTGCATTGCAATCGTATGTAATAAATTTTTTTGTTTTTCTTAGGAAATGAAATTACTTTGTCATGTGAAAAGCATCATAAATTCAGTGCAGTGTCCGCTGTTGATGATTTTCGGAACGGATGCGGTGAAATTTGTGGGGATATTCTGCCATGTCGTCATTTGTGTCCGTTCCCTTGCCATCTGGATGATTCTGATCATACTAAGAAATACATCTGTCACACTAAAATATCTGTGTAAAAAGCAATTTTCTTTACAACAGTAGACTGTTGCTGGAAGTAGACTTTTTCGGAGCAAGTGGTTTTATTGAAATGTTTTGTCATTTGTGATGTTTAGTCGCCCCTTGATAATTTTTTTGCTGCATTAATGAATTTTAAACGAACATCCAAATCAATATAACTTGTTACTTGGCAATTTTATTAGTATTGAAGGGTTTACCGTTTACAAGCGTAGTGAGTAGTCAAATGAGAAAATTATAAGGAAACTAGTTTTCATTCGTAAAATTAAAGTTGAGTTTTACTGGTTTGAAATATGATTGTAAACAGAAAAATGATTTTTATTAAATGAAGACTGGTGCTTCAATCATCGTGCAATTTCTAAAACATTAAATAAATTTTTTTTCCCCCGAATTACACGGAAAATTCAAAAATGAAGTGATTCTTATACAGAAATTGATATTTTTTTCGAAAACATGTTGAACATCGTCTAGTAATCCCTCTAGAAAGACCCTGCTTCCAGCTGTAGTCTAAAAGCTTTCCGTTGGACGCATCCTAAAGTACTTCAATTTTTTTCAGTCAGTGTAATTCATTTCATACGTACCAGAAAAAATGTGGTGTTCGTTACCAAGCCTGTCCAGTAGAGATTACGGTTCCTTCCAGATATTGTGGCCATTCGGTGACAAAGAAATGTGGTGAATCTTCGTATTCGTTGAATTGTTCCCAGATTTGCAATGAATTGTTACCTTGTGGTCATAGGTGCCCAGAGCTTTGTCATCGTCAAAATGATCCGCAGCATAAGAAAGTGAGTTGATTTCCATATTCAAGTAGATTATAATAATTATGTATATTGTCTAGTGATTTCTTGGTCATTACTTCTCATTTAAATGACAGAAAAGTTTTTCCACGCAGAATTTTCCAAAAAAATAGTGAGGTATCTCTCAAATCAAAAAGAAATGAATATATTTTCTACTCTAATCTTTCGTTTTTATATAGTTTTTTTTTTGACGTTCTGAGACACTTTAAAAAATATATTGAATTGATAAAAACATATTATATTTATGTTTTATTTATTGTTATTAATTCATGAATGTTTCATTAATTTTAGATACGCTGCATGGTGCAATGTGGAAAGATTCATGCTGATTGTACTCGTGGCCACGTGTGTACCAAGCTATGTTCGCAACGTTGTGGAATTTGCTTTGAAATGGACTGGGGCGTGTTGGAATGTGGACATAGAACTAAGATAATGTGCTCGTTTGATGTATCTCGTGTAAAATGTTACGAAAAGTGTTCGAAAATTTGCGCAGTTTGCGGTAATAGATGCCAAAAGTATTGCTATGAAGACTGTCAACCGTGTACCAATAAGGTAATTAACATTTTATTTTCATAAATATAATAACAGTGATCGACCCAGATTTCTAAAAATGGATTTTTCTAGCTTCATAAATTTTCGTCTTACTTATTCTTTGAATTACCGATAATGAATGGGTTTGCAGAATATCATGTCCGCCGATAAAGAGCTTTTATATTTTGTTCCACCCCGGCCTTTAATTCGTGATGATTACCTAATTTATTGGTTCAGCCGTAATGACACGCTCTCTGATTTGCATTTAGGTTATGAAAATTATTGAAGGTTGCGGTCACGAGAAGCTGGTTGAGTGTGGTATACTTCCTGAGAGCAATTTATGCGCAGAGTGGGTAACCATTTCTTCGGTAACGACGCCGTGTGGACACAGTCAGCTGTATATCCCGTGTAACTTGAGAAATGAAGGTTTGTACTATGGGATTCAAGATCTAGTCATCTTACTTATAGTTAGTATTCTTCGTTCTAATTTACTAATGTATCTGTATGTCTTAGATCCTGCCTCTTTATCTTCCTATTGTCGTCATCCTTGTGAGTCAACGTTAACATGCGGACATCTGTGTAGAGGAACGTGCGGATCGTGTTTTCGGGCACGGATTCATGCCGGATGCGGTGGGAGATGTGCCGGTATTTTTGTTTGTGGTCATGGGTTAGTACATTTGAAAATTTTTAGTATAAGTGGGAAGTGCCCAGTTGGTTTGAAGTCCTTTTCAGCGGAGATTATTCTTTTTTTCCTAAATTGTTGATGTATACTTGAAGAACAGGATTGTGTATTGAAAGCTGCAGTACTATGCCTGCCTCTTACAGTGTTTTCCCTCGCTAAACGTGTTATTAAATACCGCCCTGTAATCTTGGTTGACGTTAGAAATTCGCTACTCGTTTGCCATTGACTGATACGGTTATGAGTGTATAGAAATTGCCAACTTATACGATTTGGAAATACTCTCTCAATCATACGTTTTGTTATGCCATTAGTGTACGTGGGTTCAAGTTCATTCGCAGATGCTGGATGTTGAATTTTCTTAATATTATATTTAATATAAATTAAAAATTCGGCGTATTCAACTTATTATAATTATTTTGTTCTTAATTTATGAAGATGTAGTTGGCGAAATGTGGTTCTAAGTTCAATTTTGGAATTGAATGTGATTAGTGTGAATGGCCAGAGAAATGAGTTCAAGATGAATCAGGTCGAGAGAGTGAAATTTAACTTAATTCCAAATTACAAAAAATATTAACATCGTGCCCTATATTTTGCTTTTCCTTTAAAATGTCGAAGACGAAATGGTACTGGAAAAAAACACGAAAATTCGCAAAAGTTAGTTTTGAATATACTGTACATATCCACTGGAATTATTATTTGAAATGATTTTATTTTAGCTGCGAATCTCCTTGCGAAAGTGTACATCAACCATGTAAGCAGTTTTGCTCGTACTGTTGCCGTCATCAAAAGTGCACCGTTGAGTGTGGATTACCTTGTGTTCCTTGCAAAGTAATGATTGAAATTTTTAAATTTTTTCCGTTTTATTAATTTGTTCTTCGAGAGTTTTATTATTTTCTTGGTTTCTCATAGACCGCATGTGAGTGGAAATGCAAGCACAGTGTGTGCACGCGGATGTGCAGTGAATTGTGTGATCGAGCTGCCTGTAACGAACCCTGCGATCGGAATCTCAATTGTGGTCATCCCTGCATAGGTTTCTGTGGAGAACCATGTCCTCCATTTTGTCGTCTTTGTAATCAAAAATTTCTTGCAGTCAACTATCCAATTGCTGTCGACGATCCTAAAAGCAGGTAAGTGTCCTGTAAATACATATTTTGTAACAAAAAAAAAAAAGTACTTCAGTGAAAGAAATTACTCATTTAGTCCTCTGCAAAACTTTGTTTGCTGGCGTTTGAGCTTAATAAACAACATGGGAATTTTCGGGTGAATAAATGTTGCTTTTTTAATTTTTTTTATTGGGTTTATGGATGACTTCTGTTGTTTTATGTGAAGATGTAATCGATTTATTGCATATTAAGAAGTACACTTGTGAGAAATGTATTTATTCCAAGTGAGAACGACTTTTTGCCAGATATGTCAACAGTTTCGTTGTAATTTTTCTGAATAAATTATAGTATTTACTAGAATGGATGCGAGGGTGGAGGGATTATGAGTGATCGATTTTTTTAAACTTGAAAAATTAACCAAAATGACTTGGAAAGTTGGGTGTCTTTTCTATCAACAAATTTAAAAGTTATTCGCTCTCTTTTTCAAATACTCGATAAATGCGCAGATACATATATTTCAATGGACTGTTTGAATTTAGATTCGTATTATTGGCCGATTGTCAGCATGTTGTGGAATCGCGATCCTTAGAAAAGTACCTGCACAGAGACGGCTTAGTCTCGCTAAAGAAGTGTCCGTATCAGTCTTGCCGAAAACCCATTTTCAGTACGTTACGTTACCGAAATTTGGTCAAGCAATATTTCCAACATGTGAAGAATATAAAGAAGATTTATCTCGGAGCTGATGATACTGTTCGTGAATTGACTGAAAGCATTGACAAGAAAATGTATGACGTTTGGATTTTATTTTACCTTACGGGTTAGTCAAAAATTTGTTTTTTCGGTAAATTTGAACAGTCTGCGCTGGTGGTGGTATTTCTGTACAGGCATATTCGAAGTAGATGTGGCGTACTTTGAGGAACTTCTGTTTCATTTTTGTAGTCTGAGATTACTGTGGGTTTTCGAAAATTCTATTTTTATTTTAAGTTAGTGGTAAAAAATAGTTGAACCTTAAAATTAGGTCTCATCAAATAATTTTGATATTTTTTCGATGTTTTGTAAAAATTCATCCACATGTGAAGAAGCATTTGTGGAGAAAATTTTGTAAACAAAGATTCTTAATTGATCAAAATTATGTAAAATATCAAAGGTAGATGTGTGCGGAAGAAGCAGACATGCCCACTTTTCCGTTTTACACTCCGCTGGGACCGGCAGGAGGAGTGGAATTGTTGATATCGATTTATTTGTGGAATTCATTAATTATTATGAGTTCGTCGGATGATGTGATCTCTATAAAGTGGACATGCCTGGTTCTGCCATCCGTAATTTCAACTGCATCGAGAAAATTGTGAATATTCTGCTGCACATTTTACTTCCTTATCTGATCGCAAATGTCATTGGATTCAAAAATCGAAGACTATGTTGTTGAAACAAGCATGGTACAGTTCAACAAATTTTTCAGGAGCAAAAAAAGGATATTGTAGAGGACACAGTAGTGTTGCCGAACCTATAATTTTGAAAAAACCGTTGAATAACGTTCGTAATGAGACAAAAACTTGATTTTTTGACATAATGAATTGCCTCTTCTTGGCACGATTTAGAATAATATAATTACGATTTCATATTTTCCTGTCTTGAATATTGTCAGTGATGAGTAGAATATTGTCAGTGATGAGTAGAATTTTTGATTTCAGAAGAAAAGGAACCCTTGTATCTATAGTCAGTTATAGCTTCTTCAGAATCCACAAACACAAAATGGGGGTGATGTATATTTCGAAATATTTTAATGGAAATGAAAAAATACATTTTTCTCAGAGAAAGAAAGAGAGAAAAGATAGAATTTTAAAGAATTTCTTACTTTAATTTTAAAAACTTATCGCTCTTTAAATTGGGGAATTCAAGACTTTTTCCCGCTCCGCTTCTCAGTGATATCAGTATATTTCATTTTTTTTGTTTTTTGTTTTATTGATCGGGTCTCGTATTATTTTTAATAATATGTTTTCTGTCATTTTCAGACATGAACCTCGCTGTGAATGATGTGGAAAGAGCTTTTCATAACCACGTCCACGGAGTAGAAAATCGACGGCCAGAAGTACCTCTACTCGAGTTGCTGAATTACTATGCCGACTTGATGCTCGACATAGGTTCTCGTTATACCGATTTCCGAAAAGCCAGATTTTCCAAAGAATTCCCTGAATTACTAAGCATAGCTGTGGAAGTGCGTCAGTGTGTGAGCAATATACTGCTCAGTTTGAAACTTCAAGTTTCCAAAATCAGCATCGAGCTAGTTGACGATTTGTACTGCGAAGTTAATCGTTTCCATAAGATGATCGACTTCTGCCTCATCAACAAGTACGGCAGTCTGACCGAGGCCAGTCATATGTTTTCCAATTTTCAGAGCATCTTCTGCGCTCCCGGCAAATACACCGACGAGCGCAACGACCAAGTCAATAATTTGATGCGTGAAATGCAAAAGATTCTGCAATGCTCCATGCCGCTCACCTCGTTTTCTCCGAAAAACGTTGAGAAAACGATCACTATGAAATCGAAGCTGCTGCAGGAGAAACGTGGTCAATGGTACGTTTGCAAAACTGGCCACTACTATCGTAGTACCGAACATCACGATTGGTCCTTGCCTAATGCGTGCCCTCATTGCAATATTCCAGATGTTCAGGTTGAGGATGAGGGAGATTCGTCAGACACTTTATTCGCCGTGTTGAATACCATTTAAAAAAGGCTATACACTTATTTCCGTTTCTTTTCAGTTATTAAGTTTTCTTTTTTGTGTAACTTTAAATTTTCTTTTTTACATTTTTTGAATTCTTACGTTCTCTACTATAATATATACTTTATGACAGGAAATTTAGTGTTTCAAGTTTACGGTTCCTGTACGTTTTCTGTAGGTTATTAGTATTAGTCTTCTTGTTTTTTGTATTGCCCATTGATATTTTCAGTGCGATTTTTTTTTCCGGTTGTAAAACGTCTTCGAACGAAAATAATAAATTTTGTATTTTTTTCCTACTTAAGATAATGATTGTTCTTATTTAAAGATTTTCTAATTATTTCACTTAGTCGGACTTATGATGGAAGTTGATGGAAAGATACTAGAATCGTCTCGGTGGAACATTCTCTTGACGATACCTGGTTATATTCGAATCTGGTGAACTATCTATTTGTTCAAACCATTTATGATACTTTACTTTTTTAGTTGTAGCAATTTTAAAAATAGTGCCCAGATTTTCTGAAACTGGTTCGTGCGAGGTCCATGGTTCATGATTGTTTTCAACAAGCATTGTCAGATTGGAGTATTTTCCCTTCGTCTTTATACTCGCACATTTATCTACCTAATATAATGGATTCACTTTTGAAAATAATTCCAATTATTTTATTCTAACCCCCCTTACATTTGTTCATTTCTTATTCAACCATTATAATTTTGAGTTAATTTGCGAACGTGAACAAAAAGAAAAGTCCTCATACTTGAAAATTCTTGTTTTTAATAATTGTTTTGTAAATACAGAAATTAATTTGTTGACAAGAAATGTTGAATATTCAAAATTGAAATTGAGAAGCGTTCTTTTAGAAAGTGCCAAGTCAAAACATTTGATCCTGAGAGATCTAAGGAAAACTCACATTGGGTCTGAGTTAATATTTCTCAGTGAATTAAGGTCACAGCAAGACTATTGGTGGACTTAACTTGATGTGTTGCAAGGGGCTAATGGGCTAAAATATTTTTGTGTGATACAAAGAATGAGTAACCAAGAAGAAAAAGTGGAATTAATCAACAGATTTTGATTTAGTAAATCAAAAATTACGCAGATTTTTTTTTTAAGTTGCCCGGGGCTGCTTTTCGTTCCTGCCACCGTTATTCCTCAAAGTTCGCCTCTGCAAGACTAAACCCTCCAAAGTTTGAAGCGAATCTCAGAGGTTGATTTATGATGAGAGAATGAAAACTGAAAATTAAGGACTACTCATCAGATTTTGATGAATAATTGAACCAAATTTGTGACAGAGAAAAATGTTGTTACATAAATTATATTAATTCCTTAGCGCAAAACAGGGCAAAGACCATTTAGAAAAAATTAGATATTTGAGAGAAGAGAAATCTCATTGTTCATTGAGATTTGAGAAATGAGAATAGTGATTATTATAAAGAGAAATTACGTCATATTTTCCTGAATAATATAAAATTAATTATTATTGAATATTTTCGCCCCTAACCTAGCAACCCTGTATCTCTTGGGAAGGCAATTTAGGCGAAGCATCGATAGGAGCGCTAAGAAAACAATAAGAACTAAAATATTCTTAATTCGTATTTCTTTGTTTTTTTTTTTGTGATTTGAAGAAACAAAAGATGATGCAATATCATGCGATATTGCAAATTGCGTTCTTTAAAAAATAATCCATGGTAAACCCATTGTCATTTGCCTCGAGTCGTCGCATTTTCTGGCATTTTCGATTGAATTTCGCTTTTCGGTCGGCCATGTTTTTCACTTTCTCGTTTGTGTTCGTTTAGTTCGTGTGTTTCGCGGCAGTTCTTCGTTATTTTCATGTTTTCTCAAGCATTTTTAAAGCAATTGTTCTTCGAATGTGTGAAAATTTTGCTAATTTGTGATGAAGATGTGTGCTACTCTTCGTAAGTGACCAAAGTCGATTAGTTACCATTGCAAATTTTCTACGAGTGTACGTTTTCGCTTATTGCATGGCACAACTTTTTCGAACAGTGCCAGTGCCGCGTGGCTGATAATCGACTCCGAGAAATTCTATCTGAGAATGAAATATTTAACTGAGTAAATAATCATTTGATCATCTCTCGCTCGTACGTATTGTTAGAATGTTGTATCAATTATGCATGTTTCAGGACGATGAATCCTGCCACGACTACGCCGATGATTTTTGTGATGATTTCGAAGATAAGGCTACAGTTGATGACAAAACTGGTGATGACACCCAAAAGGAAGCCGCATCTTCGGAGTCGACGTCTGTGATGCTCAGATTATGGTTCGTGTTTCTCTCATTAGTAATCATATTAATTGATTAGTCGAAGGAGAGCTCATGTGTTTCTTTTTATGAAGGAAATTAGTGATAATGATACTGTTGATATCAGTAAAGATGTAATGTCAGTCTCCGAAAACCTCAGTGATAGTCGATGAGTAATATCTTTCTTTTTTCTCAAATGAATAATTTCACCATCGAATTTGATTCATTTGTCGAGTAATTGAGCTGATTGTAAAATCTGAAGTATATTGTGATCAGTCGTTTAAAATGAAGTTTATGAAATATTGGCATCGGAGAACATTTTCCTGTTGAGTGATCATGCAGCTATTTTTGATTTAAAAATTGTATAATTGGCCAAAAATTCCAATTCTCTATTCGATCAAATTATATTTGTGTTCAAATTGGTCTCTGGAGCCTTGATTTGATGAATTCTGTTTCGTTCGTATGCGTCTCCGTTGAAGGGTTTGTTATTTATCGAATCAATGTTGTTGATGACTGAACAATAGTTAAGAACGGAATATTAATTATTCTATAGTAACAATTCCTTGAATTTATTTCGCAAAGTTGAAATTTTTTCCTCGCACGTACAGAATTATAAAATTATTTTTTTATTACCCTATCAATTTTCTTTTATAGCGCAGAAGAATAATATGGAGGTTTATTCTTGACCTGAGATGACACGTAACCTTATCGAATATTATGCCAGAAAGAAGTTAGAATGTTTGTGAAGACGGGTGGAAGGATATTAAAAATGAAAAGAAACCGCCTTACCAGCGGTCTTCGATACCTCCATTATCGTTCATGTGCAATATTGTTGAAAAATCTTAATTGGCCTGCATAAATAGTTGCAGAACTGAATCGCACTTGGAAAAATCATAGTTTTTGGAAAATTTTCACGCATTCCCAGAATGCATCTGATCTTCAATAATTTGAACGTTTATGGGATGAATTTTTATCACTTAATTGAGCTCTGGAATAACCTTTTGAATGTTATGTGTTATTAATATTGTCTTGCACTCTCATTTTTTATGCTCCCAGCTGAAAAAAAGATCGTGTAAAAGGCATATTTAAGTTATATGACGGCAATGAAACTAAAATCCGACCTGAGAGATGAAAAACCTATTTTGAGAGACGTAAAAAAAAAAAAAAAAAAGGTGCTGCTAAAATAACGTGTAGCTTAAAGGTGTTATTGGAGAGTTCATTAAAAGGTAATTATGCGTCTGATATATTCATAAAAAATTTTTTGGAGGGATTATTGTGAACTTCTTGGACAGACCCGGTATGCACGTGTAATATATTTAGTTGAAGCAAAAATTTAGCCGCGCATGATCCAAATTCAAGAAAAATCTGCGAAAACGTTTTATTTTTTACCATTTTCTGTGGCGGTGTCATTTTGAACAGCTTTTAAGGAATAACCTCATTCCTCGTCCTACTAATACGAATCAACCCTCAGCACCTTCTAACACGGTGCTCGACATTTTATTACGACATAACAGTCAACGTAGCACGTGAAGTGTGACTGCTGATGAAATGCTCAAATCTCACCATATTCAGCCGCTAAAAGGTGAACTCGCGCGAAGAAAGGACGTTTTACTCGTTTTACAAAAAGGAGGGTATGAACCCATGTCCTCGAAAGTAGACAATATTCTAATTTTTAAGGCAGCGGCTGTAATAAAATCTGATTTACACGTCGTTACATGTGCGTGAAGAGCATTAAAAACTTGGTACTCCTTCCGTCTCACCCGTTTTCAGTAATAACTTCACCCACACAGTGCAAAGCACCCTTAACTTGTATGGTGAAAAGTGCACCTTTCATGCTTTTTTCATGCATGTCTTCAACTTTCAGCCCTCACCTCCTTCTTTTGGAAAATGTTTTTCCTGTGACCTCATAATGAAGAAAAAATTTCTTATTTTGGTGATTAGCACTTGAGTGCTTGCTATTGATTTTATCGAGCGAGATCAACCCTTTCCGGGTTTTTTGTATAGGGCAAGGGACAGAAAACATCTATTCGACCTAAAACAATGAAACTGTAGATGGAATTAAACGACTATTTTAGCATTGATTACACTCCTCCACATGAGATCATTTTTTCTCACCCTAAATTTCATGGCTTTCTTTGTCTTGTTCTATCAGGTCGCTCTAGTCTATAATTTCTCCATTTTGATTTTTGTTGCTAATTGTTACGGTTATACGGTTATACGTGTTTAAAAAAAGTGGAGACTTACCAAATTAGTCAGAATGCGAAGTATTACTTTTACATTGTTCAAATTACATGTGAGCTACTATGTTTTGAAGATGAATGAAAGTCACCTGCTTTTCATTCAAGACGTATTAATCGTACGAGTAAATGATCTCACATTCACAAATTCATTTAATAATTCTATTTTTACGATTTTTTTTGGGAGAAACTGCTGCGTGTAGATTTTATTATGATAAAGCACCAACATTTGAAAGTCGAGTTTTCCAAGGCATTGGGAAATAATTGAGTAGTATATTTGATAGAATGAGACAATTCAATAATTACTACATACTCGTATTATGTACAAAAAATAAAACAAACAAAAAACGAGATGAGTTGTCAGAAAAAAATCATGACTTAGAATGAAAGTCCTTTTTTTATACTTTTCAATTTTTCTATGTTGAGTGAAATTTTTTCATGTGTACATGTTAATTTACTTTCATATGTGGAGCAAACTCAAATTTCATTTTTCATCTTTGAAAAATGTTTTCTGTCATAACTTTATAAACGGTTTTATGGATCATCGGGGATAAGAATTCATTACTTTTTAGAGTCTCGAAAATGTTCAAATTGATAATTCACGTATAAAAAAATTGCAATAAAATGAGAAAATTTTCTTGAAGAGAGAGGAGGGAATGAAAATCGGTGAAGTATTTAGTAGTAGTAGTAGTAGTAGTAGTAGTACCTATTGTGAATCTCTACTTGAGTTGATAATGAGACGTTTACCTAAAATTGACTTTCTTTCCTATCCTATAATAACTTAATGAATACTTTTCTTGAATCACTAAAATATTCTTTGGTCAGTTTTAATTGGCTCTAATGTATCAGTTTCTGTCATCTTGGACTGTGGTAGAGTCGATCGTGTTTTTGAATCGACTTTCTTCAAGAATTTAATGGCCTCTTCTATTGACTGTGCTTTCCCAAATCCGGTATTTTTAGAACTATTAGATGGAGTTATTTGGTCAGTTGAATTTATTGAATTTACCACTGGACGAATCTCCTTAGTGCTCTTCACTAAGCCAGGTTTTTCTAATACTATTTTTTCTGGTTCTATATCATTAAATTGTGTCCGTGTCTTTCGTTGCCTTGTATCTTTTTTTTTCATCGCTTCGGGTATCTCTTGTTCAGTTGATTTAGAATTTTTAGAATCTATACCTTTATGCTGCTCTGTAGGTTTCGAGTTAGTTATTAGCTTTTCCGAAATCACTTGCTTCTGTACTACTGGTACTTCTCGTTCAGTCTCAGTTGGCTTCGAGTTCTTCAATGCCGTCCTAATTGGTGCGTCAGGTTTTGACTGCGTGATTCGGTTCTTCTTATTCACTGGTGTCAATACTTCGGCTATTTCTCTTGGTTTCATCGTAGTCAGTTTCCTGTTTCCATTTATCGTCTTCTGTTTTGTCTGAGTCGGCTCCTCATATATTACCTGTTTCAGTACTTCTGGTGGCTCTTTTTGTTCAGTTCCAATCGGTTTCTGGTTTCTAACTGCCACCTCCTCGGATCTGTCTGCTTTATTCGATGTACTTTTTACTGGATGGGTTGCATTTCGATGAATTTGAACCGGTTTTTCATTTTTTATAACATTCTCTGTGGGTTCAGCTGATTTTGGCTCAGTTGTTACATTATTGGTACTTATTGGGTTCGTGCTTTTACGTATTCCTTTGGGTTTGATTGCAACTGGTTCTTGTTTTCCGATTCCCGTCGTCATCAAGTTGCCAGTTTTTTTTCGACCTACTGATGTCCCTGAATTTTTATATTTCAGTTCTTCCTGTACTTCTTCGTGCTTGATTTCCACTGCTTTTAAAGTCTTAATTTTTATATTCTCTACGAACTTGTGGAGTGTATAGGTCCGCTGTTGATTTTCTATCGAAATTAACGCGCACAAAAAAAACGAATGTGGCCTGCCACCCGAGAATATCTTGTATTGGTGCAGGTACTCATCGTTTTTCCATCCAAGTTTAGAATCTTTGTGTTTTCCGTAACAAGGATACATGGACTGCATCAGATGCTCATCGTTGTACTCTTTGGAGTGAGCAAATACCAGTCTGTATGCCTTTATTCTCGTTCTCCAAGTAAATAAAGCAGCTCTACTTATCTCAAAGTTGAGTGCTCCTTGGGAATCTCCACCAAGTAGCTCATAGCACAAGGCAATTATTTTGCCTTCAGGCTGTTCAGCTAGTGTGTCTGTAACAGGCGCTGACTTTAACACCTCACGAATGTAAATTACTTCGATTTCTGGTTTGTTGCTGTTATAATTCAGTATCAATGATCGATTATATTCTTCTTGTATATTATTCAGCTCGATTGGAACTTCTTCCAGTTTTTCTAGACTCTCTATTGGCACAATGTCGTACACCTGAAACCATTCTACATCAGCAGTTTTATTCTGGCGAAAGACCATTACCGATTTCTCATCAGGCCCTTCTGAAACATGGAACGTGTCTTTGTAGTCATCTAATTCATAATTACTTCTCAGAGGATCGTGTCTACCTTCGCATACGCTCATTTGGTGATGAATTTCGGTTGTGCTTTGTAATTGTGCAGATAGGAGAGTGATTTTCCTCTGCTGACAAAATTCGAGTCTCGACAGTGACTGCCGATAGTTGAAAAAAATTTTCAGTTCTTCGGCATAGTGATACGTCTTGAACAGGCGAATACATAATGCTCGTAGTTGGTCCCGATTGAGCTTTTTGCATACAATATCGCTGTAATCAGGAAAAAAAAAATTGATTATGTACCTAAGTGTTAATATTTTGAAAAATAAATTGATGGTTGAACGTCCCGCTCTGTAAGCTGATCAGAACTAGACTAACGTGAGGGCATGGCAATATATTTCCATCTACCTGAGCATTATTCTTTCAGAATGATGAATTTCCTAAAATGTATTTCTGTAAGATTTTCATTTTTTATATACCTACTACATAATTAATCGTATAATTCAGATAGGGGCAGTCTGGCTAGAAATATGCCAGGGGGAAAGTTCTAGCTACTCGGAAGGCTGAATCTTGAGGTATGTTGTACTGAACGGAAATTTCGAAGACATAATACATATTTTTACATCAGGTTTCTTCTTTTAAACTTCCAGTCTCCGATATCTTATACGGTATACATGTACTACTCGTATATTTCAACATAAATAAAGTAATCAGCCATTATTAGCAATTTTCTATTGCGTGTGTTGCTCTCTCAATATTGTAAACATTTTTGCAACACATGAAAATGTAGTACAACGAACGGGTAAAACTTGTAAGTTTTGAGGAGTACTACGAGTATAATACGAGTATAAAAAAGTAAAAACTCTCTACAATCAACTTAATCCTGAAAATCTTGCCGTGAAAATCTTTTCCTCGCCAAAGTTTTTTGACACCTGAGTGCAACACCCAGTAAAAATGTCGGTTGTCATCACTGTAATCTATCCTGTAAGTGTAACACGAAGTGGGAGAAATTATGTATTATGTCCTTAAACTTTAGATAACCGGAAGTGTAGAAAATTACACTCGGTCCGGAAGTGGGAAATTTTTTACGCATTACCAAAATTGACTCGTGCGCATACCTATATATATATTTTCATAAATTACTAATAGGTTGTTGTAGCAGGGTTTGTAAGTGGACTTACTTGTTTCTGTCTTTTTTATGGACCACCTCGATGAATTTTTTCTCGAAATCTTCAGTATTGTGTTCTGTAGCTGAATCGACAGTTACTTCATCTTCTATCTTGATTTCAGCATAATTCTCAGTCGATATACCCGGTTTTATTTGCAAATTTTCAACTAATTCGTAAAGCCTGTATTTGCCCCAATTTTTGTCTCTGTTCAGAATATAAACAAAATATGAATACTGCCTCGCTCCTGATGATATCTGAATTCGTTTAGGATTCGCATTTGCGATTCCTCGTAGTGACCTACTTTTACGTCGCGGTTTACACGCGTACATCGTCTGTTTTACGGATTTTTCGTTATAGTTGGTCGAATATTTGAAATGTATCAAGTTCTGTTCCGGAATTATCGCATCTTCATTATTTTTTTTGAGAGGAGGATGAGGTTCGAAGTCTATATCCTGGTACTGCGGTTGATCCAGAATGAGCCAACACAGCGAAACCAATTCACTTTGAGTGAGATGTGCAATTTTGTCCTCCCTCGATAATTGAGCGTCTCGTTTCGAAAATAGCGACAGAGGTTTGATCATTTCTCGAATATAAATCACTTCTAGTTCTTTGACGTTATTGTTGTATGTCACAGCGTTCGTAGACTGCTGTTCTTTTTCGACGTCGTATTCGGTTACGATGGCGAGTGGTAAAGTGTTAGGCTTAAAGTTTTCGATAATGTCGTAGATGAAAAATTGGTCAGTATCCGCGTCCGACTCACGCTTGTACACGATCAAAGAATCGGGCACACGGTTCTTGATTCCAGGTTGAGTACTTTCAGAAGCACGTCTAATGTATGTCTGGGCTGTTTTAGATTCTTTAGGGACCATCCCAGTTTCTTCTAACGTGAAGCCAGAATTTTGAGGTGAAGGATTTGTTGCTTCGTAGCCGAAGCCTGTTTTTTTTGAGGTTGGTTGTACTCCTTTTGAAAAACTGATTGTTTCTCCACGTTTTCTTCCACTTATAGTGGGTTCAGTTTCTTTGGTTGCTGTTTGAATAGATGGAGCAGTAGCTGCACCACTAGAAACGTAAAACACGTCACTGTAGTCGTCCAGTTCCCAGCTGCTGCGAAGAGGATCGTGTCTACCTGGACAGAGCAACATTTCTTGCTGGATACCATTGTACGTACTCTGAGTATGAAATGCCAACGATTTCTTTGTACATTGCGGCTTGTCTTCCAGTTTGTTACCTCTGTAAGCTAGGTAGTTGAACTTGATTTTGAGGGTGTCTTTGTAGTGGGGTTGGTCGAACAGGCGAAGACATAGCGGTACTCGTCGAAGCTTGACCATTTTTCTGCATACAAAATCGCTGTGGGATACATAGTAAACATTGATTACCATTCAAACAATGGCAAATTCACAAAATCTTAGAAGTTAATGAGGAGATCCGTATTCTTGAGTCTTTCAAGACCAAATTGAGTTTATAGTTGGAGAAAGCTTTGAGAAATACGTGCCAAATGTTCTCCCTTTTCCTTCTTCAATTTCTTTTTATGACTTGAAAATAATTGTACTCTTACAGAAATTAATATATTGACCGAACCACCTGGACAGGTCATATTCTATTTGCCTGACATACTTTTCTTACATTTATCCTTATTCACATGTCATGTCAAGTTTCCTCTGGAAGTAGTTGAACCATCTTCGAATAGAAGCGATTGACTGTCCCTAGAGAAGTTATCCAACATTTTCTTTTCACGTTCATGTTTTGGGAAGATTTATTTTTAAGGGATCTTTTTTCTTGATCTAAATGAAAAAATTATTATTCGCTGTTATTGTTCACAAATACTGATTTTGTTGTGATATAAAAATCTCGTGGTACAAATTTATTAATTTTTCAGGTGAGATGGAAAAAGTGTAATTTGACGGATTTTTATTGTTACAATTGACATATGACATTTGAATACATACACTGAGGATGAATATTCAAATTTTATGAACATGGTTTTTTTTCGTATGGAAGATGTCATTTTTGGAACCTTTTTAATTTCACCTGTATAGTTTAGTTGTCTGTATATTTACGAGGTTTTGATGCCACAGCGAGGATTTACAGCTTGAGTCAATCTAGAAATGATTGCGTTCTAGCAGGTTCTTAACTACCCTCACAATAGAGGGATTTGAAGGAATAGACAATATAGATCAGAACAATCATAGCTACAATATAAGGGTTTCTTATAATTTATTAACTGATACTCGTATTATTTTCATCATTTTATTTTTTATTTACTCTCGCCAAATAATTTTTTAATTATTTGCTTTCAGAAGGTCTCTTGAACATTTTTTATTTCGGATTTCTTGCATCAGCTTTTCTTTCTCACCCTCTCATACACTTCACGAAGCATAAACTATCAGAATTTCCAACTTACTCCGTGTAGTTTTCATTTTTTAGCTCCTCCTGGTTGTTTGCTTTTTCACCATTATCAGTTTCCTTAGCATTACTCAACTTGTAGACCTTGGCCAAATAAATATATTCCGTTATTCTAGATCGACGTTCGGATTTCAGTGGAGAAGGCGAATCGTCTGTCCTCTTGAATTGGTGATTGGACAGCATCGCAGATGTGGTGACGAATAAAAATATTACAGAAGTTACGAGAAAAAATAGTCTGAGCATGATGCAAGAAAAGTTGAAACTTGGTTGAGCGAAAAATTCCCAACATGTGAAAGACAACTGAGTAAACCAAATTTTTTTCTAGACTCGTCGTCTCCTAATGGCGGTTTTTGAGGTTCACTCTTTGAGTTCTCATTGACTTGAGAACAGTTGTGTAATCATCCACTATGTATATTCGAATCGGTTATACTTCAGAGTATAAAGTATGAACTATTTTAGATCATCGTTTTAATGTCACTAAATTGTATACTTTTCAGTTGAAGTGATCTGTGAGGTAAATGTAAGGAAGAAAAGCAATTCATGAGCTTTCAAATGGTTTGATTGAAAAACAATTTTCTTCATATCTAATATTTTGATACTTCGTCGGGTCGATTAAATTTCAGTAGGATACTTACACAGTCATTTACCGCAGATTTCGCTCTATATCAATTTTGATTTCATGGCTTGAAAAGGAAGAAGAGAAGGTGTTGTTTTGGCTCATGTTCGGTCCGGTGGTAATGCCTAAGTGGTTAAAAATTTTGTTTTTCACGCCATCCCACTGTTGTAGGAGCATATTGCGTTGTAAGCGCACATTTTTGGGGTCGGTAATTTGCAAAAATTATTTTTTGGGCACCGAGTCCACATCAAATTGTTGAATGACTCGTTCGCGTTTTGGGTGCCACCATGCCGACACTTCTTCAATAATTTTTCTTTGGACAGCTCCTGGAAAATTGGTTTCATTTTTTTCATTACATTTTCTGGAATGGGGTCAGTGTGCGCAAATATTTCATGAAAATTGGTAGAGACGTTTTTTTTTGAAACCATTGAATAATTAGTTTATCGGCCCTGAATTTTTCTGTGAATCTGCGCGTATCAACCTTAATGTAGTTCGCAGCTATAAATGCGATCACCTTTTTGCTTGAGTCATGATTTTAAGAGTTGTATTTTTTTAGCAGAGATTTTTAAAAATTGAAGAAATTATGCTGTAAGTATCGTTATTAGTTATCTGGATAGCCTTTTTTTGGAATTTTGTAACATCCATTTGAATGAAAGCTCAACTGATGTGATATTGATTCTTAGTTATAAACTGTCCGCACCAAATACTAAATATGAACAGATTAACAAGACATTATTAAAAATTAGATAAAAAAAGTCGAAGTCCCACCTCCATTCAACATCATCCCGGTGAAGGGTAAAAAAAGCAAAGTTACAAGTCAAATGTTTTGTTAATTACCTTTCACCTAAATAAAACCTCCAAAAAAGGGTTGCGATTCATTGTTTGATACTATTCATGCGAAGTAATTCGAACTATTTTTGGCCACCGTACGGTGTAACAGATGGCTTGAACAGTGAGAGCGATGTCACATTTTCACCGAGCTTGTATTTGTTGCCATCGAGGAATAAAAAGGTCGTCGAGTTACCCTTTTTTTTTCCTCCACTCAGCGAAGATTTTTGACTGACGGACGAAGAATAACTCGACAGTAGGAGCGAAAAAAGAAAGGGATGACGGACATTTAAACGAGGAAATTGAATAAGTGAAAATCATTTTCTGTAAGAAGATTTTTACCACACCATTGTCTATATACATAACCCTTTCCTTCTAATGTCCTGTTTTTTTTCTTTCGTCCTTTTCGAAATCGTGATTTGCAACCCTTGCAAATTAAACGGAGCATGTTTTACGCAATGTTGCACTTCCTATTATCGTGTTTAATTTTTATCGCCGTCACTTGTACAGGGTGTGACAAAAAGCTCTTTATATTTGGCGAAGATACCAAGGGTTTAAAAAGTGACTAATCGATTAGAACGTCAAGAATCTATTCTCTTCCACTCTGTTTTCTACCCTAAATGAAGGGGGTGAAACCGCTAAACGATTATTCTAAAATCAACCTGCCAGCTAAACAGGTGCTTTGTCATGGGTGTACCATATGGGTTGTTTGACTGGATTCAAATTCTACGGCCAAGTGTTGATTCAGGAATTGAAATTCGAAAAGAGGCTCTTAAGTCATCTCGAAGCTTCTAACCAAAAACAGTGATCAGCTGAAAATTTAACTTGTTATTAGTCTGGTCGTTAATACACATCTTTTGGTCAGCGATAACAAGGAATAAATTGTCTAGTTATCTCATATCGTAGCCTTTTCCTGGTGGGGGCCTATGAAAGTTGCTTTGATGCTAGGGAAGTTCATCGAGTATTTGGTCGGCGGGGAGTTGGCGTAGAGATCGATGTGGTTTTATTTACCGAAAGTGTAAATTACTTTTTTGGTTCATGAGCAAACACACCGCATTGGAATAAGTTCGAAAGAAAAAACAGAGAATATCCCAAAAATTCGGAAAGAGCATGAGAATAAAATTAATCCTTATTGAAACCAGAAAAAACGAAGTGAAAAAACAAGGAAATTGGTCACGTGTTGCAGGTCGAGTCACGTTAATAACAACAAACGATCCGACAGTTCTTCATCCTGAACTCGAAAAAACGAGGGGAAGGTGTGAGCAAACAAGCAGCGGGGAAAACATGGGATGCGGGATATACTGAGTTTTGGAAGTGGTTAGCGCCATCTGATGTCCACTGCGTGAGAGTTGTGTGTACACAGGAGGACACGATGGATAGATACATGTTTAGCACGGTTCAGCTGTCTGTTTTCTAACGATACAGACGGAATTAAGAATGGCACGCAACAAACCTTTTGCCAAAGTAAATAAATTTTTCAGATTAACGGAAAAATCTTCGTCGTCCTACCAGCGACCACGTATCGTAAACACACGGGCATTTCGGATTGTTTAATCTTTCTGCAGACACTGGAAAATAGTTGGAGTTAGAGAGAAGGGGGAAAAAAGAGGAAATGCCGCACAGAAAATTGGATTAATTCAGAGTTAGGTTGAAAAAGTACTCCAGCAAGAACGTTTTTCTTCCAATCGTTTCGCCCTTCCCCTGAATAACTCGGGCATTTTAGAAAACTGGTCACATAGTGTTGATTTATGATCCTCTTGCTTAATGCACTTGACTGCTCGAGTTGATTCGGATAAACTGCTAAAAAAGTTGCTCTGTAAAAGTAATTCTCTTTGAAGTCATTGAATTCATTACTGATATTATGTGAGTGCAGAGAGTCACTTGTCAAAAGTTTCATCTTGAGCCGATGGCTGACAGTTTTGACAGAAGTTGAAAACTTACGCTATTATTCGTTATCGTTTTGATAAAATATTAATTTTTTTGTGGAAGTTTCTTTATAATAATTCGTTTTCATTCTTAATTGATAATAAAAATGAGAAACACAATGAAGGTATAATCTGACTCGCGGGTCGTTCATTTTAATTTGAATTTACAATGACGATTGGTATGTTTGTTTGGCCATTGGATTATGGTATAATTTGGTAGAGACGTCCGTTATCCATCTGAGTCGGTGCATTTACCCGAGCCGGTACGTTTAAGTGTTTTAGTTTGGGACTTCATCAAATGGATTAGAAGTTCTTCAGGTTGTTCTGGCGCTCAAGGATTGAGAGGCGTAACGCTGATTGTTTTTTTTGTGGTTTGCATTTTTGGAGAAATAACAGCTGAGCTAACTTAATCTTGAGGGGCAAATAGAATGTCTGATTACGAATGACTTCGAAGTTTTATAGGAAGATATTGAGATAGATTAATTTATAAAAATATAGCAGGTTCCTTGGAATAGAATTTTGCCAGTGCAGATTTCAATTCGTAGTCACTCAAGCCAAATACTGGTTTCACTCAGGTGTACTGATTTTATCAGCATGGAAATTCCTACTTGCTGATCTTAACTTTACTGGAGAAAATGATCTACGTTGACTTGGCTATAGTAATTCCTATCTATCTGTCGGTCTACCCGAGTTGGCGATTTTATTAATGTTTCTGAGGTATGCGTTTGTATACAGTTTTGTGCACGTTGAGGAGGAAATTCCAGAGGTGTGGTGATGGTATCTGCGAAGACGGTTACTTTTGAAGTTGTTGTAAATTATACTGTATGCAGCGATCTATTTTAGCATTATCATTTCCAACATTTTTTCACATTTCTCTATGCTTACAACAAATACATCACGGAGCTCTTCCGTTTTATTCGGACGTTGAATTTCCAGAGCGCTGAGTTCTCCCAAGGGTTGTGGATATTTGAATTTATTTCTAGCTAATCAGCATAACTATGTGCGCATTGCTATGTTTGTGCGGAGCATTATTTGTAAATTTATTTTGGTATAGACTCCACTTATGTGTGTAACTTTTCAAATATCAATTAGCAAAATTTGCTATAACCACGAGTATAACCCATGAGGTCGTATAAGTATATAATACCAATCAACATATGTATGTACATGCACCCTTAATATCTACCATTTTTCCTACTGATTTTTAAGTTATGACCGAATTGTTAATTAGCTTAAAAAATTTGACTGAACCAATAAGAAGCTCCTGGAGTTATTCATCATCCGATAAATTTTCCAGGCAGGACCAAATCATATAGACTGAATGATATATCACTAATCCTTTGATACTAGAATAAATAACATTCTATTTTTACTGGAATTCGTACCATTTTGAAACACTCAATCTCGTTCATTTCTTCATACCCAATCCCAGAAAAATTCACGTCACTTCCCCCTTTTCCAAATCATGTTACATCTCTAAATTTTCACACTGAAATAGAAATCTCGTTAACCAAGAACATCCAAAATCGATGACAAAATTAATTGTCGAGAGTGTAGGAAATGCTTTGCGAAGCTGGCACTCGCAGCATTTGTAAATGTCTGCGGGAAAGGCGAAAAAGAAAGCTGCGCTTGATAGAATTCACATTTTTCCACTTTTTCTTCCTCAAAACTTGTGGTGGCCCACGAAAAATTTTGCATCCAAATAACACGTGAAAATCTCTAAACTGACACTGATAGATATCGCATTTCGACAAGCAGCTAAGAAAAATGTATCGAAGCGCGGGCCAAGAATTTTAATACCTTTTAGAGAGGATATTTCAAAATGCAGTGGCGCATAGCTGTCTCCCCTCGCCACCGTAAATATTCCTTCTATTATAGACCAGCTTTGCAACTCTCTCTGGCATCAACCTTTTTCGACTTTTCTATTTCATTCTTTCGAATGAGAAGACTCACACACGTATTCTTTTACTCCTCCACCGATTTTCTCTCGTTTTGTCTTCTCTCGCTTTGGGTGACAAATAAGTGGCACGCCGGGGCGAGGGTGGGCATCGCAATGGATGTTTGTACCCGTCGAAGGAAGAGTTGAAACAATCTATCATTCGGCTAACATAGCTCCTCATCCCATGCGCGTAAAAGAAAGAAATATACGTGACTAAAGCCGAAACACGGCATATGATGGCCTTTTAATTCCCATTTTATATATTTTAGCCGTGTCTGTAAACGCGTCAAATATGCGTCGAGGGAGAACGGGCGAAGGGAGGGTCTGTTTGGGGCGAGTGGAGGGAGCGTCGAGAAAAATGCATTTAAACCATAAATCAAAACCGACGGACGTCTTGGCGGTGGAAAAAATAGTCGAAAATAAATACCCACAAAAATTGTACGGTAATATCATTTCGAAAGGCGAAATTGACGGAAACAAATCCTTTTGTTTTGTGTACGTCGTACACAGCCACCGATTCGTGATATGGTCCATTAAATTTATGGTTTCCACCGAAACATAGACAGCCAAAGAGATGAGGTGACACGTTGTAGTGTCACGTTTGGGAACCCCCGCCCCCTCGAGCCATTTGCAGAGCTTTGAACTCGACGGATGGGTAGTTAATTATCATTTGATTTGCTTGTATTCCCCAGTCGTAACGAGGGAACCGATTTTTTGGGTGTAGTTTTTAGATCTTTAAGTGAAGAAATTGAGATGAACTTGTGAGGTCAGTGACCTGTGAAGTTGAAGGTTGAAGTTTATTCGGGAATTGATTCATGTAGATGTTGTTGGACAATTGAACGGTTTGTCTAGAAAACCTTGATCAACGATGGCGTTTGCTGAAAATGCACGAGAAAGAACTCATTTTGGAATTACGAAGTACAGCTTCGGGTATCTTTCAGCCAATAACCTTTTGGCTTAATCTAATATTGTATGAAAATTGATGACAGTTCCTTGGATGGAAACATTTTGTTATGATCTTACAAAATATTTTAGTCATATTTTACGTATATCAAGTAAATCCTGAACGCTTTGATGCATTTTTTTTGAATTGTTTTGTATATTGTTGATACGGTACCTTAAAAAGCCAAAAGGTGCTATGTCCATTTCAATAAATTAAGAAGACGTGAAAAGAAATATTACCCGCGTTTCTTTAGTAGTAGCATTTTTTTCTCTCACCATCCGTAAATTTTTTTTTAATGGACAGCCCTTTTTCGGCTTTGAAGTATCCATATCTTCATCTTTTGAAAAATTCATAATTACTTGATGAATCTATGCGTGTATTCGAAATTCCGACTATATATGTCGTTTTTGGGTAACGGTACTCCAACACTGGTTTTGATGATAAGGGGTTCAGTGCACCGAAGTTTTCTAGTTGTATGTTTGAGACCCCGCTATCTGTGTACATTCAGCTTAAACAACCGATTGCTTCCAACAATCCTACCGTCATGATGTCTGACTTGAGCTGATCAATCAAACAGGTTGACAGACAGACAATAGCCATATAATGATAGAGATGGTCGTCGGTGAGTTTACGACGAGTCCGATTTTTCTAGGTTCCGGATTTGTTGTCGAAGATTTCACAACCGTGAGAGGAAAGATAGATCTGTACACCGAGATGAAAATACGTACAGTCAACGTATGCAAACCGTATCCGGTTTTTCGTCGATTAATCTTCAGCATTTTCCGACATGTGAGTACACGGTCTAGAAGACGCGCGCGCGTGTGTGTGTGTATACGCGTGTAAGAGTGAGAGAGCGAGTGTGAGAAAGCGTCGGATGAAGAAAGAGGACCTTTGGAGAGAGTTACTTAGTTTTCCGCTTAATCCAGAAAGTAAAATTGATTTTCACATTCGAGGGTGTTTTCAAAGTCGAACGCGTTTCGTCAGAAAACTGTTCGATCATTTTTCTTTCCGACATGCGATTTTCGATGGGTACATCCGCAGCGGGAGGGTGGGCAGAGGGCAGGTCAGTATTTAGTTTTTCCTCTAATTCGATTAAAGTCGATTCGAAAAACTGTTTTTTGACCTGCTCGGCACGTTTTTAAATCTATTTTTCACTCGTAATGGTGTGCCTGTCGTCCAGACTGTAATGGAATAATTCTCTTGCAAAGGTCCGGTCCTTTCGCTATTGTTATCCTTTTAATCTTTCAACGGTGAGTGTTTTTTTTCTGCGTGCTCTGTTGTCTTTTTTTTTTTTTTTGCCGGGAGTAATTGTCTAGTTGGCTGAATAATGACGACTTTTATGTATTAATAGTATGAAAGTTTTGGGGACTGCACAATTTTCGGAGATGTCGAGGGGGAAGATTATTTTGAAGCTGTATGACCGAAATATTCATGTAGTTGATATATTGCACAACAACCAGTTTTTTTTAATAATCATAGAGACTCCCAGATTAGGAAAAATTCCGAAGAGTCTACCTCACAGCTTGTAAAAATTCCTGTGAAAAATGAATTGTTTTTAAAAATACTAACAAAAAAAACCTTCTAGCTCGGTAACCGCACAAAAAAATTTTTTTTTTGATTTTGACCATTATAGTTTTCTCACAAATAAAGGCCTGGATAGATTAGCTTGAAACTGAGATGTCAATTTTTCAAGACCTTGCGTCAACAAGCCACGTAAATTTCAGTCCAATCGGTCGAGACACAACAATGCTGCTGATCTCAAATATGCATGTATTATTTAGGGTATATGTTGCTGACTGCAACGTACTCCTGTATGAAATGAATTATTACATATCGATCTGTCTCGACAGATTTCTAGATGAACTCCCAATTTCGGGGTTTGCCATAAGTTGCGAAAATTCCGATATATTATGCTGATTTTTGAAAGCTAGTCCTGATGTCCTTCTAAAATTCCAAAGAAAACAATTACCAAGTCATGATTTAAAGAGAAAAATGATGAAAACTTTTTTGTCTTTTTTCGTATTCAGGTACTTATCATAATATTTTTGTCGTTTTTTTATTCGAAAGTAACCCGCATATTTCAGCCCATAATCTCTCAGTGTAACAAATGAACTATAATTTGATTCAAAAGAATAGTCCTCTACCTTTGGCACCTTACTGAACCAATTTCCATACCTTGGCATCGCAGACACTGCGCGGGGCATCCTATAGCTCCAAACATACGCGTTAGTTGCGATTCTTCTGGCGAAGGTTTTAAATGCAAGGACTTTTGGAGCAGCATGTAGTAGTTCATTTCTGATTAGCAAAAAACTAGCCTGCAGAAAAGACGGTACTGATGAAAGAAATAGGATGAAAAAAAAGAAAGAGATAATAGTGAAGATCATTTCAAGTTATGCTAGTAATCATGTTGTGACGTTCGTCTTCATTCATCTGCCTATCGTACCACCAGGCTATCATTAATCAGACTAGATCGTGATGTTGGGATAACTTAGCAAATTTTACAGTAGCTTTTCCAAGCTCCTTTATCCCCCTTTTTCTGCATATTACAATCAACGAACTCTCCTTTTTGCCCAAAATCCAAACACTCCCTCGCTTTTCCACTTTTAATTAATGATCCGGTGTGCTCGCTTTTTAATAAACCCACTTGGAATAATCTTGACTTTTGTCACGCGTCTTGGCTTCATTCCGCATTTATAATAATTTAATTTTGCGAACTGAATTCGTCCGATTGTGGGAACACTTTTTTCCTCACTAATTTTTTCAATGCTTATCCTTCGACTTGCCCTTCTTTAAAGAGCTTTCAGGAACCCCGCTTGAAGGAACGAGGGAATAAGATTAATTTCTCCTTATTTCAATTTGAACTCTTTCGAATTAGAATCTGAAATCATTAAATTGTTGCCCTTGGGTTTTAGTTTTCCGACATGACTTTTGGTTTATGCGAAAACATTCGGAAAAAATTCCGATAAAAGCTACTGCTGAATGAATAATACGAGTAGGAGCTTCATCTTTTCTGATTATCTTCATACTCGTACGTTTTTTCACACTTTTTCTGTGCTGACAGCTGAGTTCTTTTCTATGTCCATCGAACAATGTTCCTTTTGGTACCTTTTTTCTTATAGTCAGCAGTTAAGGTGTCTTGGTATTGAGCCCAAGAAGAATCCTAAATTAATAAATAAATAGATTCAAATAAACAAATAACATCTTTATTTAGTAACGCTTACAATTCATATAATATGTAGTTATCACGTGACATTTTTTTTTCACTATTCATTTTTTTGGTCTTTTTGAATATTCCATACGTATATTAGTTCATGAGTAACTTGTTTGGCTGCTTCAAAATAGGAACAAGTTTATCGAACTATCCGCGCCCTCCTTCTATACGGGGAAAGTACTTGTACCCGTTTGTGCCTTATATTTGCCGTAAGCGAAAGCATTTGTGCTTTTATTTGCCAAAAGCACCTGTGTGACGACGATAAAACATCAATGCTTCACGCTATGAATTTCTAGCTGATGAAAAGAAGACATCATCGGTGGCTGCTGATGCGAGATTCGAAAAATATGAAAAGAGCTTTGCGATTTCATGTATGAAATTTCAAATTACATTTACAAATAACTCAGAGCCGGGGAGTTAGGAAAAACTAGACGAGAAAAGGGAGCGGAAGGAGTTTCCTCGCAAAAGGATGTGAATGAGAGGAAATTCACTCGCGTGATACAGTTTCTCTCATAATATGATCCTCTCGTGTTGTTATTAAATCCCCAATGTAAACCTTATATACTATAAAATAAGTACTAGTAGATACGCACAACACGCCTATGTAAAGGAAAAAAAAGGGTATACGCATCCTTTCGCAGGCGTTTATACTTATATACATTGACGAGAAAAAAAAATCCTACTTACGATAAACGAATGGATAATATACAGGGTGTCCTATTTCTTGATGGCCTTTTAGTTTGCTTCATCTTTCTTGAACTAGTGGGTGAGGAGGATGCAAAGGTATTAGTGAAACTTATCTTTTGTAACTGCGGTAATTAAAGTTACTTTTTCAGTTACTTCCTCCTTTAATTCTGTGTTATTCTCGATGAGGCCTCTATCAATTCACATAATTTTCCTTTTGTTACGGATTATCTACAAAGAATTTCCACTGTATCAGCCTAAAATTTCCTTTAAAAAACTAACCTTCCTTCAGCATCTGTTGTTTCATCGATTGAAACCCAAATTGGATTATCTCTAATTTCATTTCTTATCTTGTTCAAAATGTCGTCAGCCACTGATGGTAAATATCTTCTGCGTAGGGGTAGATTCGTCGGGTAATTTGCGTTTCATATACTTCTCCATGAAATTTCTGAATGTTAGATTACTCAATTTGTTCCAGGATACATCAGCAGACACTAAAGCCTAAATAATGAATATTATTCAATTAGTTTTCTGCTCAAAATGACAAAAATTTTACGATTTTTTTTTATTTTGAGGTCAACAATTAGTAAATGAATGAATAACGAACTAAAAGTTACCTGGCAAAGTTCCATTGAGAAATTATCTAGTTTCATTTGTGATGAATCTGATGAAAATGATGATGATGGAAGAGTTGTTTGTTTTGACTTCAAAGCAGTATTGAATTTGTGTTTTGTTGTTTCTACATGTTGTTTAACCAAAAACCGAATTAACCCCAACATTACACCGCAACTTGAACAAAATGGACAGCCATTATCCAAAAGAATATAATCTCTCAAAATCTTTTACGATTCCATTCAGTTTTGCAAAATCAACCGCTTTTGTTTTCGGGATTTCAAATTGATCTGATCTCTATTCAACGTATTGAAAATTAACTACCTCTCTCTCTTCAGCAAAACTGGTTTCACAAAACTGGTTTTGTAATGTAAATTGTGATACGATAAGATAAGTTGATGACTACGACGATATCATGTCATAGAACATTCATTCATCGAAACTCAACTCGATTCAGAGATCGTAGGAAATACAAGACGCGTTCGACGCGTTTTTCAGAAAAATTCAATGATCAGTGATCAGTGATCACCATCGCCGCTTGGAGCGCTTTTTTTTCTCTTCCGAATGAAAATGAATTGTGCATGTTTTTTCGTGAAATATGCATGGATTTTTGTGACATATGTTGATATACGAAAATATACCTCAAATATGCGAAATATGCGAAAACAAGTTGGGCTTATTTTAATCAGAATGGCGTGAAACGAAAAACTATCTGACTCTCACCCTTCCGCATGAGAATTACAGAGAAATATGCGTTTTCATATAAATCCGATCCCTACACATGATGAAACACTTGTAGAACATCCTATATACAACTTCACCTATTCCCATTCTGTGCCCCCCTTTTTTTCTTCTTCTCCGAATATTGATAGAGACAACATTTACGGAAGAGCGAACTTTTCTTACGCAAAATAGATGAAAAGAAAATGCTCTTACTTCTCTCAATCGTTTCTGCATTACAATTCTTCGTTCACAAATTAGATAGCAGAAAATTGTACCGCATCCCTCCAGTCATTCGGGGCGCGCACGGAGGAAGCCATTAAATTGACTTCTTTTATGCTTGCTTGGCTACTTGCACGCGTGCATATCCGTCGCTGATGTGCCCTTTTCAGTGTGCACCTATCCGTCTTGTGTGTTGCCACACATTATTTTCATTCTTGCATGCAGGCACTACCCGCGCTCAAAGGTGACAGAGGTATGCGCGTATTCACGTACCATTTGAATTGGTACTCGAATTTGAATTTATGTGCGCGTGTAATTCCATCAAAAAGAAGGTACCGACGAATTTGGTTTTTGAAATTTGTACACAGTATCACACTTTGAAAGAGGCGCGAGCTGTTAATTTTTCACGGTCGTTACTCACGAACCACTTAATTTATTTTTATTACCGAAAACTGTGCTGTAAAAGTCGATTTCGCTCGTCCGAGCTTACCTTCTCGATTGCATCAAATTCTCCACGCACCTTTTACTCGAAAGTGACTAACAACGTATCCGCATTAAAATCTGATGTCTGCCATTGGGAAAAAAGGTGCCGAGAAAAAAAAGTTAAATATTGCGGAAAATTCGCTCGATTAGAGAAAGGGAGTTGAAAATGAAATTTGCATGAATAAGTTTATATCGAAAATCAATATATGCAATCATTAATGTGTAGACAACCCTTGACATGGATAGGAGACATAACCAGCTGCTTTTTTTTCCTCTGCCAACAAGAAGTTACGTACATACTTTTCGAATACCACCCCTCCGTGGACTAAATTCACTTGGAAAAAAGGCAATAGTTATTAATTCTTTTTTTTTCCCTGTTTCATTCTTTGCCAATTGGCGCCCATTTAATGGAATAATTTTCTATTTTCTACAAATTCGAGTCGTTCGTTTTTTGTGTGGAGGGATGACAGACTGTATACACATGCATACGCATAGTAGGTGAATGGAAAATGCTGCCGTTTAAAATGTAAACTGTAAATTAGATCTGTCCCGATTTACATAACAAAGTTTTTTATTTCATTTTTTTTTCAAACACGATAAAACCCTTGCAATAGAATTACCCTCAGACATTTACGCAGAAAAAAAAAGAGGGCTTGAAAAAAGGGTAGTAGTGCTAAAATGTTACTCTAACTTGGCTTACTTTACATTATATACGCTCGTCCCTAATCTGTATGAATCGGATGGAATCGAATACTAACCGTGTAAATAATGATTATATCTCACAATGTTGATCATTCTTGTGATAATAATGATATCAGGGATAAAAGACAAAAATGTGAAATTTGATAGAAAAATTATAATCCATATAGTTACGATACATTAATAAAGCCCAAAACAATTGGTGTTTGAAAAAGTAAAAATTGGTGCAAGAGATTTTATGCCTGAAATGAGTTGGGGTAGTCCAGGAAATATTTGGCAAAAAATCTCGGCCCCCACTCCCTGTATTTGAGTGTGAGGAATTGGATATAGCGTTGTCTCCATTCCAGTTATTTATTTTGGAGCACGAATTTGCTGAAAATTCTAAATTGAAGAAAGAACGTGTAAAGCATCTTGGCAAAAAACTGAAGATGTCATTTTTGTCGGTCTGTGTTCGATGATTGGCTTGGTGACGGTGACTTGAGAGTTTGAGAAAATGAGTTGAGCTCGAACATTAGATTCACTTGGTGCAAGGTCTTACCCATATTATCAGTGATTTTACTATTGAGGAATTCGTTTTCTAAGTGACCTAACTTTGAAAAAATGATCAATTGAGAAGTTTTGCTATAAAATGCAACAAACGCCATTTTGAAAAATTTTGAGTTGGATATTGTTTCGCTTGGAATTTTTATCGACGAATGGACTGGTATACTAAGATTCTCAAGAAAAACCATTCTAAGACCTGTTATAAGTCCTTGAGATTCCATTTGCCTTGAAAGTTTTTGAATGAAAAAAATATCTGGGAAAATACGAAAACTACCCTGAAATCGAAGTGTAGTGTATGTCGTTTCAAGTCTTGAAAATATATCTCCAAATTTTCATCATTCCTATAATATATTATGTATTTTGGTACCTACTTTGCTGCTAAACCAACCAAGGAAAATGGTTCTCAAAATGACGTTTTATGGTAAAGCCAGTGATTACACCTCTTTTGGACTTGTAAAGCTCCCCGAACGTGGGAGGATGCAAAATTGACGGAAAAAATATAAGTGTCCGCGCATTGAAGAAAATTGAAAAGAATTTGGTCATGCGTTTTGAAAAGTCTCTGAAATGGTGGAAGTCGAGCACAAAATGATGCAAGGGGGTGGGTTGTCTTATTGAATCAGGATTGATGATGCTTCGTGAGTATTTTCTTGGCGGATGTTGAATTATTGACTAAACACTTTTCAATATGTGAAATTGTGTAACCATCGGAAAAATGTGAAATACGAGTAACTTTGGTGCGCCCAGTTTTATTCGTTTCCAACAGTTTTGTTGGTCGAATACTTTTGTAGAAACTCGGAACGTTTTGTTTCAAATGATGAGAAGACTATTTTGAAAAAAGAAAAAATATGTTGATCATTGTTGGCAAAGATAAAGAGAGAAAATCAAGTCCATGTAATTAGAAACTTGATATTTGGAAATAATGATAATTTTTTTTTTTTAAATCTTGAATCTTGTAATCGAAATGTGAAAAATGAATTTATATTGAGAAAATAAAAAAAATAAAAAAGAATAAAATAATGAAATAATGAAAAAAAAAAAAATAAGGGAAAAAAATGATGAAAAAAATGTTAAAAAAGAGAATGAAAAAAAAAATGAAAAGAATTGAAAAAAAAAAATAGAAAAAAAGTTGAAAAAATCAAAAAAAAAAAAAAAAGAATTTGATCAATGAAATGAATGAAAAAAATCGTGTTTATTTTAAGAATAGTATCTAGAGCTTCGTCAATCAAGACGAATTTTTCGGAGGACATTCAAGTTCCTTTGGACCATTTTTAGCTGCAGTAGTTTCAGCTGGCAGTGACCACTTCATAAAGGCAATGCGCAACATCCTAGGATCAACAGTTTCTTCCTATTCGGCAAAGCAGATATACTCGAGTTCTGCATGGTTCAGCAGTTGTTTGGGAGCAATTCTGGTATCCTTCCCAAAATGAACTACACTGTTGAATATATTATCAAACGAACATTTTAGACGATTATCCGACAGATCAGTTGAGAATATATTCGCTGAAATGAGGGAATGAGCCGTCCAGATTGATGTTATTTTGGGAATATTACTAGCGAAATTTCAATTTCGTTGAGATTCGTCTGAAATTTTACTGAGCCAGGATATTGATCGTCGAAGATGAAGTGCGACTATTTGGTTATGCCAGGCCATGTTCTCATACCATCCTGTCTGAAAAAACGTTTGAATCATGATCCTGAAAGTATGCGTTACCAGTTTTCGATCCAACTGATAATGTCTTGTTCCAGTTGACTTTGAAGTAGATCAAGCGTATATGTATGACATTTCACATGTAAAGAGTTCGGTGTGTTGAATGGTAGAAAATTATATGCGCAAATTTTTTTTTCTAGAAAATCGTTTTGATTGAATTAAGAATAATGTTAATAGTATTGTGGTTTCAGGAGCCGAATATTATCTCGAAGTGTAGCCTGATGTTATTATTTCCAAGTATCAAAAATGAAAATTCAAGTCGGTTCAGTGTTATCTTAGCATCATATATTTTGAACCACAGTTGAAGTTTGATCGACAGATCTGTTTATGATGTCGACTCTGCTCATGAAGTTGAATCAATCCTCGGCCCGACCGTGGCCACCATTTTTACATGACAACGATGGGATTGTATAAAATCTAATCGAAATAAAATTGAATTGTGATATGGCGCAATCAGGCCGCAGGTTTAATGTTGTTGCTCACTTCCACCTGGCAGCCCATAGAATAGATTAATACGAAATGATGAAAAAAAGTTTTGCCCCTAATTGTTGCATTGAAAATATAAATTCTACAAATACGTGTCATTAAACACTAACAAACCACAATTCCAGCTTTTATTGAATTAATTATTCACAACATTGAAAACTATGTTCAATGTAGTACTCTGAAATGAAATGTGTGATATCGATGGTCTGGGAAAACATCATTATATTCATTTTGAATGGGGTTTCAGTTTTCACAGTTACTCCTTAGTAAGTTTTTATATTTCCTAGATTTTTTCCACATTCAATTCTTCTGTATGAATACTTGCGGTTTTTGAAGAAAATGTAATTGTTACATGACCTCAATTCAAACTTTCTTGTTTTAATCAGCAAAATTCGACCGAGCAACCGTCATAGTTCAAATCACTATCCTGAAACTCGAATGTTTTTCTCATCCCTTATATCAATCTTTTTTTTCTTAGTTTGGTTCACTTTGGAAACGAATTCCTGAATTGAATTCAGTGCTAATAGCCTATTTGCTGAAATCATTCAATTACTTCCAACTAAAATATAAAGTGTTGAGTTGTCATAGTTTGCTCACCTAAAATTTGCACTTTACGTCTGGCAGGGTAGTTAGCTGGCGTGTCTGCCGGTTGGCTATAGCTGTCGACCTAAGCCAAGTTTCGAACTCCTGATTGTAAAAATTTTCCGAATAATATTGATAATATTCCTGTACTCGAACCGGTTGTACCCCTCTCTGGATGCTCAAAATTAATTGGGTCCACTACAGAAAATAGACACATGAATGAGTCAATTGCCTCTGAATGAAATTACGAAATTTTTGAACTTGCAAATGTGCTCCAGATCCGCGTCTATGGGTGGTGGGCGAGTGAGACTGTCGTCATTATTCTATAAATTTGGATCGTTTGATTTTGATAAATGCAGCAAGCTAAGCCATTCAACGAACGAGAGATATTTTATGATTTTGCGAATTACATGATGTTCCAAGTCCAGTGCATTGGACTACTTCGTTGTTCACTATTAAACTAACACAGTTTTGGGGTCTGAAGCTATTATGTTTTGTTTGACTGTTTCCTTTTTGAAGAGAGTTTCGAAAACGTTGCCATTTTAATTAAAGTTTACTATCTTCAGGTTTATGTTGAAGACGTTGTTGCGGATGAAGGGAGAAGTGCGATTTTGGAGTATAGGGTTTCCTTGAAGAAAGGAGTTTTCATTGTTGAAAATGTGTCTGCGGACGAATACAGAACGTTGTTAAGTTGGCTGTTTTACAAGGCGAACGTTTGAAACGACAAACGTACAATGGTGTGTCGAACTTTGTCTTAGTCTTTTCACAGCACCCAACTTATTCTGGTTAATATCCATTAAAGGTTCCAAAATATTTTAACGATACATTAAGTAATTACCTTAGCACGGTCTCCGTCGGGAAGTTGGCTCTTTGCTGTTCACCAATAGAGATTCCCCCTCTCAGCCACTCTGCTAGAGATGCCAAATCGTATTATACGCGAAGAAAAGTCAGGGAGACCTTTTATAATTAATTTACAGGTCTCGCATTAAATGTTTTCCAATTAATATCAACCAGAAAATTATGAAAGGGTTGAGCGTGTATAATCGGCGGTGGCGTCAATGTTTTGTTTCTGTACTTTTTTCCTCTTCCTTTATGTTGTTAACGACTTGTGGATAAGGGGTTGAAGAGGTTCAGTGGGTTAAGCACAAAGGTTTTCAAGAGTATCAGTCAACGTCGACGATGTGTCGCCCTCACCGCAGCTATCGAAATTATTAGTTACTTGAGAACAGTTAGCCCTTTTGTCTCTTCTCATCCAATTCGTAGCTCCGCTATCAGCCATGTAAACTATTTCACATGCTAAGTAATTGTTTTTGTGACACAGGTTATAAAAATTACTTACGAAAGTGTGGAACATCGATAAGATCGTTGATTATTACCCAGGGCGATTACCACCCAATTTTTCGCTCATTGCAATGAGGAATTTTTTGATGAAAAAAAAAAAACAAACAGTATTTTGTGAAAATTTCAACCTGCTAAAGAGAAGGAAATGTGAGAAAAAGTTGAGAGGGTGGAAACTCTTTTTCAGACAGTTAGACCGAAGAGGAGAATAAAAGGGTAGCTAGCGACACGGAAACGCGATTTCTAAATCGGATCACATTTCCGGAATGAATTTAAACGAAAAAGATGAATTAACATTTTAATTGTTCGTTTACAGGAGAGGATTTGAATTTTTTTTCCCCAAGTTGCTTTCTTTCAACCCTTTCTCTCGTGCTTTCATTTACGTAGTGGAAGAAAAAAAGTGAGGGGATCGCTTTCATTTGGGTAATAAATCAAATTCGAGGGACATTTTTATTTGAAAATGACTGTGGAGTCGCAGTTTGCATGACTTGGTGTCGCGATTTGATTTACTCTTTTTACCTAATCATCGTTTTATACTTGTCCGCTTGCGAAATACTATCTATTTAACAAAAAACCCACCCTGCTTTGAATTTTCAAGTGACTCGAAACGATTATTCATTATAAATTATCATCGCTTTAGAAGATTTAATTTTTTCGCATTTGTGAAAGTAGGTAATCTGAATCAAGAAAAATAAATATGGCACTCGGAATGCTTTTTGATAATATTTTTAAAACATGAAGCGCCAAAGCAGCGAAGTTGATATGTCTTGAAAAAAGTTGTCAAGGTGCATGCAGAACGACTTGTAAAGAAGCGCGATTTTTTACCAAAATTATTCCCTTATTTTTAGTAGTGAGAAAGTGAAGAGAGCAGAACGTGTGCTTACTATTTTTGGAATCTCGGAGGAATTCGAAAAGAGAATATTATCCGAGATAGGGATATATTACTGTATAGGAAGACAAATGATGGGCCAATGGTCAGTACGGTAAGATGGAAAAAAACGATAGTTCTCTCTATTAATCGAAGAATACGCGCATACCAAAAAAAAAAAAAGAGAAAAAAAAAGGGTCGAACGAATGTTTAAGAATTTGAAAAATACGACCTCCAAACATGCTGAGGGGTGGTTGTCGTTTGAAAAAAAAGTTTTACCAGTATTAACTCGCTGAAAATAGGGCGAATATATTCGGTATATCGTAGACAAGCCACCCGAAAGTCCACCGGCAGAAAAGTACCCCATTCCAATTTTTTTCGCATATCAATATTCGTATCGTTTTCTTACTTCATATTTGTAGTCTCGTATTTTTCTCTTTTATAAATTATGTCCCGCGAGGCGGAGAAATGTAAACTTTCTACGGAATTATAAGTAAGCTAGTTATCTCTCAAGATTTAGGTACCCTCTGTTTTCATCCCCTCAACTTAGAACTTTTTTTTTTTTTTTTTTTTTTGACGTTCAATTTATCATGTTTGAAAATTTGATGTTGACTGACCCAAGGCTAGTTTACGTCTCTATATTCCGTTCAAAATACAGATGCTCACGCTGCAACCCGCCACCAACAAATACAAGTATCGAACACGAAGAGAAAAAAATATTTTGAAAAATCCGAGAGACGATTTAACTAAGTCTTATGAAAAAAAGAGAGAGAAAATATGCAGACGTACCGAAGTGTTTAGACAAATCTGGGGGAAAAAGGCGAAAAAGAAAGGGATGAATAGAAAAACACGAAAAAAAAAACGCTATTCATCTTGTACACGAGCGTCAAATTGAAACAAAAGCAATACTGTTCCACGTGCTTGTTCCATATTTATAGTCGAGATTAATTAACGACAGGGTCTACCTCACTGGTACGACGTCAGAATAGAAACCCAGAAAACATAAGTTTTTGAAAAAATGGCTATTGTTCCTTCGATAAGAGACGGAAAATTTTGTTTTTTGAAAATATCGCGTGTTTGCCCTTCCGATTTTTTTCTCTCCACTTGAGCCACAAAAGCCGACAATACGAAAGAGGCGGAACGTAGAAACAAGTTGAAGGATTTTTATGGGCGAGACACGAGGACACACGATGAACACTGACCTGGGATATAATAAATTAACTAGGATACTGAGGTTAGGGTCACTATTCTCGGAAAGAATCGTTATTTGAAGTGATCCTCTGTTTCGCATATTATACAACGATGTTACTCTATTTAAGTCAGTAAATTAGACAGCTTTTTATTCTCGGTGACACAGCCGTTCTGGAAATGGGAAAAGGCAAATATGGACTGAATGATCCACGCAGTCGGAAGATTTTATTTGAAAAAGAAAATAGGTTCCAGTTATCTGGCGCTAAGGTGGAAATTTAAAATTAACAGCGCCTTTTGATCCTTTTATCCATCTTTCCTCTATTCGTATAGTCACGTCCCTCAGCAGCCTGGCCATAGTGTTTTTTGCCGATTGCTTCATTAGTCGTCTTTAATTGTTTTTGTGGGTATTCAGTGTGTGCCCCAAGTGTGAGTGTGGTCTACAATTTTTCATGTCATAAAATTATTGAAATATTACGAGAGTTAGAAATTCTTGATTTTATATTTACAGTTTCTTTTACTGGTCCTTGATATTCTCAGAGTACCTATGTACTTTTATGGCGATATATGTACTTCCTAATTAGGTGACGAGTTTTATAGTGTTGGTGACACTTGCAAAATTTTTGGTGAAATAGGTGACTTGCGAGCCATCGCTGAATTTTCGTTCCTTGTCAGCGATGACCTGACAATATTGTCTTTGTCCATACCTTCCCAGTAGTCCTGACACGAAATACTCGTATCCGGAAAAATATATTGAGACGAACCATTCCTACCTCCTAAATGGACGATTGAACTTCCAGCGTCCAGTTCGTCATACTTTATAAACTTCTGCCAGATTTTCTCGAATAACTTTCACAGAACAGCATTCTTCTCCCTCTCTCCCCCCCGCCCTCAAGAAAGACCGTTTGATTCAAACCACCAAACCCTTTGAAATATTTATGAACGATACCAACTGGCACAGTCCGATTGTCTTCGTTAATTATCAAACGAAAACCCATTTCCTATTATTTCCACTCCTACGAGCAGCATCGTTTCAAACCTCAACTATTTGAAGACATCCATCGGTTTCCAATTTACCAGTCTCTCACAAATTAATTCGTCGCTCGGCACAACTTTTATAACCAACTACAAGATATTTCGTTCGAGGTTTATGAGGTTTAAAGTTTTGAACTCGGTGCCTTTATTATTGATGACGATCTCTGTGTGCTGGATGTTGATGGCAGAGAATATTATGAACTGTCGATTTAGTTTGGTCAGTGTTGATTTTTGAGGCCAAGAAATACACCGTGCATTATTATTCACGTTGATCCCATGAATATAGGTGTCAGCCGAAGAAAGACCTACTAAGGTCGCTTATGAAAGGGAAGATCCTCTCGGACGTTGGGCAGTCGATGAGGAATCGGCCAAAATTTCTAAACACTGCAGTCGATGAGGAATTAGCCAAAATTTCAAAATTCTTCAAAGCTGTTCGTGGAATCGCTCATTCTTAGACGAAATTGATGATCTTCGGACTAAAGAAAAATCGCACATTATGTAAATTCAGATTAAGGGTGGTACTGGTGCCCTAAAAGCTAAATTTGCAGATTGACTTTTTTCCCCTCACCAGCATCTATGTCACCGAGAAGATGATGTGTGAATCGAACAGCTGTGTGTATGAAACTTGAACGGCGTTGTGAGTATCTACTGTAGGTTTGTCTGTACAAACGCTCACACGATGGGCTGCATATGTATATCTTGCCGGTGGGTGCCTTTTTCCCAGTCTACGACTACGTGTGTAAATGAGACAAAACTACGTAAAAAGCGTCCTCGTACGCCGAAACCATTACCGAGAATAATATTTTCGTTTATAATCGTGTTTTTTGTTTTACCGCCGATTATTCAGTCGAATGCAAATCCACCATTTGAAAAAGCTAAGCCTCCTCTCTCCACCCTTAGCCACTTTCTTCGTATTCTCCCCGCTCTGTCTGTGTGTACGCTTTCGTCTGCTTTGATGTGTTTATAATATTGGACATTAATCCGCACCGTTTGCTTATTACCAGACTCGCCTTTCTTTTTTGGTGGTCGGCGGGGGATATCATTAAAAGGCGACACTCCTTCATCGTCGACACAATAAAGGGTGATACTGTGCCTCTTCGCAGCAGCAGCCACCTCCGAGTCTCTGGGAGTTTTTACACCTGAATTTATACTTGCTCGGCTGCTGGAGCTTTTTAAATGGCAATAAAAAGCCATAAAAGTATACTTCCAATTGCCGGGTTATGGCTGAAAGAACCTTTTTTTTTTCTTTCTTAATTAACATCAATTGCCAACGCATATTTGCGAAGGTGCTTTTGTGTTAGTGCTGTAGATACGCTGTTAGCTGTGCGCCGAAAAAAAAGAGAGGTAAACGCGTTGACTATAGGAAGAAAATGGAAAAGACAGGGTGCAGTGGAGTTTGGGGTAATATTTCTCGATAATATCCGCACTTTAATCTGGATTTTCTTCGAGAGGTCTTCTCCATTTTTTGTTCACTTTGCATTCGAATGCAAATGAGAGTGCGGATCGGTGGTAATTCCAGCAGTAGTGAATTCGTTTTCTCATTTGAAAGATGGTCGTTTTGTGGCACCAGCATGGCTGCGGCGGAGGTGTTGATGGTTATCTCCGCAGCTCTTTAGTCCTCGTTTTCGCATTTCGATGGTAATGGTGTGCAAAGGCGATTGTTTTTCTCGATCTTCGAATCTTGGTTCTTCTGCTGATGGAAAGAGCTACTAAAAAGCGAAGTCAATTTCCTCCGGAGTTTCTCATTTTCTGCTCCATGTAACCTCGTATCTTTATCAGTTTTAACGCTTTTATAACAATTGTCTTTTTTTTTTGGATATTTTAATTTGAAGTACATATGTACACATTACATATCACATCACATTATCACATTTATAAAAATTCATTCCGTTTTTGCAAATCATTTTCACTTCACTTTTGTGCTAAATAAATTCTCATCTCAATGTGCTAAAATTATTTCATCCCAAAATCACATCACTTTTAACTATCATTTCTCATCTCAAAATATTTTCTCATTTTAGCACATCACGATAGCACAAAAATTAACAACACTCAAATTAAAAATATACTAGCCGGATTCCTTATAATAATTCACGTCGCTATCAGTGCAGCCACATCACTACTGCACAATTCTTTCATCACATCTCATGAAAATTCACTTCTCAAAAATCATCACATGCAAAATCTTTTGTTTGTCGGTGGCCCCATATTTGTTACTCGAGTATGTACTTATTTAAGAAAGCCTGAAATCAGAATTTCTGTTTGTTTGTGAATGTTCTGATTGTACGCTATTGTACGAAACAACCAAATTTTTATATTTTACAAATGGCGCCAGAGGCGCTGACCGTCAACCAGCTGGGAATAGCTGTTTTTCCAAGGACTTCCATCTTCGCATTACGGGTTGACGATGATTTTTCTTACATCTCCATGCCTTTCCTGCATTGAGCTTGCACACTTTCGTATGCGTGAGGATGAAAGAAGAGACTGAAATATTTAAAAAACCCACGCGTATACCACCCATACACTAGGAAAATATTATCCGGCATTTGTGTTTCTGCTCACCCTTTTTTTTTTCCGCCCCATAAGTCAAACTTTCTCCTTTCTCTGACATATCAATTGGCTGTCAAGACATGTCATAATTCGAGAACATACTCATAAAGCTACATTTTTAAATTGAAACCTTCATTTTTTGCGACGAGATTCTCGTTCGAAAAGAGAGAAAGAAATTATATCGAAAAGAGAAAAAGTAGGAAGAAACTCGATTTGTAAAGCTATCAAAGAATATATTGGAATTGTCAATAAATTTTCAGCAGGTTTTCAATAAAAAATTGGAATATTTATATTTTCAGGTAAATCCTTCCATCATCCCTTTTTTCTATTCAATTTTTGTAAAGTCCAAGAATCCAACTTTTTCCTCCGGCGCATTCCAATTTATTGTACAAATTTTAGTATCTGCTCCCAGATTAAATTGAATCCTGAGCGGGTGATTTGATGGCATGAAAATTTCGGTTCAAGGGAAACTACTTAACTCAATATCTTGAGGAAATCAAAAACAGTCGCGTGCCGAAGAATGAGACGTGCGACTCAGTTACATTGAAAATTATCAGAATGAATTTTGACTCCCTCATAGATTGGATCACAAAATATAAAGGTCTGGATCATACTGTTGGTTCTTGAAGAGGGTTAGTAGGAAGAAAAACTAAATAAGAATCTGTACATCATGCATGTACAAATTTCCCGATCTTGAAGACTCTCATAATTTATTCTTCAATGTTTAACTACCATCAAGTAGCTGCACATTTTTCTCTGAAAATTATCTGGATGATGACATTTGGTAGAATGGAAATATATTAAAAATTCACTACAGAAGGAGACAATGATTTTACTGAAATCATTCACCAACTGATACTTGACATTCTCACGATTACAGTACCTTACTTTTAATTTTTGTCTTCAATTACTCTCTCACATAACATTTTTCTATCTTGGTATTCAGTTTTGTTGTTGTCAAATTCTGATTTCATTTGTTGGGTACGCAAGTGCGTTGTTAGTGAAAACCTGCTTCTCTAGCGTAGGTAAGAAACGTTAGTGCTGACAGTTTTCGTGTTCTAAAGGTTGTGACATTTGCAACTTGACTATATCGACACTACGTTTTACGAATATTTGCAGCACACGTACACAATTAGATGTTTATACTCGTACCATAGCATATTTATCTGAAAAAAAAAACTTAATTTCAGTTCACTTTGACGAGTAGGAACTGGCATACACAATCCTCAGGGATGAAGGACATAATCAAAATCAAGGCGGCGTAGTAACGGAGAATCGAAAAAAATGCAAAATGCGGCAAGTTGCTCGTTGCCGAATGGCTTTTATTGCTGGGAAATTCTTTTGAAATTCATGTTTCAAGAACTGATCATTTCCCACTCGTACGATTTTCCATATTATTCCATTTATTAATTAGTTCTAGAAACTTTCCAAGGGCGTCTTCTAGCATGATGCATCTTTAAACTACCTCATGTTATCGATAGTTTTCAGCATACAAGCACATTTTTTACCCTCGAGTTTGTTTTTTTTTTTTTACAAAGGAAACATTTGTCCTGCAAATAAATAACGAAGCATGAATGAATTATTAGAGTGGACCTTTATCGAGTTATCCTTATCGGGTTGGATTTCAGTGCGTGTGTGCTCACCATTTTTTCCGGCCCACAAATCGAATTACTTCCGTTATGACCGTAGAATTCGCCGCAGTTTTGATATTTTTTTCATTTCGTTATACCCAGTGGTATGGTTTCTTTATGGGCAGCAAGTGATTCGTCTTTCTGTCGTGAATCTTGCTAGAAGCTATGGCTCTTCAGCCAGCCACTAGAGTATAGCATGCGAATTTTTGCGTCATGGAATTTTCTTTTGTTTTACTTCCCCCCTCCCCCCTTTTCATTGCCTGCGTAAACGAATCATTTTTTCTATACGAATATACCTATGTGTTTTTTGCTCGACTGTTTTGGATATACTCATACGCATGTATCAGTTCCTTCCCTGGTAATTTGACGTTACATGTATATATGGAGTACCGAAGAAATTCTGTAGTATGCATTGTACTCCTATTGTAATATTGTTGGTCGACTCTACCTACTTTTTATTATATTTTATTTTGAATTTCTAGTTTTCTATGACACAATTCCAGCGTGACATCCTTCGTTTCATAAAAATAAGGTTTACCCCGTTATGTTCCTGAAGAGAGAGGGCTAAATATTATTGGGCCTTTTTGCTCGAATGCCTCTTCTAGATAGATCGCCTTCAAAAGGCCTTCTTCTTTTGAGAATTATAGTACATTGTGGGGATAGTGAGTGTGTTACGTGAATAATGATAATTTAATTTTCGAGTCCACATTTTATTTATGTTTACTTTCACACCTAGTCAGCTTTTCTTCACTTAGTTTTGAAATCCCTCTGCGAATATTACTTGTATTACTCTGAAGGTTAATAGTCTTTATTTTAGTGTACAGTTCCAAACGAAGGGTGACTTCGTTTCACAATCCGACGAAGACGTTTTTTCGACATAACCGTTTCCTTTTATTACTCGGGCGTTCGAGAAACGAAATTTCCATTGTGAAAATTGAAACAAAGAAAATTTGAATTAACTTTTTCAATTAAAAATGGAAATGGAAATCTTTTTCAGCGTGCTCTTTAAATGGCGACATTACGTTAGATTTATTTGTAATTGTACCTAACGAAGCTTTTATCCTTCACAGGAAAAAGCGTATAAATGAATTTATTTAAGGAGAAAGTAGCGATGAAAGTTTTTCTTTCAATTTTCCAATTTTTTTCCTGGCAACTGGAGTCGCTAATTTGGCTTTTTATTTCGTTTTGGACGTATTAGAAAAAGTGCAAAGTATTTTTTTGTTGTATATGGAAGAGAAGTATATTGAGTGATTTGAGTGTTCCCATGCCGCCCATGGGTTAAAGAATATTCGACGAGGGTTCTTATCGGTGCTAATATATATGTATATATCAGTTGAATGTCAGTCTGGTCGCGTTTTTCTCGTCTTGCAAATAGTTAATACTAAACGTTCAGTCTCTCCCTAACTTTCTGAACAACCCCCCCCCCCAAATATAAAATTGCTTCAGCCTGATTATATCATGTCCTTACATAATCAATGCATTATCTAGAGTTGATTGAATCAGTTTGAACTTTTTTCTCTTAAATTCAGAAACTTATATGATCTCATCCAGAGTGATGATCAGCTTATGAGAACCCTGATTAACCTTGATTTTTTATTATTCTGTAGAAAAAATAGGTATTGATTCTCAAAGTTGACACTTGTTTAATGCCCGTTTTCATAGCAGCATAAATCAAGATTCTTATTAAATTGAAAGAAGAAGTGTCACTTGATTTAATCTCTCTGAACATTCATTCAAAGTGACGTCATACACACAGAAATTCATCGTTTACGTCCTTGCTGGATGGCCGTCAGGAAATAGTCAAGCGAAAACCGTGAATAATGACCATCCTTTTAAGTAAACAGTAGAAATGCGTTTTCGGTCAAATATTCTCCTATTAAAGGTGAGACGACGCGACGGTAGCATTGATAAATGGAAAAAGACCCGCTTTCAAAAGTAAACAATTTCACTTTTTACTCTGTTATTGCTCGATTTCCATTATTCACTTAGTTCCTTTTTTTTTTTTTTTTTTTTGTTTGGTTACTTCGTTTTTCCTTTTTATCCTCTGTTTTTAATGGTTGTTGGGAAGATAGTCTCATCTTTCTCTTTTTTTCTTCTTTTTTTTTTTCTTTTATGTCGGTTTTTCAATCACTTGGGAAATCATTGCAGAAGCTGTAAATGTGAATACATTTTATTTATTTTATAATAGTTCTTAATTTTGCCCGAACCGGTACCTATATATAATCTACGCATCATCGCTATTAGACTACCATATATTCAATTTCCATCTTATTGGTCCAATATTTTAGTCCCCCCATTGCGAATACAAGTAAAAACTTCAGTCACTTATTACTGCTAATTTTTTCTCAAATTGGTCAAGTAATTGATCTAAACTCTTCCATATTATCAATCTTATAAATATTGAGATAAAATCATCTATTGAGAGGCGTTGTGACACTCTCATCCAGGTATCGTGGATAATAAGTTTCTCGGCTTTTAATTACTGATACATCAATAACTTTTCCGTGTTAACTGCTGTGTAAACTATCTTCTGGGCGGAGCATGCAGACAAATGCAAATTAGTTTGTAATACCCTTGGTTGTGACTTGGGTCTAGGTGTACACAACGTCTGGAATCTGTTCTCACATGTTCTAAAACGTTTCCCAATAATCGGTCTCGTCAACATTTGATCATTGTGTTGAACGTTGCCCCCTATTTTTCTTTGTTTGGCTACTCCTCCAAATGTTGTACTAATGGGTTTTGAATTTGCATAAATTCACATACTTAACAGTTAGATAAATAATGATTCCTATAAGAGATTAAGCCAAACAATTGGATAACGATATAGAAAGAGTTGAGGCCTAACAATGCTAAATAGATTAATCGAAGAGCGTACACACACTAAAAAAAAAAAAATAAATAAATGAAACAAAATTTTTCTCTAATCTAATAACGGTTGACTTACCTCAGCGTGTAATTAGGGAGAAAACAAAAATGAACTGTCTTTTAATTTAGGTAAATGCATTATCTATTCATAAGTTATTATTTGCCGACATTATAACGATTTTGTTTGGCTGTGAGGTTGAAAGCATTTGTAGGGGCCACCGTGCATTGATACTCTCATACCAGGCTGACAACCCTTCCAGCTTCTAGGGATTTGTCTGGTAAACAAATCAGTGAGTACCGTATATCCGTCTATCATTAATCATGTTAATCAAAACTCGGCCCTCGTGCATTTCTCGGAGACAATAAACAATCATTGGCATTATTTGCGCGTAAAACTGGCATTTTCAGCGTGTCAAGTTTTTATTTTTCGTCAGCTGAATGAATCGTCGAAGCATGAAGCACCCATTTATTTTGTACGGTGTGCAAAGTGTAGTCAACCCCGTCGGTGGTGCTAGTGCGAGTCGTTAATTTTGGGAAACATTTTATCGGGACTATACTTGGAAAATTTTTCGTAAGGTCCTCTCATGGAATGAGTAGTTCAAATTATCGATGTTGAAATCGGTACAAAATTCAAAATCTCCTTGCAAAAGTAACCGAAGAAATACATCCAAGTCACTGCTGCTTCCATCATCGTGATAACGTCTATTTCTCCTCTCCTGGAACGATCTTTGAGTCGAAGTGACGTCAAAGTCCTCTCTTTGTTGTTCCTCATTTTCACGAATCTGATTTAGTCTCTCTTCGACGGCACTAAAATTTTTCCACACATTTGGATCAAAATTTGACATAAGTAATTGAGGTGGTATAAACCAAAATGTCATCGGGAATGGCGGTGGTGGCGGAGCAATAGGCATGTCTGTTCTAGGTGCTACGATGTTGTCTTGATTTTGTACAGGCATTACTTTATTTTCATTTTGTTCAGATCTGTTGGAAACGCTCGTTCTAGAGTTTGTATTAGAATTCTGATTTGTATTATTGAAAGGTTTGTTCTCTTGTTCAGCTACATTATGATAATTTCCTATTTTTCGACATCTACCTCTTCTATCATTTCCTTTTCCAGAATTTTGATAAGTTATTTTCATTTCGTTGTCGAGACGAATCTCCAGTATTGTTTGCAAAATTATTTAATGATCTAAATCGCCCTCTTCCTCTACGACTAACATATCCACCTCCTCGTCCTCTTCTAGAAAAACCTCCTCTCCTAATATTATTATCATACCTATGAGGTTTAAATCGCTCAACACCGAAGCCACCGCCTTCAGAGCCTGTATGGGATCGTTTTCCATACCGAGCGAGTCGATTGTTGGGACAGTCAAAACTCTTGTGCCCAAAGCCATCGCAACGATAACATTTAAATTCCCCTTGTCTACGGGTACACACACTTGAGTGGTGGCTTCTATCTCCACATTTGAAGCATCGCAAGACGGCTGATGTCATCATAAGTCCACCTCTGCCTCTGGTGACCTGTAACGAAGACTTATTCTCAGCTTACACTTGCTGAATATATTTTTGCATTTGTTCAAATGTAAAGTCACCCTCTCATTTTGCACGATCACAATATGTTGCTTCCTTAATTGACGGTACACTCTTACATATTATATGATAATAGACATCTCTCTTATCTTATTCATTCATTTTCATGCCACTCACTAATTCATATCTACGTACTAAGTCATAGAATTTTGTATTAAAATTCGAGGATAATGAGAACATGGAACACAGTCGCACAAAATATACGTCAGATTAAGGACCACCCAGCCCCCGATAAATGGGAGTCGAAGAAAAGCAGAATTTCGCATATAAAAATAATGGAAAGCTTTTTTTCTGGTATTTTTTTCCCTGAACTACCTAATCGAATTAGGGTAGTTTTTTTCTTCACAGAGTATGTTGACTCCAAAAGTTGGATAAAAAAAAAGTCGCCACTCATCCCCATAAAGTACCAGAGACTAGAAAGGAGGATAAAAAACAGGGTGGTTTTTTAAACGAGGACGAGAGAATGCAAAAGATATTAGGGTCGTTTAAATAAGAGTGACCTACCCTCGCTGATTTTTTTCTCAATTTTTTTTTTACATGTTACTTTACCGAAGTTATTCGATTAGGTTTTTATTTATGCAGAAGCGTTGAAATGAACCGTTTAAAGAATACGTTTTCTGCCATTAAAGTGCGTGTCGATTGTGGAATGATTTAAAAATTTGTATTTACCGACGAATTCACTCTTTTTTTCAGCAGTTTTAGTAAAATGAGACTAGAGGGTATTCGTCGAGGGAAAAAAAAGAATAATAGAAAAAGACCCTCATTAAAAATTCAATTTGAGTTTTTTATATTCATTGCAAATTGTATTTCATTAATGGATTAGTCGGCGTTTGTCTACGCTTAAATTCGTGTCAAATGCTTGGGTGTCTTGTTACGATTTTCATGTACCCCCTCACTAAGTGCAGTACGTACTCTTTCGTCAATTCGCAGTTCATAAGATACCTAATTTAATATAGTCGATGAAATCTTATTTGAAGAGGTGTAGATGCAGCAGTCGTTTGAAATATTTTAAATTCAATTCTCGACAGACTAGGATTGTGGAGAATTTCTCCTTTCTTGAAATCCGTCCTCAAAATATAATTCTGCAATTCGAAGATATTTTCAGTATTTCTTCACTTGATCAAGTTCGACGACTACTTCCAACATTATTAATTTCAGCTTCTCGCCTTTTTACCATTTCCCAGCGTACACGAAAAGTCTGAAAAATTGCTAATACGAACTTCTAGATGTTGATTCTTTGAAATTGAGGAAATTTTTAAATATTGATTTTATCGTATTGTACTTGCATTGTCATCACCCTTTCCTCATCTTATCAACTTGAGCATGCTGTTTTACGAAGCACTTGAATTACGAGGCACCCTGTATGCAGCTTTTCTATAGGAGGTATGTGTACGGTAGCTTCATTTTTTATCATAATTCACTTCACACCTGACTTGCTAAATGGATATAATATTCATTAAGCTTCTGCCTGTGACAGCCTGTTTGATAATCATGGTATTGATAACGACAGTTGGAAAAATATTCATTTATCACTTGGAACAATGATTTTTGTGGTGTGTGCCCCGGTTGTTATCGAAAACACAGTATGGAAATCATTATGCGCGAATCATTTTAGCCTCTTAATGATAGGTAAGGTGAAATTGAGTGTACGTTACTCTCACTCTTGTAGTAGAGTACGTGTGCCTGGTAAGTTTTTTTTTTTTTTTTTTGTTGTCATCAAGTTGGATGCCATTGAAAAATTCGCAGCCAGTAGCTTCTGTGTTATATGGCTCACCCCCGCTGCATTTAGTGAATAGATTAGATTTTGCCGGGTAGAGAGTATCCTTTTCGAAAATGAGATCACAATTGAGTGGCTTTTGTCGCGATGTGCAAGCACCCAGAGAGATGCACGGGCGAAGTATAGAAGAGTATTACAAATGAAATATGATCATTTTGACAGACGAAATTCATTTATATTCGCGGTTTAGGGCACTATGCGGAAGTCGGAATGGATTGTCGTTAAAAGGAATGGCGAATGAAGTTCAGCTTTGATGACTAGGAGTCGCGTTTCGGGTTCGAATGCCTAAATATCGATGAGAGGTGGCTTTGGTAGCCGCGATAAAGTGATAATTACTGCGAAGTCAATTTGATGAAGAGAGCTTCACATTCAAATGTCATTCGATATCTTCAGTTTTGCTTTCATTCGGTTGAATATTTTATTTGGAATCCGAGCGACTTCGATTGGCACCAGGACATTTAACCTGTTTTAAAAACTAGTACATGGGAGAGATGATCATTAGAAAGAGTATTATTTAGAAGAATTAAAAAAAAAAAAAAATTGGTTATAGTGGAAAGCTGCATGGAGCGAGGGTGGAAAAGACAAACATATAAATTCGCCTCGAAATAGAGGCAAAAAAAAAAAACAAAAAAAAACAAGTGAATTAGGTATAACGTAAAAACAAAGCAAATTAGAACTATTGTAATTTAAATTGGCTTTTATCATTTGAGACAGTGACAGATGCTGCCTTGTCTTCTTTACACTCTTCTTCTGTGAGTAGATTGAATTTAATTTTTTTGAAGACTGGCAATTCATTTTTTGGTTCTTCTATAGGCTGGTACATGAGTTGGTTAACTACCATGTCCACATTCACCGTGGATTTTGTGACTTTTATACGAGCCACCGAAAGTAGTACTATTGAATGGACCGGTTTGCTGGGGTATAAACTACCTCTTCTAAATTACCAGTTTCCAGGATCTCATAGATGGGCCCCGGTATTTTACTCACCTTGTCCCTGGTATTAGGGATTCTTATCGGAAACAGAAATGGTCGGCCGTCATCTTTTGTTTTTCTCAAGATATTCTCAATGGACGTTTTTAATTTTGGTAGAAAATCTACTTGGTTTCATGAATTCGTACAAGGCACTAGTTTTGTCTTTCAATAGTTCTGTCGAATCGAGTAACAGTTTCTTCAATGGATCTTTTAATAGATCGCTACTTTTTTAAAATATTAAAATTCATAAATAAAAAAGTAATCGAATCAATATGAAGAACAGATATTTATTTATTTTAGAGGAAACTGAAAAAACAATGAGAAATGAAAATATAACAAAAAAGGAAAAAAATTTTAATGAAAGAACTTTTACCCATCCCATAATTTGGAATTATTAAAAAAAGTAATTTTTTTGTCATGAATATTACGTGTCATGCATCTGACTGTGGACGAACAAAATTCTGTCCGACCAGCTTTTTGGCTTGGATCGATCATTAGTACGATGTCTCCAGGATTTGGAGCTTCTTGTGAATTTTGTACTCTTCCTTTGAGTTGGTCGTCTCTATCACGGAGTGCTGCCAAATAGTGATCACTCCAGTCTTTCCAGAACTGTTCGGGGCGTCTTTGCGATGATTTCCACATCTGGGTAAGTAGATCATCGTTAGCTTCTATTTCTGCGTTAATCGGTATTGCGGCGAACGTCAGTGAAAAAAAGTCGGCTGGAGTTTCTATTGGTCCATCGTGAGATTTGTCCAAGTAGTTTAGTGGTCTCGTATTTACTACTGACTCGATTTCTATGATTGAGTTTTCGAACTGTCTATAGAACATGATGAGGTTTCCATATGTTCTTTCTATGGCTCCTTTCACTGACTGGATAAGTCGCTCGTAATACTCGTTCACTGGACGCCGATACAGAATATATTTTTTCTGCCAGTCTACTCAGTAGTGGCATTTTCAGCTGCTTTTCTTTCCACCACTTTAAAACTGGCTCATTGTTATAATCAGCGTGAGAATATACGAACGAACAGTCTCTATTTGATTTCCATACCCTACATCACCTATATCTGTTCAAATTCAGGTACTTTTTTTTTATTTGTCACTCATATTATTCAAAACTACCCATACCCTACATTACCTATACCTGTTCAAAGTCAGGTACCTTTTTTTATTTGTCACTCCTATTACTCAAGTATTTGTGTTTTTAGTAACACCCATCATCCAAAAATGCAGATACCCTAAAATACCCATACCTGCGAACTTCGGGTATCCATTTTTTTAAAACACCCAACAGGTACTAATATATACAAAATACTTGTTATCTGCTTTATACATGTACAGGTACAGGCATCCGTTTTTTTTTTTTTTTACCTACCCGTACAAGCCTGTGATTGGCACTTCTAATATTACAGCCCGATGGTGGCGTATTGGCATACTGTTAGGGTGCCCTTATTTTTGTATAGTTAGTTCTATTGCAGGTTGCAAGGTTCCGTGAGCGAGAGGAATGAATTTTTCTCCTAACTCGAGCCTCAGGTGATTGAAATATTCCAAAATATCTGGAATTTTGAATCTGAGAAATGAATTTGTAAATGAAAAACAGCATTTTTTTCTGGTGTGTATTTTTTTTAAATAAAGGAAGCTTGAAGATTTTAGTTTCTCTTCGGATGTGGAAACTGGTTTATGATATTTGTTATAATTTCAATTATGAAAATTCACAGAATTGTTCTAATTCAGTTTTAAACACACGGTCTATCATTATAATCTTGTTGTTACAACTCTTTGTTTTTTGAACTTTGGTGGTCCTTGAGATATGATTTTCTCGAAAAGTACGTGTATAGCATCTTTCCGTTTTGAAGTAACGATTTGGTCCGAATTATTCGTTCCCACTCGAGTTAACAATATTCAGCTATTGAAATTAGCTGTTTATCGAGGAACCATTCGCAGACTTATTTCATCAGTGCATAACTTGAGTAACAGGTGTCCTGGTGTAGTTTGAAGCTCTCAATTTCTTTTTCCCCGGTTTTATATGGTTTTTCAGTTGGTGTCAAATAAATCCGTCGATATAAATTTTACCCTTTGAGAAGTGGTGAGTAATTGAAGGCTGCAGTTTCAGTTAAAGGTATTAAAAATGGAGAATATTAGCGTTGTGTGTTGGTCAGAAGATTAGAACGTACTACTTTGAAAGTTATGTAGAACCATCTAATTACTAAAAAGAAATTTGATCAGATGAGAGCTCTTCTCTTTTCTCATTGCAGGAGACTATCTTAAATTATGGCTGAAAAAATGTTAATGAAGAAAGCCGTAAGTTACTAGCGCGTTTCAGGCGACCCTTCTGTTTAATTACTTTTATTCGCTAATAAAATAACCGAAAAACTAAATCCGATTTAATGCCTATTCGAGTGAAACGAACTGCTCGTAAATTCATATAAAAATTACCTCTACTGGCGGTCGTAAAATTTTTAATGTCGGAAAAATTGCCCTCGTCTGTGTGTGCCGGAAAATGGTGGGTGAAACAATAGCGAAAAATAGCGAACCGAACCGTCAGTTTCTATAGTTTTAACCCGTTCCTCAAGATGAGTGCCGGGCTAATGAAGGAGTACGGTAAACTTTTTTTACCCTGAAATATCCATTAATGGAGAAAAAGCGTCTGCGGCGAAAAAGCGTAAAGAATTTGCCCACCTCCCTGCCGCGCAGCACCCTCGGTATTCGTCATCGTTGCCTGCTGGAAGTCTGGCGAGCCAACTTCGCGCGGGAATATTAAATAGAAGTTGCGGCGGGAGGAGACAACTTCTTTAAGACTTCAACTTTTGCGCCGATTTAATCTTTTTTCGGGCTAATGTTTTTACACAAATTAATTAAAAGAAACGAAATAATGGTTTGGCGAAGAACACAACGGAGCTGTGTACAGTTGCGAATACAGCAGGTCTTAATAAAAGAGCAGCGAAAACATCCGAGGTTCTCTCATCTGAAACCGAATAAGCCTAATTGGAAAATGCGGCTTACCTTATTAAGAACTGCCACCGCGGCGAAGGGGAGGGGTGAGGCGAACATATTTTAATATCCCTCGGGAAGTTTGAGTTGCTTTTGAAACGGGTGGGGGTGGGGTTGACGGTGGTGAATGGGAGGAAAGGGTGAAACAAAAAGAGGAAAAAATGACTGAGGTAAGTTGTAAACGGATTACAAGGATGTAATGAAGGTGGAAAAAGGGTTTTGTGGCATTGTCGAAGACGTACTCGAGAAAAGTTTGGCATTACATTGTAGATTAGAGACGGAGCATTCAAATTCTGGCCGAGTCTATCCGTTGTGACAAGCGTTTCAGAGAATTCAATTTTGGTGGATGAAGGAAGAATTTAGTTCTGCATCACATTATTTTTTCATTCGAGCATTTGGCTCAGCAGTTGAGCTTTTATATTATAATGCGAGCAATATCGTGCCGAATACTTCGCTAGTTGCGGATTAGGAGCGAGAGGGTTTTTCACCTCGACCTTATTTCTCTATTTGGATCGTTATCTGTAGGATCAATCACTATGACCTTTTTAGGATCTGCAGGAGTAGATTGAGTAGATTGAGTGGAAGTGGAAGCTTCGGTGGATTTGACCTTTAAATAAAATGAATCATTAAGAATAATAAATATAAGAAAACTAAACGATAAAATAATGTTAATTATATTGATAATCGTAACAATAATTTGCTTTATAGTAATAAAAAATAAAACAAATATAATGATAAATACCTAAATTAATATTTGAAAATCAAAAAGTAGGAATAATATGAACTATTTTTCCAATAATAATTATCTTAACAATATCTTATATATCATCAGCCGCCAAGATCTGTTCCACCTCTACTTCCATCTTAGCGAACTCATCAACATAGTAGACGAACTATCGTATGAAGCATCTAGGCGTTTGACTGTATTTCGATCATATTATTTCAGTAGCGAGTTGAGTATGCGATCGGCTAAATTATTTGCTGGGTATTATTTTCAAACTCTGAAAGCCTGCCAACGCATGTAGAGTTTATGCATTTCCATGACATTTCAATGGGTGGAGGTGAGTCGCGAGTATTGATGATTTGGATTGCGCAAATGACTTCGGTATGAAGTTGCTGTAGCTAAGGAAAGCAAAGAAGTACCCCCCGCCCGATAGCAACAAAAGAAACTTTGGAAAGAACACACCCACAGATGGAAGGTACAAACGTTACAACGTCTGCAAACACGTCCACCGAGCACGGTCCGCAAGCTCCAGCGCAGCCGAATTTTGATGTGCAAAGACAGCAGCTGGTGCAGACCTTACCATCGCTGCAGCCTGGCCTCGACTATTACTACGAGGATCCGACATACAGTGCCGACCACCACCAAAATTGTTTGCTTTTTTCAGCAGTGTCTTATCCGTACGCAACTGCAGCGACTGCCGCCCCCGGCACTGGTAAGCACGATGAGAGTTACGTTTGTTACCAGCTGATGAATAACGTGCACAGCTATCGCTGGTATATGCCAAAGATGGCGCAGCAGCTGCAACGGGCTGCGTATCCGCATAAGGCGGTAGCTCGATTCAGCCACCAGCAGGCCCAGTTATTGCATCCGCGACAGCAGCAGCGATATCAGGAGGAGTGGAGTCCAACGCGTAAGGAGAAGATGAGAGGAGATAGAGCAATGCCGGTCGATGCGGACAAGGAAGGTGGTCCGGAGGGAGATGCCGATGGTACGGCGGCGATGTCACAAATCAAGGTGTCGAACAAGATGCATCCAGTGCAGCTACTGCACCAGATCTTCCGCAAGGAGGCCTTCGTCATGGAGTACGAACGCATCAACGATGGCCCGTTTAGTCGGGTCCGCGTCACTTACAAGGTGAATGGTCGGGCGTATGTGGCTGAGGCGACTCGATTGAAGGAGGCCCGTCGGTTGTGCGCCAAACAAGTGTTGCGCGACCAGTTGCCGCACCTGGACATCGAATCTGACGATGATATTCCGCGTGTGGAATACGATGTCACGCGGTTTGACAACAAGCATCCAGTCCAGATACTGTACCAGATCTTCAGGTACGAGCCGATGGAGATGCATTGTGAGGAGGAGGGTGCGGCGCACTTCGCGAAGCACATATTCACGTTTGTTATACGCGGCGTCCAGTACAAGGCCAAGGCAGAAACCATTAAGGAGGCGAAACGAAGAGCGGCTATTTTAGCCTTGAACGAGTATTACAAGCAGTCCGAGGGGCATTCGCCGCCCGAAGCTGCTGCCACAGTGACTACTGAGTTGGCATCCTCGACCGTCACTTTGGCACCGTCCAATCTCAATTCCGCGCCTGTCCAACACGCACTCGCGCCACCATTAGCAGCAGTGACCGATCAAATTGGCGCCACCTGAGATGCTTCGATTGGCGCCGTCAGAATGTGTTTCGACCGCTCTAAGTTTGCCCTAACTCTTATGCTAAGCGTACATTCTTGTAACATTTGAGGAAAAAAAAAAAAAGGAAAAATCGCCGAAAAGCTGAAAAAATGGTAAAATGTTCGGGGTTGTTATTTACATAGGGCTAGAAATGGTATACAATCGAAAAATAAAGGAAAGTACAGCCTGAAAGTTGGAATTTTCTGTTTTATTTACCCTTTCATTAATTCGAGTTATAGGATTCGAGGTGATGGTGTAGTAGCCATTGATCCTTTTTATTTTGTTTTAATATATTATGTAGGTTTATTTTTTGAAGAATATTTTAGTATTTGATGAAATTACTACTCATACTAACGGTTCTTCTAGTTTTAATGTGTGAGTAAAATGAGAAGAACCTATTTGAAGTATCGTTCAAACATTTGCTGTCAAAAGAATATTATTATTTTGCCCAAGCGTCTGGAAAACAGATAAGATTAGGAGTGCGGGGACTGATCGTAATGTATATTCGATTTCACCCGATCCACTTATGACACTGCACTGTCTGTTTTGAGACGCATTGATGTTGTTTTTTTTTATGGTTTTTCATGGTGGGAAGAACAGAATTAGGCAGTGACGGTATATTATAGTCTCCGATATAAATCACCGAGAAATGATCCATTCCACACAAGTGGACTAACTAGAAGTCGTACCTACTCGTTGAAGGGGTCAGCTTATCACTGGATTTGTGATGGTTGAGGGGAGGCACGGTACATATTCATCGCATTTGTGTGTTCGAATCTCCCGAATGGTCATTAATATGGCTTAAGATATCAGTCAGCGATACAGGAGGCCGGGTTAAAACACTGCTCCGTTCTAAGTTTCGGTTATTTATTTCATATGCAAATGGGGGGGTTAGTTGATGTTCTCGCCGTGTACACAGTGTACATATACGCGGACAGGTCTTCGGAGGTCTATACTTCATGACGTAGAAAGTACCGTATTTGCTCTGGGTGCTCGGGAATTCGAGGGTACAAGTCATTCTTTCTGTTCGGTTTTTTGTTTTGTTTTTTTACTTCCACACTTCGGATATGGGGTCAACGCGTTTGTCATCAATTTGGATTAACGTTGAATTCGACTTAACGAGGCGTAAATATAAGAATAACTTATCTGTCAGTTTCTCTTTGTAGCTTCGTTTGCCCCCGAAGGTGCCAAAGGGGACGAAATGAATTCTTATGCGGTAAGCTGCTCTGGGCGAGCAGGTTTCCAATCTATCATTCCTTAATGTAATATGAAGAACTGATTGTTCGTACCTAATATTTGTGTCGAATAGTTCTTATATCGAGATTGAAGATTGTTTAGTTCCAATTCATCTTCACAAAAAATGAAAAGAGCTTTATCTGTTCAGTTTTTCTTTGATGTAAAATCAAAACAAACAATTTTACCTGTTTGATTTTTTTTTTACGAGTCAGTTTCCTAGCTGACTGAATTTGACGAAAAGAAAGTAAGAAAACATGATTAATGATGAAAGCTTCATTACTACTAATTATACGTATTAATTAAATTAAGACATGTTCAATAATTTGTCAGCTGACTGAAAGGATTCGTACTCTTTCCACTGTAGTCTTGTTGCTTATTAAAGTACGGATTTTGTTGAGCGGCTAATGCAGGAGAGTAGCTAGAGAAGTCTCCGATAATGGTGTCCGAGGTGACGTAGGGAGTTCCAAGAATCGGAGCCGCTGCTGCGGCTGTGGCGGCTGTCAATCCTCCGAATCCTCCGCCAAAGAATCCTCCTGGGAAGCGGCAAATTCGTAATAAGGCTATGACCGCTGGTATCGCTGCTGCTGCTAAGAGAAGCATCTTCTTTATTGCTATGATGCCCATTAAAATTGGTATGAGCAGAGCTTTTATCAGAATGAATTTGAAGGTGGCGATCAGGGGAAATACCAGCGCGAATTTCTTTTGCTTTTTCTTGTGGCGGCCTGAAAAATAGTAAATTACAGAGAGAAGTGAAGTTTCTCTTGGAAGTATGACAGCTTCTTGGAGAAAAATTTCGATGCGTTTTTCCTAGAACTGAATTTCAAATTTGTATTTGAGTCTGTCTCACGAGAGATCTGACGGTGATGGACGTTGTGCGGTATGCCCCAGGAGCAAGAGGTATCACCTTGCTGCCTGTTACCAGCAGTGACGTCAGTTCATTCTCTCGCAAGATGGACAAAGTGCTGGAAATGGACTTGATTGGTGTTATTGGTCTAACAGTTTGATTAACTCCCCCCAAATTCTGCTCCTGGGAAATACGACGGAATGGCAAGTTCGAATTTTTAGTTTATATCCTCCATAATGAATAAATGTAAATTTCCACTTGGGTATCAAATATATTGGATAACACTTGTGAGAAATTTTTTGTAATATTCAGATTATACCCTCCTTATAATTTCGCAACCATCGGTTAGTAAAAGTAGTTTTTTCTAACCTTCGTCAAATGGATCAGATTCAATCGATTCGTTAGTACTTGTACTGTATTCTTCAATAATGATGCCGGGAAAATTTCTGCTCAACATCGGTAGTGGTATTTTTATTCCATACGAGTCCAGGAAATATTCCAAAGTCTTGGACACTAAAGAAATGAAGTTTGATACGAATGATCGGGATTTTGGTCTCTCTTGTGTCGCTGATAAAGCGTTGGTAGCATAATCTGGTAATTTTATCAGTTCTAATGAGCCAACCTATGAGAATATGAAAATGTTTGAGTAAGGTATACTGCCGTTTTTTTAAGCGGGTTTTCATTCATAGGAAACCTGTTTATTTTTTAAATTATTTTTGCTGTGTATTTTAATGAATCATTGAGAATCTAGAAAGTTGGATGAGAGTGAAAAATGCTCAAGTTTCTGTAGCTATTCTATTAGCCAAGAAACAAGTCACAATCCATTCAAACTTGACTACTAATAGACCTAATCTTTAACTGTTTTGAAATTATTGCGAATGAACTTGAGAAGTTTGCCATTTTAATATTGAATAGCGTCATTGTTTGGACTCGGCGTTTCTATTTGAATTGAAATTTGCATAAAAAGACAGCTCATGAAAAACTAAGAAAGTCACACATTTCCTGATTGTGTTTTTTATTGATAGAATCTGGTAAGACTAGAAGCATTTGAACAAAGCAGTTATAACTAGTCTTGAGCTAGAGGTTTTTCATCAAGTTGAATGAAATAAAGAAAAAGTGATCAGAAATTCAGTGTAATATCTTTGAAGAGGGACTGCAATAATACCAAAAATATATGTTTCTTCAAAAATCTAAATTGGGAGCCAAAGGCTTGTTCCATCATGATTGCCCTCTCGACCCTCTTTTGGACATAGAACTCGAAGAGCATACAAGCAAAAGTTTGAGAAGTTTTTTTCCCCTGAATGAATTTTGTAGACTATTTATTTTATTTCGCATTCTGATATTTAATTGTGCGCTTTATCAAATTATTGATTTAATACGATATTTAAACGAGTATCATGAATTCATACCGGTGCTCGTATCACATTCAATCCAGATATGAGTGGTATCTTCTGCGCCAGGTACACAATTTTGTGGTAAATACACGATCGATTAAAATTATTACTACTAATCATGCAGCTGCCCTCGACGCGCGAATTATCAATTAAAACATTTTCTTGCACTTCTATAGATTTGGCAATATCTATTAAAACCGTAATTGAAACACACGAGATAATTAATACTCTCAATAACCGCCCCATACTCGCATCGAAAATAACACTTGCCTCATAGTCAACTATGAATGACAATGACATTAAAAAGTATTCAAATCCGTCTATTGTCAAGACTTTTTTCCACCTGGTTTCCCTTTCTTTTCATTCGAATACCAACATTTGTGTTTGCACATTCGATTAACCGATCAAAGTAAATGATCCATGTCAATGTGGTTTCTAAACGATCATAGGATGACATTTAACTTCATCACTGAGCACGTGCTAATAGGTTGCGCAGTATGAATCCGACGCTTTTCTTCATCATTTCTTGCGAATTTAAGTGCTCTATTAACATCGAATGTAGGCACGGTTACCATCATGAAAGTGGGTCAAGAATTTATCTAGTTCTTAATTAATTTACTTATGCAGCTGTGAAAATGATTATCTTAGCCGAAGTGTTCTTATGGAAACCTGCTTAAATCAGAAAATTTAAGATAGTAAATGAAACTGAATATTTTTTGAAATTATTTTTACGGAAATGTATTCTTGGCGCCTGACAATGACAACATTTGTAATTTTTTTTTTTTCATCCATTTCATCTTCCTCGCTATAACTAAAGAAATTAAACCCTTCGAAAGTATTATTTAAAAAAAAAAGAAAAAGAAAGAAAGAAAAAATTCACGTAATGATAATCTTGAAAAATATTCCCGCATTAAAAGTTGCTTTCAGAAACAGAACTCTTTGTGACCCTTTTTTTTTCCCTTGTAAGATTTTCAGTGGAATCGGAGCAAGTGGAGGGTTTTCTTTTTAAATGAAAAAAATGACGAAGAAAAGAATTTCTTATTAAACTGACAAGATGGAACGAGTAAATATTTATTGACGTCGCGAAAATGTAAATTAAATATTAAACGCTTATTTTTGCTTTGTGCATTAATATTATAAATATTTGAAAAGTTTTTTTTTTTAGATGTTTCTGTTGCTTGCTGAAAGAGAGATGAAATTCCGAAGACGAATAAATTGAGCGAGTATTTTTGTTGATTGAGTTATTGGCGCCTTTTTTCACATTTCGTAAGATGAATAATGTTACGAGTGTAATGGATTACTGATGAGGCGAGGGTGGAGGTTTATTCTTTATTTGTCGCCAGTCTTTCAGCTCGATTTTTTAGCTGAAGTTCGAACAAAGTGCAATTATCATTGTGATCAAAATGTCACTAAATTTTCTGCTCTGTTGCTTCAGATCGTTTCTTTATTGGAATTTTCTGCGAAAAAGTTCTCGTGGCTGACTATACTTGAAAAACTATGAGAAATTCTCGGAAAAGGTAAAGATCGAGTGACCAAGCTCATTCCTATAATTTTTCAACAATCGAGAAATTCAGCTTCCTATTATCATTTTCTAGTTTGAGAAAGTGACGAAGTAATTTGATTTGAAAAAAAAAAAAAAAATCAGAGTGAACTAGGACATTGTTTATTTACAGATTTTCTCCGAGTCTTACAAATTCTTTAATTATAAAATCCATGTCGTCCGTATTGAGAGCTGAATTTTGAACTACTAGTCTGAAGAAATTCGGTAGATCATTCAAAGGTTGATAAGTAATCATCATTGTGCCTTCACGCATCATACGTTCTTTGATTTTTGGAGCAACCTTGGGGAGAAAAAAAAATCAGTATACATTATGAAACTAAATTGTTGATTATTTTACGGTAGCAACGATTTAAAGGCTTTTCATGTAATGAATTCACTTCCTGGTTATTGGTGCATTGATACCTTTAATTTTTTTCTTATAAGTACCATATTTTTTCCGGTATAAATGAATTAATGGTACTTAATTTAAATATTAGTTACTACATTGATTTCATTGCGAATTTTTTCCATTCCATCTATTAGTAAAAATGAGAAACAAAAGGTACTTCATAGATGGTTTTGATATTTTTTGAAAGAGCTTGATCCTTTATTTATTTTCTGATTGTCGATATTGTTTCCCTTGCTTCTTATCTCTGTATCAATCTCTCGTGTTATTTCACTCTTGAAAATTTGAAAATAATGTTGACTTTCTTGATTGAAATGAGTTTACAAGACTCTTGATTTTGCTGCAAAAAGATGATTTTTGGACGGAGCACCTTCTAGCCCTAAGGTATCAATTGTATAATTTTCATACTGCAATGTCTTTGGCATTAATGTTTGAAAACATTTATAATAACACAAAATAATACCTTATGTAGCTTTGTGTCAAAGTCGATGCTGTTATGGTGATTCTGCAGACTTTTTGGTAAATACCAGAAACAAATATTTGTACATTCTGGCTCGGGTAGTACTAATCGAAAATCGGTCCTATTTTTAATTTTTTCGACAAAGTTTTTGGAAATTTTGAAAACGTGGTCCACATGTTTTTCTAATCCTTCGGTTCCCTGAAAAGTAAAATTTTAATTACTTTATTTGGCGAAGTTCACTAATGGGCTTCGCCTAATGTTCTTACTTTGGCTTTCCACATCAGCCAAAATTTTAAAACATCAGCTCTTCGCCCGCATTGAATATGTTTATCGCCTGTATCATAACTCGTGTCGTAGAATTTGTCCTTTTGAAATAGATATTTAGCGTTACACGAGTGACATAAATGTAAAATTTCTTTTTGTTTTGTCATGAATACGGAACATTGTTGAGGAGCAGTCAGCATTTTATGCGGATTGAATGTAACTGAATCGGCTCTAAAAATTGTAACAATTTTCTCAAATTATTCAAAGTTGAATGCGTAGGAACTTATTGTCGACTTTCACTGAATAATAATTGTGAAATTATCTTACTTTTCAATGCCGTCGATCAAATAACGATGCTTCTTTGAAAACATTACTGCCCCACCCCAAGCCGCGTCGACGTGAAGCCATAAATTATACTTCTTGCATATATCGGCTATTCCTAGAAGGGGATCAAACGCTCCGAGCACTGTTGTACCTGCAATTTAATTGTGTGCACGAATTATGTACTTTATTGTAGGTACGCTTTTGTGTACTATTTTTTGATGAATTAATTAATTCATTCGATAAAAATCGAACAAGGTTACCACCCTATGCCCTAAATAGGGGGGGGGGAGGGCTCTCGTCCTTATAATAAGGTAATACATGTTCAACTTGAGATAGATCGTTTTTCGTAAAAATTTGAAGGAAAAATTTAGAAATTCAAAAAAAAAGTATTTTAAAAATCTAAAACTAGCACATATTAAAAGACGCATAGGTAGATCGATTTTTGAATTTAAATAAAAGTAGCATCGAAAAAGAGTAGGGTGTTAGTGGGGGCGGTGGTGATTATCAGTTGGTATTTAGAGGAATTGTATTTGCTGAGCGATTTGGAGTTCTCCCTATGATTTGTGCCTTGCTTATCATAATTCATTTTTGTGCTTAGGTCTGTATCTTGATCTGTGTGCAGACAAGTAGTTGCTTGGCCAAAAATAGTTTTAAATCATCGTTTTTGATGCATGACGAATGAAAATGCAGTTTTTATACCCGAGGTAGCAGACACCATGAATGGTACAGCCTTTTCAGCTATAGCTTCCAAAATTTGTTTTTCTAGATCTTGAGTGTCCATCTTCCCTCTGCTATCTGTTTTCACCGAATACACATTATCTGATCCGAGTCCTTCGAATGCAGCTAGTTTTTGAATTGAATAATGCGAATCTTTGGACGTGAACATCACTAAACGAGGTAATCCGTGCAATCCTTTTTGCTGCACCAAAATAAGGGGGAAAAATTTGACAAATTGAGCTAAATCTGAATGCAACATTATTAGTTCGTCTCTGACAGACTGATGCAACTCACTTTCACTTCAGGGAACTTATGAAAACGTGCACAATTGATGGCATATCCATTGGCAATGGAACCACCGGGACTGAATATTCCGTCACCATCGTTGAATGCAATTAAATTTTTTATTTCGTTCAATACGAATTGCTCCATGACTGTGAAAACTGGAGCAACTTCATATGTGTATACACTAGAGTTTAGTGCATCTCCCAGCCATTGACCTATTAGACCGTAAGGATCTACGCTGCAATTCAAAAATATTTTATTGTAGCAGTTGCTAGCGTGCTCAAGGTCAACTAAAAAGAAGCTTCAAGTGTTGCGAAGCACATCTTTTAACTCTACATATTTTATTTGTGAAAAATGGTTTCGGTTCGTGTTGGGTGATTGAAATTTGAAAATAATCAATTGGCAGTAAGTTGATTTTTTTTAGCCTGTAATTGCTGATCATTTTCCTCATTCTAAGATCTAATTATTTTTGAACATGAAAACTCATTTCATTTGCCTGTGAAACAATTGAATGAGCAAGAAAACGAAGCACATGAATTGGTACAAAACTAACATGATACTGTATTCTTAGGATTATTTGTTGTGTTAGTTTGAATGATATTCGATTGGTCTTCTGTGGAGTCTTGATTTTTGCTAACCAGTGCTGCTAAGGTTGTTTTGTTTCATGAAAGAAGTATCGACCTTAAAGGAGATGATTACTGATTTTTTTATTTGATAAAAATTGACTTTTCACCTTTGTGGAATTGAAAGAGTAGCTTTTTGGGGTAATCGATGAATTTGCTAAATTCGGATTTTGCCTATTTGTCTCGCGTTTGCCCTACTGGACAGTTGGAAAAATGTTAAATTCAAAATGGGATCTTTGACCTACAAGTCTGAAGTAAAATTTTTCTAGCATTAGTCTGGTAAGTATTTGCAAAAATTGCAGGAATAAAGTAATGCTTGCGAAAATCGTTGGAATGAAGTTCTGGAGAGAGCAATTTTGGTATCGGGTTGAAAGTATGTATTATGTTTCAAGTATCAAACAATTAATATGAGGTTATCTTAATGGTTTCAGTTAGTCGATTAATTAATTTTTTCCTGCCTTTTTTTTGCATGTTTCTGACTTTGTAATCATGGATGATGAAATTTTATCGTATTATACTCGTACTTTTTTGTGGAGAGTTGATTATTTTATTGCTCATCCGACTAGACTATTATTCTGAACTGAAATAATAAAATGAGACGAGAGTTTGGGCACAAGCAAAAATGCACTTACCTAGAAAATAACTGGTTCATAAAATAAGGGTGACCAGTTTTCACGCTGTATTTAATTACATTTTTGATATGCTGCATCAGATTTTCATGAGTGCTGGGTGATCGTTTGACTGCAAAATCAATTACATCCTTGAGTTCTTCGGGCGACTTCCAATTCACCACCTTGTTTTTCCTGTCAGTCCCCTTGAATACCACCTCCTCTAAGACGGCATCGACACATTCGCGAAACCATTGGTCATGTAGCATTTTACTGGGGGCACTGTGAAAGGAACACACATCCGACCCGAGCGCGTATCTTTTATCGAGTTCGACTGACGTTTGCCTATCGATGCTGGGAAGTGAGCTACAATCAGCCACAACTATCGAACTCAAAATTATATCCGTTGTGGTTGGCGGCATAATTATACGAGAAATTGAAAAAAATGAAGCAAATGAGAGTTGGGTGTGTGAAAAAAAAAATAGTAGAATATTAGATGGGAATTACAGCCGATCAAAAAAAAAAAAAAAAAAATGATGTAACTGAAACCTGTAGCAGACGATCACAAACTAAACACACTTATAGGGTTTCTAATTGGTTTTATACTTAAGGTCGCAAAATCAAAATAACATATTTTCGTATAGAATATAATGGCGTAGATAATTACACCATTACCTGCCGAAAGAAGGCATCGGATAATGATTGATTCTGGTGGCCGGTGATTGTACATCCTCCTGTGGTTCAGACTCACGAGGGGACTTAACACTTTCCCTTTCGACCGTGGCAGGTTTTTATTTATATTTATAGCTACTAGTAGGAAATACCATGGCCATATAGTTCATTCAATGTCAAGTTTTTTTCTTTCATCAAATAATTTTAAGGGAAAAGTAGATGATAATTACTATCTTTCATTTCCATAAAAATTTTGTTTCACATTATTCTTCTCTGTGGCACAGCATGTGTGCAATAGGCTGTATGGAAATGTAGAGGAAAGAAACGTTTTGGCTAATTTCCTTTCACACTTGAGGAATTTAATTATAAGCACTCCTTGATGAAGCTATGTAAATCTTGGAATATTGCTGTTGATATATTATTTTATGGCTGTAGTAGCAAAAATCACCTTGCGAATTCATCTTTAACATGAGGAAAAGTGGAAGTTGAACAGCTTGTTGGATGATGTCGAAAAAATAATGTAAATGCACCAGTGATTTGTTGGATGAAACTGGTTAACTGATGGAATCTGTAAATTTTTCATTACCGTTGGTACCTAATTACTGTAATTGAGTATCATGCATTATGGATTCTTTTCAAATATTTCTACATGTTCATCGCAAATCGAATTTCAGAGATTGTTGGCGGATTCGTCCATAACTCGAATTATAATAATAGTAATCTAAGGTTTTCCTTGGAAGTTTTTGCGAGGTATTATTATCTACGTTGAAGAGAAATAGGACATAAGAATACGCATTCGAATGGAAATTTTACATCGAATATATAGATCATAACTAATTCAACTTCTGCAATTTTTGAAATTTTTTTAGTTCTAATTGAGCATCAGATTAGATTCATCCGTACGAACCAGTTCACAGAATTCCTTGCTGGGACGATTCTGTAGTGAAGGGGAGCTATTAGATGGTTGGGCAGGGAGGGATGGAGGAGGACGGTGAAAGTCTATGCCCGCACTAGGGCGGAATCGTTGGGCTAACAGCTATCCAAACCCCGAAATACGGAAGTTATTATTTTGTATATTATGTAACAAAACGATTCCACGACTGTGAAATAAAAAAAAAATGAAATAAAAAATAAATAACAATATTAACTAAAGGCTTTTCAGTTTGAATAGGATTGAGTAAATTAACCTGAATACTTATTAGCCAAGCGTTTTTGAGTCGTGCCACAGGTCTACTCGTTCTCTGGTTATTGGATAAGTGACCTGATTGCAAAATGCTGTCTTATGGCGGCCACGACTCTTGACAGCAAAGCTACACGTATTTACTGGTGGCGGCAGTTATTAGTTACCTTATTTCTCTCACACCTCTCGGCTGGGGGTTTCGCAGATTTATAGAATCAATCAGTCCCCACGCTTGACACAGACAAGACAGGGGTATCCCTCTAGCATGCGATGATTATGGCCGCCGGTGGCCCTCGCCCGCAGCTGCTGTTGGACCTGACCCGAAGCGTGCTAATGCACCTGGTTCGTCTAGTTTTCTTGCTATGTGTGTTGATACGTTGAGGTTGGACCACGTCCTCGAATCTGTATCCAGAAATGATTTGGATTGTCCACCTACGGATTTGACTAATCCACAAATTGAGCTGTCCCCTCCACGTAGAAAGAGGGATATTTGTTTCGAGGTTTGAAAATATGGTAGCCCAGTTATTGAGATCAGGTTTCTCAGCTAGGATGATAGTATTTGCCAGAGAATTTTCTTGGCGAGACAGATTTTTTAAACCTCTTCTCGCCCCAATAAAGCAAATGTGTCAGAGAGTGGGGTACCTAATGAAATTCGAATTTTCATTTCCCTACTCGACTGTTCTCGGTTTTCCTATTTTTCATCAGCAAATGTAAAGAAATTGGAAATCCTATTTCAAACAGTTTCAATAAGGTACTTATCATATTTTGTATCAGACTCTGGTTTTGGTATGCAGGATAGAAATTACTCTCTCGAGTTGAGATTACTGGCTTTGATTGTAGTCTGCCACCATTCTCCCTCTCAATAAATCTTAATAAAAGTGTGGATTTCAGATCGGTAACCTACGATGAATTGTGCTGTCGCTGCGTGTGTAAAATATTACATAATGGTTTTATGGGGTGTTATCGCACCCCTATCCCTGTTCCCAAAACGTCGACCTTCTTGAGGTTTTCCATATAAGATGGTGGGCGGAAATGCGAAAATTTCCATGCAGTTAATTCCATTCTAATACATTTGCTTTAATTCCCGAATACATCTCGATCCAATTATTAATTACTTTCGGATGTTGCTAAGATGGTAACCCTATGCGGAAGTAGTGTTCGGGAGTAGTTGGTGCCGTGTAGAGAGTTTAGGATTTGCAATTTTTTGAATGTCGCTGCTACGAAATGAAGAGTTACTTGAATTTTTACAGCCTTGTACACGCTGATTTTTTTCATTAGCCGGTTGACTTATCTCACCACCTAATCTACAAGCTTTGAAGCGTGGATTCGTCTTCTTTTTTTATTATTTTCTTTCGCCAGCTGATTTTCACTAAAATCCTTTGGAAAGGAAATTAACAGGTGAACAGAAAACGATTTTTCTTAATAATTATACAATTAATTAGTTTTTTCTTTCTGTAGATGATGTGATCAATGCAGGCTCATCATTGAGAACAAAAATTTCAGCACGAGTAGCTGTAGAGTGAGGTAGTGTGTGAGAGAGATTTCTAAAAAGAACTAGGAACGAGTGTCTGTATGTGAAACCCCTTTGTGAGTATTGAAAACTATTTGCATGCGCCTCTCGAGACCCTTGAAGCACTGGAAATATTTTTATTTTGGTGTCCTCAGTTTTTATTACCATTTACCATTGTTATCAATGTTTGCGAGCGCCTTGTGCTGAAAAAATTTTTCACTCACCTCATGAAGTATTGGCACTAAGAAGGATTTGAAATAAATTTAACTGTTACCTAAATTATTGTCCAAACCCTGGTGCGTCGTCGGTTCTATACCAAAAAGAGCACTATATGGAGAATGGTTTATTGTTTTATGCATAGACGAATTCTTTAGTAACTGGACAAATTTTACCTCCTTGGGCCAATTTTTTGACTCAGTTTCCCTTAACCGCGTCAGTAGCATATTTTTAACATCGCCATTGGCACGCTCCACACTCCCCTGTGACTGGGGGTAGCATGGACGGCCATGAACTACATACTTTGCAATTTGAAAATAATTTCAACATATCATTCAGATCATTGGCAGTAAATTCTTTCCCATTATCGCACGGGAGGATTTGGGGGGGGGGGGGGTCCAAAATTGCAGAATATGCTGTACAAGCATTCTGCTACTTCCTCAGCTGTTTTGGTCTTCAGTGGTTTCAGTATACTGTCCTTAGTTAAATTATCTTGATAGTGCAAGATCCACTTGTATGAGTCATCATAACTGACTGATTGCAGGTCTATGAGATCCACTTACAAAACTAAAACTAGCTTCTTTCTAATTATGAATGGGTTTCAACTTCTCTCTTCTGATGATAAAAATCAAATATTTCCAGTGTATTTATGAAATATTGCGTTTCTTCTCTTTTTTCCCCATTTTTTAAAACATGACTTGGTCTAATTATTTTCTTGTTCTGATTGAATTTCTCATCGTTCACGGTTATTCAATTTTTGATCTAAAGAATAAAACATTTATCGAATCAGATTATTTCATCGAATTGAATTTACAAAAAAGATAGTTATGAATTATATTTAAAAAAAATTACATACTTCGGATATATGACCATTAGGGTATGAAAAAAAAAAAAAAAACCCTGCAGCGGAAATGATGAAAACAGAATATTACATTAAAAATACCTAATAAAAACAAAATAATTACTTCTAAAATAGCACATGAAATACTTAAAACTACCCCCCAATATTTGGAAGACACCTCATATGAATTTTTACAAATCAAAGTTGCCTATAATAAGCTTCCTGTATTTCTGTCGTGACAGGATATACTGCGTTGGGGCACAACGACGAGACGTACCCCAATTGACCGCAGAATAGCCACTCGCACGGGTATCGCAGTCTCACAAAGTGGCTATTCTGCAGCCCCTTATACACAATGTATTCTCGCCAGCTCTCCAATGTGCCCCACACGGTACAAAGGAACAACCAATGCCCAATCTCCCCACAATAGAAACATCGGGCAACAGTTGGCCATTCAATTTGATCATACATGGATGGCAGGTTGTCTGTTTGAAGGGGCGGCAGCATGACAGAGGCAAGCATTCTCAGCCCGCAATGCACTAGTCTCATCAAGGATTACGATGAGATTGTTTTCCATTGAACGAACCAATTCACTGTAAATACAAAGCATGAAATTAATTTCAACATGAAACAACTCATTGTTAATTGCAATGATGGAATCTTACCATTGTTCTTCACGCTCAGTTTCCACCTCAGCTAAAACGTCTTGAAGTGCCTGCAGCGCGTCATTCCGCTCCTGAGCTACCTCAGCCAGTCGCCGCTGTGTATCCCTCAACTCATCTGCCTGGTCGTCGTCAAGCGGGGCACTAGTGACGTATAAAGTATACAGGTCATCCCCATTACAACGACACACTGCACATTTAGGTCCAAGGTCTATAATGAAAATAAAAACATAATAAATTCAGTTGTTGCAAGGAAAAAAAATTTTGAAAAGGTGATAAAAACACTTTCTAGGGTCGGGGGGCAGGGGTGGTTCATTCATTAACCTGTAGCAAATGTCCTTGTCCCTCTCAGCCCATTAAACCCAAAACGACTCCCCTATACAGGTCCCATGTTAAACATGCCCACACTCCAAAGCATATATGCTTTCCGATTCGCCAGTTGGCCCCATTTACACGAGGTTATCCCGGCAAATGGGGCAAATGGCCACCTCAGACACATTGTTACCCGATGCGGCCATTGTCTGTGAATGAAAAAGAAGGAAAAAATTCGAAGCAAACAAAATAGCCTAGTAATAGCTTGTATTAAGCAAAAGTTAGCACAAGAATAGCCTATGAAAATTGCCTACGAAAATAACCTTAGTATAGTGCCTGAATATAGCAAGCCTATTACACAACTGCAGCCAGAGAGAGGTCTGTGCTGCAGGTGTGTGTTGAGAGAGAGTGTCTTTGCTGGCCTCTGCCAGCTCATTTTATAATCCCTTGCGGGTTGGGGTAAGAGGAAAGAAGGATCAGAAGGAAGGAGCAAAATTTACCCCCAGAAAGGAGCAAAACAAGTCTCCCACTCGAAAATGGATGTGTATGGAAGGAGATGTTGCAAAATAGTAATAATGAAAAAAGGAAAAAAAAAAGGTGAGACACATGAGGAGGAGTGAGAAAGAAGTAGGCAGCATCTGACGGTAGTAAACAGGAAAGAAAACAAAAGGAAGTCTAAATGCTGCATGAGAAGACGATTGGAATGTGAAAGCAGGTAAAAGGACTGGTTTGTATCGACGTGAGAAACAAAGGAAAAAAGGCACATTCACAAGTGGCGAGTACAAGTGAGTGGCGAGTACAAGTGAGTGGCGAAAAGGAAAAAAGGAGGCTTTTAGGAGACGAAAAAGAAATGAAATGAGCCAGCAGACGAACATTTGGGGCAATAAAATAGGTGGAATCATAATATTATAAGTTTTTCCCCTTACTTGTGACAAAAATGACATAATTCCAACGATTACAAACCAAAAAGTGAAATTATTTTTGCAGAATTATTTTGAAAAAAACAGATTACGGAAGGTACAGACGAAATATCAAATTATTTGATCACATTTGTTACAGAAATGACAAAATTCTAACCATCCTGAACAAAAAGTGAAATTATTTTTGCAGAATGATTTCGAAAAAAGTAGATTATCGAAGGTACAGTCAAAATAAAAAGTTTTTCCCCTTAGTTGTGACAAAAATGAAGAAATTCTATCGATTACAAACCAAAAAGTGAAATTATTTGTGCAGAATTATTTTGAAAAAAGCAGATTATGAAAAGTACAGACAATATAAGAAGTCTTCCCCTCATTTGTGAAGAAATTCTAACGATTAGAAACCCAAAAGTGAAATTATTTTTGCACAATTATTTTGAAAAAAGCTGATTATGAAAGGTACAAACCAAAATTAGAAGTTTTTCCCCTTATTTGTGACAATGATGAAGAAATTCTAACCATTCCGAACAAAAAGTGAAATTATTTTTGCAGAATCATTTTGAAAAAAGCAGATTATGAAAGGTACAGAGCAAAATTAGAAGTTTTCCCCCTTATTTGTGACAAAAATGAAGAAATTCTATTGGATATGAATATGATGAGTGACAGATTGTGCAACATAAACAAAAAATTATTGTTAAATAAATTAAATTAATAAAAAATATTTTTTTTAAAAACACGCTCATATTTAATAGTTGAAAAAATTGATAAGTATTATAAGATCGAATAAAATTCCAAAAGAATGCTGAATTGAGGGAATATGCCTATTGCCTATTGAAAAAAACATGTAGCTGGATTTTCTACAGATTGTTTTGGAAAAGATAGAAGAAACAAAAGCTGACGATCTCTAAAATCAAATGTTCATTCATTTAGTTCGAGATACTTTTTATTTACATATTTTCACTTCCTTCTTCTATTCTGTTTTGACGAGAGAACATGAAGAACTAATATACCTGCTATCTACCTACAACAAAAGCCAATGCAATTCTGAATTCCCTCTCAATCCACTTTTTTTTTTTTTTTTTGCTTTATTATACTCATATTTGACTCGTTTTAATAGACAAAACGTAAACTCGATCCAGGCATTCTTGGGTGAGGGGGGTAAAAATTTTTTTCGAGTGACAGGAGGCGCAATTTTGATCCGATTGAGCTGTTTATTGGATATTATTGAATTGTCCCGCATAATCTATTATCTTGTGAAATTTCATCAATGTAGTACAATTACAAGTCACCTAAATTGAGGTTCCAAGATTTGAGGACAAACATGAAACAAAAGCGTGTAATAAAAAAGAATCGAAAGAAAAGTTGTCGAATATTACAGTGAAGCCTTTGAAACGTTAAATTTCAAATACAATCCTATATACATATACGTATAACCGTATAACCGTGTGGCATATTGCACGAGTAACAAACTGGAGTAATATTCTGTCTGCTCAAATATATCGCCCCTATTCGCGAGTAACATGTGTTACAAAGGAACCGAGTATATTGAAAATGATAGAGTTCGAAGATGTTTCGTACTTCATACAGAAAAGAATTTATTCTACTATTATAGACCCTCGCAGGTTTCACCCCTTTTTTTTTTCATTTTTTGATTTTGCTTTTGATGTGGTCGCATGCTACATTTAGAATCACGGATGTTGGAATTTTTTTTTAAACAATATTTTATAAGAAATGCGGAACTATAACGACAAAATATAATCCTATTTGAAGAAAGTATTCGGAATCTAATTCTCGTGGAATGCTTTTGGATTTTTTCAAGTAGAAATGAAGAAAAATGTTGAGATGTTACATGTACTTACATTTTTAGAGTTGGATTGCATAAAGACCTATCTACGAGTATGTGTAAAATCGAACAAGCACAGGTGGGTCTTCAAAACTTGCATATTTATCTTAGTCATAATTATAAATACACAACATTTTATTTTATTTCAACGCGGATTTCTTATACATTGTACTTTTTATGAAGAGGTAACCTGCCTGCCCGCTGTTTCCTTATGGAGGTCTGTAGAAACAGGAAGTGCAACCAGGGCTGTCGATGTTCTGTCTGCCGAAGCCTCCCGAACCAATTCCGCCAACTGAAGGAGTTGAGCTTGGCCTATATTAACGGTTATGGTAGGCGTATGTAACTCTGAAATGGCAAAAAAGTTTCAAGTTATAAGAGAGTATAAATAGTATGATGAAAATCGCTTTTACTTACTCCTAGGTACCACCTTGAATGTCACTCCATCCTGGCGGTATCGTCTATCCGTCCTCACATAAGCTTTGTAGAATTTCTGAAAAAGAATTAATCAAGATTTAGAAAAAACGATTTCAAAATTACTGCTAAGGTTAGAATATGTATTGTGATATAAAAGAAAAGAGTAAGTTTACTTTTTTCAAAAATTGAGTTCTTCTAAGTTTCAGTTGTATACGCATATACTAAGCTATATGGTAAAAATATGTGTCCCACAATGCAATCATTCCTGAGAATGTGAGAAAAAAGACTTCAAAGTTCAGTCACTACATAAGAAAACTGTTGGAATAGGGCGTACCTTGGGCCTTAACTCACTGTTGGTAACCCTATTCCAAGTTTAATACTGATTACCACCTCACTAGATAATTCAGGTAATTCCAGAGGCACAAGTCAATAAAATGCATTTAAGACTGAAAATGACCTTTATTAAAGACATATGCACACACTGCATGTCTGAACCCACAAGATGTTGCTTCTAAGAGAGCATAGAAAAGACTGACGAAACCCTCCTGGCTTCCTCATGAAGACAACGTTGGTTGTCAAAGGTTTTTGGTAAACAAAATCATTATATCCGCACTTTATGACTTTGTTTACCACTTGGAGATGTAAACAAAGTCGTTATGTCCACACTTTACGACTTTGTTTACTTCTTAGAGTTCACAACAACTCCAACATCTCCTTATATGGTCATGTTTTGGTCTACTAGATGCCCAAAATAGCTTTCAGTAGCTTATGTAGGCGTACACACAGTTGCCAACATAAACTACATTGTCAAGTATGCCACACCCTCAACCAGTGTTACCACAACGCATATTGACTCTCGCATTCTGCTCATATTCTGGACGTCTAGTTCCAACACTCCCTCCTCAATATCGGGGTGGAAACACCTAGACTGACTCATTAACTAGTAGGTTCAGTAAATCACAAAAATTTCACATCTACTCAACATAAGATGACATCTACTCCCATTAAGATGAAATCTACTCAAAATAAGATGGAAAGTGTTTTTATCAAAAGTTAACTACTAAAAAGTTTCAGTCTATCTTGGAGAAAGTTTATAAAAACTCCAAGCACACTGGAGAAAGTCTCAATTAAAAACTCCAGTACCACACTGTTTAGAATGGAGAAAACTCAATTAAAAACTCCATAGTCACACTTTAAGTTATGGAGAAAACTCAATTAAAAACTCCATAGATAGCTTCTTACTAGCTAATAATTATTGGAGAAAACTTTCTCAATTCAGAAAAACTCCAATCTTGATGTATCACCACATCAATTTATATTCTGGAGAAAATTCATCAAAAACTCCAGGTGAACCTCCTGTTCAAAATGTATTGGAGAAAAACCGTCTTTGTAAAAACTCCAATTTTCTGTCTCATCAGTTAATGTTGGAGAAAACTCCGCACAGAGGAAAAACTCCAGCATCTAGAACTTGATAGAATCAAATTAGTAACTTGGTACTATTTATTCTTCATCAGTTATACAGAGGAAAAACTTCACTCATGAAGAAAACTCTGTTTCACACATCATATAGAGAAAATCTCATCTTGATGAGACAAAACTCTGATTTCTTGTTGACTCTCCATCAGTACTTAACTTACCCAAGTACACCAACAAGATATATCGATTGGATCTGATATTCTCAAGGTCAGTCCACTGTCTCATTTACTCAACTGTGAGTACAGAATCGATATTTAAGAGAAAAACTTTGTTTTTGCACAAAGAAAAACTCTTGTCACACTCATTGAGAGAAAAGTTTCCATCTCCTGGAAATAAAACTCTCATTTAACCACTTAACTGGTTGTAAGAGGAAAACTTCCATTTTGCTGGAAGAAAAACTCTTTTTCGCAACTTTATGTAGAGAAAACTTACTTTGTTAAAAACTCTACAGTAGAGAAACCTTTTTAAAGTAAAACTCTACTTTATTGGGATACTTACTCATCCAATACTCACCTCACTGTGTAAAGTGTACTTACCAACTTTACCATATATTGGGAAAAACGTGAAAAACCCAATTTTCATTTCCTCAAAGTTGTCTTACCCAACTTTGGCATGTGTTGGGAAAAACTCCATTAAAAACCCAACAGATCAGCAGCATCGGTTTCGTACCATCGATTTTCGCTTCTCATATTCCTAATTTTAGGAATTTCTACTGAGCTGAAAAGCTGCTTTGTTAGGAAAAACCAATTACTCAATATTTTGGTTAAAAACCTAACACGTTAGGAAAAGCTTATTAAAGCATCAAAAACCTGACATTCATGTTCATTACCAAAGAATACTTCTCGTGTTGCCAGTTCCAATTTCTCAATAAATACAGCATTAACAACCAAATGCAAAATGTATTTACAACTCGTTTATGAACGAGGTAGTACAAAAGTATAAATGAGAATCACACATATATGTAAGTGTTAAGCACATCTGACTTCTAATTTGCAGAGTAAATAAAATAATTCCCAAAAATAATGGACTGTATTGAGAAATTAAAATAATAAGTTACAACTGAAATTAGAATTTTCAAGATTATACATTAAGCTTAACACAAGAGTATAAATTATCTGTCTGTCTAAGTGTATCAATAAAACACGAATGAACTAAGGTTCAAAAACGAAAAATGAAATGCATTGAAAAATGAAATGCATTATCAATCAAAAGACAATGTGGAAGGAGAATGAAATGTTAGGCTTGTAGGAAGATAAGCATTAAGAAATAGGTCAAGTTCAGGATTGAAAGATAGAATATACATCGACGATAAAATATGAAGTTAGAAACAAAGAGGAGCACGAGAACAAGCTATGTTGAATAATGGTAATTATTCACATATATATCACGGACGAAAATAATAAAAATAAAAAGTTCGTGGCCCGCCTGGCCCAAAAATTTTTGGCTTGGGGACCACGATCACCTCGGCGCGCTCACCCTAGCGCTCTTCTCTGGAGTGGTCTCCCAATATATTTTCGCCGCTCTGAAAAATAAGTTCCACACACATTAGGAATCATAATTTTTCATATTGGAAGGCATTAGTATTTCTTTGGGTTTACTCAAAATCAACTCATCGATTAATTCGTCCATTTCCCATGTATTAGGTCAATGACCTACTTTATAACTCAACTAGATTCGTTTTCGAACACTTTGTCTACTTGAATCTTTTTATGTTTGATCCACCGTTAAGTTACCATCAATTCTAGTCAGTCAGGTTGACTTTTCAACTATTTTAATACACTCTTTTTAACCATGTACCTTTAAGTAGAGGTACTGTGTAGCCTTTAGTTTAAGTTTTGACTATCTAACTTAGTTCACTAACTTTAAGTCTAGATGTAAGTCAAAAATATTTCACAAGGTGAAATATGTCGCAACTACGTTACTGTTTCTCCCTCAGTAACTATCGATCACACTTTTATCGATTTATAAAGCATAATTAACCGCACTGTAATTATTTTAGAAAGCTTTGTTACTCAAGCAAACATTTTTATTCCCCTCACTAGGAATTATAGAATTGAACTCACCAAATTCTATTTAAGTGTAACTTATATTTAGGTTAGAACTTAGTCTAAATGAGTTCATTGAACTGTATCAACTATACGTACATTGTGATACGTATAAAATTGATTTTAGTTTCAATATCTCAACCTCATTTTTACCATTAATTATAAGTTAACTTGATATGTGACCAAGTCGCACTTTTACTTAGTCAATATTTTTAAGGTACTTCTCAACATGGTTAAGTGTAAATAGTGAATTGTGGTTTCTCAATATCCTGTTGGATAGAGACTTCTATACGTCCCGTTGGACAACAGTGGATACAAACTTTTCAATAAATTATCTCACGGACTCACTGGTATGGCTATATTTTGCAAATTTCTCCTTTTGGGTCTCAAATCTCCCTCCAAATTTGAAAATAAAAGCCAAAAATTTATTGAAAATGGGGAAAAACTCACGGACGAAAAATGAACATGTCAAATTTTGGCTCACCTACAAAATTTATCTCACAGAACTCAACTTTTGGACCATGCAAAATTTCAGGTATGAAATAAAAATTTACATACCATTCCCAGAACTCCTCATCCGATGACGACGATGAAACATTGGCCGGAGGCGGGAGGTGTGCCTGCGGCACTCGGGCACGTACTCGTCCTAATCCTCGACCGCGACCATTCCGGCCACCAACGCGGTCACGTAAAGTTCGACCACGTTGGGCGCTCGCAGGCGGAATTCTGGGGCCTGGGGCGGGGGGTGCCGTGGCTGCCCGTACCATACCCGGAGCTACGCCAGATCCGTTGTTTCGCTGACCGTCACGTTCGCCAAACATGTTACGCCGCGCTCGAGGTCGTGGCCAGCGGGCGCTCATGAAGCGCCGGCGAAGACCTCTGCCCAAGTCCGCTTGCTGTTGAAAATGGAACTGAGGTGGTTCCGGGCAGTCCATTTGAACATGACTAAGTCCTTCGCAGTTGAAACATCGTTCACCAGGTGCTACTTCTCTATTAGGGCAGTTGTAAGAAACATGCCCGTGTAGGTGACAACGGAAGCAACGGACGTTCTCAATGGGCAGCTGGGCGACTACTACAGCTCTAAAGCCACGAGCTCGAAAATGAAGGCGACGTGGAGACACAGGAACCAATTCCGGAACACCCACGGGCGGGGTTGCCGGACGCACTGGCGCATACTCAACTGGCGCAATTTCAATTGGCGCATTCTCAACTGGCGCAATTTCAATTGGCGCATTCTCAACTGGCGCAGGTTCGATAGCCAAAGCCGCAGGTGGTGGAGGCGGTGGCGGTGCCATAAAAACTGATGGCAGTAACATATGAAACTGTGGCACCTCAATTGCCGGACGGACAGGCGAGCATGGTCGATCATCGGGAACAACTATAGGAGGGGATGGTGGAGGTGGGAAACGGTCAGCCCCGCACTGCTGAACTCGTATAAGCCGCACAACTAACCCGCCGGCTGGAACGGCTACGTACAACGCCGCTGGCTCGACCTCACGAGCTGCAGGTTCGGGGTCCTCTTCCGGTTCCTCAATTATTGGAATTGGATCCGAAACCCGCTCCTCCACAGCATTATCCACCTCGTCTGGGAGAGGGATGTTCTCCACATCCACAAACCAATTTGCCGCAGGCGGCGTGCCTGGTGGCAACGGTATGTTCTCCACATTAATCTAAAGCATGCAAAGTTAAGATTAGAACTATCGGGAGGACATACCAATTTTGTGTGTGTACGGAAACTCAACTATTCTAGTCTATTCTGTGATATTTTAAAGTATTTCTAAGTGTAAATATCTCATTTTAAGGCAGATTTAAGACAATTTGTAGGATAACAGATCAGCTTACTCAGCTTCGTGATCATTTGTATCCAAAAATACTTATAGCCCTTACTGATGGCCAATACATTCTGTCAGATGTATTGTTTTTGTGTGCACACAAAAATTTAAAACGTACCATTTGATTTTTAGCTCACGGAAAAATCAAGAAAAACATATTAATTTTTGCCTCACTGAAAAATTAACAAAAAAATTGGTATCTCCAATACCAAAACAAGTTTTGAATTTTATCGAAAACTTGTCAAAATTGTCACCTTTCGAGATAAAATATTACACTTGAAAAATATCACCTTCAGACTGTACTCCCTCCGAATCGAGGAATTCGAGAACTTAGTCCACTCAAAAATAGGACTCATAATTTTGGCTCACCTTCAAAATTATTTACGTATTTGGCACTCACTTTTTGCCCACAAGAATATCATCAGTAAAGGTTTAAATTAAAAGAGCTAATTATTCTCACAGTTAATTTTATATGCAAACTTTTAATTGTAAAACCTGAATGACTGATCTTCGTACCACACAAAATTGTAATTTAGAAAATTTAGAACTTACATCTAAATTCTCAGAGCCAGATATTCGTAAATTGAACATCTGCTCCAGATGGGCGGGGAAGGGAGGTGTGAGAGGCAGCGGCAGGGGTCCAAAGAGTTCCTCACACCGTAAGTGCCACCGCTCCATCAAGCTAAGACCCGACGACGAGCTGAAAAATCCCACGTATATTTCTCAACCCCCCGCCAGTCCCGGGGGAGAACCAATTTCGAAACCAGCAATCCCCCTTTGCTGTAAGGGTCTCAGCGGCTCCTGTCTTCCTTGAAGCCGCACACCCACCTGTACATCCATTCCTCCGGGCAGAGGAGCGGGAACATCCGGCGCGACCTCGATATTTGCCCCGTAGTCCTCAACTACAGCAGGGTGTACGGGCAGTTCATCATATCGAGTCAAAATTAGTCGCGGGGTAATCAGCCGGATTCCAAGGCGGCGTGCCGCCCGGCGCGCCAGTCGTCCATCGTCTTTTGGCACTACGAGAAGAGCAGACAGATATTAAATTTCGCCATCCATTTAACATGCTCTATTCTCGCCTCATCAAAAGTCGACAGAAGTTAGACTTTAGCATCACAAACGGAGAGTGGCCTGTTGCACTAGCGAGTAACCCCTTTTTTGAGTCTCCTATAGTGCAGTCGGATCACTCCCGGTTACTGACAACGCCGGACCTTACTCTCACTTTAGATTTGAATACCACCTTCAAAATCTACCACTCGCACCGGGTCAAAATTTTGGAAAAATAAAAGTTTTGTGTCAACGTTCACGGAAATTTAAGTAATCCTTTTCAACTTAAACTTTCCTGAAAGAACACCGGAGTCTCTAACCAGTAAATCATAATAGAAAGTGACCTTGGTCACCCTGGTCGACTGTACTCTAGTCTAGCGGCGACTTTTTCACAGTCCTGATACAAATTTAATTTGCATATTGAGAGACACCATTTCGATCAATCTTTAAAAATTTTCGCCTCACTGAAAATTACTCAACGTTTGAGAAAACTATGTTCTCATGTACAGGAGACTTTTAGTCTCGACTGTACCAAATTTTTAACTCAAAAATTTGATAAAAAGAAATTTTTCCTCTCCGGAAAAATTAACACACTGTTCCACTCACTATAGGAAATACCCCATTTTTGTCCACTCAACATTAGGACTGACTCTGGCAGCCATCAGAGCCTGGCACGCTTCCACTCACTTTATCTCACTTTTGGAATAAAACGCCAAATTGCCAAAAATAAATTATTTGGACTTAGGTTGTTGTGTAACCCACAACAATGTTCTGGAAAATGGAACACTCAAAAATTCGTGGTATTTTTCTCAACTCAACTCAAAATTTCGCAAAATATGCATATTCGACTTGTCAGAATTCTGTTTAAATTTTACACTAGTGCTATTGAATCGCTCTCCGTCTGAGATGACCCAATAAATTTTATAACATGCGCATGTTTAAAAATTGAGTAAAATATTTCATACTCAACACAAATTAACCATCTCCGTTTTGCCGCACATTCGCAAAAACACCATGCAAAACACAAGCAAGAGTCATTGAGCCAACTGGCTTCCGATACAGATTTGTTTACTGTATACAAATAATTTTTCAACTAATGGTAACTTGAACAGCACTACACAAGAATGGACAAGTATGAACTTGTCGACGACCATAGGAAATTTGAAAATAGTTAGGTCAACACCAAATCATAATTCAACTCAAGAGAAACACTTCCATTTTTATGGGAAAAACGGTCCATCACAAATAATTCGTCATATTTGATGAATTAAAACTCACGACATTCATCAAAGTAAATTTTACCAAACTCCTCTGGTAAATAAATTCGTACTCACCGAATTTACGGAAAATCAGATTTTTCTGATTTCCAATATTTAGGAAATACATACCAATTATTTTTGGTAAACTCACAATGTATTTCGAAAATAATATAAAATTATTGTGTGGACAATCCTTGAGGAATAGATATGATTGGTAGACTAACAACTCACTGGGTTTCGAATTAACTCCTATCTCTCAAAAGTAGGTCAGTAGTGCAACAAGTTAAAATTCCGTTTGGAACCATTAGATTTGAACTCACGTTATTCTCACTTTTAGAAAACCTTTAAATTCGTAATGACAAGATCGTTTATTTATTCTACGTCATGACATTTACGAATTTTTAATTTATTTTGATCGAAGAAAAATTACCTTCAATTCGACCCAAAATAAATTCGCCACCAATCCACTCACTATTAGGATTATTCATTTTGGACGCACCATTCAAAATGTAATTATTTTGGACTCAACTTCAAAATTTTATTTTGGACTCGCCTTCAAAATAATTATTACTCGATTCTCAATTGATCGAATAATACTCAACAGAAAAATTATTTAAGTCATCTGTCTTGACATTAAATAATTTTCTTTTCGTTTACATGACGCAACTTTTGCATTCATGAAGGTTTTCTTGAAAAATTATTTATGACTCAGATGGTTAGTAACACACATAGAAATTATGAACGTTCATATATTTGAATAGAGAGCATGCTCGAAGAACACTTAAGGATACTTCACTTAAGGTTTACTCACTTTTAAACTTGGGTGAAAAGATGGGTACGACTATGACAAATTACGGCGAACACTATATGGAAACGACTCTAAATCTCCAGCTCAACTCAATAAATTTCGGCACCTCACTTTCGGCCACAAAATTTGTAGTATCCTGTTTCGGACAACATACAAAAATTTTCACTTCAAAATTATTCCGCCAAAACGATAGAAAGAACGGAAAAATTAAAAGCTTACGTACTTGTACACTCTCGTTCAAAAGTAACGTAAATATTTTTCTCGTACACACAAAACGAAAACGAGAGAAAAAAACAGGTGAATAATTTTGGTTACTATAATTCACCAACCACACGAGAAAAAGAATTAAAAAAAAATGCCTTTGAAAAAAAAATTGAAAAACGCAAAAAGGAGGTAGGTACATTCACCTTCAAAACACTTAGAAAAATTTCGAACTCACAAAAACGAAATAATTCACTCCTTTCAGGCCGACGCACTTTGAAAAATAATTGCACAATGCAATTAAAACGTTTAGGTGACGAACCAACATATAAATCACAAAAATCAAAAATTCAATTAGAATTATTACTCCTTTACTAAGGACGACGATCATTACTCGACCAGAACTAACACTCAACTGAGCTCTGAAATTTTTCATTTCGTCTTCAAAAGATTTTTCGATTTGGTTCGTCATCGAATCGCACAGGCATTTTATTTTATTTTTTTTTTTTTGTGGTATTGCTCACGATTCACCTAATCTGGAGAGAGTCTTTTGTTTCCAATAAATGTCAGTGTTTATCGCCGATTCAGTCATAATTTAGTCGTTTTAATACTTCCAACCATCTTATCTCAACTCCATTTAATTTTTGGTATGTTTGAGATTTCTCAAAAATTCACCCATCAGCCTTATATCGAGTGCATGAAAATGCAGCGATAGCTGACTAATTCTCAGAATTGATGGCGACGTAAATCATACGTTTCGCCTTTCGTTGCGCCTGTCTACGTTTGTAGTGGTATTGATGAAACATACAAAACGAGAAGCAGGCGACAGAACGAAATCATGTGTAATCTCCTCACTTCGTTACACTATCGTTTTGTCTCACTTACACTTGTACAAGCTTTTCACGATCATCGAGTTTCTGGAAGGGGAAACGAAGAGGGAATTTGTACGCTGCAACGACGGCAGCAGCTGCCTGGTTGCCAGCTTATTTCCATTCGTTTCTCCACTCAAAATTTTCAACGCACTTAGGCGTTTGAAAATTATTTATGAAGTCTAGATGAGTTTTCTAAGTCTGTTGTGACTATAATATTAGCACACAGAAACCCAGAAAACTCACAGACACTTCATTGGTGTTGTTTTAATTTTCGTGTACACTCCCTCCGAAAAATAAAACTTTTGACTTAGAAATTTCTCTCAAAAATTTCTGTCTCACGAGTCAAAACGGTCTTCAAATATTTATTTTAATAAATATTACAAAATGAATTTTCAATTCATTAATTTATGACCGAAACACCATTCGTCACACTCAACGATGAAAATTTGCTCACTCTAAAATTTTCAATTTATGTGGGTTCAAAGAGGACTCAATCACTGTCGGCCGTTGGGCGCAATGACGGGTTGGTTAACCTGGTGTGAATAAAATAGTCATCGGACATATTTTATTTTCTTTTGGATTAATGACACCAATCTCGCGAAAGGTCCCACCATCTCCAAAAGTAGCACCCCATCGTCCGTTCTTCAGAACCATAAAATTTTAATTTCTCACTTGATTAAAATTTTATCCTTTCTAAAAGGTGGAAGCGCATCACCTTTTAGACTGAATGATGCATTTACCTTATCATTCAGGAGGCCCTCACTTTGTAATCCAGAACTCGAGATCACTCAACTTTATTCGTAAATTAAAAATTTTAAATTTACGATTTTCCAAAAAGCTGGAAATTAAAAGTTGATTAGTCGACATCACACATTTATATTGCGCAATAAAATTCGAATCAATTAAGATTCAGGTGCACCTTAAATTAATTCTGATCAGGAATTAATTTATCTCACTTTAAAATTTTATTTTACGTCGGTACCGACTTACGAATTAGGTATAGATAAAATTTTACCTTTTACCTGATGATCATCCTCAAATTGATTTTTAAATCAATTCGTCACGTGCACTCGAGTTTTAAAAATTTTTTATCTTTTTCAAGAATAAAATTTTATGGCCAAAAATAAATTTCATTCGAAATTTATTTAATTTCCAATTATTATTCATCTCACTAGAATCCGAATTTTATTTATCGAATTAAAATTTTTCTCTCAACTTCGAAAAATTATAAAATTGGAAATTTATTTTTCTCTCAAAAATTCGCGAACTCATATTTCCTTCTCACTTCAGGAATTACCAAAAATTATTTCTACTACTAGAAACACTATAGTAGAAATTTCTGATAAAAACACTTTCTCAAATTACGTCAGATTCAGCATAAGTCGCGCAGATTATGAAGTGTGCTCTGGGCCCATAACCTGTTGGAATAGGGTGTACCTTGGGCCTTAACTCACTGTTGGTAACCCTATTCCAAGTTTAATACTGATTACCACCTCACTAGATAATTCAGGTAATTCCAGAGGCACAAGTCAATAAAATGCATTTAAGACTGAAAATGACCTTTATTAAAGACATATGCACACACTGCATGTCTGAACCCACAAGATGTTGCTTCTAAGAGAGCATAGAAAAGACTGACGAAACCCTCCTGGCTTCCTCATGAAGACAACGTTGGTTGTCAAAGGTTTTTGGTAAACAAAATCATTATATCCGCACTTTATGACTTTGTTTACCACTTGGAGATGTAAACAAAGTCGTTATGTCCACACTTTACGACTTTGTTTACTTCTTAGAGTTCACAACAACTCCAACATCTCCTTATATGGTCATGTTTTGGTCTACTAGATGCCCAAAATAGCTTTCAGTAGCTTATGTAGGCGTACACACAGTTGCCAACATAAACTACATTGTCAAGTATGCCACACCCTCAACCAGTGTTACCACAACGCATATTGACTCTCGCATTCTGCTCATATTCTGGACGTCTAGTTCCAACAAAAACTATGAAAGTGTTTTTTTTTTGCCCCCTCTTTGAATTTGAAAATATGGATACTCGTTTATCCTTGTTTTGTTCTTATGTACCTCAATAATAATTTTAAAAGTTGAATATTATTTTAAATTTCATTTTATGATGAAAAATATCTGCTTAGATAGGTAAATCATTCAATACTGGTAATTCGGAATCTAATTATACCTCTTTCGTGAATGTGACAAAGCCATGGCTGGCATCCATGTGGAAAAACTAACTTTTTATGCTCCTTTCAATCTTGCAAAAATAATTCTTTCAATTTTTTTTTTCGATGGTCCAATCAAACCCTGAAAACATATTTGAATACAATTTGAATAAGAAAAACTTGAAATTAAACAGATAGGAACTTTTTATAAAATTCTTGAAACAGAATCTAAATTCTGCCACAGTAGTACTCCGAATTTTGCGATGATCGGAGTGTTATTGCCACACACGAATGAATTATGCCACAATCGGACCTTTTCTTCTACAATCGGACACAGATTTCAAAACATTTTGCCAATAGGGATGTGACTGAGTGCCGGCGCTTCTAGGAACTTATTCCATCTGGCGTTGTCGAAAGCGCCTTACCCCACCCCACCCTATAATATTTTTGATTTTGTTCATCTAAATGGTCTAAAGGCTGTTGATGAAAATACCTTATTTTTACCCAAAGTATTTTGATGCGTTATTGAAAAAAATTCAGCCATTCTTCCTTTAAAATAATCGTATGAGTGAATACATCTTCAAGCTACGAATACCTCATTAGTACACTGCCAGCTTATTACTACGAGCATCGTGAGAGTGTTCCATAAACGTGTGCGTATTTGGTTTGTGCAGAACTTAACCCCAAGTCGAATGGGAAATTATTTGTGTTCCCATTTCAAAATATTTGACTATTTGATCCTCTTACTCGAACCCTCACAAATTTTAACAGTGAAATTAAAGAGTCTTCCTGATTCAAATGATCTAGTATTTTATTCTTCTATCAGAAGCTCGAGTTAATAGAGGTTCTATTGAGATTGTTGCTTATAAACGGAAGCTTTTCACACGTTTTGCTCGAAGCCACCATCATATTGACAGGCGATTGATTGAAATATTTCACCGAACACGCTCCAGTTTTCGTTCACCTCTCTCCTTGGAAGGAGATAATAGAGGAAAATAATGAAACCACTAAATCCGATTTAATCGCTCGCCAAACGCCCTTAAACCGTGGCGGTGGCTTTCACGTAGCTCAAATAAAAAATTATTTTCAAAATATAAATTTCCCACTCGACCACCCCTCTTGTGGTTGCTCAGATTATCGAAATCATCGAGTCTTTTTGTGTGTGTGTGTGTGTGTGTGTATGTATGTATGTGTGTGTGTGTGTGTGTGTCACAAATCGAACGACAATTGGTATTGATGAACAACCAATAACCCAGTTGCGGATTAAAAAATGTGAAAAAAGGAACTTCTTTTTTAGAGTACTCGAATGAAAAATAGGTGGCATAAAAAAAATGGTATAATGGAGAATTGGTAGTTAGCAACAGTAACACCGATAAGGGTGCGTTAAGTACAATCGAAAATTATTTTAAGGTCTGCAAAAAAAAAAAGTGTCCAACCACCCGCATCATTGTCACAGCACACGTCCACCACGACTTTAATGAACGCTTTTTGTCATCCCCCATCACTCCCTGCCCTCACAGTCTTACTTTTTTGAGTGATGTTTTTAGCAATAAATATGACATGTGCTGTAGCACGTACCATATATACACGTCTCTTGTGTGTAATAAGATCCAAATGACAGGGTTGGAATGGGAAAAATGAATGAAAAAAGAAAACCACAATCATGCAAACATATTGTAATTAAATTCCCATAACACCCCTTTTTCTGTTTGAGTTTTTTTTGTCTGTTTGTAAATTGCATCTAAATGCAATATTTTTGCAGTTTTCTGCATTTTGCTACCTGTTTTTATGGGCTTTTTTTTTAGCACCCTAAATACGTTTTAGGTGACACCCCGGTCAAGGGTTGTTCTTTAATTATTATTCACATTTTTTTTTCTCACCCACTGACGGATCGCATGCACAATTTTCTGCGCAAAGCGTGCGCTTCACCCTGCATGCACGTATAATTAAATGTGTGTAATGTGCTGCGAATGATCATTGCCTGGTGTCCGATGAAAAATGATATTTTTGTGGGCAGTTGGACGTCAATTTTACCTCATCGTTTTGTTGAGGAGGGAGGGATTCGGTCACTCCGACAGTGGGGTATTAATTACACAGAATTCTTCGAGTCACGTGTCTGCGAAATGACACATTCAAAGGGTTTCGTGAGTTTCGAGCACCTTTTCTGGATAGAATTGTTTTCACGAAGCAAACCCAATACATAGTCACCTCATTGCTTTTGGTATGCTCAATATAGTAGTAATTGATTTTTATATTATTTTTTTGTATGTTCATTTTTATTATTTTTTTTTTACGAATAATTCCATATATCTAATTTTATTAAAACTCGAGAAAAATACGAGTAAACAAATGAGACGAAAAAAAAACTGAGTTCAATTTTAAGAGAGGATATTGTTTTAGGTACAATCTCCTCGAAAGGCTACTTACATATCTTCTTAATTTTTTCTGTCAACGATTTTCATTAGCATTTAATGCGTGGAGTTATGATGCATTGCTGTGGAATTCATGAGTTATAGTGTGTGATCGTTGTGTAACGTTTGATTCGATGAGTCACTAACTGCTCGAATGAAAGTACGGCCAGACGGTTCCCCGGGTGATACAGAGACACAACAAAATATTCCTCACATTCTTTTGTACTTGAAAATATTTTTGTTGGAAATCGATTGTACATGACCGCGATGTACATCTTCGGCCAGCTTTTAAATAAGAAAAATGTGTTCTTCCTCCTCTTCTCAGTAGTACCATGTAACTGAATAGCCCACCTCTAATACAATCTCTGTGGCCCAAGTTTCCGGTTTCAAAGCCCCCCTCCCCCCTAAGTTGGGTTGATCAGGATTGATATTCGACTATCAATTTTTTTTTTCTGAAATCAACACTTTCAATCATTCTTTATGTCTTCAATTGGTCTAATCTCAATCTTCTTATCTAGAATTCATAGAAGTATAATTTTTTTCCCAACTATTATTCATTACGTAATTCCTCAATTTGAATAGGTAGCAATTCTATTGAAGTACATTTTTTTCCTTCCTGTTTAACCTCGAAACTTATGTGGTTGTCTCACGTCTCTTTCTCTGCTAATTTCTTTCCAATTAACTCAGTTTTGTTAACCGCAATGTCTGAAATTTATTTGAAAAATCTTGATATTTCTCAAGGTTCGAACTTCCAGCATCTTCATTTCCATCTAAATAGCCAGCAAAAATGTGCTCGATAGTGATTTCATCTTCACCACAGTACTTACCCTCTTTGTGTTGAAAGGTTAACTGAAACGCACTCGTGCAATTTTCATGCAATAAATTGTAATGTTTTTCGCGGTACTCTGTATTTTTAAATGTTTTATTGCGGTTTGCGTGTCGGTAAAAAAATTCAAATATTGTCTCTTACTTCAATTATCAGGTTTGTACGGAAGTTATTTTACTTATTGAACAGCTGCGGTTTTGTACAAAACATCTCACGGTTAAACATATTTTTTCTGGTCGCATTTGTCACTAAATTATCATTTGACCACCTAGCCATCTCCGCCTTTTTTTCTTTCTCAGTTCTTCCTTCCTAAAATATTTATCAGCAAAAAAAAAATTCACGAGGGTAAAATATCTAATTGCACGAATAGAGTATACGGAATTCTTATGTGCATAATTGGAAGTCGACAAAAAAAAGTGCTGCTTTCATCAACTCCACCTCTTAGCGAGTTTTTTTACTTTTCTGTTTTCTGGACACTACAATAGGATGATACAATAGACTTTTTCCCCTTTTGAAATATTAATCGTTAATAATCGGAAAAGGGAAAAAATGCCACGGTGTTATGAAAAATTAGCGACTAATGGCCGGTTTAAAGTTTTATTTAGAAGCTGGTCGAATGATTGGCAGCATTAGGTTAACCTGTAATTATTTCTACGAAGATGGTACACGCTTTTTTCCCCTTTCAAGGGTGTATTTGTAAAACATGACACACAAGCTGGTAGATAATATACTCGTATGTTACACATCAACACTTGGGATCACGTACTTCGTATCGAGGCTCAGATCGTTGTTAAATAATAAGTAGAGGTAAATGTGGACTTGTAAAATTTTTTGAGAAATTCGGCTGCGAGGAATTTTCTCGTTTTTAGTGGAGTTGAGATGTTTTAGATTTTGAGTTGTTGTCTTCTTAGAATGGAACCGAAGTATACATACTCGCACCTCTGTGTTGAAAGTTTGGCGAGGTGTTCATCCTCGTCATGTAAAAATCAGAACATCGATTCATAAGCAAACCAAATAGATTTGTATTCATCGTCAAGACCTGCTTCACTTCGTTTGCTTTAACTTTATTCAAGTACTGACGAAATGATGCCATCAGCGATTCCTTTTTTTTATTTTAATTCATCCACCGTACCTGTACTTATTCTCCATTACAACTACAATGCGCTTCTAGGCATTATACACTTTATTCTGTTTTTTGTGGTCGGAGTGAGAAGCTCTCCATATTATTTCTTCAGTCTCATGAATGTCCAAGAATACATCATCATTCGTTCACTCTATCCTAATTCACCACTATTATTGTATAAAGAACAAACAGAACAGTTATTCTGAAGGACAGTGAATATGTAAATATTTGAAAATTTAATTGCTTTCAAAGGGGGACGTACAATGATATTGTTTAATTCTTTGAAAGTCACTTCACTTCTCAACTCGGTTTTGTAACTACAATTACTTATCTGAAATCATAAATTAATCTCTTCTTAACTTTATTGACTTTCATAATTAATTAATTATACTAGAAACTTATAGAAAATGAATATACCGTATTCTCTCGAAAACAAGACGCACCCGAATGCAAGACGCACCCTAAATTTTGGAATACAAAAAAAAATTGTCCTATTGCAAGACGCACATAAATTTTTTTTTCAATTCAGATTTAATTTTATTATAAATTAATGCAATGAAAAAATTTCTTTCAACAATTTGAATTACAATACAACATAAAAAAAAAATATAACAAACATAAACCGCCCAAAAAATTATTGTCTAGAATTTTGGTGAAAAAAAAAATTACCTCGCTCTGAATCCAATGAATAAATTAATTTTCCATTGATTCGATTGAGAGTAGACATTATAAATATTGTAGAAAGACAACGTTCGTGCTCGACAAAACAAATCGTAATGGTGTATCCATCATTTTAAAAGGAATGCGTACGTAATCGTAGAGCACATGATTGATGAGTTTAAACAGTTCTGGAAAATGCTTCCTTTGGTCAGCCCATATAAACGTTAGCAAAGCAAAATTTTTGGTTAAAGGTAACGTAGCCCAAGAATTTTGAGTTGGTGGTAAAGAAAAATGTTAACGCTGTGAACGGAAATAGGTATCAGATGAGGTCCGAATTCAAAACGCGCTCGAATGCAAGACGCATCCCACTTTTTTTATTCATAAAATTGGAAAAAAAGTGTGTCTTGCATTCGAGAGAATACGTAGGTATTATATTTAATCAGCAGTATTTATATTGCCAACTAAATTTTCCCTCGGTTATAAAATATTCGTCAAATTCTTTCTCTGTCTTTTGCCCTATTACTGGGTTTCCGAGGAATTCTTTGTAAGGACAGAGAAGGAAACCCCTAATAAAATCTGAAAACATCATTCATCGAATAGGGACATGAGTGTTCTTCAGAGAGTGGGCCACACAGATAAGGGTTGCCAACTCTGTTGAAAAATACATGCTCGACCGTGAGTATATTTACTGGCTTCGTTCATAAAATTTTTGGGTTGATGATTTTACTGTTACCTGTGCGTAGGTAAAATTATGGCCACTCGACCTAATCAAGGCTGTATCCTATTTTCCTACACAATCCACGATGATGGTGACAGAGTTCCGAGTACAAATAGGTTGTGCACGCGTAAAAAAACCCAAAGTAGGATGTCTTTGATACTCGAAAAAGAGGGTTATTGTAAACTTTTTTGAATTTGACCCTATTTTTTAGTTTCTTCTTTCCCCATCTAATTCTTTCTCTTCATTGTTCGCCAATCTTTCGGAGGGAAAAGTAAAAAAGAACTTGCGGACTTGCGGTCATTCTTCACTTTCTCCAATTTCTCTTCGCTCGAATTCCTTTGATGTTATTTTTGCAAAGGTTCCGAATTGATTGGTGTTAATACCGCACGATTCCATACAGGGTTTCCTTCGTATTTCTTTCGTTTTCGATATTTTTTTTTTTTCTGCTTTTGTCGGTAACAATGTGTGTTGATAAAGTTCATAGTGAAAGCTCATTACATGTGTCACATATTGGCGGGCATTGGAGGGTTGCTCGCTTTTTCTCGTCTGTCGTGATATATATATATTTTTTTTTTGTATTTAAGCGATAGAAGAGCGTGACCGATTTTCAATTTATATCGTTCAATTTCTTTCCATCAAACGTGGTCTCTTGCTATTTTTTTTTGTTGTTGTCATCTCTCTTGTTTGAACACTGTCCGTTATAGTATTCGACGAGTAATTTGTTTCACAAGCTTGAAAAAAAAAAAAGTAAAAAATGACAAAAAATTACTGCAAATGTACGGGGAAAAAAAGAAGGAAAAACTTAAGGGTTGCTTTCAATTTCGTTATTTTTCTGTTGTAATTTGTTTCCGGGTTTTTGTTGTACGTGTATTGATGACGGATACTGGTTTTTGTGTTACCTAATTTTAATGGTCCTCGTGTGCTATCAAACGATCTGCTATATTCTGGCTGTCAACGATATTCCACATTTATGAAAGGGCTCCTTCTTTGGTGACACGAGTTCGTAATTTGTTTACTTGCTAATTGGGAAATGTATTGTAATTGCGTGGAATCTATTTGTACATACGTGCTCTGAAGCAGTATGAGTGGCTGCAGTCGAACGAAATTGAAGGCATGGTTTTAAGAATAACCGTGGTCAAAAAATTTCTCTAGCGTTTTAAAACTCGTGATTGATGTACTTGAAAAATTGATTGAGACTAAAATAAAACATCTTTTTTCTTATTAGGCACCTATTTCCTTCATTCTTGGACGAATTCCTTTTTTTTTTTTTTAATGAACAAAAAATGTTTTTTACTTATAGGTACTTATTGAATTTTTTTTTTCCCCCGGAAAAATTTTCTGTGATTTTGTAAATCAAAAATTTAAATAATATAAAATAAAAATGAAAAACATATTTGGGCGAACTGGCCGGTTGGGTAATGAAGGAAAAGCTTCATCATTTTATGATAGCAGTGCTGACAGCAATTTAATCAATGATCTAGTTCAGATATTGAAACAGGCGGAACAACCAGTTCCTGATTTCTTCAGTCGAGATGCCACAGGAGGTGGAAGCTACCAGGATGACAAATTTGGTGGTCAAGATTACCGATCTAGAAACGAGGGGAATGAGTACAAAACTGATGTACGCAACATGCCCGTTCAGACTCAAGACGAAGAGTGGTGATGAACTATAACTATGAGCACCTGCAGTTAGTATTTGTTGGTCATTGACCTTTTCTCAGTCACCTTTCTCTTGTTTGCATTTCGGATTTCGGAATAGGGGAGCAAATTAAGAGCAATAATTTCAGGTTGTTTTTCTGAAGGTACATTACTGTCACACCATATTATGGACACGGTGCTCATATAACTGTTTGTAAAATGGTTGAAGAGGAGAAAAAAAATCGGTTGATAGTATTTTTCCAGCGGCGGTGTACTGCTTGAAAAAAATATAAGTTATATCAAATTTCCATACGTTGTAATAGGATAATGAGTCGTCGTTATACTCGTCGATAAAAATATATGAATCATACTGTTATAATACCGAAGGCTAAAGCACATCGGTAGTCTAATGACTACTCATAAACCGGTCTACCATTTCGCATTAAAAATAAAGGCTGTTGAACGCTAATTAAAAGAAAACTTATGTACGCAAGTGCACATGAGTCAAAGTAAATTGAGAAGAGAATCTTAGAGTGGGCAGGGGAGTCTTTATCTAAGGTTCTTATTCTTATGATAACAATGAAAATGAATTATGCTTATTTTTGACTACTGTAATCGCTGGCAGATTATAGACTTATCCCGCTTATTTTTTAATCTTTCGAGACAGAAAGATTGTACTTATAGCTGCTTAAAATATGTTCTGAATAAATTTAATGAAGATACACATGATGTAACGGTATTAATTATTTATTTTTTATAATAAAACTTGGGAGGAAAATGTAAAAAGAACATTGTTAGTTCTTACTCCATAACCGTCAGTCTTTTGTTTACTCACAAACAGTCAGTCTCGTGGTGGTAATTAAATTTGAATTTCTTGAAGGCGAATGGCATCTTTTTTGGGAAGATCCTCCAACTGTTTGCCAACAAATTCCCCAAATATAGCAAATTTGGATTTATTTGATTTTTGGGCTCTTTGTTGTTGCACAGATTTTAATACTTCAACAGTTTTCATTTGAGCATTTGTATATCCCTTTCTCATTTTATATAGTAGCTCGTACAGGGTCACATAAGTATCATTTACCCAACTGACTATACCTTCAGAGGGAATTGACAGAACAAGGTCAAATTTTTCCCACCAGCTTATCAGAGTTGTGGCTACATGATGGCAGGGTTAAATTGGTGATGGCACTACTTACATGGCCTAGGGAAACTGATTTTGGAAACTTTTCAGACATACTGTGTATTGAATGCTAAATGAAGTTATTGATAAAATATTTGATTTGATTTGATTTTACTATTATTATTAATATAATTATTAGTAGTAGTAGTAGTTCATTGGACGACTATTCACATTGGATAACGTGAACTGAGATACAATACCAACTTATAAAATACAAGACAAGTGTTTCCGCAACTAACCTACACCTATCGAAACAAGTAGAGCCAGAACTACATCCTATTTTCAAATTTCAATCGTATTATCACAATAATAAAAGATATCAAAAACAAAACATGAAATTGTTACCATTACCGCAAAGACCGAACAAGAAACTTCTTACCATTCATTGTTTCCACCAACAGCACCTTTCACAATCTCAAAATCGTCATCAGCTAACGCTGCTTCTTTAGAGATCAACAAATTCCATTACATCACTGAACATAACAATACTCAATAAATGAATTGAAGCACAACATTGAAAGAATTACATTAAATGCCTTCATCATCAATTTGAATTACAGCTTCAATGTTTACATTTTACATTTGAAAAAGCTAATGCGGGATGTTAAAAAGCTCTGCTCTGCTTCTCAAGATCCGTCAAACATACTAGGTATTGAGGATTTTTTCACTATAGTTAACATAGTTAATTAATTTATTGAATTTTAATAGAGAAAACGCAAAAATTCCGAATCATCAATTATTTCATTACAACTTTCTTCATCTTGCTACATTCCTCAAAAAAAAAGAAAAAAGAACGAACATATTGTGAACTTTCTGTTGTAAGAAATTGCTGGCTATTTTCGATAACAAAAATTGCTATCACTCTTATCGATAAGAGTTTTTTTTTCATCAAAATTTAGCTCAAAAATTACGAATACGTCAGTTTGGAAAAGTAGAAAATAATATCCATAAATAAACGTTCTTTTTGTTGCTATTTTCGGAGAAAAACCGTACAAATTTTTGTCATTTTTCAGCAATTTTTCTGATAAATCTATTGTTTGTAGTTTTTGGTGTGTAAATACGATATTAGCTCGAGTCATTCGATTGTCTCGAATCAGTGCTCGGATAATTGTAAATCACTAGAAACATTTTTAAAATTTGGTGTAAATTTGTGATGTGGCCGCCGAAACCAGGAAAGAAAGCTGACTTGGAAGAGAAAGCGAATCCCTTGATCGGTAAATACGATGATTTCTACGCCAATGCCAAAGTATACGACCAGAAATTCGGACTGGTTTTAACGGCGGACAATTTGAAAAATCCTGCAAAAATGTCATTGTCCTATGGACCTGATACTTTCTACCCTTGGCGCCCATTTGCAGCTCCTGATAGGTCCAAGAAACACGACAAAGAGAAGGAGGAGTTGATGGCAAATAATTTTGCTGTGAGTTTTTATAATAAGTTGCAATTTTCTCATTGCACCAGCTCCATAGGAGGATGAGTGGATTTGAGGAGTAAGTTCAGTGTTTCATAAATTATTCATATACTCAGAAATGAAACAACTCTTAGTTGGCCACATGTTTCATTAATTTTAAGACAACATAAATCTAATCATTTCCCTAATCAAAAGCAAAGCTTTTGAAACAAAACTTTTCTTTGAAGGTAAAATAGGTAGAAAATTATCCTTTGATAAGTATTATTGCTCATGTGTATATTTTTCTTTTTTCAATTCTCGCTTCCACCCACCAAAGGTTTCATTTCACGAAAAAAAATTCGACACAATTTTCACACTCTCCTTCAAAACGTGACTGGTGCCTTAAAGGCCATCCCTTAATTATTGACTATAATGACTAAATTAAACATTTCAAATATCAGGCGGAGAAAGGGTTGGAGCAGGAGAAGTCTTTCTTTGAAAGATCATTAATTTTTTTTTTTTATGACATCCACTCATTCATAAATAAATCATTAAATTCAATTTACAAAAATATTGATTTTCAAGTTACTTTATAAATGCTGTATTACATTTTTATTGATCTGTTTGTAACAGATTCATATTGATGTACAACATTTCAAGCCAAACGAAATCAATATTAAAGTGCTCGGTAGACAGTGCAGTGTAAAAGCTAGCCACGGTGACAGAGAGGACGATCATGGCTACGTGGCACGAAAATTTGAGCGTGAATTTATGCTGCCCACTGACATTGACGTGGAATCTGTAAAATCTGTTATCTCATCGGATGGTGTTCTAACGTTTCGAGCAGCCAGAACTGCTGTAAGAAACGAGTTTTGTATTGCCGAATAGACTAATTCGCTCGGCTATTTTATATACTTTTGTGGAAGGGGATCGAATTTTCCCAGGGGCAAAAAAAAACCTCTCGCCCACTAGTCCCAGGAAAAGTTTTTCCTTTGGGGGCAAACCTTTGCTTGGGGGTGATTGGTTCCCAGCCTTCTACCATGGCCCTGGATTATTAATAGTAGAGGCGGCTCATCTCAATCCACAACTTTTTAATCGAAGTGAAAATTTTCATACACTTATCCTAAGTTGAGAACTTTTTGAGAATATGGGAGAAGTTTTTGAGAATATGGGCACATCCGAGTGATAATCTTGTTAATTTTTGCAGCCTCGAAAAATAAAACGAAATCATGTTTTGATGGGTGCCATGATATATTCCAACGAAGGCACTTCTCAAAATTCGGAAAGTGTAAATTCTGCATCAGAAAATGAATCGTCGGATGATGAAGTTGGTGGAATCGAAATTCCCATTCATTTTGTTAAGGAAGAAGAGAATAAAACGGGTACCAGTCGAAGTGAACATACATAAAAGATATCTATTTTATCGTTGTGTATGAGATAATTATTATTGGCCATAATAAAATACTTTCACTAAGTGCCAATAACCTTTTTAATATTTTTCATCCACTTCAAAAGTGGTATTCCCTACTCCATGCCTAATTCGTTGGCAATCAATCCGTCCTACTCAAGACTTCGAGTATGTGTGAAGTACATACCTATGAGCAGATATTTGATCTCTCTCGGTAGATTTCTTTTATTGGCTCTGACTATACTGCGTATGTTAGCTTTTCGTAGCTGTTCTAAGTTCTGAGAAATCTCAAATTATCGTCGGTTCACTTTGTTGGATGAAAGAGAAAAAAAAAAGAAGCAACTTTTTTCACTTATCTCTCAGTGGGTCGCGTATTTTCTGATTTCCATGAAAATAGTAGCCTGAACCCACCGAAAGTGCGACTAAATTAAAAACCATTTGACTCGATTTGCAGCCCAAAAATGGTTTACCCTTTTTAGAGAAGCCGCAGTTTACTTCTATTATCTTTTTTTTTTTTTTTTTCCATTTTACCTTTATATTTTCCCTCAGTTTTCCTATTTTCACTTTTTTTTTCTTTTCCTTTTGAAAACGGAAATAGTTTTCGCGTGTATGCAGTGTTTTTTTTTTTTTTGTAAGTTTTCTCTCTACTTTCCACTTTCCTATTTTTTCTCCCCCGCATTCTAGTAATGTGCACCCATTTTGAAGGGCTGCAAAGAAGAAAGGAAATTGTCGTTGGTGCGTCAAACAGAATTTACTTTGGCCGGAAATTACCAAAACGCCTGTCTAACGGATTGAATTACCTGCGAGTAAAAATCTAATATACGATAAAACGTGTGTAGGATGCGTTTAGCCGGAAACGAAATTGTTGCTATTTCGTCGATTTGCACACGACAATGCTGTCTTCTATTTGTTGGCTTTTCATTATAAAAGTTTTTCGTTGGTATGCCAGCACTTTTTTCCTTATTTCACCCTTGGTGCGTATTTTTTTCCCGGCTCGCTGAGACATTTTGTGCAGGACTCCTGTAGTGCCAAGTTGAGAATCACCCCATTTTCTTGAAACGACTTTTGGACACATGCCTGTTGTCTTTGGTTGAGCTTCGAACAGTCCCAACGGTCGAGTAAAAGCACCCGCTGGTTGATCAAATGGCAACAATTATGACATCCGAAGTTGAATTGAAATCTTAGATTGGGTGAATGTCGAAATTGAAATTCGCTAAAATGCTTGTGGAAAAGAGTAAGCGAGGAGTTTATAGTAACGAAGTTGCTGATAGTGCAAAAAAATATTGCTTACTTTTCATTAGGTCTGTAAAATACGAAGTATTAAGGGATTTTTACTGAACTGATAAAATAGAAGAAATGTATATTACTTATTTTATTTATAACTAAATCCAAATTCATAGAATTATTCTCAGAAGTGTTTATATACTACGTTGACTAATATTTTTGCTACATTAGTTTTACACGTCATGCAAATTTTATAAAAGTGAGAAAGTGTTACGGCTTTGACTTAATGTGTCTTTTTAGTTACTTGCACCCATTTTAAATCATTCACGGTATTTTCATTTCATTCTTTCGACCATTTTTGCAGATTATTTGACCAGATATATTCGCAGTCTGTTATAGCATCTTAATAGTTTGACTTCCATACTTATTACTTCGGTTTTCGCAATTCTCGTCTGTTGGAGCCAATACTCCGCTTTGGTTGTCTCGAGATATGGCACTCAGCTGTGGCTCGGGGCAGTTCTTTCAGCATCTTTGGAAATTCTTGGTGTTCGGGGTGTTCTTTCAAGTCTCGAAGAAATTTGACGAAATTGGATCAAAATTCTGTTCTGTCAATGAATGATTCTCTCGTATCAAACTTGTGACAAGTAATGAAGAGAGTTAGCCGGTCGTTATTACTTTTTTTTTTCCTGTTAGAGCATCGTTCGGATTGCCTGTGTGATTATTACTAGTGTAACGAAAATATTAAATGACCAATCTTGTATTAGCAAAACTTGATAAAGCATTGGTAGGAGGGGGTGGTGTTTTTATAGAGATTCATTTACATAGGTTGGTCGTTTAGTTTGATTACCAGTAGATGAGCTAGACTTTTTGGGTCGACGTCAAAGAAAGGCTTTCGTTTCATTTTCGGCTTAAGTAAATACTCTTGGTAATTACCCTCTCTCCTTTTTGGACTATTTGGTAGGCTGAAAAGGAAAGCAGCACCAGATAAAGATAACATTAAGTTTGGACAGGTTCTTTGAAAGGAATGAGTATCGTGTATTGTGTATATTATATTATACTACGTGTGTGCGAAATACATCCCAACTAAAGAGAGGAGGCGAGCGAGAGAGAAATACCCTAAAGAATCTTCTCGCCGGAAAGCTCGTAAAAGGGAAAATTTGGCTGGCAGGGGTGTTAAGAAGCAACTATTTAATTATAGGTATTAAGTTGTCAAGGATAGGTGGAAGTGTATGGACAAAGTAAATAGCGTTAGAACCGATGTTATCGGCGACAACGCGGCGGTCAACTATAAATACCCCCGGGACGTCCATTATATGGCGAGGGGTTAAAGAGAGACCATTTGCATAGCACCTCCCTTCCACAGCGCTCCTTTTGACGGTCTCCGTGAAGTGGAATGTCTTTTCTAAGATCACTAGAGGATTTTCGTGTACACGTTGGGTGAAATCCGCCTTTCATCGAAGGGTTGAAAACCCCCCTCGCCCTTACAACGTTCGAAAAAAGCGTCTCACGTCTCTCCAAAATGGTGACTCGTTTTTAGCAGGTTTTCGGTAAAGTTTCGTGGTTTGCCCATAGTTAGGTGGAATGTGTTTTGAAAATAGAATTTTCCTATGTGGTCAGTTCTACTCGGGTCAACCTAAAAAGCGTGGCAGGCTTCTTCCACCATGCCAGTTCCGGTGCATTCCATAATGCGTGCATATATCAATCTGGAACCCAAAAAAGTAACTCACCTGAACGAGGCTTTATATCGCCTATGGTTCTTCTTGAGGCCGCTAGATTGACGGTCCTCACTGATGTGAACCGTTGAACGAATGACTTGAATGACAGGAAAACCTGCTTTTTTCTGGAGTGAGTATTTTTCCCTTTATTCATGCAAAAGTTTTGATTATTACACGCGATAACTGTTTTTTGAGCGATATGGATGCAGGAGTGGCACCAATGTCTCCGTTTATACGTATTGATTAATTAGTTGAGATAAGTCTGTCGTCGTGGACTTAGGGTCCAGTCCACCGCATCACATTGAAAAGACGTTTTCTTTGAGAACTCGTCGGAAAAGGGTAGCATGTATTTGAACAAAGTATTTACTCTGTTTAGCATAGAGTGTCTGGGGAGAGGGCGGTTGTGTCCACGATGGAGAAACTCGTGTTTAATAATTAAGTTCAGAAAGCCAGGCGTGAGAGTTAACTCTTTGGCGAAAAGCTGTTACGAAATTAAGTGTCCAGCCAGTTGACGACGGTGAAGGTTGTGTGGGCTACTTTTGTGAACGAGCTGAAAGGTTTGGCCGAATTTCGACGTCGTGGCTGTGTTGTGTCTTTTGTGTGGACGTTGAGTGGAAAATGGCCGTCGTGTTGAGAAAGGGAGTCTGGCCTTTGGACGCGTAGCTAAATTAATTTCGCGTCATTCGAATGTTTTTGCCAATTTGAGTAGTTGACACTTGGCCGGAGTAGGAAGTCGAAGACTCGAGTTTGGGGTGAATATTTCCAAGTCTCGTTGGAGTGATTTCTGTGGTTTCCAATTGTTTGACGACTGCTATGACACGGAGTCACAGTTTTCAGTTTTCATTTGCTTTAAAAAATGGCGTTCGTTTTCAGTGAGATCGATGAAAGAACTTGAACAACAGTTTTGTAGTTCGTCACTCAAATTCTTTTTTTCAATCGAAATTTATTAGTTCGCTTTCATCCTGAATCCAAACATCTATTTTTTTTACAACTTGATATTATAAATGAGATTCTTTCCGAATGAGTAAAAGAATGTCACTTGGAAATTATTTAATTTAATTTGAGAAGAACTGTTGGAAGCTCTACCGATGTAACTTCTCAGCTCTTCAGGAGTCTGTGATGAACGGAATTCACGAATAGCACCAAGTTTATCTAGGGCAGGACTAATTGAATTGTTGCTGAGAATATGACCAAGAAATGGGACTTCTGGCAGGCGAAATAACTGTTTTATGTTCTGACTTTGAATTTAAACATCTGTAAAATTTTATGTTTGGCTTCTGATCGTCAACATTATAAATACGTAGGATAAATTAATTGGAATGTTTTATGTTCGATCGAGTAATATAAAAAAACTATTAGATGAATAATAATATAAGTAGCCACTGACTTATGTCGAAACATTACCAGTTGGCCTTTGATATCCAGGCCTTATTTTAAGTGGTCGCTGCGCTGAATCAGTTTTCTAAGCTTTGCCGGAAATATTTTCTCTGATGTAGGATCCTGGAAATTGAATACTCTTTCATTTCTATACAATTTGTATTCTGAGCAGTTTTGTTCTTCCGAGTTTCAGTCTTTTGAGAGATTGGAGCGTTATGGTTTTAATTTTTCTGTTCAACCGATCAGCTTTTTGTGAATGGGGAGAAAGTGAGAAAGAAAAGTCGATTTAGCCTGAACACTTTTTTTTATAAATACATGCATACAAAAACCTCATTTTAGTTTTGAACGAAAGAAGTAAACGGAAATTGTTTTGCAAATTTCTGAATAAGATAGCGGATTTATTCTTCTCCTTTTTTTTTTTCTTCTTTTTCTTACAGATAAAAAAAGTTCCTTACCGAATTGGTTCGTCTCTTACACGACTGACTACAAATAATGAGCTTTTTGACAAATTTTCCTATTCTCTCTATTACCTGCCTTTTGTAAAATCTAATTACAGAAGTTGGAAAAGAATTCGGCAAAAAGTTTCCTGGAATAAATGAGACGTAAATGTTCTCATTTCATTGGACTGAGGATGAGAAGAGACGAGAAAGAAATGCCAGAAAAAAGTGTAGGGAAAAAAGTGGATGAAATGAAAGAATTTCATTCTTCAGTGAATTCAAAGATGATATTTTTTTTTTCCTTTAATATCCGTTTAGCGATGCTTACGAAATTAAATCGTAGAAAATTTGGAATTTTTAAAACAAAGAATAAAATTAAATGAAGGCAAAACAAATTTTTGGTGCTGGTGTATAAATTCGAAGGAATAACTGCGAAGAGGTTCTGCTTCAGAGGGAAATATTTTTGTCTTTTGTTGACTCAAATGTTTCGCAAGGTTAGATGGAAATTCATATTTGATTGAAAAGAAGGTTCAAAGTTGTAGTTGTCGATTTTGGTATTTGCATAATAATTATTTTGTCATACAGTTTCAGTGAACATGTCCGGGAACTTGCTTTTGGTAAACCTGCTATATTTCGCGAAGTATCCGCGTATCTTTTCTAGAAACGTTGGTTTTTCCATCGAGTTCTATTTTGTTATACTCCATTATGTTTTTACTCGAAGTCTGAAATATTACAATAGTATTCACTATTCCACCAAGGCAACGAACACGGTTTTGACACTTTATATTATTGAGGCCCTTTTCAGTTCCACTCTCTTGATTATCGAATTTCAGCAATATTCAGTGTAAACTTGGTTGTTGTTCTTGATTAAGCCTTTTATGTCTTCCATTCTCTCGGGAAGTCGGTTTCACGGTTTCACTATATTTTCTGCTTTCCATAAAGTGGGCTATTGATAACTGTGCATTAACATTCCAAATATTATTTATATTACCGAATGAAATGTTCATGTCAACTTCCGTGATGTGCGTTTCTCCGGCTGGAGCCCTTATTATTTTTGTATAGCTACAGCTTTCGATTGTGAAAATTCATTTTCGCTGTAAATTAGAAGCCACGACGCAGAACGTTGCACTTTTGACGTGTGCTTTCTATTTCAGCTGAAAATAACGGTACTCTCGTGCTCTTTTGTCTATTCTTCAAAAGCAGAACAGTTGTTCTACTTTTTCTGTCTCATTTGCTGGAAAAACCACTTCAACCGTAGAAAACATTTACCTTTTTCGCACATTTAGGTAGAGAGATGTAGTGTGCATCGCTTTGGGTACAACCCAAATATGTGTCGGGTATCGCGTTACCAAAACAAAGTACTTTTTGAAGAAAAAAAAAAAGAGAAGAAAGAAAATAACGATACTGCAGCTCTTTCTGTGAAATCTTTTATCTAACGAGGTGTACTTAGAATGAAAATGTAACAAACGTATTCGCCGTCATTATTAAGTTTGATATATGAGCTTTATTATCAAGTTGGAAATGTATAGCTGCACATAAAGTTCTACTGGCCGATAATGAGCTTCCGGTTTGGACATGATGTGACATTTTTCTCTTAAATGCTTTTTTTATTCACCTTTTTTTATATATTTTTTGATACTATTTTTTTTTTTTTTTTTTGTCATTTGTACTCTACAGTAAGTACCTACATTCTGGGATATAGTCACAGCGGGTAGCTGGTGTGTGCACTGGTCTGGTGTTGCATATACCCCTTCTCGTGGACGATAAATAAATGATTTGTTGACGGGTACAAGCGTTCGAAAAAGATATATTACAACCCTCGTCCGTTATAAGGAAACGTCAGCATCGTTAGATGTACCACACAGAGGACAATGAACGGTTTTTGTATAAGAAGGTGGACAGCTTTTATTGTGTATATGGACATATGCACGAATATAGGTACTCTACTCATAGATTGTGTACCTTAATATATCCAGTCGTGTTATTATTTAGCGTGGCGATTTTACATATAATTTGAAAATAAATAGGTTTATACGTGTATATAGGTACAGCAGAGGCTTATAACATTATCTCACTGTTTTGATATGCCATATAATAGTTGACCAGGTTGGAGGAAATAGCTGTTGGATACGAAGCGGTTGAGCGGCTACACCTCGGTGTGTTGTTAACAGAGAGGGCATTGTTGACGTATTTAAGTAGGCTTTATGAAAAATGGATTTTTTAATAGTGGTCGCTTCGATAAGTGTTGCTCTTTTTTTTTTGACAGCCTGAAAGCTCAAGATACTGAGTTGAACCGTTAGATATTCGGTGTGACATAGGTTTTTTATTTGAAATTCATGGCTCTGAAAAACAAGACTAATATAAATACTCTAGTGATAGTGAATTTCATATTATGTAATGCAGTGAATTGATCCTGGACGTGCTCTATTCGGAGTCAATCTGTACTATAGGTACTTTCTTTAGTGATGTAAAATTTGTTTATAACCGTATCTGAGAAGGTGACTTGAAACTGATAAGTTTTTTTTTCTCCCAGAGTGAGATTTAGTTATGAGTGTTTATGATGGGCTTCTAGAGAATGCTATTGTTTTTTGAAATGAAAATATTAATCGTATTTGAGAAAGTATTGTTTGTGAATTAATTTTGGATTAGGTGGGTTTTATGGTTTATTTTTTATTGGTTTTAGACCTGTTATAATCATATCAAATTTGAATAGAATTTCCCAGATAATATTGGTCGGATTGAATAAAATTCGACCACACTTGAAAAATTAGTCTTTGAAAAAGGATAAGGGATTCATATGGGCGAAACTGCGTTGAGTCCCAAACCATGATCTTTATCCGAGTTGAGTCGCAGTTTTGCGGAGCTAATTAGTATGCATTTCCGAGTTATGTTGGAAGTATCAGTTGAAGTTGTCGTCGATATCGCTCTCATCGTTGCTGAAGGTAACAATGAGCGGTTCTACAGCATTGTCGATTAAACCGTCTAATTTCCAGAATTTATTTTCCATACTTTGGCTGACCTGTTCCACGCATCCTCTCCATTGCTCTGGCGTGATTATAGCCAGAGCCTCACAGAAAATCTGCTTGGCATCTGCCATCTTGAATGTTGTGTTGTGGCGAGCCACATACAAAATCAACAATTATAACATCGAAAAGGACTACCAATCGAAAAGCACTGCAGCGCAGTGGTCAAGTAGATAGTTTATGCGAAGCACACCTGCAGTTCAGTTTCAATTTCTTTTCATCTCCATCCGAGAGGGAATTCATTTTTGTTTTAAAAATGTGGGTGCCAAAGTAAGAAATTGGTGTATGTGACAATTAGGGCGAGATGAAAGGCACGCTGTAAGGAATGCACGACAGTGAACATGTCACCAACAGTGAGGGACATGTTTTACTCGGTTGGAAATTTTGTAGAAAAATCAAGTTGATTCGGGTTGTTGTTCTAATTTCCGTGAAATGCAATGTAATGATGGTTTTGTGTCAAATACAGTAACTGTGCCAGGGTTACTACACCGTCAATTTATACTCGGCTCTGTGTCGACTTTTTCAATTTACACGTCGACTTTCAATGCTGAATTGTGAACCATCGATGTGTCTGTGGGGTCGAGTGCCAAACACATGGCTGGAACAATTTTTGGGGAAAAAATAGTCCGGTTTCTACTTATCTTCCGTAAATTTTTGCACTTTGAAAAGCGTGTCTCGTATCGAAGCGATTGTGGTGGATACTGAGAGGTCTCTGTGTATAAAACTTTACAGGAAACATTTTCGGAAGTAGTTTTAGTGGCCTTTGTGTTATAAACATAGCTAGAAACAAATATTTTTCATTAAGTAAATGATTTACTACGTTTCTAATTGCATTATGAATTTCATCAGTACTTGATCCCTCTGAATAACTTTGAAGACTTGGAAAAATAATTGTACGTTCGAGTATTTTCCTCACTACTCGCACCATAATATTGATTATCAGATTATGTGTTTTATTTTATATTATTATTAGGACTCCTTTGAAGCAAGTTATGTCCGTATCAAGCTATGTGTTTTTTTTTTTTTATTATTATTACGACTTATTCGAACCTAAGTCCATATACTGTTGTACCAAAAAATAACTGAGCGCTCGAGTATTTTCCCCACTACTCACACCATAGTATTGATTATCAGATAGAAGTCCATATTATATTGTTGTACCATGAAAGTGGCGCTTTGCCAAAATCTGATTTTTCATTTCTCTATCTTCTATCTTCTCTCGCATACACTAAATCGCTTTACTAACCTCAGATTTGGATTCAGCATATTACATTTAGTCACTTTCAATACCCAACACAATATTTTGATGAAATTTTTTCTTTCCCACCCTCTCCCCTCGCTTCTGACTACCCCTATCAAAAAAATAACCACAAATTTGAAATCTACGCAAAAAATTATATAGAAATATGACTTTTATATTCAACATTCAGTCACTGTTTTCTTTGACTTGAATTATGAACCATTTTTGGGCGTTTTGTAACACTGTGTGACCTTCAACCCCTTTTTATATTTTCCATTTTTTCTTTTTCTTTCTTTCTTTCTTTCTTTCTTTTCTTCCAAATACATCATATTCCCGTTATTGGTTGTACTTAAACTGAATTCAATCGACCATGGTTATTGTACGTAAGCACTGTTTGACAAAAACCAAGCGTCCATTGGCTCACATAAAAAATTGAAATTAAAGTAGTAAACAAGAGCTGATGCTTTATACATGCTTATCAATCAACAAAATGTTAAATCTTGATGTACATGGAAAATAAAAACGTGAGAAAAAATTCAGATTCAGATTAGATAACAGCCTTTAATCCTAAGCCTGACAAATCCTAAAAACATTATCCCCTATTTTTTGGCTGTTGAGCATCAAGTGACTATTTTTTTTCTCGGACTTAGTAGGTTTTGGACTTAAACCGGCGATATAATTATGAGTTGAACTCGACGATTCATTTCAAAATTGTATAAAACTGTTTGGGTTGGTTGTAACCCAATTGTAACCTTGAAATATGAATAGTAGATTAAGTAATACATATTCATAATTTTTTTATGAGAAAATAGGGTAACATTGTTTTAGAAGCTGCTACAAAAATAGTTCAAAAAAATAATAATAAAATACAATAATTTTTACTATTTTTGTAGCGATTTCCTCAACAATCTTCAAATGGTCTCATTTTTCTCATAAAAAATTTTAATGATTTACTATTAATTTTTTTTTTTTAGAATAGGCCGGCTTTAGAGCAGAAAAATAAATGAAGGATATCTTGACTCGTTATTTTTTAGAATTTAGGAAAAACGGCTGAAAACCATTCTTTGTTTAAAATTACTTATTTTTACCGAGCGGATAAATAATAAATAAGAATCACTAATCTAAAAATAAGAGGATGTTAACCCTCATAAAGTAACATGTTTCATTACTTTTGAGGTGACAAAAACAAAATCATTTCATTAAAAGTCTCGAATACTGATATTTCCGAGAAAAAAATTCATATCTGCCAACTATTTTTTTCAATCAAACTTAAATGTCAACATTTTAGTAGAATTAGCATATTTATTGGGTATTAAATACGTACCAGTCGAATACCTCCCTCCCAGAGCTATAAAATATTCACAAAAAAAAAAATCCTGGTCTTTATGTCTGCTAATGGCGAGAATTAATATGAAAACTTACGCCGCTCAGAAATGAGGGTTAAGGGAATTTTCTATAACCAATTTTCTTCTCCAAATACCATCACCAATCACGAACACAAAGATGAGACTAACAAATCACGAGACATTATAAATATTCGTTGAGTATTATTTGTGAAGCCAATATTCAAGTTCGATTTCATTTAGCAGTTGAATATCTGCTCGTATTATGTCTTGTCATGTTGGCAACAATACAAAAAATGAAATACCACGTAAATCGCTATCAAGGGCTACAAACCACTTACAAATGAAAACAGCCCTTTAAGGGCGAAATAACGACCAATGGTAAATCCACCCTCTTCGATTTGTTGGACACTTGATACGTCTTCGTTTAATAATATGGATGATCTGATAAAAATCTGTCGACCCTATTTCTTTTTCTTTTTTTCATACACAAATTCATAGGATGGACGAGAAAAAAAATCTTTCAAATATAATCGCAGTCGACTGGAATAGTTTACTTTAATACCTTCGAGATTTCATTTTTTTACATGCCCTCTAAGCTACAAAGCGTACGAAGTGAATACGTTTACAAGGTCTCTTATTTATTAAGGAAGACCTTTGAAATTGGTGAATAAATATTGAAATTCTTTCGACAAAAGACGACGATTTGAGACTGCATTTATTAAGCTTCTTTTATTCAACTAAATAGATACTTTTTATGGTTACATTCTATAATCCACATAATTTGGTCCACCATACATCATTATATTTTTTCTCATATCTTTGAATAACTTTTTTGTCAGATAGGCTAGTCAATAATTTCATTCTACACTGACAACAATAAAGAGACAAATGCATTAAGAAAAAACATGTATTTACCTATTTATTTAGGTATTTATTTATAATTTATAAGCCTCAACAGCCTTACAGCCATCTAAGGGTGCTATGTACCATTGTTATTGTAGTAGTAAAAACATATCTCATATTAATACTTATAGTGTACATAATGATAGATTATTATTTTTAAAAAAATGATATACGAGATTAACAAGAAAAATAAAAATGAATATATCAAATAAGTGATACCAGAACACAGTCAATCTAGTTGAACTTGAACAGAAATATTCAGATACAGCTTTGTACATTGCTGGTGCGGGGTCGTCCCGCCGCAATATAAACCGCCAAATGAACAGGTTATCGTCCCGATGTTGCGGAAAATATTTTACAACCTTATAAATTCCATCGTATCTGTAACAACGATTTCACGTGGTTAAGGATACAAATGATGACAAAGTTATCGGAGTCGAAGTATAGTAAATACTACTTTACTTTGCACGAATTACTCACCTAAATCCCTCTTTGGGCGCATACATCAAGCCCTACCTATTAGCTCGAACCAACGTACGACGCGACAACGTCTGCTTCGCCGAACGATTGTAATCACTCTCCGAATGCGTTATAAACGCAATCATCCTTTTATAATCAGAATCTCGGCAGAGCAAGTTCCCATATCTACATAAATTAAATATTTCTAAGAAAAATGGGCACCAAATCCTTTTTACAGCGATCTTGTTAGCTCTCCTTCTGTATGGCTGCTCCAAATTGTAATTCAGTATTAGTGCCCGATTTCTAAGTTTATTTTCGAAAATAAACGACCACATCTAGTCCAGGTTAGTAAATAAATGATTATGAAAAGAAAATTCGCGAACGAACAATGCTAGAGCCACCTGTCATTGCAAACTTCGGAACTTTAATTTGTCAACATAAAAATTTATCACGTTACCAGTTACAAGAGCTGTCCGAATATACGGTTAGCTTAAACATCAGGTTCGCACCAGATGACGTACCAGCTTCTACTTTTGGTTTTACTTCTCTTTCGACCACAGGTGACTTTTCAATGGCCGAACTTGGCATTCTTTCAATGTTGACGCTGAAATTCCTAATAAGGCTATTTGAGTCATACTCTTTTAACTGTGCTTCTGTTGCAACAGGCTTATTTTTCATTCGTGGTTCAGAAGCTCCAAGTGCAAACTTTATTGGCGACCTAATTATGGTGGCTTTTAATTTATCAATTACATGAAATTTGACATATTTTGTAATTTCATCTCCCAATTGTATGGGCATTTTGACAAACAAGTTGATACTAGGTTTGCTGTTGTATTTTTCCTTCAGCAAAATATAATACAGATACGTAGCAAATGTGTTCTGGGGCTTAGAATGGGGATGTTTCCATTTCATAATCGAGCAGACAACATTTATTGGCAAATTAAAACCAGCTCATCTACCTCGAGTAACATTTTTTCTTCGGTGCCTCTTATTAATATTAACGACTGCATTAACACTTTCGCAAAATAACTCACTTCGATGCACCAAAAAAAAAAAAGTTGAATTATTGCTGCGAATGGATAGGCCTTATGTAAAGAGTATGGGTGTTGAAGAAAAAATAATGTTGGGGGGTTTGCTGACCAATACATTGCTATACATATATATGGATGATACGAGTTTTAGGGCATGGCGATTGTTTGCGTTTGGCGGGCCCACGGCCATAAATATAAACGGGGGATGTAAATTGTAATTGAGAGCAATGTAGCCAGTTTTAACTGTCGCCAACTTGATGATACATAGGTTGAGCGGATAACAGCGAACGGCCGAATTTACGAAAAACGGGATCCCACAGGGCCACTAAATTACTCTAAACTTGACACCTCAACTACCGCCACCATTTTAGTATCTGCGAATTTTAATGAGCTGTTTGGGGAAACCTTTTCTTTTACGTGTGAATATTTTTTTCACTCTTTACTGTACGTAGATATTGGTATGGACTTGAGATGGTATCTGTTTGAAGTGTACTTATTCAATTTTCAAGTCCTTGTGAATAATGTTTTGTTTTTTTTCGTGATAGTTCTTTATGCTAACCACTTTCTTATGTTCCTAGCACTGGAGTCAAATAGAACAGTTGAGAAGTTGTCATATTCAGGTAGGATGACTTGGTGGGGTGTCTTGTCCTTGCTAAGTACCTAGTCTGAAATTTTTTCGGGGGAAGATGTGTCTGTAAAAAATTCTGAGCCATTCGATTGTTCGTTTAATGCAATTTCAGGTGGACCATAAAAAAAATTATTCTATACTCCGTTCACGATAAGAATAGAAATATGCAACCCGCAACAATTTCGTGTATGGACGATTCGGTATGTCAAGGGGAAAGGTAAGGGGAGAATAGTCACACTGAAAATGTTTTGCGTCGGTTGCAGGTCGATTGAAATAGTTATCATTTTACGTTGTATACAGTATACATTTTCGATTTCAACATTTACAAAGCGAGAAAATGGTAAATTCGTAGTTCCATGACAGTTTCTTAGCTTCTCATTAATATTTATATAAAAATATAGACTATTTGTATGCCATTTAGTATCATCACTCAACTGTGGTATGTTTGTTTCGATTCCTTACATTGTATATTTCATCTTCATTTGTGTAATCTCAAACAATCATTCTTCTAGTGCATAGCAGTAAAATTTCGGTATTTTAGGGCTGTGTTGAAAGCAATCCTTGTAAATATTCTAATATGACTTGCATACATAAATTTGTCAAGTACAGCAGACTGAGCAGAGTGCAAAAATTGATCGGTATGTTGAATGGATACTGTTAGAAAAGTAAGGAATATGGAAATCGAATTTGTATTTGAATATTTTAAGAAAAATATAAGTCATAGGAAACAAATTTAGATTTTTGATGACTTAAAAGTAATAGACGAATCAAAATACTACAGAAATTTATAGATAACGAATTCGAGCTCTGCATGGAAAAATTACAAATGACGAATGAATCTAAATAGTTGAAAAAAATATAGGAAACAAATAAAGTAGGAATATTGGAAAGTAAGACTTTTTCAAAGACCGTTCGATTTTGCCATATATTATCTGATAAGAATGCGTATTTCGTTCTGAGTGTGGGGGCACCTTTTAGCGCCTTGGAAATCATGTCTATTCTTTATCGTGAACGGAGTATAAAAAATCCTATTGTTTACGATCGAAAAAAATTGTAACTTTTACAGAAATATTCGGCCATCTGCAGAACGACCGGGTGTTGGAAAAAAGAAATGCATAAAATAGTCGCGAGTTTCAGTTTCGGTTCAACTCGCGAAAGACTCAGATGTAAAATTTTAAGTGAAAAACGTCAAAATTATTAGTAATTTTTTAAAAACAATTTTCAAGCAATTAATGTTGCAGCAAAATGGTTAGTATAGCGATTCATATTATTCCCTATTGACAATATGTTGAAGTATTGAAATGATCCGCGAGTACGCTGGCGACAATTTGAAACTATGATCTGTCCAAAATTAGTAAATCGCTCGTCACTTTTTTACGAACGTATTTTTGTGACAATTAAAGGCGCCCGTAGAAAGAAATGACTTACTTCATTTTCAGAATATTCTAATGTTCTTTTTCATTTACGTTCAAAGAAAAGAAAATGAAAATAATCATAGTTTTGTGATAATTTTTTCTGATTTGCTAAAATGATTTTTTGTTAAAGAAAATATTGAATTTTCAATAAAATGGCATCTACTTATAGTGGGACTTCTCCGATTCGTCTTGAGGAAATATTCAATTTTTCATAAAATGGCAACTTCTTTGTGGGACTTCTCTAATTCGTCTTGATCTAAGTTGGATTGAGAGTGAAGATAGAGTTTTTGAATTTATTTTAGCCATATATATTATGAGAGTAAAGAAAGATATTTTAAATTTTTTTTGGCCATATATTATCGAGAATAAGACAAATGATGGTTTTTTGGTGGTGTTGGGGTCTGATAAATTCACAACGTTGTCCTCAGTGCGTTCATGACCAGCGGGTTTTCCCCCAAACTTTGTCAATTTAAATTTTGGTTTGATAATTTTTTGAGGACACTGATTATATGTTCGAATTAAAATTGCCTCTTTATGGCTGTGCTGCAACACTTGATGCCTAAAATAGGATAAAAATTATTGATGGAATATTTACAACTGTTCATAAACTGTCAGAAAATGCTTATGTATTCAGCTACGGCCTTTTGAATTTAAAATATATGTGGCATACTGCTCAGCTATCACGTATTTTCGTCAATTTATGCTGAGCTGTTTTCACTCATCGCGTTTTAAAAAATATTTATGCTAACTACTGCTGAGCAACAGCGTTTATCCCCTCCTTTATGCCAGCATCTGGGCAACTTCATTGTCAATAGGGTTTTTTTAATGTATTTCTGATTCCGACATAGGGCCAGTAACATTTTCGGAAATTTTACTAACCATTTTTTTCCTCTCCCATTTTTGGTACTTAGCGTGAAGTAGTGTCTGTACACGTTGGCCAAGCCGGAGTTCAAATCGGTAATGCGTGCTGGGAGTTGTACGGGGTAGAGCATGGCGTTAGTCCTGATGGATTTTTGACGGCCGATAATTTACCCTGTAATGCCGACGATTTCTTTGGAACATTTTACCAAGAAACGTCGGCTGGAAGATACGTGCCTCGAGCAGTTTTGGTTGATTTAGAGCCGACAGTCATTGGTAATCTTTTTTATTATCCAGTAACATATTCGCCCATTCTCACTCACTCCATTTCCACAAGCAAATGATAAATTTTCGAATATCTGTTCTCAAATTTAGATCCATTTTTTGTTCCTTTTTACATTTTTTGAAGAACCATCTTCGAAAATATGATTTTGTCCTTAAATTGTCACTCCTTGGTATAATCGAAGTAACGACTGAATAGAATCAAGCCAATCCAACCCGAACTCCTAAACCAATTTTTCTTGATCGTTATTTTGAAGATGAAATCCGAAACAACCAGTACAAAGAACTGTTCAGGCCTACGTCATTGATATCGGGTAAAGAAGATGCAGCCAACAACTTTGGACGAGGATATTACACCATTGGCAAGGAAATGGAAGTTCAAGTGTTAGATTCGATCCGCAAGCAGTCAGAAATGTGCACGAGTTTAGCAGGATTCTTCATTTTTCACTCGATGGGAGGTGGAACTGGATCCGGCCTGACTACATTACTCATGCAACGGTTGGCCAGCGAATACGGCAAAAAGCATAAACTCGAGTTTGTCATTTATCCTTGCCCCCGAGTAAGTTTCGAATGCAAAAATTCTTATCCTTAGTTTCACCGCAAAGCCATTTTCGATTATTCATTGAAGAGGGTACTTTACGAAATTCCCATCTCGCAATTAGCTTATAGTAAAAATTTTGTCATGGTTCGAAATTTTATCCTTCTTGGTCAAATAATTTTCACAAACGAACAATTTTGTTGCTTTCGACGACCGAAAATATTTCTACTTCTAACCAACCAGCAGAATTAACGAATACTTTTTTGCTAATAGCTTAATATGGAGGCTGAAATGAAGGCTTTGTAATAAAACAATCGTAAGTTAGTAAACTTGGTTAATTAATTTAAAAAAATTTTTATTTCGGAGAAGTGAAAAAAACTGAAATAGGATATAAAATTATGGACAAAACTAGCTTGACTATTTTTTTAATGCCTCAAAATAAAAGTCATGAGGTTCATTCGAGTCATTTGAAACTATGCAGTCAGTCGAACTTCGTGCTCGGAAGTTTAACAAATTGAGATTTTATCGTTTAGTGAGATTAGTTTACTCGAAATAATTTTGAAGGAGCAGTTATTTTCTGTCTGCAATTGAGCCTGTGATGAGTAATGCTATATCTCATGAGTTAGAGTCAGTGCTTCCGAGTGAGATGTTGCTTTGTAGCTCGGTTTAACTCCTCTCATTGACCTACTTAATCGTTTGGCAGCTATCGACGGCGGTAGTTGAGCCTTACAATGCGGTGCTCATGTCGCACGGCACCATGGAGCACAGCGACTGCGCCTTCCTGGTTGATAACGAAGCCCTCTACGACATTTGTACCCGGCAGCTGGACATGGAACGACCGACGTATGTCAGCTTGAATCGCATCTTCGGCCAAGTCATCTCGGCGTTGACCGCCTCCATGCGCTTCGACGGCTCCATAAACGTCGACTTGTCCGAGTTCCAAACGAATCTGGTACCCTACCCACGTATCCACTTCCCGTTGGTCACCTACTCCCCGTTCCACTCCATCAACAAGGCCACCCACGAGAAGGTCACCGTCACCCAGCTTACCCGACAGTGCTTCGAGCGCTCTAACCAGATGCTGCGCTGCGATCCATCACGCGGCAAGTACATGGCCTGCTGCATGCTCTACCGAGGTCTCATCCAAGTCAAGGAAGTGAACAGCGCCATCCAGACCATCAAGTCAAGCAAAATCCCATTTGTGGACTGGTGCCCAACTGGTTTCAAGGTCGGTGTGAACTACCAGCCGCCCACTGTCGTGCCTGGTAGTGGCCTCTCTAAGGTCAACCTTTCACTGTGCGCCATCAGCAATTCGACCTCCATTGCTGAAGTCTGGTCTCGGGTCAACTATAAGTTTGACCTGATGTTCGCCAAGAGGGCGTTTGCTCACTGGTACTTGGGCGAGGGCATGGACGAGCAGGAATTTGTGGATGCCCGCGAGGATTTGGCTGCCCTGGAGAAGGATTACGAAGAATGTGGCAAGGAGTCGGATAAGGGCGACGAGGGTGGTGAGGAAGAATCAACAGGCTTTACAACCACGTCGACTCCCGAAACAACCACCGAGGTCACCGAGGAATCGACAGCCGCCACCGAGCCACCTGCGTAGGCTGATAAAAATTTTTTTGTGGTTCTTTTGGATGGGCGCATTACGTACTTATTCATTTTGATTAGGATCATCAATTCTTTCGAAGCACCGAAATTTTTTTGCGAATAAGTACCCTATTTTTCGCCTTCGAATAGGGTTCGTTATTTAATTTTGATTTTTTTTTTCTTAATCGATTTTTTGGGAGCGAGCAAAATATTTTCGTATCAATGTATGAATGTGGAAAACGTAAAAATTATAATCAACTTGAAATTCAGTTGCATTAGCAACGTCGTATTGATTCTTCCAGGTCATACAAAACGATATCTAACAGCGATCGATGTATGAACTCGATAGATTGGTATTGAAACTGAGGGCAGGTATTACAAACTTCCGTTATTGATTTATCAAGCGTTTATTTGTGTCAGAATATTATTTTTGATTTTCTGTTGAGGTAGTATAGTAACGTGTATGTTGACCCTAAGCATTTGTAGGAATTGCAGAAATTTTATTGGAAAATCAAAAGGAAGTTTTTAGATACTTACTCTTGTTTCTAATGTTTGATGTAGTTCAACTTTGTCAAAGTTGAAAAATACACGCCCCCTCCCTCAGCAGCCCATATCCGGACCAAAACTCAGCTCTCCGAAACCAAAGCAATATCTTCTTATTAGAGATAGAACTTTGGTGGGCTCTCACATTACTTATTATTTATTGTTCTCAAAATGGGTAGATATATGGTCTGACTCGCGAAAAGCCTGACAGTTCGATTTTTGTTTAATTTGAATATGCGACCCCTGTTTATGTACCCCTTACAATCTCACTAATTTATTTATTTTTTCAATTTCAACTTCCTTATAATTTTTCCAAGTCGTTGAAAATGAGAGTTTTGAGGCCCTTGAAGAAGGTCCATGAAGTATGAAATCGAGTAGTTATATTTGAAAAAATCGTGGGTTGGTAAATGCTTAAATATCTTCATGCGCACACCATTTAGTTGTTATTTGAAGTATACATTCTGCTCCGTGTCGTAGTTGAATAGAAGCATTTAAAAAGGCCGAAATAGTGTACCTCCGTATATATGTACACGGAAACAAAAGCTTGAAACCTATAAAAAGCGTTTTACGATTATTAACTGGGCATTTATGCATCAGCGTTTTCTATCTGCCAGCATTTCCGTCTCCGCACATCGCGAATATCCGAATTTTATTAACCTTTTAGGCAAATATGTTTAACAACCTTTTATTCATTCTCGTGTTATATATTACTTTTGGCTTTATTGGTTTTATGACATTTTGTAAAGTGCGATGCAGCCACGGCCCGTGCGACACTATTCAAAATTTAATTTACGGCTTTTTCGGGTTATAAACGGGAAACTGTATTATATTTATGGAAAAACGTTTTATAATTCCAGATCCTACGCGAGTAAAGCCATAAATTTCCCTTCGGTAGTTCGCGACTTCGTGAGCTCGTGTGGGGATTTAACGATGGTGGGGGAGTGGCGGCGATCACGACAGGGTCTTAAATCATGGAAATCTCATTTTTACCGTTTGTTGCTTTCGCACCCTCACCTCTGGGTACCTCTGCCATTCGACTACGCCATGAACGATGCAGAGGTGCAATATAATATACTATTCATTTTCCGCATATACAATCGTCTGTTTTCAACTTTTACCTAATTCAATATTGAAAAAAAATTAAACTTGGATTCACTAGAAGTTGTAACTCGAGTGTCTTGACTCTTGAGGGCAAACTGTGGTTTTAGGCCCTCGTCGTTGACATTTGCAGCGGTGAATTCTAATTTATTATGCATTGCTCAATATTGAGTTCTTTTGAGTTTTTCAATAAATAAACGCGACCACCTTTTCATGAAAAATGACATCACGTGATAGCACGATGTCACGTTTTTCTGGAACGTACCCATTTGTTACTTTTGTAAAGTGTTCAGGCTGATTATGTTGGTGAGCTGCTTCAGCCTATCTAGATTGGTGAACTGGTTCAGATTTGAGCTGATCAATGGTCGAACAGTCTCTCATCGTACCGGTTTGTGTGAACTTAGTTGAAATTGATTTTTTCTGTCCACTCCAATCCTGAGAAACAATGTTTTAGTTTACAGTTCAATTACTAACCCTTATCTCAAACGGGTATTGAAACATTGTGAAACTGGTCTCAAGACAATATGAAAGTTTGCATCATATTGTTCTACTTGACCTCAGATCACTCTCAATTTGTCGATTCATTCTAGCAGATCGACTTGTACGAGATATACGAGTACACGTCTCGAATAACATTTTTCTTCTTCAAACTAGTTACCTGCACACCATCATTATACTGTACAGATATTGTACCTTTGTGTGCATTTATAATAAGCATCGAAAAGGGTATATCGGTGGAAAGGCTTGTCACGGATCGAATGAAATGAATTGACGTGTAAAAATACATTACTATTAGGGCGAAAAGTCAATCGGTTTTTATTATTGACACGAATACTGGTCGCCAAAACGTAGTTTACGTTTGTTGTTACGCTCAAGTGCGCAGATTTATCGTGGGAATGAAAGCGTATATCTGGATGCATAAGGAGTATGTGTGGATATCCAGTAATCAAATATCCCCCAAGAGTGACGTATTAGAAAAAATTAAAGTTTCCAAAGTGGTTTTAAATCACACTGTCTGTGGATGGTGTATCTTCACTCGTGCAAATGAAATACAATTATACATTGTTTGAAAGGAAGGAACAGTGAGAGAATGGAAAGGAGAAATATAAACCTTTAAATATACAGTAAAAGATTCAGGTTAATATTGTAATCTGTACTCTGCCTCTGGTTTCTTTTGTGCCTTTTGTATTCGGATAGAGGAGAAAAAAGTGAGGGGTTGTATTCATTAAGCGTGAATCGTGTTTGTCACGAATGTAGTAGTATAATAGTTGAGTTTTAAATGCCGTATTACCGAACAGTAATATGATATTTGGTGTATCAGTTTATGATTATTTAGAGAGAAAAAAAATATAGTTATTTTTTTGTTTTTTTTTGTTTTAAGAACTACAATTAGTTCACTATAATTTTGATAATTACTTTTTTCCTTTTAGTGTTGCTATTTTGGGAAAATCACTTGTCGTTTGTGAGACGATGATGAATGTGGTAAACATCATTTAATGATATACAGGGTGTTCCAGTTTGCGATACTTTTTTCATTCATCCATCATCCACAAATCAAAAATCTTCAAAATACTTTATCAAGCATATTAATGAGCTTAATGTTTCCAGTATTTTGCCATTTTCTCTTTAACCTGGTTCTTGAAGAAAGGTTTGACTTTCTTTTATAATGTTGTCATAATGGTTACGTGCACATTTAACTTGAATTGAGTGGGTCAAGGATTGTTCGAAACTAGAGAAAAAAAAATTCTGGAAGAACTTTCAGTAGTCTTGAAGAAAATGATTACGAAAGAAAATGGAAATAGCGCCACGAAATAAGGAGTGATTGTCGCATTCTACATTCCCCTTAGGCGACACTTGAGGTGAAGTCTTGAGTGCGACTTATAAGGATGAAATACAAATAAATAAAAAAAAATCGCTTAATTGAAAGCATTTCAAAGCCGAGGGTTTTGAGATATAGGTATATTTCCAACAAAATGCAAAATTACCCAAATTTTGTTCTCACTAAAATTGCCTTTCATTCATTAGAATTCCTACGTTTAGTTGAAAATTTCACCAATAACCCTAAGCTTTTGAGCTTCTTAATATTACTAGTCAGAAAAACAGTTGTCATTATTTTAAAAAGAACAATGTTTACCTCGACTCATGTAAAATAAAATGAACAAAGTTAGTTCATAATGTTTTACCCCCCCAAAAAAATATAAAAATAACATGGTTATATAAAGATGAATAGACTTTAATCAAAGAAAGTCGATTATAATAAATGAGAAAAAAGAATAGAAGAAATACAAATCAAACTTTGAATATTAATAATAATCTTCCTCCTCCCCTCCACGCTCGCGTACCTCCCCATTATGACGATAGTTTCCTTGTGCCACGATTTTGCTGTACATTTTTCTGATAGTCCGTATATAAACTTTACGTCGCTCAGGATTGTATAATGTCACAGTAAAAACGCATTTCAAGCGTTTGAAAGTTTCCTCCTCCCCTCCACGCTTCTCCGCGTATACTTCGTTCTTGTCATCTTTGAAACGGCCACTGCTGTTTCGAGATACACTTGAATCGGAGTCATCTGAATCCATACGTGATCGATGATAGCAAAATTAGATGATTAATTTGTTGGAACCTCATCGTCAGAAAGATGTTTGTCGTAACGATTTGGGACCGTGGATTGGTGATGTATCTCTAAATGATGATTGGCTGGTAAGTTGAAACGTTGATTTTGAATTTATTTCATTTTAACTTATTACCTGTAATACTTTTTTCACTTTAGTTATGCGGCGGCGGCGTTCGGTTGTCTTTATGGAACCTAAGGAATTTAACTTTTCCCATGTCAGTTTTTAAGAAAACCAAAGACGACGGAATTCATGTAGCCAAATTCCACCAAAGTTAAAATGCATTTCAAGCGTTTAATAGTTGGGATTATGAATAGGACACCCGGTATATAGTTGAAATGAGAAGTCGTATGTGTGATGGGAGGAGTTGTTAGTAGATGAAGAGTTTATTAAATGTCATAGTAGAAAATTATGTACACTGTCTAACGGCGTTGACTTGTCAATTACAATGTGTTTGTTGAAAGTAGTTATTATGATTTTTAAAAAGTATCTTTCACGACATAGTATTAGATCAGTTCACAACTTTTGTTTACGAGGGAGAATATAACGGGAATGCAAAATTAATCGAGATTTGGATGTGTGGATTATTTGTATATTGAGGTGTATACGTGCATTTAATAGCAACGTGTACACAATGGCTTGTGTATATTTATAGAGTACAAGCTGGATGGATGTAATAACTATGTAGGTACAAAGTATTTTATGTACATACCTTTTCTCTGTTTGACATGCACCCTGTCCTCTGGCAGAAGACGTTTTTCGTGCGAGTTGGTGAGAATCCAAATTGTTAGTGAATTTTCACCAATTATTTTGTGTACTCTGACGATATTGACTTTGTGTGTCTGTAATTATAGGGAGATTGAAAAGGTCCGCATAAATTTGCCTGTTTGAAATTAAATACCCGATAATTAGCCAACTATTCCATTGTGTGGTCTTGAGCAATTTTTGTGAAAAGTATAGGTCTTAGAAGTTATTCCTAAGTTACTGTGCGGGACCCCTTTGAGGTACTAATGTAGAAAAATCTGTGATAATAAATCCCTATGATACAGGTTTTTTTTTTTTTTGATGGGAAAAAAACAAATTGGTACTAATTTTTTTCAAACTGCAAACGAAAATAACCTTTTGCTTGAAAATTCTGTAAGTAACGTGCATGTTGATAAAATGATTGATAATGCGAAACTATTGACTTTTGTCTCGCAAAGGTAACAATTTCTTTTCTGGAAAGATGAGCGATGAACCTTTTTGAGATTTTCTTTTGTAATAAAAACGGATGTGACAGCAAATTCCACGAAAGTACAATACTTGAGCAATAATTAATATTTATTTCTATCCTGAAACAATAGCTATTCCATTACTCATACTAACACTATCACAGCTGAGTTATATTAACAAACATAGTCCCAGAATTTTGTTGTTATTTATTCTTTTTTCGGCATTTGTTTTTTTTTGGCCGCATGTAAAAAGAAGGTCAAAGTAACACCTCCATACACTCTTTGCAGATACCTAATTGGTTGTTCGAGGGGATGGGGGGAACGTTGAGCAAAACAAGCCGAGCGTTTTTATTTTAACTTATCTTCACTTTAGTACGTACATGTGATTCAAAAATGTTGGCTGTATTTAACTCGACCCAATATTGAAAATTTGTAGATTTGCTTTTATATAGAATGGTCAATTATACTCATTTCACATTCATGAAAAAAATATTAAAAACTTATTTAGGGGGTGTGATGTAACCTTTGACCCCCATAAACACTATTTCGCAACTAACGTGTAACTTGTTACATATATTTATTATTCAAAAATGGTATCGAGTTGCGTTTTGTGTTCCACACGTGGAGCAACAGGCCACCGTTATGCAGGGAGACTAGTTTGAGTGAAAAGAATAATTGGCTGACCATGGGGTAGCCTAATCTCGCTTTACTGGCTATTAATCCTTTTCTTGGTGAGTAATAAATTTCGACGAGGAGAGGAAAATGTTGATAAAGGAAGTTCATTTCCAGGCGATTAATATATTCACGCCCTTTTGTGACGTCATTAACATGTGAATATTATTCCAACATTTTGTAGCAGAAATAAATTAACGTTTTTTTCTTTTCTCTATTTTACTGTCTTCTGCGCCCTCATTTCCACCGATAATCTTAATCAGCGTAATAGCCGACAAATGACGATCATGATGGCCTTGTATTGAAAAAAAAAAAAAGCTGACCGATGTCCAATAAAGGCAGTCACCCTTATTTTTGAAATCCTTGTCGATGCCCTCCCGCTACGAATGAATTGAATTTTTATTGCCTGTTTAAAATAAGACGTTTTGAACCATTCAAGAATAATATACCAATAAATAAAGGGTTGTGTTGAAAAAATAGTGAATTTAGCATCTAATCACGTTTAATTTTAGGTCAAGAAATGGTTTCACACCTTTTGCGAATAATGTTTGCCAATTTCCTGTCAGCAATGTGAGGTTTTTCTTTTTTTCTTTTTTTTTATTCTCCAAAGTTAATTGGGCTTTGCAATTGCAGAATGTGAGAGGTTCTTGTATTTTTTTGGGGGAAAGGCATATTATAATTATGTATTATGAAAATATATTTTGTAGATTTACAATCCAAAGCTATGCCATGCACTTGAAAGTTCTGTGTGAAGTAATTCGCACAATTTCATTTCTAAATCTCCCAAGTACGATTACTGGCGCCAATCAACCTATGAGATCATCATAGACTGACGACTTGAATTTTAGGAGTGTACGTTCGGTATTCATGTCTGTCTTTGCTTTTTTCATATTTGCGAAAGGGATGTCTTTATACTTATCCCGAAGTAAACCTTGGACTTTTGTGATGTCATTTTTCTAATACAAAATCCGGGTCAATCGAAAGAGCCTTCTGTTTATTCCATGTTCCTGCATCCCTCCATCCTGCCTCTTGTTTCAAACTCGATAACGAATGAACAGCGAGTCCTCAGGCGACAACGGTAGGTTTTTTTTGGAGGGGGGTGGAGGGGGTGGTGGTTCAAAAATATCGTGTAGATTTTTACAAGGTAGGGGGAGGGGGGCTGAAATATAATTGAGCACCACGCCAAAAAAATTTACTTCGCCGTCCCTGTTCGATTTATTGGTAATACCGGGTTAGTACACGTATGACAAATACATTTAATGAACAGACATTCGTGCAAACCAATTCAGACAATAATCCTCAGCGAGCGGGCTATTTTGTGGGATGCACTTCTTTCTTTTGCCGTCAGCTATGTCTCCGCAACCAAACTTTTTTCTACCACATCTTCAACTGAATGGATTACTGACATCATCATTATTGTTGTCCAGTTTCTCCATATAAATAACCCATTAATTTTTTTACTAAGCAGAAATAACGCATTCTTATATTGTTAATTTGGATTTAAAAACCATGATATGTTCGAATCATCATTATTTGGTAACCTATCCTTCCCCCTTATCAAACAGACAGATGAACTGTTAGCTGGAGAATGTTCGATAATTTGAACATTTGCACGCTAAGAAGAACAGACAATAAAAACAACCAAACTCAAATAACCGCAAGCAGTAGTGATAATGATTTTTTTCCTATATAATTTGTTATACTAAATTACTTTCGCTTATTTAACCTACGCTTTTGTGCAAAGGCTAAAAGGAAAAAAGCACGTATACTCACAAACGAATGCGTCCGTTCCATGGAAGGGTGGAAAAGAAGCGTATGATAAATACAATGAAAATTCCGCGGAATATAGTAAAAACAGTAGCCCTCAGCAAAATATGAACAGAGCAGAAGGAGGTTTAAAAAAAAAGAGGGCCGAAGACCTAAAATAGACTGGAATCGAGTATGTGTTGAGTGGGCTGTAAGCGTTGAAAAAATGGAAATAATTAATCGCTAATGTACAGTCAATTAGATTGTATATAATGAACAATGCAAACAGTTTCTGTATAAATTGTAAATAGAGTAAACGTAAATAGGACGAGGACACACGAAAGGGTTGAAAAATGTTGATAAAGATGAGGGGTGAATGGAGATTTTAATCTAGGGTGAGTTCAGTTACAGAATGCGGTATGCCCCATTTATGCCAAATATTCTGGTTCACTTTATTCTGTATACAGCTTCGTACGAAAATCTCGAATTTTCACGAGTGAGATAAATTTTTTTCAAATATCCACGAAACCTCTGGTGGATATGGTTATTAATGGACCAGTGGTTTTTTTTTTGTATCATGTGTTTTGACTCGCCTTCCATCTGTGAAATACGAATTTTGAAATTTGAAATTATTTTAAAATTTTCAATCACTGATTTAAACGCTTTTTAGTTTCCAACAGTACGACCTCGTACGTGTATGTCTGTGTGGGACCAATCTTTGAAAAAATTTACCATGTTTTTTAGATTTATACGCGATTCAGGATGTGTACAAACACATCCCTCAATTTAATATCGTCAGTTAGCAGGTGTCGATTTCTCATGGTTGTTGTTTATGGATATAATACGAGATCATTGGAGCAAATCGTCAACCTTTTATGTTGTCCCCTCAGTTGCGTCTTCCATTTATTCGATGGAAAATGGCCATAAAGGGCACGATTTTCCTGATAACTTTGGTTCGGAATGGTTTGTCTATAGTTTTTTTTTTCTTAATCGACTTCAGTCGCGCTGTAGATGTAGCTATAATAAAATATTGAGCTATAAATATTTTTCCCGTCGACTTTAATAGGGGATAAAACCGAAATTCTCGGTGCTAATCTACGAGTGAAACTACTGAAAACAAATATTTCAGAGGTGCAGTCCATTTAGAGGAAGTAAAATAAATGTTTCGGTTGATGGTATCTATTTCTTTGCAGTGCCGGATAAAGGTTTCATAGGCCACGGGGTGAAAAAGCCCGATGCTCCCCCTCACAAAAAATGTTATAATTTTTCTTAGCATAATTTCCAACGCTGTTGTTCTTCGGCCGCTAAATCAACGAACTCCATGACATCGTTAAACTCGTATACATTTCAAAAATTAGAATACAACAATACAATTAACGAAAAACAATTAATTACTTCAACTTACTCATCTTCAGCGTCAAACACCATGCCTTCATCAACTAAATTTATAACACGCCCTTTCCCAGCCCTCCAGATTTCCCAAATTTTCCCACTCCTCCATTCAAATGTTCCCCCTTTTTGTAAAATTAGTTTCCCTTTTTGTAAAATTGGTTCACCTTCTTGTAAAATTAACTAATTTTTTATAATAATAATAATATCAGCCTTTATTTGATGGTATGAGGTGCATATAGGGTATAAACTATAAACTATCGTAATTATGTGTACAGGATAAATTTTTTTTTTGTGATTAGCCTTTCACCCTCTATCCCTCATACTAAGCCCCCATATAGCGGGCATAGGTCTCCCTTACTTTTTTCCATCCGCATCTATCTTGTGCTACTCTGCACCAAGGTAGTCCCACCCTTCCTATAATTTCGTCTTCCAACTTCTAGCTGGTCTGCCCCTCCTCCTTTTGTGACCATATGAGATCCAGAAATCCAGAATGTGGTTTTCCTGCACCACCGCTCATCTCCCATCCTTGCTATGTGGCCAGTGTATTTTATTTTTAGTTTTTGAATTGTATGTACCACCCCCCTGCATTTTGTTTTTTCCCTAATTGTTTTAGTCCTGATTTTGTCCTTTTTCTTTATTCCCAAAATGCTTTTCTCCATACTCCTTTGTGTGGCCATTAGTTTCCTGGTCTAATCATCGGTGAGTGACCACGTCTGGGCCTCGTATGTCAGAATCGGCAGTACGCATGCTTCCCACATTTTAATTTTTGATGGCACAGATAATTTGGCCTTGAACACTGCCTTGAGTGCCCAGTAACCCCTCTATGCTTGGCTTTTCCTTTTTTCGATTTCCGTCCCCAATTTGTCTTTGAAAGATATGATTTGTCCATGACCAGTAATATACCTTACATATTCCCGTTGACCACTATCATCACCACCATCAGCAGCACTATCATCATCATATTACTCGATAAATTTTAGTTTGCCAATCGATCCATTCTGCCAATCCGTCAATCCCGTTGATATTTTTGGCCAGCATGTATGGCTTATTGATGACCAAAGTGACTTCTTATGGCAGACCATTCATATGATTTTAGTTTATTTGCCTTGTCTCGTAAGTGCTACAACTGGGCATCGCTAACATCTCCAGAAAATATATCCCCTCTGAAGGAAGCACTCGAATAGTAGTATTATATTAAATATGGTATGCTACCTTATCAACATTTTAGACATTTCCCTTAATTGTATTTTTTCGAGGGGTAATATCTTTCGAAACTTGAACCTCCTACCCTTCTTTCAGTCGTCCATTCATGGGGTCAACAAAAATCGTTGCTCATCGAACAGTGTAATGTTACAAATTGGGATTTCGTTCGTCCGAAACGATTTTTATTGAATTTTGTCTGCGATTGAGTTACCTCAGTGTCCTCTCATCCTCATCTTTAGTTATACGTTTTGCTGTAAATAAACCAATAAGGTGTTTGTCGCTTTTTTTATATATGTGTGGGTTTTTTTTATTTCTTTTTAGTTAGTGGAACTCGTTTTCCACTCCCTGCCTATGGGCTGTTCAATTAAAGGGCCAAGCTACCCGATTTTTGTAGCCTATATTCGATTATTGGGAAATATTTTGGGCTTGAATTTTCTGCAGCTCACTGGAGTGTCCGTTATTACATCTACTTTTTACTGTAGAAAAGCTCTGGTAAAAGCTAAAGCAGAATAATCCTGTTAGTGTCGCCTCATTGCTTTCTGTCGGTCTTGTCGCATTGTTCGGTCAATGAGACAATTGTTGGTGAAAATTGAATACGACTGACAGATACTGATAATGATATTTGTTTCGTTAATCCTTCTTTGAGTCTCCCAATGATACTTCTGCGACAAGATTATTAAAGTTTCTAACATTTGTTATCGAAGTAATTCGTATGATCTAACATTCAGCAGTTCTAACTCACAATTTTGTACTAATCTGTTCTTTGAAAAAGAAAAAAGAAAATCAAAAAAATTTGGAAATGAGAATGATCAAGTATTGGGATTATGATGAATGGAAATTGCGAGTATTGTGACAAATACCTTCGGATTCATTTCTCTAAAAACCTGCGTGTCGTTAGTTCTCCACCTACCGAAATTTGCAAATTCGATAGATCGAGTTGTTTGTGCTACTTTTGTGCTGGTTTGTGTGAAATTTTCATGCCTTTTGCTGATATCCCTGAAGAGATGTTTGAGAAGAACACTTAAGTCCAGTGGGGAACTGCAGGCGACATGCTCTACCCCAGCAATGAGATATCAAAAATACAAATAAGCTATTCGTTTTTGCTACGTTTGAGCTACCATTTTTGTCGTTTGTGCTGCAACCCCCTCGCCCCCACACCAAAAACAAAATTATCTTTGCATCCAGTAATCTTATGATTTCTGTGAAGATTTTGCTTGTAAATTGGGCACAGGGCCGAATTTAGGGTGTGGACAGTGTCCACGGGCCTCCACCACCAAAGGGCCTCCACTACTCGCATGAAAAAAAAGTGTTTAAAAAAATTTGGTAGCTGACCCCCTATCACCCTTGAAACGGGCCTCCACTACTTTGTCCACCTCTACACCTCTTTCAAGTTTCAACTCCTAAATCCGGCCCTGATTGGGTACCACGATCGCCTGTCCCAGTCAGGTACTTCATATAATATCTAGATACCTCTATGATGAAAAAGGTAGCTATGATTCTGGCCCGTATTTCGGCTATTATACTCTGTTCCCTTTGAGACTGCAAAAAACGGATCGCAGTTTGCTGGGCCCCGGGGGGAGGAAAAGGTACTCGTTCACATTAAGCAACAATAAATGGCTGTACTTCCGATTTTACCTTCTTACACACTGATCGATACTTATATTGTTGATGAATGTGAATTTGATGTTCCGTTTTTTGCAGTCTTGAGTGAACACAGTATGGCCTCTGTACGAAAATGAAATTCAGTAATTATTGGCTGTTAATTTATAATTGCTATCATGATCTCCACTACTTGGTATGCATAGGAAATGTTTTTGAAGACTCAATTTTGCTAGGAAAAAAGAAAAAAAGTAGATGACTTTTTTTGCTCCGGACCATCGATATAACAATTGGAAGAAATGACTTTGGTCTTGGAAACAAACTAATTTAGAGAGATCATGGCTTGAGGTTCATTTTTACGTGAATATTGAATCATCGCAGGTAAGGTGATATGTACTAAGAACAGGTAACCTTCACATCACGAAATTTGGTCATGAAGATTTCTTCTGGTACATCCCATCATACCTCTGTTGGCGTGTACCAAAGGAAACCCTCACACGTGAAAATTTCGATGTGATGGTTTCCTCCAATATTCGCTTTTATTCTGTTTGGAATTTGAAGGAAGATAGATGAGATTAATCTTTGCTTCTGTGCTCTTGCAGGAAGATGAAATTCATTTCATTTCTGGGTGTGATTGTACCTGTAATGCAACTTACTTAAACGATGAAAGTAAGATTGCTACCCAGTTCTACTTATGACGTTGATTTTTATGCCATTTTTATGTGGTGTGTTACGTTGCTACTATTATGATAACAATTCCAAGCCTTAGAATCAAGAGACATATCATTCGTCGTGTTGGCGGTATATTACTTTTATTTGCTTTCATTTTCTTAGTCAAGTTCTACTCGAGGATATTATTGGTTAGTCATGCTACTTCGTCGAATGACAAAATCATAATCGTCAACTTGAGAATTTTAAATCTCTCTCTACCACATTTCATCGCTGAAGAGCATCATATTGAAGGTAGTAGATCACAGTTTTATCAATAATAATGTATTTTAGAAAAATACCTATTCTAACGTCCACAATTTGCAGATTCCAAATTGAGATTGCCGAACCAACTGAACGAGCCGGCTGGTCGACAATTTCATAAACCAAACAATGCACTGGCTGATACAATTGAAAATGAAATACCAGAAGATTCTGTTGCTGCTGATACCCAATCAATTAATCCTGACCCTGGACCTGATGCCTTGGAAGACGTGACCAGTGTTCAGCCTGATGAAGTGTACGAGGCTCTGATCAAAGCTGATGAAGAGAAAATCATACCCGGACTGGGAGATTATGGAGAACCAGTTGATGAAACTCCTTTCATGGCTAGATACGAAGTAGCTCGAATTATGAAGAAGGAAGCGTTCAATAGAGCTCTGAGTGACCGAATATCATTGTCTAGAAGGCTTCCAGATGCCAGAAATGTCATGTAAGATTGATCAACTCCATCTAGTTAACTGATTTTACAATGGGTGGCTACCCAAATAGACTTGCCAGAATGCTATCTTGAAGTACTGTCCAATAGGTCAGTTGCCAGAGGAACTGTATGTGAGGATAAATGTTGAACCCCTTTTCTGGTAAGGAAAATATTAAACTAGAGAGTGGAGAGGATGAAGGAGTAGCCACAGGTTAGCTCTAAGTGAGATTTGAGATTTTCCCCTTGAAAAATATTCTCGCTTCAAGTCTGTCTATTGACTGTACAAACCATTTGATAATTGATACTAGAAACTAAACTTCTCAATATAATAGATATCTTATTATTTGATGGGTTTTTCGTTAACTCGAACATATTTTTGGTTTGATATTCATCCTATTTTCGATCCCCAAAAAGTGTTCTTTTTATTCTGTGGAGTCTTCAGTTACCGTTTTATTGCTTTTAGTGGTGTTTTGTTACATTCATCTTCGGTTTAGGTGTGCAGTTAAAAATTACGACCAACAGTTACCATCAGCCAGTGTGATAATAATTTTTATTAATGAGGCTTGGAGCACATTACTGCGAACGGTCCATAGTACTTTGAATCAATCTCCAGAGAAGCATTTGAAAGAAGTCATACTGATTGATGATTTCAGCAGTAGAGGTATGTGTAGAAGATGAATACAAATTGATTTCCTTAATAGTACAAGTCTTTTCATAAATTTCGTAAATATTTCTCAAAATTCATTGAATTTTTAAAATGTAAGTAATTTCGAGTGGAAAAATTTTTTTTTTGTCAATAATGTACCAATAAAATAGTGCTTCGGAATTGCTGATTGCAAATTTTCTGATACAGCTTCTTACAGAACTGTGCGATGCTTGCTCACTGTCACCCTCTTTCAAAAAATTGTCCAATTTGTAATCTTCTCGTACCTAGAGGAAAATAATTCACGAATATTTCTCTGAACCCGCAATTTTGTTCTAAGTTCCTTTGTATTGTGATTTTAGTTGCAAATACCAATCATACCTTCTTCCAAAAGCTTCATATCATTTTTTAGAAAGCTATTTGATGAACTGGCTGAACTAAATTGTACCACAAAAATACACTCGATACTTTTTAAAATCGACCTCTCTTTTTGTTGAAATTTTCTTATTTATTGCTTTTAATAACTTGAAAATTTTTCAGTCTCAAAATGAATTCTGTATCAAATTTTTCGATACTTCAAAATTTTTTCTTTTTAAAAATATATTACCAATAGGCCCACAACTTGATAGAGCATATATTTTGTGTTTGGTGAGGAAGTGTTCAAGCTTTTGTTTTTCTCAACTTTGGCATAGTTCGCGAATTCGTTAAGTTTTTGTTTTGTGTTATATTTTTCCGGCAATTTTTTATTGAAGTTTATTTCGATTAAATTTTCAGACGAATTGAAAGGAAAATTAGACTATTATCTCAGGACGAGACTGCCTCCTAAAGTGAAATTGGTTCGTCTGAAAGAGAGAAATGGTCTTATAAGAGCAAGAATGGCTGGAGCCAGAGAAGCAACTGGTGATGTACTCGTATTCTTGGATTCACACTGCGAATGCATTGTTGGATGGTGAGTAATAAGATACCAAATTGCAGAATGTTCAAATTTCTGAAGTTGTCTTAAAATCAATTTTATAGGTATTTTATTGCTAGTAAAAAAAGCTGTTTTCTGATGTTCATTTTTCAAGATTGATTTTTCAATATCATATAAAATTATTTTAGTTGAGAAATTTCTATTGTTCAGTATAAGAAGTTCGCTTGGAAACGGTTATCAAGGGCATTCTATAAATGATTGAATAAGTATATTATTATGAATCGGCTCTTTGAAGAATTCTCGTTTCCTCAAAATCTATTGAAATCTGAAATATTTCTAAACATAAGACTTTTTAATTTTATTTTCATGTAAAGTTTTGTTCTCTTATAGGCTTGAACCTCAATTGCAACGTATAAAAGAAAAGCGTGATGCCGTCCTTTGCCCAATTATTGATGTGATAAATGATGAAAATATGGCTTACATGTACAGCACCAGTAATGAATTTCAAGTGGGCGGTTTTTCATGGTCAGGACATTTTACTTGGATTCCCATTCCGGGCTTTGAAAAGCAAAGACTGAATTCATCGACTGATCTAGCGAGGTTACTATCAATTGGAATTTTTTTAAAGTGTGTCTTGAGGAATTCCCAAATGAGATTTTCCCCCACGATTTTTCTGATTTTATCGTCATTTGGAGAGTAACTCTGATTTCATGATGTTAAATGATTCTTTGTTTCTATAATGGTTGTAATGAATGAGTAGTATTTATTAGGTCACCAACCATGGCTGGAGGATTATTTGCTATTGAACGAAAATATTTCTGGGATATTGGTTCGTACGATGCCGAAATGGAGGTATGGGGTGGCGAAAATTTGGAAATGTCTTTTCGGGTAAGTCGACTTAATATCTAGAAAAAACTAGGGCTGGTGCAAAAATTCAGATTTGATTAGGAGAAAGATTTTATGTAATTGTCACTTGAATAATTTCTTTAGATATGGCAATGTGGTGGCACTTTGGAGGTAGCTCCTTGCTCACGAGTGGGACACATATTTCGAGCGTTCCATCCTTACAGTTTCCCTGGTCGAAAAGATACGCATGGTATTAACACTGCTCGAATGGTAGAGGTCTGGATGGACGATTATAAGCGATTATTTTACTATCATCGACCCGACTTGAAAGTGAGAAAACTTGTCATTAGTGTTGATAGTTGAAGAGTTGAACTGAAAAGTTGAACCCAAAAGTGAATCATAAAAGAGACATAATTGAAGTATATTTTCTGTGAACTGGTTTCTATAAAAATATTTTCTCCTGAGCCCGAAATAAAAATGATTGTAACTGTAACTGTGCTTTCAGAATGCCAGCATCGGCGATATAAGTTCTCGAAAACAGTTACGTGAAGAATTGCAATGCCGTGATTTCAAATGGTACCTAAATAACGTGATACCACAAAAATTTGTTTTGGATGAGAATGTTTTAGCTTATGGACGCGTGAGTCTAATTACAAAATATTAATTTACTCGGAAAAATATTTTTTGTGCTCGCTGCTTATTGCTCAAGTCAAATTTTAAATTTGTCAGCAAGCAAAGTAACATTACAATCACGATAAAGATAGAATTATTTTAAACTGCACAAGTAAAAATTGAGAAGTGTAAATTCTCTAATTTTTTTACAATATGAAACCCAAACTTGAGAAACTATAAAATAATAAGGTGTAAGTATCTCTTCTTAGTTCTTACTTCTTTTAGGCATAAATGATACATCATAACAAAAAGACGCATATATTTAGTAAAAATCGTAAGTCAGAAAAGAAAAACTCGTAACCGTGGTTATTTGACTGACTGGAAATGATCTACTCTACTACACCATTCTTTTTAGCGAAATTCTAGCCAGAGATTATTAAACACTAATAGAAATGAAAATGAGTCGTTCCACGGAATTTTGGGTCAAGAAGGTCCACTTCTGTGGTATGACATTTTCAACGCGTAAAATGAACTGTTCATGATCACTTTCTCACGTCTACAATGCATCTGCATTTTATTCTGCAATTGCCTTCCTTTATTTGATTTTGTAAAGCTAAAAGTATTGAATATAAAGTGGACGGTCCAGCCTGGATCTCTTTTTGAACTCAACCCTCTCATAAACAACTAATAATTTCAGTTTACTATTTCTTACTGGTCGCATGTAAATTTTTTCGACTTGAAAATTTTATTCTGACAAAATGGACGCTTTGTACTCCTTTTCTATTTTTTTATTTGTCTTGTATCTATTTTATTTTTTTATTTGTCTTGTATCTATTTTATCCTTTTATTTGAATACCCTGGAATCTTTGATTTCAGTTACGTTCAAGAACAAGACGTATTTGCATGGATACTTTGACTAAATCAGAGTATCAGCCTCATGATGTGGGCGTGTATAATTGCCATGATCAGCTGTATATGTCTCAGGTATTTTACGTAGTTAACACTTATTCGTTTATATTAATCTAAATTCATTTATGGCTTTCAACTCCTTGATATGAGTAAGTTATTCCCTTGGAAGAACAGGATTGTTTTGTTCGTGTTTTTACAATTCTTAATTCTGTCAGTATTTCTGTAGATGGTACTCTTCATCTCATATCACTTTTCAATCTGAAAATACACATAAGAGCTACCTATCTATTTGTGAGTAAGAATATCGCTTATGCTAGTATTGCTGCTACAAATTTTGAAGTTCGTTTTCCTCGGGTGTAAATTTTTATCAAAATGCTCTTCTTCCATGGCACTACCTCAATATGTTTATTGATGGAAAACAAAATGATTATTTCACCATGTACTTGTTGCAAGTTATTTATACATTCTATCCAGCGTTAGCTGCTGCAACTAAAAATGATTGATTCAATCAGTTGAAGTGCATAGGCTCTGAGTTGCGTATGACAATGTGATTCAATGCTCTTACTTGAATCTATACTATAGTGTAATCCGAAATCTGCTTATGAAAACTGAGTACAATATTTTCTTTCTCCGATGTCTCTTTTCAGTTCTTTTCTTGGTCTAAAAAAGGTGAAATACGTCGCGAAGAACTTTGCGCAGAAGTCAAGTTGCGTCATATTATTATTCCAGGCCTCATTGGCGGAGCTAAAGGAAATGTTACTCTGACTCGGTGTTCAGATAGTCCTAATCAAGTGTGGACTCATGAAGTAAGTTTTTTAAAGGGGAGAAATTTTGTTAAAATGACGTTGAATGAATTTCGCTGATATGATGGCTCAAGATCACATGGTTTTGATTGAATTGGCAAATTACTAATTCATAATTACAGGAGAAGTTTATTGACTCATGGTGATTATTGTTCATAAAATATTAGAAGAAGCTTGGAAGAAACTAGACAAATATGAAGGTAGAAATGTTTCTTTTGAACTCGAAAAAAAAGAAAATGTGATTTGGTATTTTTCAAACAAAATAATGAAGATTTTTATCTTTCGGCCCTTCTAAATCCGGCGCTTTGAAAGTCTCATAATTCAAGCTTACGTGTATTACTTTATTTAGTTGAATAAGTTGTAAGCTACAGTTTTGTCAAGAGTTGATTATTAGTTCTGTCACTTTTAAGTCATGTCACAATCTCTTCTCGAATCGATTATATTGTAAAAGTTGAAACTTGTTTTGGCTTATAGAATGAACTCATTCGACACAAAGAAACTGGTTACTGTATTCATGCTTATGGTTTGAGACCCGAAGAACTTCTGACTGTTGCCAATTGTCAAGAATCGGATTTGTATTTCAAATGGACGTGGGAGTTTATAGCAGTATCGGATAATGAAATGGTTAAAAATATTCTATTTTGAGAGGTCGTAATTTAGCGGTAAAGAAGTGGTACATCCGTTTACTGCCGACATTTCCTCCCCAGTGGCATCATTTTTGACCAGACATGAGCATCTGATGGTAAGCTCGAGCTTTTATTACCACTTTTGAAACAGAAATGCATGTAAGGGTACATTGGTCAGTCGCGTGACCACCACCATCAGTGCGCATTCATTTGTACACATTTTTTCAAAGTGGGAGGAAGGGCACGATTAAACATTATAATCCACCACTTGTACACTTCACGTGTGCCGAATAAAATTATTTCATCGTGTAAATTTCTTGGTACTTCCGAAGCTATTTTTTAATGGATATTTATTTGTACGAACATGAATGTAATACGGCAAAGGTATCCTGGTCAAAGAATGAACGCAAGGTGTAAGACGTAAAATAGGGATGGGGTGGTTGTTTGCAAGAAAAATAGCAGGTGATTCGAGTTCATTTTTCGTGTAGAAACCCATTTAACACAGTCCATCCGGTTTTAATTAGCCATGTTTGACGAGTGAATTATGAAATGTAGTAATGAAGCCTCCACGTGTGCTGCCCACATAACCATAAGGCCTTAATTACTTTGGAAAATGCACCTATACCTGTCAGGGTGACAATATATTAGTCGATCAAAATGCTGATTATGGGAAGGCAGGCGTTGATGTGGATTGTTTATTTTACAGTTCGCATTGATACCTAACCAAAAAAAAAAATCAATTTCAATAATATTTGTCAGAGTTTCGGTCGAGAATAATTTATAATAGACCTTGTGAATTTAAGGGTTCTTTTTTCTTCTTCTAATTTTATTCATTTTATCCTCCAGAATAATCTGTAATTTTGTATTTTAGAGGTGTTGCTTGAATTTTCCATAATTGTACCTCGTAATTCTGCATGTTGATACTTTCTTAAAATTCTCAATCATCAAGATGGAATCAGAATATTTCTATGAATTTTCATTTGTTTCTGTTCAAGTTGGATTAGTTTTTTTAACTAAAACTTACTAATGTTGGTTAGAAGTATAGTTAGAACAATGGCTTGATATCAGAACACTTATCTATTCAATTTTGTAGGGTCAGATTGATGGTATGAAATTATCGATTTTTTTCTTCCTTAAATAGAATAAAAAGTTCAATTTTTTTCCATTCATCGGCCTCATTTACGTTCAGCATGCTATTGCTCAGGAATATAAAAAATACTGTTTCTCACTGACTACCTTTTCTCGTTCTACCCGGTAAAAAAGAAAAACGTCGAATAAATAACACAATGAACGCGAATTTGCAATTTGTCGACTCATAAAATATTCGTTGCTAGTTTTCTAAAGAGAGCCCATATTCACTGGGGTGTCACAAATTTCCGAATTTGATTGAGTTACATATATTCCGACATTTATGTATTTTATAGCCATTCCAATTTCCATAAAAGGACAGTATCAGCTGGTCCTACCCCACATATCTGCTTCTCTTTTAAAACCACCGAGTTTAATTCTTGCATTTTATTTTATTACCTAAGGAAAGGACATACGTCCCTGCGTCATAATAACTAAAAGGCAGTATCATAAATATAACCATCTCAATAAAACGAAAAAGGTAGGCATACACGATAAACTTGTACCTTCAATAATGATGATAATATTAATGAATTAATAAAGTAACTTTAGGGTGATGGGTAATTTAAATTCATCCCCGTTAGTCGTGAACTCGTTCATTCTTAACCTTTTCCCCCTTTCTTTACTCACAGACCCATTCAAATGTCATCGATTCATCGATTTTTACGACTTCAGGTTGCCAATATACGAACTCGCCTTGCATTTGGTTTTGATTTGACCCAAAGAGAGTATGGTTCTGTTTGACTAAACCATTAATTGTGTTGCATTCTATTACCTTTGCACCCAGGAATATCATCGAATACCATTAATTGCTTTAAACTATCACGTTTTTGCGGTTTGTCATCTGTAATGTCTGCAAACTGTCACACAAATCAGCATGTGGTTGGCCCCAGCCAATAATCATTCGAGTCGAATATAATGGAAACGCGACCCTATTTAAATAATTTACTGAATCAGATGCAATTTAAAAATAATTTCGTAATTTGAGAGTACTTTTTCCAGTGCAGCAGGCAGTAACGTACCTTCTGGAATTAGCAGGTTAGGCTCTATAGCGAGTGTGGCACACTTCTCGATGCAATATTCAGAAGCGTTGGCTCGAAGGAATCGAAAGTTGTCGAGGCAATATGTTCAGATCTATTTAGATCCCCATTTTCCTATTTCTTATCTACATTTTTGTATTAATGAAGGAAAACGGAAATGAGGTCTCGTGAACTGTCATTCTTTTTCGGTTTTTATTTTGACAATTTAGCTTTCATATCTCATGCACTTCTCATTTTTCTGATGCCGCGAAGGAAAAGAACAGAAAATAGTCATTTTAAAATGCCAAAAATGTGAAGACAAAATTTACCAAAGCAATATTATTCTGTAAAATTAGCGAGTACATATTGAAACTGAAGTTAGTTTGTCTGGGGGATCAAATGACAAATTATTTTTTTTTTACAGAAAACACTGAAATTGATTCTAAAGTTCTGCAATTTTTAAAACTTTTTTCAAAACTGTTTTTTTTTTTTTTTTTTTTTTTTTGCTTCGAAAAATCTACCTCACACCCTTTATTCGTCATTCAGTATTGAATAAAAAGGTATCATTTGTCAGATTTTGCTTTATGTTTGCGAGTAGATGTGAAGAATATACTTTCTTGAATTCATATGTTCAAAATGACTTCTGATAACAATGAATTTTTATTGGTAATTCAGATGCCAAGATATTCATACATTTTTCTGACACCTGTTGATATCTTACTAGTGAAATGCTATGAAAGACGATATTGATGGTTTAGTGCGAGGAATCGTCATTCAGGTACATCGAGTTCATTAAACTGTACATTAGGATTTCCGAAATATCTTGAAATTCATTTTGAAACACTCAAATATGCATGTGTTCTACCATTTTCAAGTTATAGTTAGACATTGCCGTATACAAGAATGGTGTTTTATAGAAATACAGCAATGCAGGAAATAGGCAAGTGTCCCACGAGATTGAACTTGCTCCGAGCAGAATTTTCAAGCATCTGGAAAATCGAACCACCAAACCTAGTCGACTAAAAAATTACTTCAGTCCATTTTTAGGAGGAGAACTTCTTTAGAACGCATTAAAACTAGGTAAAGGAAAGAAGGGAGATGCTATATAATGTGTTCGTTCGAAAATTTCCCAAATTTCGCCAAAATGTAGAGACAAGAATTGACGACGACGCCAAAGCTGAGAAGAAATGAGCAACAAGGAAAATTACAAGCTTTAGGGTGGAGACGAGGACGAAGAATATAAGATAGGTGCCTTACGCCTGCCATACACCCGAATTATCGTCGTTCTGGTCGTTCGCCGTAAACGTAAATTACGTTTTACATTTTCTCCGGCGAAACTATTTTCGCTGTATATTTCCGACCTTATGTGCCCCAATTCGACCCATTTGATCTGCTTCAGACCTTCTATCGCCGCATTTCAAACTACCAAATAGTCGACTGCCGCTTGCGAAAATCTTAAAACGTTTTCCAGAAATGCCTCCTCCCACCACCCCACCATATTTACTGGAATTAATGTCGCGCTGCTGGAGAAACTCTTGCCTTTTTAATAACTGTAAATGCTCGGATGTGCGTATATATCTTGATTCGTCGAACAATAACCGATATTCTCCTACTTTTACGACAATGCACGCCCTCAAGTTCACCCATTTTATTGTCCAACTATCGCTAATTATACAAACAGTAGACGCCTGGCAGCCCTCGAATCTGAGGAGGGTCCCGTGAGATTGTTTTACGAGAGCAACAGCTCTCCAAAACACACTACCTTGCTTGCAGATGCAGACCACAATCTGAGCTTAATAACGAAATTACCTTACTGCACACGGGTAAGACCTTTATAGGGAGATCATAACCATGCTGCCAGATAACAGAAAAATTAATGTTGCCTCCAGGTAAGGATGCATCAGAATTATGTCAGAAATGAAATTTCCTTGTCTACTGACGAACCCTACCCGTTATTTTGAAATTGGCTCGTTGAACCTTTTATTCACTCGATCTTAGATGGGAAAAAAATCAGATTTTTCTCATATTAGTAAAAACAAGTCTTATTTCCATTTTATAAAATTTTTGAAAGAGCAAGAAAAGAAGTTGGCATTCACCAAGGTGTTGTAGGCAATCGAGTAAAGTATTTTTGAATTTTCTTTTTACTGGTGGAAATTGGTGGTATATTTTTTATATCAGATGATAGAGCATGAAATTTCTTTTCCAGTGTTATGCCTATGTCAAAATTAGGAGAAAATAGAGATACGTCTTTTTTGCACTGTATGAATACGTATTTCTTTGGATCAGGCGCGTATTTAGGATGGGGGTCCATGGGGTCTGGAGTCCCCCTTTATTTTTTTTTTTGGCAAGTGTTTTAATTTTTTCGATTCTCCAATTTTTTACGGGTATGGGGTGTCGTCATAATGATGGACACCCCCCCCCTTGATGTCTAGATACGCGCCTGCTTTGAGTTGTGAAGCAGCTTTTTGTATTTTGGAGAAGGAAAATTTGGCATTCTCATTACGCTAGCGAACTGTTCATATCAGTAAAAAAAAAAATTAAAATCCTTTCCTTCCTATCCGTTCAGCAATGTTACTTAATTTTTACGATTCCTTAAAATCTTCAACTGGCAGCACTGTAGCAAGGCAGTCTCTTCTTCAATCGTTAACTTCTGATTGTTTTGAACTGTGAAGTGAAGTTCTTGCTTTCGTTTTCCGCGTTTGGTGCCGTGTCTGTGTTTTGCGTATTGGAAAAATTTCGTCGGGCCGAGGCGTCACTAATTTTTGAAATCTTTTTTAAGTTCGTGTTTTTTTGCGTATTTCTTGAATTATTTAAAATCATGTTCGTGATATATCATTCTTAGTTTAATTTCATTCGTTTGGCGTCAATTTTGAAGAAACTTGAGGTTTTCGTACTGTTTGCTGTCGAAGATTGATGAACCATTCTCGGTCCTTTGGCACTTGGTAGCCATAATCGTATTTCTTTTGTTTTGAAAATCGTGTTTAAGGTACTAATTTAAGTAATTTTTTTGCCGATTGATTTCAAATTTCTGAAAAGCGTGTTAATTGAATTGCCATCTTTCGTCTAGAGTCGGTGTTTGATGATAACGTGTTCGCAGAAAGTAGTCCCGGTCGAAAGCGTCGGTCGCCATATTGCTTGCACGTCTCGTGGCGTTGTAATTTTATCTTTCGAAATTTTGAGGGAATTGTGATATTTTTCGTCTCGTGTTGTGCGAAATGTCTAATATTCTCAAGTTTTTTAATCGTTCGTTTGTTTTTTGCGATTCATTTTTGTGAAACAGCTTTGTTTATGATAACGCGTTTTCCTTTCTCGTTTATTGTGAATTGCTGTAAGCAGAATCTCGCGGTGACACTAAATGCGTCTGATTTCTGAACAAACCTGAACTTAATACGATACTCCAGGACTTCGTGACAATTTCAGTTTCATCTACCAGATTGGTGAGTGATTTTGATTTTATTTATCGGGAATTACTGTAAGACTGTACTAGCACGTATTAAGGTTAAGTTGACTACGTCATCAGTGTTTCTGCATAATATGTACTAGGATGTCTAGACCTTTTCTCAAAATCGCATCTCCTGTTTCTGGTGTTCTTACATATGAATTTGAGAATCATCGACTCAAGATCGAATAGAATGGTGAGATCTTGATGATTGTTGATGTGGTTTAATATTCGTACTTTCATGTCTGATATTCGGTCTTGTTAAATCAATTTGATCCTTCTTGTTATTGAAATGAAAACTAAATGGGCTCGATATGTAGGGAGTGAATGTATTAATTGATGATCTCAACTGCGAGTGTTACAAAACTAGAAAAAAGAATTCGAATCGTTCTGTTTCTCCGGTCGAGCTCGAGACTAGTTTCATACCAAATGGCTACCTGACACTCATTGTGAACCTATATCGTACAGGTCACAGATTTGATTTCCTTACATTCGAAGAACTTGGTCTGAGAGATTTAGAGGAAGAAATGAGTATTAAACATTAATATGGACGAATATGTGTATCCGATTTCTACTAAAAGTCTGATCTTAGTGCATACAGATACGAAGTGTCGTATGATTTTAGAGCGTGAAGTTATGAAATTTCTTGAAATTGTTTGAACTTGATACTTGTCAAACATGAAAATGCGTTATCTTGTCTCAGAATTTGAGAAGACCGAGATGAAACCAATTTGAACATATTCCAAAATACTTTCTTGTTTATTATTTCTGTTCATTTCAGTGAAAATAAACCGGTAATTTGCATCATTTACAAACATTGAATTTCTTTTGACATTTTATTGAATTTTGAAACTGGAGAGACCATAGTGCTTTGAAATTGAGTAACTTGAAGTCTAGTTTCATTTTTTGCCTCTATCAATCTACGAGATGGAGCAGAATGTAAACCTTACAATGAATTGGAGTGCGAGTGCGCTAGAGAAAAATGTTGTATTCTTAGTCTTTGCAAACAGTTAACTGGAGTGCGCATGAAGATGAAAGCATTCTTTTAACAAAAATATTCTCAATTTATATTATTATAAGTTAGGTATGCTTGATGATATTATTATCGAGACGTGTTCAAAAAATGCAATTCTGTTGGAATAATCGCAAACTGACTGTATGTTCTGTCGTGAATTATATTTTATCTTCGATTAGTTTTTCTTCACTCGATTAGTTTGTTTGATAATGAAAGTAAGTGCACAAAGGCGAAAGATTATTTCCAATGTAAACTGAACTTTTCTTTTTTATCAGTGGATATTTAACATTGTCTGAAAGATATTGTATTGGAGCTTTTTGAATCAATCTGATAACTTTTTTTTTTTTTTTTTTTTTGTATTGAACACGGTGTTATATTTTTTCATTTTGTTTCAGTTTCCGATGACGGATTTTTTTTTTTGTATTGAATACGGTGTTCTATTTTTTCAAACAGTTTTTTTTTCAGTTTCCCATAGTTTCCTAACAATTGACTTGGAACTTTTGGGGGTTTTTAAGAATGGTGTCGATGTGTGTTGAAAAATAATTCACCAGCTAAAGTGTCGAGAGCTTCAGAATAATACAGTTATATTCTGAAAATTACGAACCAATGAGCGTTTGCTGTATCTGTGAATTTTTTATAAATCTTGAAGTGTGTGTTATTTGTTACACGTTATTCCCTCAAAGGTTGAGATGGAAAATTGAACATCTCGAGATATTAGTTCAAAATTTTATTGATATTATAATAAATGGTTCCTTCTGAGAAGAGAGTCATAAGTTGGACTCAATAAATTACCATTAAAGAAATTCAAATAACTTAAATTTTTCCCCCGCAGTTTTCTTCATCATAATAGGTTTTTGTCGAACCCTCGAAATCCAAACCTAATGGTAAATGTTATTGGCCAAATTGACGCCCAGTGGTGAAGGCTGGAATCTGTACAATGGATTGGCAGGCTTGGCCAGTAATGGCGACTGCTCCAAGTAGTTGTCCAACTTGTAAGGACGGAAAAGAAGTGGTCTAGTATTTCTGAAGTTCAGCGGATGAAAGTCGCAATCCGGAGTCAGTGGACTTTTACCGAACTTTTGTTGGAATGCGATCGGATATTGCTGGTCGTAGAATGGTTGGTTTGGGTAGTCGGTGAGGGGAGCGTACTGTTGTTGAGGCAAATAGCCGTGGAGGTTATACGGAGTGGGTTGTGGATCCGTGTAAGGGGCAGAGCCGGTATATGGAGCTGATGGGAAGAACGGTGTCCGGTGGAAGAGGTAGGGTTTTGGAGTTAGTTGGTTGAATGATTGTAAATTTTCAGCGTACGGATTGCTGAGAGGTGATACTGGTTCAAAAAATTGTCTAGCGTAGGGAAATTGATTGTGAACGCCGTTCGACTTGTAATCGATGGTGGGCTCAAGGGTTGAAGGAGCTGCGTAGTTCGAATCACTTGGCGCCGATGTGTAAGATGACGGAGTTGAAGCCACAGAGATAGAGGTCACTGCGTGAATCAGCAGGATGATGTTGATCGCTTCCAGATACATCTGTAAATCAAATTATCCTGTCGGTTAACGTTGTGTTATAATGAAATGATATTTGAGAGTAGGGACCGCCGGTAGAGAGCAGGTTACTCGGAAAGTTTCAGTATTCTTGGAATTGAAAAAGCGGTCTATAGGTATTCATTTTTATTTTTTAAATCTTGCGGAAAAATCTTTTGAACAATTTGTATATGAATTTTGTTATTCCCTGGTTTACGGTCTTCTTAAAAGTATAAATAGAAGTGTTGATACGATATATCTAAATCACGAGCGAAAAAAGTACTGTACTTAGTGGTGGTATACGACTTCCTCTGTTTTTCCAACCTCTCGAGGGAGGTGGAGCACCAGATTGATTTAGAAGATGAAGGAAGGCTTCACCAAGACCTCGGAATCTTCTCCTATAGAAGTTATGCACTGTTCTTTGAGTTCGGACTTGACGATCTTAAAGTTATGAGACTGCACTTGTGTAATGATGAAAAGGTTTTACAAAAATTTCCCAGTATTTTGTCTGAATTGACAAAAATTTTTGGACTATGTTCATGCTCCATGATGGTTGACCGCTTTTATTAGACCATTGAAATTTTAAAGACTCGGATTCTAGTTTTTGTAGTTATGAAAATCAAGCTCGGTTGGAATTTTTTTCGTCATTAGAAAATTAGAAGTTCAAAGTTGGATTAATTTCTACCATTCACCCTTTGTAGTCTTTGATGAAATAAATATCAAAACTCATGGTTAAGTACGAATATTTGCATTGTAAAATACGAACGTCTAATAGGGTTACCCTGTAGAAAAGTGTGCCTTCATCAGAACCGCCTATGGATTCATCCTCTAAAATATGGCCATGGTAAAATTTTTTTAAGATAATTACTAGACTCGTATCTGAAAACATTATCCCAATCAAGAGCAAGGTACTTCACTGAGATGGCCATCGTGTAAAAATTAATTATTAGTATAATATTCCTCGATGTTGATTCAATCTAAAGTGTCATGCTGGCACATACAGTATCATTGCTGGTGGTAATTTTTTATTTCGACAATGTGATGACACAATAGCATCTCTTAGAAAGTCGTTAGAGGCATTTTTTCTTTTAGATTGATCTTGAATACTTGCCTTGAACTTGCATACAAAGAAAGGAAAAAAGAGGGAAAGACTTACATAGTATGAGAATTGTCTGATATTCGCACGCCTACTAATTTATCAAGATGAAATGATCAAATAGAGACGGCGATTAATGAATCAGTGGTGATAGTTATTATTATAAGAGCAAAAATTTACATGCGAAAAAAGAACTAGGTAGGTACACAATAATGATGTCAATCTCCCGATAATCATACTCGGATGTTGAAGTCATTAATTATTGGAAACTTGTCTTTGAAACCAATAAGGCAAAAAACATGATAAAATCTTCTTATTTTAATGAAGTTGATTCTTTTGTGTACTTTGAATGTAGTGTTGGAACGAAAAGCTTAATTTTTCTTGTGGATAAAATCACTGCCCTTTCCAGTTGGAAAATCGTTTCTTCACCTTGTTTGAGTTCCAGCAGCTAGATTTCAATGGGTCTATCAAATTGAACAGTTGAGTCGCTGAAGGGTGTGGGGAGAAGTTGGTTTCCAGAGAATTCAATCATTTGATCTCGTGATGAAATTCTTAGAAATTTCCATCATAACCCTTCAAAGAACCAATCATAACCCTTCAAAGAACCCATCATAACTCTTCAAAGAACCCATTGAACGAAAATACTCGAATACAGTTGGACCCCGTTAATTTAGGAATGAAACTTGGTTGGCTGTTACCGATTCTATAAGCATTTGAGAATATTTGTCTGCATTTTTTGGGAAATATTTTGAAGCTAATTGGTTTTCACTTGTTTTTTACAAACTAGTATTGAAAAAGTAGTTAGAAATTATTACGAATTGTGAAAGGCTGAGAACGATTTTTCATTCCTTATGTCCACATTCAAGTTCTTACCTGAGAGACATTCTACAAGTGTTGATTTTTTTTTAGTGGAAAAGAACTAAGAAATGCAAATTGAAATGACAAAAAAAAAAACGAAATAGTCATTTCTTGAATTTGTTGTGAAGAAGCTGGATATGTCTAGCCTATGGTTATTATTTCTTGATGGGCAATATTGTGGAAACCAGAAAAAATATTGTTAGAAAATATTTATTCAACTTACCAAAATGTTCTAAAACGATTACACAAGAATACCCTCAGATGCTCGGCATGGGCGAGTGTGGGGGGGGGGAATAGAACAAGAAATGAAAAAGAGACCAATGAGATGATCTTTTCGAGTTATTATTTATAGAGGAGAAAGAAATAGTCTGGCCGAATGGTGTAAATGCTAATTGCAAAATTAATTCTCAATTGAGCCCAATATGAGCAAAGAATTTTTTATTTAAGAACGAAAATTTTCAATCCTTGAATACCTCAACCACATACAGTCTCAACGATTGGAGCAGAGGTGGAATATGTCACCGGTTGATAGTTGGTGAGTTGAATAGTAGTAGAATAGGTAATGAATTTTTTCCGATAGAATTCTCTCGTGGAGTAGTTTTGAAATGTTACAGCATTTGTTTGGATTTATTTTTTGTGTATGTGATTCGGTTCAAATGCAGAAGGTTCTGATTAATTTTTGTTTTTTGCTATTCATCCACTTATCTCTCATTTTTATGTTGCATGGTGGTTTTACAAAGATGATGGAAACATCATGATTTTATGAGAATTCATTTCGAGTAATAAGTGAGGCTATTTTTTTTTTGGAAAAAATGCGAAGTGAGTATGAAAAAGCGCATATAAAGCATTGACACCACTGAAAGATAAGGAGAAGTAACCATTGTAGCAATGTATGTCTTTCATGGTTCTTCATGTTAAAACTATCTTGAGATTATTCGAGTTACACACATATCGGGCTTGAACATTCAGAGCTTCTGGTTGACAAGAAAGTTATTCTTTAATATTGACAATTTGAGTAAAATTTGTGAAAAATCTGCTTTAAAGTTCTAAGAAGGAACCTTTAATCACAGTTCTTTACTATTTTTCTGCAGACAATGCATTGTACTGACAAGTCTTGTTCACTATCTTGTATCTAATAGCCCAAGTGGGGTGGTAATATTTTTTCTAATTGTTTTGAGATCAAGTGTACATCAGTAAATGTTAAATTTTGAGAAAAAATAGAGAATTGTTTTGACATCATTTACTCGTATATTTATACCATAAAGCTTGGATTTGATTTTTCGACTCGTTACAACTGAAAAAATTACTACCTTTAGCAAAAGAATTTTTACATTTGATGAGTTCTCACTTCCCTATTCCAGCAATGCTGGATTGGTACCAACATTTCTAATAATTTATTGCGTTATTGAAGATGAAAATAAGTGTAGTTGCTGTATGATAAACCCATTTTATTTTCATTATTACGATTCTAAGCATAAAATTGAAAAAAGAAATGACGTATGGACCGAATAGAAACTTTTTGGCTATGGTTTTGTTTGCGATCAAATTTTTAATAATTTTTTGTTTTCCTTATTTTGAATCCTCTCGAGTATTAAAATGTAAATTTCATCCTCGCACAAGAGAGCCGCACTTGATATTTCGTCTGGGGTATCTCCTCAGTCAGATATATGAGATTAGAAAGAATAGTATTTTTTGTGTGTAGACTATAGACTCACACAAGGTTTTATAAGCCTTCAATTTGAAGATGCGTAATTATGGAGAGTTGAAAAATTCACCCAAGTTTAGAACAAGCTCAAAAACATTTGATGCAAAAATTGAAAAATTTTCGTAAAATAAAATTTTCCTCGATTACTGCTTCGAGCATACTCATGTAACCTCGGAAGTTTGACAGTTGAAACCTCATTAATTAGTCTTTTTGACTTACGAGATCACGGGTAGCAGTATTTTTATTGCAACTTGAGAGGGTTAAAAATTGATTGGGTAAAACCTTTAGATTAATTATCCCACTTGAGAACTTGACACCTTATGATTCTGCAATTTTTTGAAAATGAAAATTAGGTGAATTGTATTTTTGATTATTTTTGTAGCTAAAGTCGAGGTTTTGATGTTACAACAATCATTCGATTGGAATTGTCTTCAACCTCGAACAAAATTTGGGGGAACAACTTTTTGAAAGGGTTATGTATAGCTAATATTTTTTTGAGATTCGAAATGCATTAAAAAGTTAAATAAAATTGAAAAAGTTGTGAAAATAGAATTATTTACCTTGGATAAATGAAGAACAAAACTTTCACAAAAAAGCACAATACTAATCGACGAAATCGAAACTGAACAGTGTTATAAAGTAAGCTGCTTACACCTTTGTCGTCAACGAGGTAACTAATGGACGCTATCTCGGATGAATACAATTTATATTAATTATGAACGGCTCTATATGATCCAATGTCTCGTACATCCATTGTACTTCTCAATTTCGTTGTTTTTAGATGTATGAAGTTGAGAATACAATAGATCTGAATGATTGCGGCGACCACATAATGAGAGTTATTGCATCGATTCATTAAAAAATTAATCGTTTCCAACGGAGTATGTGTAGCGGTTAGTTTTTGTACCTTCTGGTGCAGAATATAACCATGGAAAAAAGACATTATTATTTAATAATTACTGGAAGGTATCATCCTAATATGGATCAAATTATGTAAGCTAATTTCATGCAATACCTTGCGCTAATCCGTCGATTGAAATACATTCATACATTTTTCAGTCGATCATGACGTATCTATTGGGTGTTAAACCTCACAATAATGGACATTGCCTGAAATTTCGGAACAATTGGTGCATAATTGAGTGATAGAAACCCTCAGCAATATTGTGTTTTTTTGCACCTCACTTCTGTAGTAAAAGAGATGAGAAGTTTGGTAAAACAGATGAACTTATCCCTTTTTTGAGTAAAATGATGAGTGGTGGTGTAAAAACGGAAGCAGAGTAAGTCCCAAATTTAGAGGACTATATTATTATTCTGAATGCGAAAGACTAATTGAAAAAATATGTTTAGAGTGAAACGTACTTGACGTATACTTGACTGATGGGTTGGAGAATGAATTCTGGAAGTTATATTTACCTACATTTGGCCCGAATAAATCCCATAATTAATTACCAGTATGGTATTTCATATAAATGAGGCATCTTTTGTGACTGTATGACAAAATGTAAGGACTTTGAAGCGTGATTTGTTGAATTTGGGTCATTTTTCGTATTTTCAGCTGGTTTCCATATGAAAACGCCTTCATCTTGTAGCATTAAAATCAAATTGATGGTGAAAATTTGATAAAAGTTTTTCAAAAATTGAAGTTGTCTATTTGTGTTTTTGTTGAAATGCCAGTAAACATTAGCTTATAATTATTTCAAAATTTAAATTTGAAATTGAAATATTAATTTCATGGGTTTGTTTTGTTCTTGCGTTTTAACTATTTCGATAATCATATCTGTGTCCGTTGTAGAAAATTCTGAACTGTATAGACTACATGGACTATTTAAATTATTATTGTGCAAAAATACTTGTAGTTGTATTATACTTATGCATGATATGTTTTTTGCATATTGCGCCATTGTCACAAAATGGTTTCCTTTATGATTTTTTCAGTTTCTGTACATTTGACGTTCGTTATGCGTTTTATTTGAATTAAAATTTTAGTATTACGAAAAAAAGGAAGATCATGGAGTGGATTGAAAATGACAAATTCGCGAATGCAGAATTTCAATCTGCTCGATCTTCGCAATCTCAAATTGATCCGGCTAGTGATTGGATGAGAATTATTGAAGAAAATTATCAGCGTTTCACCGACTTGATGAATCAAAGCGCACCTATTGCCAATAACTTAGAAAAAGAGTTGGCAAAAGAGGATAAAAAGTGTACATTTTTGCAATACAAGATTGAAAATTTGATTCAACGTTATTACTATGCGAAAGAAATGTCGGCTACTTTACAAAAATCAGTTCGGGATCAGCAGATGGAAATTGAGAAAGTTAGTGCCGTGATCTATGAACAACTTAGGCAGCTCAATGCAAAATTTCCTCCAGATGGGTTAGTATATTTGTACCTTCATTCTTGCTTTCTGTTGAATATTTTTGTTATATATATTAACAATATCATGTTTACTCAACTACCAATGTCGCTTCTCACTTATGTTCGATCGCTCTCTTACATATGTTTGTTTTTATCATTATGGCGTCCCTACGCCATGTTGAAGTATATTTTTTCAATACGGTGGATGTGAGGATGTATTTAGTGAAATCATCTTCGGACGTCATAATCGTAGGTACCCAAACAGCTCCCCTGTATATAAGGGCATAATAATTGATTTTACAAAATTTTTCGTTTTCTGAAGGCTGCGGAATTATTTTAATGTGATATTTGGATGAGGAAAACTGCTGTGTGCTAGTGCTTCATAATCCCACACCAAGAATCACTTTAAATTAAATGGAATCTATAGTATTTGTTAAGTTGACGGAAGTCAAAATGGTAAAGCTATTTCATTCTTATAATAATGTATTTTTGGTAGACTATCTCGTTATTCGGATGTTGTATCCGTAATTACGAGTGCCGGCGAATGGGTCGAGAACTTGAAAGGGACGTTACAATACGATATCGAAGAGTGCGAGAGAAAAACAGTGAAACTTGAGCAGCAACAACAAGCGGTCAGTCGCCTTATTGATCGAATTCGAAAATTGATCGTTGAAAAAAAAGAATTTGAAAAAAGCCGTGAGTACGATCATTCTAGGAAATACCTATTTAATTACAATTTGTTTCAAAGTATTAAAATTGTTTCTGTATACTTTCGTGTTTAGTAAAATTGCGGATTCAGTCTGTTGCCAACCCTGATTTTGATTCATTTAAAACTCATTTATCGTTATTGAATGAAAAATTTGACGAATATCAAAGTTTGAAATGTGCTGATAATATGAGGAAATCTGAGTTAAATGAGCTGAAAAAGAAAAAAGTCGAAATTTTTAATGAATGTAAAAAAGTTAATCAGGCTTTATTTGAGACGTTGAATAAATGCAGCGAGATTTACGCTTCGTTCAGAAAAGAGTGCGATGAAATTAAAAAAGGGCAGGATGAATTCAAAAATCTGTACAACCAAATGATGAACGACTACAATTCAATCTTGTCCAATTTGACTCGAGAGTAATAATATTAACCTATCTCTTTTCCAATTGCCTCATAATCAGTGGGTTTGATAAATTTCTAACTGACCTCTTTGTTGCAGAATTAAAAAATTGGATGATGACATTTATGCGAGAAAACAAGATCTTGATAAATTAGGAACCACGAAAATGACTAAAATGATCGAACAAAGAGTAATTTCATCTCAACTAGAACAACTTAAACTAAACTATTCGAATGCAGAAAATGTGAGCTTTTTTGTATCAGTTATCGTAATTCTTCGTCAAATGGAATGCGAATTCTCTCTTTTTTTCGATAATTCAGTTTATTGCATCCTGTCGTGAGCAAGAAAAAATGTCGAGAGATATGAAAGAAACCGTATTGGAACAAATAAACATATTGAAAACGACTAATGCGTGTACCAAATCCCTACTAGAAGAGCTTACTCGAAAAGTTGGAAACCTCGAGGAAGAATATACTTCATCGATGATGGGATTAAAAGATTCCAGCGTGGACAGTTTACAAGAAAAAATGTAATTTTACGTTTTGAGAAGTTTTAGGTTGCACCAAAGAACAATGTTGATATTGCTCTTTGAATAATTTTTCTGAATATTAGCCCTTATAATCTGATTAGGGCCAGTTGTACAACATTTTATTTACTCGTACTAATATCTTATCAGAAAATACTAGAATCAGCCTTTCCTTTTCTTCAATGTTGATCCTAAATTTTTTTTTTTTTTTCCACGTACTTTATTTCTGTTGAATTCCTTCTACAGTTTCAGATCAAAGTTGAGTTTCTTTTACTTGATACGAGTAATATTGTCATTCATTAATTGAAAAATTTTGATTTTAACAGAAATCAAGAACAAATTGAAGTCGACCGTAGTCTTATAACTAACCAGAAATTTAACGATGAAATTCTGGAGTTGAAAAATGTTTTATTGAGATTGTCCAGTGCTAATTATGATCTGAGTAGTGATTTGAAATTATGTCAGAAAGAGAATAATTTTGTTGAACAATTTTTGGAAAAGGTGGAGACAGAGTACCAGGAAACTTGTGAAAAACAACTCGCTGCTGTAAGAGAATTCTTGTATTTTGCTGTTGAAAATTTTACTTTCTCGTCTGTACTACCTCATAATTATGTCCAACAATTCTCTAAGGGTTTACTCCTCAGTTATGCAGTTTGGCTTGGATTCACGTAGAATTTGGACAAAGTATTGCTAAGGAACATTGCAAAAGCTGTTGTTTGGTAGAATTTTTGGACTTTGCTCTATGATTCTGTAAAATACTCGTCCAATTGTTGGCATTGTAAATGTCTGGCATTATGAAACTCGTGATGTATGTAATCCAAGTATGTAAATTTTACCAAACTTCTGTCGCAGCTATGTCCTTTGACAACACTTACTAATTCAGCTGAATTCGTGAAATACTGAGCCTATTGAGAAGTAGGTATGTAGAAAATTTAAAATAGTTAAAAATGCCGCGCTGGTGCTTTTATACCACTTCTATTCGATTATTATTTCATTTCAAATTTTCTCATTCTCAACGAATGTCGTGTGAAATTTTTGGAAGTAAACCTTCAACTGGAGAATTGTTCTAGTTGAGTTGTAAGTTGAAAAAAATACGTTTTACTTAGATTATTTCTTCTTCTCTCAGACTCAAAGAGGAATGAACAAAACGTTGGAGGATATAACCAATGCATACAGCTCCACGTTTGAAAAACAATTGCTGATAGACTCTGTGCAAGATGATATTCACGAATACGCAAAATTATTATCCGAAGTTCAGGAGAAATTTTGGGCCGCTAATCACAAATACGAAATCCTGCGAAATGAAGTGGCTCAGCTTGAGAAAACAATTTCGCGAGAAAATGAAGCAAGAGAGGTGAAAATAGTTTTAAAATTGAATTTGAATTGAATGGGTTTAGTTCTAAGGCAGATTAATTTCTGAATGGTCACTTTGTTATTTCACAATCTTGGGTTTTTGATGTCGAATTCCGTGGTGGAATTAATATGCGCCCTTGTTATTCTTCTTGTTGCTGTATGGCTAGACTTTTTTTTAAGCAAAATGTCCTGAGAATGATTTTACATGTAAAACGTAACCGTCTGAATAAAGACTTGGGAAGCTTGAAATGAAAGGAAAAATTGTATTGTGATGCTGATGAAAGATGGCATTTTTGAGAGTTTGGGACCGGCTCCAAGAACCTTTTTCACCATCTCGAGAGTTTTAAATATTCTTGGGTCTTTATTTTCACCCCTCAAGATTGTGTTTTTATTTTCACTCCTCAAGATTGAGCTAGCTCTAGTTGATTTTATTTTTTTTGCAATTGATAGCCCACGCATTATTACGAGTACGTTCCGGAGTTATTCGAAAAAGAAAAAGAAAAAGAAAAAAAGAAACAAACACTGATTTTTGGTCTGAATCTTAACAACAGTAAAAATGAACCTTACTGTAGGTACAAGAAAAAACGACGACTGACTCTATCCTGTTACTAGGCTCAATTTATAAGCAAAGAAAAATATGAGCAGAGAGAAGTTGAAAGGTTACAGGAAGAAATAAATATTAAGGCTAAAAATGTCTGAGATACATTGATTATAAACAGTAAAATAATTTTATGATGAATAATGATGATTGTTTAGGATTAAAATAAATAGAAATACATAATATGAGATGAATATAAATTAGATGAATGATTGACAGGAGGTCTAAATTATAAAAATGGATAAGTACTGCTAAAAAAAAATGAAAGGAAATATGAAAATATAAGTTACTAAGTTGGAATGGTAGCTGGAGCTGGTTATTGGGTAGGGAACTAGGGACATAACAGCTACGTTTTCATTAGATATTTGTTGTGGGTTTTTAAATTTTGAGGTCCTCTCATCATTGAGATTAAAGTGTTTGTTTTTTTTTGTTCTTAAAAATTGGGTTTCAATACTTTATTTCTTTTGAAACTCACTCGTGCAGCCATATCAAAGTTCATATCATTTTATCACTTGGTTGTATGGCGGCTGTTTTGAATTTAGAGCAAGAAAAAATTGCTGGACGATTTAGAGAAAAATAGTTTTCCGAAGAACAAAATTCCTGTCAACTGGTTCAAATCATTCGAGAAACAAAAACAAGAATACGACTGGCTGGTGAAAGAGAGACTAGAACTCGAAAAACAGCGAAACAAATTGATAATAGAAATTGTTAGTATAAGTGTTTAATTTGAGTATCTTTTTATATGTAGTTGGAAAATCTGGACTGCCAAGTCTTATAATATTCTTTTGCTTCTTCCAGGATAGCCAAACTTTTCAAGAAAATAGAAATGAATCAGTAGAAACTTTGGAAAGTCTAAAACCCTCATCCTCTATGAAAAATTCCATGTTTGATTTATTTAAAGAGGTGAAGTTCTTTTGAAAATACGATATGTGATCGATCGAGAAAAAAATTCAATAACCTGGCTAAAGTTATTAGCTGTACTGGAACTAGTCAACTGCTTGGTTATGTTCTTTTTTCTGGATCGCATCACATATTCTAAGTACATGATTCAAAATGCAACAGAAATTATAATTTTTTCAGCGAGTTCGTAAGAGAAAATCAAGCAGCTTGAGAGCATAATGAAGTACACTGGTATTCAGATTTTGATTTTTAGAAGTTTTTTATGTTGGGAATTATTATTTTGTAATCTTCGACCGAAGACGAGTGAAATTTTCATTTTAGATGATTTGTTTCTTATTTATGTTGGAAGAGATTTTAATTACGGTTGAGTTCGAACTAAATTGAAAGAGAAAATGATTTTTACTCGTATATAACTTAACGAAGTGCCTCTTTTCTTTTTATCACATAAGTGTTGATTTTATTGAGAATAAATTATAATCAAAAAGACTGGACTGTTTGAAAACTTCAACTTTTTCAGCTTGTTAGCTGTGTATTAATTTACTGAGATCATCTATGAACATTCCCAATTTTTTCAAATTCTACTAGAAATTTTTAACTGGAATAGCTGAGAATAGAAAGGAAAGCATAAAATCTGTTGAACGTGAATATTAGTCTTCTATCTGTTAATTGAATTTAAAAAGATTTTATCGCTACTAACTGCATTTTTTTGGGAACTACATTCCATCCTAATGAAAATGTAGCGTAGCTATTGGGTCATTGAATTCAATTTATTATTAGTTGAAGGAATCGAGCGACTGAAAAACAGGGCGAATGGAGTTGAAAAGTCGGTATCAGAATTTGAAGGACATTTCTTCGAGCTTTAGTAAGAAGATGTGAAATGCATTGATCATAATCTCGTGAAATTCTGTTGTATGAATTTCATGATTCTGAAAAAAATAAGAATTTATCAACATGGCAACCATTATTTACTGATTAGGTATCCTGCTTGTAAGTAGTATATTTTGAAGTTTTGTTTTCATCCACGTTTCTAGTATGCCTGAAAGATGATAAGTATTGATCTATCTTGGCTTCGGGGTAGCCTTGCTTAGAGATGGATGGTGGCTCGCCTCTGTTCCTTGATGAGTTTGTTGATCTTTGATTTTGAATATTATTATTGATTGAAGCAGAAGCACAAAATGAAATTTATACAGATGTCTGTAATATTGATGAATGAGCAATCTACTGGTAATATTAATTTATTTACTTCCTTCCTGAAAAGTATGTTCCTCAAGTTTGGTGATGATAAGTGTCTGTCACAACTACTATGTAAATCGAATCACTTAAAATGAATCCCTTCCCTTCACAACCCTACTGTTCATGATTAGTGTGTCAGAATGTCCTGAAAAGCCATATATTTTACTCGTATACCAACTCTCTACACCCTTATTCATCGTGTCAATACAAGCGTATAAGCCAATATTTTAATAAAAGAAGAAAAAAAAATTGAGACTAAAATAAGGAGTAAAGTAAACGAAAAAGAATATAGAGAAAGTTTGACGTGCTGTGAGAGACGAGCCCGGGCGGGGGTTGTGTGTGTTGTCTGCGTAATAATATTCGAGAGCATAGCGCGAGTAAAAATGCTGAAAGCTTTTCGATATTTATCGGAGCGTCGAAGATGACTTTTAAAATGGAAAGCTTAAAGAGCCCACGACGATAGCGGTGCGCTTTTCTTTAAAAGGCACCAAGAGAAGAGATGGAAAAAAAAGATGAAGTAGAAGAAAAGTACCTCGATTTGGAGATGGTACACCTTCCAGAGCCCATACTGTTTTCTTAGCTATTTTTGGCAGCCACTTCATGTAATACAGATGCGAAAATTATGTTAAGCGAGAGCAGCAGGAAATTTCGAGCTTTTTTGTTTTCGTTTCTCGGCTGCGTTTCATGCGACCGTATTTTGTATTCATTGGGGGCGGTTTTCTTGTGTCGAGATTTGCATTCGAATATTCGAATAACAAAAGGTTTCGCTCTCTCGTATATTTAGCGCACCACAAATAACTTTTCTCCAATTCCTCGCCTATTGCGGTCTTTAGTTTATGGTGTGACGATATCGAAAAATATCATAACTGCGGATTCATTTTTTTTTTCCTTGTCAGTTTTCTTAAAATGTCGACACATGCTAGAGGCGAGGGGTTGAAGTAATCTTAACTTCTCGATTGTAGCTCCAGTGAAATCTATTATCGTGAAAACTGTTGTGGTTAACCCTGGTCTGCTTGTACCTCAGGAAATGTGGCTTTTCCGGAGGGTGGATGGTGGTTGCATAACATCCGTCCTTTTTGGACGCTTCCAATGGTAAAGTGGACTTTAATCGAATTGTTGCAAACCGTTCGACCGAATCGTGGAAAAGACGATTTGGTTCTTATTTTTAAAAGGTAAATGAGTTACGTATTCTGACGTCTTGGTTTTGGAGAAAACTTTGCCACCCTGATGAAGAGAGTTGAGAAATTGTTGGTCAAGGAGTGAAAGCTGTAGAATGGAAGAGAGTGGGTGATGGATTAAGCAAAATATTATTTTGAGTAGAACGTAAACAGTGAGACGTATTTTGTTCGTTTTGCTACGAAATTTTGAATTCATTTAAGGAGTTGGATGAGGATAAAAGATGCCTAATTAATCATGCCGGGGGCCTTGGATGTTTCAATCAAGTGGGTCATAGTATTTCGTTAGTTTTCATTGTTGTTTTTTTCCTTAATTTCTTGGATGTTACGACTGAACCACAGGCCTTGGTGAGAATTCGAACAATCGTGAGACTGGGTATATTCTTTTCTTGAAAATAGTGTGATGGCAATGATGAACTTGAATGATTGTTGCCATTCCACATAATTGCCTGTTCATGGAATTAATTTTTTTATTAGCCCTCGAAAATCAGAAAAATTTTCTAATTCGATTTCCAACGGCGATGAAAGATTCATTGTTTCTTCGTTCTGTATAAACAACACTTCGTTTTTCTCTTCTAACTCGTACTTGTTTTCTTCAGAAATTTGGGTCGAGTTGACAGGAGTACCAATTTTCTGTTGAACGTAGCCACAGTGGACCGGTGAACCACGAAGTAGGTTTCCAAGTCCATTCGAGAATATTGCTGATCTCCCTTAATTTTTAGTTCATTTTTAAAAATACGTCCTTTGAAACTACGTTAATTAAGTCGGGCGTCTCCTTGTCCCACTCGCCGTTTTATATGAAATCTGTCCCATTCTAGTTCCAATTGAATGAGTGCTTCCGTCTGACCATACATATACTGTACTTCTGAGAGATGTTTGTTGGTACAAAATTTCTTTCTGAATACTAACATGAATATTATACTCACTGCCCAAAAGCGTATTGCTCGAAAATTTATTGAGAGGTCGAGCCTTTTACAAGACGTGAACTACCTATTTATATCGCCAGCTGGTATCCAAAAGCCAATTTAGTTCAGTGGTGGTTACTATATTTTTAAAACATTCATCTTGACTGATCCTGCGTTGAAGTGGACTTGGTAACTTTGTGGGCTATAAAATTTTGTTGGCTAATGAGTTTTAAAATTATTTCGGGGAACAAAATCATAAACATACGGCTTTATACTCTTTTTTCCCCTTTATGTCCTTAATTAACGTTTATGAATATAAATTAAAAAGTGGAATGTGCCAAAGCTTAAAAGAATTTTTTTCCACTGTTAAAGCTAAAACTTTTGTTTCTGTTGGAATTGGACGACTGGTGAGAGTCAATATACCTACGTGGTAATACACTATGTACGAGGAGTAAGGCAAATGAACACTACAACCCTCTGAAAGAGTGAAGCAGAGTTCATGAACCTTTGGTACGTAGCTGTGTGGCCTACGGAATGTGGTTGATGCAAGAATAAGCCTCGTACCGCTTAGTATTGCATCAGCCACAGCAAGAGTCGTCTTGCGTTGGGTATTTTGGAGTAAACAAGTCAATAAACTAAAGGGTTTACGACTTTGTTTACTAAAGAGCAGTGAGGGCTCTTTCTAGCTCCGAGGGACTATATAACAGGGAGTAGCTGGTGAGCCAGCGCTGTGTTCTCTGAGAGAGACTCGTCCTATCTGGTTGCTAGATACAGTAAGGTTCAAACCGTTTAAGATTTTATGCCAGGGTGTGGCTTTTAAATAAAGTTCTTATTCAGTCTAAAATGTAGCCCTTTATTTCCTTTGGAGTATATTGGATCTGTCTCTATGTGAGTCCAGACGACCCAATCCAACAGGTTATGGGCCCAGCGCACGCTTTGAGATCTGCGCTGATTTTGCGAAAATTTAAATCTTAGTGTTTTTATCAAAATATTTTTGTGAGAAAAATTTTTGAAATAAAAGCTAGCAGTGAGATATTCGCGAATTAAAAACTGTGAGGAAGAAAAATCATTTTCGAAATAATTTTTATTTTCGAATTTTTTTTGGCGAAAATTTTTTTGAAAAATAAAAATCGCGATGCCAAATAAATGGCGTAATTTGAAATTTTCTTACAATTTCAAATCTTCCAAATGGAAAACCGAATTTCAAAATGATTCATTTTGAAAATTCATTTTTGAGTGAGATTGTACGTGAGATCCGGATGTTGGTAATGTATTACACATTATTTTATTTATTTGGTACCAAAAGTGAGTTTTTCAAAAGTGAGTTTTTCAAAAGTGAGTTTTTCAAAAGTGAGAATTTTTAAAGTGAGAAAAATTAAATCGTTGATTTAATTTAAGGTGCACCTGAGTCTAGCTAACTCAAACCTTATAGCGCTATATAAATGTGTCGACTAATTAATTTTACCTTTCAGATTTAGGTAAAAGAGGATGCGTGAAAATTTATTTTTCCATTCCTCAAATTCTACAATGCGTGTTCTCTAGTGAGAAAAAGAGAAGAGACAGAGGGAGAAGTCTCACAGACTGAGTGTCTGAAAATTATTTGTGAGGTATGGCTTTTCCGCCTTTCAAATAATTTAGTGAGTTATTTTTATTAATTTTTATTTGAGAAAAATTTCAGTGCGTCAAAAATCGATGAGATGAACTTTTGAAGTGAGAGAATTTCAACCTCAAAGATTTTTGGTGAGATAAAAATTTCGAAGTGAGAAAAATTTTTAAGTCGAAAATTTTGGGTAAGAGATGAACTTTTGAAGTGAGAGAATTTCAACCTCGTACCTTAGTGAGAAAAATTTTCGAAATAAAATTTTAGTGCGAAAAATTTTAAGGCTTCAAATTCGTGAGAAAAATCCAAGTTGAGAAAGTGAGACTGGATATAATTATTAAACATATATCTAATAATTTATCCTTAAGTTAAAAGGATGAAGAGAATTTGTGAGAAAAATTCAGTGAGTATCCTTTTAATTTTTTTGTGCGTAAGAAGTCAATAATAAATTTTGAGATGCGCATATTATTGACTGTGGTAGTAATTTGGTGTTGGGATGATTGAGGTTGAAGACTAATTAATCTTCACCCAATCAGAAATAATTTTTCCAGAGTGAAAATTATTTCATCATTTTCGTGAGTTCGTATTTTTGTGAGTACAGTCATATTCAAAAATGCTTCTTAACGGAGGGAGTAGAATTTTGAAGACTGAATACACCAAATTAAATATATATGACTTCCCTCAACACCTTTCCACTTATATATTTTGTGTGGAAAAGGCGAGAAGTGTCATACATATTTTTCTATCATAATTTCTTCGTGAAATTAGAAGTACAGTCGAAAACAAAAGTGAGTAGAAAACGAAGCGCGGAAATCACGCGTCCGCCGCTGCGAAATACACAGCTGCTTCGTTCCTTTTCGTTTTTCGACATTTTTTTGTACTGCGAACGTAGCTATGTGAGAGCGAGAAATGTTCCGTGCGGGTAAGAGGGAGAAACTCTATGCGGACGCTTCTCAACGTTCTGACTACCACTACATACAAATTCTTACGCATTAAAACCGAAAACTCGAGTATACAGCAGGTTGAGAGCTGTCGAATGTTAGTCACCAGATCAGTGCATTTTTGTACAAGCGATAGGCGCATAAATTATATTAAATCGCCGAGTTTGTACGATACTGTTGATTTTATGATGACTCAAACGACCAAAACGACACACCAAATTCTTTTTTCTTATTTCAAAGATAAGAAAACCCTTAGTAAGAATAAAAGGGAGATCCGGATAAACAATGTTCGAATGACTCAAAACAGATTGCAAACTACGACTACATTCACGATAAAAGGCTTACGAGTCACCAAAATAATGAACCAATCAAAATTAAGATATTTTTGAAAACGAGATCGAAATGTTTTCTGAAATCTTTTGTCAGCTCACTTGTTCGACGACGATCATGCGAGTACGATCGGTTTCGCCTTACAAATTTTTTGAGTTGATGCAACTGCAAAACATGAAAATTCCAGTTGCTATCTTTTTGAGTAGGTCGAGTGCTTTTGATTTGGTTTATTATTTTTTGTGTGTAATTAGTGTAATTACTTTTTGTATTTTACAAAACTTAGTGACTCGTAAATTTATTGAACCTTTTCGTGTTAAAAACGAAGTGAATTTTTTTTGTTAAGTTTTTTGTTGTTCGAAATAATAACTTTTGAATTGTACTCAGTACAATCATTTTGTTGACCGTGAGATTTATTAATTTTGTTATTATTGACCAAAAACTTTTCTTCGTTTATTGTGTGAATAAATCGCAATTTTGTAGTCGCAATCTGTTTAATTTTTTTTGTGTGTGAATTTGTTAGCCGAAAGTGAGTAAATTGGTTAATTAATTTTGAAGCCGAAAATTAGAGTCATTCATAATACATTGTGAATTTATCATTTAGGATCATTTGGTGCAACTTGGTTATTTCTCTGTCCTCGTCGTTGTCGTTTATCCGTTTAAAAACGAAAGTACAGTCATCGTCAATAGTAAGTGAGAAAAAGAATTCTTTATATTTTTCCATGTATTGCATGCAAAGTGAGCTTGATGGAATGTGTGTGCGCTAACAACCGAACCATTGTTAATTTCTTTCCAGGAAAACCTTTGACAATAATAAAATCATTGTCATAAATTTTATGCTTATATTCGTGACAGACGAATATCGAATTTTTTTTGTGAGATAAAATTCTTGTTTAATTTTGAAGATGGGAGCCAAAATTAACGTAATTTACAGTGAGAAAAATTACATCAGTGAGTTTAGATTTAGCAATTAAATAATTTGGGTCATGCTGAATACACTTGACTTTCTGTGCGAAATTATTTAGTGAGTAATTGCAAATCTTTATACCTCTTGTAATCGAAATCAAGCACACCTGATTTAGTGAGGGATTACAATGTATATAATAACAGGTTTTCCTTCAGTGCGTATATTTATTTAAAATCTAATGGTTTCCAAGTTAATAGACCTCTGGAATTTAAACTTTAAATAAATAAACAAACGACCATTGTGAGTTGGGTGATGAGTTTCGAAATAATTAGAAAATTTCTTGAACCAAAATAAAATTTCTTTCATTAACGATGTCCATGATAACAAATCTCAAGTTAAGAATTTAGTGAGTTTAATCTTAAATTATATCAAGTGAGACATATAATTTATTTCAGTGAGTTTAAATTCTTAACGTAAATTTACATACAGTGAGACATGTAAATTATTTGTGAGTAATTATATTTTTTGTGAGCTAAAATATAATTTTGAGCCGTGAGTATAATTCCAAAATACGTGAGATTTGTGCAGAGCACAATTTTTGTGAATTATAAATTTTTTTTTGGTTGTCGAGCCAAATGTAGGTCATTGACCTAGTTATCACAGATGGACTATTTTTCCCTTCTGAAAAGGTGATTCGTTATGATTTGAATATTTTGGTTCAATATTTCTTTTTCGAATACCCTGGTCGTCTGGTAAGCAGAGTTACCAGTCAATGTTTATTATTAAGTTTCCATTAGTGGAAAGAATTAAATGTTGCTGGATAATAATCAGCATAAAGTCAGTTGACTTGGTGGTTCATATTAATGGTTTGCATGAATTTGTGTTCATAGTCTAATTGACTAATGTGACAAACCTGGTTGTTAATTTGTGTGAGCAACTAACTTAAATGTTATGCTCTATTGTCATGTGCATGATAAAATCTATTGGTTAAACGTGAGGAAAATACCAATGACACTAGTGTATAAATGTACAAATTTTATTGGCCAATTTTTTTTGTGAGTTTCGTGAGTCGAATATTCGAACAGTGAGCTGATTTGAGGGAGAAAATCAGAATATACCACATGAGTTTTACTTACTCAAAATTTTGTTCATCCATTATGGGAACACGTTGTGGGCTACACAACACAAAAATCCAAAAATGATTTTTTTTTGGTCATTTATGAGTTAAATGTTTTGGCGTTAATTCCGAAAGTGAGTGGAAGCGTGCTGGATTCTGCTGGCCGCCAGGATCCGTCCTATTGTGAGAGGACACCCAGTGAGAGGAAAATAAATATTTTTCCTATTATAAAATTTTTGAGGGCGATAAAATTTTATTCAGTGAGTTATAATTTTGAAGGTGAGCCAAAATTATTTTTGAAATTTAAGTTGAGCAAATTTCATTTTTACCAAAAACGTAATGTTTTGGGGGATTTGAACTGTGAGGAAATCCTATTTTTGTCACTTAAACTTTATGGATCGATCCGATGGTGTCTCTCTGTTTACACAAAAGTGGTAACCGGATTGTAAAAAGTCACTGCCAGACTGATAAACAATCGACCGGGGTGACTGACCTCACCTTATTATTTTCGGTTAGAGATTCCAACATGTATTTTTCATGGGAGGTCGAGATGAAACTGACTGCTCGGATCCTTATGAAAATTTTACATAAAATCCATATTTTCCAAAATTTTTATCTGTGAGTGGGAAAATTTTGATGGTGGTATATATTTTCGTGAGTAAATGTGAGAGTGAGAAATTTTCTTAGCCAGCAACCGGGGATTACTGCCGTGCACTATAGGAGACTCAAAAAAGGGGTTATCACTAGTGCCATAAGTTTTCCTCCGTTTAAAATGTTGTTTGTTTTGTTCGAGTTGTCTTGTGGTTCTGGAGGAGGTCATTTGCATGAATTTAGAATAAAGTGTGATTTCTAAATTTCTGTCCTTTGCGAAATGACAGTGCCCAGAAAATACTCGAAGCTGGTGAAGAAATTTGCACGCCGCCATAAAATTGAGATGATAGTGCCTCGTGTTCGTCTCGACAGAGATCCAGTGATCTATGAGATGGGACCACTGGATCCGGCGTTGATCGACAATCCGACGCCGCCTCCTTCACCAACAGTTGAAGTTGAGCAATTTGCTGCCGAGGTAGAAATCGAGACTGAGGTGAGAGCCGCTGCTGCCTCAATTAATTTGTACGGCAGACTTGACGCTGGGTTGCGGCGCGTCGGAGGGTCGGAGCCGTCTGGCTCTTCACGACGACGGGGTGAGGCTGACCTCGCGGAAAGCCAAACCTCCGGTTCGGCGGCGGGCGAGGTGGCTCAAAGTCATCTTCGCTCGTCGTCGGAGTTAGGCTTGATGGGGCTGTGGAGACGACATAGGCTCATGTCGTTCTGTGATCCTCCACTGCCTCCGTCACCGACCCTCCCGACCCAAGCGGGTCATGATCCTCTTACCGAGAATCATGACAAACCAGAAGTGAGTCTGGGTTTATTAACATTATTGTTAATTTTTATGTGAATGGTATTACTTGGTCTTAGAGGACGTAATTAAAACTTATAGCATATAATTTATAGTGAGACAAATTAGCTAGTTTTAATTTTACCCTCAATATAAGCCCATATTTCTTAAAAACCAGTGAGAAAATTTGTTTGGTGCGCACAAATTTTATAGTGAGATAAAATTTTGAGTAAAATTTTTTTTCTTTCCAAAATCGAAAGTTTCAAAATTTGTTTTTAAGAAGTCTCCATTCCTCAATTCGGAGGGAGATATAATCGTTATAATGTCTAGCTCCTGGTGATTTTTGTTCAAAAATAAGCTGACAGTTTTATTTTGGCAAAGTGAGAGCCTTAAATTTTTAGTGAGATAACTTGAGTTATACAGTGAGTTGATCTCATCAATATACTTTTTGAGATATATATGTTCAGCTGGAGTCTGATATATATGACGTATATTGATATTTTGTAATAGAATTTTGTGTGCGCACACAAAACAATATTTTTGACAGAAAATATTGGCCAATAGTGAGGGCATAATTATTACACTTAGATACGAGTGGCTTTATAAAAGTCCGTTATCTACAAAACTGTCTTATAAAATAGCTTATTATATACACATTTACACCTTATGTTATGGACTAGATATTCACACGATTCTTATAAATACTTATAACATACCACTTATTCACATATTATACTTACTTGAAATCTCCTAAATGATCACATGTATTCACAGCCTATGGATGAGATGGACATCCCTTTGCCTATTGGTCCCCCTTCGGTGGCCAATATACCTTCGTTATCTGGATCGCCGGTGCAGATTGTAGTCGAGCCCGATATTCAACTGGATGCAATTTTGTTGGAACGAGACGTTGTTGTGGCCGTGGAAGCTTCGAATCCTGTTGAAGCTGAGGAACTCCCTGCCGAGGATGAAATACCGGCACCTCAACTTCAGGTAGTCCATGCCGAAGTACATGCACCACCTCCGGATTCCCGCACACCTCCGCCCTCGCCGATATTGGACGTAGTCGGTTCGCCGTCTCCTGCCGCCCCGGCTCCTGCGGATATTGAAATTATAGTTGTGTCGGACGATGAAGCTCCTGTGAATGATGCTCCGCCAGTTATTGAGTTGGCCGATTCACCACCCCCGCGCCTGAACCCATGATTGTCATCGATCTGGTCAATGCTGCTCCCGTCGTTTCTGCCACTTTACGGACGCCTCCTGTTAGTCGCCGTACTCCGCGAGGCCCTCCCCGTCGACCAAGTGTGCCAGACGGACCACGCTGCTTTAATTGCCAGCGGAGAGGTCACTTGGGCAAACACTGCCCGTACCCTCCCGCAGTTGGACGTCCGTGCTTTAACTGTGGCCTCCAGGGCCACGAGATTGCATCGTGTCCAACCCCGCAGCCGTTTGCCAATGACAATAGGCTCAGCGCCATCGAGAGGCAACAACGTCTCCAAGCGGATCAGTTGCGCCAGCTAAGGGTAAGACGCCGGCTCTTCCAGGCGCCTTACGCCTACGCGCACCAACAGATGCCACCTGTCGCCATGTGGTTGGGGCCTCAATACCCCTACCTACCACAGCCGCCGGCACCTATTGGATGGGCCTTTCAGGTTCCTCGCTGGCAAGTTCCGCTTCAATACCCAGCTATCGACTACCCACCGCCACCTGACCCGGAATTCAGCGATCCTGAAGGTAAAATTTTGACTTTTATTTATTTTTGTGAGTTATGTAGGCTTATACCCTACATATTAAATATTAAGTCAAAAACTTCAATTTGGATAAGTCCGAATGTGCTGTGAGAGTGAGAGTTTTATGTTTCCCAATTTTGAATTCACAATTTAGCCCATTTTCCAAGAAGTACCGTTTATAAATTTTAGAAATTTGGAGGGAGATTTCGCCAAAAGTTGACTTCGAGTCATAGAAATTTGAAAAATTTATATCGGGAAATACCAAAGTGAGGATGAAGGGGAGTGAGACCCAAAGTGAGGGGCCAAGGGAAGTGCGACCGACGGTGAGACAGTGAGGGCCCACTTGGAAAATAATTTGAATCCACATTGATCCACTTAATATTAAGCGACTTATAAATACCTTAAATTAATGACTAGATAGAATTAGTTCTGGTAACTATATATACATTATTTATACTAATGGTACCAACAGGCTTGGTAACTTAAATTGTACCTATTACAATTTAATACTAGTCAAAGGTATACAGAGAAAGTTCACTGAACTTATCTGATAAACTTATAAATAAGTTAAAATCGCTTTATCAGTGAGAATAGATGCACAGTGAGACGCATCAGTGAGAAATATGTTAGCGGTAAGTACTGACATTTATTATGAAAGTTAAGTGAGACAACTTTCAACTTTTTGAAATAAATACCTGTGAGACACGTTTATTTTCAAAGTGAGAAAAATTACAAGTGAGATAATTTAGTTACATTAAATTAGACTTAAAAATAAGAACTTAAGAATAAATACAGAACAATTCGTATAAAACGGATAATCTGTAGGGTTGAACACATAGAAAACTTACATATAGTTTTAAATAACCACTCGATAGGTTATTATGTCTTAGCTTACTGTAATTAAAAATTAGCACTATACAGATAGAAGAATTTTGTCAAACTAGACAAAATTATTGTCAAACTAGACAGTTTATCGTCAAACTAGACGATTTAAAAGTAGGTCAATGATACGTGGATCAAATTAAATTGGTTGTGACATAAAGTCGATCAATACAGGTCTATGACCTTCTGGGCTGTGAATATAAATCACTTAAGTTGATTTATGGGTTAACGAATATTACTGCCAACATCCCGTAAAACAAAACTAATTCCGTTGTGTGTGGAATTTTTGTTACAGAAGATTTGTAAATAGTTTGTAGGAGGACCGGCTGGTCTCGGCAGAGGTGCGACGCCGCTGCGGTCCCCCACCTTCAAAAATTGATTCGCCGACTGGTGGGGCGAAATCACTTTATATTTTGAAGGCTGTATATATATTGTTATGTTTATATGTTCTAAAAGACTGATTTTATACGTGAGTTTATAATATAAGTTTTGTTTTCGTTTGTAAACCCTTTGATTACAAAATGGAATTATTCCGGGATAACAGGCACATTCGTTAAACATAACATAAAACTGATTGAGTTTTTAATGCCTTCGAAGCTTTTCTCAATCTGTAGCTAAAAAAATATCAACACTGTTGATATAGTAAAAGTCTTAAGTTACTTTTCAGCAAGCTACAAAAGAGTTGGGTTTTTCAAGTTTTTCCCAACATAAGTACAACTTCGGTAAGTAAAAGTTGTAAATGGTGAGCATCGGTTTTTCGAAGTTTTCCGATGATACGTAAAATTTTGGTGAGTACAATTTTACATGGTGAGGTGAGTATTGGGACATAATGGGTTTCCCAATAACACGGAGTTTTACCTTAAAGGTCTTCTCCGTTGTAGAGTTTTTCCTCAAAATGAGTTTCTCTACATTAAAGTGAGTAAAAGAGTTTTTCATTTCGACAAAATGAAATGTTTTCCTCTTAAAAGATTGAGTGAGAAATCTAGAGAGTTTTTACTTTCAATATGTTAGAAAGTTTTTCCTCTCAAGACTGAGTGAGACGTCACACAAGAGTTTTCTTTGTACAAAAACAAAGTTTTCCTCTTGATTTAGTGAGTCATGAGTAGTGAGTCATGAACGGTGAGTTTTCAGAGTTTTTACCTATGAGTAGGAACTTTTCTCTGAAAATTAGAGTTTTATCTCAAAATGAGATTTTCTCTAAAGTGAGTGAACAACGAGAGTCTCTCTTCATAAATAGAAATCAATTCTTTTATGTATGCATGTTAACAATGCTAAGAAATTAATATGATTCTCTCGAGTTCTAGATGCTGGAGTTATTCGCTGCCAAGTGTTCCCTCCGCATATTTTTGGAGTTTTTACACATGTTTTTCTCCAATACTTTTCGAACAGGGAGGTTCGACTGGAGTTTTTAATAAACTTTTCTCCAGAAAATTCGACAAAGAGTGGCGAAACGTCGAGATTGGAGTTTTCCTACGGAAGACGGTTTCTCCAATATGAAATAGCACTTGAGTGGCTATACATGGAGTTTTTATTCGGGTGCGATTTTCTCCATGAAAATTTAATGGAGTTTTCAAATTGAGATTTTCTCCATTACAGTGAGAACTAGAGTTTTATAGTGAGACTTTCTCTAGAGTGAGTACTGGAGTTTTAGAGTGAGATTTTCTCCAGATATATACGTGAGCCTTGGAGTTTTTGTAAACTTTCTCCAAGAATGACTGATTAAATTTTATAATAATATTTTGATAAAAACACTAAGTCAAGTAGTGAGACTTGAATATTTGTAATTTGTAATTGAACCTTACCTGGATGTGAGATATCCTAATTCGATTCCACTCCGGATATTGAGGAGGGAGTGTTGGAATTGGACGACTGGTGAGAGTCAATATACCTACGTGGTAATACACTATGTACGAGGAGTAAGGCAAATGAACACTACAACCCTCTGAAAGAGTGAAGCAGAGTTCATGAACCTTTGGTACGTAGCTGTGTGGCCTACGGAATGTGGTTGATGCAAGAATAAGCCTCGTACCGCTTAGTATTGCATCAGCCACAGCAAGAGTCGTCTTGCGTTGGGTATTTTGGAGTAAACAAGTCAATAAACTAAAGGGTTTACGACTTTGTTTACTAAAGAGCAGTGAGGGCTCTTTCTAGCTCCGAGGGACTATATAACAGGGAGTAGCTGGTGAGCCAGCGCTGTGTTCTCTGAGAGAGACTCGTCCTATCTGGTTGCTAGATACAGTAAGGTTCAAACCGTTTAAGATTTTATGCCAGGGTGTGGCTTTTAAATAAAGTTCTTATTCAGTCTAAAATGTAGCCCTTTATTTCCTTTGGAGTATATTGGATCTGTCTCTATGTGAGTCCAGACGACCCAATCCAACAGTTTCTAATAGGTTTGCATTCGAGCTTGTTTATTCAACCCTTTTTCTTTTTTTCGACTTTTTTGGGACGAAATCCGAATCTTTGTTTTTTTTTTTTTTTTTTTTTTCAGTTATAAACCTGGTAACATACATAGGCGTTGTTATACGAGTTAGTTTATTGCCGCTATTTTCTGGGTCTGAAATTGTAATTATCGTTAACAGCCTTAAGGGTAATCCCTTTGTGAGTGAACGCTGAAAAACGAACATTGTCCCTATCATTCTATTCGGATCCGTAGAAAGTTTGCTATTAAATAATGTATATGCCCTTCCCAAATCCACGGTTATAAATATTAGTCTCATTCGGGCCTTTCTATGTCTTCCTTTGAAGTTTTTTCCGGGCGAAACGAAATTAAAACGAACAGAGAGAATAAGGGACAAATTGAAAAAATGGAGAAAAAATTTTTTTTTGGGTTGAAAAAAAGTAGTGGGATGAAAAGCACAACGTTACCTTTCCCCGGAGGATCTTCCACCTTTCTATCTGTTATTTAGTTTTTTTTTTTCAACGCTCATTCCGTCTATCTCGTTCGGTATTAATTTTATTCGAAAAGAATTCGATATAATCCTCGGTTATTTTCCTACCTTGTATAATAAGATTTTGTGATGCAATTTTCACGAACAAGGAAACTACCATGCCCTTCTCTCTTTCTTTTTTTTTCCTTTTTTTTTTTTTTTTCATTCACGTTTTTTTATTTACTTCTTCCCCTCTCCTTATGGAGTAGTATTATTAGAAAAATACGAGAAACTTTGTAAATACATCACGAAGCTTGCAAAAGAGGATTATGTTCGCGCCTGAAAAAGTAATAAAGTTTAAGTGAAATTTTTATGAGAAGGAAACTTTTTTGCCTCATTTTTTCCAAAAGGAATTTTTTCTGATTAACAACGACCGAATTACGGAGTAATCGTCTTTACTTCTTTTTTCATCTTTTAACCTGAATTTGAAAATTATCAGCTATTCGAGCGGATGAAGACGAATAAGCTTTCGATTTGTTTCGTTCGTCCTTTTTTTTTTCTCAGGTTGCTCAAGAAGGGTTGTGTGTTTTGTGGAAGTACTGTTTCGCTTTTTCCTCTTTAAACAAAAGACTTTTGTATGGCATCGATGGTTGAGTGGAGAAAGATGTAGTGAAATTACGTTGGAAATGATTGGAACACTTTCCTTGATACATCTTGGAATTTGAACTGTTCTGTGTGAAAGTGATACATTCATTGCAGTATGCAAACTATCGTTGATTTTAATTCAGCTTTTAGTATTGGATTTTTTTTTCTCAATAAAATGCTGTATTGAAGTGTACTACAGCATACATACAGTTGAACCTCACCTCCTTTTTTTTTCTATAAACTGGCGCTTGCGTTTCGATGTCAGTGAAATATCAGATGATGACATTGAGTATCTCAAATGCTGAGGTGAAAGCTGTTATATTGATTAACCAGTTGGTTTGAGCTTTGAGGGAAAACTTGGAGCGCGGAGAAGAGTATTACTTGTACGTTCTTATTATCTGGATTTGATTTAGGCGTGGCTTGGGCCTTGAAATCAAGATCTTGTGGTACAATTTCCTTCTCAATAACAACTTTACTGAAGATTTGGCATTCTAGCGAATGAAAGGGGTCGGATCATAAATTGGGCTAAGTTGATCCATTCCATATATTTTTTGTATACCTTTTGTCAAGATCTTCGTTGAAGTGAGACATCATGGTAGACGTCGCGATGAGATTCATAGAGTAGATTTTTACTGGTACCCTGGTTGACGTAGGTATTGTAATTTTATCCCCTTCGTTTCAAATAGCTCTGAACGTTTAGTTGAGTTCGTTTTTCAGAATGTGTGGAAGAAACTTCCATACCCCTGCACCATGCCCTCCGCGTAGATAGTCACGTGACGTAATAGATGAACAATGGGGATACGGTATAATTTTCAGAATTCTATTTTGTGATGAAATCTCGAAAAGTTATTTTGCGTAGGCTTCTGTTCTGCGTTTCTCATCAAGACTGTTCATTCGAACTTCTCATTTCTCAAATAATATTTTGTTGCTTTCATAATTCTAAATTGAATGTCATTTTGTCAGTTCGTCAAATCCTGCAAATAATTTATGATATTCGAGCCTTCTCATATTTCCTATATCGTCGTGCAATCTACCCGACGTTGTAGTCCCTTTATATGAGAAACCGCAAATGAGTTCTTAATCTGGGCTGCTGTATTGCAATGTGGAAGCACATTTCATTTTGACGTACGTCGAATCTGCAGCTTGGAAAAACAATAAAAGTTGGTCGTGGTACACGGAATTATACATAGTTTATCAGCCCCTCCCTCTCATCCCTTTTCTATTATCCGTCATATTACCGGCCACATTTCACCAACTTTCTTAGTTTTTCACCCCATTTTCTTTTTTTGCCAGTTATTTATGTTCTCGTCTGTTTTCCACGACCCAGTGTAGGTAATAAAACGTGGAAATGACAACGTTTCCTTGTGCTCGCTAGAAATGTGTATATATATAACTCGGACGAATATCGTGGCGAGTGTTCGCAGCTGACACTTACCCAAAATTTTACACGTTTACAGTCGACATATTGGATTCCAAAAAGTTGGCAATAATATATTTACGACGTGGTAACGTTTCCGTGAGAGTTGTAAAATTTTACAGAACTGAATTCGTCTTGAGCTGAAGGATGAATGGGAAAAAGTGTATTAAAAATCCTTTCGTGTTCGGCAGTAATTCCAAAATGTATTACATCTTTCCATAACGCATCCAGTTGAAGAAAGTGATGCAATTGAAATTCATCAAAAATGGGAATGTCTACCTCGAGAACCCTCAAAATAGACTTGGCTACAATTGGATACCCGAATGAACATTGTCAGGCTCAGCGATATTCCATTCTTACTTTGATAGCGCAGCATTCAAATTCTGCTATTGAAGTCAGCAAAATGTTTTCCGAAGTCTTGAATTCTATATTTTTACAATGTTCCGTTTTGTTCAACATAAAGAGGTTGAACATCTTAAATGAAAGTGGGAAAACATTAATGATTGCGTTCAAGTATTTCAAGAAGTATCGGAATTCATGATGACACCGTGAGTGCTTTTCCACCCCTGTGGAAATTTGCGACTTATTTTCTTCCTCGATAGTGCCGATTATCCACCACAACCCTACCCACCAATTTCATTTTCTATTCGGTTAGAAACTTTTCTTTGCTGAAGTTAAGTGCCATAAATTTACGTTCTTTCAACGGCGTATTCCCCTTCTCGCGTGCGAAGAAAGTCAGTCTGGTAAATGTTGCGAACTTCTTGCCACCAATTAAAAGAACAGACGTCAGCTCCGAGACGCGGAGACCGATGAATAAAAAACGGCAGGATGAATGAATAAGAAAGTGAAAGTTGCCACTCGAAGCCTTTCATCTTTTCTTCTCACAAAATTAAATTAATTACAAATAGCACCCGAGTACACCCAAATGAAAGAGAGGAAAAGTCACGGAATGAAAAAAAAAAGTCGAAAGTGCTATGTATTATATGGCTGGTTTTTTCAAGACTGTAAAAATGAAGAGGGAAAAAGATTTTTTAGCTTACTTTTCGGTGTGCTGCGAGCGTTGCATAGAGACACGAACTTAATATTTCTATACTTAGTAAAAAGTGATTTTAATTCTGACGAATACTCGAGTACCTAAGTGAATTTTCTCGCCATCTTAAATTACGACATCGCTGGCTGGGTTCGATGTTGAGCGGATTTGCGAGGGGCGATGGTGGAGAAAGCTTAGGGTTTTTTCTTTCAGTTTTAAGAAATGCTTTTGGCTTTCTTTTGAACGCACCAGGAATTTTGTGACGGCTACGAAGAATTTTTGCGAATTAAATTTTTACAGTTGTTTCTTTTGTGAGCTGCTAACGTAATTAAAGAGTTTTCTTTAAGCGCAGCAGGAAATTTTATCCTCTAAACGATCTTTTGAAGAAAGTCTGGGGTAAAATTTTCGGATTATTTTTAGAGCTTTTACTGTGTGAGAACCCTTGAATTGTTGTATGCGATCTTTGTGTCATAGCTTTCTCATTTATTAAAATGAGTGGCGTGTTTTTTCTGCCGCATACTCATACAGTGGCCTGTAGCCAATTCGCCATGCTAAAATTTTCAGAATGGAAAAAATGTATTCAATCCCGTATAACATAGTGTGTTCTAAATATTGATAATTCGATCTATTGAGTATGAAGTTGATGATGAAGAATATTGAGAATCGATTCTTGAATGCTAAACACGTCGCATCCAGATGAGAACATCTCCGAGGATAAAAAATTTGCAGCATCCGAGATTAGTGGTTTTTCCTAATGATTTTCCCCAGCTTCATTCCTCATAACTGTTCCTTTATTCAATGGAATTGAAAAATATTGACTAAAATTAGTACCTAATACCAATGACAGTATAAATTTGACATTATTACATAGTATCAAATCGTACCCCTCAAATGCCCACTCAGGAGCGAGACTCTTCTTCGAATCATCCTTTAATTTCCCCATATCATCAGTTCGACCCTACTGTCTTTTCAACTTAATCAAATTACCCTACAAGTCATTCGCAATATTATTCTTATCCTAACGTTATTTTATAACTAGGTACAACATGTGTATATATATGTATCATATTTATGATCTCTTCATCATTTCAACCTCACGGTAGAACAAGAAAATATTTCAACTTGACTGTATCCACTTCCTGACTCTCCATACTTATCATTTATGATTAACACGTTCATTTTGACCCTTCCGCTTCTCCTTTTAACTGACACGGATCACACGCGAATTTGTCGGCATCATTCAATAATACATACTCGTACACTCCTTCGGCAACCCCAAGATTTTTCCACATTCTCGCATCGATGTCTATCTAGCGTGACTGCTTTTACGCGTGCATACAGCTCATAGACCTTTCGCGAGTCTGTAAGGTCTACACATTCGTTTCCAAAAACGACCTATTTGTCATTCCGGGCATAAACAACCAACACCTTTTGTACCCTCCGAAAAATATCAAGTTCGGCTGGCTGCTTGTATAATGAAAAGGTATTAAGATTCCGTTCGTGGAGCGAACGTTAGATATTTTATCTCTCCGGGTAATTTCTGCAACAAAAGCCATTAAATTTCAAATATTGCTCGTAAATGCCAACCAACCACCCGTATTCTCTCGCACCAATCGACGCACGGTGAGATTACAAATTTATGTAGACGTATTTGTAATAACTTGGCCCGAACTAATGAGCTTTACAGTTCGTACGCACGCCTCTTTTTTAACGATATGTGTACACATACCACCACCAACCCAACCTCCCTCAACAAATCATGTCATATTGGTGACACAAAAAAGTGTTGGTTACCTTTTCATGGAAAATATGGAAGCTCGACCTCCTGTCTAATGAATCTCAACCCACTAACTTTACACAAATATGTAATTCACGATTTGTCAATTATGTATGTATTTCAGCACAATTAAATTTTCTATTCGCCCCCAGAAATATTGTGTACCATGTTTGGAATACAGGTGAAAGTATGTAAGAATAATATTCATATGAGTTCTGCCTCATTTTCATCTCATTTGAAAAATTATTTCAAGCCTAAACGATTTGAACGATGCTTCCAAAAATACTGATCTGTTCTAATTTTATGAACATTGCCCCTTGGATTTAGCACTGTTTAGTAGACGTTACGTAGTTGAAGTAATTGGGCTTGCAAGGCACCGACCTTGATTCGTTTCGTCTATCGGTGCAACGAACTCTTCGACGTTTTCCATGCTAGAGCCTGAACGACTGTCTGTTGACTCTTGTTGCATGTTTTCCTCTCGTTGAACGTTTCCTGCTTCTGCGACGCTGGCAGGGGCTTGCGTTTCCATACGACTCATTTCTTCGGTTGTATGATTTTGAGGGCGATTTGCTGGGCGAATTTGAGTTAGCCCGCCTTGACGAATAAATTCGATTCTTATAACATAAATTTTCATTAATGACTCATAAAATTGATTATTTCATGTGGGAAACTTTTGCGCTTCTTACTCGAATCAATGTCCACCGCCGCGGAGAAGAGAGCACGAAGATTTTTTGACCTTTCAAAAAATTCCTCAGAGTCCGCGGCAAAGTGGTCCGTTCTTGCCAACATGCAGGCCCGCTTTACCGCGGCCTTGGTATCGGTGGTGTTCACCACCACACTTTCAAAAGACAGCGTGGTCATGGATGAACACCAGTACATATTTAAGGTTCGAGCACTCGATGAAGGTATCACAACTCGAGTGTAACCAAAAATTATTGCAATATCACTTAATCGTCGCGGAATTTTCAATTACTTGATGACCTATAATTTCAATTTTATACCCTCTTAATCAATTTCATTTTAATCATTTTAATCGAATTTTCGAGTTTGATTTGTAATTATTCTAATCACATGTTACTAGAATTGGGTTTAATAGTTTTAACAATTTCTACTCTTCATGTTACAAAACCTGCACCACTGACCCAATCGTTGTTGTGCTTTGGGAAATCTGGAAAGTTGAATTCAATTCAACTTGTTAAATCGTAGTTACTCTGGAAACACCCTGTTGAGTTGGCAACTGTAGAGAAGACTACGGCAATTGTTCTCGAGACAGCGCGTGTATTAGTTTTTATGAGACAGAAATATGGGTCTTAATATTTGGTGTTTTATTAGTACACAGATGGCGTTACATTCCTTTTCTTAAGCTCCGAATAAAGACATTTACGGGCCGTTTCGCCGTTTTGCTTATAAACCGGCGCATTATAAATGCAGCAGGAATCTTTGTTGTATTCTAAAAATGGGAAATAACGCGAGACTGATTAAATCATAAAATATGTTTTACGAGAGATTTTTGTCGTTTGAGCTGACGTATATGGGCCGTTTACACTTAGCGGAGGCTTGTTTTCTTGTCGTTAATTTTTTTCCTCTTCGTCGGTGTGAAGAAAAAAGCAAAGGTTTAAAATACGAAAATTTGGTAACGAAATGGCACATAAGGTATTAAAAACATTCGTTAGGAGTTGTAGAAAAAAATATTAATGTCAAATGTGTTGACAGTTATGCTCGAAAATTGCCTACTAGTCGATTTGAAAAAGCTCGTGACATCGATACTTTCCCCTTTGGAACATTTTGTAAGGCCTTTTCTTCTGTTCGTAGGTTTTTTTTTTCCCTAGCTGTTTCTAATCCGTTGCTCGTTTCACTAACAGCCCCCCCGCCCCCCGGTCATCGTTTTTCGGTTGAAGTTTACTTCGGTCGTTAACTGTTTCCATTACACTTACACTAAATTTACTTTATCCTCATTGTTTGTTTGGTCGTGTGCTTCTTTTTGCTTTCATAAATTCATCTTTTGATCTTTTATTTCCTCCTTTTATCGAGTTTCTTTTTTTTTTTTTTCGTTTTTTGTATCATGTTATAGGAAGGCTTTTTAGAAAACTGAAATCTTGAAAAACTATCGATCGCATATGAGTATATATTTCTGGTCTGAAGTATACGTCCATTGGGAAATGTGCAGTTTGATTGCCATTTCATCTCCCACTTTTTTTTTCACTTTTCTATTTGTCTGTGTCCCTCGTTATGTTTTTTTCTTTTTTACTTTGTCAAAAACAAATTCATATCATAAACGTAGCCCAAAAACATACTGAATGTTCTTGTCCAATTGGCGGAGTAAAAATCCGATGAAGAGCTAAGAAGCAGTCTAATATATATAATTTTTTTTTTTTTGGGGGGGGGGAAATAAAAATTGAATCTCCATCAAATCATCGATGTTGTCTATGCATTTTTTGTAAGCGATTTGTCCTATTATATGGACCCCCATAGTATTTCAGTCACCGAACACCACCACAATGACCTTTGATGTTGAATTTAGCTTCCTGTGATGGGGCATTTTAAACTCTCCTTTACCTCAGAAAAAGGGGAAAAATTCCAATAGATGGTGTGAAGAAAAACCAATGTTCTTGTTGTTTGGGGGAATCGGAAGGATAAAATTTGGTAGCTCACGATCAGAAACCGAATAATTACTATGGATGATGAATGACAATGTGCCTTTATTACTGGTAAACATCCTGCGCAAGGTTGCATAGCAATGTACCTACGTATTTACAATTTTCAACTTTCATTTCTTCCATTCTCTCGATCCAAACAAATCTGCAAGGAGGATTTTGAAATGGAAGATATAATTTTCTCCAGAAGATTCTGATTTCTGGAAATGAACAAATTATCATCTGGGTTTGAAACGCTTTGTCTTACAAACCGACTGAGTGAACTTTTTCAGAAACAGAAACGAAAGACTCTGATCTGATTTATAATCACTAAGGTGGGCATAGCTTTTGGTTTTAGTAGTCTTCTAAGCTTATAATTCATCACGCTGTCAATTTAGTATCTGTTTCTGTTTTAATACATTGTTATCTCTAGTGGAAGTCATCTTTGTGCCAATAATTTGAAAAATTAAGCGCGGTATTCAACAGGTTACTTCATTTATACGTCCAATTCGAAGTGTGTCCAAGATTTACAAGACCCTTTACCTGAATGCGAAGAAAACAATTTCTGCTCCATTAACCTTTCGAAATGTCTACGTATTTGAATTAACTTCAGAAAGAAGAATTGCGAGACGTCTGCCAGTGCCAGTTGATTAGGGGACCAAGTTAGCAGAAAAATAGTCTTACGAGCTCTCGTTGATTTTTTTCTCATTTCCCCCCCTCATCCCAAAGAAGCGGAGTAACCCTCTGAGGATAGTCGATAAATACGCACTGCTCCCACTCGAATTCCCCTCCAACTTTTTCCATTTACCACTATTATAAATTTTTCTTCTATTACTCGTTTGAAAAAAATAATTCAGCTTCAGCGAAGGTGAAATGTGCTAACCAAGAACTGAGGGAAAAACCATTTTATTGTTTTTTTCTTTCTTTAAATTAAGGTTACGTTTTGATTTATCGGTATTTAAAACAGGGTAATTTAGATCGTGTGTAAAAAGACAATGGTGATCTATTACGGTGGTTGGTAAAATTTATTCGCCTCGCTTAATATTCTTACGACTCTCCGGAGACATTCAATTATGTCGCTTCGAGGAGATTCAACTTCTTCCTTATTTTTATTTTTATTTTTTTTTTTTGAGGTACCCAATAAGAGATCCACCTGTTGGGTGGAAATTGTTGAATGGCGAAGGAACATAGAATTTTTTCTCTTGGAAATCTTGGAAGGACCTAGGCATGTATATTTAAAAATTATTAAGGCGAAATAATTGCAGAAAAGAGTTGTATTTTATTAATAGTCAGATGACAAATGAAATTGAATATTCTAAAAAGTTGAGTAAAGAAGATATTTGAACACAAATTTCTTTAACTTCTGGTTTTGGCATCTAGTTAACTATATTTTATAATCTATTAAAAATTTTGGTTATTTCTCGATCTCAGAATAGTGATCAGCCCATTACCGCTGCCTGATTTATTGAGATGGTACATGGAAAAATTAGAAATTCAGCCATGGTGGTCTTCCAATTTTTCTCTCTTTTTCATAACTATATTTATTTGTGAAACGAAAATACACCGCCTTATTGTCATGTAATTCGTCAATATCGGGCGAATAATGGAAAAAAAAAGAAAAAAAATACTCTCGATGGAACATCTTTTTACCCAATTTTTGGGCTTTGTGGGCGGCAGAAATTACTCGACTCTCACCCTTTGAGGGTTTCTGCCGCATGACCACTTTTCAACGTTGATTTATTCGATTTTACTTCGGTATTCTATGGTCCTCTCTATATATGCATCTCCTATGTACTCATAATTTACAGTTTCCGTTGGTTTCTTTATCTAATGACGTTAGTTCCGTCTCCAGATTGGACTGCGTGGTCGAAAAGTGAAATCCGTCGATTCTGCTACCCTCCTTTGCCGACGGTCTTGAGGGTACCTGTCGTCGACGACTAAATATACTTTATTAATTGTTATTTCAACGTCTACCAATGCTTTTTTTTTTTTTTTGTTCCAACCGACGAATGGGTCGCAGCCGAAAGAAAAGTGCACGCATTTTAAATTATAGGGGAATTTTTTTCTTTCAGCAAATGTAAGGTCGCACAAAAAACTCTTTCGATTGTCCTTAACCTCATTTTTTTACCCTACAAATCTCTCTGCATGAAATTTGTCAGCTTGTTTTTCCTACTCCACTTCTAGAAAGGCTTTTTTCTTTCTGATGCATATTTCGGTAACCATTTGACAGTCCGTATCTCCACAGACCTTTTGAGTGTTGTTTCGATGCGGGCCAAAATTCAACCCCCGCTGATTTATTTAATTTTTGTATGCGTGAAAGCTAAGGGGTGGCCATCGACGCTTTTTTGCCGTACACGTTTCCATTTTTACGAAAATGCTGCCGTTGAATAGTCGTCAATTTTTGTATGCCTTAATTTTTTTTTTTACCCTCGAACTGTATCGTGTATGCTATGGGCACAAATCCACTCGAAAGTTTTCACTCGAATTTAGGTCTTTCATCCCCTTTTCTCTAGGTTTTGATGAGAAAGAGAGAAAAACAGTCGATATGCCTCCGATCGCGGTAGGTTTCCGGAACACCCACGAATTTTTGAGGTAATTGTCGGTTGTATTGTTGGAGAAAATGTGTATACAGCCTGTTTGTTGAAAATATTTACAAATTCGGAAATTCGTTTACTCATCGGAGGGTTGAAAATATTGCGTGTTGTTCGACACGAGACCTCGAAGAAATGATTGTATAAAGGACAGAAGTAAACCTTTTGTATGTAGTTGGTGTGTACTGAATTAGTCGCTGGTGGCAAATTGAGAGGATTTCATGACTGGGTGTGCTAAAGTCACACATTCGGATTTCACGGAATTGTTTTAGCCATCCGTCCAGTGGATTCTGGTAATAAGGTGTAATTTTGACAGTCGCAAAAAGCAGTATTGTACTTTCTCTGGCTCTGTAATCGAACTCGTGCCCATGAAAACTACATTGCTTATAAAACAAACCACGTTTGCATAATCGAATCATTTCATCAATTCTTGCAGTAATAAATATCAATCATATCGAAATGTTTTATCATCATCATCATCATCATCATATTGTTATCTGTAGATGCTAGATCATTGATTTGCGCACTCATACGTTCGATCTAATGTGTCGCTCATTTTTCACAACTCATCATCCCTTCTCACTGTAAGACGTTCCCTATTTTGATACATTTTACTTCGCCATTATGCTAATGTCCCTTTTTTTCCCCGTTGAAAATAGAACTAAATGAGCATGAAGATTATCGAAGAATTTTACGAATATACCTCCCTTCGTCGGACTTCTAATTAAATTCCTTTTCTAATTATCGTTTTACGTGGTTGCATGATTCCAGAAGCAACCCTTTTTCCGCTTTTTCTGCACTCAAACGTGTTGAACAGCCTAATAATTCAACGAAAAAGTGTCGTTGGGTGTTCCCACTTCGACTTCCTTCACCCTATTTTTGTTGATGAAACAAAAATTTGAGCATCATTTGAACTCTGCTGGGTGATATCGTTGTCATCACATGCCTTCCTTTTTCCTCCTCCGCTGCTTGGCGTCATTATTAAAAATGAAAATCAGATTGCTCAAATTCCACTAGCAAGTGCCCCTTTTATTCGGAGGCGTGAAAACATTGTTTGATTTTTTTTGTTAATTTTTAGACGGAGTCAGATGATGAAAAGTGTGAAATAGTGGAGGAATTTGAAGTACCAGAAATATTTAGATGGATACTGCACTAAGTGGTCTGATATTTTAATTAAAAAACTTTTCAAAATAATCGTTTCGAAGTAAAATGAAATGTACAAAAATGATGAGTGCGAACAATAATGAAAATGTTTTTGAAGTTGACGTGCACATAAATCTCGAGTCACTTTTTTAAAACCGATTTACCTTTAAATCAGATTTACATGTATTTTTGAATACTCCATTGGTTGAGAGGAAAAGGCATTTTCCTCGCTTAGTTCAGGTGTTGTGCCGAAATTTCATTTCTTATTTATTCAACACGTTACATAATTTATAACCCTATTTTGTTACTTCGTTGGCTATTTTGAAACGATTTTCCCAGCCTCTACATAACCATTAAGAAACCTATGCTCGGTCTCGTGTTTGATTAAAAAGCGTCGAACAGTGAGACCTTTTCAAATGAAAGTGCGCCCATTCTTCGAATCAACCAGTATCAGCCCATTAGAGAACACTCCCGCACCTATAAGTTTACCCTTCCTTTCCTCACGTGTCGTTGGCCGCAGCTTTTTGAAAAAATAAAAGCAGACGAAAAATTCGCGTGAGGGAAGCAGTAAGGTGGAGTGACTGAAAATATAGAAGAAGAAGTGCACAAAGACGACGTTACTAATGAAGGAAAATTTTGTAACGATTTGGAGAGGCAAATTGACTGTATCAAGTGGTACAACTCGTCGCCGAGAGAATACCTCGGGTGTATTTGAAGGGGAAGCGGGTTGCACTGAGTAACGTCGACAAACGTGTCCTCTTGGGTATCCACTTGAGGAAACCTACGACGACATGAAAATATAGAGCAAAAAACAGAAAGAGTAATAGAAAAAGAGAAATATATTGTCAACGACGTTTTTGTTAGGTGAAGTGTGGTAGGACACTGAGAATTTCGTCGATTAAAAAGGGTAGCATTTCATTTTTCATAAAAGTTTTTTTTTTTTTTTTTCCTTGGGTGTGCTTTATTTTCTCATATTCATTTTTGTATCTGTGTTGAATTGTTCGAAGTGAACAGTCGATTGTATAGATTTATCATGAACATTGCACCAAATGACGAGCAATGTTTGAGGCAACTTGGTTATAGATGGTGTGAAGCTACTGGGTGTCTCTTCTCACTCCTATTTATTTCTCGAGTGAAATGTTCATTAAGAAAATAGTTTTAGATTACCTTTTTCCCTGGACGGGTTCCTATATGTTATGATGCATAAGGCGTGTATTTGTATAGGGGAATGTCTTTGCAGGTGGACAAGGTGTATAGGGAAGGGTTTTCCTTTACTTTACCGCTGTATCTGTCGGTATGAACCCTGGCCAAGGAAAAAAATGTGGTAAGGTGAAAAAAAGTTTTGGAGTGTGTTGTGTGGATTGTAATATTTTCTGTATTGCTGAATGTGAATATGGAATGCAAATTAAGATTCAGTAATTTCTTGAGGCTTGTAAGGGTACTGTAAATGACGTCTAAGGTTAAAATGAGCTGGGAAAGGGGTACTTCAAAATACAAAAAACAGAAAACCAAAATGATTTACTCGAAATCATGTCAACAAAAAATCATATACAAGCCAAGAATGCTGCAAATTTATTTTTGAAAGAAAACCAACTGCTTCATCATGTATGGCATGAAATGAATTTCTTAAAGGCCGCCAAAAGGGAAGTGCGCGCGGGGATCTTAATTCACATGTAACATTGAAAGGGAGAGGTGGACAGATAACCACCGTCAGCAGTGATACAGCAGCAACATGGCCCCAACGTAATGAGCATGTGGAGGTGTGTGTGAATTCTTCAAGGGGGGGGTGAGGAGACGTCGAAAAAATACTGCTCAGATTGACATTGGATGGCGTACACACACAATTGCAGTTGTTGGAAAAACAATTTTTTTTTTATTTGAAATATAATTTATGATGCGAGGGGCAGTAGAAAAGTGAAGTTAATTATGCCTGCGAACGTAAGGGGCGCATCTAAACTACCCTGCACCACTAACATTTTAAAGGGATTTTCATATTTGGCGGCCTTAATGAGCCTTAATCTCATCGTTTTTTCAATGCCACACAATGAAATCGAGACCGATAGGCTTGAAACTTGGCATGTGCTTCCCTTCACACCCCCTCTTCACTATGTTGGCGGTGCAAGTCACTTTCATTGCGTTGGGGGGGGCTTGAAGGCATAGAGAAACTTACTTTTTGACCGCCCCTCGTATTACAGACCAGAGATCTGCCATACAGTTTTCAGTCAGAATTCAGACTGTCAACTCATATTCACGAGAGTAGTATGTAGAGCGCTCCTATCGATGCCTTGCAAGCCCAATATTGCGTTTCCACATCTGTTAGAGTGAATTGCAATCAAATCGTGAATATGAAATTTGACGGAACAAACTCAGTGTAAAAGAAATTTGAATCTCGTATCATCTAATTACATTCTTGTTTCAATAACCACTTTTCCGCTAAAATCATGATCTTCTAAAAGTCGCCGCTTAATGATTGAGTTAACAGTTTTTAATAGAACGTATCAGTAAGTCTTAGAATTCTGTCTTTACTCTTACTTTCTCTTTGATTGTGTCATTTTTGGCGAATCCCTTAAACCTGTTATGATTACCCTTCATGAAAGGTGCCAATATAGATAACATTTTTCCCACTCATCTACTGGTAAAAAGAGTGACATTTTTAAAGGATGTCGATAAACTCTGATGAATGTGTTCATTTAAATGAATCCAGTCACAATTTTTTAAATCCCTCTGTGAATTTATTCCTTCCTTTTTACACGCTTTTTGATCATCATTCCATTAGTCATATTTTTTGCACTGTGAAAAAACCGATAGTTGTGACAAAGGGATAGTCGAAGTACACAAACGTATAAAGAAACCCGACAAAAAAGATGTTGAAATTTTTTGAAAATGATCCGTCATTTTCAATACTTTATTCATTGTTCACAACTCATCGAGAGATATATATCCTGCAGGCATTTAAAGTAGAAAAAAAAAGACAGATTATAATACAGTCTTCACTTTATTGAGGAAAAAAAAGGCGATGAAAAAAATCGCTGAAAAAAAAAGACGAAAGAAGAGGTCTGTAGGGGGAAAAAGTGTAACCGAAAAAAAAAAAAACCGCTACCTCTTTTGTGTTTTCAATCCATTAGTAAAATTAGAATTTGCAAAGGAACGAGTAGAAATTTTTGAGAATGTCGTATATTTTTTAGTCGTCTATAAGATTGTAATCGTACTTCGATTGAAGTTTTCATATTTTCTGCAGTTTTTTAACTGCGAAAACTGCGGGCGGTCTTGAAACTTGTGAAGGGATTTTGAATGGCCCTCAAAAGTCGTATCCGAATTTTAATAAGTGCGATATTTTTTTCGTTTTCTATCCTTAAAAAGTTCTCTTGTTTACTTTTTTGCAGCAGCAGTACTTTTCTTCTTTTTTTCCCTTGCAAATGTCAATCTGGCTTCGTAAAGAATGTGATGAAATTTGATTGGAATTTTTTCATTATTTAATCAGCGAAATCCGAAGTTATAGGATTTTAAAACAGAGTAATTTATCTTTTGCGAAAGGTAGTCAGAATTGATTCGTAATAATTTACTCTCCATGGGCCTCGAAAATGTATTACGTATCTATGAACAGTGATATGCTGGAAGGCGATAAGTCCCCTTTTTAAAGAATTAAATTTTTCCTGGGTTCAGTGGTACCAACATACAATAAAAATATCTTAACCCATTATGCAACTATCGCTGAGAAAATGGACTTCGAAGTTCAAGTACTTCATGAAAAGGCTAAGTTACTTATAAAATTCTTTACTCTTTTGTGAAATTTCAAATGAGAGCACTTATACGTTTTTTTTATTTAATATAACTGTTCATATGGATAATGTCTTATGGGTTAAGGTCAATCAAAAATTTGGTACGCGTAACGCTGGATATCGCAATGATGAAGTCATCATTGGATTTGGCATGGCTGTATCCTAGTTTGGCGTCCAGAAAATTTCAATATGTGGTGATATCGATGGGTCTTCACTTACTTTGAAATTGTATGTTTCATTTTACCTTGGAGTTTTATTACAAAACATAGATTTTTAGTCCAACGCTAACTGCTATAATTTTTGACGACCCCTGTTCAACTCCTCGGCAGTGTTTTGTTATTGTCCTATGCAAATATCCATAAATTTTTCGCCTTCGTTGATAATTGAATGTGAAGGAACACGATATGAAGCCGAGGCTCGTAAAAATGAATTCGTTGAAGCATATTTAATGCATAAAACAAAGTAATTTTGTCGCTATATCTTCGAATGGCAACACGGTCGAGTTATAGGAGTACCCCCCCCCCTCTTTCCAAATTCTCCTCTTCTTTATTTTGGAAAATTTTGTGCATCTCTACGCTTTTTTCTGGCGAGAAATTAAACGTCAATATTTACGGCGAACAAGTAGACTATGTCTGTATCGTTGAGGATGTAAAGTTGCATACTCGGTAGAAACTATAAAAAAAATGATTACATCCTCTCTTGTATTTTACACGCATTTCTCCGTGTATGTACTTCTGCATATTACGATGTAGGCTATAAACGAATAGATTGAAATTTTTATTGTAAAAAATTTTCCGTCGAGGATTACTTAACTGTAGTTACGTATTATCGACTTGACTTCGTCATCAGTTTAAAAAATGTAGTAATATAAGTTTAGACCCGTTTCTAGAAATTAGCTTGAGAGCCCCTTCAGGTATAAGTAACTTATTTTGTAGTTGAATTATTTTTTATCAAAAGAATTGATGAAGATAGTAGTGTCAGTATAAAATAGATTGAAAATTGAACTTTTTTTTTGCCACTGTTCGATACTTTTTATTTTATATTCAAGATTTGTCAGCGGGCAACAAAGAAATAGCCCTTTTGTTTGGTAGAAGAGAAGATGTTTGAAGAGGCACACTGGCGAAATTGAGGCAATCCTATAGTATGAAATTATCAAATAATCAACTTTTAATCTCTCGTGGAAGCTGAACAAACGGTAATTTTTCCAGCCTTTTCGTTTGCACGGCGCGGTAAGATGCTTACAATTTATCGCCTCGATTGTTGATCCACGTTCGGGTCGTTTGTCCTATGTGTACGTCTGCATAAACTGTCTCTCCTTTATATTCGACTGGCCATTTCATCAGCCACCAACGCGCGTCCTGCGCTCAATCGTTTAGAAATGTCGCCAATTTCGAAAGGATTAAGTTGGCCTTTGTACGCCTTTTAGAGGCTTGCCAAGCGTTCGTATTTTCAGCGAAAAGCTCTCTTTGCCTTTACCCATGAAAAAGAGGAAGGAATGTTGTTTTCGGACCTTTCCGCTTGATCCTCGAGTATTAGCGACATTCTGTGCTTTTTTTCCCCCTATCTTCTCTTTTCTCATGCTAGTTACGTTTCATAATAGTCGGCTTAAGAAGGACGTCCATCAAAGAGTAAAATTGTGACCATGTCGTACCTCAAAAAAGCATCATCGTTAGAAAAAGCAAAATAGAAAAGGGATACCGGCGTATTTTCCAGTTTTATAATTTTCATGTAGAAGTCTGTGTTATTGTTGGAAGGACAAAGCACTGCGAAGAAAGCGGAATCCTTTAAGCTGCGAAGGACACCCTTCCTGTTTGAATTCATTGAATACTTCCGACTAGTGAGCCTTATTTGTACGGAGGTACGGATATATTGGTATTTTCGAATTTGGTTGAATCGACAAAGTAGGCTTTCAGATTGGAGAGCAGGAAAATACAGGATTATAAAAATGTGGTGGTTATTTCAGAGCTTGTCCCCCGAGAACAAGATGATATCCGTCGCCATAGCTTACGTATAATTATATTATTGTGATGAATAGCTGAAGAATGAGTGACTGAAAAATTGATTGAAATTAATTCATTTAGTCTAATAACTTGTTCAGACCTATCGAGTTGTCATGATTCGATGTAGGTGCTGTGAATATTCTGGAAAATGTGTAATTTTTCATTCGAAAAAATGAAATGAGAAAAAGTTCATACATTTTTGGTTTGTAATGTTTTTTACTCACACTCATTTGGCCATGAATTTTTGATTTTTGTTTACATCCTCTTCGTCGTAGTTGCACATGTAACGTAATTATGCAGATTTTGAATTTTTCTACAAACCCTCTGAGACCTGATGCGGAGACGAAAATAATTTTCATCGATCTTGCTGCGAAACCCTTATAAGGAGCTGGTCAGTTATTGTCTTTATTCGGCCTTTTGACCAACTTTCTCCCCCTTTGTCCAAGTGAAATATGTATTAAAACGGGTGGTATTTATATTACGAAGAAAAAAAAAAAAAATTACGCTCGAATTCATCCCACAATGTAATTCCACCTAAGTTTCCAGCCGATTGAGTTTTTCCACATCACGAATGAGCATCGGACACAGAGGCTAAACCACAAATGACGACGATAACGGCGACCAAAGACGACAAGGACGTGGTCCGGCATGATTTGTGATGATGATGATGATGATAATAATGTACAGTTTATAGGTTAGCTTTTGCTTGCGCCAGCTCCTCGTCAAATACTTAGCGAATTCCCAAATTGCATTCAGTCGAAAGTTTTCGGACCAACAATGCGAAACGTGGAACACCACCGTTTAATTAAGTTAGAATTAAACGGACGGTTGGTCGCTTTTCAAATGGCTGGCAGAGTCGGCAGGAGCCATTCAAATCGGTAAAATGAGTAGCGGAAAAAAAATTGCGTCCGTCTTTCTCTGATGATGATGATGATGGTGGTGATGGTGGTGGTGGATGAGTGGACCCTCACCAATGGAAGAACTTTGACAGAATGTGGAGAATTAAAACGATATTTAATTAAAACGGCGAGCTCGGTTTAACGGATTGTTTTGTGTCGGTTTTTGGCCACCTTTTGTTATCGTCATTTCTTGTGATTTAAATTCGTCAAACTTCTTGTTCAGCTCTTGTGATGGCGGTGTAGGGAAAGGGGCAGCATTGAATGAGTTCTCGTCTGCAAAAAATATCATTCGTAAAATGATTTTTGAGAAACTTTTGAAGCTTATTTGACTCGCTCTGCACCAGCTTGGATTAAGTCCCTTGAGAAAATGCAGGAACTGTCAACTACTTCATATTTACTCGGGAAAATAGTAGAAAGCAGGGATCTAATAGAAAGAAAAATTGAATTCTGTTTCAATTTGAAAGTATGGAAACTGATTCTAATCATACAGGATGTCATTTTCCATACCTCCCTCCACACCACACACACTCAGCAGTCATGGGTACAATGTAAAACGAGCTTCGACGTTGAATTGTGTAGGAAAAATTATACCTAACTAATATTTTGTCGAAGTCCATTAGCCCTATGTTGAGAATAAATACTACAAAAAAAGTACTTTTAATAAAACTTAAAGCTGGTTCATAAAAACTCACGTTATATTCTGCAACATTCTAACATACATACATACTAAGAACTGAATAAAAACGGCAGAACGAAACGAGATGACAACAGGATTCATGAACAAAAAGATAAGAAGGTGCACAAAAATATGTGAACACCCTACATTGTCATCGTTTCGTCTCAGAGAAGTGAATTGAAATTTTATTATTTTTTTAAATTATGAATTTTTATTTTGCTTGGCCAAATAGCGTTCTTATGAATTTTAGGGAACATGAAAGAATTTTGATAGATCAGTCAGCGGTATTGACTATTGAGTGCTGACCAGTTCGGGACTGAGCTTTTTTTTTTATTATTTGCAAAATGCTAACTTTTCTCAATGTACCTCGTTGCAGAATAATGATTTTAAATTTTGGAAGTTTGATTCACTCTTCTTCGGAAAAGTGTTTTCGTTTTAGAACTTACGTTGGATTCGTCCGTAAAGACCGCGTTGTAAAATATAGAGAAAATAATGTTGATTCCCTTCACCTAAATGTATGATTTATCAGGCTGTCATAATTGTTTTTTTTTTTGAAAATGAATGACCTAGAATGAGCAAAGAAAATCCACAGTCGAAGAAAGGCAGGCGCGAGGAAGATGAATATTTTCTTGGCAAGCGTCAACATAATATTATATCTACCTAGTGTATTAGTGAGGCTGCCAGTGCTCCAAAGCACAAAGGTGTACTCGCGTGGTAATGATAACTTTCCGATGGATACAATAATACTGTTGTGTGACAGAACAGGTAGAATCGCTTGTATTCGATATGGGCGTCGGTGGTACCCCAAGACGTAGTTCGTACTGGTTAACCGAGGAGAGCCCAGGTCTGCGCGCCGTAGAGAGGAAGAAAAGTGGTGCGAGATCATCGACAGCGAAGACAGCGACACGATAATAAGGCGGCAGGGGAAGCTGTGGAGTAAAATGAAAGCAAGACGGCGTGGAGAGGGGTAGAGGTTATACTCGTAGTAAATCGTAGTAAAGTCTGTCTGTCCGCCGAGATTTGTATTCTACGATGGAGTAAAGACGACGTAAAAATGGCCTTGATCTGGTGTGCGCTGGTGGATGCTAATAGGTGCATTGGTGCAGCGCACACACGAGAACACGTGGCTCCAAACTGGCCTAACTTGCTTTCCAGAGTTCAGCCAGAGTGAGACGGAGATTGAAAATCACGACCATCCGATAAACTGTTCTATCCTATCCTTTTTTCTTTTTTTTTTTTTTGCTGCTGCTACTGGTGTTTCGGTTGTTGGTGGAGGAGGAAGCTGAGGTACGTTTACACCGTTTCATGCAGCATACAAACACGAACGGGTGCCTGGTTACCTGCCATAATTATATATTCACGTGTATTTATACGAGAGATGTTCCATCGTGTTATAAAACCGATAGATTTTTTTTCTCTGTAGTCATTTCTCTGTCTTGAAATGTAGATCTTGTCTCATTTAGTATTCTGAAAAGGTGGATTAGGTGTGAGACATTGGAGGAAGCTGCATAGTCCGCAGAATGAGTGATTCGCTTTTGCAAATACTGGAGAATGATTTTAGTGCTGATTGTTTTGCAAAATATGCTCAGAAAATGAAGGAAGTGCGACTTGTTGAAAAATTTCATACGTTAACGTTTTCTCGTATTGTTCACATACTTTTTTGATACGCTCGTTTCGAAGGAAAAGATGAACCACATCATACTTTTTAGAACTATTTCTGACGATATTTTGAAACAAAATTTCTCCGCCTGATTGTCCTGTGCTTTTCAATAAAGAGGATTACGAACGTAACGAATAATTGCTAGAGCTTATATGAGCAGTGGTCCTGCAGTGTCACAAATGCTTAACAATTCAATTAGCCCAAATTTAATTTTTTCAAGATGTTTCGTGAACTGTTCTACCAGCTGATCAATGCCTGTCGTTTGAAACAATTTTACTTTGTCGTTTTAATAATATCTCCAAACGGATTTGACTCGTATGCTTGAATAAATCGTGTAGATGGTATTCAGCAACAACCAAATATTTTCTTCGAGCAGGTAGAAATGAAATCCTGAAAATACGAGTAGGTATATTGAGGTATGTCAACTGTTTCCGTACTTCTACCTGCATGGAGTATTCATTCAAAAGAGTATTTCATATAAACTTTACCGAAACAGTAATTAGCTCATTTCGTTTCCTGGTAGTCATTTTCTAAATGACTCGAAAATAGATAATAGTTTTGACAATGCCTTTCGTCAGCTAGAACTGATTCTAACCCAACCTAGTTGGATTTCTACACATAATTTCATTTTCTTCCGATGCTGTTTTGACTGTTCGAATGTTATTTTTTCAAGAAGTGTTTTGTAGCTAGCTTCACAAGTTATGGTGATTTTTTTTAGTTCTTTAGACGTCCATCACTAAGTTCCAATTTTGCTGAACTAAAATGGTGAGTTGCTGAGAAATTCCACAAATTTTTATTCTTACAAGTTGACGCTTTAGTTTTTCTTTTATAAATGTGCTAGAAGCCTTTCGTGGAGTATTTATTGAGGAGGCAGTAGTTCTTGATGAAGATTTTCTTATGTAGATCCTGGAAGTTCATTTTTAGTTTGGAAAAAATGATAAATGGTAGGAGAAATGAACCGAACAGAGAGAGACTTTTAGCTGTAGGTAGCATTCATACGTATAATTAACTGTACCGGAATTACTGCGTCTTCCGAGGTGTGCTGGACCACCCCCTTCGTGTATTGTTGATTCAAAAGTGACGAAAAATTGAAGTACATGTATTTTATTGCTGTAATTTAGTAAATATCTTTCAAGTTATCGAGGGGGGTTTTCACACAAATATTGACGTTGATTTTACTTGAATGAAAGTAGTGCTTCTTCTGGATGTACTCTCAATCTCGCTCCGTTCCCTATGGGGATGAAAAAAATGCTTGAGATACAGTAGTAAGTTTTCGGAAGTTATTGTATATTTAATGAGGAAAGACTTGTTTTTCAATATTTTGTGGAAAAGTTGAGTGAAAAACCGTTTCTGACGCTCAACAATCTACACTTGTGGTTCTAGCACTCCTTTGAGGGGGCATGACTTTCTCGGTATGTATATCAGTGGTGTAGAAAAGAAGCTAATCATAACCGGAAGTCTGTTTCTCTTTGAAATTGTTTTCTTTTTTTGCACTTGTCGGTTTTATTTTCCAAGATAAATGGGTGATCTCACTGCTAAATCCCGTTCAGTCTGTCTGAATTTTTCAGTCTGCGTAGTTCGAGATCGAAAATTGATGAGGTCTGTCGATTTTAATGTGAGGAACTACCCCTATTATTAATCTCTAAAGTGTTACGGTCTTCTGTCAAACTTGGTAACTTACATATGTCTTCGCAAATACTAGCAAATGGTTATTTTTTTATGTGCGCATAGGTGTGATAATTATTTTTTTTGTTTCGAATTTCAGTACTCAATGTGGGCAGTGGTACTGATGATTTTTGCATCCCCCCTTTGTTCGGGGCATTTACCATTTTTCGGATATTACTCGCGAAACAGAAATAAAACAAAAGACGTTACTGGAATTCGTTTAAACAATTCAATTAATATTATCCCTTCAAGTGGTGCTTATGTCAAACCAATCTATGCATCCACAAGTAAACCTGTCGAATTATATCAGCTCTTCCCAGTAGTCACTCATTCGACTGTTTCAATTCACGAATCGAAATATAACGTCAGTGATCCAACTTTTCAGTCCCTGTCTTCGTCAATAATCCCTTATGCAACTGCTGTACCAACTACGGTCATAAAAACTGAAATCATGAACGACCCCGACCAATCTCATTCGTCCACTGCAGCTCAACCCACCGTGGATCCTATAGAGTTGACTATTTTCCAAAAGCATGAATTTGATGGCGAAGTTCCTGATGATGAGTATCCTGATACTGATGAATGCGTTAATAACACAGTTTCTCTAGGATCTGGTCAAGAAATTGATGAAACTAGAAACTGTTCGTCAAATACTACTACGTCTACTGAGAATACTCAGGAAATTGACGAATCAAGTTTGGAGTCTGATGATTCAAGCGAGGCAAGGAAGATGAAGTTCAACTTCTCATTGGGGTCATTGATACCTCCTGTATCGGAGTTGCCAAAAATCAAAATGCCAACACTTGCTAAATTACCTTTAGAGTTTCTGGGGCTCAAAGTGAAAACAGTGACCTTAACAAATTTTATTGTGAAGCCGGTAGGTATTTCAGATTATAAAAAGTATTACATATACGTATAATATAGCGATATTGAAAACTGAAGATATGATGAGAATGTTCGCTACGAAAAGGGCCTATTGAAAACGAGGGCGGTCGGGGGGACTGCCTTGGAGGTGCGCCGAACGAAAGAAAAATGAAATTCCCATATAGGTAGAGGTTTGCGAAATTGAAATGTTTTTCGAGTACGAGTAGAAATGAAAAAAAAATTGTTAATTTCTAACAAACCTGATCACGAGAAATAGATTTCTCATTTTTCTTTAAGCACCCTTTTTTACTGTTTGGTTCTGATGCTATCATTTTTCTTTCCAGTCAACTGTTTATGCTAGCCAGTACGCATCTTGTTTGCAACTAGAAAACGTGTATTCAGTTTGTAACCAAAAACTTATAACCTTAGAACCTGCCAGTGTCGTACGAGATCATAGCACAATGTACAAACGAGATTTCAAGTCTGAGGGTAGAATGAACTTTGAACTCAGAGATACTTCTGTTATAGAGGAGGATAAACCCCCAGTTCATAGCCAAAGTGAACAAAAGTGAGTTAATGAAGAAAAAAAATAGGCTATATCCATATCACCTTGAAAACGAATACACATTAATTTTCGGCAATTTTCAGGCTTGCTTTTTCAGCCAAAGCGCATTCATTTGTTGACAGTGTTCTAGAACCCAGTGAACTAGATTATGAATTTGAAGAACTTTCTCCAAAAATCACAAATTCAGCCACCCTATCTGAAGCCACGCCCAATTTGAAAGCTGCAGATGCGCTGCTAAATGCATGGACCATGGCGAAAGACGATGAGATTATTGGTTTGAAAATCAAAAAAATTGATTTTATCATTCCGAGCGTTACAACAACTACACATTTCAATTATGATCTTACTGCAACCGTTATTGCTCAAAACTGTTTGCCTCTAAATTTGAATATCCCATTTTGCTCTCCATTGTTCGTTCATCAAAGTAACGCTGATGATGATAATGTGTGATATTCATAAACTCGTCAGTATCTTAAATTTTGTTGGCGCGATATTTCAGTTCCTACACACATTTTATGCATGAAGAGTGAAACGTCCGTTTTCTAATTTATTAGGCATTAGATTTATATTAGTTAGAATGATGCAATTGAAAATTTTATTTATGCAACATGATAATATATTTGGCATTTGAAAGAAAAATTATAAATTTATTTATAAAATTCAAAGAAATGAAAAAGATTGATGACGTGAAGCCACAAATAATGAGGAACTCACTTCCACGTTCGTCCAATGATAACGTTTTTGTCATTGAAAAAATTGCGGATAGTGTGCCAAATTTCATTTAGTTTTCATTTAATTATCTGGCTACTAAAAGTAGCCTGAATGGCAGAAACTATCAGATGGTAAAGAAGACAATGTCTTTGTCATTACTTCATCATCCAAGCTCAAAAATGAAAATTCTGAGACCATCTGGCGAAGTAGCTTTAGTTTGTACATCAATGAGAGTGAAGCGAGTCATGTTGACAATTTTTGAGAGTGCTGTGGTCTGTGAGGATACGTTCAGTTGGAGGTGCATTGCACTGAGAAGAAATTTACGTTTAGTAGAAATCGTCTAGAACTTGAGAAAAGATGAGTTTTTCAGTCTCTCTGCCTCTGTTTTCGTCGTACGTCTCCATATTAATGCTATTTTCTCAATTACTTGGTCGTGTTTTCCTGACTGATTCTTACGTCGAACACACTTGTAGTTTTTTTTGCTCATGTGTCCCCTTATCATATCGATCTAAATACACTAATGTAACTGCGTAGTAAAAATATCAAGATTTGTAGACGTTCAAATAGTGGGTTCTACCTTTTAAACTGGTTTTAGAGCTGCCTTCGTTGTACCGCTGTGGAGTATATTATCTTTTTCCATTCCTTCATTTTCAAAATCATATTCAAGACGTCCGTAGAGATTCACAACCTTTTTGTTACCACTTTCCTCTTAGTCACTCTTTTTCTTCTCCGTGCCAGTCGTTCGTTTCTAACCTGTTGCTGAAATTATTGAACAAAAATAGCTTTGTTCAAACAACTCACAATATTTTTTTTGTAACTATTTAATAATATTGTCTTCTCCCACAAACCAAATTTAGATTCAACATTTTGTACGTACGAACACGAGCTGTCACATAAAACGATTCTGCTATAGAGAGCACCATTGACCATGACCGTAAACCCTATTTTTCAAAGAACGAATCTATTAATTATTTATTGGTGGATGGCGATAAATTTTTGTATCTTAGTAACTTTCTATGTTCGATAGATTCTTTCTGCATAAATTTTTGTTGTTAGTATTGATGAGCTATTTGGTTCGATATTAACGAACAGGTCTGCTCATGCGCCGGGCCAGCTTCAAATAGTGCCGATAATCTGAATCAGTGGCACAGGCAGAGTAGCTGAAGCCCTCACTTGAGTATCATTTTTGATCTAAATAAGAGTGAATAAAATGAGTGAATTTTGTATGGCGTTTTCGTTAATTGGTGATGAATTTAAGGTTGACTCCCCCCCTAACCAAATTTCTGGTTGTGCCATTGATTGAGATCGAGCACGATTGATTGAAAATTACGCTCGACTTCTTTTGTTCAAATATGATTCAAGTGTTGTGAGGATGAAAGAAGTACTGTACTTATGCTTTTTCTCATGTAAAACTTAATTGAGAATACACCGTCCATTATACAGCTCTTTGATAATGTTTCCGGATTTAATATCTTGCACATTTATTTTTGTGTGAATGATTTTCTTCTGTCCATTGTTTTCAATCTTGAATATTGGTTCTGTTAGTTTCTACCAATTTTTTTGGTCAGAAATACTAGCCATTTGTGTATGAAAATCGATTTCTGTCGCTTACCCTGCAGCATTTCCGTGATGGAAACATTGTCGTTGATCAACGGGTTCCATCTAATTTGCATTTTGTGCCACAGCGAATTTTCACGATTAAACCTAACCTTGGAAGTGAATTGCATTCGAACATAATTTTCAATTTATAAACATTTGCTGAAATTGCATTGTAACTTTGAGAAAAAAAGACTACAAAAAATTCGTTTAATTGACGAAACAAAGAGATTGATTATCAGAAGTCACTGAGGAAATGCAAATGTCTGCGGGGAAAATGCAAAATTGAAAAATGAACACGTACCTATATTACATCATAGCAAAATGGTTTCTACGTTTCATTCGTATGTCTCTTTTTTTTTTTTTTTTTTTTTTTGTCCACAAATTAATCGAAGAAAGAGAGGAAAAAAGTGCAACACGTGCGAATTCCATCAAGGTTGAAAAGTTGTGTATATTTTTCAAATCTTGATGAAAAAAAAAATTTAGATGCACGTTACTGCGTGAATTATTTACTCAAGGTTCCAGTAATGCAATTAATTCTGCCGGGTGATTTTGAAAGAGTGCAAGGGAAACTGCATAATATTAGGCCATTCTTTTATTCATTCTTTCCTGTCTTTCTGCGTATTTTAACGAACCATTACTCATTTTTCTTGGTACTAACGGTTTCTCTATTTTGTTTACCTGATCGATGGTTTTTGTGTTTGGGATGAGATTTCGGTCGTCTTGAAGCCAATTATTCTAGGCTACCTTTGATAAGTAAATGAATCCATTTTATGGGATTAGAAAAGCGAGATGGAGGAGATCGAATCGGTAATATCAATCCTGTTCTATTGCTCAATCTCACACGTCTATCGATTGACAATTAAATTAAAACTTCGAACGTTAATATCTCAAAATGCTATTTTGCTAACTTATGCCCTACAATGATATCCACCTTCGAATGGTAAATGTGCAAATTTTTCCAAGTTCGAGTGAAACCAGAGCAATGAGGAGGGATGGGAGTGACAAATGGCCGTGAGGAGAACGGCGCCATCATTCGATCACGAGTAACCGGCTTCGAATTCCAATTGGGGCAGTCGAAAAAATTTCGGCTTTCATGGGGGTTGCATATAGATGAGAGGTGCAGGGCAATAGAAAAAAATGATACCGGTATCTCGATAGTTCCGTCAACGAAATGTACAAAATTTTCTCAAATCAATTTTCTTCTTATTATCAGATTTTGAGTTGAAACTTCTTGAATTAAGGTGGTCAGCCAGCTCACCACTGCCCCAGTTTACCCAACAAAGTTCGAAAACGTGTTATCATCACATTCGCCATGTCAAGCACGTCAAAATATTATGAAAACAATATACCGTAGCTCGTGTTTTCTTATACACGTACATCTGTCAAATTTTTTTTTTCTTCCCCCCCTTTTTTTTTGCAGACAGTCTGAGTATGTTCGCACGCCCTTACGTTATTATTTCAGGGCAACTTAGCTTTGATTTTTTTTTTTTGTCTCGTCTTGGTCGATTTTTTTTTCAACCGTTCTTTTAATTTTTCTCGACGAAATTCCTCTTCAAAGTGAATTCGGTACCAATGTTGACATAATATTTTTCACACACACGTTCCACAAAAATGAAATGAAATACAAAAAAAAACAAATGCAGCAAGTCCCAAGAGAAAAGCAAAAGCAGGTTTCAACCATAAAACACATATATCTCGCATTTCAAGAGCCCATGCAGAGACAAAAGAATTTACGAATTAACACGGAGTTAAAACTGATAGGAGTTTTGAAATAATGAAATTCAAAAACAAACTTGTAAGCCGCATCAGTGACGTCACAAAAAAACTTTATATATTTCATTCTGCGTCTAATATAGTCTGTTTACAAATTGCCAATATATGGACTTGGAATAAGGTGTACTATGTAGATTATAAGCTTCCTAGAAAATGAAAAAAAAAAATCATAGTACTTAATACATTTCATCTTGGTCAAGTCAGCCTAGTTCAATAAATGTCCATGTATGTTTTTAATATCACTCCTATTCCTACACAATTATTCAATTCGATATCTACTATGAAATATTCTTCATTCTCGTGCTAACAAAAAAACCTGTGAATTGAAAAACTGTGCAATCTGAACTCGAGTTTCGAAAAGCAGATTTTTACTACGAAAACCTGCTAAGAAAAACGACGTGAGGACGTTACAATATGTTCTTCTTGACTTTTTTTCGTTTTTCTCCCTTTCAATGGTTTTCCTTGTTTCACCAAAAGCTATTCTCGAGTAATTTCATTTTAGTCGATAGAATTGTATCCAGTCAAAGTTTAACGTCCTCCACTATTTGTCTTAGTTCATCATTTATTATTTTTATACGTCATTCTAACGTCCACTTTGGACAGAATATCGTTGTATTATATTGTCTTTCATAACAATAGCTACTTTCCGGAATTTTTCTCGTTAACCGAATAATCTTTTGATTCCTCAAAGTCGGATGGGGTCACGAAAAGAAGAGAAAGAAAAAAACAAGGGACAAATTCTCGTAATTCGTCGCATTCCGGCGTTATTTATATTTAATACAAGAAATGATGTTCAATTTCCAGTCCGCCAGAATATAACAATCTTTTTGTCACAATTACTTTTTTTTGTTGCACTTGAAATAAAAAAATAGAAAATACCTGAATAGCATACCATCATACTCTTAAATTACCCCACACAATGTAATTTCTTGTAACTATTTAAACTTACTCTTCCAATTTTTTTTATCACAACTACTACTTTTTCTCATCAATACAAAAACGAAGTTAAACTTCTGAATATACAAACTATCAATCTTTTAGTCACGTTCCCAGAAATTAAGATTATTACCATTCAAGAAAGCCACTTTCCTTTCTTTTTGTCGCACAAAATACTGAAGAAAAATAACAAATTTACAAAACTAAACAACATAAATACACCCTCCGTCTAGCTGTAATGAGTATACGACAGAGAGGACATTTAAAAATTACACATCCACTAGAAGTTCGATCCTAGTACGCATCACAGCGTAGGCACACTGCTGTGTGGCTGCAAGGCTCATACATGACTTGACAGTACACACAAAAATACAAATTAAACAACAAATCAAGAACTAAATGTCAAAAGTTGAACACGAAAACATTCTACACTGTTAAGTTACCCCTTGGCAACGCTCTTTCTCAAAATAAAATTCTCTTAGATTTTCAAAAAAAAAAAAAAAAAAATTCTTTGTCATTACGTCAATTTCAAATACATTCCCACATCTTGTCGAAGAAACCTCTTTCAACAGAGTCATATGTACAATGTGGCCAGAATTGGAGGTGACCGAGTTTACTTCAATGACATTTTTCAAGTTCAAAGTTCCAATCAAAAGACTTGGAACTGAGAAAAATTGAAATTTCTAATGAACAAATTTGAAAAGTTGAAAATCTCTGGTCGAGTTGACCTTCCCTTCAGTTCCAAGTTGCAGATTTATCATCACGTTTTTATTACAGGCACTCCAGAATTTTTATGTTCTCAAAAGTCCATTTGAAAAAAAAAAAAAAAAATCACAAGCAGATAGATTTACGTCTTGATCTAATGGATCATTGGTAATTTAATCAACATCAAACAGCGTGAACATATAAAATTCGAAACATGAAGTGAACATAATGCTATTTTTATCTCCTTTTTTTTTTCTTTTTTTTTCTCATTTTTTTTTTTTTTTTTCATTTTTCCCTCTATTATTATTAGCAATAATATTCCCCATAATATTTTATGTTTTCGTCCTCTACTGGAATTGCCTTGCTAAATGCAGCTGCATATTCATTTTGGTCGTGATTGGCGAAGTTCGTGCACCTTCTCCATGGTCAGTTAAGATGCATTGTGATTTTTTTTTCTTCTTCATGTGCCATACTAACGCTACCTGGTTAACCCAGTTTCTGAGGCGTAGTTTTACATGTCGTTCCAAGTTTTTGAGCGAAAAGGACGAAAACCGAGTGCGATTGTAGTGAACATAACCAGTTTTTATTCGAAAAGTTGGTGATGAAAATGTTATTCAGAGAAAAAACAAAATGAAAAAATCAGTCGTACACAAGGGAAAGACTGAATCTATCAGCTCAGTTGAAATAGTTTGCCAGTAAGTGGAAATTGAAGATACTACTAGGGCGCTAAGGTTATGATCACCTAATTTATTGACTCTCCGATGGGCTATAAGTCGCAACTTTGACATCCATTGAAATGACTAGTACTTACATAGGCCCTTTCTGCATGTCCATTTGAATTAATCACTTTTAAACAGTTTTAAATTAATTTGAACAGTAGTTTTGAATTTCTCGTGATGGAAAATCATTGAATACTTTCAGAAATGAATCTACATCGAATTGGCTGAAACCGTACTTGAACCCTTCTTTTATGTCCTAGTGTCCTTGAACAATTCCATTCCAACATTTTACCCAAACCTTACGTAGGACCTTTTTTCATACTCATTTTGAGTTGACTTGGAGCAGATCAGCGCTGCAAACTTCTACATATAAACTACTAGAAATACATACATAATGGAAAACGCTGTAACTTGACGAATTTCCACCGGGAAAGGCTGTGTGACGGTTTCTCAGAATGAGGATAGTCCATAGATAATTGAACCAATGGATTTCACCAAAGGACTTCAGGTGACTGAGGCCCACTTTTTATAAGCTGCCTTAATTCGTATATTTTGGTTCAGTGGCTACTTTTCTCACTTTCGTTGTGAAATAATATTACCAAGTATTTTCTATGTTTTCGTTTATCTCTCGATATTTTGCGCTTTCAAGATGAATCCACCCCAAGTGTCCGACTATTATCTCAAGTTTGAGTCTCTGCTGAAAATGAGCCAGTATTTTTTAATCTATAATCCAGGAGTATTTCTTGGTAGAATATTTGAGTTCTTTGATTAGTAGCGGTACGTTGCTCTCACTTGGTCATACAGTTACTAAAATTCTCGAGTCAACTTGACACTTTCTTTTGCTCTCCTCGATATCGAGTACGGTGGCAGTTGATGTAGTCGCCATTCTGTCACCACCGTTGAACCACTCGGTCTCGTAGGTGCCCATCCAACCATACCGACTGTGCCCCCTGCTCAGGGTCGGCGGCCGAACGGCCATTTATATACGCACATTGCCTGGTAAAGTGGCCATATTCTCGGCGCGTTTACTGGCTCTGCTCGCCCTTTCAAATCCCGTATTTTGTATATAGCTGTTGGTCGGATGCGCGGAAACGAATTTTTATACACGCGAGATTTAAAATTCCCATCTCGAGATCTGTGGTCGGCGTGTGCGAGGGAGGGGTACGTGTACGTGTAGACACAATTTGATCGGCCAAGCGGGTGGCGGCGGCGGCGGTGGCGGCAACGACGACGACGACTACAGCACCAGCAGCGGTAATATGAACCCGAATGAGGAGGAAGACTCGTCATTGTGTCCGGTATGCAAAGAACATTTTACGGACGGTACGAAGGCGCCGGCCTGCCTCAAGTGCGGCCACGTGCTCTGTCGACAGTGCGCCTACATCATCATGAGCAACGCGGATGCCTCGTGCAGAATCTGCCCGATCTGCCGCAGCCCCAGCACCTTTGGCGACGTGCGCATCGTCTACATAGGTGCGGTGCGCGTGGGCCAAGAGAACGCCGGACTCGAGTCGGAAAACGAGCAACTGCGACAGAGGCTGCGTTCCACCGAGAAGGAGTACGAGAACAACCTGCGCACGCTCAGATGGTACCAGAAGGAGCACCTCGAGAAATGCAACCAACGTTCGAAAATGTTATCTTACTACCAGAAGTGCAACGGCAACCTGTACCGCAAGATGCGCTACTACAGGGACAGCTGGTATCGGCTGAGAAGCCACTTCGAGAAGCTGAAGAGCCAGCGCAACCGAATCAACTCGGAGCTGGCGTTCCTCAAGAACCGCCACAAATATTCGCACCACAGTCGAGTCGCGTTTGGCGGCGGGGTACCGAAACGGCACCCGTACGGTTTATGGTCGTCGATGATGTGACGGCTTCTCCTGTTAGTCGTTAAATAATTTTTATGAATTCTGTCTCTCTGACCCTACGATCGAAGAACTCGTAATGGACTGGACGACTGCGCAGTCGTCTGGCTGCAGTCCCAGTCGATGGTTCTGGAATTCCGTGTAGTCGGAAGTGATTTCAGCCGAGGCACCTCACTAATAAATGTTTCCTCGGATTGTATTCATTTCTGGCGGTTTTACCAGCTAGCATCTGTGTGGGAAACGGTGGATTCTTTGAGGCTACTTGGAGCTAGGATCTCAAGAATAATGTAAGAGTATTTCCTATCAACAAAAACACCCCGAATATAAAAAAAAAAATGAGCCTTTGAATCGGGACCTGTTGTAGTATTGAGTCGATATGATAATCCCTACTTTGATTCCGACAGTGGGTATCAAGTCGGGTACCCACTGAATCGGGTAGAAAATCCCCACAGTCGGGCTCTCGAGTTGGGGGTAGTGGGAATGACGATACACAGTTTGGTGTGTTTAATTTTGATTCCATGAGTTCGAAGAGATATCATATGTAACCTAATATTGACCTCTTAATGCACCATTTTTTATCACTGGTTATCTCCGACATGATAAATTGCTCCTAACACTGCTGTCGGCTCTAGTCTGCTTATAAAATTGGCGGATCGATATTTTACACCTGTTAGAAATACCTTTCCTTTGCTTAATTTGATCACTGAACTGTGGTGTAAGTGATGTAATTCTGAAGCCGCTGCATTCTAATCTTTCCTTACTCGGCTTTCAAGTATTGCTCATGTTTTGATGAGGTTGTGTCCACCTTCTTTTTTGTATAATATTCTTTCATGTATTGCAGTGGCCTAGATAAAAATGACAGTTCTACAGACGCAAGATGCTGTTGAAGAGAATCAGCTACCCATTAAAAAGGCCAGATTATCTGGTCTTCGAAGAGACGACTCGAGACAATCTATGGAGGCCTGGAAAATAGCAGAAGCAAAATCTAAAGTGAAGTCGTCCTACTTGTCACGAGAAAGTATAGAAATCAATCCAGTTCAAAAGCCGGCTAGTCCAGGTTGATACGTTGTTCTGTTTACAGTCTGTGCGTAGTTTGTGTCTAATAAGAAAGTCTTAAATATACGGTCATCTTGTATGAACAATTTGGCATTGCACTGCAGAGAAATATTCTGAGTACATGAATGAGCTTTGCTAATAAGTTGGTGATTTTTTTGGGAATCTATCAAATACCTATACGTTTCAATCTTATTTGTTTTAAAGGAAAATTAATAAAGTGTTGATTCAGAAAATGATAGTTACAATAACGGGCTACTATAATTGAGCAATATCTCTCGCACTTTGCACTTCTGAAAGGCTACCGCACTAAAGCCCGTTTAGCTGTAGGAATTTGCTTTTTGTTGTTTTTGCTTTTTCAAATCAATCAGAAATAATTGTATTTTGTTGTTGTTGTTTTTTTTTTTTGATTGATCAACAAAAATAAAAATCAAGAGCCAATTCCTATTGTCCACCGCACATGACAAAACTGGGAATATGATTAGCTGGAAGATGTATAAGTACCATTTGAAATTATCTAGAACTCTGAAAGTTGGCATTAACCGACTCAACATTCATCTTGAGACGTCAGATTTCCTCATTATGACACAGACTGTGCATTGATATGATTGCAGTATATTTGAAAACTTTGTCTGTGTTCCAGATCAAATTCCACTACAAACACGCAATCTGAGTCCAATAGCACAACTTAACAATTTGGGTAACACATGTTTTCTCAACAGTGTGTTATATACCCTTCGATACACCCCCTCATTTTTACACAAGTTACATCATTTAAATAGTGCCTGCGAATTCCTCATCAGACGAGCACCAATAGAGGTATAGTAATTTATATATTTGTACATTCAATCTTCTACCTGTACTCACCTCATGACAAATGAGTGAAAGATGGAATTGCGAGCCAGAAACGTTTTGCGTGGCTTGAATCTCTGTATACTTTTGTTTTCAGGAGGGATTTTATTTACTTGGAAACGGAGTGAAATTGAGCGTAAAAACTCGAGCTGCTTTTAGCCAACTACACAAAGTTTATACGAGTTTGTGCCTGAATGAGATGGAAGGAAGAAAGGAAGCGTTTGAGCCCGATTCTTTCTTACGTGCTTTGAGGTATGTCGATGCTCGATTTGTTATTTGTTTCTGAATTGCATTCGGCAAAGCTCGAGTTTTCAGTAAACTTGTTTGGGGCAACGATGGATGAATAGTTTGACAAATACGATTATTTTGGTGTCAAAATATTTCATCAGCTTGCCATTTCATATTTTATGGATTATTTTCTCGTATTTATATATTATCTGATCCGTTCGAATTCATAATACCTACTTTGATGTTTTTCTTTTAAAGAAAAAAGTTATGAAAAATAGTACCCAGCTTGAACTAAATTAGCGTGTCATATGTACTATTCCGTTACATTCTGAAGCCAATCTAACTATGATGAAATTCAGAATTTTGTAGATGTTGGAGAATTTGTATATTGGAACTAATGGATAGGGGGGGGGGATTGACTAACTTAATTTGATTTACTTCTTTTCTGGGTCACCATTATTGCGCTTAAATTATAGATTTTAATAATTATATTAACTGTTATTCTATTATTGAATTCTTCTTCCGTAAAGTATAACTTTTCTCCTACTTATTGAATTTTTTAGTGCTGTGAATCCTATGTTCGAAGGCAACCAGCAACACGATGTTCATGAATTACTCGGTTGCATTTTCAACATTTTCAGAGAAATTTGTGAATCGCTCAAATTCAGTAAAATCATTCGGTCGGATGAAAGAACAACTTCTGTGCGAGAAAATCATTCGGGTTTGAAATAGTATAAAATATTTAAAATCAATTCCTGCCGGTAACTTGTAATGAAATATAATGGTTTAATGGTTGTACAGGTAGTAGAGATGATATCAATATTTTGTCCCTCGAAGATCATCTTGCCTCCAGTCAGAGTACATTATTTGATGATTTTTGCGGAGTATCTCTGCTGCAAACTACCTGCCTCGAGTGTGAGCATGTTACTGGAAGAAAAGAAACACTTACTGATATTCTCTTACCAATCAAGCCTCTTCCTAACTGTGGTGAGATATTATATGTATTTATATCAAAGTCTAAATGAATATAGTTTTTACAAATCGTTGAATGCACCCGAGTGGCAACCATTTTGTGCCGGTGACTCAACAATAGCTGCAATTGAATTTTTAAATATCCTATTGATCATATTAAACTTTTGGAATATCAAAGTGATATGATTGTAAGTAAGCCAATACACAATTTTATACAGAAATTATTTTCGAGCATGTCCATTCCAATTTATGAAATTTTTTTTTGAAACCTGCTAATTGTAGAGGGGTCGGTTGTGGTTTGAAACCCTATTATAGTGGGGTCGGTTAACTAAGTTATGGTTGACCAATCACAAACTCTGTATTACTTCTTCCCTGTAAGTTTTTGAGACACCTCTCTTATTTTTTCGATGTTGAGATTTCATTAGTTCTGAGTGAAAAATTACTGAGGTTTCATTTTTTAGTAATTCACTCGACTGATGTAAAAAATGATCAAAAATAAGTTAATTTAATTGAGACCTCGCTTATTTTGTATCATTTGTGGAAATACCGAAAAAATTCTCGCTAAGATTCCGGAGCTACTTCTCTATTTTCCAGTTCATATTTCTTTAACTATAATTTTACAGATGGAAAAGTAGATGTGGATTACTTTTATCAATCACTTAGTGTCACCGAAGATTATCTGACAGATCGCAATAAGTATAAGTGTGAGAAGTGCTCACATTACAACGAAGCAAAGCGATCCGTGAAATTCGAAAAGTTGCCAAAATTATTAATTTTACAATTGGAAAGATTTCGTGTGAGATTGAGGTTGGTTTTTGTATTCTTTTAAATTTAACTGAATGAAAATATTTCTCCAGCTTTTATTTCTTCGTCAAATTGATATGTTGAAATAATTTTTTCCTTCAATTTCTGCAGTGGTCTGTCGACGAAAGTTACCGATTACATGCCCACACCATTATCATTATCTTGTTTCTGCGAGGAGTGTTTGCAAATGAGCGAGGAGTGTTTGCAAACGAAAGTATCAGACAAACGTCGGCATGTCTACAAGTTATATGCAATAATAGTGCACTGCGGTATATCCAGTCATTGTGGTCACTATATGACGTATGTGAAACAAACCCAGTCCTTCCAGGATTACATGTTCTGCACGAAAGATGAGCCAAAGCCGTTGAGTCTGCCTAGAAGAACGAGCATCGATTCGGTAGTTTCTAACAACAACAATATGCTGAACAAAGGTAACACATTCAAGTATTCGATAAAATTATCTTCAGAAATGTTGAATGGCAGCAGTGAAAGTATGAATTCGAGAGAGGTGGATATGGAAAACCGCGTTATCCCCTTGTGCGAAGGAAGTGATTGTTGTTCAATTCGACGCAGAGAGATGAATGATTTGGATCATACGTGGCTCCTGTTGAACGACGCCGCAAAAATTGAATTCCTCTCGACTGAGAATTTGTTGGCTAAGTTGTCTCCCACTTCGGTAGAAAGTGATGATACTCCTTACTTATTATTTTATTCGAGAGTCGACTCGTAATCTTGAAAAAATGCACGAGGTGTCTTTTTTTATGCGATGAAAATTGAGATAAGAAATTTTCAGTTAATTTAATATTACTCCTGTTGTCCTCTGATTGTTCGAAGAACATTAGTTGCAAATGTTTTCATAGTGGTAATGGTTATTAGATCTAGAAATTTATATTTTATTTGAAACAAACAAGCGAATTACCATTTACTTCGATGTAAAATTTGTCGTCGAGTATTCATACAAATATTTCTCTCCTGAATACGTCGTGAGCCCAGAACGAGCTTTTTACTTTCGCATGTGCATGTTTTTACTTTGAGTTTTTCCTTTTTTTCCCCTTAGTTTTAAGTTTCAATATTCTCCTATTTGATGGAAACCCCCTACTCGAAGAAAGCTGTTTTTCCTGAGTTTTGAAAAATGGTAATTTTTTTTCGCCAAAGATTGTTGAAGTATTAATTTTGAGTATTATTTGTAGTCATGTTTCTTGAAGAGAAAAAAAGTCACAACATTCATTTCCTAGAGAAAAATCCATTATGGATTTTGAAATATGAGATTTTTCGTATTGATTGGAAAAAAAAACAATAGGTGTTTGATTCCGTCTAATCAGGAGACCTAACAAAGATTTTTCTCGTGTACTGATGAATGTAGGTTATGTTATACTCGTATTAACGAATCTAAACATAGCATTGACATGAGGTGTGCATGGCTAATTTTCATGTTTGATTCAGCATATCGCTCATGCTTTCAGATATAAACTGAAAGAATAAAGGGGTATAGCGTTTAATTACTTTTTCTTTTCTTTTTTCAATAGTTACGGTAAATTTGCGAACTATAATATTTATTTCATTTGCATTTTTCATGAGAGTGCTTAGACTTATTTTCTGTACATATGTATATCTTTCGCCTCAGAATTTGATGAATTACAAAAATAACTATTATCATCAGTTGAAGTCTGTTGGAAAAAATATGTTGAGACTTGGCAATTCTAACCGCTCTTATTCACAATTTTCTGTAAGTGATTGATATTTCATGTATATTGGAGAACTTTTGCCATTCCTTTATATGTATCTTAATCTATGAATGTAAAAATTTTCGAAGTCAAATGTCGAGCATGTTGATGGAGTCCGCGTCTCAAAAATCAATAAATCTGGTTCATTTCTTGGTGGGAAAAGATAATCTTATTTGCCCCCCCCCCCCCACCCACACACACACACACACAACACTCGGACGGATTCCCTGCATACTTGTATTTTTTTATGTTGAATTATGTGCTGATTGTGATTCGGTCTATGACTCACGTCTCACAAAGTATTCGTGTTTCGTAGCCAGTCGAAGAAAATTTCAGACCTTTTTTATTGAGTTGTATTGGTGTACGGAAACAGGAATAAGCTTTTTTCAAAAGTGTCGGCATAATTTATCCCTGCCCCAACCGCCTCCCGCCTCAACCATAGAACATAAGTGAGAGGAGATACGAAAGTGAACGTTGAGTAAATTGAAATTTTGCTCATGGCTGATCGATTCAAGGAAAAAAAAATTCTTGTTCTGTCAGTTTTCGAGTTGACCCGTAAATGGTGTCGTGTGTTAAAAATGATACATGAGCCAATGCGTATTTTTCCTATTGTTAGTGTGTGTGATTTTTGGGTGAACCAAGAAAGCGCACATTTACACGTACAATAAGACAAAACCGTTCATTAGTGCGGGGTACCGGCCGCGCCCTTTCGACGCCTGCGGCCGCTTATAACGACGTCAGGCCCAGGCACACTCGGCAGCACGGTAGCAGAACTGGTTATTGTTCGATCGTGACGAAGGCTAATAGAACGGTGTGGAGCCTGCCCGCGTATCCGTAATTATAGTAATAGCAACAACAAAGATGATGACACGGATGATTTTTCTCATTCTCCTCTTTCTTCCATTTCTCCGCCACTATTACTGAATACGCGACTTGGAGCCTATACCTGTGCGCCCTCTCCATGTCAGCTCTGCGTCCGTCTTCGAGTACCAATTGCCACTCGAGATTTCTTTCTCATTTTGCGTAGAGGTTGCTTGAGCCACGGAGGTTGCTCTTCTTAAAGGCTAAGCGTGATATCGTCTATCATCATGGTGATAGTCAAGTTTGGGCCCACAGAAAGAAGAGCACGGTAGCCAAGAGGTGAAGTGCACAACTGATACGTTGCGCTTGTGAATGATACTCGCAATTTAAAACTAAGGCAAGCAAAGTTTACTTGGTCATCGTAGGTTTCCTTCGTCCCTTGAGACCACCGCGGATTCAAGGTGACCGCATGACACCCACAGCATCGGGCCCACCAAAGTGGGCTTTCCGAAGTTCCCCCTTGAAAAATTGATCATGAACGAAAAGTGAAAATAGACATGACTTCAAAATGGTAATAAATTATTCTTTACATATCGTTACGCTAGCTGATAAAGTACGATAGCAGAGCTAAAACTACGAGAACTAAGATGGTTAATACAAGCAATACAAACGCGAGTAAATAGCATATCCACTTCATTTGAGCGAGGCCATCTCTTGCCTTATCCGCTACATCCTTGGCATCCTCTGTATCTTCTGCAGCTCTGTCAACTAGTCGACTTTTGACAGTCGAGTCAATTTTTTCACCCCTTTTACCAGACGGTTTCAAGCTGCCCGTTGGCATCTGATCCAGTGGATCCGGATGTCGCAATGATTTCATTTCAGTTCTTGTCGGGTTTTTGTAGGGAATGAATTCTACCTTGTGGTATGATTCTTCGCTACTTACATCAGTCTTGATGTATTCTCTATTGCTGATAAGCGACTGACAATATTGCACCCCAATTAGCCCCAAAATTGAAAAAAAAATTTTTTTCGCATGTTGCCAGCAATTTAGGTGACCAATTCACAGCGGTGGTATAGAGCCTTGCTTGGAACTTGGGCGAGTAAGCACTTTTCTCAACTTGGTATTATGATTTTTCGGCATAAGTAACTTTGTGTTTTTTCAATGGGCTCAAGTCCACAGAAACTACAGTCACCTAGAATAATAAGGAAATTTCATTAAATTTGTCCTTACTCGAAAGGCAATAGGATTCGAAATTTTTTCTTTAATTTTGTAAAACTCAAATCAAAATTCCTATCATGTAGGGGAGAATCAGTTGGAGATGTTATTGCCCAAGTTTTTGAGTGCCAACTCATAACTCAGTATCATAAACTCACACTGAGAAAAAAAAAACTATTTTTATGAGAAAACTTGGACAGGTCGAGATTTATTGTAGAATTTACCACAAAAACAGTAAACTATACCATCTAAAATGGTAGATAATTCTACAAATGCTAAGAATATCTACAGTAAATATTGAATTGTCCTTGTTTTCCAATAAAAAATGATAGAAACTGCTATTCATTTTTCTCAGTACATGAATTTTAGGATTCATTCAAATTTATTATCGGTCAACCTTTTAACAATATTGATAGTAATTACATAAAACAGATGAAAATAATGTCTGTATAAAAGAACACATCCATGGGCTTTGCACTTGAAATTATTATTCGTTGACCAAAAAAAAAAATAATGATGAAACAAATTAGCGAGAATATTTTCGCATTAAATTGAATTATTTGGCTCAAAAATGGCACGGTGACGTTGAAAGATTGAATTTCAAATGAGTTACAGTATTTACTCACCTAGTCCTGTGAGATGCTGAAAAAATGTGAGTTGTAAAAACGGCTCAACATTTCGAAAGATCATTTTTCACATTTCTCAGTACTTACCAACTGTGATCAAAATACAATGGTCTTGTATTTGTGTACAGATTTCCGAATGTATTAACGAAAGAATAACTTCTTAATAATGTTTCGTCACTAGCATAAAACCAAGTGAAAGAGTATTGGGTAAAAATTAAATATGCATAGTTTATTTTTTCCTTTTTTTTTTTTTCTTTCTCTTTTTCTATTAGTAGAAAACATGAAATAATATCAAACAATTCTTCTGCCAGCTTATACATAGCTTCCAAACACAATTTATTAATGTGATTTTTCATTATTCCGAAACACTCGATATAATTTTCGAGGGGATCCTCAAAAAGTTTCTTTTGGTATTGAAGCCGATACTGCGACAGAAAGGTTGAGGAAAAATAGTATGAAATTTCAGGGATGGCAAAGCCTTATTCGTACCTCTTTGTTAGAAATGGCAAATTTGGCTTGAGGGCAAATGATCTTAATTGTTCATGTAACTTGATTTGTCTGAGCACAGCAATGCAATAGCTGATTTTGTTCCCATTCTTGCTGCTTGGGTAGGCGGAGGTATGCGTGAGCTTTTGTTTAGTAGAGCAGCAATAATCCTAGATGACTACTTCCATTTCTGACGAAAATGAGTTTGATTTTTGGCTTCAATTTTGGTACATGGGAAACTTAATTTCTGGATTATCGATGTAGTACAATTTGACTGTACTGATGAAATTGAAACATGTCTCATCAGTTTTTTTTGTAAAATTGTTTGATCAAGAAATCTAGTGAGTTTCAAAAAGCTGAGTAACTGCCTCGCGAAATTTCTAAACTACCATAATAACGAAAAACTAGTCGAAAGGCTGCTATGTGCAAGAAATTTCGATCAAATAATTTTTTTCTTCTTTTTTCTTACACTAACAGACACACGAACGATGGTTATTAGAAAATTCTGCTGTCATTTCTATGCTTTTTGAGAAGTTTTCTCATTTTCAAATACGTTCCCCCCCCCCCCCCTTGAATAATTTTCATTTTCGCATATTTTGAGTATTTTTCGGGCCATCGACGATAAATCAAAAATTAAATTTTTGATGAGAGATATAATTGAAATTTTTAAAAATGATAAGCAAAATTTGAACGGAACCATTTCTGTAACACGAAAAACCTCTTACCGAGAAGTAACTTTCTGACTCTTGATGTTGATCTCTGGTTATGCTTGAATTCTCATTGAATGATTATGAGACTTGACTAGGTACCTAACTAATGAAACTGATACGTTTACCATTGGGGTTTATTTCGTCGAAATAGATAAAAAATAAGAAACACAGTTAAGTTGAGATAAAAATACAAAATTAATGTAAGATAAATACGATCCAAATCTGTAATAATTGATACGAAAAACATGTCTCTTCGTAATTATTGCGTTGTTTTGTTTTTATTTAATCTTTACGGTAACCGTACGAATGCCAAACTGTAAAACAATAGATGATGGTATAAATTTTCTGGAAAATATCGACTGTATGAAGTACGAAAAGTAAATAGCGAACAAAGTTTTGTACTGTACCTTTGATTGTGTCTTCGAATTTAGCAATCACTGGGTACCAGTCCTCACAGCTGTAATCGATCTTGCCGCTGGTTCCACCATACTTTTCTGGTAGACATGACTTATCTATATGCTTGTGTAGTGAGGATACGTTGCTATTGTGAAAGTGAATCTGCAATAACGAAAAAATAAAAATTGAAAATTTAAGAAGTAGAAATCGAAGTTGATCGCTGCACTAATTTTTGACCCCATTAGCCGCGATTTTCTAAAGCTGGGTCCTCATATTCGTGTATTTGGCAAATATTACTTGATACTTTTTTATCCGAATATTTGCCCAGTACTATGATCCATGAAGTAAACCTTTTTACGTCAAATTTCGGATTCGAATGACTTTATAATGCTCATGATTTTGTAGTGATTGAAATCATTAAACTATTGATGAGGCATTTAACGACGTGAAAAAGTGACAAGTACTATTGTACGCACTACTCACCCTTTTTCGCAGTTTCTCTCTTATGATTCTGGAGAATAGGCTCCAAACTATTTTGAATACCATTGGTTGGAAGATTATGTGTACGGCTTTGAGTCTTAATGGCATTGCATCCTGAAAAAACACAGATAAATGTTGAATTTGATTGCTGCCATTCTTCATGCTTTCAGGCGAGAATGTACCTTAGATAATGTGTTTGCTCTTGAAGTTTAATTTTTTCATTCTCGTCAAGCACTAAAGTCGAAATAGAAACGAAGTTAATCGACAATTGAATGGCATACCTGAATGAAAGTGAGCAATCTCTGAGAAAATGCTGGTGTGAAAGCCACTGCTTGAGAGTATGATAAGCCGCCGAAGTCCATGATTATGACAGTACCGTGAACTTGGGTCTTGGGTTCCATGAGGGCGCCATAATGAATTATATATAACATGCGAAATAACTTGTCCGTATCCAAGACTCGCGGATCCCACGGTTCTAGATAAAATATTTATTTTTTCATGAACTTACAATGAACAAAATATTTGAGTCACATTTTTAAGTAGGTGCGTGACGTATTAATTTTCACAGAAGAAATCGTGAGTTTTTGCTTTAAGGACTGTACGGTCTCTGTTGATACCTTTGTTCACTAATTTGAGAAGAAAGTAATATCGTGCTCCATAACTCGCAAAATTTGGTGTTGCAATGAAACTAATGAATGAATACTGCACTTTTCCTTTTGGGGTGTCTCTGTCAAATGTTCGACTTAAATTGAATTCTTGGATTTGGGATATTGTGCTTTTAAAACTATTTTCCTTGAGTCTCATGTTGAGTCAACATCCTTTTTTTTTAACAACTCCTTCTTGATTAACCAATCAAATGATTACTTTTTCTTCATCCAGATTTAACGATGAATGAAAACAGCAGTTAGAAGCGATTTACCTGCTTTAGTTAACTAAATTTGACCGTTGAAAATTTTTGATTTTCTTCCCCGTCAGGTGTTTTGAAATGCGATTTTTTTTGGTTGCGTTTTCATTTATCTCCTCCTCCCCCCCCCCATCCAACAAAAATTGCAATATTGAAAAAAATGTTTTTTTCTCGAGGAACTTCCTCGTGGGCTTCTATTTTTGTTTCTCTTATGGCTTTTGTTTGGCTTTTATTTATTAATAGTTTGATAGATACCCACTGCCTAGTGAGAACCGTACGCCTAAGAATATCAAAATTTCGATCACTTTGTTTATCAAATAAGTCTCTACTCACTTCCCAAGCACATGGTTAAAATTCTTCTCCGATGTTGGTCCCGGTCGACGAGAACATTCAGTACTCGAGACTTGAAAAATGATTCTTCGTCAGTCAAAGGTGATACATTTTGCAATACTTCGTCATTTTTTTTCTTGAATTCAGCGATCCTTTGAAGCTGAAATCAAAAGTAAAATTTGAATCTTCCGAGAACTAAAAAATGGGTGTAAATGAGAAATGAAAAATATTTTTTACCAGTTTGTGAGCACTTTCTGGATAATATTTCACTGGTCTCAAAATCAATTGGAGAAATTCGTCGCTATCATCGTAATGCAGTGTTTTGTCGTCTGAAAAATTGAAAAAATATGGTGAACTGTCGGAATTATTTTGAAGTCTTATTGATTTCAAAAGCAGCAAGTACAAAAAGTTGCACACCAATAACCATTTGATCAGGTGTGATGTGCTTACACAATCATGTTGAATTTTAATGAAGAAAAGTGATAGTGTAATTTTTCATCCCCCAAACCGTTGTTTCAGCAAAAATCTTGAATTTATATTACTCTTTACTCTGAAAAAGTACACGAGAAAATTTTCCCTCACTTTTTCGCCGCTCGGATGAAAATATCAAAAAAAACTGTAATTGTTGACTGGACGACAAACATTCATTACTCGAGTATCTAAGATAGTTTTTCTATTTTTTCATTTGGTCGCCCAATCCCAATACATGTATTATCGATTGAAGTCCTTAGACTGAATAAATTTTTTTTTCAATAAAGAATATGAAATTTCTAAGCAGCTTTGAAATGCTTCAAACTTGGTAAAATTATTATTCCTTCATTTATTTTTTTTTGTCGTCCTCATTTCCTCTTTGTATGTAAATTCGGTTACGTTGGATACATTTTTTTATTGTTTTCCCTCCTCCATTATTTTATACTATCTCTTAACAGTTGTACGTCAGCGAAAAATCATTGTCACTCGAGTGATTATTGTGCTTTTATTTATCTACATCGACCTTTGAAAATTAATATACTTGACGGTTTTTCTTTTTCGAGTCCTACAGTTGCCCCATATACCTGCAATAGTTATTATCGATTTAGAATATACAACTTTAGACTACTTTGGGACGGCGAACCTTATTGTACGGATTGAAATGTAAATTTTCACTCGCAAATTGAATTTAAAGTACTCACCAGCCAGTAGTTGTCGCAATTCTTGGATTGCTGCTTGCTTGATGGCTGGTGTCTCTCGTAGCTCTTTTTCAGCCACAGCTCTGTCTAGCTCATCCAGTGACGTTTGGTCCAACGATACTATAGTCATTATCACAAAATTTCTAAAAAAACCGAATGTATATTAATTTCCAATTTCGTTAGGAATTATGACGATCCTGAAAATCACTGATGCCTCTTGCTCGGCTACGTTTGAACTAATACCTAATTAAAATTTTTACGCACCATGTAATCCATTATAAAGACTTTAATCTGGGCGTTTTATATTAATATCCCCCATAATCGTCGATAAATTGTAAATACAAGTCGATTAACCCGAACCGTAATCATAGTTTGAAGTTCATTTCGATAAGCGAAATTTTCACATCATTAATTAGATAGTATTGTCAATTCTTATTTTTCTTCTGCTTGTCTTTGTCTCATTCGTACTCGGAAATACGAAGAAGAGATTATTCGCTTCTTTGTTCATTTGGTAAGCGGTTGTGTAAAATAGAGATCAGAAAAAAAAAAAAAAAAAAAAAAAAGCTGTATATAATGCACACAGTTTTGACACGTGCTTTTAAAAATATTTTCAAATGCCTGCAAAGGATCAAAATGAACGTGTAGAAAATACGTGGAAAAATACTTTTGACATTTGGTCCACCAGTGTTGTCAGCTGAGAGGGGTCAAGCAAGTGTGTTAAGTGGAATGAGGAACCTTTAACCTTGAAACTGGCATTTACCAGGATGGACGACAAAATACCACGAAACAAATAAAAGCATTTCCCGCTGAGATATGCAGTTTTTGCTCTCTGGACCTTTAATTTTGCAATGAAGTTGAAAAAATTACTCAGCTGATCTTGAAACAGAATATTGTAACGGACACCTTGGTATGAAAATAGTGTGAAAGTTCAGTTTACATGTTTTTCATCGTTTTTAAACTTTAAATAGAAATTACTGCTGCATTATTTTGAATTAATTGTTTGAAGTGTTGAAAGGTTAGGTCAGCGAGTTATAGCACCAGTGAAAAGGACTTTGGATATTCCAAGTAAAACTGGTTCACTATACTTCGAATTGAAAGAAAAAGTTTGGAAAAAATTGAGGTATTTTTACCTACGGCTTAAAGAGTACAATAAATTCGAAAATCTTATTTTCGTGGAATAGCCCAAAGAAATGAATGTTGAAACGTATTGCCATGAGGTATTGCAAGTTAATTTCAAATTGGAAAATGTGAAATATCACACGAAGTACATACACGTTGGTGACGTTGGTCAAAAGATAAACCACGAATATTAAGGAAACGGAGGAATTACGTTTCGTTTTTAAATTTTCTTTCGATACGGAAGCGATTGTAATCAGTGTTGTAATTATAACGAAAAAATAATTTAATTTTCTTCCCATTGATACCAGTAACGTAAATGTTTCAAAAAATAAAATAAATAAATAAAAGAGACCTTCTAGCTCTTGCTTGGGCTCGAGTATTGATTTGAAGTAGCTTCATTCTGAGGATAGTTAGTATTATTTTATTAAAGTACAAGTTGGAAAAACTCGTTGTAGTACTAATTGTTGCCGGAATTTTATATTGGATATTATATTAGATATTTTTCATTTGAAAAAGTTGCGAACATTTTCGCGTAGCTTAATTCTGAAAAATAATTTGAGAAATAATTTTGAGTTGGTATAACTCCGTAGATGTGTTCTTCTTTTCGACACCGTGTTGACATCTGGTGTCACATTGCGTTGTTGATGTGGGGGTCATGCCGTGTTATCACCAAAACAAAAGGAGAATCATTGCGAGTGTAAAAAGAAGTGCGAGTCAAAAAAGAACGCGAAAACTGAATATGAACTTGCCAAAATGGCTGAGAGTTGATGAAGTGCAATATTGGCTCTAGGTTCATGCCTGGCATTTTTTTGAATTTATTCATGGAATCACCGCCGGCGATCGGTGTGTAGCGGAGCACAAACTGCTACACACTGATGAAAAAAGTCGTCAAAAAGGGAAAATTTTGTGTGTATCATTGCTACACACAGAAAAAAGTAGAAAAAGGAAATTTTTGTGACTTGCTACACTTGAAGAAAATTCGAAAAAGGAAAATGTTGCCAGAAAATTTATTTCACATATGATAAATTTTAATTTTTTTCTGAGTGGAAGAGTGTTAATTTCAATTTGTTTTTTCTTTGGTGGTGGGGAGGGGGGGGAAGGAGAGGATGTAGTTAGCGAGTGAAAGAGATCAGCCGTCAGAGTGACTCTGCGACACACAGGGAAAACAAAAATCGCGGCCCCATGCATGGAATTTGTTATTACAGTCGTTTACCAGAACTTGGAATTCAAGGGGCTGCAATAAATTATGAGTGAAAAGAAACAATTTTGTTTGAAGTTGAGAAATGTTATAATTTAGAAAATGTCTATTATAATTCTGGGCTAGAGATGATCGGTAATAAACGTCGTGTTGCGTTTTCCTTATTTTTCTTTTTTCAAGCAGCCCTCTCATAAGATTTCAAGAAAATTTATATTTCTCATTAGGTAGTTACTCGGTTATTACATTTTCATTATGGTAAACATTTAGTTTTCTATGCTGACGTCCGTCTATTTTTTCGCATGAAAGCTCCTTGAACTTATTGAAATTCACTGTGCGGACCTCGGTTATTTTTATCTATAAACTGGTTACGTCATCTATGAGATACGAGTCAAGCTACTAGTGTTAAGGTTCAAAATGATGTCGACATTTTGAAAAAGCTGAACTTGAACAGAAATTTTATACGAAAAAATTCCAAATTGGTTTTGAAATAGCGAATAGCAATTTTATTTTTTGCTTCATGAAAATAATTTTTTGTAAATACCGTTGCTTTTTTTTTTCTACATACGAGTGGGAGCAGTAGGTACTTACAGTATGTTGATCGAAGGTGTGAAACCTACCCAAAGAAGAATTCTGTCCTCATTGACTTATTCATCTTTTAACCTAGTTCCTTGTTTTAATTTTCCTGAATCTAATGGTTTCTGTAATTGAGTCGTTCGGTCCTACTGAATTCATTTGAAAGGTTACGAGATTACCTGGAGGGCCTTTAGATAATTTTTGTCAGTTAAATCACTGAAACACCGCTGTCAATGAGAAACAATTGTTCTTAATAAGGAATTTCGAATAAAAATGTTGACTGTTATAACATCATGAAAATAATCGTAGAGAATATTGAACTCGGAAAGACGATAAAATTGTGTTTTGAAAGTTGATAAAATTATAGTGCAACGAACTGGATGAAAGTTCAATAAAAAAAAAAAAAAAAAAAACAACAACAACACAAAACCATTCCGAATGCACTTAAATTTCTAACATTTCCGAAGTATTTTTCGGACTAATGACAAGTTGAAGAAATACTGTTATAAATGTGGCCAGTATTGTCAAATAATGGTTACTGATAATTTTTTTTAAAGTTAATTTAAATTAATTTTTTCACTTTGAGAAAGATAGTAAGACAGGCTACGCTAAGTTTTTGTGGATATTTAATTTTTTAATTGAACCATTGAGACGTTCGAGTGCCTTCAGATAGTAATTTGAGTAGGTTCTAATAACCATTACAATCACGAAGGAAGAATCAGATGTTATTAGATAAGAGGAATCGGGAGTTTTAGTTGATTTTTGTTTAATATTAATAGCACGTACCTATTTCTCTGTGACCAATTTGCTGTTCAGAGAACACACACACACACGAACTCGTAATCTAAGAAAAGATGTGGACTTTAAAATTGATTTTGTAGTTTATCATAATTAATACATATTTCTTTCACTTCGACGAATGTTGAAATTAAACACAAGATGATAACTATGCTCAATACGAATGAATAGTCGAATTGATTTTAATGGTCGAGAATTCATTCGTAGAATAATGACTTGTGCTAATGAGGCTATGTTTGGATTTTTTAGTTTTTTTTTTTTTCCCCGAAATGAATCTCTACAAGGATAAAACGGACATATTGTGAACGATTGAATTGCTCATCAGAATAATGTTGCCTCCGAGAGTATTTCATTAGCTTCTTAAACATCATTTTGGTTAGTAATTAGATGCTTTGAGGTTGTTTGACGTGTTGAAAGATGATATGTATAGCTTAAATGTGACCTGCTCCACTGTTCTGTGTAATAGGCATATAGGAAAGAAAATTATTATGTCCGCCAGTTATCTTCACATAAGGAAGTCGTTTCGTATACGTAAACATGAGGTTTCATTCTCTTTTCATTTCCTAATTTTCCAGAAGTAAGAAGAGCAAACTGGCAACAAGTTGAACTTTTATAGTATCTCCCTCTCTCTCTCCCCCCCGCCTCCTCCACAGCTATATATTTTATAATGAGGCTAAAAGAAGAAGCAACGTTCTTATCAAAGTAACAATGAAAAAAATCAGATTGAAATTAATCTTTCGTTTTCCTGTTATTATCGGCGTGATAAGAAAAGTGGAAAAATTTAGGAGCCAGGAAAACGTTTACGCACAAGATGTACCTACGTATTTAATAAAGGTGCTACTATTTTTACATTGTAATTTATTGTATTATTAGTTTTCCGAGTTCTAAAAACAACTCACGAGATCGCAACAGAGAGAACGTATCTTTCGATAGCAGGTTGCTGTACAATAAAACCGTACGTCTATTCGGAATCAAACGTCCAACTCCCTTTCAATTTTGCTGCAAATTACTAAGGCGGAAAATAGTATGAAATTTAGTGTGTAAATGACCATTTCCTAATATGGTGTGACCGGAGAATCACTTGATGGAGCGAGTTTTCAAATTCCGACCCTTACGAGACAAAATTGTCATCCTTGACCGAAATTCGTGGAAGTGGGGAACGTGGTACACGCGGGGCTTAATATTATCAGCGAATTTGACATGTCCGCCTATAGTTCTTCAATTTGTTATGGTGTTAGAATTTTACGAACAAGTCACTGCTTGAGAGATCCGCATTTCATGTACATTTTATATCTAATTTCGGGTACATTTGCATGGGGTTGGAATTAATAGAGCCAAGCATACTCGTATTCCATGTGAATCCGAAAAATTGAGTTCCGCTGAATTCGTGGCTCTGTAAACTTTTCTCATTTTTGACCCCTCCATCGACTGTGTCGGCAGCTTCTACATTCTCATCATCGACGTCTGTATATTCTTCATCCAATTGTGCCTCAGTCGTGTTTTCCGTAATACCTTGTAATATTGGATGCATTGACCTGTCCTTCTGATCTTCCCATATTTCCGTCGGAGTGGGACTCGCATCCAATGTCCCATAGTTCACTTCGAACAAACTAATTCCTTGGAAATGCTTATGACCATTAGGTTTTTCTATGAAATCGAGCATGTCGTTCGGGGGCAAGCACTCGCATTTGTCGACTTTGTAATCCGGGTCGACCTTGAAAATAGTGCCGTAAGTTACCAACCACAAGGCTACGGCCAATACGGCTCCAAGAATTTTAGGAGGGGCTTTTTGCCAGTTGAAAGTAATTATGAGCACGTTGACTTGAGCAGTAATTACCCACAAAGCCAGTATTGTGTATGCGATCCTCACGCAGGGTTCTACTTTTCTGTAGCGACGAAGATATGTGGCGTACAAATCGGTGAGCAGGTGGTCGGTATAGGTGGGGGTGACAGTATTGGCTATCTCCATGTCTGCCATTTTGCCAAACAATCGCAGTCGCACCTCGAAACGTCTGAAGACCAACGTCTCCTCGAGAACAATTAGAATCGAGTAGAGCAACGAAAAAATATGACCTGAGATATTGAAGCCATTCCAGTGGTGGCCGTCTGAAATGCACTCCAGCTGTTGGTTGTCGAATTCCGGGTACCCTTGGCATCGTCCCAACAGATTAGGGACTAGCAGGATAGTTACTCTGACAGTTATGTGGAGGATCCAGCTGAGGAGGATTCGTGAGATTGGCTTGACCAGGTGCTGATAATGGCGAATGTCTGGCTCGGTGAGCGTAATGCACACAAAAATTAGCAATGCCAAAGTGACTAAGTTGAAGGAAGGTTCGATGATGTAGTTGTCGAGGAACTCATTCGAGTTTCGCCTCGTGTAGGAAAGGCTGGGTACCAAGTCTGTGATAATAGATAAGACGAGAATGGCGCAACAGTTGGCTGCGGCGATTAGTTTGGGCTGCGAGTATAACACTGTTTTGGAACATTCGCTCAATATTCTCAAACACATTATTAAACCGAATATTCACTACCTATTCAACATCTTCGTTTCAATTGACAACAAATAAATGAAAAAATAAGAATTGATATTCTAGAACGGATTAATTACTGTCCGGTCATTTACACAATGAAAATCATACTGTATGAAAGAAAGCTGTCCTCGATGTCTCTTTATCAAATGCAGTTGTACTTATATGATTGTATAGTAGACAGTGGTTCGAAGACTGTATGTTGAAATAAATATTAGTTTATATCATATCCTTGTATTCGGTGAAGTACGAGTACCATATCAGTGTATAATCTTCGCACCCAGTTTGGAAACTGATAAGTTGATATGGTGCCTTCAAGTCTAGCATCGAATTCTATCAACAACAATACAGAATGCCCGGCCACTTTCACGCTCATTTTAGGCATATTTTTCTCACAAACATGACCGTCCGTTAATTTATGGAGCATACGAATTTCCTGTCCGAAATCGTCTAGTTTATATAGCAACTTGATGTGTTTCCACGAAGTATACCGCAGTTGGCCTATCTCCCGCCATGTATTCAGTCGTGTCACTATTTTTCTAATTTCAAATTTATTTATATCAAAATAATATTATATGGTAGTATACAAGTCCATATCCCAACTATTATCTTTCTGGAAAATTCAATTCCAATAAACTAAAAATGACAAATTTTGGCACTACGTTTGCACTGACGATATTGATGACCCTCCTTTCCCACACTGGGTACAGAAAAGACGTAGGTACAAAAAAATTCAACACTGACAATTTGCACGACTATAACCTAAAACACAATATGACCTTGACAACCTACTTTTTCCTTGATGGTTTCGGACATTCAACGCTTTTGTGTCAAAAGTTTTTACTGTTGTAACATGAGTAGCCCAGATGAGGGCAGTCACAGGCATAATGCCCATTGGCACCACACTTGGAGCATGTTTTACCTTCTAGTTCGGCCCATAAATATGACATTTCGGTTCTGGGACACCGATTAGGCGGAATTCTATTTTTGAACTAAAGAACTACCGATCGTCTACAACATATATACGTAAAATATACTAAACATCTTCGACCGAAGTCTCTGATATCCTTCTTTAAATGGCATTCTGTGTTTCCATAACACTACGAAACACAAACCATTTTTTAACAATTGAAAGCTACTCTATCTCCATAATATCATCCTACGATACCCAAAAGCACATTTATTTATATCACACATTCATTCTACTATTATCTACAACCTCAATTACTAAATGTGACTGACGGTTGTGATGGCACTGTATGGTGCCCCATGCAATAAAATGTATGAATATGAATATGAGTATCTTCTTATAATATATTTCTCACCTACTTAGGTACGTCTTTGTATACGAATATTTAATTGGTTTAGAAGAATGTAAGAAGGCATTCTGGTTGAAAAAATACATTCCGTTCAAAACACTTCGTATGTTGGCGATGATCTATTATCACTAATTATTATATAATTTCCTATTCAAACGTTGTGACAGGGGCGCCTCTGCATTACTCCATTCATACTACCCCCCGCCCCCATTTACTTTCGGTTGATTTCTTATTTGCTAAATATTGGTGTGGTGATTTTTCTCCTCAATTCTTTGTCAGCAGCTGTAAATGCAATGCTGATCGCTGAAACTGACGTAAGTCTTGAGACAATGACCTCTGTAAAATAGGTTCGCTAGGATGAGGATTTTTTGTAGATAATGAAGCCTTATGACTACAAAGCTGGTGTGTGGAATAATGAACCTGGTAGAAAACTATTTTCGACGCTGCTTGTAGCATCTTTCCATGACCTATAGTTCTTTTGGTTCTCGAGTATTTGCGTGCATTGCGATTGCCAATCGACATTTATAAAACTTGGTCCAATTTTTATACATTATTACTCATCTTATTAACATGAAAGGAGAAAAGACATGATATGTAGAACAGTCGGATGCAGTATAATCGAAATTTAAATGCATAAGTGAAAACAATTTCACGCATCGTCGATCGATGCACATTTGCGTCGAAGAGCAGACAAAAGAAAGAACCTTACCAGCAGGCTAGATTATGTAATAATTATTTTGCATTATGATAATTACACGCAATTACAACGGAATACGCATAAGACGAATGCAGTCTTCGCTCTGCTCTATCTATGACAGCTGTATGTATGTGTGCACGTATGTGTAAATGCATAGTGCAGTGACGAGAAAAAGAAAACGTATAAAAGAATAGCGTCAAGTACTTTATGTGCATTCGGTCGTGATGCATTTTTTTTTTTTTACGCAAGGTCATTTGCTAATCAGTTGTGCGTGACACACGAAATTCTAGTTTTCTTTCCCTCTTCGTTTTTGGGTTTTGTTTTTCTTTCACCTCTCCTTCCTTTGATCAGGCTGTGGAAAATATTTTCCGCTGCAAAATGTCGAAGCTGTAGCGTATTTCCTTGGAAAAACTCGCGTTTACGTGACGACTGACATGTCTGTTAGGGGTAGTGGAACATTTTTGAAATATTTTGTTCCAAGTTTGTCAACTCAAGTATCCGGAAGCATGAATCTTAGATTTAAGAGCTTTATTTCAGATAGGTACCTTTTCTGATGCCTCGTCAATCAAGCAATGGTTTTTTTCTTTCTCACTGAGAAAATTCTTCATTAATAATTTCAAGGTATGAAAGAAAAATTTAAAACCTTGGCGTTCAATCGAACGGCCCAACTATGTCGATGGTAATCTGGTATTTCAGCGATTTGTCGCAAAGCTCCTTCAATGGCTGATCATTGTATTCGTTAATCATTTTTAATAAATCTGAGGAAATTTGCAAGGTTTTCTAACAGTAGCTATTCACTCCCGCCCACATCCCATGCTCCATCGCCCACCGTGCTTTCTCTACTTGTATCGATATTGTTACCTCCGCAGAGTTCAAGTCTTTTCCTGTGCTACATCCTTTCTTAACTTTTAAGATATCTTACTAAAAGTCTCAGAGATAATCGTTGTCTGCCATCAACAGTGTTTGATCACTGAAATAGCCTTTTTCTGCAAACAAATTGAATAACCTGAACATGTGCTCTGGCTGAGATGCACATGCCATGTGGTTCGCATTTCGTACTAATACTTCGGTTAAATTGGATACCGAGGCTACAAACCCCACCACTTCGTTATTTATTCTCCATGTTATAGGCTGTTGTTTGGCAAATCTTATTGCATCTGTCCACCTTAGTTTGTTAGTGAAACTATTAGTATTGGCTCGAGTGACTAATATGTCGAATTGTCCACTATAAAACAGGAATTTCAAATGTGGCAACAGTTCTTCCACCTTTTCCTTCACTGACTGGTAAATGTCCTCGCGCAGAAACTCGTAAACCTGCTCATGATTATAAAATGGATTATTACCAACGTGAAACATTTTCTTTGTTTCATCTTGGTTTAGGTACTCGGCCACGTGCTTATCTAGTAAATCAATTTTCAATTGAGTGAAGTCGTAACGATATTCATAACCAACTTCTGTTAGTTTCGCGTGAATTTGTTCTCCCATTTCCATAGCTTGGATCCATTCTTTCATGTGAATTAACCTGTAAAATAATAGAAAATCGAGAAACCTTTTATTCGAGTGTTCGAAGATTCACAGTAATCGAGCGAGGCGAAGAACTTGGAAGAAGGTCTTAGAGTGGGACGGGGGGGGGAAACTAAAATCTGTATTTGAATGGCTCGATCTACTCAGAATGATAAAATTCATATCAAAATCAAATGACTAATGGCTCTCTTCAGTCCACAGCATTTGAATATAGGGGTTTTCTTAGAACCCAGTTTGAAGAGGTAGTACCTGACGTACATACAGATAGATCAGTGAGAGAGGAGTTTTACAGATATAATATTTTTATCCACCTAGAATAGCCCAGATTACAACAATTGAAAATGAGTAGCTGCTCACCTTTTCATATAATTTTCCAATTTTTTCATTTCCAAACATGACTGATAATCGATGATACCCAGTCTGTATAAGTTTTGTGAGTACTCGAGCATATTGATTGGATCGAGTAAACTATTGCCGACAAATAATCCTGTTAAATTCATTTTGGTGTGAGATATTTGGTTCCTTTCATGGATTTCGTATGCAAAACTGGTTGCAAACTTCCCGCCATAAGATTCACCGCCAACGATGAGCCTATTTTTCTGTAGCTCTGGGAATATCTCATAAAATTGTACCATAAATTCGTATAGATTTGTTGCAACCTGTTCTTGATTCCTAGAAAATCCAGCCACATTATCGGTGAAACTGTACCCTATGCCTACTGGATTGTCTATGTAAAGCATGTTGTAGCGTCTTGTCCACGAATACTCATTTAGTGTCAAGTTGCCAGCGTGGTCGAACCGGAAGGGACCATTCTCTTGGAAAGCTCCGTACATGGATGAGAAGCCAGGAAAGCCCATCAGCCACACAACTACCGGGTCATTAGTTACATTACCTTGGCTGGGGACGAGCCAGAAAAATAAATTCGAGTTATATCGACGATTTACGGTGATGTAGCCGCTGTAGCTTTGCACTCCCAAAATGGGTTCCACCTCCAGCATCTTTTTCGCTTTGTTATAGTCGCAATTTTTTATGAATTGGGAGGCAAAAACTGGTTGACCCTGCTTATGATTGTCTTTGGTAATGGTGGTCTGCCAGAGCTCGTTTTCTGTGGTCCACAAAGTGTCGAACAGCATTTCTGTTTCGGGTGCGTCCTCGGCAATTGTGTAATATTCAGTCTTTTGGGCCTGGATTGTCAACACAGTCGAGCACAGTATGAGAAAGCCGAACATGATACTTGGAGAAACACTTAACACTGATGGTGCCACATGTTAGAACTTGATGATAGACGATCATTCTGCGCGTAAGTTCGATATTATTGACCGATGGTGCGTAGAGTGATTTGAAAATTAAAACTTGGCAAGCTTGAATGCATTTCAAAAGGTTATGGTCCAGTTACTCACGATTTAAAAGCATTTTCAGTTTAATGAAGTTGTTTGTAAATTAGACCTGTAATATTGGGCGCAATCAAGTATTAACTAGTGTGGAATACGTTTATTTACATATTTTTATCGCTGACTACTCAATTCTCTGTGACCTGTGGGAAACTCAGCTATCATGAACGAATTTTTTTTCTATAATTCAGTTATTTCTGCAGTAGTTCGTAACAAAAAGCAAATAAGAGAAGAACATATATCTGACCATACGTTAGTAAATAGGAACAAAAAAAGGATCAGTAAAAAATACCAGAAGTTACATACCTAAAAACTAGAAAAAAATCACACTTCGTCGTCTCCAGTTTGTGGAGGAGGATGGATAAGAGGGACGTACACAGGGGTTAATCGTGCATCTTATTCCGTCGATGGAAGTGTGAATCCTATACGTTGTTCGAGAAGAGTTTTCAAATTTCTTCTTCTCGTTGAGTACAAAATCAATTCACCGCTGACTTTGGCTGTTTCTTCATTCATTTTGTCGGATCCAATATTCGATAATGTTTTCTTCCACGGCACAATTCTCTAATTGTTTTTCAGCCTGATCGTACAAGGCTGTTTAGGGTTGCCTTGTAATTTTTTTCTGCTTTTTCAATTTCTATTATATATTTTTCCAAATTACAGATGACATCAGTAGTAACTGGGTGTCTTGAGGACAAATTAGCGTAATTCATTTTCTTTCTCGCACAGTGTCATGGCGGCGTTGTGTTGCGTGGCGGGGGGGTAAGTAGAAATGGTTTTTGTATAATGAAAATATTTTCCCTATTATTGTCTTCAAATTGGATACCAATTGATGTCTTTATTTTTTCTTGAGGAGTATGATGTGACATCATGCGGCCATCTTTGAAAGATGGTTGCTGGGAAATTTATATTTTTGTTGTTGCGCATGCGCACTATGTCTTTTTTCCACTGGCCAAGGCTCGTTGACTGTTACGTTTTGAAAATGTTGTTATTGTTGTTCGGTCATTTTTATTTTTGCAAGTCATGCTTGTCAGGGTGGCGCCAATTTTTAATGAATATATTTCTCAAATTTTTGAAAATGTTGTTATTGTTGTTTGTTCATTGTTGTTTATGCAAGTCATGCTTGTCAGGGTGGTGTCAATTTTTAACGGATATTTCTCTCAAATTTTTAAAATGTTTTTGAAAAATTTGTTTCTTTATATTTGTTGTATGATCATTGTGTTATTTGACAGTGGGTATTTTAACGTTTTCTATTTTATTAGTATTCCATGTTGAACGTCTTTGTATATTACTCGTTTTATGTTAATTAAAAAGATGAGAAGGAAAAAGAATACTAAATTAAAGAGCCCTGAAACAAAAATAAAAACCAAATTACAAAACAACGCTAAGACCCCTAGTGAGCGCGCTGCTTCTGTTAAACTATTTTCAACTCTGAACAGCTCGATGATGCGAGAGAGAAACGTTGAGAAAGCGACAAAGATAGTTTGACAGTTGAAATAAAAGTAGCTCACACACTGGGAAAATTCCTTTTTTCATACTTATTCCTTTTTTTGTAATAAAAATACGATACAATTTAATAAAATATTTTTCATTATGAAAAATGAAGAAACAATCTGGACATAGAAAAGGAAAATGAAAAAATAGACAATCTGGACGCTTAAAATGAAGGAAAAAACAAAAAATATCTGGCACAAAAAATGAATGAAAATTATAAAATGAAAAATATTCAAGGTGCTGGTGGTGAGAGTGAAGGACGCGGAGCTCTTGGGACAATTTGAGGCGCAAGTTTGCGCCTCTTCCAGAGGGATGCCACCATCCACAGAGCATACAACATCCGCTGATCAGATGCTGGCGGTTCTGCGATCGAGTGGAGGAACACAGAAGGAATGAATATTTGAGGAGAAGGAGATTTGACGACAGGAGGAAGAGGTTGAGGACTGAGAGGCATGATGACAGGTGGAAGAGGTTGAGGACTGGGAATAGAGGAGGAGGATGAGGACTCCACGTCTGTAGGAATGTGAGGTGAATAGCAGTAACCTTGTGAAGAAGTGTCGTCAAATGTCTCGACAGGTGATGGTTTATGCAGTACAGGTGGTGACAACATGACATCTTCCGAGAAATTGGGTGAGTGTTCCAGACAAATCACTGGTAACTGCCAGCGTACCAGTGATTCCTCGCGAGGCAGGCTCACATACCCACCTCAGGGTTGTTGACCGCGCAGAAACCTTGGCCGGGGGTTGCGCTGATCGATAGAAGTTATTATTCCCCGCTCTGCACACAAGCACATAAGGGGGACCCCTGCGGCCTCGCTGCTGCTGGTCGCCAACGGCCTTCCACCCGCACCTGGTCTTGGATGGCAATTATGCGGCTATTCAACCACCGCCACTTGACGCACAACTTGTTCATGCATAAATTCATCTGAAAAAAACAGAGAAAAATTAGAAAAATTGTTTTCTAAAAAAAAAAGAGAGCGTGAGCGCAAATGAAAAAAGCGCGAGCACAAACGATAAAACAAACGTGAAAAACCGATCAAAAATCCAACCGTGAAACCAAGCGCAAAACCGAGAGAGAGAACCGTTTTGAAAAATAATAATTATTATTAAAAAGTACTTACATTTTTTGCGAATGGAGACTTTGAAAAGTACAGAGATAAAAACTACGATGAAACGGTGACAGGCGAAACAGGATCAGTGATATCTGAAAAAAAAAATTAGATTAGTTACACGAATATAATATGTTCTGCTGAAAAATAAGGACAATTATGCTGAAAAAGATGACATTTGATTAGTACAAAAAAATTATTATGATACTTGAAAATGATACTTACATAAACGAGAACACAAACAGATGACAATGACAGCAGATACAAAAACGGAGATAGACAATACTGGTACTGAAAAAGAGAGAACAATTTAATTATTTTCATATATCGATAAATTAGGTAATAAAAACGTAATTTAAATACATACATACATTTTGAAAATATTAATAATATTCGCAAACAACAGACAGAAACAAGAACAGAATGGTAACAGAAAAACTAAACAACACAGACAAAATCTTGTAAATTGTATGGTGGTCTTTTATTTTGACTTCTGAATATAATTTCTGTACAATCCTCAAATGAATTATTTTCATATGGCTCAGTAGATTCTGTCATATTGTCTGTCCAAGACTAAAAGCAAAGAGTAATTTGGTTTGAGAGTAGAGTTGAGTTACGTTACTACCTCACGCTCACTTGGTTGACTATTTTTTTCTTTCTTCGAGACTTTATTTTTCCAAAGGTAGAAATAGGAGTGAAAATTATTTTTCACACTTGCCGATTTTTTTTCTAACACGAAAATAAAAAACAAATAAAATATTTCACTACGGATTTGTGAAAATATTTTTTCCGCAATGGCCGCGGGAAAATACAATGCAGAAAATTATTCGACCACGGGAATATATTTGCGGCATTCTTCCCGATTTTCACCAACAACAAAAATATATATTTCCCAGCAACCATCTTTCAAAGATGGCCGCATTACGTCACATCATACTCCTCGAGAAAAAACAAAGACATCGTTACCCAATTTTCAGTCAATAATAGGGAAAATATTTTTATTATACAAAAACCAGTTCTACTCACCCCTCGCCACGCAACACAACGCCGCCATGACACTATGCGAGAAAGAAAATGAATTATGCTAATTTGTCCTCAAGACACCCAGTTACTACTGACATCTACTGTAAGAGACAGATAATACTTATGTTGGTCGTCACTATTGAGTTTGCTGTAAGCTTAAGTCTTAACCCGTCCCCTAAGGTGAAAATTGTGTCAAATGTGGCTAAGTGCAGGGGCAAAGTAACCCACATTTATGCTCGTTGTATGTCCTTCCTGATGTGACTAGTGATGAAAGAAGTTTTTTTTTTTTTTTTTGGTTCGAATGCTTTGGACCAGAATGGATTTTCATTTCACTTTCTGAAGTCACCTACAGCCTCTTTGTGTAACGAAAGTTGACATTTCTTCGCGTTAGCAGGGCACTGGAAGAAAGTAAACCCATTGTGTTTGTTTTTTTGACTGTCCATAAGAAAATAACGAGATCAAGGTAACATAATTTTTGTCTGTTTGTATATCGGAACTTCATTATGCAAGACCATCATATTATCGAAGATCAATTACAAAATCATCTCACTTGGCTGCGTATCTCCGAGTGAAAACTGGTCGGAAAATTAATTTCAAAGGTTCATGCGTGGATAATTGAATTATAGCGTTTCACAATGAACGAATCTCTGGTCTTCCAGAGAGATCAAAAACAATTATTTCTTTTTTTTTGTGTCGGAGTAGACTTGAAGAACATGCTAATAGCATTCATGATCTCTAATCCTTCAGTTTCTTTGGTAATCCCTTGTGGAAAAGGTATGCACCAGTTGAGCGTCGAATATCGTGATTAACATATACCCATAGTGGTTTGAGTCAGTTTGTAAATATTGTGAAGAAATTTATGAAAATTTGATAACGAAACCCAACTCGATCGTTATTAGGTAAGTGCTTTGTTTATTTATGTGGTGACCCGGATATTCTAAGAAAGTGGCTATATTTCGAAGGGTAAAATTCTAAAATGTAACACACCGAAAAAATTTTATTGAATTGAATTTTCTATAAATGTTACATTTTAATGAATTGTTGATCTTGATGAGTGCTTTGTTGAAGAATCCCTCCTAATTTTTTACACTTGTTTTTCCCCCCCTCATATTGGAGAATGGCGGGTCAGATAAGTAGCAATATTTTGGTGGTTACAGAGCATGTGATATCCGAAACTGAAAAGAAATACTATGTGCCAAGTTACCCTTACTTATGGTATTGTCTTGAAAAATATTGATCATTTTGCTCACAGTCAAACGTAAAAAAATAATAATAGTCTCGATTTCTCATTTTTTCTCCATTTCTTGACCACTGAGTAAATGAGAAACCAGATAAATCTAATCAATAACTCATTTACAGTTGATTAGTTTCGCAACTTTCATTTGCTCTATCGATTATTCAATCATCTTATTCCATTATTTTTTTTCGTACCCCAAAACAATAATATCCTTCGACTTGAGTACAGTAATTTATATTTTCGGAATAGATGTATGATTTATTCCTGCAGCCCTTATTGATTACTGATTGGTTTCAGAGTCTCCAAATAATGGGTCAGTTCTGGTCCAAATTAGATGCCTCCTCGACATCAAGTATGGACAAATTTTCGAATCGTCAGGTACCCCCAATTTATTGAATTAATTTATTTGATGGTAAGAATTATAAGAAACAACTACAGTAAGAATGGTCCAGCTCATTTAACGAGTTTTTCCTTTTCTCCGTATTATTTCTGTGTGACTTAACAACTGGCTGTGTGACCTGTCTGCGGATAAATTTGATAAATTTGAAATACACTGAGCTACTGTTAGTCATATGAAAGTTAGTGCATGGTTTCACTATTTCCACCTTCAAGTTTTTTACAGTGTTGTGTCCCACAAAGAATTTGCCTAATGAAAATATGTTAATTTGTCTCGAAGGGAGACACTGTAAACATACGCCATCATACACCTTATAAAAAATGTTTGGCATTTTTAATGCATTATTAAGAAAAAAATTTTTGAAAAATATTTTGATCATTCATTGATTTTTTTTTTCTTATGGGTAAAAAATATCACTTCGTGATGATGAAAGAGAAGGGACAGCTCTCATTAATACGCCGCGAGTTTTGCGTTTCCAAATACCCTGTTTCTCTCAACTTATTTTTGTGTTTTTAGATGAAAGGATCCCGACAAAATAAAAAATCGTGCGCCAAGAAAATATTGAATCGTCGAAAAATTTCCAAGTAAGATCTGAAACATTTTTTCACTTTCGAATATTCAGACAATATTTTTACAGTCTGCTCTTTCTTCGGACAGTGAAAAATGTTTGCCTCGTTATTAGAAACCTTGAATGAGCTACTCTTCAAGTTAGGATTTTCATTTATAAGACCACTTTCAAATTGAATTATATCAGCAATCACCTTCCAGTGCGTGTAGCTGGGTCTTCCTGGATTACAGGAACTTAAACTTTTTCTATCGCAATTTCCCCCCCCCCCCAACAAACTCATCTACACACATTAATTTACTTGAAGTTCAATAAAAAGTAAGAAACAGACAAACATAAAAAGTTAACTTATTTCCTTTTATTATTTATCACTGATTGTATCCAAATTAAAAAATTATGAACATACTCTCCTATCTTTTACATTTGCAATGTCATTAATCAAATAAGGCGCTAGGGACGTCCCCGGGCACTGCCCAGTCTGCCCATGGGGTTAATCCAGCACTGCCTGAGAACCAGGGGGCAAGTTCAAATCCGAGGTTTTGAATGTTGCTATGCGGGACTCATTCGTCAAGTATTCTGGATTGCATAACGTTGTTACCCGCTGTAAATACTATCAGTTTTATACCCGTTGACTGTTCGAAAACTTGGTGTTAGTACCGATTTTATTTGCTTCAGGCCACGTCCTACCATTAGCTCGCCGCACCAAGCGAATCCGATTTTTCTGAACGGTCGCAAATGGCGTCACGTCATCGTAACAATACCCCCAGCCGATCAGCCGCCCCTACCTCCGCAGCGTCGGAAACGACAAATGAAGCCCCCGACTTGTTTCGCCCTGCAGAGAACCGAATGCCAAATGATGTTGCCTCGCGAGAGTGGCATTAAATTTGAAAATCACGTAAAACTTTTCCAGACTCTGATCTCAGTGGGCTTGGCAACATATTTGGGCATCCTCAGAAGTGGTCGAATGAAATCACATCACTCGACTTCCGTCGCCGAGGACAAGTGTTGTTTGAGGTCGATGAACTGCGTTGCGAGTGCAAATAGTACTGCTATCGTGGAACGATTTTGGTATCCGATCGCTGTTAGCCATCAAGCATTCAAGTCCGCCAGTCGAGAACGGTGGTTGCAGCCCCGATTCATGGTAGTTCGACGAAAAAGAGGAAATCAACGAGAAGCTGTTTCTGTTACATCGAATAAAACGAATGATCGGCCGCAACCTGTTGCTACTCTAACCAAATGTTGGCAGAAATTCAAACGAAAGATGAAGCCTTATGGTGGAAGAGTAAAAGTGGGTCCGATGATGCAGAGTGTGGCGAAGAAAGTGAATCCGCTCTATTGTCTCTCCAAATATAGGAAATCATCCTTGCCGAAACATGCGGATAACAAGACTGGAATCAGTGGAATGGTCAGTTCTATGAGTTCCATTACACCCTTTGTCCCTGCACCAAATATTGATATAGCGGACGATAGTGACAGCTCAATATCGGATTCTTTGAGTGAGTTTTCATGCTCTCTGTGAAGACTGAACTTTCTAAGTATTTCAGTAAGTAATATTTTTAATGGTTGTCTTTCGAGAAAAAATCTGAAAATTGATGAGAGTGAATGAATTATTCGATAATTTAGAAAACATTGTAAAATAAAGGTTTTTTATTGTCTTGTTTTTGACAAGTCACACTCGTAAAGTATCACTTATAGATTACGTACATTTATGCCTCAAGTGTAACGAAGAATACACGGGCGGCTGGCAGAATCTGTACTGTCTCGATGCTGTAGGTTTAGCAGGTTGCAGTATTTCTGCAACTTGCTAAGTCAAATTTTCGATATACGTACAGCCACTCGCGTTTTTCTTATTCTTCCAACTCATCCTCCTGCTCCTCCTTCACCTCTTCCACCTCAACAACTCGCACTTCATCGATGTTGTACCAGTCGGAGGAGGAAAGCATTCTCGATCCTTGCAGGGTTCTTTTTAGGTCGATATTATTTCTTATTCTATGAATATATTTTGTCATTACACCTCTAGATGTCAGCTCAAGTGCTAGAGAATTAGTTTACTTCTTCGGTGGGGGTGTATAAGTGATCGAGTTGGATTGAAGATTTATAATGAAGTTTCTCCTACAGACCGTATCCAATGTACTTGGTAAAAAATTGAAAGCTGACATTAATGTCGATCTAAAGTCGGGAGCTCGACTTTCGGCCATTGGTGTTGATAAATTTACTAACACTCGGACGTTTTCTTCGAGCACTGCGAAGGTTATAAATTGAGCTTGACCCACTTAGAATCTGCTTTAATGGCCATTGCGTTTAGTTTTTGTCACAATTTATATACGTCTTAGATTTATGCATTTTTTCTATCTCCTCGTCTATAAATTTTCGAGACCAATACTACGCCTACTACCGATTGACACAAATTATAAAACTCGTGCATGAGTATATAGGAACTGGCGAACAACAGAACCGGCAGAGGATGAGCACGTGTTCGGGCACGATTATGATAACGATGAGAGCAACCAGTTGGATGTGGTGCAGTATTTTCTGTACATCCTCGGCTCTCTCATCCGGTGATTTATGGGTAGTGGCCGTCGTATTTCGAGGTCTCGATCGTGAACTTATCACGTTCACGGTTATATGAGTTGTTATTTTCTCTAGAGTATAACTTACAGTCTATTATGTCGTGCCTCTGCTCCAGGACTGATGGGCATTGTGACAATATGGTTTCGAATTTTGGAATCGAGTTAGTTTTGTCGTAGGGTCTACGATAATCGAAAATATTATTTCCAAATGTAGATCTCCAATGGGCGAGGATTTCATTGCCTTCTTCGTCAGATGACTTGAACGTAACGAATAATTGCAAGATCTTATATGAGCAATGGTCCTTCAGTGTCACAAATACTTGACAATTCAATTTGCCCAAATTTAATTTTTTCAAGATGTTTCGTGAAGTATTCTACCAGCTGATCAATGCCTGTCGTTGGAAAAAATTTTACTTAGTTGTTTAATAATATCTACAAACGGATTTGACTCGTATGCTTGAATAAATTGTCTAGATGGTTTTCAGCAACAACCAAATATTTTCTTCGGCCAGGTAGAAATGAAATCCTGAAAATACGAGTAAGATTGTCCACCCAGCTCTGTTAGTTGTCCGCTTATAATTATACACAATTTTTGCTGTTTAAAACCAAAAAACTTATTTGAATTCGTGAAAATACAAAATTACGAGTAGATAGGTAACTTACCTTTTTTTATCCAAATTTAAGTTTTAACCTATTGACTGTTCCAAAGGAGTTTGCATTTTTCTATTACATGTCTGTATTTTACATATAATTAATGTCTAATTTGAATTGTGAAAGTTTAGTACTTTACTGAAACTTTATTATGGCAGTTGAAAAACAATATTGAGATATTTTCTATAGATACTTGTTAGTATCGTACTGGTATGTTGTCTACTGTTTCCGTACTTCTATTTGCATGGAGTATTCATTCAAAAGAGTATTCATATCAACTTTACCGAATCAGTAATTAGCTCATTTCGTTCCCTAGTAGTCGTTTTCTAAATGACTCAAAAATAGATAATAGTTTTGACGAAGCCTTTCGTCAGGTAGAACTGATTCTAACACAACGGCCTCTGGGGCAGAACGGGTACAGTATCTGGATCGATTATTCCGCTTCCCACCAAGTCCATATCTATGAAGTTGGACAGTCTACTCCACGGAATGAAAGACATGGGTTGGTTGTACATTCGAAAGTTTTTAAGATTATAATGGTCCGTATGGCAGCCTTGTGAATGAGTGTCGTAGCTTTGAATAAAAATTAAAAAGAAAATGAAAATACAAACTGACAGAGCAAATTAAAATACCCAAAGTTTATATTTCGATAATGAAATTATAATTGATTTTATATTTTAAATTTGGTTAATCATGACTCGTTATTATTCCTGATTCGTATGAATCAAAAAAACAAACCACGAGCACTGTAAAAATTAGACGTAATTATGATTGATATGATGCCTGAGATATTGTGTAAGGCAACATGACTGACACGTTCAGTTCACAGTATCACCCAAAACGATTGTCTGCGAGTTGGTTGGTTTGAGTTGAAACCATGTTGTCGAGCGCTGCTGAGTTTCCATCCAAGTATTAATATAAAGGTATTAACAAAAATGAATAATACCTGGGTGAAAACTTACGTAATGCATAAAACGTCGCAGGATCAATTTTATAATACACTAGCGACAGCACCGGGTTTCGGTGCTTGTACAGCGTATTTTATCGCACAAATGCTCTTTTGCAACTTGGCACTGAAACTTTTTAAATTTTTCGGTGCCATGCACCTCCATTTCGTGGTTCCCCCTGGTAGCCACTCGATTCTTGACAAATTTATCGTCAGTTTTTTTATTTTCTACTGTCTCTTTGAGACGCAACATATAGAAGACTACATCACATCAACTTACCTCCCACAAGTCTTTTCCCCCACAAAGGAAAAAAAAAATAGTAACAAATAGAACACATAATAGATTTATGCATTTTGAAAATTTTTGTTGCAATCAAATGCATTGCACCGATAAACTTGAGGCCTGTAAAAAAAATTGAGTGCTGATCAGTGATCATGTAATGAACGCCTATTTAGGTATAAGAGTTGTAGGATTCCCAAGAGAATTATAACGTTCGAGAGATGATAATATATAATGGAGTTGCAGCGGCAATAAGCAAGTTCTGGCTAGAAATGAAATTTTTTCGGTGCCATGCAGCTCCATCCATTTGGTGGTTACAATATTATAAACTGATGAATAAAAATAAGACTATTTACATTCAATTGATGAATAATAATAATAGGAAAGATATATAATTGTTCAGTATGAACTTTCAATTAAAAATGTTATCAATATTAATAATAATAATTAAAATGATAAATATAAACATAATTGAAATAATACTAATGATGATAACAATTCCAATAATCTCAATAAATATAAATAACATAAAAATGAAAAAAATTGCTAATTTGTATTTTTTCTAATGGAATACCTTCTCTTTGTCTGAAAAAAAAATCTAGTAATATAATGAAAAAAAAAAGAAATGAATAATTTGGAACATGTATCTACGGCATTCACTACACAGTTTTCTCACTTTCATCTTGAAATTTTTTTTTTCTACCTACAATAATTTCTACTACGTGCCTTTTTTCACGTGAGAATGCTCATGATTTGGGTACTTTTTATTGCGAAATTCATGAAATTGAGCGTGTTTTCATCGTGTATACGAGCATAAAGATTTACTGCACACCGATCGTCCCAATTTCCTCATCTTCATCTCATTTTTATTTTTTTCGTTACCTGTTTTCATCCCTGTCTGCTGCAGCTATTTGTTTCGCCAGTGTGATGTATGTTTATTTTATGTGACGTCTATTTCGACGCAGGCAAGATTCGACAATCGAGATAATTTTTATAAGAGAGAAAAGAAGAGGAGAAGTGAAAAATAGGTAAAAAGTTACCTGGGGCAAAAAAAAAAAAGAGGAGTCGGAGACGACGACGATAATTCTGTGGCTGGGCGTCAGACTGGAGATGACCGTTGAAGAGTGAAAGACAAACAGACTTCGTGGCTCGCTTATGTTCCAGATACAGATCAGCTCGTTTATTTTCCATCTATTGCGTACAAATTAATCCTTATTTTCCACACCACGTATATTATACCCATATGCTCTTCTACGAGTAAAGATGTGGATTGAAAATGGGAAAGCAAAATAAAGGAGGACTTGGGAAAGGGTTTAGACGGGTAGGGGAGCTGTGGCCCTACAGAAGAGTATTCACATATTCAATGTAATCTCTTTACGTACGATTCCCTGGGCGCTCGTTGCTCTGTTTTGGAAATTCTCGCGCTGAGAAAAAGGTGAACGGTGCACAGTGCACGGAATGGTCAATATAGGCGACCAAAATTCTAGACGAGTTATGAAACCAGAATTCGTCTGTTTTCCTTAGTAATTTTCATCGGTATCGGTTTTCACGATTGGACCCCTCCTTCGGCCCCTGGGGGGCTTTTTGGGGGTGAGATGAGCTGAAAAGTTGGGTTTCTCGAACTCATCGATTTTATGCATTCATTTTGAAGGTAGAGGACGGGTTTTCAGTAAAATTTTCAATTCGACCCCTCTGAAAGCCCATGGGGGGTGGAGGGGGCTGTAAAATGAGCTCTCGTTAATTTGTTGTACGTGGGTGTATTTATTAGTATTTTTTCACGTAGACTTTGAATTTTGAATCGGTCTTATGATTTGACCCTTCCTTTGGGCCCTGGGGGGCTGGTTTTGGGGGAAGGGGATGAAAAGTGTCATCGTTTTTATACGTTCATTTTTATTAGAAGACAGAAATTCAGAAAGGAATGAATAAAAGAAGCAGTGCAGTGTTGTGGAGCAATACTGAAACAAAAACTAGTACAAACCACTAAACCATCCCCTCTACCCAAAATCATAACCAAAACGATAGAAAATGCCTAACCAAAACAACTGAAACCACAACCAGAACAATTCATAACACAAACCGAACCAATATTTGTTTGGTGCTCCACATCACTGAAGCAGTGTTTTGCAATTGAAAAAATGTAGATTCATTTTTCAAACTCACAGGACCCACCATGAGGACGTAACTGCTTAATGAGCCCCCATCTGAAACCGAAAGACAAATTTTGTGATGACTGAAATATAATGTTGCCAAAATCAATTTAGAACTTTCAAGGGTTATGAAAAGTTACATAATGTACCTACTTGCTTGACAATATTCTTATAAGTAAGAATATTATACCTGATTTAAGGGATGAAAAAGAAGTGTTCATTACCAAGCATTAATATGCTTCATTATGTTCTTTTTTCTAAGATTTTATTATGCCAAGAGAGCTGAAATTTTGAGGGACCGTTTAGGTAGATTTTATCCCATTAATTTTGAAATCCAGTTTGAATGTGCATAACATTGTCCTCCCTTAATCAGAATTACTCCTTTCTACATCCAATGCTGTATCTTCCATGCAATCTGATGTATTTTCCCCCATGCAATCTGGTGGAGGTGACTTGAGTTATTTCTTCATATCCTCTGTAAGGCTACTTTTTTTCCGAGGAGTGTTTCTTCTGGATGACAGAAGCGGATCGGACTCTTACTAGCATCCAATGTACTAGGTCCTCTGTAGCTGCCAACTAATTCATTGTGCGAGTTTGCGTCCTTCCGTCCCGTTTGAAAACTTTATTTGCAGTTTCCTGGGCCTCTTCACTCAACATTCCTAAAAGAAAACATTCAGAAATTAAAATCAAATTCCAAGAAATATTGAATACTCTAATCATTTTATGTTATTGCATTCAATATTTCCAAATGAAATCTTAGATATAGTGAAGCATAGCTTCATGTATGTAGGTGTGTATAGATTCTTGCAAAAAGAGGATTAGTCTCGTGTCTTGATTTTTCTGAACCTCGACACAGTATTCCCGGAATTCTATTTGTCTTCTTTTCTGGACTATCTTGGCACGGATGTGCTTTATAGGCTCCTTTTTAGGTTTTACGATGGCTATTTCGAACAGATAACCCGTATCGTCTAACGCATTCTCACTCCAAGTCACGAAATCGTATTTCCCGTAACCACCCTGATAGTTCGACTTGAAACAATTAGTGTGCTATAAATTTAGTTGGGCTAACCAAGGCAATTTATTTGGTTCATCTATGGGCTGGTACATGAATTGCTGTATTACTATATCCACATTGACAGTGAATTTTGTAACTTTCATTCCAGCTACTAAGAGCAATACGATTGCATGGAGTGGCTTACTGGGGTATGAACTACACCAGCAGTTTCGGATATTTTATAAATGGGCCCTGGTATTTTACTAACACTGTCCCTGGTGTTGAAGATGCGTGCTGGAAACCAGAATGGTTGGCCGTCATCTTTCTTTTTTTTTTCAGGATATTTTTGTCTTGAATTTATTTTGAAAATCTACCTGATGTTTCTTCATAAATCCGTTTAATGCACTACTTTTATCCCTGGATAGATCGATGAATCGAGCAATAGTTTTTTTAACACCTTTTTCAATAAGTCGCCACTTTTTTTATTCCACCAATGGACAATCGATGGTACTAAGGCTACCACCTTATTGGTGGGGCTTAATTCCTGTAGTGAATCTATGGTTTTTTCTTCATCTTTTTAAAAGCCATGTGATTTGTATTCGTTGTTAACAATTACAGCTCTACAATTACAAACTAAGAATAGTGGACTTGAGTCCTCGTATGTGTAATAATTTTAAGAATCGGCCTGACTGGTCTTCTGGAGTTTTTGCTGCGGGCTGGCGGGAAGGCTTCTGATACAGGTTGCCACCCCGTTATTGTTCAAATATTTGTTAAAAGCATCTAATTTTTTCTCTTGGAAAATCTCCGATTTTGGTGTTCTGAGGAGAGGCTATTTTCTCAGCGATGCTCGAGTTCGGGTTCGTTATTATTTGTATTGTATGTAGGCTCGATATGAGCAGTTAAACCCTAGCAGATTTCAACTTCTTCCCCCTGCCTCTTCCCCCCCACATGTGTTCTTTCTCGCACAACCTTTGGAATTGAGCATAATAACTTGGATATATTCCTGAATCTGCCTATCTGTACTTGAGCAGAAAACTGGTTGCCAAGTGGCGCCAAACGGACGCTGAACCCAACAGGGCATCACGCCATCAACTTTGCTTTTGCTTCAAACTGGTTGTATTTCGTAGTATTTTTTTACTTCCCTCATCTTTTCCCTCCTTTTTACTCTTGTCTTTAGCCGATGCTGCATTTGCAACCGTCTCCGTCTACTTAATCTTTGGCGTACGAATTGTTTGTTTATTTTTATTTATCTTATTTTCTTTTTCCTCTTACCTGGTCTTCTGTCTCGTTTTCCAAGATTTTACGGTCACGTTTTCACGTCGATACTTCTGTAGTACTGCCCTATTTCAATTCGTTGTTTTTATTTATAATTTTTTTAATGCTTTTGGACGGTGTGACAAGTGTCAGTAATGATGGAAGTATTTTTATCTGGTTTCCTTCGGGTCGCAGGTGCGAATCAATTTTTGCGCGCTATATATTGTGTGTGAGTATAGCCTCGTGAAGTTCCGGACATGCATTTGAAAACAAAGTAAACATTTACTTGGTCTTTTTGTCGGAAAATTGATAACCTTCCCATTTGTCACCGACTCGCAGTGCTCAGTACAAATGGCCGTTTCATATTGAACTTCACCATCGCATACTTGGCTTACATTGCTGCTAGTTTGACCTACGTATTTCATTTTTCCCTTATTACCAAAAAAAAAAAAAAATGCGATTCGCGAATTACTGTGACGAGTACGAGTACACATTTACACATTCGTGTACTTGGGTACTCGGCTCGCATGAAGACAATAGTGTGATCGCACCTTTACTGGTGAATATTCTCAAATTCAGTTTTTCATAATGCTCTACTTTGATTTTTCAGAGGCGATGTATTCGTTTGTGTGTGTGATCTTCATTTTTAGTATTCGTCATTCGTTTGTTTTTCGTTTGTAAGAATTCGGCCATTATCGCGTAAAACGGGTGTTATTAATCGTCATCTAATTACTGCGATCGGCTCCTTAGAGACCTGAAAACAGTTATACAGTGTTTGCGCTGTTGATTTCGATTCTGATCAGTCTTAAGGACGGGCCAAAGACAATCCGTTGAGTATTTCGCAGCTGGAAGCTGTATCCGTGGTTCTCAGACAGATCTCCGTTGATTGTGGTGAATCATTTTTCATCTAGTTGTCTCAATTTTCATCTATAAGTCTCATGAATACAGATATAGCTCGTTGTGGTTCTTGAAGATTGCTCTCCCCTTAACTTTTTTCTCCCACCTTGACGAGAATTTGTTCGCTTCCTTTTTTTCAATTTTAAAATGTCGAGTACATGTATTACATGGAACTATAATTATTGTAAGTGAAGAATAATTTAGTTTTCTGAGCAGTTCCTCGAGCATTATATAGCTTACAGTTTACTTGTTTTATCGTCGAAATCAAAAATGTAGTCACAATTTCGTGATATACATACATGGTCGATGTTTTTGCGTCAGATTTATTTGAATTCTTTTTGTTTTACCGGTACCGCTCCTTCATAGGCTGTGTTGTCGTCCATCCACAATTACCCGTAAATTTTTTTAATAAATGGGCAAAAATATTGGACTTTTGGCCACTCAAATTTCGGCCAAAGGGTTAAAAAGAACTGTCGTTTTTATAAATAAAGAAAACCAAGTCGGCACTGAAACTATCAACGAAACAAATAATAACACCATTTTTAACGTGGGGAAAACCTTATCCTGGAAGGGCAGGATTATAACCCTCACGGAGGAGAAGACTTGATTGAACTTTCATTCATACATCATCATACTTACATTATACAAGTATGCCAAATCTCAATCTTATTGTCACATTCCATCATATTGTCACATTATAATACCTAACCAAATTAAAATAATTCATAATTTTACCATTACCACAAAGATTAAGTAAAAAACTTTTTACCATTCATTCTGTTCTTTAACATTCTCGATAATTTAAAGTCGTCGTCAACTAAAGCCAAATCTTCATCAAAGACCGCTTCGTCAGCATCAAGATCGACGAATTCCATCACATCATTAAACACAATTAAATACAATAACTAACTTGATACACAATATTAAATAAATCAAAAGAAAAAAGTACTTACTCTTCATCAGCCGCCATGCCGTTATCATCGATACGAATAACTTCCTCTCCGAAATCGTCGTTGACATGAATCACATCTTCACGTTGCGCCATATTATTCAAACATTTACTAAAATATTTAACCAAAATTCAACCAAAAAGAACTTCTATTCAAGAACTGAATATTTGAAAATAAAAAACACAAATTTTATCAGAGTACGCCATTACAAATGTCAAATGAAGAACAATGTAGTTCTAAAACGCAATTTCATTTTTCACAGTTCAACATATCACAAAATTTAAGAACCGTAACTACAAAAAGAAAAAAAGGAAAAAAAAAAAGAGAAAAAGCGCTAATGTCAAAAACACAACTCATTCTAATCAACCAGTTAAAAAAACTTGCCGCTAGAGAGCACTAACAAACTACACTCACTACAACCAGCTAAAGCAACTAAACTAGATTACTATAGTTTTACCCAAGTCAAAAAATTCCAAAACCAAAAAAAGTCTACTTGGATGGAGAATGGCGGTGTTATTTGACTCCTCCCTATAGCGCTTTAACTAAACAAACTGACCTACAACAAACTTGACATTTTATAATGAACCACCATTTTTATCACAAAACATCATCAACTCCAAAAAGGAATTTTCCTCAAATTAAGAAAAAAATTATTCTTACTCACCTTTCAAATTGAATATTACTATTTTATAATATTTTAAATACTTTCAAAAATATATATTGGTCGTATTAAAAAATTTATATAAATATTAATTATTTTATCAATTCGAACATACTCGTTAAATACAGAATTAGAAAATAATTAAAAATAATATTTCGTGCTCAATTAGCATATCTACATTTTGTTCCTTTTAATTGGCGCATTTATGGATGTGATTACGATAGCAACCCACAACGCCTAGAAAATACCCGATTTCATGTTTGTTTGTAGGTACTGCGTATTGAGTTATAGCTTCTGCACGCGCAGGACCCAAGTCAATTAATTTGAAATACCTATTTCTTACCGTGTTGCCACTCTACTCATTGAAACTTGCACCTAATTTTCTGTACCTCCATGTTGTGATGGCATTATGCCGATTTCACGAGTACTGATATAATATGATATTTTTCCTAATTAAATATGTAATTAAATGAGACGAAGGGTTTTTCATTCGAAAAACTACTCGTATTTTCATTCGGTTTGATTGTATTCGGTAACCATAACTTCGTTTCGAATACCTTCGTTTCATCAGTTGGCCCTTTGACCAACCCAAGTTTGGTGTGAAACTTACGGCTAAAATCCGAACTTTTCTACGCAGAATAGAAACTGACTTCGTGAATTTCCATCATTCCTCTTCGCGTCTGGGGTTTTCATACAGGTATAATATTAAAAGGTATATGGTGCAGGCAGTTTAGGTGTATTCGAAATAGGAGCCCATAGTTGACTATATACACCACATATATATAATCTTCATATTGTGTTACCGTATCAAACACGAAACAGACACCCCATCGAGCGCCAAAAAATTATTGAATCGTAACAAGAGTGATGCACGCCTCATTTGTCACCGATTTGCGTTTATATTTCCAGCACGGTCGACATATCTCTTTGTGTACAGGTGTCTGCTTGAATAGAAAATATAGAAAATGCTTTTTTACTAAAAGAGAGACGAGAGAAAAGGTTGAAAAAAAAAAAAAAGTATAGAAGAAGACAATATTGTTTAGGTAACGCTGTTTAATGACTTTCAGGTAGACAGTGTGATTCTTCCTACAATATGCCATGGATCAGCACTATATTTACCTCCATATTGAAAATATATACGTAGGTTCGTACTCAATAATATCTTATTTTATTACTCGCGTTCGATAGTTTTAATGGAAAAAAAAAAAAAGTAAGGACGCTCACCTAGAGTTTATACTTCTGACTTTTTTTCCCCCTTTCTTATTCAAGTCTTGTTCGCTATTGTATGGAAAAGGCGCAGCTATATGTAATTGCCATTATTATCCGATACATCTCTTTTGTATAATTTTTTCACGCTATTTTAACGTACACGTACGGTCATTCAGCGCGATTGTTGGTTTTTTTCTTTCTTTCTTTTACTATCAACTCTATTACTCCTTTTGACACAATGCTGTGTACTACGAAGCGATAATTAAGGGCATTAAAGTCGAAGTCATACGCCAGTATAAATTGAACTTGTATTGATGAGTTGTGTGGATAACCATAGACTAAGGCGATGTGTGATGAAGTGCCTGCATATTCTATTGCAGTATTCTAGAAATTGAACCAGAAGGTACCTCATTTGTTTTTCTTGGTTAGCTATGTAATTGAATTTAGTTCTTCTGAGGATGAGATGAAGCTATCATGCTCGGAAACAGTACTCTTACCCTTTTTGAAGTTTTTCGTTATTTTCTTGATGTAAAATCAATGGCTTTTGTTGAATTCGCAACATAGTGTTGGATTACGTTGATGACGAAGCTTCTCATTGAAAGTTTGGTTGGGGAACACCGAGAATCTTTATATTCATGAAATTTTTGTTGAAATGATTTTTTATAGGAAGAGTGAGAAGAGAATATTCATGTTTCTTTTAGTCATTCTTTAGCCTTTGAAGCCTCTTGAAATTTTTTTCCCCCACGAGATATGAGAAATGTAATGAAGTTTGGTTTCAGAATACCACAAATACAAAACAGTTGCTCGTGTCAAGCTGTTCTAGCCATCAGAAGCTTATGGGGGAAAAGTTGGATGGAATGATGACGAAGTGAGATGCATTGCTCAGTTTAGAATTCGGGGTCCTACGTATGTATTTCGAATTGGGGTTTGCTAAGAGAGTTGAATGAAAAAATGTCTTGTCAGTTTATGAAGTCTTATTGTGTTCAAATGTCTAGAAACTCGAATTTCACGACACATTCATTTACATGTGACATGACCTTGACAAACCTCATAAAGTTACACCACCAATAGTCGAAGATTAATTAACAGTAGACTGTGAGTGTGCCAAATATGGAGTAGGTAGTTTTTTAGTGAATAAAAAATTTTCGTTTTCTTTACTGAATTCACACGAGTGTGCCGAATATGGGGTACCTCCACGAACGATTTTCAAACTAAGGGTCTTCCCGATTCGTTATCAAAGATACGTGAAAAATTAGTTTTCCAACTGTTATCATCTTCATTACTATTCACAAGAGGTTGGGCTTTTTCATTTTTATCGATTCGAATTCCCGTATACATGTTACCATGTGAATTAAGTAAAGAAAACGAAAAATTGTTATTTACTACAAAATTCCATATTTAACTAACTGATCGAAAATGGAGTACTATTGAAAGATGCTAGTCTGATGAGATAACCGATTGGACTCTGATAGTTTATATTTCAAGTACCTATTTGAAGCCCTAATATTCGAATTTGAAAAACTTTTTAGTTATTCAAAATCACAATGTACGGATGTGAAAATTCAAGCATACCGGTTCATAGAGTGAAGTATAAACTGCTTGTGGAAATGAGAATCTTTTTCATTGTCTGCCCAAAATAGATTTGAGAACGGACCCTCCCCTTTTTTTTACCTCTACATTTTCGCGTAATGCTGACTTTCACACTTTCATTTTCAAAATCGATTTCCATAGCACTGAGTCGCAGGTCGCTCTCTCCCGAAGAGGTGCCAAATGGACGGGCCCCAGTGGCATTAACATTTGATTATGTCCACCGGGCAGTTGTCTACGTCCAATCAAGACGGTTTACTCGCTCACGTGAGCGCCAGTCATCCGCCGTCGCAACAAATGCGACCCTACGACGACGATGAGTCGCCGCTAATCATGTGTAGCTTGGCGAAAAGCCGTCCTGCTTGTAGACGTAGGGGCGCCTCCTCGCAGCAAGCTCCTCGTCTCAGCGTCACCTCGGCCAGCCTGGAGCCGGCTGTCGAGGAAGAAGAGGACGATCACGAAGACGAGGATGATGCCGAGGAAGAGGATGAGGATGATGATGAGGAGGAGGTGGACGAAGACGGCGTGCTACACGCCAGCTCGCCGCTCATCGACGTCATCGAGCAAATCCACCGAGTTCCCTACGAAGAAATCACCGAATCCTTCCGCAAGGACATCAATCAGATGATGAAATACGACACCCTGGTTAATTCGATAAGGACAGAAAAACGAACTGAATCCACCCCACTGATGCAGCAAAGACCTACCGCTCCCATCGGCCAGAGATCCACCAGCACCCGACGGATGGTCGATGTGGCAGCCGTCTCTAATTCTCCGTTTGCATCCTCCATGAGCAGGGTCACCGAGAAGGACATGGACAGACTTCGCGAGTTTGTGCGCATGGATCGAGGATTGCCGCTGACCAAGAAGGAGAAACGCAAACTGATCGAGTTCCGGAAAGAGCCAGCTGTGCGGCCGAAAATGAACCGAGCTTCTGCCATCCGCACTCAGCACATTCGAAAGTGTTCGCACAGCTGGTCTTCGAAGACGACCTTCGATATCGACGCGTCTATCAAGTCTCGCGAAGAGGAGATGATGAAGCGTTTGAAAAAATTGGCATCCCTGTATACGGTGTCCGCCGACAAGCCCCTGTACAAGTATAACAAGGGATTCGAGCTGCGATACCAGGCGAATAAGGGCAATCCGTTGATGCCGTCTAGTTTCAGAGATTCGTACGAGGCGTACAATAAGCCTTTGTTCGCGATGCCCCGAAAGCTCAGCCTGCCCAGGCGATACCTGTGGCCGGAACACCGCAAGAATATGATCTCGTATTTGGGATTCAATGTAGAGGCGGAACAAGCGCCGGCGCAGTACCAGGAGAAGAGAATAGCGAAGCAGAGGAAGACGCGGAAGTTGGCTCGACCTCCGGTGCGCAAAACGCAGCGTGTCCTTCGGATGAAGCCGACACCTCAGCCGAAGTCGAAGAAGACGCCGTGGAATTACGGCGTCTTTGAGCGAACGACCAAAAAACTCGAATATCATTAGTTGAATTCACATTTCTGGAATTGTGTTCATGTGATGATTGAATGTATTCGCAGTTTGAAAATATTTGATTGGTCGAAATTATCAAAGCACCAAGCAAGAATGAATGTTGAGAGCTGAAATTATGAAATTTCGGTGACTAATTAAATGAGTCCGAGCAAGTCGGCGAATCTTGTTCAACGATTGTGTGAAATGGTCTGCACTCTTATTTTTTCCAATTTGATTCTATTTTTCCTATCACGGAGTTGAAATTTAACCATTGAAAAGCCCTATTGCACCCAGTTTTTGAGAACGATTTTTCTTTGATATTGAATTCGTCATTCGATACTGAATGAGAAAATGAATAAATTGCCAGGGTCCCTGCTACCCCCCCGATATCATTCATCATTAGAAATTGAGGTTTTCCGAGAATATTTTTTCATTGCCATTTGAATAAAACGCACTTCATAAAAAGTTGACTTCCAACTTGAAATATAACTTACTACAGCGTCAAAAAAATCGGCTCAGCTGCATCATAGTTCACGAAAAAAGTTATCACACGACTATCTAAGTCAGTGATTTACGATTTTGACGAAAAATGAAAATCAAAGGAAAATAACTAACGTAAGATGAAGAAAGTGTCAAAGAACACAGTTTTGAGAAATGAAAACTGGATATTATTAATTTATTTTAAAATTTTCACCTACTATGCCCATATTGCCCATTCATCTATGCTCACCTACAGAGGTGTCGAGAAATTTTAACCAAATGATGAAATTGAACTCTTCTAACTCGCGAGAGTTCTGTTACGATATAAAAGGGTTTATTCCAATCAGGATGTGTATGTAGGATGCATAGTGCTATTTTTCTTTTCAATCCGTCTTAAATAGACTTCTCAACTTCTAGGGGTTGTTGATATTTAGATACTAACGCTGGTAGAGAATCAGGTTCATTGATAGGTAAGGGTGGATTCGCGAGAACTCGATTTGTTTGCATCAGTTCTCTTCTTTCTGTTTGGATGTGGACAGATGAGATATCTCAAATCTTCTTTCTCTTGAGACTTACGAGTACACCTTTCCAATTTCATTGACATTGGCTTATGTGGTTTTTACAATCGAAGATAAGTTCTTCAGTGTAAGCATTTCTCGTCAGTCATCATTTCATCCAGTCTATATTGTCAAATTGCCCACGCCTAGTTTTGTACAATAAAGACACGTTACGGCAGGTTTTCCATCGAGAACCTGCTAATTAGCTGTGTCTGTTTCGTAAATTGAACTACTAAGTTTAAAACTACTTCCGTGATTTGTGTCTTTTCGGAACGACATTCTAAAGAGCGGATGGAAACGAGGATAATTATATGTCGAGATGCTTTTATCCGACTTTTTTCTTAGTCACTTGAGGCATGTTTTGACCACCCTTCGAATTCAACCCTCTATCCGAAATCGGGTTAAAAATGTTTTCGATGTTAGTGAAATAAAATATACCACTTTGGTTGAAAATTATCAGATTGAAACCACAAAAAAACAACTTACGCGTCTCTTCCCAGACAAACAAGAAAAATATTTTAAAGCCTCTCCTATCTTGTGAGGGATGACAATTCCAAGCCACGTATTCTCGATGTGTTCAGTCTGCATTTCGACCTTCTGCTCGAATCATTGGTTTAGAGTGAATCGAGTAAGTCGGTTCATCATCATGGATACTTGGTGTCTCTGTTCTGTGTTGGTGATTTTGACTGCTGTAACCGCGGGTGCCTATAAAATTCCGCAAGGAGCTCCATTGCCAGGTAATCTATGAACTTTTTTTCTCGTTGTCCGACTTCGGACACTTTTGCTTGAACGTTTGAGTATATGTTGGCAAATGTTTGTATGAGGTCTGATTTATTAGCAAGTAAAACTGTAAAACTTGACCAAAATTCGACGCATGAATATATTATTAATATTTTTTCCAACTGAAAAGGGCATCTTATTTCTTGTATCTCGATATTGATAAAGGCAGTCTTGATTGTGGAAATTTTGGGTTTCACTGGATATTTATTTATTCTATATTCCACCTTTGAATTCAGCACTAACCTTCTAAAAAGTGAAATCAAAAATCAGTTCAACTAAAAATAGCTGACGTTAGTTGTGTGTGAATGACGTGTGTGCAACAGATCAAATGATTTACGTACCTTTTTTGTAGTGTTTACTTTTTCTTTTTTTTCCCCTCCAAATTGGATTCTAAGATACATTTTATCCATTTTGACAGGTGAAAAGGATTGGTATTGTAAAGTTTGCTACTGTATTTTAAATTACGTATGCGTGGTGCCAAAAATATAAGAAAATACGCAAATATCAAGCACAGACCAGTTTTTACCTGCTGTTTATCAATTTTTCAAGTCTACCGGAGTTTTGGTTGTTCCAGAGGAGCCTTTTCAAGGCTGAAGTGGGCGAATAAAAAGAGCAGTAAATTATTCATGAGGATTCTCGTGTATAGATATTGAGGAATATCTTGTTTCTAATGTAAGTTTTGTGCGTAAAAATTAATGTCTCCACTTCGACGTGTTGAGTGTCTTTTCGTGCGTGTATGTTTCTCAAAATGAAATGGTAGATTGAAGAGCACTGGTGAAAAGGCGATCTTTGGAACTTGTCAGTTACTGAATCTATCTGGTGTTATGGAATCCGTTTCATTATCAAATTTATGACCTAGACATAATAGGAGAGACCGGGGCAATAATGTGAAATCATCATTATCGAGAAGTTGTCATTTGAATTTTCTTGGTACGAAAAATTATCAACTTTCGGGAGACGTTACACTTATCACGAGTTCTTTGGATACAGGTAAATGTTCTTGCATGGAAATGTATTTTTGAAACAACAACCTTCTTGAATAATGCTCTTCCCCCCGCCCCTTACATTTAATAACAAGTTTAGCCATAATATTTCAGTAAGAAACGAACAACTCTAGGTTATTTCAAAATATGAAAATAAGTTTGATTAGGTTGACCACGTGTGCATAATTGCAGGTTTGAATGTACGTCTCTAATGATAGCTACTATTTTAATGTACAGATTATTGTCCTACATTCGGCAGCTCTCAAGTTGTCATGCACGAATGGTACTTCTCATTATCATTATCAACTTGAACAAATGCAGTGGCTATATAATTTTTCTGTATCATTGACATACCAGCACCTCAAGAGGTTCAATTATTTTATACGCTTCCGTTTGAAGAAGTTGTTTTTACCCCCTTTAATTTCTTTCATGAAAACATTAGAGAAGAAGAAGAGGAGAGAAAAAAAATTAGCTCATGTCGACTTCTTTTCCATTCATTTCTAATTCACGTGTGTAAGAATAAATTATACAAATTGTACCTACGACGAATTAAAGGGCTTGCTTTTTTTTAACCTCGTCGTTTTCTATCTTCATACACGTTCATTGTTATGAAATTTATTGCACTTCCTTCCATTCTTTCGGTATTATGACAACGTATTCTCGCAAATTATTGCTCAGGTGTTCGGTGCCCCCTTTTTTTTTTACCCTTTATTTTACAAAAATAAAAAATAACGTGTCCTCTGGAATTCTCCATATCTGATATCTGCAAGTTTTTAATTAAAGTCTGCATTTTTGCGGCTAATTTTTTGTGTAGTTTACCTGCATCATTAGAAGCACGCGAATAAAAAATCGAAAGATGAAAAAAAATTTAAAAAATGAATGAAAGAGGAAATGTAACAGGGCACTTATAAAAGCCTATATGCAGTTAACCGTGCAGAAAACTTTCGTCAATTTTTTTTTTTAATGGAAGTGTTAACACTAACGCTCGTTTTTGCTGAGGTCATTGTCTGCTCTGCTGTTTTCTGTGTTGATTTTTTGTACTCATTGCGTGTGTTGGACAAAATGAACGGACAAAAGAAGTTTTTTGGTTGATATAGCTGTGGCAATATCGTTGGTAATTAAAAGGATTATGCTACTTTTTTTTTTCTTAACGTTTTTTCCTTCTCCGTTAGCGCAACTTGGAAGATGAAGTGGAAAAATAAACTCGTAGTGGTGGGGTGAAAGGCGAACGCCTGGAGCACAGGTGTGCATGGATAATACGGTACACAATGCACCTAAATTATTATTATTACCTTTCCTTTCGCCTTCACGTTGATCCGAACTGGTTCCATAGAAACAATTAAGTGAGGTTGTATAAAAGCGTGATTTGAATGGGTCGAGGGTGGCGGGGAGAATCAACGACCGTCGTTTAACGTATTCTTTGAAATTGGATTTATTTTGAATGTGCAGTACCTATAGTGTTCTTGTTTATTGGAAAAAAAAAATTGTATCTACGATTTTCGAAGGGTACATATCCCATGAATATAAAGATGACTATACTATGTGAAGGAACAAATAAGTAAATAGATGAAACTGTTAAGTTAATCACTTCTATAAGTATCTTAAACCATTTTCGTAAAAATGTTGACTTACACAAATTCTCATACCGATGCTTTCCAATATCGTGTAAAAAAATCATTTTTTACGAATAAGAATCGCGCAAAATAACTAAGCACTCCATGGCCGACTTCTACATATTGAGTATAGAACTGTGACAATACAGCCTGCGTACCTTCTCTATTCTCTATTTCTACATTGTGGAAAGCCCGATTACTTAACTTCTCCAACTTATTACTTTGCATTCATGTTGGAAATCATAATCTACTGGTGAAGCACAGATTATATTTCCCTCTCATAGCCAATCGAGTAGAGTATAACTGTTTCTATCTTTTTTATATCGTGGAAAATTTTTGTAACCTCCTCCAACATAAGTAAAATTGACTCTATTCAAAATGTTCATTATCCTAGTTATTTTTCTTATTTTCTATAGGCCGCAAAGTGGATATCCCTCATTTTTTTGCGGGCCGCAAACTAGATATCTCAGTTTAGAGATATTTTTCACGGGCCGCAAACTGCCTACTCCCGTTCATTTTACACTTTGTTCTGATAGTTGAAAACATAAATTTTCAAGCGTCGAGATATTACCATTTTTTCCCTGTAATTTTTTTAACAGTCTGCAGTTTTTTCGTGAATATACATGTTACATGTATATTCATCTGTGAGGTAGTCATGAGAAATTAGCATTTTGTTCTTTTAGAAAGATTTATTTATCATACATAAAACATTGTAGTGTTCGTATTTAATTTGTGGAACAGCTGTGGATTTAAAAATTTTGTTAACGAGCTTAATCTCGTGAATGATGATGGATATCTATTTTCCGGATGGGTAGGTTTACCTAGTAATTTGTTGTTTTCTTTTTATTCAACTTAAATCTTCGCATCATTTCTCCAATTATTCATTTCGTTGGGTGCTTAATATCGCAGACAGTTTTATTTAAATGATAATTTATTTTTGATGATACCAGCTCCAATTTAATTTCTTTTTAAGCTTGATCGAACTGGCGAAATGTATGGAAATTTTATCTGTGTTAGAAAAAAAGATTCGCTTGCCATTCGCCAGGCCTTTGACAATGTGGTAAACCACTTCGGGTTTTAATATTGGCATGTCAGCGGGAGGTGCAATAGCTTCCTCATAACAAGGAATTAAAATAGGCATACTTACAGTCAAGTCCTTGAAATTATGTATTTCAATTCTGTCGAATTTTACTTATTGTGTTCATTCGTATATCTTCTATTGTATCTCCGTATATTACGTATAACCAGTCCAGGTAGAAACGCCATTAGATTTTGTGGTCACGTGTGTCGTAGGCTTATTTCGCGATTTAGAAATTACTTGGCGAACCATTGGTAATGAACTTGATGCACAGAATACATGAAAATCTGTTGTATTCGTCACGCCTGTAACAATATAAAGGTATATGCAGGAAGGTAAATACGTCGACACCTGCTCCTCGACAATAATGCCGAGTGAGAAAATGACGTCAATTTATCTTCTTGCTCGATAATAGTTTTGGAAACATTCAAACGTAACTGCAGCAATAACCATATAATTGAGGCTAATAGTCTTTTTCGTTCGAATTTTCCTTTTCTTCCTCTCTCTTTTTCCATATTATTTTATTTTTTCTATTTTCCGTCCGCTTGTCTTCGTGGTTCTAAAATAATTTCTCCAGACATGAAAATTGAAACATAATGGTGATTTAATGTGGAAGAGCTTTGCCTTATATGAAAATCAAAAAAAAAAAAAAATTAACCATTGGTACTGCTGCCATAATGCTAATTACCTCTGGATTTCAATTTCAGACGTAGACGTGTCATGGTCACGGTGGCTTAAGTTTTATTGATCTTGGTGTTAGGGACAGATTGTGATCATTGTCGAGTTATAGCGGGTAGTACATGAATTGGAAATTGTGTGATCATAAATTTCAACTTTGAATATTCATTTTTTATGCTGTCACTGACATCTGTAGCTCTGTGATCAAATTGAGCAATATTTTATTAAATTTTCAAGTAAGTACCTACTTCTCGAGTGACATGAGCGTATTGTTTTTCTCACATATTTAAAATCAACTGCTTTGCTCTCATTTCACTCAGAAAATTAACCCTTGAATCGTTATTTCCCAATAGTCATGCCAAGTCGCCTACAATTTTCCTACGCGTTCTTGGATGTAGTGCGGTAGTCCCTAGTTTAATTTGAATTTTAACTATATTTTAGTATTTTGCGCAGTAAGTTCAGATTTAGTACCTACTGAATCTTGACAGCTGTTCCCTATCTCTTTTGTAGCTTTTGAAATGAGTGCTACTGATTTTGTCTTTGGAAAATTTTTATATCCTATCTTGATCTTGGAAATCTGTTGAAGCAAAGAAAAGGAAAAAGGTCAATTATTTACGCATCAACCCAAAATGTCTTCTTTTGTCCGTGAAGTTAGCCAGCTGAGTTCAAATTAGCAAGTAGCAGCACTCGTATTTAGAATATAAGGAATTGTCAGACAGTGTGACTGAAGTCTGAGCAGGTAGTTTTTCTCTAAATTTATGAGGTTTGAAAGGATGAAATATATTTTTGAATGAAATGAATGCCAAATTTATTGGTCTACTCTTTTCTGCTCGCAAGCTTCTAACTGTAAATGAGGTGAAACTGTCGATATTTGCATAATCCACTAAAGTGACTACATTTTATTCAGTTGGAAATGTTGAGTTGATGATCCGCAAAAATCTCAAGTTTCTATCCAGAATTTCGAATTTCGGAATGCTTGAGCTTCAACATTCTGGATTTTGTTTTGAATAGAAATGGTTGGTTGAAGGTGAATATTTTTTGCTCGTTGACATATACAAATCAAGTGTTTGATTTTTGATTGAGAGGGAGTCGAATTAGTCATTATCATCACATGAATCTTGTGACACTTCTGACTCCAAAGAATCGCGTACAATTTGAATCTATAATGAAATTTTCGTAGACCGGATAGTTCGAGAGCAAAGAGCCATGCATATTGGAAAAATCTTTTATTTTCTGTAATTTCCTGCATGAAAACATTTCTCTAGGGTAATTTGCTCACTTGAACAACTATCCCTTCGCAGAATGCGCCAAATTTATTAATTTTGCGTGGAACCATCGGTGTGGTATTCTCTGTTTTCGTTAATTTTGCATCGGCCACAAAACTAGAAATGCGAGGAAAAAAAAGAAGAAATGAAAAAAAAAAAAGGAAGAGCAAACCCTGTGTACATACACAATTTCGAATTAGAATTATACGTGTGCTCGAGAGACGTATACTCTAATAAATTAGGTTTACAACAGACTGGACATTGATTTGCATTTTATCCTATGGTTACTGGATATCCCTCATATCGATAAAAGCAATCTCGTATGCAAATTGAGTTACTAGCTTTACTCCAGCGTCGTGCCATCGTCGATAGTATGAACCAACATTTAAATGACGATAAGGCATTGCCAGGACACTGCCATATGACGCACTCCTACACATTTCGGATATTGGTGTAATATCCGAAGTGACAGGTGGTACTGAGTCCTGTACGTTCGTTGTCTTTGCTATGGATAAATTTTATGTAGAAAATAAAAAAATGGAAATGTTGATTTGAAATTGCGTGTGTAAAGGCGATGACGTATAATTTTAAAATTCGTCGATACATTTTGTAGTATCTGTGATTGTGTGTTTTTTTGAATGCTAATTAACGGAAATCGAAAGTGGTGGGAGGGTAAAACAAACGCCAGGCATATTTAGTTGGCCATATGGTGAATTTGATGAGCTAACTTCAGGTGTGCATAAACAGATGGAAATCTGTCCGAAAAATCTAAAAATTCACTTTATGGCACACAATATGCTCTCTTTTGAATTAAGCGTGTTGAGAAATGAATGAAATTTGGCAGCTAAGAGCCATTTCAATAGTTGAACTGTTGTCCTGATTTTGATGTTGTGAAACTCTTACCAGCGAACTGTCGAGAAAATGCAAGTGACCTGAAAAAAGTGAATGGTATTTTTTACAATTTTTTAATGAAAAATGGACATTTTCAAGATATATTGTAGATATTATTGGTATTTGTTGTACTTTTTATTATCTAAGATGGTACATGTTACTGCTTTTGTGATAATTTCCCCTATAAATCTTGTTCATTGTACCAATTTTCTTATGAAAATTGTTAAAATGAAAAGTATTTTTTAATATAAGATTCGAAGTGCAGTCTAGTAGATTTGAATCAACTGATTTTTTATTGATGAAGGTGTAACTGGTCCTGATAATCGAAAATAATCGTATCTAAAAATCTTCGATGTTTATAGAAATCGAAAGAAGTTGAGATTGTTAGAAAAGATGAGATTATATTAGATGATCTACAATTACTTGCTTTTTTTCATCTTGACAACGTACGAGTATTTTACTCTCCTTGGACAAAAAAAAAAATTAATATATGTGCAATGTTTTGTGTGTAAAAAAAAAAACTGGAGTCACTTTGCTCCCGAATTGTTTTTAATTATTGGAATTAATTGATTTTAAGGAGGTGTGGTTTTTTAAAGGTATTCTGCTTTTGACTCACATACGATATATAAATATATTTTTGTTTCTCAAAAATGTTTACAGAACTCTTTATTTTATACCAAACAAATATAAGCAACACAAAACCCCATAATCCAACTAAAGTTCTGACAGCCATTACAAACCATTCTGCTCCTAACAATATATTATGCAGATTTTAACTTAGCTTTTTTTCAACGAGCTGCTGATAAATTTGTAGGTACCTTTTTTTTTTCCTCTAATTTTCGAACACTTTTACATTTTCTTTACATTTCCATACTGTCAAACTGACTAACTGGATAATACACGTTCGTTAAGGTTTCCACTGGCACCGTAATAATAGCGACAACCCATAAACCCTTAATTACAACTTCGAGTGAAAAAAAAAGGTGAAGTGTAAAAAAAAAAAAAAGCGCATAAATAAACAAAATACGTCGTAAAAAAGTGCTTAAAAAACGCCTCAATCGATTAATCTTTCTTATAAATTATTTTCGTCGGATTACACCTCTTTCCAGTAGACACTCTACCAAAATTGTACCCACGGCTACGCATATACACTCGATAGGCCGAGGCTCGTATGAAGAAAAAAAAAATGGGAAAAAAAAATTCTGGAAAAAAAAGTTGAAACCGGTCATGTAAAAGATTTTGTCGATAATGATTTTTTCGAAGAATGAATAATGCAAAAGAGTTTAACGATATTACACTTTGATATGATGGCTTTTATTGCATTTTTAGCGGTGTCATTGTTGACACTATATAATATGGAAAAATACACCCCAGTGTAGGTTACACAATTCATTAGCTATGAAAAGAAGTTGGAGGTGAAAAAAGAAAGAAAAAAAATGCGCAACCCTTTCCAGACTACCCGGAAGACCGAATTTTTTTTTTCTATTTACCAACTCTACCGCAGTGACGCGATTATTATTTTTTTTCGTCTTCTCATTTTTTTAAGCATTTTTTTAGAATGATATCGCATTTTAGTGTCACAGATGCGCCTTTATTAAAATCGAACATCCGGTTATCGGTTCTATCGAATTTGATTTTTGCCAGAGATCATTTACACTCGCTGGTATCCATTACAAGGGGTTACACTTTTTTGTGTTAGTCTTTTTTTTTTTAAACTTTTTTCCTGTCTGTGTGTGTGGTGTCAAGACATCCATTTTAGGGGGTAATATACACACGTATTGGGGTGTAGTCCGACCATAAAAAACGATTTTCAATTCCCTCGGAGGAGTTAATTTTGGAAAATATTGGCGAAATGCGTTTATGCGGTTTGTTAAATCTGTCCGCACATCCAAATGGTGTACCCAGAGATGTGTGTGCATTTGGATTCGAATAGAAATTGATGGTTTAATGAGGGCATACGATTGTAAAATGTGGCATAGTATGCAAAATGATCAATAATCGTTATGAAAAGGAGTATTTTCAATTTAGAAGGATGAATAGAAGTTGGGATTACCTCCTCTGGTAACGGGTTGACTCGAATATTTATCAGAAATTAATGATCGTAATATCCCTCCATGTTCCTTGATGAAACTTGAATTTTTGTTGAACGACTCGTGGATCCGAGCATGTTTCTTCTTTAGGAAGGTGAAAAACGAATTTTTTGAAAAATGATGAATATTTTGATTTCGTGAAGGGTAGAGCAATACTTATGCTGGTAAGGGCAACCTTGGAATATTTTTTGAACGATTTCTTGCAAGCCTATTTCGGCACCCCTGATCTCACTTGAAATCAATCATTTGATGAAATATACCGCAAAATACGTATTGAGTAAGGATTTTTCCATATTTGTAGCCATTATGATACTGACTGAAAATATATTTGAAATTTCAAGTGATTTTTCAGCAAATGAAGGTTGGTGCTGGATTTGAATTGGTAGTGTAGCATTTGGGCCCTTCCTACTTTTATGGGTCATACAGCAACAGCATCTCTCACCTATTTTTGTTTTTGGACCATGTATTATCCACTCACCTATCTCTCTCTTTCGATTTTCGAATGATCCACAAATGAACGTGTGACGTAACCATTATGCTAATCCATGGTCCATTGTGCTATACATTCAAAAGTGTTTGGATTACTGAACTCGATTCGAGTTCATTGACAACTCAGCACTCAGCTAGATCAATTAGAGTTGGCCCATTATAAGCTGCTCACCGTATCATATCACGAGAACTCGAGTAAGCGTGCACCTTTTTATTGCACGAGCTGTCCACAGTGATTAGTCGCAGATCACCAGATTCACGCTGCAAATGCTCATGCGGTATATGTTCTTCGGTTTTTCAACCTCAACCACTCGCCCACGATAATACCCAAATCTTTATCACGCTTATTATAAATTTTCAACTGCGCGCCATTCATACGTATAGACTGCGAATCGAGGAGATGAAGAGGAATAAAAAAGAATATAATAATAATTCAAACTGAATTATAAGGTAGCCGTTAACTTGAGTCGTTTTTTGTCTCCTCGTGTTCAACTAAATTGCTCGAGTGTTTGATAGAACTGAATCTTATTGCGCGAATATGGAATAAAATTTCAGCTTGAGGATGAGTGCTCTATCAATCTGTTCAAAGTTATTGGTTAAATATTGACTAGAGTTGGTAAAACGCCAATTATACAGTCTGAAGCTAAACCTCATGAATTTTTCCATCTTTGTTCAAAATTTTAATGTGATAAGAATTCACAATTTTTTTTTACTTTCAATTTATCTTCAGACTCTGCCACTATCTTGGAAAATTTCAATTCTCAAACATTTCACTTTTTTTAAGGCTTTTGCTTATCAAAACAGTATTTAAAACAACAAAAAAAGGTTTTATGCAAGGAAGTTTTGGGTTGAAGCTTCAAAACAGAAGCATTGTTCACTTTTTCAAATGTTGATTATTTAGTGTTCAGATGAATAGATTCTAAGTGGATTATATATTCTGCACTTTGCTCTCAACATCGAACAACAGTATGCGCATGAACATAAGCTATATCTATCGCAGAGGGAATCACGAGGTCAGGGAGTTGTAAGGCGCTAGATAGGTAATCTTGTAATACTACCAATACAGCGTGAATCTAATTACTTGTAATTATTTTTTCATAGTTACGGCTGGAGTCGAACCCGGGAGCCCTGAGTTGGACTCCCATGACGGTATCCAACCGTCTATCCCGGCCCGAGTGGTAGCTTTTCAGGAGTGTTATGGAGGGATATCTAACTTGAACTATGTAATTATAAAATTTTATTTTTGAGGAGAACATTGATCATGATTAAGTGTACGTCTCATGGCTTTAACTATGTCCAGTCATAAGACATATCTCAATCTCCGCCTCTCTCCACTGCTAATCATATTTTACCCATAAACCCTATTTATATATCAATTAACCCATAATTATATCGCATTTTATTAGTTATTATTCTGTAGTGGCGTCGTGATGACGTCATCTCACATCCGAGCCTCCACCTCTCCACACTCTTACTCACCCTCATTAATATATCAACCTCGTGATGGTTTTATCAAATGAATCTTAGTCCAGGCTCATGTTTACTGTGTATTGGTCTAATCTGCTTGAAATCGCAGGGTGGAAATGAATTATAATATTTATGAACTTTCAACTGAGTAATGATATGAACCTAATTTTTTGAATTTCAGTCCTCAGAAATGCTCCCTTTGTGTACCGGGGACCTGTATTCATTGTGCAGGAAACTGAAGATCTCAGTGAACCTTATATCGCCCAAATTGTCGAAGGGGGCATCGAAATGGTTCAGCCGGCAAATCTGAAATCATTTCGAAAACCACATCCTATGACCGCCACCAATGATTCGAACCCCGAAATTCTAGATGACCCTGAATACTTTGCCGTACTGGTAACCCCCGAGACAGTGGCCCAAGCACAAATTTCGCGCACAACCACCATCACTGTTCCCCTACCCGTTCTGTTGCTGGGTGTTTCTTCCAGAATACCGTGGGTGATGGTGCTGAAACGACAAAACCACTTCGACTATTTCCGGAATTTGACTCCGGTGCATGTGAGTAGACACTCATATTTTGTATTGGTGAAGTACAGTTTATGCCAGTAGTAGGGAGGGGGTGTGTTTCTAAATCAATGATACGAGTATTGTTACTGAAAATTGTTTCATTCAATTCTGTCACGGGGGATGTTACTAGTCTGATGGTGGTGGTAAGGGAGCTCCGATTATACACAGCCCGGTTCCTAATATTTTCTGTGTCAACAGGTACCTTTACCGGTACGACGCCGTAGTCGATCTCAAGAACTGCCCAATGCTCGACTCTTCACCCAGTCGAGAAAGTATGATCTTGTCTACGCTGAAGATGACCAAGCCATGATGAATGGCATTTGCGCCAGCATCATACAGGAGCTTGTCTATCTGAATTCGGTGATGCAAAATCAGAGCAATGAAACGGATTCATATAACTTTGAACCCTTCGAACAATCTCAGGATAAGGAAATGACGACCAATTCTAAAGTACCTGATGACAAATCAGGGGAAGCTAAACCGGTCGAAGATCCGTGGTTAGAGAAATTCCTGCAAGTAATGACCTCAGTGGGGAATAATAACACTCAAACGACCAGCGAGTCGTCAGTGAAAAAACAGAAAATCTTGCAGTGAAATATTCCTTAGATTTTAGACATAACTTTTCTATAAGCATGTTCAATGGTGAGCACTCGCCTGTTAATTTTCGTCTAATCATACAGCTGTGAAGGGAGGCATATGCGTAGGGGAATGGGTGGAATTACGCCAAACAAGAAGAATTATAGAGGAACACTATACTCGGGTGTCGCATTAAGGTTTGTTTGGTTTGTTCACTTGAAATGTGCCTGTGAGTGCCCACTGTGCAAAGAATATTATCAGAAGTGTAATTATAGAATATCTATTTTTGTAATCGTCATTTTATTCATCGGAATCGTATACTTGTATTACGGTGAGGCTGAGCCAAAATCTTCTGTAGTCTCACTTTGAGAAGCTATTAAGCTCGATTTTTAAAATAAAGGCTACGGACGCCCCTTGAATGACGAAGAAAGACTGTGCTGCATTATTCGCCAGTTTTTTAGAAGAATATTTGTCGATATCAAATCGATTGATAATTGACATCTTTCGAAGTGTTTTTTTTTTTATAGACATCACTCCCTCCAAAGATTCAACCCTCTTCAGGCCTGCCCTTGACAAAAATTTATAGTCGTCTTTTCGGCGATTTCCTCCGTTGGTCATAAATACTCCTCCATCTTCACTCTCTCAACCTTCAGACTCTCTTGTTTTTGCTGATAAAGCTTCGAACAACAGTATGAGCACCATTTTTCCGAAATTACTCGAGTCGCATTCTGTGAAAATACTAGCGCCTAAATTAGTTTTTGCTGTCTGATCCGACGATTTTCGAATATTATTTACGGATCATTGATACTCATTGACGCCAGATTTCGACACTGGAACCGAATAAAACGTGTGTACTCCAGCTGGAGAAATGCGAGGGTGGCTTCTGTAGACGGGTCATCGAAAAATAATCCTAAGGAGTCGAGGGGAGGCAGCAAAAACTACTCGAACAATTGCAAGAAAGAAGTTGATTTCACAGAACATCCACCGAGGGGCTGGCCAGGCGATTATTACATTTTTTTTTTCTTAGACGTTTGGCCAAAAGCTGAAACTATACGCATTGTTTATGTCAAAAGTAAAAATTACGACTTACGGACCACTTTTGTGGACGACTCCGATAACGGAGCATTATTCAACTCGGTGATGGACATGATTGAGGGAGGGCTGGAGGAGGGGGCTATTTGTTTTTACGACCAAAGACAATGGCTTTCTGGGTCGCCGGCTCGGTACGATTATCGTTTTCTGCTCTGCTCCAGATCGAGGTGCAGGGATGCCAGATACTTTTAACTGGACCCCTCACCCCTACGTGGAACACACAAATTTTCTGTATTTCTCGTACAGCGAATGAAGGGGGTGTGATGAGTTGAATTACCTTTCTTTTTTTTCTTTTTTTTTTTTTTCAAGTCCTCCGACCATTGAACGGTGCCTATCATTTTTCGGTAAGTGTTATTGAGCAGAGCCAAGCTGTTACTGCTTTTTCGAAAATGTTATTTCGTCACCGATGTTACCCTTCTCTATTCACCAAAACCTTGTCAGCCAAAAAGACGTCTTGTCCATTTGCAAAAAGGTTGTTCTAAAGATACAATTAAACTTTGGCCATTGTGGACTGTGGGGGCAGTTTTCTCTAATATATGCTAAGTACCTTGGCTTTATAATGTTCGAAGCTACTCTTTGGTAATAGAAAGTAATGATCATTGGTCACTGTATTTATCGTTTTATATGTATTATTCTGGTGCGGTTGGAATGTTGGCTTGGACCAGAATTTTTCATTTTAACAATTATTGCAACACACTACCTTGTTTTACAACAGGAAGGATTTGACGAAAATCACCCCCAAATAAAACTGTAACACCTCCCATTGGCAAATCATTGTCTCGAATAAATCTGAATGTTCGATCAACTGCTTCCAAAATATGTCGATGTGACATTGAACATTTATCCCATATAAGTAACTAGCACATTTGAATTGCTTTTGCAAGACCAGATTGTTTTGAAATATCACAAGTACACGTTTCTGTCAAATTGATAGGCGCTTCTAATCCAAAATGAACAGTTCGACCACCAGATATTAAGGTTGCAGCAATACCAGGAGATGCAACAGCTAGTGCAACTTTTTTTTCACGTCGGATACTAAGAGAAAATTCATTAAAAACGTTTTACCTACAAAAAATAATTAATATGAAAATCAAACCAAGAGATATTACAAGTCAACTTGTTATACTTGATGAAATTTTTCCCTAACAATTGATAAATATTTTAAATAATTCATTTGAAACTACTGTATTCATTGACAAAACATTCTCCTTGTCTAAAATATTTTTAAGATCATTCTTACAGTCGCAATCATAATAAAATCACTATACATTCAAGTATGAAGAAATATTTTTCAATTGTACCTTAATAAAAACTTATTTTCAACAAAATTAACTTTTATAAAAAGTAATTTACTAACCAGTACCACCGGGTGCATCCAAAAAAAAAATTTATGTTCCTTCTTGAAAACCGCTGATTCAACTATTTTATAAACTTGTTTTTGTTTGGGATTTAAACATGGTTTTTTAGCAGCAATTTCTTGAACCAATGTTTGTAGATCGTAAGTTGTTTCTCGCACATACTCCACGGATTCAGACAAGTTTATAGGTTGATCAAAGAATATACCATACGATTCAAGAGTTTCTCCAAGTCCAAATAGTTGAATAGACTTGTCTATCAATTGAAGAGATTCTTGAAAAATGGTTTCATTATAAGTCAAATCTGTTCTACTGTTTTTTTGATATTTGATGAACAAATCATGGGCTAATCCTTCTTTAAATTGTCTATATAAGGCAACAGGATCAGAAACATGACACTGTGTCAAAATCATTGCAAATAAATCTCTAATGTTACGATCACTTTCAGTTAGAAATGCATCTGACAAAGCATTAATCCATTGTGTATCATTTTCTAACATTCCACGGGCTTGACAGGCTTCTTGATACAAATTATAAACATTTCCATCGTATGTTCTTAAATCTTCAAAAGAAGTTGGACCACAAACAACAAACAACAACATGCGTAAATAATAACACTCTTTTTGTACAGGATGTATGGTGTACACACAACCAAGAATGTTTTCTTCAATGTAGGAAAGTCTATAATCAAATGTCTACAATGTTGAATCAAATCAACATATTTTATAACTATGTAATCAAGGTCTCTTACTTGGAACAGGTGTTCCGATGTTACGGCTGTTATTAACTTGGTGATTGCTTTGGTGGAGGATTTTGAAATCTTGCTAGAATGAGATAAAGTCAATCGAATGACATTATTCAACAACTTGATGACCTTATATCGGAGAGACAAAGAATGGAAAATAAATGCTTATGAAATTGCTTCAATTAGATTGATTTGATAACTGAGAATTTGGTTTAGTCATGATTCTCAGACTAATAATTTGAATACTTCGATAGTGTCTGATCGCCTGAATTTGCCTGCAAGAGTCTGATTTTGAATATAAGTTGAAAGTCATTGGCAATTTGTGAAGCGTAAACGAAAGTGTTTCTCACTTTTATGGGTAAACATCGCACTTTTTAAATACTTAGCAGAATGCAAACAAAGTTAAAGCTACCTACATAACTGTATAGCACGACATATAACTCGAATATGGCATTTCATCAATACCCATTCCCTCCACCGACAGTACTAAGTCGTATTTAAATAACAATCACTATTCTGTTTCGAAAGTTGATCTTTCTTTTGAAGCATTTTTTTGCCCTGTTTTACTTCTATCTCGAGATATCTTTTCTTTCCCTCGTATTCATAAATTAGTGTAGCGCGTAAAACTTCTAATTATCGAGATTCATTACGTATTTACAAGCTGTTTTAAACCACTTCATTATACAAATAGCTGTTGTATGGGTTCGCTTACAAGGGTAGTATGCATTTTTTTCCAAACGTGAAACAGAAAAAACTGGGGTAGTAGCGAACATAATTTCAAAGAGGGTGTTAATGTTTCGCCGCCGCAATAATTTCTGAATTGACTTCGGATGGTCTCCTCTTTTCCACATAAATGTAAATCTTGTAAACGCGTTAATGATGAAAATATGGCAAAATTAGGTGCTACTGGGAGTGTTTTAGATTTTTTTTCGAAAAGGAAACTAAAACGAGTTTTTTAGGATCGTAATAAAAAATCAGAAGTGGAGAATTACTTCTTTTCGGTGAGTGATAGAATTAACGAGGCTCCTGGTGACAAATGAGCACATAATTTTCTCTTCGGGCGTTCAGATAAGACAGATAATGTAGAATGAGTGGGCTGAATTTTATTTTTAATTACAAGTCACTAAAAGAAATGAAAATATCTGAAGAAATGGGCACTTTTGGATGACTTAGATTTGATTAGAATGTCGGACGGTATCGTTCTAAGCGAGATCTTATCGAGAAACAAAATTCAAGTTTTTGAAATTCATCGAATTCTTTTCAAATTTGGAAACTAGTCCACTCACTGTTTCGGACTTGTAAATCAGTTCGTACCCGAATAATTATAAACATGAAAATAATTTTTTGATATGGTAAAACTAATGGCCTAAAATTCGTTTTCGTATACTGTATATCATGATTCCGCATCTTGGAAGAACCTCGAACACATATGTACTTATGAGAACTTGGGAGTTGAATAGGAGAATCAAAATTTTTTGCTTTTTCTTCAATAACCTTTACATCGATACGCATATTTGGCCGTTGTAAATCACGTATCTGAAGCGAGTTGGTTTGAAGTACATGAGTAGTAAATGGGAAAATACGAGTATGTACGAGTATGTGTACATGTACCTAGTAGAAAAGATTTCTTTTCGTCACTGAAAAAATTATAATGCACGTGGCGGTTTTGAAGGTTTTCGCTTCTCCGGTAGTCTTTGACCATAAGGCGGACTCGATTGCGTTTCTCCATCTCCTTCGCCCCTTCTCCGCCATCTACTCGGTTCTACACTCAGTCGTCTCTGATTTATGGCATCACGACACGTGTTAAAAATCGAGTTTTAATGCATTTCGTATTAAAGAAACTTCGTGGTAAGGCTGTATGAAGAAGCAAATAGAAATAGAAGAAAAAAAATGAGCGGCAAGTGCGGAGGAGCAGAGCCTAACCTATGGAAAATTGTGTGTAAATCACCCTTTGCGACGAATTTCTGGTCGTACACAACAACATTGTACTCGATAGTTAGGACGGGGTGTGGGGGTCACATCATGACAGTGTCTTATCGATTTGTCGTTTTTTTCTTCCTACTTTATTTCCTAAATTTGGATTCTAAATGATAGTTCATATGTTTGCCTTCTAGTATATTAGGTAATTACCCATTTAACTGCGGGTGGAAAATCAGGAAAGTGAAGGAGTGGTAAGCCTCGATGGGAGGGCCTGTAAAAAAAAAAAACTACGGTGGCGATTGGAATTGATTGGAATAAAAAATTCTTTCAGTTTGTCGCGGGTACCAGGTGTAGTACAAAAAATTTTTGACAATTTGGTGTTATGAAATAATTACTCACTACAATAATCTCAAACTTGATCCACATCGAGAATACAATATCAATAAATATTACCTCTAAAGAATTGTTGAAATATCACAGAAAACAAACCGATTTGATACATAACAAGTTCCAAGAACATTATAAAAAACATGGAGAAGAAATCATAAATTATTACTTATCTCAAAATATTAGTTGATAAAGCGCGGTTCAGGATATTTTCTTATGACCTCTTTTGCATCTTTTATGTCTGGTGGATTTATGAAACAAATTGAAGAAACTCCCTGAAATTACGGACAGAATGAAATTTATACAAGTTCATTCCAAGATTCCTCATACAGTAAGGGTATTAATAATTACATAATAATACAATCAATCTACAAAAATGGTGAAAGACGGGGAGGTAAGTCTCAATACCAAGTGAGATGATGCTGAAGAAAGACGCAAGACGGAAAATCAGTGTGAAGTTGTTGAAGGAAGGGTGGAGGAAGGAGACTATATGACACGGTGTGTAGAAGAGGGGATGTACTTACAGAGTTTAATGAACCGCCTCGATGCCTACGTAAACTGAACTATAAATTTGAAGCCTGCGGAGCTGGTCGCACTTGGCAATGTCGAAGGCCCATTCTAAGCACAGCAGTTGCAATCGGTTTTTTTTATCTTCTTTTTTTCCTCGTTTTTCTTAGTCTTCTTGTTTCTTTCAATTTCGGTGCTTGAATAACGCATTGTCGATTGACGGGAAGAACTCGTGCCCAGAGTATCAACCTGTGCGTACGACTGGCATGCGAGCTCATGGTGCGAATAGTTTTTTCAAGGATTTTTTTTTGTCAACTTCAGATAACTTTGAATCAAGGAATGAAAATATTTCTTGATTTTGCAGAGTTTTCTGAACTTAACCCAGTCGAATATTTATTAATTTAAAAGGAAGAAGAAAAAGCCAGTTACCACTACCTACAGAGTACGGCTTAATGAAAGACTTCTTAGTAGTAACTAATACTTACGCGTCGGTAATGGCCGGTGCAATTTGGGTGTGTGTGCGAATAAATTATTCACCTACTCCATCCTGGTGTTTGTCATACTCCAATGCCTGCAAACGCGCCTCCACCTTATTGAACCGCAGCGACATGGCATCGAACTTAATCATCACTTCATCAAAGAAACTGGCCAGGTGATGAAGTTTTACTACCGTATCACCAGATTGGCCAAACAATGATTGCACTGTTCTTCTTCTCTTTACCGGGGGTAGCACCTTTGAAAACGGTGTGATACTGGCCACAGAGTATCTACTTGAGCCGCATTTATCTAGCGTCTTATCCAAAATTGGTTGATAATCGACTGGCCACAGAGTATCTACGTGAGCCCTGTTTATCTGGCGTCTTATCCAAAATTGGTTGATAATCGTCGTACTATTTATCGCTACTTCCATCACCTTTGACCCTCACATTGTGGCTGCTGCTGATTTCTTCCTCTGATAAATCTGATTCTGACGGCGGCGGTGCTGTAAAAAGATCATATGAATAAATATGTTTAAGAAAACAATATCCAAGTTGCCCCGCAGTCCGAAGTTACCCCAAATTACCGGACCGCTTCATATCAGACAATTTAGAATCTAATACTTACACTTTTTTTGTCAACTTCGCGTTTGATCTCGATGTATGTCCGGTACTATTCACTGGCAGTACCCGAGCACGTGACTCCTTACTACCTAATGGTATCCTTCTCTTAGCCGGCGTCGATGTCTCTCCACTAGTAGTTTTGCCAGTGCCAACTCCGTTTTTGGAGTGCTTCGCATCATCAGTTTTTGGCAGCGGCTTTTGCTGCAGCTTCTTTTTCCTTTTGACTCGCTCAATCCATGTCCAAAACTGTTGGTTCCCTAGCACTTTTTTTGTTAAGATACGTGCCAATATGCTTGTCGGCTCTCTTAAATGAATCTAAAAAAAAAAAATACATTTAAAATATTAATTAGTTGCACATTCTATGAGCACAATACTAATAAGGGTAGAAACAATAATGTGAATATTACCAGATTTATATACAATCTTCGTTAGCTTATACTGCAACCAATTGATGTCAGGAGTTGCCAGCGTTGTAATCATATCATTTAGATTACTGCCCTCTGGAGGATAGTATACTATTTTTTCTTCTAAATCTATCCACTCTATGCGCACGACATAAAATTCTGATAAATATTGATCAAGATTTAGAAAAGATGATTTCAAAATTACTCTGAGGGTTAGAATATGAACTGTGATATAAAAGAAAAGAGTAAGTTCACTTTTTTTTGAAAATTGAGTTATTCTAAGTTTCAGTTGTATACGCATATACTCAGCTATTTGGTAAAAATATGTGTCCCACAATGCAATCATTCCTGAGAATGTGAGAAAAAATACTTCAAAATTGAGTCACTACATTAGAAAACTATGAAACCCTTTTCCCCCCCTCGTTGAATTTGAAAATATTAATACTCGTATCTCCTTGTCTGGTTCTTATGTACCTTAATAATAATTTTAAAAGGTGAATATTATTTTGCATTTTATTCTATAATAAAAAATATCTGTTTAGATAGGTAAATCATGGTAATTCGAAATCTAATTATACCTCTTCTGTGAATGTCACAAAACCGTAGTCCGCCTTCATTGACGGAAAGCTGACTTTTTGATATTCTTTCAATCTTTGAAAGATTATTTTTTTAAGATTGTTTTTGTCAATGGTAAGATCAAACCCTAAAAACTTATTTGAATTATTAAAACGTGGGTACACTTTGAATAAGAAGAACTTGAAATTAAACAGATACGCATATGGACTTTTTATAAAATTCTGGGAATGGAATCAATCTTTGCTCTACTCACCACAAATGAAACCTTGAAAGTTTGACATACTTGATGGTTCACGTTTCGGATATCTAGTGATTTTTATTTTAATTTTTATATTGATTTTGACGTTGATACCCTGAGAGAAATTAATTTTTCATTAGGGTATTATTCATTATTTTAGATGACATATTTTGTCATTTTTGTGTTATTTTCTCCTACAAATCTTGAATTGTCGTGGTGCTTTCCTAATCAAACTGTAAAAATTGTATTACCCAATATTTACTGATCTAGACTGCCATCCTCCATTTTTATTGAGTTGGTCTATTGATTGGAATAATTGACTCAAAGTCGAAATCATCTGCACAAGAACACGAGAATAATCTCAGATCAATAGTCAGACAAATGAAACCCATTTTGCAACTTTCAATTGAATAATCTCTGATCAGTAGTCAGACCAATGAAACCTACTTTCAATTGAATAATCTCAACTAACTAACAAAATTCTTCCAAATACTTATAAGAAATCTGTGATTGAAAATGAGACAAATAAGAAATTAGAGATTCAACCTAATTACTGGAACTTCGAGCATCAATCCAGCTGAGATCTTCAGCTGTATCAGTGTGAAGTATTTCCGTCAAGACCAGCTTGGTTGTATCATTTAGCTTGAGAGGCATTGGGTAGCACATTTTCACCACATCTTGTATGTTGTAATACTGAGTACTACCCAAAGTTGCCTACACCTGGACAGTCCCAACTTTCCTCGACGCAATTGGGCTCTCGAAGAAATTTGTGACATGCGAGAATTAAAATCCTTCGATAAATATTTCTTCGTCTTCGATTCTTTGAAGACAATATTCAATTCAAAAGTAGTTTCCATTGTGAACTTTCACGTACCATTGCAATCAGCTCTCAAGTGCATCCCACCATATTTACACTGAGAGTAACGGTGGTAAATATCACACAAACGATCTTTCAGTTGGAAGATGAGCTTTGGTGCTCTCTCAGCTGGTGCAGCACTTTTTTGCAGTGCGATTTTGTTGAACTGATCGGGTTTGCCCAAAGTCTATTGAGTGTTCCACCAGATTTAATAGTCGACCAAATAAATACTACAACAGAGTGGTGCACTGTAGTATTCGCCCATAACCTGTTGTTATTTTACCTCATAAACCACTTGTAACACACACGTTATAAGAAATAAATATTAACACGATATTAACGTGGGGAAACCCTACTGAGTGGAGCTCAGCGGGCTGAAAACCCCACGGTGGAAAAAGTCTATATTGTAATGAAAAATAAGAACAATACTATAACATTCCATATGAAACACTCATAAATGTATTCTCTCTTTTTAACTCTCCTGTAATACAACTAACTTGAGGAAAAAGGAAAAACCACGTCTAGTACCAAAAAGAACAATCAGTGGTGTCTTATATCATAAAATAAATTTCTCTTAGTCAATATTTCAACACTCCCCCCGAAATTTATATATGGGTAAAAAAAATAAAAAGAACAACAGAAGGAAAATACAAAAGAAATTTAACTGTTGAAAAAAAACGAAAAAAAATCAAAAATATCTGAAAAAAAAACTGAACGAAGAAATATCTAACACAAAAAATTTTAAGTTGAAGGTGAAGATGGTGAGGGTGAAGGACGCGGAGCTCTTGGGACAATTTGGGGTGCAAGCTTACGCCTCTTCCGGAGGGAGGCCACCATCCGCAGAGCATCCAGCGTCCGCTGATCAGACGCTGGCGGTTCTACGGATGAGTGGAGGAGTACAGGTGGAATGAATGTTCGAAGAGGAGGTTTGACGATTGAAGGAAGAGGTTGAGGAGTAGGAAGAGGTTGAGGACTAGGAGTAGTAGAGGATGAGGACTCCGCATCCATAGAAATATTGGGTGTGTAGCTTTGATAGGTGTCGTCAAATGTCTCGGGGGATGATGGTATATGTAATATGGGAGGTGACAGTATGACATCCCCCAAGACATTTGGTGAGTGAGGTGCAGCGAGTGGAGGAGTGACGGGTGGAGTGCATGGTGGGGTGACAGGTGGTGTAATATCGACTTCAAAAGGCTGTGGTGGTGATGCTGATGCTGATGCTGGTGATAGTGGCGATGTCGGTTGAGGTGACTTCCGCGGTTCAAGGGGTGGAGTGACTGCGATTGTTGAGGCTGGTGGTGGTGTAGATGGTGGTGGTATAAATAGGACTCATCTGAAGCGTGCAAATTTTTTATATTTCATATAAAGTAATTATTCGAAGCGAAGATATTCATTCAATCAATCGATAGAGGCAAAGACAATAAGAAAAGAAAAGAAAATGAGAACTTGGAGAGAACAGAAACAGGATAAAAATGGAAAAAATAAAATAAAATAAAAGAATATAAAAAAATAAAAAAATAAATAAATAAAATGTTCAAATTTTGCTGATGGTTGGTGATCCCCAAATATAAAATGGAATTAAGGCCCGGATATGTCTACATCCCCGCGTTTAAAAGGTAAACATGATTGTGATGTCCAATGGCACCACCATTGGACGCCGCAACCATGGTTACCTTCGAAACGCAGCGATCAGATTCAAATTTTGCATGTTTTAAATTTTAATATGAAAAAAAGGGGAAAATATAAGGTGCAACTCGGACACGGGTGCGTGGAATATGAGTAACAAAGTACTCATATTACCACGTGCGCGTGTCCAATTTGTACCCTAAGTCAGTTCCTCAGATAATATCCATGATATTCAATTTCTTTCAAGTTTGTACCAAAAATGTAATTTTAATTTTTGATGCCACTTCATCACAGCTGCTGCGAGTGTCAATATCCGCTATTGATCACTGAGGTTGCCACCAACTGCTGGGTTATTCTTGTTGGTCGCGTTTGGAGCTACGTTGCGACCACCAAGAAACGTTAGAAGTGGCTGGGGAGTCACCAACCAGGGAGTCACCAGTCCCTTCTTTTATTCCATAAGGTCCAGAAGGGAATGGTGACAACTCCCAATTACACACACACTCCCAACCCCACAATTTAGAGCAATTTTGGCTTCACTGAACGCAACAGCACTTGGCCTGTTGAAACTATTAAAAATAGCACAACAGTTACCGGGGTTGCCCACGTGGAGGGGGCTGTTATTAGTGCGTCAGTGAAGGTGCGCAGATTCGATTCCAGAACTGCGATGAATTCATTTTTTTTTTTATTATTTTGCTTTGTGCTTGCCAACAGTGCCAAATGTTGGATCTTGCCAATTTCCCATTGCTAACACTCAAGCCAAATGGTTAGATCTTTTATTACCTCCCAACTGAAGCCAAAGTGTCGGATAGAAGAGTATATCAAATATGCAAACCGAAGCCAAAAGGTAGCATATTATTGTGCCAACTGAAACCAAAATAGTTGCACAATGTGAGTAAAAAGTTTAAAATAATTTATAAAAAAAGATGTATTATGAGTATTGTGGAGAATTCGTCAGGACAATGTTGAAGAAATATTTGTTAACAAGTCAAGTAAAATTTGGTCAGTACCCGTCATACAGGTAACCCAACCTCCCGTCCCAGTTATTTTGCAATAAATGTACTCGAATCTGATGCCGTACTTCACACTAACAAGATAACATGAAAAGTGGAAGTCTTATATAAGATTTGCGGCAACCACACGATGCAGACTCATCGAAGATAATAATGTACCAAAATAACAAAACCATGAAAATCCGATGTGAGTTCAGGCTGGGTATTAGAAAAGTGGAACAATTCTCGCGCGCTGACAACACAATTGTTGTGCCACAAGAATTATACAAATGAGTATGCGCAAGCAGTTCAGTCTTGAAACAACGAAAATTGAATAATTTTTTTGTATACGGGTAGTGGTGAAGATTGTCATGTCAGTGCCTTTCCTTATCAATAAGTATTTGGAATATTCACAGTGGGATGTTGGAGGGGCCCATCATACCGTAGAGGTGAATGCATAGTTATGCAAAATGAAATATATAACTTAATGTATAGCCAAATGAGGTCACTCTTTGTAACTGGTGACTCAAACAAAACCCAAGATATATGGGTATGTATATATACTGTACAAACACCCTGCACACTGCCAGGATATCTCTTTATAGAAAATTAACAAAACATTATATTAATAGTGGAATGTAAAATGGGGAGCCCACCCATCTTGTAAAGAAAAAACTCATACAAAAAATATAAAAATTAACATAGAGAAAGCCATTATATAGCCTCTTGACTAAACAATTTCACCCATTGTAACATGATTTGGTGACTCAAACAAAACCCATGATATGTGGGTATGTATATATACTGTACAAACACCTGCCAGGATATTTCTTTATAGAAAATTAACAAAATATTATATTAATAGTGGAATGTAAAATGGGGAGCCCACCCATCTTGTAAAGAAAAAACTCATACAAAAAATATAAAAATCAACATAGAGAAAGCCATTATATAGCCTCTTGACTACAATGTCACCCATTGTAACATGATTTGGTGACTCAAACAAAACCCATGATATGTGGGTATGTATATATACTGTACAAACACCCTGCACACTGCCAGGATATTTCTTTATAGAAAATTAACAAAACATTATATTAATAGTGGAATGTAAAATGGGGAGCCCACCCATCTTCTGCAGGAAACAATATTGAATGTAATATATCCAAAAAAATATTTAACGAATTTTGCAGAAACTGTTATTGTATAACTACTCCACCAAATTGAGTCACTCTTCAAACTATGAAAAAAAATTGTATAACCAGAGGAGGATGTAAGAGGGGAGCCTATAGTATCCAACAAGCAACAAATATGAAATATGTATAAAAAGATGCAATTATAGGTACTCACTGTTGCATGTATCACAAAGATTGCCACATATAAGACCCATTGGGAATAATAAGTTGGAAAGTATTCGAGATTGTGTTAATGAGAAAAGTATCAATTTCAATTCTAGCCAAAGTATGTTTTCAAGTAGGGAAATACCCTTCAGCAGAGAGGGAATGTATTTTTATGTATTTTCTCTTCAATTATGGGAATTTTATGTGGCAACCCAACTCTAAAGATACCAATAAATTCTACGGAGGACTAATTTTGGACAAAAAAAAATCAGGCCTACGTAGAATTCGTTGGATCTGAGCTATGATACGAGTCTCCTGGTGGTACTGGTGAACGAATGACATCATCTTCGGGATCATCTTCTGGATCACCTTCGACATCATCCTTCGCAGGTGGAAACAGTTCTTCATGGTTATTGTCACCATGACTATCGAACAAGGACTCTAGGTTCCAGGCCACATCACCAATCCCACTTGGAACTTCAAGTACATCCAACTCTAACTGCGGAGTACCTTTTAACCTCTTCTCTCGATTGGTTGTTGAGTCCCCTTTCCTCTTACCGTCTGCATAATTATGACCAATCAAGTTGAAGTGTTGAAATGTAATTGTGAAATGTTCAAGGATCATGTCATTCGTTCTCATTTATAGAATAATGAAGGTTGGTATGAGAATAAAATTGTGAAATATCAAATTTTGTACGTATGATTATAAAAGTAGGTTCGAGATTTGTTAAACTAAATTCCAGTACTGGGCCATCACACTCTAATTATAGATTTGATCAAAGTAGCACTCCCTATATCTCTTCCCCTCTTGAGATATTATTCTGTGTTATATGTGATATGGGAAATATAGTTAATTTATGAGACAGATACTCACCACTTTTGGACAGGGAATCGCGCGCTGTATTGCACATACATAATATGTCCGAATTAAAAAAATCATGATTACGAAAATGAAGATAAAAGAATGTGTCATACAAAAAAAATCTTCTAAGAGTAGAAAACCGACAAACGCTCTACATTGGAAATGTTTTACGCGCCATACACATTGTTTCCGGCGGTATATGGGCCTAAACTACCTGAGCTACTACCCAAATGATAATCGCTGAGCCCAATTTGTCGCCTTCTCATTCGTTCATGCGACAGGATAAGTTCTTCCAAGACCGATTCCTTCGTCTCTATTTTCTTAAGATGTTGCCGAGACGCACGAAGGAATAATACAGCCTTCTCAAGCTCATGAATGTGTTCACACACACAACGTGCCCTTCTTCCTTTGGAAGCTAGCTTGGCTCTAAGCTCACCTAACGTTAAGTGACGGTAGCCTTCTTTAATTCTGTCTCGTTCATTCGCACCTTCTGCTAACCGATTCTCCACACGGTACCTCCCATAGTCCAATATCGGACTTTCACCATTCAGCAAATCATTTTCTATTTGCTCTATTTCGACAGACGGTTGTCTGCGCGGTACGCATTCTGGACTAGCGATAACGCTTTCGACTTCGCTCGGATCTTATTCTGAAGCTTCACCTTCTTTGTCTTCATCCTCCTCCGGGATTGGACTATGAACGCTTTTGTTTGTTCGATCGTTTTGTTCCAGCTCGGGTTCAGAACTCGGCAATCTTGGCTCTTGATTATTGAACTCGGAAAAATCAAACTCAGCGCTATTATTTCCGCTCTCGGTATCGTTAGGTTCTACCTTAATCCTAAACGTTTGGTCTTGTCTTTGCACCAATGTCACCGGACTGTAATCGCTTCTACCCTCTTCGACTACACTGTCTTGCATGTATTCGCGTAAGATTTGCTCGATCAAACCCGGTGTCTGAGTATAGATACTTCGGTACCATCTGCCCCGCGCTTGTCTGAAGCCTCTGCGCAGTACTGGTGTACTACCAATCGCTGGTGTCCACTCTATACTGGGACTATCCGCTTCACGAATTACCGGTGAATTATTTTCTGATGGCATAACACCGATCTGTTGAGCATAGAATCGCAGTGCGTTTTCGCATCGTCGACGAACCCGTTCGTCTATCGTGGTATGCGAATTCTCGAGGAAATCTGCCCGATCGCTAGCATCCATTTTGACCGAAATAAAAATTTACGGAGCCACAGATGGGACAAACGATTCAGGATGTATGAGATTCTTGTGAAGAGGATAAGGCAGAGATAATGGTCAGACATGAGGATGATGTTGGTGAAGCAGTACAGTCTGAAAGCACATTGTCCACCATGTCGTCGCTATCACCACCCCCAAACTCAAAAGTGGACACCCTCTCAGAAATGTGTGACTGCATAGACGAAGACATATCTAATGGCAAAGGAGAGCACCTGCTACTTGACAAAGAACCACATATAGACAGTGTCTCGCACCCATTACTCTCACTATCACCTCCCTCAGACTCAGAAGCAGACAATTGCTCAGAGGTGTGTGAAGGCAGAGACGGAGACTTATTTACAGACGACAGATAGCTACTGCCACTTGGCGCATCCAGTGGTACATGCATCGCATCCCCAGGACTGGACAACTATTGAAAAAATAATAATAATAATTAAAATATGGTGATAACATATATATGCTAAAGAGAGACCCGTGTATCAGGCTCCTCAAAACTGAGTCGAAAAATACATTGAATAACTCTCAGAAATTTAGAGACATGGTGGCAACATACAAACAATAAGACAGGCAGAGTTGGTAATCCAACTTTGAAATTGTGTGGACTAGGGACTAATATGGTTTTATATCACTCAACATAATATATTTCATCTACAAAAACCTTACAAAATTATGTATTAATGTCATAGAAACATCACTTTCAGTCTGTGGATCAACCAGTATGCAGGAAGGTTATGCTATTAGACAATGATGCAGGGGCAACATCGAGAGTAAAATCTACAAAATAAAAAGTTCCAGCGTCGGTGTACGATCACGACTCCCGATTTTCAAATCGTAATCGCACACCAACGCTGGCAGTTTTTAGACCGACTAGCCGAGTCCGACGGCTATCTGGCTATCGTTGAAAAAGCTGCGGTCGAATCGGATCGCGATTGTGGCATTTGAAAATCTGATCTCCTTATTACGACTGAACGCCGATGGCTTCATAAGAAGAAAACAAAATTCGGTTCCCGATAGACGGTCTATAATGTGCCGCTATCGGAGTGCGATTACGATGTCTGATTTTAGATTTGTAATCGCAAACCTACACCGTCACTGTTTAGACAGACTATCGGGATCCGATGATTTTTTTTTGGCGGGAAGTTATCGGGTTCTGATCGGGATCAGATGATTGGTTTTTAAAGTGCCACGGTAGCGATCCGATTTACATGCGAGATTTTTACGATCGGCTGATACCCGATTATCGGTTATAAATTTGCCACACTCGTACACCGATTTTGGGATTTCATCGGATCCGACTGTGGTATGACGATTGTTGGTCAAACATCAGCCACAGTCGGATACCGATTTTATTTTTTTCTAATATCCGACTATGGCATGACCATTGACCAGTCAATAATCAGCCACAGTCGGATACCGATTTGCAATTTTCATCAGCTCCCACTATCGGATGCCGATGATTGTTTTCAATTCTGCTACGATCGGACACCGATTTCTTATGTATTTTCGGGGTACGACCATCGCACTCCTGCAATCGTATATATTTATAAGACAGACTGATGAAATAATCCGGTTATCGCATAGCCGATTCGGGATCGGCTTTATTTCTACGATAATCGGAGCGCTGATCAAGAAAATTTTGCCCATAGGGATGAGTTAATTCGGGCATGATCTCTTTTTTTTTTTATTCTCCTAGTTTTTCGATGAAGAAGAAAAGAAAAAAAAGGAACTGTGGAGAGATAATTCTTGATAATATGCCAATGCTCCGACTGACCTGCGAAATAAACCTCAAAATTAGTCTCTATATACTCGTAAGTAAGGTTGAGTTTATATATTGAAACAAAAAATGAATTTGCGGAATTCAACAAATTTATTAATTTCCAAGAGTTGTCAACCGTTTTTCAATATTAATGCCTTCATTTTGAAATTTATTGCTTGAAAACCCGCATAAAATGTGCAAAATTGCATCATTCGACTTGTTTTCAATTTCAACGACCGCTTTATTATAGCCTAGATAAATAATAAAAGCAAGAAGAAAAAGATGAGGGAGGCTGTAGAAGCTAATAAAAAATAAATTTGCCTAACCGGTTCCCCGTTTATGGAAGTTGCTCGCACGAGTTTAGCCGAAGGCAAATGATGATAAATGAGAGAGTGGAAGATAGATTTGCAAAAGTCTATGACTATTCTTTACCTGCGTAACGAGTTGGATTCGGTGAAGATTTAAATGAGAGATGAGCTTTCATCAAATATCGTGTGTTTAGCCAGGTTGGTAATGAGTCGTAATTTCACGCGGAATGAAGCGCATGATTTTTCAACCTTCTGTTTCAAATTCTGTCCGCAATTTTTGACTTTTTTTTTGTATCTTTGCTGTAAGCTGTTTTTGGACGCCCATTCCAGCCTGCAATTGGGGGTATATTGTTGCCGCGGGGCTTCGTAAACATGGAAGTAGGTACTTTATAGTTGAAGTCACGAAGATGCGAATGGAATTTAGAAATCTGAAACAGAATGAATAATTACCACTGTATGAAAGTTCCGTCGGATATATTCCCAATAATCAGGCTGCAAAATATTCATTGTCTAGACCCAGCATAAAGGCTCTGTCTTAAATTGGTTCTTGCTGGTTGGGTATAAAAGGTCGATATAACTCGTTAGTAGAGTATTTTATTTTAGGTTGACCTCTTCTTCGATAATCTCTATTTTAGTTTTTTTTTTTTGAATTTGTGAATTATGCTGAAAAAATATTATTCTTTCGATCTTGATAATATCTTTACTTTCTTCAGATAATGAAAGTACTTTTAATTTCTTGTTCATACATATTAACATATATAACGATATCCAATTCGCTGCAAAAAGCTATCAAGTCAATCGCACTAGATGGGCTTGATGTAGCTCTGTTTGTTGGAAAACGCCTTTCCTGTTGAATTATATAGAAATTGCAGCATAACTGGAGAGATAGCTAGGGGTGTCAATTATGCATATCTAGTTCTATAGATTTATCTTGGATCAGGTAGTTCGATATTTTATACTGAATGCATGAGATATTATACATCGTGAACATAATTGAATAATGATGGATACAGCAGTCAACTTGTATGGAAGAACCTTCTTGGGTGCATTTCTATGTCAACAATTTTTAATTTAGTGCAGCAAGAGATTTCTCCAAAAGGGTTATTGGCTGGGACCCACTTGTAACAATTATCACTCATACCCATTCCCTGTTGACGGAATTGTCCGTATGTTGATGCCACATTCGTAGAGTTGCTCTATTTCTCAGACGCCTTGGCTTGTTAGGAGAGTGTTATCTCTTGGCTTTGTTTGTCCGCAGTACACTTTGATGATGAATACTGTTTCGATAATGCTACCCAATGAGGGTCAAAATTGTATCAGCGAGATATGGAATAGTGAGAGGTTGTAAACGTGACTGCTTTGATCATTGCTTCAGCCGCTGGCAGAGAATTGATGTATTTTAATAAAATTAAATGATTTTCAGTAAAAAGTACTACCCTTTTCTCTCAGGGTATGAATATCCCCTACTTACTTATACAGGTTTTTCCCCCTTGAGTTCATCACTCGACGACAACGATAGAATGAGCAACATGAGTTATATTTATTTGTTCTTTATCTCCTAATATCTCACATGTCTATTCATTTTGCTATGCTTATGTTAATTGCTTCAATTTTTGAAATTAGTAAACATCTTACTAAAAAATAATAGCGCAAACTATGTCATCTTCTGATCATAAGATTGTTGGATCCATGAATTTGAAAATTTAAAAAACCTAACCAATGCGTGGAAAAGAATGATTCAAACACTATAAAGCCTCCACCAACTGGAGAGCGTGCAAACTATTATATTTTAATGTAATTGGAATTGCTCTTTCTGCAATATCTCGGTGGCAAAATCAGGGCAGAACACCCTGTATATGATAAGCAGTCTCACCAAATTGGTAGTCGAAAATATGTGTTAGCCTGAATGTTGGCCACGTCGTACTCAATATTTTATTTGTTTGGCATGCTTTAAACCAGGCGTTTCCGCCTGGGCGTTGCCATGTTTTTTTTTGAATATTGACCCATTCTGAAATGGAGGCAATCAGCCCACCACCATCGTCTATTAGGACGTATGGCTTGCTGAACGCCTCCCCTCGGAATTTCTTCAATACACTACTCCCCGATGATTGAGACATAATTCTATAATATAAATGCAATAATATATCAAATATCGTCTATTTTGTGGCTTTATAACAGGGTTGTGATAAATTCAAACTGATTTGGCACAAGTTATGAGCATTTTTGGTTGGTGCCAAATCTGCGTGCATTTAACAACAATCCTTTATAATATAGATCGGGATACATATACGGAGAAATAGAAAATATTGTTGAAATACCAATTAGACAAATCTAAAGGAACACAATTGTATAATCTGACAACACATAAATGGATTCAAATCATGTAAGGCTTGCTCGTGGAAACTATGTACTGAGTCGCTAAATGAAAAGTTGATAAAAATCAAATTTATATTGAAGCTCTTTTTGTGCTCTACAACCTCCACTAAAAACTGAAAATTTTTTTGCGGCTTGGTAAATGGTTTACCTGAGCACGCCTCATATGATCAGTGACAAGTATACAAAACATAAGCCCGTACACAAAACATCAACCCATAAAATCTAACATAACAATCTACAGATTTTTGTATGACATATGTTTAGTGATTATAGTCAGATGAGTAGCTTGGATATCACAGTAGCGTTGGTACATATAAGGCCACGGTGAACTTGTGGTAAAGGCATTTTGCCCATAAATTGTTACAATTTTGTGGTATAAAATTTTTTTTTTCGTATTTGAACTGACGGTGACATAAAAAATGCTAGAGCATTTGTTTTTAACGATAACGTATCTACATACGAGAGTTTATGATATTGTGACTTCGGCTTTTTTGTTTTCTTCATCCAAAAATGATTTATACTTACAGATCAAAATGTAAAGGCTTTTTACAAGAGAACGGAGAACAATGTTATTCGTGTTCTCTTAAACTTGTGAAAGAAAATAATACTTATTTGAAAGACATCAGAATCATCCCGCAAGAAAACTTCACATGCAACGAAAAAGGTTTTCCTTCGACTTCACGAGCAACAAAAAAGGTTTTCCTTTGGTTTTCCTCTTTATGCATGGACTTTCCTGTTTTATTTTGTCCATTTATATGTTCAAGCGGACTTCGTTTATAAAAATCTTATTGGAGTGCAGTAAAGAAATTAATTTCAATATTTTTTGAAACTTAACCTCACTAAGTTTGACAAATTAAGAAATTACATACACGCTATATATTTCAGCCTCGAAGCAAGAAAGTTTGATTTATAACGAAGTTCGCTAATAAATGTGTTTCATACCTTCTCATTGTGGTGTTCTTACTGGAAATTGCGCCAGGGTTTCTCATTGAAGTTTAATGAGCTATTTGTTTCTTTGCTCAGCTTCCCTTCCTTCTTATTACCTATTTCTACATTTATCTATGTGAATGTGTTTTAGTTTGAAAAAAAAAGGGCAACACTTGCATGAATTCCAGAAAAAGACAGTCGAAAATAATAAAAAAATTTTGAACAGCTTCGCCAAAAAAAATTCCTTAACATCTCTTGAGATACGTCAAGAAATGGACAAAAAATTATCGTTGTTCTCGTCCAAAACGAAGCTTTTTTTTTGTTACTGCCTGCTGTAGAATTGGATAGTAAACTCTACGTCGCTCGAAAAAAGTAATAAAGTAATGCGAAATGAACATCTTTATTAACTTAGACCTATGTGTATATGTACGTCAATATTCCAACAAAAACGATGAGCTAAATCTCGTTTGTTTCCGTATTTCTCGCAAAAAGAATTCCTTTCCATAAAATAATCTGCAGCCCTAAAATCTTTAAATTATGACCACTCGTTGAAGCCATCATGAGGCCACCTCTTCCTCGTGGAGCCTGCCAATTATGTCGGATTTTCAGCCTCATATTGTTCTATGTACTTTATTTTGAGCTTTCTAAACTTCAAATTAACCCCAAAACTTCACAGAAACCATCTACGGAATAACAGAAATCTTTTCCGTTAATCTGTTGAAGCGTGAATCGATCACTAAGAAACGGCTGTTTGATTTTATTATATGTATAGATATAATTAGAGAGCAGTGAGATGATCTGCATGTGAAAATAATATGATCCTAAACTAATTACAAATAAATGTAGAAAACCGTTAGTGAAATATAATGATAATTCATTTTATTTCTCCTTTTTTTTGTTAGTCTTATTTTAAAATCCCTTAGGGTGCATTCCTACCTGTGGAAATCGAAATATCGATCTCCTACGTCGTAATGCTCGACTAGGTCTTGGAGACTCGCTCCAGCAATTTTCAGAGAGCCGATGCTTCTTCCTGTAAGGTTTACACCCCATCTTTTTATGATTTTCAAAATACGATAACGGAAGATTCGTTATGCATAATTATAACAGCTTTTATTTTCTTCAACAAATGTATTTACCTAACTAACGAAAAGTTTATTCTGCTAATGGATGATTCTCTTCCTTCTTCCGCTGTCATTTTTTATCGTTGAAAGTTGAACATGACAGTTTCAAATGAAGTGCTCAGTCTGATGGAACTATCACAAATCAATTTGGAATTTTTAATGTTTTTGTTGCTATAAGTACTTGAATATCGCCATTCAACTTTGTTTGAATGAATTCTCCTTGGAACGTCGGCATGAAGGTTACAGATCTTTTATTGTATTCGAAGCTTGTCAGCGGTAGCTAGATCGTGAATTTCTTCATCAGACAAATTTAGTAGAAAGGCTGACGAGACGATTGTTTCCAAGAAGTAGCTATCGAGGGGATAGTTGCGTTCTAGAATGATTCTTGCCTCAGCTATTTCTTTTTCGGATTCGGAATCCTCTAATTCGATTCTACGTAGTTCCTGCAGAAATATTTCATTTTTAATTTCTTGTTTCAGAAGGATATTTGATTTAAGATTCTCGTGACTTACCTTCTGATTAGGAAAGAATTTACTTAACTCTTCTGTTGATAAGATTTTCGTCCGGAACATCGGTTCGGTAATCCGATGATGAGTTAACCCGAAGCATGTAATAATCTTCTAATGCAATGCAGTAAGACAACAGAGTCTTAAACTTTTTCTTCCCCGATTCCATAGAAAGGAACGAACGGTCAAGATATCAATAATTTAAATTTTATAATTCCCATTCTTCCCACACTCTCCCCCCCCCCCCGCAATGCGACAGTTAACTACGAGAAATTGGATTGGAATCGCAACATTCAGAAAGGATATGTAACAAGAACGGATATTAATAAGTGTTGAGCTGATGCATGCAGGACCTCTTAGGATTGGGTTCTCCTTATTCACATCTTAATATTTAATTGATGAAACTCGTTTAACAGTACTACTGAAATTTTGTTTCATGTTCTCTCAGTTTTTAGGAGAAAGTTGTTTTTCAAATACGAGTATATTCCGGAATTCGCTTTTGCGTAGTAAATTTCCAATATTATAATATGGAAATTTCCTCGCTGTTTGTACTTTTTAATATTCCGATAGCGAATCGGTGTGACTCCTTTTGAATGATGCTTTTCTTTGCAAGTACTTTTTTTGCTTTGACAAAAGAAAATGTTGAGAATATTCAAAAGCAAATTATCTGTCTATCATTCGACGACCATGTATGGGACTTTGAAAATCCGCATATACTCGTATATTTTTTGACATATCTTTCTTAACGTTTCATCAATGCCTCCCCGTATTATCTTCGAATGGATTCAGCAATTCTCCTTTTTTTTTTCTTTATTCTAACTTAATGTTATTTCTTCCTTTGTTAGACCGCCCGCCGTGTTATTGTCAAATTTGTGAAACCATCTTTTTCTTTCTTTCTTTCTTTTTTTTTTTGTGTATGTGTGCTTTTTTCGCTCGTCACCAAAATTAATCTTCATTTTGGTGCTGGATGAAAAAAAAAAAAAAAAGGCGAATAAAATGAGAAGGACTGTAGAAAACCAAAAGAAATCGAATTAAGAGGAAAAAAATGCTCAATAATTAATTACGAAAATAGGATTTTTTATGAGGATTATCGAGTGTATCTGCAACAATGTATATCCAACAATTACTTTATGATTGATACTTTTTTAGAAGTGCATTCGTATGTAAATATTTGCTCGTGAGAAAAAAAACGTATATTTGGTGTAGGTATAATTGAGCGGATGAGATGTGTAGATGGGGAAAAGAAAAAGATAATTTACATAAACAACGTAACGAAGTATTGGTTTTTATGTTAATATTTACTTATCATAATAATCGGCATTTATTTGACGAACGTTGTTATTAATCGAGCAGTTTGTTCATTTATTTTTTTCTACATTTGAGTGACAACCGAGGATGTGATCAATTTAACAAAACGAGCAAAAAATTAATTTCTAACCCTTATGTTTTTTTTTTCTCTTTTTGGAGAAGTGCGAAAGAGAAAGGGATTAGTGTTTCGTTAATGATGCACGCAATTATGTTTTAAGAATTGGTTAGGTAATGACATTAAGATTTTTTTCGATGGTTTCTATTGTTGTGGCAGTAGTCTACCGCATCGTTTATTAGTGAGAGTTCAAGCTGAGGGGGTAAGATACTAAAAAAATGGACATTTCTATGCTAATGGTTTATCTCCTAATCAGGTAGGGTTTGTTAATACGTTGAACAATTTGCAGAGTAACGGAAATTGACCAAAAAAACTTACGGTTGTTTGATTTTACGAGGTAGTGAATTTCTTCATTCATGAAATCAATCTTCCTCTTCTTGTGCCCGCAGAATCTGTTCTACCACATCCATGTGTAACGTTGAAAGTTGACTATGAGTACCTACGTGCAGTTTCTAGCATAAAAGCAGCTGATTTCCAAACGTTTCTTCTGTAGGTTGTATAAACGTCAAGACTAAAGTTGCCACCATTCTTAGAATTATAGTGTATGATGAGGGAGAAACGATTACAATTGATTAGAAAAATTTCCCACAACTGGTTGCAGTCATGGATTGCCTGCATTTAAATATGTTTACAGTTGACACTCGGAATCACCGAATTATTAGGTATGCCATATCGATACTCAAGCGCTAAATTCTTTATACTCGTATTTCATTTGAAGTAATTGAATCTATTTTAGGCAACTGTTCTCCAGCCTTATCGTCGTCGCGGTCAATCGGGGCACTGGTGAGATATAAATTGTAAACGTCATCCCCCGTGTTGAGACAGACAGTGCATTTAGGTTCAAGGTCTATAATCAAAATAAACAGTAAATAAATTCAGTTTTTGCAACAAAAAAAAAAAATTAGAAGAGGTGATAAAAACACTTACTGGGGTTGGGGGCAGGGGTGGTTCATTCATCAACCTGATGCGAATATCTTCATCCCTTTCAGCCCATTGGATCCGGAATAATTCCCCTATGCACGTTCCATGATAGACGTGACCACATTCTAGGGTCTAAATGATCTCTGATTCGCCGCTTGGCCGCATTTCCACAAGGTTATCCTGGCAAATGGGACTACTGGCTACCTCAGTCTAATTGTTGCAAACAGCGACCATTGTCTATGAATGAAAAAGAAAAATTCATTATGACAAACAACATATAGGGGGGTGAACATATCACGACAACCAAATAACCTATTATTATCCGTTATTTGTGAAATAAATGAAGAATTTCTGTCTATTATTAACCAAAAGTGAAATTATTTTTGCAGAATAATTTTGAAAAAAGTAGATTATCAAATGAACGGACAGAATAAAAAATTTTTTTACTTCATTTGTAACAAAAATGAAGAAATTCCAACGATCACGAACCAGAAGTGAAATTATTTTGAATAAAGTAGATTATCAAATGAACAGATGGAATAACAACAGTTTTTTACTTCATTTGTAATAAAAATGAGTAAATTCTAACCATCAAGAACCAAAAGAGAAATTATTTTGAAAGAAGTAGATTATCGATTGAACAGATGGAATAACAAAGTTTCTTTCCACATTTGTGACCAAAACTGAAGAAATTCTAAATGGATATGAATATGATGAGATGACAAATTGTACAACAGGCGAAGAATTATTGTTAAATAAAATAGTGATGCTTACATTACAAGTCGAATCACATATAAGCGGAAAATGGTACAGGCAGCGCCAGAAAGTATTCTTCTTCTTCCGTTTATGTTCACTTTTTGTATCATTATTTTTTCTCACAATTTTTCTTACTGAATCACAGGGGTAATTGTGAACCATTCCCTTTTATTATGAATATCGTGTGCATAATTTGAAATTAGGAAATAAAAATCGAAAATTATACTCACAATTCTTCGAATCCATCAACAACATCAAGATATTATATTCCCCTCTCAGCACAAAGGCAGACCTATAGATCTCAACACATCAATGGCTCGAGGACTAATAGGGATTGAAGTAGACACAGGGGGTGGAATTAAGGATATAGGTCCCCTTTTAGTTGAGGTGAGGAAGCTTTTTCAGAGCCAGAGCCTTTACGATTTAAATTAGGAACTCTTAATTTTGGAACAGATCTTCTGATGGATATTCCTTCACTTATGTTGAAGTTTCAGTTGTCATGCTTATTACAACAATCAAACTTATATTGAAAAGCATTAATTACATTCACATTTAAAAAATTTTAAATCATTCAACATTCTCAATGTTCTGACAAAGACGAAAATGGAAATTGGTTAAATAGGAAGACCTATACACGTGTTTTAGCGATTTGAAACAGTGACAGCATTTTATTGTATTTCTTTCCATTTAGATAATTTAATTGCACCCCATAAACGCGTATAAAATACTTGCATCTATTCTCCAGAAAAGGAAACGTCTGGTTTCTTGGTTGGTTGGCGCTGACGTGTGGTCTCACGGGGGTTGAAAACCAATTTCCAACGGGTTATACGTTCATGTGCGAATATGTTGCTTGCTGCCTGTCGTACCCAGCAACATACTCGTAATTCTTGAAAGACCGAATCGAGAATAATTTATTTAAGAGGATATTTATGGCCATATCGTTGACAAGATTTGTATGCGTTTGAGTGATAAATAATCCCTTTTTCACGTGTAGGAGCATTTTCGTTATCCTGTACCTGCTTCCTCATCTGTATGCACCCATATTTACCTCCCGAAATGATAATCGGAAGAGGACAAAGACCAACGATGCGAAGCCACAGAGGGCAGTGACGTACCTAGACCAATAATCTAGTGGCAAGGTTAGGTCTTCTCTCACTCAAGAGGAAGTAGAGGTGGCCCCTTTCTCAGTCTCAGTCAATAGATTGTGTATGATGAATTATGCAAAAAATCGGCGCCTTAAACGCCACTGACACTATTAAAATACTGTCTTAACTGTAAAAATCAGCAGCTTTCAAATTATCATTGTGGAAGCTGTATTCGTCAATATTTTTTGTTGCTCATCGATTGATCTCTGCAATGTCTCTTTTGACTTGTTGATATCCTTGACTGGTAATTACACTATGCACTGTCATTTTACAGTTCAGAAATGTGAAGTGTTTGATTGAAAAGTTACCAGCTCACCACCACATAATGCAAGTTTTTTTCCAAAAAGTTTCTAAACAGAAGAACAAGATAGGATCCGAGACGAGACCCAGTTGTGTTGTCCTTCAGGCTAACATTAAATGAAAATGGGAAAGGGACTTTGTGTCCACGTGGGCGTGCGCGACATAACTGGCGCTCATTATTTTGGGTTCCTCGTCTGCCCCTGTACCGCTACATCGGACTATTTGCTGGGCCCTGCGGTGTATACGGCGTCATACGCCTTGGCACAAGGGAGCGGGGGGCAGCATAAATGTATCGTTTGAAAAAGAAATAACAAAATCAATCACAAAATGAAAAAACTTTTCGAGGAGGTTGTTCTTTAATATCATCAATTTTGATCAATTTATGCGAACCCAGAATTCTACCCATAAGACAGAGCTGAAATTTATGAATTTGCATCAGTTGCGAATTTCGCATCATGGTGTAAGTAGAAATATGGTCCATTCACAAAACCAGTGTTGAGGGATATTTCGTCAAATTGGTTTTGCCGTTTTTATAGTTACAGAATTGCTCACAAATCTTGAATTTGCAAGTTTTATTATCTGCTATGCCAACATATGTGAAATTTTGTCTTGTGGTTTTGGGTTGTACTTTCATGGACAGCTTTCTGGTTTACTTCTTTGGCTTGAATTGGAAAATGATTGATCCAGTCATCGATCTGAGTGACTACTATAAGGTGTTTTAATTGTAATTTCTGGTGTCTTGTACTTTGGTGTATAAATTATTCGAATTTTGGAGCAAGTTTGGTACTTGAAGTTGAATTTTGGATTGAGCTTACTGTAGAGAACCATTGATTCCCTTTTGCTCGCTCTACTACCATAGAGGGTCGAGGTAGAGTTGTGCATGTAATCATGCATACATGCACCCTCCCTGCTACGATGTGTCCATCGTCTCGAAGGTAACCAGAGCCTACATACTCTTATTTTTGCAGTCCTAACCGAAAACCGGAAGGCGAAAATAAATCATTGTAAATGTTGCTGAAATAATTTGCTCATTTGGAAAAAAATATACTTTCCTAATTAAACCAAATAAAAACGTTTGAGAAATATTAGCGAACGAGTGCAGAGGGGAAATATAATTGTAGCTTTCCACGGGCATAAAAGAGTAAATAATTGAAGAGAGGGGTTAAGAGTAAAAAAAAAAAAAAAGAGGTTATAAATAAGTTACAAAATAAGTTCTTGGAAGTTTTAAATTTTAATTAAATACGTGTTGCCAGATTAGCGGCGAAAAGTGGTCGGAGGCGTGGAAAAAAAAATCTACAATGAAACTGAAACGAAAAAAAAAAAAATTAAATGTAGATAAGAGTGGAGAAAATTGCGGAGTCATGGTATGAAAAGGTAATTTGTTAATTCCGCCTTTAAAGTATTATCTAAGGGTGAAAATTATAGCGTTGGTTAATAAGGTAAATGAGGATGAAAAAGAGAACAAGAAGAAAGGAAAAAAACATACCTACACCTGAAGAAAAAAAAAAGACGCTAATTTTCTTGTAAACTTTTTTTTATTTGTTAATTTATGAAGCGAGATATTAAGAGTTGTGGGTGGCGAAGGGGTGTTGGAAATTTTTCTTTCGTTTCTGAGAAAAGTAGCGTTTTGAAAATTGGGTGAAGGTGGGGGGGTTAGGAAATGCCGGAAAAAGTTTTGTTCCACGGACGAATGATTTAACTGCAAAGGCGTTGATTAAACTTTTTCTTTGGCGATTCGATATTTACGAAGTTTAATCAAGGAAATTCGTTGCTGCTTGCAGCATGAAGACGTTATCACGCCACCATCAAATGCCATAAGCAAATAAATTACCTTTTCCCTTTTCACTTATACCCCGTGTATGTGTACCGTGAGAGAGAGAGGAAAGGGATAAAAAGTGCGGTGTTGATTAACGTTTGGTGCTGAGTGTTAGCTGAAAGTTGTCTTAGTTTCAGCCAAAAACTGTGTGTCCTCGGGTTGTTATTGTTCGGGTAGACGATGACGACCTCAGATGGATACACGATACAACCGGCAGCCATTTGTATAGATTTAAAGCTGTGTATCGTTAATCTTATAAGTTCGCGTCACGTCGAAAAGCGTGCACGATTGTCTCATACAGCTTATAAACGAGAAGCCATCCTTGTAGGACACTCACCTTTGGCACACCGTGTGCAAACTTTATGCAATGGTGCCCAGACATGTAATGCTTCGCGGATGCTGAGAAAAATTAGTTTTCGTTGTGATACGTTTCACACATTTCCTGCTAAAAAGTGGCTTTTAACTCACGCGTTTTTCCCCTGTCTAATTTGACTAGGGCAAATCCGTATTTGTACAATTTTTTGCTTTTTGTGACTTAGTTGATGCTATATCAGCTTTTGAGGAATGGATCATGAATTGGATGTACGATTATAATATTAACGCTTTGGATTTAATCGTACTAGATTTATTTTTTTCTCCTTATAGAGTAGTGCTTGCAGGTCGGTATTTGTCTTCTCCTGGGCAGCGAGGTCTTTATTCAGCTTTTCCACCATGGCAAGCGTGTTCTTGAGCTAGCCAGAAGTGGGCTTAGAAGAGGGATTGGTCCAGGTCGATGACGGAGCACTCCGAAGTTTTTCTACTTCCTTGTAAAGATTGCGGTTCTCTTCTTGCAGTCGGTCGTTCAGGTCGGATAGTTGTCGGAGGCGTTTGTTGAGATTCTGGATTTGATTGTGTCAAGTCTGGTTATCAGCCAACAGTGACTTCTCTTTCTCGTTTTCGGAGTCGTTGCTGTGTTCCTGCTCGGATTCTTTTTCCAGCAGATATTGCTTCATCTTCTTCCTCTCGTGCTGTCTACGCAGGTTGAAGTCACCCTTATTCTCAATTGAGAGTTGTGGTTCCCATTAGTGAAAGAGAACCGTCTCCAACTCGATTCCCAGTTCCGCCAGTTTGGCAAAATGCTGTTTGGCAGCGTCGTTTCTGGGTGCGGGATGAGATCCTTTTGAGGTACCATCTCGCATACATAAATAATTTGACTGCTTGGGAGAGAAGCGGAAATTCGAATGGATTTTCTCTCCACCACTTCATCTGAAAGCTAACTAACATATTTAATTGATTTTTTTTCAATTCTATCGAGTGCTGCCTGATCAGAAAAACCAATGTGTTTGAAACTAGCCATCTTTCAGGTACTCCGGCCACTTGGGTTTCGGTATCAGGTGCGTATTTCTGGACATAGCAGGGTTCGTTTCCTTGAGAGCATCGGAGGGTTTCGCCTGATTCGGGGGCAACACCCCAGGACCCCCTCTGCCTCTAGACAGATGGAAATTAATAATTCAGTTCATGAACCAGCAAGCAAAACGATAGTAAAACTGTTTTAGATTGTATTCTCTTTGGTCGACGTATTTTTGTTATCTATTTTGGTGTAACCGGTTCTGAGATGCTTCATGTATCTCTCGGTTCCCCATGTATCAAAATGCATCAAACCATCTAAGATGTTCAACACTTTGAATTGGCGAGTGGTGTCCGGTACCTATGAATTGGTAGATTCATTTACTCTATCTTGAAGAGGAACTTTAAGATAAGTTGTGAGAATAAGATTTTTGCCACTTAGCGTTGTTTTCATAGTAGGCTTAGCTTTAAAATCTGGGTCCGGTGGTGGTGTCTCGACGGTTATTGCTGTTTGTGCAAGTTGAGCTTTGAAGGTATCAATTGTAGCAGTTGAAGGAACTATACTTATGGTATCTACTTTGTCAGCCTTTAGCACTTCTTTAGCAAGTGATTGTCTGGTAAGACTCCATCTTTTGGTATTTATTAGTGTGGGTGAAAAAGTCAATTAGGTTTATAGAACCTCGAGTTTATGTTGGAATTGCAGTCGTGGTGTGTATTTTATTTCGATCTATAGCTATTGGCAATAAATTATACGCTTTTGCTTTAAAGTCAGTTACCCTCCTTCGCCCCCTTCGATCACATCTCTACATTGAACATCAATAACTGGAAACATGATTTTTGTAACAAGAGTATTAATAGAGTAGGTACCAACTATGAAAATGAAAAACATCCCTATAATAGCAGAAAATCACAATTTATGTCTATTTTTTGTGGAAAATGCCCAATATTTAGCTTCGCCGCCCTTGGCGGCCCTGGAGACCCCACAAAAATCTTTTGACTACCCCTCCCCATTCAACCTGTGTTGGAATTGCTATACACGGGAGTGTCCGAAAGAACTTACACATACATTAAAATACTGGGGAAAAGTAGCTTAAAATACCATATTTTGTGAATGAATTAAGTGGTTCATAATCACCAGATTGGCACAACTGCTCCTCGGGAATGAATTCTTCACAGTTTTTAATATTCAAAACCACTGGGCAACATTTGCCAAACGAAAGAAAAAACACATGCAAAGAACATGAGAAAACGATATGAAGGCGGGATGCGCAAAAAACCGGGATCTGCAGCCCGGATTGGAGGAATGCGGAAAACGTTACGGGCAAATATATTCCCGGCTTGAGCTATATCATTGTAAACGAATATTTATCGTTTGCAAGACCTTGGTTTGTTGATTTTGGCAAGTCATTCAATTTGGAAAATTGACTCTCGAATTGACTAATCGAGAACACCCTGTATATGAAAATTTTATATTCCCATTTTCTTCGTTATTCATATTCAATGCTGAAAAAAATCATTGCCATTTCTCCATAAGCTGTTTCCTTCTGTAGGTACATAATTCAGCTTTACGCATCGATGAACGCTTTAATTATTGTTCACTTTTTTCACCACCACTATCATCCCCCCTTCACCTCGAATTCACTCTTTCCTCCGGTGGATCTAGACTAAATAAAATGAAAATGAAAAAAAAAAAAATGAAAATAATGTAGTCTGCCAGAATGAGAGGATGAAGAATGCTGTAGAAAGGGTCTGAGAATTATTTTAGCCCTTTTACTGCTAATTAGGCTCAGTTTATCCTGTTCGTATTGAAATTAAAATGGGGTGAGTTTCCAATGATGTAGAGCCAAAGTAATCCGCACGCCATATGCGATATCGCAGTGGATTTATGACACTTTACTTCGGACTTGGTTTTTTTTTTTTATTTTCGCTGCAGCTTTTGCCCGTGTTCATCCGATTCGAAAGTAGTAATTATCATAGACTCAGTTTTTTCGCTGCTTCTTTTTTTCCCTTCGTTGCGGCTAATTAGTTTAATAAATTTTTCCAATTACCGTCTTGATGAAGGCACTACGTTATGGATGGCCCTCTAAGGGTGTCTATAATCGAACTTCATTTTACTCACCCACCAAAGAGTGGTTATGTTGGATAGAAGCTACGAATTTAAATTACTGAATTTTTAAATCTGATATTACATACATGTAGAACGTTACCAATAACATTGAACCTGATGAATCGTTGCTTCATAATTAACTGTATAAAATTTCTAGTAGCATTTTACTCAGCAAAACTAATTTATCGTTGGTTCAAGTTCCAAACCTGCTAAGTCCTAAGAAACATACGATCATTCAATTTTTTGCATTCGAAGTGATGTGAATAAAAGTTGAAAAATTTTATTTGTTTTTGGACTTGGCAATTTACTGAGGAAATGCTTTTCAGTTAATTTCCTATTTCACAAATTTTTTTTTTTTTTGCTTTCTCATACAGTAAGATAAATTGAAAATTTTATTTTCTTGTCATTATACGATAGCAATTTCAATTTTCAACATTTTGTTATTGATGTAAGGAATTTTTTAGAACTTTCATTCCGTCATTTGCCTCCATGCAGCTACAATTTATATTCAAGTATGGGTTGTTTTTGAACGATTTTGTCATTTTACGTTATAAAATTAATGAAAAACCAACACAGTTGACTTTTCCACCGTCATTAAAGGCCCAAGAGTTTTCCACCTGATGTTGCCATATTTTACCACATGAAAACACTAGACTTCATTTTTTTTTTTCCATTTCTCTCAGTTCCCAGCAGACGTTAAGTTTTTAAAGGTCTTATACTTACGAATTTGCTCTTGTAAAGAAAAATCAATTTTACCATAATATTCATGATTGCATTAAGTTTTTATTTTTAATGGAAATTCGAAGTGAGAAAATTCTGATGACTATTTTTGTGGCTTCTGAAAGATTTATACTAGCTATAAGTTCGTTTTAAAATGCTTCAAAGTGTGTTTTCATCCATTAGTGAATATTAGTGTATGCTTCTTTTGATGGAATATTTCACTATTTTTCGGAGCTACCAGTGATAAGTGAACGGAACGATATTTAATGAGTTGAATGCTACGCTGATGAAATGTTGAAGTTCGTGATAGAAAATAAAGTGCATCCGTCAATTCGACCAGATCTGACCAGATTAAATTACGTCTTGAAAGCTGTAGGACTTATACCACTAAATTTAAAGCTACGCGTTTCATTTCCGAATTACTTGTACTCGGTATTATTACTTTGCATACTGATTTCCCTATCAGTTAGAGGTATAATCAAAATTTATGCATCTATGTACACGCATAACTCGGTGATCACCCTCGTAACTGCACATTTTCAATTGCTGGGTGTGACTGTAGCCTCGTGGGTGATACTTGTGTGTGCAGCATTACGTTTCCGTGTCTATGAATCGGCATTTGAGAAACTAATACAAATTGAAGACGTTTTATTCAACAAAATCGACGCCGAAACACCTAAACACGGACGGATTATAAAGCATCTCGTGCGAGCAATTATTTTCATTTTCGCAGCAATTTTCGTCGACTGTTGTGTGATACTGCAAAGTGGGCCGAAATGTTATAGAAGATATATGATTGCTTTTCATTCGGCCTTCATTTACATTATCCTATCCGATGGGCACGCTATTACGATTTTTGAGCTTATAAAAATACGTTTCCAACAAGTCAATGATTATTTCACCAATGCGTTACGACCGAATAAAACGATGGATATTACCTCCTTGTTCATAATTCCTCAATATAGTTTGACAAAAATGAGAATTAAGGAATTATCTCGCATACACTGCGACTTGATTGGCATAACGAGCGAATTCAATAGTTATTTCTCACCGATGCTGTTGCTGGAGATAGCTGTATTTTTCATCATATCCACATGCAACGCTTATAACTTCTTTCATGTCTTGACGACCCGAAAACCCGTGGAATTCAATAAACCAATAGCTATTCACAGTATATGCTGGACTATAGTGGTGCTTTTGAAGTTGATTTTCCTGCTGAAGTCTTCAGTTTCTATAACAAAGCAGGTAGTCTTATTTGTGGCGTCGCAACTTTCATATCTATTCTCAGTGCTCAGATTAGCGATCACTTATAAGTTATAACCCTAAATTTGCAATTTTTCGTTAGGTGGAAGGAGATAGAATTTTAGTTGGGTCATGGTGGTACATTGAAATATCAATATTTTCATCACTAATTGGGTATTGAAGAGTGAGCAGGGGGTTCTTCGTTTCCGCCTCTATTGCGATTTTAGTTTTGGAGGTTGTTTCACCCCAAGATTCCGATTTTCGCTGCTATCTTCGTGAATATCGATTTGAAGGGAAAAAAAATTTTCTTTTTATTGGGGTAAGAAGTATTTCCTCATGTTTTAGCCCTGACTTGTAAAATGGGGCACGTATGCATACATGTATAAATGTTTCTACGTTGACTGGGTGGTCATTATCATATCTGTGTGGAAACATAGGAAGCTAGTATTTTCTGGTTATACTATGAAGACGGAAGGGTGCGTGATCCAACATTACTTCCATCGCTGGTAACTCCTCGTTGCGGATTTGGAGTAGGTTAGGGCTGGCGTGAAGTGGGGGGTGTGTTTTATGAGAAACATCCACCCGTCCCTTTTGTTAAGTCATTTCAGAATTATTCTTATTTTCATACTCCAGTTATTACTGGCGAGCAAATATATTTATTTTTGAAAAATTTCAGGCCAACATGACCTCGAATATCATACACAATCTTTTAATCAGCGGAGACTTCCCAACTGTCCACAAAGAAGTAAGTCACGTCCTACAAATGAAAGGGAATATTCTCCGTTGAATTAAACTCGAATTTTTACCAATTCTACAGTTAGAAATTTTTGCGCAACACCTAATTCATGAAAAACTGCAAATTCATACGTGCGGATTTTTTCTTTTGGATTATTCCCTTTTACATGGGGTAAGTGTTGATGAAATTTCAAGTGTTGTCGATTTATGTTTTCAATACATGAAAATTTATTATCTTCCAATTTACAGATGATCACTGCGGGAACCACTTACCTGATAATTTTGATACAGTTTCAGGTTTCAACCGATCATATTTGAGTCCTTAATATTTTTACACATTTCATGATTATAGATTATAGTTATAAGTAAGATTTTCTAGCACTGCATGTACTGGTAATTTGTACATACATGGCTGAAATTTGTATTTTAAGTACCTTATAATTCCTTGCCATTAAATAACTTCTGATACATACCCTCCACTCGCATAAAAAGTGTTATGCACTTCATTACTATAAAACCTTGACCTTCCCCCACCTCATCACCACAGGTTCTTTTTTGCTTTTAGATACACCAATTGAAGTAAAAATATATTTCATTGGATATTGCGAATGAAGCCTGCATTCTGAAAAAGAATGAACAAGAATTTGGTTACATTTGTATAACCTGCTTCAACGATTTGAAGAAAAATAAAATATCCCGGTATAGCTTATACAACGAAGGAATGTTACTTCCAAATGTTATTGAAATTACCAAAGACCTCAATTTTGGTAGAAAATGCCCTTAGCTGAATCTACTGTGATTGATAAAAATCTCAGATTAGCAGATAATGCAGAATCTTGGGTTATATTAAACTTTGTTTATTCTTAAGGTAATATTTGAAAAACAAATGAAAATGGGTAGCATCTGCTGATAGAAAAAGTTCAACTATCTTCATTTTCACACGCTTCTCTTCCCAGCATTCAACCTGTAACAAGTTGAGTCTCCTCTCCCCATAAATTTTACTAACGATTTGGGAAGACAATAAAAGTCAAGTGAATATACTGGGGTGAAAAGAAGGAGGTGCGCAGTCGAACTCGAAAGGTAAACCATATATTTAGAAATTAATACATTTTTCTCCTCGTAGTAGAGGAAATTAATTTTTCATTTCCTATAGTGACAAACAAATAATTACGTCGGCGTTACTCAGCCTAATGTGTGTAGTAGAAATGGAGGTACGACAATTGAATGCAGAGAGAATAAAGAAAAAAGGAGACTGGAGGGAACCAGTTTCCCACTGACTGAGAAGTTGAACGGAAGCGTATATCGATATTATTAATTAAATATCGCGATAAAACGAGGGGGGTGTTAAATAGATATTCGAACGACAGAAAGCTGACCTTTCGACTTAGGGATGGGCGAAAAAATCTAGCCGGAAGCCCACGATTCCATTTACACCGATGGTGGCTTTGTTAATTAACGTCAGTAAAGTGAGAAGCAGTATTTTTTGGGAACGTAAACCACAATAATATGAAAGGGGTCGAGAATCACCATTTTAGACGTCTCGCTTTTTTCTCTCCGCACGTATGCATTGTGTAAAAAATTGAATCTCGATGCCCATTTATTTTGTAGCTGATACTGTAACCAGGACAGGAAGCATTTATGGTAGTGTTCAAATTGTTTTTGAACCGTAATTATCGGTTTTCATGTGTGCGACAGGTGTCCAATCTAAACCATTGGACGAGGGCTAGAAGAAGTTGCGGAAAAGGTGAGAAATATTCAGAAGTTGGCCCAAGGATACGATGTATTTTTAATTTTACACATTTGAGGATTCTCACCTGCCTCTATTTACATATCACTCCAAACCAGCGAGGGCATCCTCAATCAAAACTACAGTACCTTTATTCGGACGAATCGGAGGCAAGATGAGGCAGTGAAAATTTGTTAATAAAACTCAGCTGAACCAGCTTATCCATTGAACGAGCATAATTACTCGAATTTTAATATGATGGTTTCCAGGTATGTAATTGAGCTATTGGTGGGCTGGCCCTTGATACTTGAACATACATTATTTTACAACGACTTCTTATATTTTCGTTCTACGAGCCTCCTCTGGCTTCATAAATTTTTGGAACAGGGGGACCTGTCGGCCACGCACTTTGTCACACTTTCCTTGGTCCTCCTAGCAGATTATGTCTTCTCACTCTGAAAAAAATTCCGTGCACCTTGGAACTAATTTTCTATATAGGAATAAGGCACGAGTAGCTATCTGGAGATGACCTTACAAGTGACTCAGACTCTTAGTTAATTTCTGGCCACTGACAGTACTGCTGGGCCAGCAATGAAATTGACATCGTGCATAGTTGGTGATGGAGAAGAGTGGCTCATTCGATTAAATTTAGGAACCACTCGGCACCTAATGGAACAGAAGGTCAGTTCGTGGATCGGTAATCCGCGCACTAAAACAATTAAGAAACTTGACTGGTAATATAATCGCGTTAACTGCTTGTTGAATGTGCAGACGAATTAGCAGAAGAAGCGTGTAAGGTAATTACTGCGTTAAACGATAATAAACGTCGTATAATTCGTTGATAGACGGCTGGCTAAAGGACGCGTAGTCCATTTCTTATTGTGGTACTGGAGTGAGATCTTGGGCAAAGGTGGGTAAGGGGTGTAAGTAACGGAGCACGATACGAACGATCATCCATGTCGGTGATTTCTGGATCACGCCGTAGTTGTGCACAATGACTGGGAGACTCATCTTATATCATCGTCCGTGGCTAATTCCTTAATAGCTAGATCGCAGTTTTATCTGGAAATTTGTTGGGCGTCGAACTTTTACGACGGGTGCCTGCCTGGATTAGCATTTTCTGCTCACTTTTTTTTTCTCCATTTTAGAGGTTTTTAAATGGTGGCATAGGCTAAGCACGTTCCATTTTAATGGTAATACCAGATAGTGTACTCATAGCGAAATACCTCATAGCTCGTGTTCGGATGGTCGACCGTATTACGAAGCTATTAACAAGCTTTTTTTTTTTTTTTTATTCATCCACTTTTTGATATCTTAGAGGGTATTTATGGATTGCTTACGGATAGACGTGTATACGGAAAATGCCAGGTTTTACGAGATGCAATTTCGTGGTTTTAAGTGGACACCGCAAATGGACTGTTGCTTATGTGGTGGGCGAGGAAGAAAGGGGGTGCTACGCGTGCCAAGTCAACGAAATGAAGAATATACTTACATGATTAGTCGTAGTACTGGATTTGTATGACTATTGGATACAAACGTTGCATTTGAAAACACGTAATATTTTTTGCATGCTCGCGAGGTAAGATTTTTTTTTTTACCTGAATATTGCTTTATCAGAAAAAATCATTAGCTTGAAAATGAATTTTTTTTTCTGATTTGAGATGCTATTTTATTGATCACATGACACATTGTATGAGTAACAAGTAAAACGAAAGTGTATAATACTGAATAATTTGCTCTTGGGATTTAGTTTCAAATATGCCTTCACTATGAAATGCTCAACAATGAATACTTACTTGCAAACAAAGTATATATTTTAGTAGTTTGAAACCAGTCGATGTAAAATTTTCTTTGGATTTCATTCTGGGAAGCAGATGGGAGTTTGACGATCATTGCTAAGAGGGAGTAGACAACCTTATCTTGTCCATTCCGGCCGAACATGATGTCATGCCCGAAAATTTCTGGCATTTCCGCCAGGAGTTGGAATTCTCGATGTTCTTCCTCGTTTCTAAGTTGGATCCGTAGATGGACTAAGGTGTGAATTTTCTTCATATTCTTTCCCGGTTCTACCAAGCCATATATCTGCGGTTTCTGAGAAAATTGGACCACCTTCATGGTCGGATTTTCTCTAATGATTTTTTCTACAAAGCTTTTGCTGACGAAGGAGGAGATTGATGCGATATTTGTATCAAAATTGTATAGGAATGTTTTCTGAAATATTATTAATATTTTATTATACTTCCTTATTGACAGAAATGTAGCTGACGGCGGATAATAAACCATAATTTTATTGAAAATAAACGGAATATAAAGGACAAGTTTTAATTGAGTACGTGTTGATTTTAGGTTTTGGCTTATCGATATCTTCAATCAACTAATCGATCTTATTTGCCATGATCTGATTTGCAAGATGTGTAAGTTGAATTTTCTCATTCATACGTGAAGCTATGATCCTAAGTCTGGGGTTTCTATCTTTTGCAAAATAGAACTGTCCTTGGTTAAAATTTCTGTATAAGTATAATTATTGCAGTAACAACAATAATTACAATGACAATAATTATGAGTGCCTTCTTTTTTCTTAAAATAATAATCTTGATACTCGAACTGGATATTATGGATGATTGATGGACTCTTTAATGTATCATAAGTGAATTTTCATTATTATCGATTTTTAATTCATGTTCAAGTCAATTTGGCGCCGAAGGAGTCCCATGATTTCCACATAGGCTATAATGAATATTAGATTTAGAAGTAAATTTTCCGAGGTATCTGCCAAAACTTTGTAAAATCGATCGTGTGCCCATCTGGCACCAAGAATTCTGAGACCTTGAATGGGCCTCGGGGCTAATTGAAATACAGGTACGCCGTTAATCGATACTTGCACTGAACTTCAGCTAATCTACCAATTTTCAAGCCCAGAAATTTATACGCGAATATTGTTGCTTCGTCAAAGTAAACCAATTTTATAAGTCATATCTCTTACGCTTCTCCCCTCTCCCCCGTCATCCCGCAAATGGTGTAGGACTTGCAATTGCATAAATTCCATGGGAATTGGGGAAACCCCCTCATGTGTAACGCTCAACCGAAAACCGTGTTTGAGAATATAGTTTTTACACTACGTCATGTGCTCTCTCCCTTTCATATCATCCAAAAGACCGAGGCGTGTCATACTCGAGATATCAAAAAATCGGTTTTCTGAATTTACAAAATCGAGAGAAAAAAAAAATCATACCTCCTATATCCATTTACAAAGAGAAGAAAATTTAGATATCCCCACGACTTCAGATAACCACGTCCATAAAGATGTTTTTTTATTGTGGTACTTTTTTTTTTTTTTTTTTTTTTTTTTTGCAAAATAGCAGCATCCAAGAAGCGAAAAAGAAAACATGTTTTTCTACCTCTTTAACAAGCACACAGATAAGAAATTTCATTTAAATGAGAAGCTTTTTAGATTTCTAGTAGGTGATCTCTTTTTTTTTGAATAGCAGTTGAAGAATTGAGCCCCTGAAAAAAAAAATGAAAAGGGCAAGGGTAAAGATGTGCGGCATATTTCCATAATAAGAAACGACAATGGTGTGGCGCTATGCCATTACATAATGGTGGATGGGTGAAGAGAGTTGGGCGCGCGTGGTACCAGTTTTTACGACCAATTGCTATCAGCTGTAGTTATCTAAAGTGGACTATAAACACGGAACTTGACAGGTACTTTGAAAGTTTATATTACCGGAGTAGTTTCGGTTCCGCTAGACAAAACTGGCGGGTTTTTCTTCTTTTTCCTACTTTTTTTTGCCACCCCTTCCTTGTCCATAAAATCCTTTTCTTTCGCTTCGTTCTTTTTCTCATCTGCACTGGTTCGGTTCTTTTATCTTATCAACTTCGTGTCTCGGCATCCCGTATGGCTGTGAACTTGTGGCAGCTTCTGGATGCCACAGGATCTACCGCAATTCTGCAATTTCTACCGTCGTTGTCACCGCGTTGATTCTTTTTTTGTTTGAACTTCAAACATGAAAGATACAGATATCCCATTTGTTTTTAGATGACCAGCAAATTTCTTGTTAGGATAGAACTATGTGTGAATAAGTCGGCCGAATTACCTTCATGAATCCACGAGTCAAGCTTCCAATAACTCGCCGATCCCTAGACGAATTTCTGCTTAATATTTCAAGTTCGTGACGACGATACCTTCGTAGTTTTCTTATCAGATTTAAAAATTCTGAAAACGAGTCATACATCCGTCGATTTTACGCGAAAATGTTACTGGAAATTATAACGATCCTAATTAAAAACATGTTAGCAGCCGACTATCAGATGCGGAAGTTGTTTCCAGAAATCAAAACCCAAAAACATGACAGAAATTCTGCAGCTGTTCTTCAACACTGTGCTTGCATTCTTATTCCTTTTTTGACCAACTGAAATTCCATCACGAAATTTTGGAATATCAATGGATTATACTTGCGTGCGTCTTTAGGGTTTTTTTTTCTGTCAATGTTTCCCAAATTTCAGACGATTGTCTGGATTGAGTGTAGCAACTGATGATTATTATTTTTAAATTGCTCATTAATAATTAATTTGCTGTTCAAGTTCCATCAGACTGTGAAAGCTAAATTAGTACAAAGATCAAATCTTATTGAAAAGTGAGTGACACGAAGGCCATTAACCTTGACTTTCAAGAAAGAAAGTACACGAATTTGAGTTTATCCGGATTCAGGATGAAGTAAAGAGTTGAAATAAGGCACTCGATCGTCATTACAAAATATTATTTTTATGATTTTATCCGTATTACTCGTATATGAGTAATCATTGCGAAATATTTATTCATTTATTTATTTGTATTTGAGTTCTCTCCCCACCAACAAGCGACCGAAGGCCCAAATTGTAGGGGAGGACATAATATAGTATGGGCTGGCTAAATGGGAATTTAAATAAAGTCAGGTGAATCAAAACTGAACGGAGGAGCATCTTATATGTATATTTTTCATATTTTTAAATTAAATTTAATGTAGGTATTTACAAATGTGACTTCGTCACATTATGGATCGTGTTGGGCCTCCGTTACTTAGCTACAAATTTATTTAAATAAATGTTTTTGTGACCCATCAAAAGTGAATGTTACTTTGACACCCATGTATATGTGTTGATAAATGTCATTGTGGCACCCTAAAAGGTAGATATTTGGCAAAACCTCAGGGTACCCTCATTTACTTATAATGGGTTGCGAAGACATTTACTAACATTTTAAATACCTGGGTGCGACAATGACATGGAATAACCTGGGGGTCACCTCGTTAAGAGTTTGAGTACATATACATATCAATTCCTGTACTATCTTTATTTCCATAGAGGGCTAAGTATATGCCTCACTATTCCAAAATGAGCTAAGTTGTCTTTTTTTTTTTTTTTTTTTTTTGAAGCTCTAATTCTACTACATAAAAAGGTATTTAAATATTTTCAGTAAGTAAACCTGTGGGGAAGAGATGAATGTAAACAACCACACAGGAAGCATACTCTCAAGTACATATCATAATTATATAGGGAGTTGTGCTTTTTTCTCATTTTTCTCAAATTATAAATTACTCATAAAAAATTGGCACAAAATATTCTTCTTCACAACATATAACATCAGTATCCACACAAAATTTTTGATCAACTGAAAGGGATAAAAAAAATTAAATAGGCGAAAACAAGGAGACAACATGAAACGTGGTGAAAATTTGAACAGTGTGTACAGCGTTTTCACGAAAAACAGTGAAACCATGAAATAGCTGCGAAACAGGATGAGAAATGGCGAAAAGCGAAATGCGAAACAGCATTCCCGGTTACAGAAATGACAAAAATGAAAAAATAATCCGAAAGAAAAAACGAAGTTTCACTATTTCAAGGCAGGAAAACGTTTAACAAATATCTTTGTAGTAAATTTCACTATCATAGAAATTTTACTACAAAAAAATAATTTTTATTACGTCGATGATATTTTCATTATCTTTGTTTTTGTCGATCTGTTTTGTTGCGAGCATTTCTTGAAGTATAACATTCTTATTATACTTATTACTTCAAGTTCAAGTTTCAAGTTTCTTATTTATAAAAATTATAAAAGGTTTCACAATCGATCAACCCTTGCGTGCCCCTCGGGGGCGATTGCCTTATATTTTTTTTTTATTTTCATTGCTATTCAGTTTTTCCCCCATTTGCCCTGATGACAGGCAGATTTTTTTGAAAATGATTCATTTTCTTCCGATTGAGTGGCTTGGATTGCCATATTTATTGTTGTTGTTGCTATTTGAGACATTCTGACGCTCAAAATTTTGAATGATTTTGCATGATAATTCACTTTTCTCGTCATCTCATCCAACTCATTCATTACGGATGTAAGACACTCTTCATTAGCAGCATCTTGTTCTCCCTCTCTTGTGGCTAAATCACTATCGATTATATAAAGTTGACCTTATTTTCTTTGGCCACTACCTATCAATTTTCAAATTTGAAGTTGCATGATGATATATTAAGACACTCTTCATTAGCAGCATCTTGTTCTCCCTCTCTTGTGGCTAAATCACTATCGATTATATAAAGTTGACCTTATTTTCTTTGGCCACTACCTATCAATTTTCAAATTTGAAGTCGCATGATGATATATTTTACCTTGCACTTTGAAACAATATAGTTCTTTATTTTTTGTTTCATTAATACGCTTCGCTTCAAAAGATGCAAATGCCAGGGCTGAATTATATTGACGGATATTTTTTCTGGAATTTTTACTTCCCTCCGATTTATTATTCAACAATAAGTCATCAAGAAGGGGAGGGATATTGATGTACGGGTTACCCGGAAGCAACAACAAGTATTTCACTATGAATAGTTGTATGGGAATACCACGTAACTACAAAACCACAAAACTGTGTTCACTTTTAATTATTAAAATTTAAATACTAAAATAATAGTAACGGATCACTATACACACGCTATACGTATCAATTTTCATTTCAACTGAATTCACGATTACCATTGGCAAACTCCCACTCATAACCAGTAATCCCATTTATTTCATTGGCTGATGGAAGGTATCGGATAAAGCACCGGTATGTCCTGCTGTTTACATGGCGACTTTGCACCCGTAACTTGAGGGTATATGTGAGTGGAAGGGTGGTTTCCTTCAATATGTCAACCTTGACATGTGTCAAATCATCGCTGCCTATAAATAGTTGCAGCCTTCACCGAAATATCGTGAAGGCGAAAGATGAATTCTCTCTTACAGACAGATGTTATAAAAAGTATTCAAAAATTTTGAACTCTATAATGACAGGACATTACGTTCGCGGAAAGATAGGACATTATGTATTTTAATTGACTAACGCTCAGTACAAAGAAATCTTATTTAATAAATAAATAGCAAAATGTATATAAAATAGTTGCAGCATTATATATTTTAATCGTGTATTTTCCGCAATAAAACTCCCTGCAATATTTCGTATATTACTTCTCGTATTTGACATTTCTGTATTGTTCGTAGTACTAAAATTTTGTAAAGCCCTCCGCCGCCAACTCCTCAACTGATGGTAACACGGCCGGTGGCGGTGGCGTCAAGGGTCGACCGGCTGCGACAGCCTCCAGTAAGGCATTCCGCGATGCTACCATCTCGCGAGTCGGCCGACCCCTCTTCAGCTTGGGCCCTATGGGGTGCACCAGCTTGTTTCGCTTGCGAAACTTCAAGCACTGTTCTGCACACCGCGCATAGGGCCCCGGCGTCTTCTTTTTTTTCCCCTCGCGCTTCATCTGGGCCACAGCCTCCCTCCACTGGATGCAGATGCCCCTCATACAAAGAGCAGCAGTGTACTGCTCATTTGTGGGACATCGCACCAGTGCCGATGACGGAGGGGGCTGTGGCCGACGCGGTGGAATTTCACGCCGCGGTCGGCCCGACGGCCAGCGTACGGGCGACGGCTCACGCTGTGGCGGCGGCGACGACGAGGGAGAAGAAGACGACGACGAAGATGACATCTGAAAGAAAATAAATTAATTAAAACACTTATAGTTTTATTAAGCACGTATAGTAGTAAAATGTACTTACAACGAACGGGAACTTTAAAGATGAACAAAAACAACAAAAACGGTAATGACAACGACAGCGACAACGACAGCGATGATGACAACGAAAACGATAATAACGGACAGCAAAATCATAAACAACTGGAGCATAGACAGGAACTGAAACAAGTGTAAAATAAATTAATTATTAATAATTAATTACAAAAATCCACCTAATATAGGTGGATTTTTAGAAAAAACAACGAGACAAATCGAGAGCGTACTCACCTAACAGTATCAATTCGTCAAACTTATAAAAAATGCAACGAAAACACCCCAGACGCATCATAGTTCACGAAAAATCACGAAAACGTAAAATCAAAAAATGTCATTCTTTGTTTTCATTCATTTCTTCTTCCTATTGTAAATGCCGGAACGGGTTTACACTGCCGCCAGGATCTTGAACCACATCACCACAGCTGTTGCGCTACGCGAACAACGATACGCGAAAACACGAAACGGTAGAACGAAAAAGAAAAGCCGCGCACACACCGGCTGACGCGGACGCGAACGAAAAACTCAACTTTGAACTCAAATAACTCCGGAACCGTTAACGATAACAACTTTTTTTCAACGCCAAAAAATCCACGTAATATACGTGGATTTTTCAAGACCGAAAAATGAAAAAATTTTTTTGGGGGGCCCCCCGCCCCCGCGCCCCGCGGAGACGGCGGACCACCCGCTGGGAACATAAATTTTCATCACGCAATTGTCCTATACGCCCCTGACAAAATGGCCGCGATTTCCCGACCATACACGCACATTCACGCACCTCCCCGCACCTCCCCACCCTGGGCCCCCGACCCCGGAAAAACGGAGCACAATTGAACTATTATCTCATAAACCGGTTATAGACGCCATTTCAACATGGCCGACACCCACCGTCGACATACCCCCACCAAACGACACGAGCAAAATCAATTTGTCCTCAAGGTGCCCACTTACTACTAGCACCTGCTGCGCCTCATCCCGCTCCTGAGTTGTCTGGGCCAATCGCCAGTTTAAGTCCGTTAACCTATCCGCCCCGTCATCGTCGAGTGCCCCACTCGTGATATATAACGAATACACGTCGTCCCCACTACGACGATACTTTTCCTGCCTTATTATTCACACACACTCACACATTAATTTAGAAATAACTTCAAAAAAACAAAAAAATGAATGAGAATTGCATCATGTATTTTAAAAGAATGAAAAATCTTATAAATGGTTAGGCATACAAACAAACATAAAAATCTTAAAACTGAAAAACAGAAAACAGGAAACTGAACACTTGTCTCGTCCAGGGTTACAATAAGATTGGTCTCCATTGAATGAAAGAGTTTACTGTAAATACAAAGCATGAAATCAATTTCAACATGGAACAATTCAATGTTGATCGTAATGATTGAATCTTACCATTGGCCTTCACGGTCTTCCTCCACATCTGCCAAAACATCTTGCAGCGCCTGCTGCGCCTCATCCCGCTCCTGCGTTGTCTGGGCCAATCGCCGGTTTAAGTCCGTTAACCTATCCGCCCCGTCATCGTCGAGTGCCCCACTCGTGATATATAACGAATACACGTCGTCCCCACTACGACGATACTTTTCCTGCCTTATTATTCACACACACTCACACATTAATTTAGAAATAACTTCAAAAAAACAAAAAAATGAATGAGAATTGCATCATGTATTTTAAAAGAATGAAAAATCTTATAAATGGTTAGGCATACAAACAAACTTAAAAATCTTAAAAATGAAAAACAGGAAACTGAACACTTGTCTCGTCCAGGGTTACAATAAGATTGGTCTCCATTGAATGAAACAGTTTACTGTAAATACAAAGCATGAAATCAATTCCAACATGAAACAATTCAATGTTGATCGTAATGATTGAATCTTACCATTGGCCTTCACGGTCTTCCTCCATATCCGCCAAAACATCTTGCAGCGCCTGCTGCGCCTCATCCCGCTCCTGCGTTGTCTGGGTCAATCGCCAGTTTAAGTCCGTTAACCTATCCGCCCCGTCATCATCGAGTGCCCCACTCGTGATATATAACGAATACACGTCATCCCCACTACGACGATACTTTTCCTGCCTTATTATTCACACACACTCACACATTAATTTAGAAATAACTTCAAAAAAACAAAAAAATGAATTAGAATTGCAACATGTATTTAAAAAGAATGAAAAATCTTATAAATGGTTAGGCATACAAACAAACATAAAAATCTTAAAACTGAAAAACAGAAAACAGGAAACTGAACACTTGTCTCGTCCAGGGTTACAATAAGATTGGTCTCCATTGAATGAAAGAGTTTACTGTAAATACAAAGCATGAAATCAATTTCAACATGAAACAATTCAATGTTGATCGTAATGATTGAATCTTACCATTGGCCTTCACGGTCTTCCTCCATATCCGCCAAAACATCTTGCAGCGCCTGCTGCGCCTCATCCCGCTCCTGCGTTGTCTGGGCCAATCGCCGGTTTAAGTCCGTTAACCTATCCGCCCCGTCATCGTCGAGTGCCCCACTCGTGATATATAACGAATACACGTCGTCCCCACTACGACGATACTTTTCCTGCCTTATTATTCACACACACTCACACATTAATTTAGAAATAACTTCAAAAAAACAAAAAAATGAATGAGAATTGCATCATGTATTTTAAAAGAATGAAAAATCTTATAAATGGTTAGGCATATAAACAAACATAAAAATCTTAAAACTGAAAAACAGAAAATAGGAAACTGAACACTTGTCTCATCCAGGGTTACAATAAGATTGGTCTCCATTGAATGAAACAGTTTACTGTAAATACAAAGCATGAAATCAATTTCAACATGAAACAATTCAATGTTGATCGTAATGATTGAATCTTACCATTGGCCTTCACGGTCTTCCTCCATATCCGCCAAAACATCTTGCAGCGCCTGCTGCGCCTCATCCCGCTCCTGCGTTGTCTGGGCCAATCGCCGGTTTAAGTCCGTTAACCTATCCGCCCCGTCATCGTCGAGTGCCCCACTCGTGATATATAACGAATACACGTCGTCCCCACTACGACGATACTTTTCCTGCCTTATTATTCACACACACTCACACATTAATTTAGAAATAACTTCAAAAAAACAAAAAAATGAATGAGAATTGCATCATGTATTTTAAAAGAATGAAAAATCTTATAAATGGTTAGGCATACAAACAAAAATAAAAATCTTAAAACTGAAAAACAGAAAATATGAAACTGAACACTTGTCTCGTCCAGGGTTACAATAAGATTGGTCTCCATTGAATGAAACAGTTTACTGTAAATACAAAGCATGAAATCAATTTCAACATGAAACAATTCAATGTTGATCGTAATGATTGAATCTTACCATTGGCCTTCACGGTCTTCCTCCATATCCGCCAAAACATCTTGCAGCACCTGCTGCGCCTCATCCCGCTCCTGCGTTGTCTGGGCCAATCGCTGGTTTAAGTCCGTTAACCTATCCGCCCCGTCATCGTCGAGTGCCCCACTCGTGATATATAACGAATACACGTCGTCCCCACTACGACGATACTTTTCCTGCCTTATTATTCACACACACTCACACATTAATTTAGAAATAACTTCAAAAAAACAAAAAAATGAATTAGAATTGCAACATGTATTTAAAAAGAATGAAAAATCTTATAAATGGTTAGGCATACAAACAAACATAAAAATCTTAAAACTGAAAAACAGAAAACAGGAAACTGAACACTTGTCTCGTCCAGGGTTACAATAAGATTGGTCTCCATTGAATGAAAGAGTTTACTGTAAATACAAAGCATGAAATCAATTTCAACATGAAACAATTCAATGTTGATCGTAATGATTGAATCTTACCATTGGCCTTCACGGTCTTCCTCCATATCCGCCAAAACATCTTGCAGCGCCTGCTGCGCCTCATCCCGCTCCTGCGTCTGGGCCAATCGCCGGTTTAAGTCCGTTAACCTATCCGCCCCGTCATCGTCGAGTGCCCCACTCGTGATATATAACGAATACACGTCGTCCCCACTACAACGGCAAATGGCACAATTTGGTTCAAGATCTGTTATGAAAACAAAAACATATTAAATTTAGTTGTTGGAAGGGAAAAAAATTTTTAAAAGGTGATAAAAACACTTACTCTCCAGCCGCTGAACCCTGAACAACTCGCGTAGGCAGGAGCCGTGGTACACATGCCCACACTCAGTCGCAAATATGTTCTCAGAATCGCCACTTGGTCCCATTTGCACCAGGTTATCCCGGCAAATGGGGCAAGTGGCGACCTCAGTAACATTATTACCTGCAGCAGCCATTTTCTGTGAATGAAAAGGAAAAATTGTAACAATTGAAAACCAAAAGTGAATTTATTTTCACCGAATTATCCGAAAAAAGCAGAATTTGTGAAGAAGTTGTAACGATTGAAAACCAAAAGTGAATTAATTTTCACAGAATTATTCAAAAAAAGCAGAATTTGTGAAGAAATTGTAACGATTGAAAACCAAAAATGAATTTATTTTCACCAAATTATTCTAAAAAAGCAGATCATGAGCAAAATTAAATGTTTTCCCCATCATCTGTGAAGAAATTGTAACGATTGAAAACCAAAAGTGAATATATTTTCACCAAATTATTCGAAAAATGCAGATCATGAGCAGGAATTGTAACGATTGAAAACCAGAAGTGAATTTATTTTCACAGAATTATTCGAAAAAAGCAGAATTTGTGAAGAAGTTGTAACGATTGAAAACCAAAAGTGAATTAATTTTCACCGAATTATTCAAAAAAAGCAGAATTTGTGAAGAAATTGTAATGATTGAAAACCAAAAATGAATTTATTTTCACCAAATTATTCTAAAAAAGCAGATCATGAGCAAAATTAAATGTTTTCCTCATCATCTGTGAAGAAATTGTAACGATTGAAAACCAAAAGTGAATATATTTTCACCAAATTATTCGAAAAATGCAGATCATGAGCAGGAATTGTAACGATTGAAAACCAGAAGTGAATTTATTTTCACAGAATTATTCGAAAAAAGCAGAATTTGTGAAGAAGTTGTAACGATTGAAAACCAAAAGTGAATTAATTTTCACCGAATTATTCAAAAAAAGCAGAATTTGTGAAGCAATTGTAACGATTGAAAACCAAAAGTGAATTTATTTTCACAGAATTATTCAAAAAAAGCAGAATTTGTGAAGAAATTGTAACGATTGAAAACCAAAAATGAATTTATTTTCACCAAATTATTCTAAAGAAGCAGATCATGAGCAAAATTAAATGTTTTCCCCATCATCTGTGAAGAAATTGTAACGATTGAAAACCAAAAGTGAATATATTTTCACCAAATTATTCGAAAAATGCAGATCATGAGCAGGAATTGTAACGATTGAAAACCAGGAGTGAATTTATTTTCACAGAATTATTCGAACATTCAAAATTTGTGAAGAAGTTGTAACGATTGAAAACCAAAAGTGAATTTATTTTCACCGAATTATTCGAAAAAAGAAGAAGTTGTTACGATTGAAAACAAAAAGTGAATTTATTTTCACAGAATTATTCGAAAAAAGTAGATTATCGAAGGTACAGTCTAAATAAAAAGTAGATTATCGAAGGTACAGTCGAAATAAAAAGTTTTTCCCATTATAGAGACATAAATGAAGAAATTCTATCGATTACAAATGAAAAAGTGAATTTATTTTCACAGAATTATTTCGAAAAAAGCAGATCATGAAAGGTACAGAGCAAAATTAAATGTCTTCCCCTTATTTGTGAAGAAATTTTATCTTTTACAAACAAAAAGTGAAATTATTTTCACAGAATTATTCCAAAAAAAGCGGAATATCAAATTAAATTAAAATCCGGCAACCCGGCAGTCACTCACTTTCTACAAAAATTTTTTTAAAATCCGGCTGACAATGACGATGTGTATTGAAAAATGAAATTAAAAAACCGGCAACCCGGCAGTCGCTAACATTTAAAAAAAAATTTTTTTTAAATCCGGTCGACAATGACGATTTGTATTGAAAAATGAAATTAAAATTCCGACAACCTGGCAGGCGCTAACTTTTTTAAAAAAATTTTTTCCAAATCCGGCTGACAATGACAATTTGTATTTAAAAATGAAATTAAAATCCGGCTACTCGGCAGTCGCTAACTTTTTACAATAATTTTTTCAAAATCCGGCTGACAATGACGATTTGTATTGAAAAATGAAATTAGAATTCCGACAACCTGGCAGGCGCTAACTTTTTTAAAAAAATTTTTTCAAAATCCGGCTGACAATGACAATTTGTATTGAAAAATGAAATTTAAATCCGGCTACTCGGCAGTCGCTAACTTTTTACAATAATTTTTTCAAAATCCGGCTGACAATGACGATTTGTATTGAAAAATGAAATTAAAATCCGACAACCCGGCAGTCGCTAACTTTTTTTAAAAAATTTTTTCAAAATCCGGCCGACAATGACAATTTGTATTGAAAAATGAAATTAAAATCCGGCAACCCGGCAGTCGCTAACTTTTTTAAAAAAATTTTTTCAAAATCCGGCTTACAATGACGATTTGTATTGAAAAATGAAATTTAAATCCGGCAACCCGGCAGTTGCTAACTTTTTACATAAATTTTTTTTAAATCCGGCTGACAATGACGATTTGTATTGAAAAATGAAATTAAAATCCGGCAACCCGGCAGTCCCTAACTTTTTAAAAAAAATTTTTTGAAAATCCGGCTAACAGTGACGATTTGTATTGAAAAATGACATTATAATCCGTGAATCCGGCTGACAATGATTATTTATATTTCAAAATGAAATCAAAATCCGGCAATGTGACTGTCATTTTAAAAAAATTATCCGTCAATCCGGCTGACAATGACGATTAATAGAGCCAATTTTAAAATTATAATCCGTCAATATTTTGTGAAACTTTTGTTACACAAAAATTTATATACGACTAATATACTCATTATATTAATCAGACCATTTGGCGCAGTGGCCAAGTTGGTATGCTTCCACGCAGAGGACCTGGGTTCGAATCTCAGTGAAGTGAAAGTGGATTTTGTGCTAGCCTAATAGTAGGCCATTCATGATGAAATATAGGACGGATTGTCAAATTATAATTTGAGAAACTGTGGCAGAGTAACATTCACACCTACAAATTAACCGTCAATTGATATAAATTGGGTAGAAATATGTGAATATGAAATAAAATTGAAGATTCAAAATGTGAAATGGTCTTATTTTTGCACAATCCGGCTGTATTTGTTGGAAAATAATTTGATTTTATGCATTTTGAGACCAAATTGATGGAATATATTCCGTCAATCATGCCGGAAAGACGGATTATAATTTCATTTTTATGATTTTGCCAGATTGACGGATTCTGGAATTATTTCCCCAAATGCCGGAGTCCATGCCGATGTCCATGCCGGAAAGACGGATTATAATTTCATTTTTATGATTTTGCCAGATTGACGGATTCTGGGATTATTTTCCCAAATGCCGGAGTCCATACCGGAAAGACGGATTATAATTTCATTTCTATGACTTTTCCACATTGACGGGTTCTGATATTTTCCCAAATACCGGAGTCCATGCCGGAAAGACGGACTATAATTCCATTTCTATGACTTTTACGCATTGCCGGGTTCTGAAATTATTTTCCCAAATGCCGGAGTCCATGCCGAAAAAGACGGATTATAATTTCATTTATTGACTTTTACACATTGCCGGGTTCTGAAATTATTTTCCCAAATGCCGGAATTCATGCCAAAAAGACTGATTATAATTTCATTTATTGACTTTTACGCATTGCCGGGTTCTGAAATTATTTTCCCAAATACCGTCTTGCCGATGTACATGCCGGGTTATTCGCATGGGACGGTTTCTGACATTTTGAGATTATTTACCATCTTTTTCACGAAAAATGCAATTGATTTTGCCCATAGGGTTATGTTTAGTGATATGTGCCAACGATGGAAATAATTGATTGTGGAATTTTCAAATCAACACCAGCAGTGAAAAAAAAGATGGTTTAATATTTCGGAACTTGGGCGTATATGTTTAGCAAGTTCATTTACTGTAATGAAAGAACAACCGTTTATGAGGTCAGGCAATATTTCATTATTTTATTTGTCGAGTACTCTCCTGGCTCTTCAGTTTGAGCACTCGATAGTGAACTTCAAATTGGAGAAGCTATAGGTACGTTTTCCCTACCACAAATTCAGAATGATTTTGGTTTTTCCTGAATTTCTCGACACCTTTATCATTCTTGAAAATCCTTTATTCGAATATCGGTGCCTATAAATGACCAATTTTTAACTGAAAAATCTCCTCGATAAATTTTTCAACCTACTTTTTACGCGTGGGGAAATTTTTCAGATTGACATCAGACAAGCAGCTATAAGAGAGAAACAATAATGTAATTATAGAGGATCTTAATTAAATGATTCACCAGAAAAAATGAAAATATTATAAAACCGTCTGTGCCACGAACGGACGGATATGTCTTTATGCAATCGATTGTGCTGCAGCCTACGTCAAAATTTCCAGACTGAAAAGTGGAGCATGGGCATGAGTAAGCCGTGAAAATATGCGTAAAAATCGCGTGTTATACCATTCCGAGAAAAAGTGTTGGTTAAGAAAAAAACAATGAACTCGTCTCCTCCCCTCAGTTCTTTACTCGAATTTACGTATTACTCATTCTTTGAGAATGAAAGACTAAGAAATTGATCGGGTAGTCGAAAAATGGGGAATCGAGAACGTTTTTGAGGTGAAAATTACGGTTTTTTCCCTCAAGGTCACGAAGTGTAACTGCTACGACGATAATTATGTCTGTAAGTTGACAAGAAAAGTGAAAAATTTTCAATGCTAATAACCGTAATATCGAGTTGTCGGGTGGTATATTGAGATCGACTTTATTTTTAAAACTATCGGACAATAGAAAGTGGTGACATCGATTTGATGGGCCTTGGCTGTTTAACTAACCCGGTCTCGAAGATAATTATTTTTGGTAGAAAAAACTGTTTCGAGGTAATTAGTACGGACGATAATTAACTTACGTACTCGACTTCGCAGGTTTTTGCTTTGTTCAGGTATTAAGAAATATTAGTCGCTGGCGGGAGTGAAGCCGATTATTACATTTAGAAAGGTCAAGTTTGAAATGAACCGAGGGTAGGAGGGAAAGTCTGTCTGCGTTGGCTTTCTAAGTTCGTGTAAAAATGGACTGATTTTTCAAGGTCCTATAGTGTACATTTATGATGACTAATGTCATTATTAGAAAATCAATAGTATTTCTCTTTCGACCTAGTTTACTTCCACACTTTCCCCTTCATTGGTTTTCAATTTTCTAGAAGCATTAAATACTCGTATAATGTGGCTTGAGCTATTTTTCAAGCTTTTCAGCGAGTAAGTACTGTTGTGTGCTTACACCCTCGCCGAAGCTTTAGATATAAGAAGCAAAATTTTAACACCCTTAATAAGCTCCTTTTTGCTTTGTCCTTTGAATTTCACCGTAAGCTTTTTCCTTTTTCCTTCACGCGTATACGATCGCGTATTATGCAAATTTTTTTCTTCCGCTTTTTATAATACCTCGTGGGCTTATTACGTGCTTCACTTGATAACTGTGCGAAGTTTTTCATGAATGGAAATTCGAGAACAAAGAATTTTTTATACACCTCTTTTCGGTGTGTGTCTCTCGCAAACGGTAGCCTCTAATGTGTGTTCATTATCCGGCTAAAAAACCACATTTGTTTTTTCACCGTGCAAAGGTTTCTTTTTTAATTACCATTATACTAGGTGCACTTTATTTTAGTCGTCACCGTAAAAGAGTTCTTGGCGAAAGCATTTGTCTTATCGTTGGTCTTTTGAATAACTTGGGCCCCTTTTTTATGTTGGGAGTACGAGTATATTGTTTGGAAAATATTATTGTTTTCGTGTAATCGAGTGGTTATCATGATAATACCTACATAACTTATGATTTAATGCCTTGAGAGAGAAGAGAAGGTGTTAATGGTATACTTACCATATGATGACTTCGGGTTTTAAGTTTAAATACGAATCGACGTCTTCTTGAAGAATTTGAATGAATCATTTTCCATTGAAAACCTGTCCTACATAGTTTTATCTCACATTAACTTTTTTTATTTATTTATCTATTTATTTATATATTTAGTTTTTGTATCCCCTCCTACGGCCAGCACTGACCAGTTTAGGAGGGGACAGATCACAGTGTATTTATCTTGAAAATTAATTAATTAATTTTACAAGAGCTAGACAAGGGGAACATATGGATGGAGGAATTGGGAAAATTTGGGACAAATAGGATATGTATGAATAACACTTCCATTTTTAATATTGGGATCTTCATTAGAATCACACGATAAACACAAACAATAGTGTCTACAAAGTTCATAACATACTGCTCTCGGTTTTGTTAAACATATCAAACATATACCAGCATCAGAAACTTTAAATCCCCTCCAAACATTGGGTTGCTGCAAATCATTAATTACAGTACCAATTGGATCTTTCAATGAATTGCAGAAATAACAATTTTGCAAGATATGTCCCTCCTCTATTCAATAATAGCACACCTTGCCATTTCGTTTACATTGTCGATACTGATGACCGGGTCGACCACATTTGGCACAAAACAATCGTCTACAAAATCATAATGATAAATATATCGCACAACAAAAAATTATTAATTGATGAACAATTTTCATACTTTTTACGTGGTTGTTCAGGACAATCCTTAGTAACATGACCAAATTGTATACAATTGTAACAAAGTTTACCTTCATGTGGACATTGCTGGGCCAGGTGCCCATTTGCACCACAATGATAACAGATTTTCGACGCAAGTTCAGGCCAAAGATATGGTTGTTCAGCACGTGGTACACGGTTAGGTGGAATTTGATTTTCAAATTCCAATTTCTCATATCGTCTAAAAAATTGGACAAACAAAAACCATCATCGCCAAAAGAAAAACAATAAATCCCTAATTTTTAATTGTCAATTATTTCAACAAAACATACAATATGGAAAGAAACAATTTTCATTACTCTCACAACTATGTTTTTTTTTTACCACAGACAATCTCTCAAAGTTTAAAAAACAAAACGAATATAACACATCCAGACCAATTCATCTCAGCAATGCTCTGTGAGTCCAGGACATGTACAACTTTGCCCACCTGGGGCCAAGTGGGTATGTTTCTATAGGCGTTGGGTAAAGCTTTTGGTATTTTATCACGTAAGTGAGTAAGATATAGCTGTCTCCAAACTTTCCACTGATGGTTTAGATAGTGTTCATCTTGGCGGATAAGCTTTGTGAGTGTTTTACCGGTTGGAGTCTGTTCTTCAGCTTCCAAATCAGGATTGAACGAGTAAGTACCTAGATTGCAAAAGTGCGCAGGTGTGAGTACTATTTGTTCTGCTTCATCAGTAGATGGGCAGAGTGGACGTTCATTCAGCATTGTTTGAATGTTCTTAAAAGTTCATTTTAAGAGAATAGTAAGGACTGGATGGTGTGAAAGAGTCTTATAGTAGGCTTCTTTCACCAATCCTATTATGCGTTCATAAACGCCACCGTACCAAGATGCTTTGGCAGGTGTAAATATCCATTGGATATTTTTATCTGACAGGGTTGCAGATATCTGCGGTGTCTGGATAAAAAATTCCCAGAATTTTGGAATATAATGGGCTATAACAATTTAAATTGTAGCGCATTATCTACATTATAAGAACTGGTGTAGTTTTGTCAGTGAAGAAAGTGACAATTTGGAGCCATAGTTCCTGAGAATTGAGACTTTTTAATACCATTATGTGTACAGCTCTTGTACTGAGGCATGTAAAAATTAGACCCCAATATTTCCAAATGGGTGTAGTCGGATTGCGGAGTTCATGTTTCTGTTTTGATTCTTTTATTATCTTGGTTCCTCGTAGCGCTCTTATATTGTTGATTTTTTGCACATTACCGCACTATCGGCTGTTTTTCTATTTTCTCTATTCTGAATTTCAAGATTATTCAAAATTTTTCAAATAACTTCGAAGAAAACGTCTCCAGGCTGAAGATTCCATTATTCTTTCTTCATCACTTGCTATCAAAAAATTGTTACTCCAGATAACCATTTTTTTCCTCTACCTTGACCTCTACGTCTGAAGTTGGACCTCTAGCCCAAGTTGGAACTTGGAGTGAGTGAAAGTTGAATCTTAACCACAATTTCCAGCCGATCAGGCTAAAAATTCATTTTTTTTTCTATCCTCAAGGGCTATTGCTGCGGACAAGACAGGTCGAGTTTTTTTTTTCCCATTTTTAATCAACAAAAGAATTTTCTGTTCGGTTAAAAATATAAGAAAAAAACTTTTTGATGTAATATTCATGATTCGTTAACGCGGTCGGCAAAGCGCTATATGTTGGTAATTATTCATTGAAAGAGCCTTTGCACTGAAGAGAAAATACCTCGCAACTTAATTTTTTATACACTTAACCAGCTATAAACGAAAGGACTGAGAAGGAAAATAATGAAAGCACAGGAAAAAAAAATACCCTTAATCCTTTCACAATTAAAAATCTCATATTACGAGAAATTGAATCAAAACACACTTTTTCGAACGTGAAAGGTCTCGAGTGCTTATTAGTCAGAAGCTGAAGAGTGGAGAGAATTTAGTAGACTCTTTTTAGCTGACGAAAAGGAATGTTAATTAAATATTAATTATTTTTCACTCTTTTCTCTTTGGACGATGAACGTGGAAAATGGTGGTAGGTAATTTTTAGATTTTAAAACGATTGTTTTTTGCTTAACCCCCTCCCCCCCCCGATAGGGGAAGAGGTACCGAACTCAGAAACCTGATACTGAACTGTTTTTTGAAATCGTACTTCGAGTTACGTATTTTTAATTTGGCAGTCTCGGGGATTTGGAGGTAAAAGTGCACCATATTTGGTATTCTTTTTACGTGCAGCTTAGCGTGGAGTGTGTTTTTTAACCCCTTTTTGTTTCAGTCTTGGGGAAGAATTAGTTGTAAGCTGTGCTTGAGTGTTTTATTCGTTCTTCCATTTCGAAGTCGATGCGTAAATATTTTCTTACAAAGGCTGCTGTCAGACTAGTAAATTCTCCGAGAATTTTGTTTGAGATATTTTTTTATCATCTTTGAACAATTACTATCCAATTTCTTTACCATTTTCTTCGTTGGCGTTACGTCATTTAAAATTGAAATAGTCATAAATTCGTCTTCTTTCTAGCCCTCATAGTGCGTGGTGCGTGAAAATGCTTGACACAAAATTCAATTTATTCGGCGCCCCTCTCTGTGGCGCTCGAAATGATCGAAACAATTTCGAACAAAATAATTCCGCTTTTACCACCCCGCCAATCCTCGGTTTTGGCGTGAATAAAATTTAATTACTAGCATCCGCATATATTGGTTGATGACGCATTAATTGAATCAAAAGACCATCATTTTTGCCGGTGGTGCACAGATAGGTGGGATTGAATGTCGGTGCTTGATTTCACCTGTAATTATAAACGTATAAATAGATGTGCTGTTCGCAGAGGGTGTGTAATACCCAGGGCATTGGGAGTTGGTTTTTTTTCTACCCTAACTCGACATAAAATTCGCGTTTATGGTTGCTTCAAAAGCGTCATAATCCTAGAATGTCGACAGAGAATTCGATACGGTAGTGCTGGAGATCAAAGTTACCATTCGATGCTCACAATATCACGTATGACAATATGGCAGACATTTGGAAGAGTGAGAGGGTGAAGAAGTGGTTATTAGGGTGGGGGGGTGTACAGTCGAAATGCAGATACTCGACGTTTTACGGTATTAACGACAGGTTCGATTTTAATTAAATTTGTCGCTCCAGTACGTCCTTTAAAACGTTTTCAAACATCAAACGTTTTAATATTACAGAGCTTTGGTTGGTAGGCAGGATATTGTGGCGCAGAGAGACTGAGAGAGAGATACAATGGCTTGTGCCCGAAATTATATTTTGCCAGTGCCATTGTACGTGCGTTTTATTATTCATAAAGAGGTAGCTTTCACGCCGGATTGTTTATGTTGTGCTGGTGGTTTTGCAGCTATTATCTCGTCTTAGAGCTGGTGCCCTTTTAGATGCCAGTAATTTGCGAGTGTGGCTTCCGCGGTTTGCCAAGTGTGAAATTTTATTATATCCTTTGTCAAGGTATGACATTTTATGTGATGGCTCCTGGAAGATGTTGCCAGAATTTCAAATACTTGGACTTGGTACTGGAAAATAGGAGGCTAGAATCAACCGCAACAAAAAATAAGAATTATGTACAAAGAAAAAACCTTATGATTTTTGAAATGTATTTTCTTTAATTATTTTCTCAACTTAACAGAAACTTGCATTTTGGAAAATTTAATATACTGAAATGTTCGTTTAAATATTACGTAGGACTGAATGTGACACTTGTATTTTGATCGATTTTAGCTCGCCTTTTTGCTGATTTTACGTTGTCAAAAATTGAAAATCTTATGGAGAATGAAAAATAAATTTAATAGAAAGCACTGATGGTCCTATCATTTTTCTCATGCGCTCTGATTAAATATAGCCAGTTTTATTGGTTTTAAAGATTATTCTTACTTAAACCAGAAAGAATCTTAATTTACCTTCCACTTCAGATTTCTTTTCCTTCCTAGCATCCTCTCTCGCTGGAATCCGTGAGAGTTGTGTTCCAACACAATCTTGAAATGGCAGCTCACCCATTTCGTATTCTTCCTCGTGTAGGGCTGGGTACGGCTTCGGGTGGTGACAAGTTTCTCATCTACGACGATGAAAATTATTGTTGATTTTTTTCCCCTATGTACTCTTAGTAGTGTAAGCAGGTTCACCTCTCACTTTTCGAAAAATTATAAAATCATGTTCATTTTAATAATGAAGAGGCTAAGATGTGTAAATTACTCTCGCTTCTTCGAGGAATATTTTCGCCCTTCATTCTCGTCCTCCCTTTGGTGATTACATCTAACCCCTAATCGTGCCATTCTCACCCTTTGCTGCTCTTTAGCTATATCATGACACGAATAAGAGTCAACATGCTTGAAATTATCTTTTGTGCGAAATAATAGCATCATATTCTGGCAGCGTGTTTCTCCGCCAAACTTAATGAAAGTATCTCCAAAAATATGGGCCCAATTTTAATCCGCCACCTTTGAGCAACCCTTTTTTTGGAGGATTTACAGTGTGTTATTGTGGTTTAATGTAGCCGGCGGTGTGTACATATGCAGAAGGGGAGGTCGTATTTGATGAGACCCTTTTCTTAAAATATAATTAATAAGGACACTTAGTACTATGTGTGTAGTTTCTGGGCGAATGAGTTTGATTTAAAAGTTAAGTTATTAACGTTTTATATTACCATTATGTTATTATTAACATGTATTTATCTTTGGAGAAAGTAATAAACGTACATTTTTAGTGTACTAAATGGTGCAGTTTTTGTCGTTTACCCATATAACTCATGGCAGCAATTTAGTCTGGCGACGTAATTACAAACGAGATAAATTTTTAGCATTTTGAAAATCGACCGTCGTGATGAATGAGAGAACTCCTCCACCAGTGCTGCTTATCGTATTACCAGCAGAAATAGGTGACGTATTAGAAAAATAATAGTTCCATATTTTCGTTGCCTGGAGTGCTGCCATTTCCCATCTTCTGTGTTATTACTTTGGTAATAAAATCTTTCAAATGTAGGATTTGAATGCGCTCCTGGTGGAGGATAAAAAATGATAATTACGTTAACCGAATTATCGTCAAGTTGACAGGCTGTTTTTGAATGTGGTATCCATTTCAAGTGGCACTATTTAAATTCGAATAGATTCGAGAAAGAAAAAATGAGACCATAAACATTAAGAATGCCTTTTTATTCTATTTTGATAATATTTTCCTGTTAATTTGTCGTAAATCTTTTGGTAAGATAAATTTAATCTTCTTTTTGTGAGGTTCTCGATGGGAGTATGGGTGTCTTGTTGTTCCATGAAAAAATTGGCTGCATTAGGAAAGCGCACAATGTAGGCATTTTTGTCGAATTTATTGATCAAGGAAAGCGCACCAAATGAGAGAGGGAAAAAGATAAGGAAAGCGCACAAAAATCAACACGCTCATTCACGTTTAAAATTACAAGATATCACATTTTCTTATTTTTGCCTTTATTTTTTCTGATGGAACTCAGGAAGTTGAATCAGTCCAGTTCCAGACCCGTAGCTAGGATATTTTTTAAGTAGGCTCGGTTCACTTAGGGCTCATCAGAGGCCTGTAACGTACCTCGTATGCAGGCTATACTCGGATGTTTCACAAGACGTACGAGTACATAAAAAATGCTGACACATTTCCTAAACAGAGGAAATGCGCCAACACTTTCTTACCTCGCGGATTGTCAATAATGCTGTCCATAAATGAAATATGATATTCTCTGTCACTGAATATACCTAAATAATTACATTCATACTTCCTTTTTAATTAATCAGCATTCCCTGAATACGTGTGACTTTCCTCTCTTTACTCCACTTCTCTCTTGTTAATGAACATGAATTTAGTATATAACCTATTAATTCTAAGCACTATTTATCCATTCATTCACCATCTTTATTAGACGTAACAACTAGTCAAATAGTTAGATGTTAAACATTTAGTTAGTGTCAATAAAAGTTATTCAATTAAAATATTGAATTAATTTGTATGTCCTCTCTAATATAAAGAGGGACGTTACAAGGCCATTTGCTCACCTCTTCTTTCATTCCCTCTTATTTTCAATGCAAGTTCACTGATTCATAAATCTTAAATTAATTTTTGGTTTGAAAAATTCTTGCCTTATACTGGCCCTGGGCTTAAACTTGCATTCTAACTACTCAGTCACCCAGCCGCTCTTCATATTTTATAAGCAATTTTACAAAATATTGGGCAAAATATTAACCTCTTTCCTCCATAATGTTCCACTCTTTTACTTTCGTAGAATTTCATTCAATGAAAACTGTTTAGAACCAAAAATATAGGTATTTGTCTTTCATAACTCTAATTTAAAGGAAGAAACATTATTGTACAGAATCATTGATTTTTATTTTTCATTTAGCAGCAGAAAACACGTCTAATTGTAATTAATTCAAATATTTCAATTTAACAAAATTATTTTTGACTTTACTATGATTCCTTGATACCCTAGAATCATCCGTTTTGCCTTTGATCATAAATTTAGAACATTTAGATTAAACCATTTAATAAATGAACTGTGCGCTTTCCTTGACAAATTTTTAGTATTTTCTTGTGCGCATTCCATTTGTATTTTTGTGCGCTTTCCTTTTAAAATTTCCCCCAATGTGCGCTTTCCTTGTTCACCGAAAAAATTAAAGTGATTATAAATGAAACTATGCCTTCTAACAAATGGTATACGCAGAATGGGGTGCTGTATATTTCTTTGAATATTTTTATGTACTATGTTCATTCCAATTATTAGTGTGAATATGGATTTGACAAGTTGGTCTAATATCTTGGTGGACCCTGTTGAATGTAGTCTTATATAGTCATCCATATTTCTTGTCTTTTCATTCCCAACCAAGGTAGCAAGATGTCCTGGTTCGTTCTTGCATCAATTGATCAAGTCTTTGCTACCATAACTATTATTTTCATTCATTTTTCATATTATCACTATTCTACGCATAACATTTTGCGCTATTATAACCGTAAGTTGTTTGTAACTACACAATTATTGATTTTGTGAATTTATCAAAAAACATATATACATAATAAACACTGCACACTGTCAGGATTTTTTGTGAAGGCTGCAACGGATAGGGGGAACCCACAACAATATGGAAAAGAAGTGAAATGTACACGTTGGGACGAAGGGGAGCCCTTCATATCCAAGAAATAATAACAAATGTAAAATATGTTGAAAAAATGAAACTTACTTGATAGAAAGCCATTGTAGCTAATTACCATTTCGAGTATCACAAGGCTGCCACATATACCCAACCATCCACAATAACTATATTGTCGAGAAATAAATGATCAGTCTTCTTGACTTGAACAACCGAATAAAATAAAACTAAAAATTTCTAAAAATGAGATAAAAAAATAAATCAGGAATTTTTTCCAACATGAAAAACTGTTGGCGTTTTCACACCAAATGTGGCAGTCAAACTCTGAACTGTGGAAAAATGAACTAAAACCTGATGAAATCATCCGTTTTTCTGAGACTGCGGAACATGAACTGAAAACCGGATGCAACTGTCAAAATTCAGCTATAGCAAATGATGAAAATCCTTGGAAAAATAATACCACACCTGTATTCCTTGACTTCTAACCAGCGCCAATTGTTGATAAAACTTGGCTTTGGAGCATTTTGCACCATTCAGATCAGTGAAGGTCATACTTGTTTGCCCATCTGGTAACTTAGTTTTTATTCTCTTCATAGTGACTACAAAAAAGAAGATAATATGATGAAAATAACTCATATTCACAGAGCCTACTTGAAGTATACCCTATATTAAGCGGTGCTCCTAATTATAAATAAGCCGTCAGTTATATGCAAGTCTGTGTGAATGATGAAATACATTGTGGATTGAATTTAAAAAACTTTGGTCACTAGTGAGAATGTTGTTTTGTTCAAGTAATAAGAATGTGTATAAGAGGATAATATGAAAGTGGAGATGATAGCAAGCATGCAATGTATTGGTTAGTATACAAAATACTTCAGCCAATTAGTGTTGTGCAAATATACGATTATATCCTTCACCATAAGCAATCAAGCACATATCTCATTGGAATAATAATAACTTATTAAATAAAATTTGCAAAATTTACAGAAACGAATAATTGTAATGAGAAAAGTGAAATATTAATTTCCCAATAAAATGATGACTAGAAAGATTCTTTGAATAAATTAACACGAGTATCAAAGAATGAAGAGCTGCAGCAAATGAGAGATTTGAGTGTCATTCATGGTTTTAAAACGCAATGAGTGATTTATTTTTACATACACAAATAAATACGGACATGCAAGATGAAAATTGGAGAGATGGGAGTGAAGCAAATTCAACTTACCAGAAGTTTACGTACAATCCAGATAAGTAATTGGGCGAGAAACGACAAAGTCAAGATTTTGAAGACAAACGACAAAACAAGATTCTAACGACACTTCTGGGCAGCTAAGGGGGCAAATTAAAGAGACATAAGGGCCAAATAATATTGATAAGAAATTGATGAAATAGACGCACGCTGTAATCTCAAACTCGACAATGTTTGTTCATGAAACCCTTCCACCGCTGCAAAGACAACTCCATTCGCAAATTGTCGCAGAATCTTCTGCAATTGTCCGGGAAGCTCATGCAACCGTCGTGAATTTAACGCCACAATTGGGCCTCAAATATCAATTTTGGCAGAAGGACGGTCGCACAAGATTCTGCGACAGTCGCATAAGCAGCTGCGACGATCGCAGTCTCAAGTTGAATAAATTAATTTTTTTGCTCACATGCCAGTCGACTCTTCAAATTTAACCAACAAAAAAATAAATTATCAACATCCACAATGTTAAATATTACCCTTCCCTCGCTACAAAGACAACTCCATTTGTAAATTGTCGCAGAATATTCTGCGATCGCCAGAGGAGCTTCTACTCGTACAACCGTCGTAGAATAAGGTTTCTGATTTTGAAAAATGGAATCATTCTTATAAAATTGAAGACTTATTCCTAATACACTCATCCAGTATCTAATTACTCCGTGTTGGACTCGTCATGCGAATGCAAAAATTCATTGCGACTTACAATTCTCACTCTCATGATCGAGAGAAGTATGAAAATGTTCGTTCAAAATGAGATATGTGATGGTTTTAAATGCATTCAGTATAGAAGAGAAAATTACATTTTGCTATCCACTGACAAAATCATGAAATTATCTACCGAGTCTTCGGTCGTAGATCATTAAAAGACCATTAAGAGTAGAGTATGAAAAATAAATTTTGTTATTGATTAAAGTAAGAACAAACATTAATTAGCTACGAAAATTTTCTTAGAAGATTCATTGTTTTTATTTTCCTTTCTTATCTTAAAACTGATAATTTTTAAAACGCGACTGCTGTATGTAATTAGCCGAAATCCATTTGAAATATGGCAGACATTATTCTCCTTACTCTTTATTAACTATCTGAGACGGTTGTCCAATTACTTTCTAATTCGAAGTTTTTGCTGATTTGGTCTACTAGACTTAAATTTTATCAGTTGTTGAAGAGAAAAATTTCCAGGATGAATGGAAAGTTTTACTTTGTATAAAAACGATTCATAAATGAAGCAGCTAACATTATCCGGGCTGTTGAAGATTTCACAGTCTACTGGTTAATGTAGGAAGGAGTGTTGAGACGAAATGACAATTTCTGTGCAAAACTGTTTTCTTCGAGTAGGAAATAAATAAGTCTAATCAGGACTAATTTATTTTTCAAGTACTGAAATTAACAAAATATGTTTCCTTCAATGATTTCAATTCTAGGGAGTTATTCCTCGTCCATCGCCCACTGAGAGACTTGTTGATGAAATATTTAAAATAATTAAAATTCACCCGCTATTTCAAATATTATTGAAATTGCAGAATGTACAAACTTACATCATTCAGGTCTGTTGTGTATAATGGCAAGACATGAAGTTCGTCTGTATGTGAAATGTGAATGGCGAATTATTTTCTATATATATATGAATTGAACACTATTCCCTATATTTAAAAATGATATTTTATTTTATATATTTTTGCAATTAAAACAGGCCCGTAACCAGGATATTTTCAAGCAGTACCTCTCTCGTGGCTCGTTAGGAGATAATCGTCTATATTTTCAGATAAACTGTCGCATGAGATGGAACCGATAATTTCGCTATTTTCTCCTATCACTTATTTTCTTTACTTGGAGGGAAGGCTCAACTTGGTTAAAGGGGGCTCAGCTCTGTTTAGCCCTTTTCTTTCTACGGTCTCTTCTTGACCTGAGCTGTCTGCACTATGGTGGGCCTTGGTAGCCCTCTTAGGACACTCCTTCTTGAAATGCCCCGTGAAATTTGATTTTTTATTATTATACTCGTATTCATTTAAATTCATTTTAATTGCATCATTCAATTACTCATGGATACTTCGGACGATAATTGCGCTCGACTTATTTTTATTTATAATGACGGTGGTTATATTCTGCGTAATTTTTCATTTAGGCTCCAGATGAGTGATGGCACCATCACAGACCCTCCGCATTGCAATTTCGTAAGAATGTTTGGAATGTATTACTACTGAGAATGAAAAAAATTTTTGAAAACATGGCCACGTGGCTCGTGTGTATGGTAAAAAAAAAAAAAAGAGACATGTGGTTTGGTAAATGCTTGCAATATGACCCAATTGCTTGAGCTTAATTTTACCCATCTATATGATATTGTCTTTGCTTCCAGGAGGGCTTCTTGTGTTTTTTTCAAGTTTTAAAAAAACAGTAACTGTTAAGTCGTACATGAAAGGTGACCAGTCTCGCATGTGAATTTAATTACATACGAAACTGGTAGAGCATTCTCTTGGTCGAGAGATTATCGACGATAAACCATCGATGGGAGTGACTTCTTTGAACTCGGCTCCACAGTTGGAAGATAATATCGTGAAATTACTACCTGCTTGTAGTAAATTAACGAAGGGAAACATACTGAGAGCCTACTGAAGAAAAATAGAGTAAAGGAGCAGCAGAAGGGTTAATGAAGATAATGTTTCGAAGACAATAATGGAACTATGTTGGACATTTAAGGATTATAGTGGAAATCGATTTACAAATTGAAAGAAGAAATTTTTTTCTTAATAGCTTGTAAATGTAGTTTTGTTGTTTTCTGTGAGCAATATTTGGCTACTTGAGTGTATAGGCCTGCATATTGTTTTCTGTTTTTTAATGAAAGATCGTCGATATAAAAGTCAGTTCCAACGGCAAAGCGGCCGATAAAAAGAAGTTCAGAATTTGGACTCCTCATAGCCCTACAGGGTGGTCTTATTGTTAGCCAAAATGTTCTCGTCCTTCTGACTTTATCAAGGGTTTTATTATTTAGATTATTATAAAGGATTGAGAAATATTTTCAAAATTAGTCCACATCCCCTCCCATAAGCTCAAGTATCTAAAAAGAAGATAGATTGAAACATGAAATACCTGCCTTTAATGAACTGGAGAGTGGTAGATGCCTGATTGGTCTTCAATCGGTGAGGCGCAACCAGTTATCATCTGATTTTTCAAAGCAATATTTCAAAATAATTAAATACTATTGTCACTTTGACAAAAAAAGGGATACATATTGACAATTACTAACCTCATCTTAAACATTCTTTCTTGATATCACATAATAAAAAAAATATTCTTACAAACGCATTTCCCAATTACAAATAATTTTTTTCAATTATCTCGTTCATATGCTTTATTTCATATTTATCAGAGGTCAGAAAATTTTTTTTTTTAATAATAAAAAAAGAAAAAGAAGTAGAAGGTGCAACTCGGACCTGAACATGTGAACTTCAAGTAAAAAAGTACCTGAAGTCCCACGTGTTCACATCCACTTTGTACCCTCTTTCAATTCCAGATCATATCATGTTCTTCAATATCAATTACCCAAATATTCAATTTTCCAAGTTTGTTCCAAAGAAAAGTAATTACAATTTTAATGTCACCAAAAAAGTAATTTCAATTTCAATGCCACTTCACCAGTGGTGAAGTGAAGTGCCAGTAGGTATCTGCTATTTGGAAAGCAGATATTGATCACTAGGGTTGCCACCAACTGCTTTGTTATTCTTGTTGGTCGCATTTGGAGGTACCAGAAAAGATTCACAATTCACAAACTAATTAAATGTAAATGAAGTAAAACACTATACCTCGGAGTTGAAAAATTATTAATCAACAAATTTAATCACAAAAATCAAAATATGAAAATTGAACACTCCAAATCAAAATGTAAATAATGAAGAAATGGTCGCTTTTGTTTTTGACAAATTCATTATTCATTGTTCTCCAGTCATGTTTTCACATTCCAATCAGGAAATGGGGTGACTCGCAATGGGATTTGTCCTTCAAGCGTCACATGGGCTACTAACCCGCTGCCTGAGGAAATCAAGGACAAGGACGCCACGCGTACCAAAAGTACTTTGAATGAAATATAGGGCGCCCTAATGTTATCATTGTTGAAACTAATACGATAGTTGTACAAAATAGTATCAGCGGCGCACTTGTTGAACTGCGCTAATGCGCCAATGCGCCCAACAATTTTCTACAATTATTGTAGAAAATTTTGCGATCAGCGTAGTGCACTCCAATGGTAGTACAATTGTGAACAGATCCTGACAATTGGCTGAAAAAGTGCCATCGGCGTAGGTGCGCAATTACGATTTGAAAATTGGGAATTGTGATAGCACACCAACGCCGGCACTTTTAAGGCTGATTAGCCGAGTCCAATGGCTATCCGGCTATCGTTGAAAAAGCTGCGGTCAAATCCAATCGCGACCATGGCACTTGTAAAACCGCTCTCCCCATTCCAACTGAACGTCGATGCCCTCATAAGAAGAAAAATAAAAATGGATCTCGAGATAGTCTATAATATGGCGCTGTTTGAGTGCGATTTTCAGTCATTTTAGTTATGGTATTGACTTCCAATTATTTGGTTTTGGTTCTGGTTTTCCTTCGTTTTCATTTTGATTGTTCGGTAGTTTTTATTTTGTTTTTCAATTGTTTTCGTCCTGGGTTATGGCTTTTTTAGCCAGTTTTGGCGGTGTTGTTTAAATTCTGGTTTCAGTTTCCATCACTCACCCTTACATTCGTAGGTAAAAGTTCTCAAAGCTGTTTCACAAAATGCTGAGAAAGTCTTTTACAAGATCCACCTGATCGCAAAGAACGTTGATCATGCCTCTGACGCAGTGGTCCTCCGGCACCCAGCTAGGTATACGTGTTTCATTTAACCAGATACAAAATTTGGCCGAGTCCTCGACGGTTTTGCAAATAGATTTTGCAAGAAAGCGATACTCGTAATGGTCATATGCTACTCTGATCGACCCTAGATTTGGAAGATCGGAGGTATTTGGTAACATAAATAATGACGGTTTTCATCAGATCCAACTGTGGTATCACAATTGTAGGTCAAACATCAGCCACAGTCCGATACTGATTTTGATTTTTTTTTTCATATCCAACCATGGTATCACACTTGTCTGTCAATAATCAGCCACAGTCAGATACCAATTAGCAAATTTCATTAGCTCCCACTGTCGGGTGCCGATGATTGTCTTCAATTCTGCTCCAGTCGGACACCAATTTTTCATATATTTTTGGGGTATGACCATCACACTTCTGCAGTCGTATATATTTATGAGACAGACTGATAAAATAATACGGTTATTGCATAGGCAATTTAAGATCGGCCTTATTCCTACAATAATCGTATGGCCGATCAAAAAATTTTTGCCCCTAGGGTATGAGCATCACAAGTTATGCTTAGACACTAATGCCTACAGGGTTTGTAGCATACTTCTCTATGTTTAGACAGACAAACAAGACACAAACCAGCATTGGAAGCTTGAAATCCATGACGTAGGTTAGATTGCTGAAAATCATCGATTACAGCTCCAATTGGATCATTAAATAAAGTGTAGAAGTAGCAGTTCTCCGATATGTGACCTTCCTCATTGCAATAGTAGCAGACTTTGGCTTTTTGTCAACAAGCGTACTGTGACTAAGGGGTCATTTAGGAAACAAATTTCAAAAATTTTGAGATTTAGTCACTCTATACACAACTTATTCAAAGTCCTTAGATTTCCAATTTTATTTATTGATTTTCACTGAGTTGTTACTCAATCCGATCTAAAATAGAATCAATTACAGAAGTGGTGAATTTATGCACTTTGATTTCTACATCAACGACTGTCTCAAGTTTGCTGTCTGAAATATTCATACATTTATTTATACCACTATTAGTATTGAATCTTGCTTTATCAAGGTCCTAGGTAGCATAACTGTTTCAAGTCATATTTTTGTTGTCGATTTCAAATAAATGTTCTTTGGTCTTGAAATCTCTCCCAGACTACCAGTTTTCATAAATATTTCTCCACAAAGTAATCTTTGTAGCCCATATCTGAGGTGCTTGTTCACCGCTAAATTCTTTAAATAACCTAAAGTTGAAAACCACAAACATTAAAAAGATAATTTCCTCGTATTCAGCCTGATTAGCAGTTACATCATTGGAGAATAGGTGAAAGAAGTGTATTCGACATGGTTAAGTAAAGTGCAAATTTCTACATTCCTATCATCAGCCAGATTAAAAACCACAAGTAAACATGTCTTGGCTCCCAGTTCAATCGTATATCAACAATGTTATCATTGCTCTCTATCTGGTTCGGCATAACACGTTTGTATTCAATAATTACTATCTAAAATTGCATCTGTCGATTATAATGTAGGGACGATACACGATATTCCGGAAATATAATAAATTTTCACAGAATGGTGCCTGTTTTTTCATTTTTTTGTGGCACTATGTGTATGCTCGATATTACTTTTTCCACCCGTATCATATAGCTATGATGGAAGGTGGCATAGCAAGGGTTTACATGTACATACATTATACAACACTTCCTCTGTCAACAAAATAACAACTTTTATTATGTACATTTACATGCTGTAATTAGACCTAATTTATGGTAACCGCAAGTCTATTAGCAAAATACCAAATTGAGTCATTCGAGTGGAACCTTGAAGTTGAACGTTATAATTTTTGTCGATAATATTATTGAACATAGAATTTAACAAATCAATGTTTCCTATCTGAACACTGAGTGAGTAAACTAACTGCAGTCTTTTTCTAGGTGAACTTGAAAGGTGGGAACTTGATGAGTAGGACTAATTGTTGAGCGAGGTTTTTTTAAAAACAAAATATCAGATATGTGAAGTGTATTTTCGAGTGATGAAGAAGCAGTGTATTTTCGAGTGATGAAGAACCAGTCTCTACAAAATTTGTATTTTCCTCAAGCTTATCGTATATCAATGTTTTAAAAAACCATAGTCTGTGCTTCCTTGGTTGTTATAAGATTTATCAGAGAAGATGGGGAATATAAAGAGAATTTAGTATGTGTTTCTTATTGTGTTCTTGTTAGGTGCTGGTCCAGGGGTGGCGGATGGTGGAAAAAATTTGGGAATCAAATATAAAATTGGAGAGAGGGGGGACAAATATCTCAATTTTTTAGCCGGGTGTGTTAACATTATTTTTGTCATTTGTCAACGTCGGAGGTGGTGATTGTGGAAATGAACCAATCATCCCTAATAACAAACCCGGATTACAACTCAGCCGGACCGTCGGTGTAAGGAGGCGAATTTTATGGCGGCGTGCAAATTCTTGGGTAAGTTTTGAAAGTCTTTTGGGGTAATTTTTTTCTGACCAGTAGTACATGTAATTTCAATACCACTTAACTGCAGCTTAAAGCGCCAATATCTGCTAGTTGGAATGCAGATATTGATCACAGGGATAGCCACAAGGAGATGAATGCTTTGTTATTCTTGTTACTGGGGTTCGGAGCTACACAGCAGCTACCAAGAAATGTACTAAGTGGCCAGGAGAGTCACCAGTCCCTCCTTTTTGTTCATAAGTTGCAGAAGGGAGTAGTGACAACGCTCAATTATATTCACTGCTAAAACCCCAAAATTTTGATCAATTTTGGCTTCACTAGATGCAGCAGCACTTAGCCTGTCAAAACTATTGAAAATAGGACCACAGTTACCGTAGTTGCCCATGTGGAGGGGGTTGTTATTACTGCGTCAGTGAAAGTATGCAGATTCAATTTTAGAGCTGAATTTTTTTTTCTTTATTGCTTTGTACATATGTGCCAACAGTGCCAAATGTTGGATCTTGCCAATTTCCCATTTCTAACACTCTAGCCAAATGGTTAGGTCTTTTATTACCTTCCTATCACTTATTAATGATGAATTTTATGTAAATTACAATCGTATCTGACGTCAGTTTCCATTTTGAAAAAAAAAAAAAAACAGAAAGAGCTGTTTGAGATATGATTTAGAACAGTCGAGAAGGAATAAATCTTGAATCGTCCGACCTGACGGTCCACGTTATTTACATAAGGTACAGGTCAATTCGTTACACTGCCATTTGCCTTCTGTCCTTAACCACCTAAGGATTCTTCCTCTGCTAAATTTTGCTCAGTATGAAATTTTGAAATAAAAATGGAAGCCAAATTGTTGGATATAAAAATAAAGGAATAATATGTCAACCAAAGCCAAACAGTGACATATATAGTTATGTATGTGTGAGTACATAAATATAACACAATAAAAATCATAATCCCTGAAGGGTAGTAGCTCCCATTTATTGTACTTTGCGATTAGCACGTGCATCATTTTCATGGGACAGTCTAATAAAACAATCCGTTTATCGTATAGCCGATTTCCAATCAGCTTTATTTGTACAATGACCGAATGACCGTTCGCAACATTTTTGCCCATAAGGAATATGCCCCAATCTAGGTCATAGATATCGGTCCTCGGCGCGAGGAAATCTGTTGGGAGGGATCTCGTTGAGAAATGTCAATTCCATTGGAGGACTAAAAAATCAAATATGAATACCATTGTAATAAACTTCATACTTTACCAAAAAGCAACTAAACTAATAGAATGTACCAATATAAACTAAATTCATTTCAAGTTAATCCGCCTTGATTATTTTATGCTAGTTTTCCACTTGCAAGAGACTAGCTTCGACGAGGAGAAAGAAAAACTGAGTTTTCATTTTTTCAGATTTTAAATCGAATCTTTTGTCATGCCAGTTTATGTACGAGTATGAATAATTATATTCGAGCATGAAGTCTTTTTGAACTTTACATTTGCCTATCGGGCCTCTGCACTTTCTTCGCAGCAAAACTAATGAATCACACAAATAAGGCGATTAGGGTGAAGTATTTGGTTCAGTCACTATAAGAAGTGATGACGGATAAAAACAAAACTTACTGAACAGGAAAATGAGGGAATTTTCATCTATTTTTGGAGTTTTAATCATATTTCACCCATGGTGCTCCTTGCTAGCATCGATGATAACTAATCTGTTTCAGTTGTTGGTGAAATGTAACTTGAAGCTACTCCGTCTAATTTTGATCAGTTATAACGAAAATGTGAATAACATGTTATGAAACGTCGAAAAATCTTTATCTCTCAACAGATTTTTATTTTTGCTGAAAATTTTATCTTTCACATGACTTTTTAGGCATGAAATCTACATATCAAATTGGATCTCCGGATCATCCTATCGAAGCAATAGATTATTGGATTATTTGAAGTACGATAATAGGAAAATTATCATGAACAAAAGAAACTAACCCTCCACGCGCTTGATAGCAATAGTTTTTCCCTTCGGGTAGTGCCTATTGGGTACCTACACTGGAAAGTTCGAAAATTCATTATTCGTTTTTTCAGCTTTTGTCATGCCTTATTCAACTTTTTTAGCCCCCACACCTTCAAAACATTCATACACCATATCAAATATAAATGAAAATTCATTGAAATGGGTCCAGATATAATAAATACAGTTTATTGAAATGAATCGAAACTTTCAAACATTATACTTGAAGAATTAACGAGATTATGATTTAATTTTAAACAGTGTAACATGTGTAGGAGTCCAAGTGTACGAGTATGTAGGTAATAAAAATGAAATTACCTATCAACGAATGGAAGAGGTATGGAACAGAGTTTTCCTTTCTGATAATAAGGCACCCCTGACCTATCTGGGAAAAAGCTTGAAGAAATGAAAGAGTTTGACTTGTAATTGGTAAATAATATCACCTTCCTATCGTGACTATTCAATATTACGCCATAATTTATATTTTTCATATCGAGTAGCCGTGCATCACTGTATTAGCTGAAACTTCGTAACCCTATGACTAATATATTTGAATTGTAGAAAAATTCTTCTTCTCTACCGTCCCAACTAGTTTTTCTGTCGAATTCGCTCGTATAGCCCTCGTAATATTTACTGTCTACTGTATCAAAATCTGTGCAGACACCTGACTGCCACCTGTCGCCCTCTGAAATCCATTTCGAGTGCGTAATTCAGGTGTCCCACTGTATGAAATGTGTACACAAGACGTAGCGTATTTCGATAAGATAGAAACGACAGAGAAGAAAAAAACACTTTCATCGTCCATATAGGTACAAATTAGCGTTTCTTATATCCACACACCAACGTGTATCTAATAAAGATTTATACTATTTGTAGATTTTCAAAAATGAGTCACTTTTTCTTTTGGATCACCCAAGGCGTGTAAAAAAGACCGGTTCTATGCCTTGTGTACTCATCTATCTTCATATTTCCTTGTGCTTCGATAGTTTATACGTCTCACGTCTAGATTTTGATTTACACAAATCGAAAATAATAATAGTCCAGCCTGGATGTGAGAAAAAGGCTGAGAACGATTACTCTTCTTGCATTTGCTGATGCCTCTATAACAAAAAGCTACCAGAGTGGAGTTAGAGAGGGAGTTTGTTCGAATGGTCCAGAGAAAATTTTGTGGGGGAAAAAATGGGGAGAGAGAAAAAAAGACTAACCGAATAGTGAATATCACGAGCATCGATGATTCATCTGTGTGCCACCATTGTTATCATATGGTTTGATCCTGCCTTGTCAGAAGAAGAATGACTCATGAACGGAGGACGCCTCGATACGGTCTATTAATATGTGGAAGGAACACTGACCGTGTATAATGGATGTAAACTTGAGTGAAACCGTTTCTATAAAAATACAACCTGTTGGCACCGGTTCATTGTCTTTTTATAAATAATTAAACGTATTGCTGAGTGCGTGAATATAACGGAAACCAGTTATGTAAGAAGTACTTTTTTCAAATTCAAGTACATAATTTGACAGTTGGTTGAATCGAAAAATATGAGCTGAGTAAGCGTAGCTTGTTCTTGCTCGTTTATGGAGCTTATTGATGAATGAAAGGTGGACAGTGGTTTGATCCTAATTCACAGTTCACTTACTCCTAGAGGGTGATCTAATACAAAGGATAAAGGTATACGTAGCTAAGGCCACGGCTTATAATTGCGAATTGCAAGTGTTAGGAGTCATGTTTGAAAACTTTTAGCCGTTGGTTTTTTTCCCAACCACAGGTAATACTACAATGTCTGCTGAAGAGTCAAACTATTTAGTGAACTGAGAAAGTTCATGTATCGAACTGATATATTCTTATCTATCACTGACAAATATAGAATGAAAAAATGACTCGAGTAGGCTATAGAAAAAAGTAGGGGAAAGTCGGGCAAGGGGAACCATTTTTTTTCTTGGAAGCCTTGTGTTTTGAGAACACTTACGCTCAAGAGACCCAAATTTGGTTTCATTTTGAAGGAAAACCCCTCCTCAATCTAATTTCGGGTAGTAGTAAGCTATTTGTTATATTTTTGGTCCATAATCAAATTTGGGTGCCGACCTTTTCGTCGACTGATTTTTCCCACGTGACCGGTTCACCGAGGGGGTAATTCACCTGGTAGACAGTTTCACCGAGTGGTCATTTCACCGAACTGCCCAAAAAACCCATTTTATTTATTTTTTTCATTTATTTATTAATTTATCTATCAGATACTTGGATAGATGACATCTGGCAGTCAAAAAGTGTTGAAAATTAGTATTTCAATGACATGGTTGTGTTCACCACTTCTGAATGTAATTTTTTGATCAACAGTTACACAACGAACTCTACATTCTGACTTGTGATAATCAGAATACTTTCACCGAATTGAATTTTTTTCTTTATCTTCACGTTCAATGTAAAATGAAAAATTTTGAACAATAAGTTTGTGATTGCCTCTTTTGGTTATATTATACTTCAACATTTTGGTCACAAATAAAATAAACAAATAATTGGATCATTAAGCTGCCTTTCAGACACTAGGCAATTGATAACTGATGTGAAATGAAAATAGATTTGATGAAAAAACCTGGCGGTGAAAAACCTGACTGATGAACTGCTTATCGGTGAATAGATGAAAAATAACATTCATACTCACAGGTTCGGGACGACTTAATTCTGCTACATTTTTTATGTGGTTGGTGAAATGTATGCAGTGAATTGTCCGTCAATGAAAAAACAGTCGACGAAACGTCCTGGACCCTGTCAGGACTCCCTGCCCGACACAAATATCAATGGCGAGGACCCCCTACGAGCTTTAGCAGATACTCTGCTAAGATGTCCTGGCCACTCAGCTGAATGAAGTGCATTCGTGCTTTCTCCTGACAGCATATTCTCAACAACGTCTTCTTCTCGCTGCCAGGAGGACCACAGACATCGAGGACAACCCACTCGAGCCAAGAAAATGGGAAGGATAATAAATGAATAAATAGTAATATGATTATGAACCAAAATTTTTCAAATCTCACTTGGGCATACTGCGCCTGTAGCAGTAAATGCCCTCGTAGGGTCTGTATTTTTCAATCGATTTTATAATTTGTTGAAAAGAGCTCTTATCTTTTCTAAAAAATTTTCCTACTGCCCACGCCTTGATATCCACCCAAATTCGCTCCTCGAAAGCTCGAAAATAACCCAAATCCCATTTTACCCCCAGGTCGTTGAAACCAATGACTACTGTGATTTAATTTAGCGTTCTGAACAAGCTATCGAATACCCTCCAAGTGCGGCCAGTTGTAATGAAATGTAAATTATCGTCTACGACTCGCCAGCCCCCAGCACCCTTCTCGCCCTCTCGGTCCGGTGACCAAAATATCCTTTCAATTAAGAAAAACAATAACGTTCTGCGCGGACGGCCAATAACCGAATTATAGGTTTGCAGAAAACGCGTGTAAACAATTAACGCAGGCCCCTTCGGGCCATTTCGACTGCACACATATTACACACAGAAAAGCCATTAACGATCGGAAAACTCAAGGCCACCTTTTTTTTCCCCCGTTTCGTCGAAACTTGACTCAAAAATATCAACAGAAAAAAATAAACATACACCCTATGCTCTCGCATTAGCATATTCAATTAGCATTTGTATTGAAGCTTCGACCAGGTTGGGCGCTAAAATGCATACAGGGCTACGCATTTACGTGCGGTAGGTCTGCGCTGAGAATAGGGGTCTTGGTGAAATAACGTTATGCCACTTAATTGGCGTATGAAGAGTGCACCCCTTCAGTCCTTTAGCGCGCAGCCGAAGAAAAGGCGAAATTTGCAAGTCAAATGTTCGCACCTTTTTCCACCAGCTCCTTATATCCGCTACGAATACTGCACCAGCTATTTTCTGGCCAACTTATAGGAACTATAAATAAGTTTTGCCAAAACGTACGCCTAATTGGCGTAAATGATTAATTATAATGGAATTTGCATATAGATTTTGGCAAAACTTCTCAACAAGCAGTCAAATTTTGCTCTTCCCACCCCCTTTCTAGCTTTCTGCAGGCCGGAATGTGATTGTCGTTGATGGCTTTCGCATTGTGCAGGTTAATGGGAATTTCGATGTGATTAGGAATTCATCGAATGTGCTGTCGAACCTTTATTAATTTATTCGACTGTTTATATTGGCTGGTGTAACCGTATTTGTGTTCGATGGGAAACTGTCTTTCAACAGTCGCCAGCTATAGAGAAAAACGTTGAAAACTTAAAACCAAAGTCTGAAAATGTTAAATTAATTTGTATAATGTATTCGGATGAATGGGAAATAGAATCATATTGACGAAAGGCATAGAAAATGACATAATTAAATTTTAGCATTCAACCAACTCGAAAGAATGAATTCTTGAATTTAACATTACAATTTATAATAATTATTCGTCTTGGGGATCATTTGGTGTTCACTTGAGTGGATATAAGTTGTGTGAGGAAACTGTTGCATTTGACCGTATGTATGTCCAGTAAGTTGACTGAATTAAATGAAAGCAAATAACGAATAAATAACAGCTTTACTAGCTTCTTTTCAATTACACGTTTATGTCCACCTCGTGACATTCTGTATCACGAGCAGAGGGAGACTCTTCCTTCAACCTTTCTAAATCCCCTAAGCTAGCCCATTCTGAAGCAAAAGCCTTCCCTCTTTCCCCCATCCTATTTCTTCGGTTGTACCTTCTCCAGATGGAGCCCATCTCATTTTTCAGCTCATTGGAGAATGAAAGCAAAATAAAAATACCCAAATATAACCTTGACAAATATCCCTCTTACTGAGGTAATATCGAGAAAGACCGCTGAGCAAAAATACTTTTCCTCCAAAGACGTCAGAATTGTATGAACAACTCGTTAGACTTGGTCAACAGTTGAGTGTTTGATTCGGAAGCCATCAATTTGTTGAACAGGAAGAAAACCCTAAAGGAAAAGGTGGATGAGTAGTCGATGGAGCAAATTCTCGAACACTAGCCTTAGAAATTAGTTATAATTAGTGTCCACTACGAGTGTGACCAGAGCCAGCGAAGTATTAATAATCCAGAACCTTGAAATTTTATAAAATGGCTAAATGCGCTAGAAATTCGCTACTATCTGCAAATTTATGGCCCTCTATAATTTATTGCTCATCATTTGCAAAAATAATTAATTTTTTCCCCTATTAATCAAAAGAAAATATTTTCATCTCTGATAAAATTTTTAATGTCATGCTAACTAATTATCCAAATTTTTTTTTTCTGTTGCCTTTTGATATCACAAAATAAAATTGGCTCGCATAATTTAATTGTTGCTGTATTTATATTGTACCTACATTCGTGTAAAGTTTTTTTTTTTTTGTTGATCAATGTATGCGTAGGTACATTGTGAATACAATAAAAATGCATTGGTCGAGAATATTTCATGCTGAAAATTGAAACTTGTCCGTCCTCTTTCTTCGGGACAGACGATTTATAGATAATATTCGAAACTTCGTTTTTTTTTTTCCGAAATGAAGAATAACTGGCTTTACGTCGCAATTTTTTAATTTTATTATCGAAAAGTCAAAGGTCATTGCCAAAGTGGTCGACCTATGATCATGGAAGTTGAAATTCCGAAGTTTGTGGTGCTTTGTTGCGCATTAATTTTTCTCCTGTAATACTATCTCGCTTATTTTTAGCTAAAACGACTTTACAAAAATCATTATAGCGAGCTAAATAATTTTAAGGTTTAATGATAATTAGATAATTAGTTTCGAATCATTTTGCTCTCTCTTCCATTCTATAGATTCTTCCATTCTATAGATAATAAATAAACAACTGAAAAAAATGAAAAAAATTGCGGTTGGTATAAATATAAATTACCGCTGGCTGCGATTGAGACATGATATTAGGTGGAATGACTAGAGAAAAGAATGATGATGAAAATGGTAATAAGTTGTTGATCATTTAATTCTGTACCCATAGATCTTTGGCGTCCAACTCCAGCTTATCACTCGCAGCCTAAGAATTAGAAGCTTTCAGTTAGGTGATTATAATGTATGCGAGATTTTTAATTACGAAGAGTGAAGGGGTAGACAGGGGTAAATGGGTAAATTGCGCATTTATGATGGTGAGGGTGGCAGGGTGTTTACGGTAGGATTGTACATTTGTGGATAAAAATGTATAATCATGGTTGTGTACAACCTAGTGAATATTTTCTTTTTTCTATCGTATTCGTTAAATCTACATTTCATTACTTCACTAACACAATGTGTGTTAAAAGTTGATAAGGGCTTTCAATTTCTGATACGCGTACGTGTCGTAAAGCATGAACTGCGCACACGACAATTAAGTACTTTCCGTATTTAGGAAATGCATTTACACTCGATACATTTTAATTACCACCGAAGAGAAATGAGTGGTTTGTGGAAAGGCGTGTGTGTTATGAGTTATGGAATAAATTGCACGTTGCTTTTATAAAAAGATACTAGAGTGAGACGAAGAAAAGAATAATAAAAAAAAAAGGTCGTAAAAGTATGACTCAGAATAAATTACTTTCGGTAGTTGGACAAGTCGAGGAATGGGTATACCCTGGATAATGGCCGCTTCGTTCCACGTATACAAGTCGGCAAAATGGAAAAGGAAGAAAAATAATGTGATTAGTTTGGACGGCAGCAGCTACAGGTACCAGAAAAATAGCATCTTTGTGAGCGACCGTCACCGAAAAGGTTGACCTTCGACGGATTAGGGTGGTCTTTGAAAGGGCCGACACTGGGTCAGTGCAAGGTTCATTGAAACATCATCGATGATTTCACACAAAATGCAAAACCGCCTTTTACCAGCTCTTATTCGTGTGTGTTGAATTTCGACGCCGAAAAGAAGAAAAAGTGCATTTCGGGCGAGCGCAGCAAAAGTGAAACTTGCTTTTATTCTATTTCTATTGTAGAAACTATACTCCAAGCTATTGAAATTTTCGATTTTTTAGAAATCGGATCATTCAGATCTCGGTTTTCAAATGAAAGAGCCGAAAATGAGGTGAAAACATTTACATATGCCAGCTAAATATCTCTAGTTGAGACAGAATAATCAATTTATTATGAGTAAAACAGACTGCAAATGTTTACCAAGTTATTTTTCACTATGATGAATATAAACCTTATCTTAGACTTTTACTGCTTTTATATTTACTCGAGGTAGGTGCCTTACACCTTGAACTGAATCGTGAAGGTGTACCCTCCTATTTTATTTTTCTTGAAAAAGTATTCAGAAACTAGAAAAATAGCTGTCACAATTGAAATCATAAATTCATTCTTATTTGCCGAAATTAATCTTATCTGTTTTTCTGAAACGATTCTCGAGTTTGTAATCTGTTGAAGTTCCTTTAGTTTGGTGACTGTCTACGAGAGAAGTCTGAAATAGTGTACTTGTTTTTAGTCTTTGAACTTGTAATAAATAAGAAACATTATGAAGATCAAGTGGTAAGTACTTTGATGCTGGCAAAAGTATTGTTCTTATTTTTAAATTGCGGTTTCATTTGTGATTTTATTACTTGTTGAATTTTTTTCTGAATCAGGATTTTGGTATTACTTTGCCTGGTCATTTTCATCGTGGTCAGTGAGGCCAAAAAATATGAAGAAAAAGGAAAAAATATGCAAAAAGATAAATATAAGTAAGTTTAAGAAATTATTTTCAGTAACTTTCACAGTTGAAAAGTCAAGTCGAGAATTTTTCAATTTTTTGAATTCACTAGTAATTGAACTTGAGTTGAAGTAATAGTCTCCAGTAGTCAACTGAAGGGGTTTGAGAGGTTGACGCCCCCTCCTGTAAGTCTCAAATTCTGACCGACTGAAACTATAAATTGAAAGAATTTTAATTTTGTGATCAATGCATTTCTATAATATATCTATGAATAAACTATCCACACTTGAAGGTTTTATTGGATCGCAGCTCCTTTGAAAGCGACAGGCATCTCTTGTGGCATTTCCACGTCTTTCATTTGTAGTCTTCAGTGTAAATATGAGAAAGAAAGCAAACTTATCTGACGAAATGCTAGCTTTTTTCAGCTTAGTATACCTGGTTGATTTTTATTATATGAATGCTCTATTTTTAGCAAAGGTCAAAAGGAAAAATCGAATGATGTGTTTTCCGAAAATGACAACGTAGACAAGAAAACGAAGGCCAAGAAATCTGCTAAAAGTTCGAAACCAGCTGAATCCGAAAAAACAGTCAAAACCTCTAACGACCAAAAAAAAGTGACTAAAAGACAGAAACGTGAAGCCGTTGATCCGAAGACTGTCACAGTTGAAAAATCAGTGAAAAATGCAAACAAATTACCATCAGAGGAGTCAAAAAATTCGAAAACGAAGAACTCAAAAACGAAGAACTCGAAGAAGAATATTAAAACAGAAAAACGTGAAGCCGTTGATCCGAAGACTGTCACAGTTGAAAAACCAGTGAAAAATGCGAACGAATTACCATCAGAGGAGTCGAAAAACTCGAAAACGAAAAACTCGAAGAAGAATGATAAAACTAAAAAACGCGAAAAAGTTGTAAGTGACTCTACGAAGTCGAATTTAGATGATGCTCACAAAGAATCTGTTGATCATGTGAAGAAAGTAGAAAATTTGAAAACTCAGGAATCCGAAAAAGTTGGCAAAATACAAAAACGTGAGGTAAATCCATCCGATGCCAGCAAATCTGAAATAAGTGTAGACTCTCCAAATCAGTCATTTCAGTCAGCTGCAGAAGAAGAAGGGCATCAGTGGGAAAATATCATCTCGCAGAGTCAAAAGCAAAAGGAAAAGAAGAAGAAATCGATCGAGAAGACTGATGCGCAGAAGGCGCCAGAGGTAGATATTGAGAGTGTAGTTGAAGGGGTTTAGTGTGTTTTTGAGTCAATTTTATATATTCATTATTTTTCAGAGCTTGAAGTACAAATTAATTTAATTTAAGTTCAAAATTATACTTTCTTTTTTCCAATGAAATAAAAGCTTCGATAATTTGAAAATGACTTTGTCAATACTCTGTAGGTACATTTTTAGTTTTCAAACATGAATTATTCTCTCCGTTATCATGAGCTTATTGATTAAAATTGCTACTAAGACTTTTAGGATTCGAAATTTTTTGTCAGTCGTTTAATAGTAAATTCCGGACCATTCGATAAGAAATTAATAACTGCAATAGATCACTTATCCTCAAATTTAATTGGGGCTTGCATATAATATTCTGAAAGTTGATAGAAAGACCCCCCACCTAATATGCTGGCTTATTCGATTAGCTCCACATTGAAAAAGGACTTTCAGTAAAATCAGATTTTGTAAAGTTGGAAATTTTACTTTTGAAGAGAATCCCAGTAAATTATTGACTCGTTGATCAATAGATTTTTCTCATTTGTTGAGCCAGTTTTTTTTTTTACTGTATCCAACTTGCCAGTTTTTTAGGTTGTTATTGCAAAGAACAAAGAGGCCTAATGAGCAATCAAAAAGGTCAACAATCTTTCTGCTCAGCTAATGCATAAATTATACGTACAGCAAGACTTGAATGAAATTCATTGTAAACTAACTTATGGCTCTTTGCAACTTGGAGTCTTTTTTTTTCAAGTCGGTAAAAAGTTATTGTCGATGGCTGATCCGCGAAGGGGAAGTAAAATATTTTATGATACTTCGTAGTAAATTTTACCTCTGTATAAAATTTCCAACTTCAGTCGGTTAAATTTGAGTCATTTTGTCTTACAAATAAATTGTACCTGGTTAAGTGAAAATTTCTAACTTTTGTCGCTTTACTTTGAGTCATTCTGTCATTCAAAATATCGACCATTCATAATTGTTGAAAAATTCTAGATTTTTTTTTGGCTGATTTGAAACAAAAAATCTGCCTCGTTAACTTGTTTCAAAAATAACGATTCAGTAAGATTTTAATTCAACAGGGTATAGGTAAATAAACTTATAAATTTTTTAGTGCAGAAATTAAAAGTACTCGTAGGTATATTCGTAATAACCTAAAATGGAATTTTTTTGAATTTTCGATTAATTGAAGGCGTATAATTCTTTTTTTTCTGCGTCATCCGAAACGTGTGTTTCTTAGTCCTGCTTAAAGATTTTGTACTTTCATTTTATTTTTTTGTAACGAAAAATAAAACAAACCGTAAATCTTATTCTATATCGAACAATAAGAAAGAGGACAAACATTATTAAAATAAACGCGTCCAATATAGGTGAAAAAAAAAAACAATAAAATTAAACTCTGTCAGGTTATTAATGCCAAGCTTTGTTGGTACAGGTAAAAAAAAACCGGTTGTAGATAAACGATTGACAGCAACATTTCGTACGTTCGTAGTAAGTTTTTTTTTTTCTTTCATTTTATCAAATCCACTATCGTGTTTACAAATCACTTTTTTCAAGTTTCAGTGCCAATGTCCGATTTTTATTTTTTATAACATTCTTATCGCTATGGTCGCTGATGTGCTAATTTCTACTTGCTGGAAGTGTAAATATCTACAATATTTTCCACTTCAACTAATACTTCTCAATATTTGTAGGTTTCTAATATGATGTAGGCGAGTATTAGGTTTACTATTTCTAGGTCCAATTGTACGAGGAAGCTCGATTTCATTTTTTATAAATATTTCTTGGCTCTGTAAGAAGTTGAAAAATTCATGCTGTTGAACAATTTTGGCTAGCACACTGGAACAGGCTTTAGTTTTGAAAACTTATTTTCAGCTATAGATTGATATCAGTTGCGCTCAACTTTTTCAGAAGAAATGAATTACTTGTCAGTATTTCAGCTTTATACAGATTAATGAACCTCTCAAAAAGTATAAATACGTGAATACATCCTTCTGTAGGAAGCAGTTGATTGCTGCAAAAAATTCCGAGCTGCTTTCCCTTTTAAAATAAAATTATCGAATCAATCAAAATATTTATATTATTGAAATAATTTCCTATCCTATTGACGATTTTTGAGTCGAATCGTGTTCAGGAAGCGTTTAATTACAGCGGAAAACGTGTAAACACCTTTTTGTATTGAGATAAGTTATCATCAATAAGGGTTCGTCAAAATTGTGATTTTATTTGGTTATTTGACATAATTCGTGAAACGATAGAAGTTTAATTTTTTCTAGGAAAGATGATAATATTTTAATGGACATGGAAGAAGTTTATATTTCAACTTTACTCGTACAAGCAACTATTTAGAGATTTGGCAGTATTTTGTTTTCCTTATGATAAATAAAAGAAACTCAGCTAATTAGGAAGACCCATTGTTGACAAGTATTCTATCCAATTTTTTTTCGAATATTTATGAATTTATTAAATAAGTATTAATAAAATAATTTGTATTAAAATATCTGCACTAGAAGAGTCTGTGGTAAATATAAATGCTAGTGGGACGCGGCACAAGATCAATGAAAAACTAAGCTTCGGGTCACGCTAGTAATTTATATGATATTTAGTTCGATTTTTCAATTATGTAAAATATTGATTATTGTAAATAGATACGAATATTTTGATAGACATTGAACAAGTTTACAATCTAATTTTACGTTATATTGCAATTGTTGAAATAACAGGAATATTATTAGAATTAGAATTACATTTTTGAATTTCAGGTTAAATATCGATTCTGTCAACAAGAATTTCAATATTTTCATTCAAATTCGAAGTTGATTGACACTATCAAGAGCAGAATCATCACTAGTAAAAGTAAATTCATTTGGACGTTCAACTGAATCCACAGCCTCTGTACTAGATAAATTGATTTTTTTAGCTGTATAAGAAAACTAAACAATTGAAAATGAATAGAGTAGGATCCACTTCACTCAGTTTTTGGTTTTTCTCAGTACCCCTATCTTCTAGCAAGTGTCTTGATGTATGATTTACAAAACATCGTTAATTCAGAAATAAAGTAATAGGAGGGTAAAATAGTTTTCTAACCCAAAATGTGTGATACAAAGTGAAACTTGTCTTCATACTGATTTTTACGAAAATGAACCGCCTCCCCTCCATTTGATGAACGTGTTTCAACCGTCTAAAAATTCCATACAATATGTGCGAATTAATTCGATACATTAATGCGAAATATTTTTTTTTTAATGAAACTGTATTAAAATTTGTGCTCCTCACACGTACCTAAAATTTTTTTTCTCCAGCGAACACTTGACAGGAAATGGTGGTTAGCGTGACATGCGAGTAAACGTTGAAAAAAAAAATATATATATAATGAATTCAGATTTTTTTTTCTCCAACCAAAAGTCAATTAGGTCACGTTTGTATGCGACTAGAATTTCACATTGAAGAGGATAAAAAAATATACGAGTACATATAATTTACCAACTCGAACTTGCGAAGCTATTTACAAGATTTAAACGATTATATCGTTGGGTCCGATTTAACTTTATTTATATGGATAACGAAAGAAGTAAAATGAAAAAAAAAAAAAAAAATGAACGAACACCTGATGTTATACCGTTGGAATGACTCATCATCATTATCATCGCTTTTAGGATTGTTCACCATTTTAAAATATACCCTGTACTTTCTTTTTATTTTTTTTTTTTATTCCTACCGTATAACCAACATTTAAAAAAAAGTACGCTGCACAAATGCACGTGTGTGTGTGTGTGTGTGTGTATGCCTGTTCAGAAAGAAAAAATGTATAAAGTTGACCCAGCTTATACCGTAATTTCCTCATTTTCAGATGATTTTGCGAACATAAAATTCGTTTTAAATCGATATTGCCAGAGAACTGGTTTCTTATTTTCTTTTATAATACGACACAAGAGTCACGTGTAGGTGTTACCAGAAATGAATATGCTCACGTCCAACGAGAGTTTTATCGATATCAGTTACCCCCTTCAACCCTGTTCACTAGTATTATCGATTTTTAAATTGACATAGGATTCTGACAGTTACGTGGCTTTTGCATTTGTTGAAGTGTAAATGGTGATGACAAGTGTCACTTTGTATTTTGTGCAGTCTGGGTCGCTTGTCAACTCGTCAAGATATTTTGTCTATTTTGCATTCATTATATAGGTAGACTCGCATATGTACGAAAAATGGTTCACATTTACTGGTTTTTCGCTCTTTTGTTTCCCAGCTCTACGATGTCCACCTGTTGATTTTTCGACTTCTACGCTTTCACTCTCCCACACGTTAACAGGACTGAAAAATTGAAAACATTCGAATAAATTTACTATTCTGGTAATTGAGTGTGTTGGAAAGTAGTCTGTGAATGAATTTAACCAGAATAATTTCAGTAAATCACCCTTTATGGATGCTAGTTGCAAAACAGCACTTCCTGGTGCTTTATGGAACCGTGTCTAGTGAGAATTTATTTTTATGGTTACAAATTTTATTTTTCCTTTAGACCAGGCGAATCTCGGTGAGGTTTTTGTTCGAGAAAAAAAAATTGACGCGGAGCTATTAGTTGTACCTACATGTATGCTCGCAAACTTTTTTTCCTTGGTAACAGGCGAATCTATGTGAGGTTTGTTGCAGGAAAAAGTGAAGGCCAATATTCCAATGGTATAATGAGATTTTTTCTACTATCAAACTCTGGGATAACAGAAGTTTGTGCTTTATAGAAAATATTGAGTGTATTCCACAACTGTAAAATTCACCACACAAAATTCCTTTACATCGACATTCTGTACAGCTAATAAACTAATCATTCTACCACTATTTTTTATTTATTTTTATCAGTCCTGTGGAAGACGGTAAGCCTCGACGTGTACCGCAGTAGAGCATGCATTTTATGCTTCTGATATGAAAACATAATGCTCTACGGACTTGTAACAACAAATGAACAATATCTTCTCAAATTTCCTGCTACATGCGAAGTCATCAAATGAATATCATATTACATGCTACAGTGATTGAAAAAAAAAAAATAGTAAGAGAAGTTAATGCTGTCGATTTATTCATGTTTGTTCGATAATTCTGAAAAAATATTGCGGTATGAGAAACAGTTAAGTAATTCGTATCACTGAGATACGTTTATAGAAAATTGGAGAGAATAACAAATGGATCATCAAAAATATTATTGAATATTTTAATGATTTTTTTTTGTTTTCATTTTTTGGGAAATAATTACTCATTTGTGTTTTTTGACCTGACAACTATGCTCCTAATACAGCTCTCATCTCTGGCAGATCTTCTAGGATACGAAATAGACTGCTGTCCACTCCATTTACCGATCGTTTAGCTACCGTAGGTACACCAATCGATTCCCCAATTAAGTTGGTTGGGAAATTTGCTGATTAATGGATGGTTTTTTCGCATTTCTCTTGACCGAAGAGCTGTAATGAGGGAGAAAAGATGGAAATGTTAGTTGAGTGTATTACACCAAAATCGCCCCCTTCCCCCCAACCACTTTCTAATATTGGTCTTATTACGCCTTTAGTACACATTACACACCACTCCATAATTGAAATTAAATAAAAACAACGCTTGTTTACAAAATCGATATTAAATCGAGTTTTATGTTTTCAAAAGGACATTAATTTTACGCACACAATTAATTAGCCATAATTTTTTCCCTCTCAACGCGATGAAAACAATCAAAACTTTTTTTGACCTTTTCGCTGAACATAATTACATTTACAATTAGTCTTATCAGTTCGATTATTGTATTACGAAGTCGATAACGATGTTTGAAAAAGAGAAAATTAAACTACTGCGTATATTATGGTGTACCTACGTATAGGTACATAATATTTTATCAAAAAAAAAAGAAAACTATTATTGTATCGTAATCGTAATATATTATGTGTGTGTGTATAAGAAGATAAGAATAGAGTCACGAGAATAAAACACACGTTGGTCTGTGCGTCGTAATTAGTGGGTTACCATTAGATATTCTGGAAAAGTATCAAGTTCGAGAAAGTTGATAACCCGAAAGTCTTGTAGCTAAACTTTGCCAGATGGTAAAGCTTCAGGTCGTATGAGACATGGCTGAACTTTTCTAGCTGCTGATGAAAAATTCTCGTGAAGGTATTTGTGACACCAGAATTTTGCACGCTATTCCTTTTGACCCTCCTCCTCCCCTTCGGCTATCGTAAATTATTTTGGTCCTCACGAAAGTACCTCACAGAAGAAGCTAATGAAGGGTAATGATTTGAACGAATGGGTTTCCTCCTATTGGCAAGCAAGAAGGAAGACATGAGCAACCTTGAGAATATATGCTTCGCCACAAATACGAATTTTATTATGATAGTTAGCTTTTTAAGATCTTGTAATTTCCATTTTTCAACATTGTGATTGACCAAAACCTGCCCCAAATTCAACATACCCGTATTTTGTATTTCTTCGTCAGACGAATTTTATTTTTATTTTTCTCCGAGTGAAATGAATAAGATGCAGTATCTATCTGGAATACCTAGATCCTGTAAGAATTCGACTTTTTCACTTATTCGTCATATTTTTACGTCACTACAAAATTATTGGTTCCATCAAGGATTTGGCCCATTTTCTATTACGCCTTATACGTAGTTTTCGCTTCATACTTTTCATCAAATAGTATCTCCCTTTGACGTCATACTTTTGATTGCTTCTATGACGTCAAACTCGTCATCGACAACCTTTCTCTCGAATTTTCCACCAACGCAGTCTTGAGTGTCTCACTTTTAGATCCTGGTCGATGATAGTTTCCGTAAATCCGTATGATGCAATTACCTATAAGAAATTCGTACGATGCCATTAATATGAAATTTGTTACATTCCTATTGTTCGTATAGTGGAACTTCTGAAAGCATTATTGAGTCTTTCGCTTGGTTTTTCTCTCTTTCACTTTTCGAATCAACAGGTACGAGCCGGAGAACAAATTATGAGATAATTCTCTTGCCTCTCTCCTCGTTTTTATAATCTGCATAAATATTTTAATATAATATTTTTTTCTGCTAGAATGAGAAGATATTGGGGAGAGCGGAGTGAGTTCTCACAAAAGTTAGTTTTTGAGTAATTTCTCTGCTTCTAATCAAGTTAGAAGTTTGGGCAAGGTGTCATTGGAAAGATACATCATTTGGCTACATTTGGCCAGTGCACTGCCGGACACAGTGCCGGATTGTGGTCTCCGCGTGCAAGGCAATGGAACCATTTGCAGTGCATGAGATGCCCTTGGCGACAGTCGCCGTTGTGCGGTTGCAGGCATGTGATGCAAATTTGGCGCCGATTTAACAGAGCGATACGGCCTTTCTTTGTCGGCACCGTGGTGCAGAGAAAGGGATGGTGAGTACATACCACCAAAGTTTGGAAAAAAAGGTGTGTAATTAATTTTTTTATGAATTTTTTTTTAATGGTTTTTTTGAGACAACCATCCCCATAGGTGAGGATGGTTGTCGCAAGCTATGGGGTTGGTCTTCTCCCAAGGAGAAGAGTTAGATTAATTCTTTGTAAGAGATGTTGTAAAACATGAATATAAAGGATGTAAAGAATATATAGAATGTAAGGAATGTAAAGAATTAGTGTAAAGAACGTAAAGAATGGTATGAAGTATGTACCAGCTAGAAAATATTTTCTTGACTCATAGTACCTACCATTTAAGTTTAGAAGTACCTTGTGGCGTCATATACAACGCCACTCATAATTTCCTCTTCAAGTGGTTTTTCTCCAATTGCGGACCACTAAAATTGAAAAATCACAATATAATGAGAAATTTTCAATTTTGAGACAATCAGCCCTCAGCATAATACGGCACCTTCAATGTCAAATTGTGTCACCAAAGGAATTCAGAGGTGAGACAAATATAATTAGAATTTGTTAATAAGTGTCTGGACAAGGCCAATAATCAGAGTATATTTACAAACAAATAAAAATTACACGCACCCTTCAATATATTCCCCCCCGCTCTAACACACTTCTCCACCCTTCCCTTCCACGATTGGAAGCAGCTGCCAAAAGCTTCTCCTTCCATGGCGTCCAGTACTCCTTTACAGGCAGTCTTCATCACCTCTTCTGAGGCAAAATGAGCCCCCTTGTGTACTTCCTTAGTCTTGGGGAACAAAAAAAAGTCGCATGGTGCAAGATCAGGTGAGTACGGGGGGTGCTCTAGGACTGCCATCGAGTCCCCTCTACCCCTCCCAACCATTGGCCGCGTATCAGTGTTGCCTCACTTGCCGGTAGAAATAGTGTCCCGGTACTTTATTGTCATACCTCGTACTTACTGTTTAAGTGTGGTAAAAAATTTTCTCTTTGTTCACTTTTTTTCCCCTTTTAACAAAAAGTTTGATTCTTAAAAAAATTACTATCGTATATCGAAAACAAACAAAATTCATAAAACAAGTTGAAATAATATGTAGCAACCAGCAATTTCTGTAAATAACGTTTACATCTGATGTACAAGACGATGTTGTCTGTCATACCCACTCACGGGTGATGGAAGCATGCAATCGGGCGTTTGAGAAACCTGATGCAAAACTTGTGCGATGAAAATGGTTAAAGCAATCGTATGGTATCTTTGCCGGTTTCTCTATTTTTGAATATTCTGACTGATTCTGTATGATAATTAGGGTCCTTGAGAAACTCGTGGAGAGTTATTCCATTGGAACTTGGTTGCTCGCCTTCCCAGCACATTTGTTTCCTGAAAGTACTGGAGAATCGGATGAAGCTCTGCCATAACTTAAGTTGACAGCAACTGGAAGAATGGAGGTACCTCTCAACTGAAACAAAAAAGCAAGGGTGAGGAATATATGGACCTGTATTTTCAATTTGCAGTTATTTGATGTAAGATAATGTTTATCATGCAACCAATTATCACCAGCGATAACATGTTCGATGAATAATCTCTGGTGATTCGACAAGAAATTCAAACCTTTATACATGCAGTCATTGGGACTGATGCAACCCTTAGCAAGTGATGATTCATAAAATACTGCTCGTAAGGGTGTAGATTTAGTTAAATACAATATTCCTCTGTGAGGAAGATAGTACACAAGATTTATTTCCTTATTAAGTGATATTTCCTCAATCATTTCCAGACACTTGTAAGATTTTTCAATTATTTCAGTTTGTCTGAAAATATTTCAATTTCAATTTATTATTAATATCACTGATTGCAAATATAACAACAAATGACCATATCGCCCACGTGCCCATGTTGATGTGAGTGGGAGGTTTTTTTTCTACTATTGAGTCTGATTATGCTCATGAAATATCGCAAATAAAAAATTTAAAAAACTATAAATAAATTTATGATAAGTAATACTAATACCCATTCTAAAAACTCCCTTGCTGCCGTTCAAGGGACATAGACCAAGCACCTCGACTAAGATTCTATCATACTCATCAAAGTGAGTCGCTAAGGAATAAGTAAATCACTCGATAATTGACTATAATGAGTGAAACGTGGTATGATAATTTGAGATTTACCTTCACCGCTAGAGGCTTCTCTACCGAATATGCTCGCAGCATTTTTTGTCAATACATCCTTGAACTCATCCATTTTTCTCCTTCGAATTCACGTGTCCATCATAATTTACCTATAAAAATGGATATTTATCCGATTGGAGGGGGTTATTTAAAGTGTAAAATACGTTTGTGCTGTCCGGGAAAAACACGCTGAAAAGTATAATTAAATGCGGAAAGGCGTCAAAATTGTATGGAAGTAACATGAATTTAGATTCAGGAACATGTAGAAAAACCCTATCGGCGAGGGTAACTGGTCAAGCGAAATTGAGAGGTGATAATGATGATCAAGTTTTCAAGTAAAAGTGATGCACTAAGTGTACTCTACCAAAGATCATTGTTTCAATTTTTTATTTTTTGAAACTTAGAAAGGCGATAATTGCCAGATGAAAGATGATAGTTTCAACGTAAATAGTAGACCTCTATGGTGAAAATTGGGCGTATACACTCACGGCTTCACGTTGAACTGTATTTAATTGAAGGGCTATATTCTTCTCGTTTTACCTAAAACTGTGATAATTTCGGGTTTCGTTGATAAGGAGCCGTTTATTATCTTCTCTTTTTTGGTGGAAAATGCTTTTACGTGAGACTTGTTTGATACGAAGTATATTATATTAGTATATAAGTATCAACATTAGCTAGTTAAAACTAGATATATGCACTGTACAATATTTCACACCTTTGACGTGATGAAATACGTATATTTTAGAAAGGTACTTCAGCTGGAGTAAAAATCTGTGCAGCCCTGTTCACACTTCACTAAACTGTCTGCTTACTACTTTGGTGGAGCAATAAGGTGCCAGTTTGGCTCTTTATGCCTCAAATTTTTAACCGACATCTATGTGTTTGATTTACTATTGGTAATGTGAAACTTGGAGTTACATGAAGCTGAAATTTAACTATCTTGAATAGGTGTTTTAATTACTTTCTTGGATTTGCGAGAAATGACGAAAGAAATTTAGTTCTCTTCCAAAATGGCCGGACTGCAAAATTGGAAATTTTGAGTTATTATATTCTTATTGTATGGTATGCTTGTAACAAAATTCATCTGAGGAAAGATTCAATTTACCAATGATTTTGAATTTTTAATCAATGTCCCTTATCTTATCTGCAATTAGCCTCCCCTTCCCAGAAATTTTTATAAAATATTATTGGAATTGAAAATATTACAATAATAAATGAGTAGGTAAGTAAGATATTATATAATTTTATAAGAATTGACAATGTTGTTGATTTTAATCATTTTCAATAACATTTTTGAGTAAACTGATGAGCTGATGGCAAATTGGTCAGTTATTTCGTGGTTGGAAATAATTTACAAAATATCACTTTCAGATGCCATGATCATCATACTCGAAGGCCACATATCCACAAGAATTTGAATATCCTCATCGGGTGTCTCAAAGAAACCTCCTGGACAATCAAAAACTGCCTGTAATCCTTTGCATCACAAGCCATCACGTTGTCTGCCAATATTCTTCTCTTCTTTTGAGGCCGCAACCGAAATCTTGACAACATGATTGAGCACTCTAACCCACTTGTACTGAAGGATAAGGCAAAAGCGGTGTTCTTGCGGCTGCGACAAATATCATCATTATCGGTGTCCAGACACAGCCTATGAACTCTTCGTAGACTTTTCCATAAAAGACTGTTATTTTGTAAATATGTGTAGACTTTGTTATTTCATGTTGAAATTATATTTGATATTATTCTGTATGTTTTCATAAATAGGACTCATCTGAAGCGTGCAAATTTTTTATATTATATAAAGGACTTATTCGAAGAGAAGATATTCATTCAATCAATCGATAGAGGCAAAGACAATAAGAAAAGAAAAGAAAAGGAGAACTTGGAGAGAACAGGAACAGGATACAAATGGAAAAAATAAAATAAGAAAAAAAAATAATATAAAAAAATGAAAAATAAAATAAATAAAATGTTCAAGTTTTGCTGATGGTTGGCTGAACTGCAGCGGCTTGGATGCAACTGGTTTGGTAATGCCCATCATACTCCAACTCGATGTTGGCTTCCTGCCTCAATCGCGTGTAACAATTGTCCAAGATGATATTTTTTGGTTCCTTTCCCTACAGGTGATAGTAGAATTGCAGCAATTGCTTCTGATTGAAGTCACCCAATACTTGATCTTGATAATTATGTAGAATATTTGAAAATCTTGCATAATTTAGTTCACTTAGAGAACACATTGTTCTGTGCATATTGGTTGGTATTTGATGGAATTGTTAGTTTAATTCTTGGGAAACTTTGGAGAAGGATGGTGGCGGACTGTCTAAAAACTGTCTGTAGGCATTACTAATAACATTGCCAATTCGAGGGTACACTTCGTCATGGCTTTGAGATACTTCGTTTTGAAATTTTCCAGCATACTATAGCGAATTTGGCAGTCAATACCTGTAATAATGAAGAACATGATTATGTTCTTTTTATCTATAATATATTACACACAAAAAATTAATTTGCATGAAAGATGCACAAAACAAATTTATAAGTTTGGGACTTTGTCAGAAAAAAACCATGTACCAAGTACACTCCAAACAAAATTATTCTTTCAAAAAATGAAAACAAAATGAGAAATAATTAAATAAATTTGTAGAAATTATCTTTCAAAAAATAACAAAAACAAAATGAGAAATAATTAAATAAATTCGTACGAAATTAATAAGTGCAATTATTTAATTGCAAAAATGAACCAATTCAATAACTTAGAAAAATGCACAGTAATTTTAGTTGCAACTTAATCTAATTGGACGAGCATAACTCACGATGTGTTCGCATTGATGTGAATTGTACGAACTACGAATGTTCAAGTCCAAACAAAATATTTCCGACTTCGTTTTTCTGGAATTTATCAAGCTAAATTTGATTGGTTCGTTTTATCGTAGACATTTTCCAAGAATTATTCATTTTCAGCAATCTGTTCATAGCCACTCATACTTATTCTTATCTGGATCACCTTTTGTATTTAGTAAGGGTTTTCCCTTATCATCGGATATATAAATTTAATTTATTGTGTCATGTTGAGTCGTTTTAGTCATTTTATGTGTCAACAGTTGGATCAAACTCAGCGTAATTTTATAATTTATTCGAGCATTGCTATTTGTGCTTCTTAACCTTCAGGAGTCGTGGTTTTTCGAAAATGAGCACAATTAATGGAAGTGTATTGTTCGGTCTTCAAAAGAATGCTTAATTAGTAAATATATGAGATGACACTGAACACCCGATGAGAAAACGAAGAAATCTGAATCTTTTGAATCTATATACTTGTATATATAATAAAATCCAATCATTTTATCATTCACTAAATCAAGAAATTAAATAATAACGTTATTATCTCTGATTATTCAAAGTTTTTGAACTGGCAAAAAAAATGGCTCCATTCATGTTGAAATTTCTTTCAAGTTCTGTTTGAATTGAATTGAACTTGAAAGCATAGAAAGAAGAGCAACAGACCCCCGAGGCAAGAGGGGGCGTAGCACCCCTCGAGGCACGCTAGTATTGTAGGTATACAAGTCTCTAGAACAATTACTTACATGAATCAAATTTTATTACATAGTCTTCATTATTCGCTGTTGTCAGATCGGATCTTGTCATACTCCACCCCCGCGAAATTAGGTAATGCGACCAGTTTTCAGTAATTTTCACTCGTATCTTCTGTCGTCGATGCCCGTATACACACAACCGGTTGAACGGTTGAACGGACAAAATAGAAGTTGAAGAAGAAACCGAAGAGGCGACGGACGAGGACAGAATTAACAAGGAAAGAAGAGAAGAGGCAGAAAGAAAGCAAAAAAATAAATAAATATTCACCGTATAATTAATTATTACTTCAATTATGTTATACGTCCCTAAGTCACCGATAATATATTATTAAATCGATGGCTATGATATCTGCAATCGCTATATACAAACCGGTTCCAACACGTTTTCTTACTCGTTGAAGCCAAATGCCGTTAATCATCTAAGTAAATCGAGGCAGTGCACTTCTTGAACGCCTCATTTTTACCTGGCCAGCGCAAAATTATGAACAGAAATCACACACAAGCTGATTACAATATCTGGTTGTAGATGTGCGTTTTACTGCACCATTTTGCCGGCCATCCTATTTTCATTTTAATGATTCGGATTCGTCTTCTGCCCTTTAGAGTATAGAATTTCTTGGAAGAGAGTAGAATTATACTTTGATAGGCAGTTCAACTGAACCAATACCAAGGCTATGGTCACGTGTGACCAGTTCTATATGGAAGAAGAAGAAAAAAAAAAGGATACTTATTGTGAATCATGTGAACTGTGTTAGCCGTTTTACTGAAATATTGTGACGTGTAGATGCATGAAAGTTTGAGCAGGTTGAGTACGCCTAGCAAACTTCCCAGATAGACAAGTTTGCACAATCTGGGCTCAAGAGGAAGATTGCAAATGACCGCCCCCCTTCTTGTTACTTCTTCGTTGTTTGTTAAAGCTCCAAGCTAGAAGAAAAATGTTGATGCATGCGATAATTATTGAAATATTCAATTATATTGGAAATCTGTTTGTGCGCTCGTTTGGACCAACTGAATTTTGTTGCCTGGGTACTTAACTCAAGTTGGTTTTAACTACTCATAAGTCATAACTTATGTTGTCGCGATTTTCCTATGATATGGTACAAATAGGAAAAAGTACGGAAATTTTTCATTGAGTATTCTATTAATTTCACCATTTTCCAAACGAGAGATGTCAGATATTCATTCAGATAGAATTATAGAAAATTGCACCCAGTCGATGTAATATGAACCAAAGAACAAACAGTTAAGTCTTCAAAAAAAAAAATTAACGTTATAAAAAAAAATGAAATCAAAACAAGTAAGAAATAAAAAAAGTAAAGCAACCTCACAAGATCACACTGGGCATTATAAAGTCCTAGGTACTGGTTTGTGCTATGAAGACTCAGGCCCGTAGCTACCGCGCATGAGTGTCAGGGCATATGACATATCATGCAGGGTGAATGTTTTTTCGAGTTGAAAAAGTACCCCCCCCCCCTCCGCATTTCATAACAAATTTCATTTAAAAAAAGATATGAGAAATTTTCAAGATATAATTCGTATTATTTCAAGTAAACATTCATGGAAATATCACACCATACATTTTTTTTTACAATTAACGTACAGTAATTTTTGTACAATTCAATAATTAATTATTTGTGATGTGACCTATGAAAAATGTACTTCGAGTCGGCCAAAACTTTCTTAAGGAATGAGCTAGAAATTATAATCAGGTCAAAAAATTACGAACTAATATTTTCATTACGTAGGATTATGTATGTGTAATTACGAGTATAGTAACGAGTATAAATTTTTTATCTTATTTAAATTGAATCAACAGGTCTAAAAAAAAGTGATGTTGTGGTCTGGACAATCACAAATTAAGTGTCTAACTTTACCACATTTATAGCATACTTGGTCTGTTGAAAGCGTTTGATAATGGAAAAGCATTAAAAATTTTAACTGGATTTGCTCAGAAGTTAGATTTTCAAAATTCTATTATAAAATTAATTGTCATATTTCTGTCAATTTTCAATCGATTAGAGATTTTTCATTTTTTTGAAATAAAATTTTCAGAATATTTTTTTCCATCAGAAGAGCAATTGTCTGCTCGAAAGTATTTTCCAACTTGAGGTATCAATACAATATACGTTGATCACATCACAATTTTTGATTTTTTAATACAGTTGCATTCGGTGAACTTTTTCCTGATCATTTTCAAAAATGTTCGTGTTTCAATCGATACGGTTCGTTTCTTTTTGAAGAGCAACATCAGTCATCACTATCGTGTACAAGAGAATTTTTAATTATCATATTCACATCATAGCATTTGTACGCTAAAATACTCGTCAGTCGTCACTCTTGCCTTGTAATATAACATTCTGAATTTTTTTACTAATTTTTTCTTTTTCATTTTTTTCTATACTTTTCTTACATTTTTCCAAATTTTTAATATGGTTTTCTTGCTCTTTTTTGATTATTTTTTGTTGAAAAATGACAACCCCTGGTGCTGGCTAGGGACATGTATGAAGTGAACCATAAACAACAGTAATATAATTACACCTGAACAAAACTAACAAATTTTTGGAAATTTTCTGAACAGAATTAACATTATTCATCGTGTCGACCCACTGTTGAAAAATCTTCAAATTTCCCATTTTATTGAATGAGGCAAGCGTGCGTACCTACGTTTTAAATGTGAGAAGACACGAATCAGTTTTTTTGGTTATGGGAAAGAGCACTAACTTACTTCATTGTGGAGCAACCATTTTTTGACCTTCATTCGAATTAGCAGTTTATTTTTTTAAATAATTTTTTACTTATAATTTCCATTTTATGCGAATATATTCGTATATTTCAAAATGGATTTGCGAATAAAAATCATGGCATAAACTACTTCTACCAGCGTCGATAAAGCAAACGTGTGTGAAATTGTATTATCTTGGTTTACCAACAAAATTATGGCTTTTTAACATTGTCTTTGTCATTAGTGTGCTATGGCATGGCGTGTACTTTTATTCGGTGTTGTACTCTTACTTGTTGGCAGATGGAAACGTTGCATTGCTATCGTCGATCCAGTAAAACGTTCACATTATTTTCAATCCATCGAAACGTTCGCATTACCCACTATATTCAATCCAACGAGTTCTATTTTCATTTTTTTTTTCCCCTAGACAACCTGTCGTTAACTTCTTGTAACGTGCAGAAGTACCGACACGTTATAGCGTTATAGCGTTATAGTAGCATTAGTCATAATTGCAATGTGCATTTTTGATGAGTCATTTCTTTCCCTTTCCTCCACGCTTTACCATAAGGGCACACTCTTATTACGTGCAACGGTGACGATTGTTTTTTTTTTCTGTACTTGAAAGCGCATCAAACTAATTTCGAATTCGCGTTTAGAAATCGGAAATGAGATTGAAATAAATGGTCATAGGACACCGTTGACTGAAAAAAGGAACAAAAATCGCGTCAGATGATTTGCAAAAATCTACTAAGGTGCATAGAAAAAAATGAGGTTCACCTTCCAGACAGCGTGTCTGCGAAATTTCCGGGCATCATCTGTCTGACAGTTGATGCCAAACCATCAGCCACGGTTTTGATAAACGTTGGTAATTACTGTGCCGTCTAGTAGAAGGGGCCTAAATTACTGGAAAATGCGAGACGAGGATACTCGTCAAAAGTGTCGAGAACGTCATTTAAGTTAGTGAAGCATCAATAAAGAGGTGCAATTTTATTTATCTGTTTGAGAAAGTGAAGCTGGGTTGAAGAAGACAGAAAAATGTTCTGCAGAAAGAAGTGTTGCCCCACATCATTACGTACTTTTAAGTATAATTACTCTGTATAGACTTCCAAAAACTGACTAGCTTTGAACAGTTTTAATGGTTTTAACCTAGTAAGTTGTATACTCGTACTTGTATGGTGAAATCCAATGGGAACTGAGCACTTGTCATACTTGTTTTTTCTATTTTTACAAAAGGGAGGCCCAACTTGAGGATTCGGTGGTGCGGCTTCACTAATTAGGAGGTTTATTTTACGGAAGTCTAGAACCATAGTTTTTCTATGATGCCATTATTACATTACAATGAGCCAAACGATACAAGCATCTTATTGGCTATCAATTGTTTTCGCTATTTTTGAAATTAATTTATAGAATTTATGCTGCCCTATTGCTGCATATTTGAACCATTTACATACTAAAATGGCTTTCTGTGCCGTCTGTATTTAGGCAGCCTTGACAAAGGCTATCTAAATATATTCAGACAGCACGTATTCGATTTCTGACAATAATGTGACAGCATCTTTGGAATTTTATTGGTGAACTTGGTGACCACTATGGTTCCTTTATTGCCGTGCTTACTGCAATAAATTACCAATTTCTGGCTCTTGCAGGCAGTAGCAATTCGGTCATCGTTCTTCAACCTACTACCTACTTTATGATTTGTTGCATTGAACTGCGGTCTTTTGTAAAAAATTTTGCAACTGTGTGAAACAGAAATATAATTTGCATGAGTACAATGTACATTTAATCACGTATGTTTTTGGGACGCAATTCCGCTTCAGCCCAAAGAAATATATAAAATAATCAATTGACTCGCAGAGGTTTTCAATTATAAACGTTTCTAAATGATGATATACGTGCACTCGAGCATTTGTTCTGCAAGTTCGAACACATTTTTCAAGCAATATACGATGTCCTCTCCATCTGGAGGGTAATATACATACTTTCTGGCACTCATAGACGACAGCAAATATTCAATGACGACATATTGTCACTTTCAATCATTAGCAGAGAGAATAAAGCGGATATTAACAGCACTTTCCATAATTTTGAAGACATCCTGCTCTGTATGGGGTTGATTCATCAGGTAGAAACTACTTTTTTCCCGAATAAATGAAAGTGAAGGGGTGATTAACAAAATATTGGCATATTTTTATTTATTTATATACGGGGTATAATCATCATTTCAACCCTAGTAATTCCTTTCCTTTTGTCATGAAATATTGTTTTTGCGTGTTGGCAAATTTCAGTTCTTAATTTCTTCGGTTTCAATAGTTGCCAGGAGTGAAACATACCGATAAGATGGTGGCCAGGTAAGCTGAAAAATATTGTTAAGGCTGATTGTGTTACGAACACTGGTTACGTATTCGTTCAATAGTCTGTAATAACATAAAGTTCATAGAATTTTCTGTTATAATGGTGCGTTAAACTAGGTAATAACCAAATTTGTCATACATGTATTGACACGAAAGTGAATTATTCAGTTTTGTTTTTCATGAAGACTAATTCGCGGTATTTCCTTATCGTTCGAACTGTTTTAAAAGTCACAGCCTTAAACAGAATTTCAACTTGATTAATTTCATTTTTCCACTATATTTCTTCTGAACATGAAATGAAATTTTTCATCTGTACAATTTTGCTCTTCCACTTTGAACATTGTTTTTGTTTATTCTACTCTGAACTTGACGCGCTTCAATTTTTAAGGGGGCAATGTTTTTGTTTATTCCACTCTGAACTTGACGCGTTTCAATTTTTATGGGGGCAATAAATGGGCAAAATTAAATATCTGTGTCCGAACAAATTCACAATTTTTAAATTCTTTTATTTATCTCAATCTGGGATCAGAGATTAGTGTGTATCACAAACTCGAGTGCGTATATGAAGATAGAAGCATTCACTTAAAAATCGTTATCAACTATATTATTTGGTTATCCTAATGCTGAATCAAAATATTATTTTCAAATCACAAACTCGAGTGCGTATATGAAGATAGAAGCATTCACTTAAAAATCGTTATCAACTATATTATTTGGTTATCCTAATGCTGAATCAAAATATTATTTTCAAATTCTATCTGTGTGATCTGCGAGTGCTACACCCTCTGTAGCCACCTTAGTCTTGAAGATCTATAGCTCAAAAACTTATGTTATAATCAACTTCAAGTTAATATTTCTATAATGCAAGTTACAAGTTAATATTTCTATAATGCAAGTTACATCTTGAAAATGTCACTTTTTCCTTTTTTTTCCTTTTTTCCTTTTTTTTTTTTTTTTTTTTTTTTTTAAGAGTATCATTTTTCTTCATTTTCTGAAAAGTTCATGAAAATACGAGTACAAACATTATCATTAGTTTCTTAAGATCATGGGAAGAAAATGAAACATATTTAGGTAAGATTAAATTGAATGTGGCATTTTACTATCTTATTTTCAATAAGTTCAAGTATGACTTTCTAGTTCGAATAGAATTCAAATAATTGTAGACTTGCTCAAACCACTTTGTGGACCCTTTGAATAATCTGAAATATCAGCTGTTATTTTATTTGTTGAATTTCGTATCTACAGATGAAATTGCTCAGTTACTACTCGTACTTTTTTTGGATCAGTATGATGGCCAAAGTTTTTTCTTTTCAATGAAACAAAGTTCGAAACAAAAAATTTAATAATTTCCCCCAAAATTCTATTTCAATTATTATAAGATGGTTGAGCAAGTACCCATGTAATTCAGATGGAAAATTTTTTTATCTTTTCATGTTCGACCTTTCACTTGGCTTCAAATTTCTTACTCTTTCGATTATTTCAGATTACTAACTTTCATCTCACTGGCTGCATGTTTACTCGTCGCTCAAGGATCAATCACTAAACGTGAAGTACCTGATACATATCACAATTCACAATCAGGAATTCAACTTCAGAGCGGCGAAATTTCTTATTTAGTGCCAAATTCAAAATTAGGTTACGTCAACGCCATCAGTGATTTGGTAGTGAAAGAAGGGATTATAGATAAAATCAAAGCCACGGTCCCTGCAGTCATCAAGACAGTAACCAAAGCATTAGGTAAAGTTGCAGTAGCAGCACTAACGGTGGTTGCAGTTGGAGTAACACTGGCTGCTATCGTCTTCATCAGTGGCTTCCTTCTTTGCGAATTCACTTCGTTCTGCTACTTACCTTCAATTGTTCTCACTGGTTATGGCAACGAAAACCTTGAAGAAGCTGTAAGAGCTTACATGGCACCAGACAAGCTAACAGCTTTGAGTAACTTTGTCCTGAGCTCTATCGAAAAGTTCTCAAAAAAGTATAAATACGATAAACAAAGTTGAATTTAGTAGCCAATGCTAACTTTCTAATTTATTTATTTATTCTACGCAATTAAGTTATTAAAATGTTCGATGAAATAATCATTTAATTATTGAATTTTTTTTCCCTACTTTATTTTTCAACTAATGGTAGGGTGTTGAACTTACATTCAGTTTTGTTGCCAGTAACCTGTAATTGATCTAAAACAACTCACCTATTTGTCATAGACAAAATAATACTTAAGATGGAATTAGAAAAAATTTTCAAAGAGATTGGTTATCCATAAATTTGAAAAAAGATGAATGAAAACTATACGAACTTATTGGACTACATATTTTTGCTAGAGAGTCGATATTTAAGTAGAAGAATTATTCGATGTCAGTTGGATTATAATTTACATTGTTCACAAACATTTAATTAATAGTACAAAGTATAACAACTTACTGTTTACTAGTGCAAAATACAATTGCAAAAATAACTCATTACTAATTAGTTAACCAAAATAACATTTTTTTGAAGGTCAATTTGGAGGTGTTCCTTAGTCGAGTTTTTTGGTTAATGAAATTGAGTCTTTTGAGTGATGAAATAAATCTCTTCTTCTCTTTGACCTCTCTTATGATTTTAAATTATGCAAACAATATTTGACCTGAAACAAACGCACTGTGACCAAAATTTTCTAAGTGCACTTTGCTTCAAATACGTAAAAAATATCATAAAAAAGGCGTATGGTTCGTAGACGAGAGAGTTACTGAAAAATATTATTATTGAAATCTAATTACTCGCAAATTGACATTTCAATCACTCACACACAGACACAAACTCAGCTCATCTAAGTGTAATTTATTTCTGATTGAGAAAACAAATGGGGATGGGTTTGGTTTGAAGACAGGAAAGGGTTGCCCACAATAAAATTTCACAACCATCATATCATTTTCAGAAAAAAAAATCAAAATTGCAATTTTGTTGCGTGAGCAGTTTCAAATCGGGCAATTTACACCGTTGGTTGGGAAAAGATCACCGCTTATTGGTGCAGATTCGACGATCGTCGGGGGAAATTCAACCTAATAAATAATTTCAATTTTTGAGTAATCAGATTGCAATTATAACATTGTTGGAACTAATTAAAATGTCAATCACCTACACTCGCACCCACTCAAATTCAATTCACGTAAATGCAATTACCAGTAAATAAAAAAAATAAATAACACAATCACTTACCTCAGCATCAGCTGTACCGCAATGTCTTTGATAAACAGAAGAACAAGAAAATTTTAACCACATCACAAAGACTTACAACCCAATTATTGAATTACACCCTTGAACAACAAAGTAAAAATATGATAGGAATAAATCACATCACAACGACAATTACAACATATTCAGATTAAGACTTTTCAACCCAGAATGAGTTTGCTGTTCATGGAGAAACATGAACAACAAACGGCTACCGGTCATTCTTGTACGATGTTCAAGGATACTTGACCGATATTTGGTCAAGTTTCCCCAAACATAATACATGAACTTACTTATCAGCCAAATTTCCCCAAACATCGTATAAACATTACTGACCAACGCACTTTTATACCCAACAACGACTTAACGCCTTTTACGCAATATTGCATCATCACCATGAGACAATTGCCGAAAACATGAAATTCTACAAGCATGCAAGAACCAAGTCCAAACAAAGATAAAATGCCAAATACATACTGAATTAGGACAAACCAAACCAGCAAACCTCATTTTTGAATTTCAACTATTCAACATGGCCACGGCATGCAATACTACATCAAACACCCACTAACCAAAACACAAAAACTATGAAAACGAGACAAAAAAACAATTCACAATTCAGGAACTAATTAAATGTAATCCACATTACACTATACCTTGGAGTTGAACACTGAATGAAAAGTAATTCGAAAATCACAAAATTAACAAAAGAAACAATGAAAAATATTAATTAATAATTATTACGCAATTTCAACTTAACCACAGAACCAGTGAACTGAATTCATAACAATGGCTGCTCTTTTGCGCATTTCATTGTTCTCCAGTCACGTTATCAGGAAGTGGGGAAGCTCGGAACGGGATTCACCCTTCAGAGGTCACATGGGCGACGAACCCACTGCTTCAGGCGATGAAGGACAAGGACGCAACGCGTACTAATAGTATTTCGAACAAAAGATAGAGTGCGCTTATAAATCATCGATTAATTATAGATAGTCCAATAGTTGTACGAAATCATACGATCGGCGCACCCGAGCCGATACCTGATTATCGGTTATAAATTGGCCACACTCGTACACCGATTTTGGGATTTCATCGGATCCGACTGTGGTATGACAATTGTTGGTCAACCATCAGCCACAGTCGGATACCGATTTTTTTTTTTCTAATATTTGACTATGGTATGACCATTGACCGGTCAATAATCAGCCACAGTCGGATACCAATTTGCAATTTTCATCATCTCCCACTGTCGGGTGCCGATGATTGTTTTCAATTCTGCTACGAACACCAATTTCTTATGTATTTTCGGGGTAGGACCATCGCACTCCTGCAGTCGTATATATTTATAAGACAGACTGATAAAATAATCCGGTTATCGCATAGCCGATTTGAGATCAGCTTTATTTCTACGATAATGGATAATCGGATTGCCGATCAATAAATTTTTGCCCATAGGGTACTATACCTTTAGTTACATCGATAGCATCCTTCTCACTAAAGGTTGCAGGATTATAGTCTATATTACTTTCTCCCATCAGATTTTCTCTGATATTGTTTATATACTTACTTCTCTGTCAAGAAGGCGAAATGAAGATCAGTAGTATGTCTTTTTTTATTTTATTCGATTATAATCTATGAGTTGAGAACCGAACACCTACGTACTTCGAAAAATTCCCACACCATAATTGAACATTATATTTTTTTGTTTTAATTGAATGATTATTAGGTTAAATATCTCTGGTATTTTGTGTGTTCATTTGAAAGATTTCATTTAGGTTAGTATACTTTTTGAAATTCTTCTCAGATATTGTGAACTTATCTAAAGACGAACTGCCCACACAAAATGATTCGATAGTAATTGGATAAAATATCTAACCATTGTCGGTATGGAGTTCTTCAAAACTCAAACATTCGAAGCAAATTAGAATGTACTCGTAATTATCAGATTAATGCATGAATTAAATACTCTCGGCAGAAGAATAAACGAATATTTCAAGTTCTTTGCAGCCGATTACTGAATAGTCGAATGCACAATTTCAATTTGGAAAATCTTTCCGATAAATAATTTTCTCGACTTTATCTGAAGTGCATCGCCAATGTCTTACACTAATTTTTTTTTCTAATATCTGCATGTATTCGCATTATATGCCCACGTATAACTGGTAAACCGAATAAGTATGTATTTTTTAGTATCTTTTTGAAATGAAATTCTCACGAAACAAAAGATATTTGTTTTGCCTAGTTTTGTTGTGAAATAGTTCAACAAGTCTGCGAATTTTCAATTCATGCGTTCTACGCCTACAGAAATTTTTTTGAACTTCCAGCAGAGTTGGTTAAACAGGACAATAAAGGCAGTGGTAAATATTCATCTTGCCGATTGGAGGATGATTGTAAACAAATGAGTATTTTATCTGCAAGTTTTGCCGATAGACACTGTGAACTGTCAACTTGAGCCAGACAGACCTCCTCGGAGTATGAGGTCAGCCTCTTGGTTATCTCGTTCTTTGTCTCAAAATTTAACCAAAAATTTCGACTTGAATTGTCTTTTATTTTGTTTATTTTTGGAACGAAGGTAGAGAAACACCCTTGCAAGTATCCTAATGATTGTTAGTCATCGTCTCTTCATCACTTTCTTCCATTTCCTGATCGAATGTCATTAGATGTACGTGATCAGGACTGAGGAGTGTGTGAGTGATTCTCCACATGTACTTGAGACTTTTCATAAAATGAAGGTAAAATACCCAAGTAGTAATTTTAATTTCAAATTAGCCCTAGTACTATTGATTCAATTATTCCATATTATCATAATTACTTTTTTTTATAAAAATGTCAATGCGGAGTCGATATCAAATGACTCACTTCCTCTAGTTCTCGAATTTTATCATTTTTTCGTGACATTTTGCAAAATGATGAAAAGAAAAAGTTATTATTAATTTTAATAAGGATGTATTTGTGTGTGCAGTCAGTCACATTAGCAAATCTCTCACATGCACCTGATAAAAATTTTAAGAGGAAAAATTGACGTCCAAATTAACATGTATATGTATATTATTAGGCAGTTTCCTAGAATAGCAGCGATTTTCATGTATGCGCCTCCTGAAAGATTCATTTTTATCCTAATGAAATTGCACCAGGGTAAAGTTCTCAACTGCTGCAAAATCGAACATAGTACCTATTTGAAATCTATGAATTTTCTCGAGTCCAACTTGGAGGAGACAGGATAATGAATTGAAAATTAGGCGCCCAAAAAGACATTCGTTCATTATGCAGCACTTCTAAATTCATTTTTCTTCCAACGTCGCAGCTACCGTATGATGCATTAATTAGTGACGGACCGGGGAGGGGGGGAGTAAATACAACCCGGATCACGTTTTCCTCCTTCCTCAAGTCCGACCAGAGACTGTGCTCCGAATACATATAATGAAATATGAAAAAGTATATTAAATGAATAGAAACAAAACGGTATACGTTTAACGACCAGAGAACACAAAACAAATTGCACTCCTCTCCTCGCCCATTATAAGACGGAGATTTCGTATCCGACAATGGTGAAGAAGAAAAAAAAAATGAAGGGAAGAAGTAGAGAAAATGTAAATTACTTTCGGTTAACCCAGCAACAACACTGTGTCAGCATTTTACAGACACTGATGCAAATGTCCGCATCTGTGCTGAAGGCAGGGAGTGCGGGGTCAATGAACCGCGATTAAATTGATTAACGTTAACCATAATGCCAAACGATTAATTATAAAGAGTAAAGCTCTGCGAATACCATTTAAAGGCGAATATAATTACAAAATAAAATCGAATTGTACTTTCAGGAAGCATGAAGCTTAATGCAGGTCTGTGGAATAGCAGACAGACTGGAGGTGAAGGATGTCTGCGCCAACGCTGACACGTTCATTTTGTTGATGAAAGTTTCACCTTTTCCTGCACCCCCCACCTTAATGTCTTTTTTTGAAAAGTTGTGTATTCACCACAGACCCATAGAATAAACGAGGGCAATTAATCATCGACCCTTTGCCCATCGCTGTATACTTGCAAAAAGTAGAGCACAGCGGAGAGCCGGATATAAAAAGAGTGAAAAAAGAGTAAAAAATGCTCGATTTTCAAGAAAATTGTACCACCACTGTTTGACGTGTAAAAGCGTTTTAATATTGAGATTTGCTTTCATTAATAACGAATTTGACGGAATATAATTGAATTTGTTTGGTTAACCACGGTACGTTCACCTTTTTCGACGGTACAGTCTGTATTATCATTGCAAATAGAAATTTGTTGCCATTTTTTATCCGAAAAGCTAACTCGATTACGTCACCTATTCATTGGATTTCCGCACCATTTGACGCATTTCATAGTCGAAGCTGTAGCCAGACTGGAGAACAGTGATTAATCAGCTACCTAGTTGGAGAATGGATTAGATGGATGTAGGTCCTCCGTCCTTCTGCTTCTGCAAGATTGTATAATATATTCTGTGTTATATGTCAAAACGAAAGAAATCTTTTCCAGTTTGACGGTATGTTTTTGTGAGAACACAAATTTTACATCAGAATTACTGCGGTGGGAAAAATTTGTAAAGAGGGTATGACAGTATAAGTATCCCAATTGGCTCTTTTGCGTGCTAAAATATCAACCTGGATGTCGACTGCGTATCTAGACTGACCTCAAGGGGGGGTCCATCATTATGACAACACACCCCCCCCCCACCCATAAAAAATTGGAGAATCGAAAAAATTAAAAACATTTTTATTCATTCCTTAACATAAAAGTAAACAATATCTTCGGTTATTCACGATTTTTACGATAAATCATAATTAATTTCTGCTCCTTCTATGAAAATATTGGAAAATCACTTAGAAAAAGGTCAAGGGGGGGTCCGGACCCCATGGATCCCCCTAAATACGCGTCTGCTGGATGTGAAAACATTTTGTGCCAAGTTATGGACCCCTATATCCCTCTTTGGTAGAGCTAGAGTCTTTTTGTCCAAAAAGTTGATAAAGTCATGGCTGTATGTAAAATTTACCACACTTTTTCCAAATTGAATAAGTGATGAAATTCAAAAATAGTCTTCACTCCTTCATAATTAAATTCACTTCTAAACTTTTCAATGTACAAACTAACGTCTACTTTTTAAATACCTCGAAAAGTAGGTAGGTATATAGTATTTCATACCATCACTTTTGATACCCAACTAAATGTCACAAATGGCCATGAATAACTAAAATGAGCAATTTTTAAAAGAAGGTTTTGTATCTTTGAAAGTCAAAATGGTGCTTCCCGATAATGATTGCGAACCGGTTATGCCATCTTTCACTTGAAAATTTGAGTGAAAGCAGAATTACCTAAAAATCTGACAAAAAAAGTCAAATTACCGAAATATTCGAGAAAAAAAGCCAAAATATCGAAATATTCAAGAAAAAGAGCCAATATTATCCTTCATTTTTCGCAATGAAATTTGAAATATTCAGTTGTTTCAGTTTGAGTAGGTCTGTCCTTTTTGTCCTTCGAGTTTAATTCTATGAAATATACGTTCTGCGTAGTGATCTTATTTTCTGGGTTTTTGAGCTGTGGAACAACAGCAGGTTTAGAGAACGAAATAATTTCATTTTCTAATGGCACCTGCAGGTGCTGGGAAAAATCCTATAGCCCTTCCTAAGATACACAATTTCCTCAGATTGAGTGAAAAATAGCTTTTTTTTTTTTTTTTTAGCAGAACTTACGAGTACCTAGTTCTTCTTAGGAAGTTCCTCCCCTTTTATAATCTTGTGGTGAAGTAACAAAAAAAGAGTAAAGAAAGCAATGAACTCGGTATCAAATCTGCTAATGGGCGCTGATTCATAATTTTCGATTTCAAATTTTGTGACTGACATCTCGCAGCTTAGTTTAGGAACTTTTTGATCACCCTCATTGACTAATTATTTCTTAGAACCTGTCTCTTTGTGAAGTAATAAAATTATACGCAAATAAAATAATTAACCTAACTTTTGCAAGTAATTAACACGATTTTCAAGCAAGAGGAGGCAAAGACCTAATTGTTTGCACAATGGTTTTTCCCATCACTTTTGTCATACTATACTGTCTTAAATAATTTCCATATTTAATTTCTTTGAAATAATTTTACCGACACGGTTTGATGACATTAATTAGAATCATTAAAGTTATGAGCACATGTATCATATCCTTCCTGATGACCATCTGCTTATTTTTTTCATTTATTCCAAATGATTCGTGCCGAATATGCGTGAAACCAAGGTCGAATTCGGTACGTCTATATGGATGTGCGAGTGATTTGTAATATTTTGTTTACCTTTGTTTTTTATTTTTCATATATATTTTTGGTAGGTACCCGTATAGAAATTTACTGCCTTCATATAGGTAGGTGACTAATCTGGCCAAGTGTTTTGGTCGTTAATATGTACACATTTATTAATTCGTGATCGTTTACCTACGAGATTGTATCAATAGCTAGAATTGCGAGGGGTCGAGATTTTGATGACGCACCTCAAAAATATTTCACCATTTTACTTTCTTCGAAGCTTTATATTATATGTCTTAAGTAGGTCTTGAATCTTGCATATTTTATGGTTATTTTGCACGAAACTATGCGTCCGTTTTGTAACCTCGAGCGTATCAGCCGTTTTTTTTTTTGTAATGGATTATTGACGCTTTAACGACTGAAATTCTCAATAATTGTTGTTTCTGTTATTACGACGAACTATGGGGTTTTCTTTTTTGTGAAGACTGGACTTGATAGTATAAAAGCATTCTGTTGAGAGATGGAAATCGAACCAATTTGCAAATTTGACTGTCTTAATGATATTCTTATCGGGTTGAAATACTTAGAATTGGTTCATAATTGTTCTTCACTTATCTCTTTTTTTTTTGTTAGGAGCTGTTCTTATGTGCGTTCCTTCTTGTTTAATATTGTAACAAACTCTACTCAACTTCTAAAATAAGTTGCGTGATTTGAAATTCTGTAAAACACTAGTTTTTTTCAGGGGTGTCAGGGGAACATGTTCTGTAGTTATAAATTCCTACGACTTGAAAACATGTAAATTTTGTCGCGAACTTTTTATTATTCGTTTACACATACCTCTATAATGACACATTATAACTTATACTCGTATTATCACCTTTTTGTGGTTAAAATCAAATTATGAAGAACAGAAAAAACTGTTCTAAAATGATGCAATTCTTTATTCTTAATTTGTTGTGTTTTGAAATAAATCTCCTTAATATTTTTGCATTACGTCTCCAAAAAAATAGTATGACTAGTCCATAATACTGTAATGTTGGCATGTTCTCCCATAAATGACGTAATTTTCACTTCGTGGTAAACTTGATCTTTTACTTGGAGATGAAGTATGTCGCTCTTGTGCATCAATTCTTCTCGACGTAGGTTTGATTCGAGAATGGTCCGCAATAGCCACGTCCTTTCGCCTTCTGCGGTGGCTATGACCCTCATTGACTGAGCAAATATCTGAAACAAACGAGAGTGATATGTATGGTACATACAATGTACTTTGAATGGCCAAAGCGAAGTTAATTAAATATCAAGCGAAATGAATTTTACCTCCATACATTGTACTCGTATTTGATTTCTTAAAAGATTTTCAGGCTTCTAATTTCAGAATTCTCAGAGCTAAGGGTGTGTTCAAATAATTCACTTAATTATCTCGACTCAATGCCAGTATATTTGATACTGGAGTGCCTTGGTAGGCAGTCAAACGTCTTAAATCGTTTTCTCCATTCGGTAGAGCATCCATGGCGATGGTGATGGTCAATACAAATTGAACCATACGGTATGGAAAGTGTTCATTATGCAGGGTCAAAATGACATTAGGCCTGGGTCATAAGGTGGCTGTATCACGAGCCCTTGGAACGGTGTGAAAACAGCAGCTGCTCCAGGAATCGCAGGGGAAGCCGAAAACTTGATGCATATTTGCTTCGCTGATATTCACAAATGATGACAGGATCTTCGATTCGATGATCTTGTAAATGACGGTATTGAAAAATTTAATGCATTCAGTCTTAAGTAAGCCTTTTCTGATCATCTTCTTGTCTCTGATCAATAATATTGTTTTCCCATTTGATTGAAATAATTGAGTATTTCATAAACTGTTTTTTAGTAATGAGTCATTGTTAGTCGCTAATTAAATAAAAATATTGAGTGAGTCATGCCGCATACTAAGGCTAGAAGGTTTTACATTGTAGACTGGTGAATATCTATTGAACTTACTGAGGCTATGAACCAAGTCGGTGTGTTTTCGCGAGAAAAAAATTGTATTTGTGATCTATAACTGAAGGGTTTTAATGAGACGGCAGTAGTCAAAAAATTTTCACTCTTGCAAGTGACGTGAGAATTGATAGCTGGTTGTCTGGATCAGATAGAATCGAAGTATAATTTTTTTTATTTGCTCGAGCTTTACGGGAAATGAAAGATTGAGGAAACAGATAAAAGTTATGTAATACCTGACCTAAGTATTGATAATCAGAAAAACAAAACCGAAATTTCAGAATTTTTATTCAATCGGAATTGATTTTTTGAATTATTACAATATCTAAGTCAGTTTGATAATAAACTTGTCTGCTGTATTTTTCTTGATGAAAAAAGCTAATTCCTCTGTCTTGATTTTATAAGTAGGTTAGGTACACTAAAACCCATAAAAGATTCAAATATTCCTATTTTCAATAATAAAAAAAAATGAGTGGTTGACAAAAATTTCACCATGTAGAGTAAAATTAAAGGAACTTAAATTACACGTAGGAGAGATAAAGAAACAAAAATATTGGTACAAATTTTTGATTCAATGAATCAAGCAAATTAAAAATAAATTTCTAGCACTCTGGCAGACGAGCCCAAAGCGTCCGTCGCATGAGATCGCGACCGCAACTCCAGTTAACATTTTTTTTAATTTTCATCGGAATTTACGTTTAAAAATCTGAAATGGAAAAAAAAAACAGAATTAAACAAAGGCAAGACATTGAACATAGTGTTTTTTATTAAACATACAATTACAGGTGAAAAGAAATTTAAAAAATATATATCTTTCGATCAAAAACGAACTTTGGAACATCACCCTAGGAGGATTAGCTACCCTTTTATGGGGTTTTTTTCAAGTTAGTCTGAGACCCCCATAATACGCCACATTAAAACCAACCTAAACTGAAACTTCTGGTGTATTTTTTCTAACTAATCTAAGAAAAATGACACGGCTTGCAGTGATGGTATCTATTAGGAATTTCATCTGTACGGTCATGTCGAGATCTGCTCATCTCCGACAGTGGCCAAATAATGACGCAAAGTTGGGTTCAATTATTTTATTTCGAGGCTGCATATGACTGTATCACCATACGTTCTATAACAAATGAGAATCGTAAAAATTGACTACTTTTTACATGAAGTTTATTGAAATGGAATAGTGCTGATAATTCAGATCTAATATGGGGTATATTTTGAAGAAAGTGATACAAAAATGGCGATACGCATATTTTCTATCATTTGCTACGTTTTATAACAAAACTTGGCAATTATATTCTTTATACCTACCTACTGTGGTCTTGGTAACAAATCTGCGAAAGAAGCACTGCATCTCGATATCGTAGTTCTAAACCACAGGTATATTTTATACCTGACCTACTGACCAAAACTTGTTTTGACAAGTCAACAAAATTTACCCTGGTTGGTTTTCGCATTTTACAAACAACCTTCGCCTGTCCAGCAGGAAAACTAGAAACTACTGCGTCGTTATTTTTAGCTAATTCGCAAAAGCAGGTACCTTATTGGCTATTATATTTACCTATTTACCATATCCTGGAGCATTTTACTACCTGCGAAGGATTCTCGTGAAAGCCTTGAGAAAACGATACAGTTTCGGTAGCCCCTTTTGGCTCTTATTTTTACTATTTTGTCGATTTTTGTTGAGGGTCGTAGGTAAACAGGTGTGAAATCAATAGAGATGTAGTGCAGCCAACACTTTTTCTTTTTTTTTTCCTATATCTATTATATCATATTTTACGTGGGTTATGGCGAGGTTACTGCGTTTATCCTTGCAGGAAAAACAGGTATATTTTGACGGTTTCCCCCGGCCCCCTCCTATTGTATATTTTAGTAGAAACTGCAACTACGTCTTATATAATGCCTTTACCTGAAGTAATTAAAGGATAATCTTTGAATTTATACACCTGCGCTGTTCCTTTTTTTTTTTTTGTGAAATCAAGTGATTTAACCTTGCTTCTAATATGACAGATGACCTTGCTGTCGCATTTTAAAATCTTGAAAGGTGTGTGAAATTTTAAATACTAGATTCTGTCTTAAGTAAGCTGTTATACGTCTTTTTAAATCTCTGGAAATAGTTTTATCGACTAGAATTCAGTCTTTCAAAGTTTCAAGTCACTCAATTTTGCGCTGTTCAAAAAAAAAAACGTTTCCTTGGGGGTTGGGGGGCGATTTCATAAAATTTGGTATTACTTAGTTTTACCTCCATTCGATATTTAATTTCTATGTGATGAAGAAAAAGAACAACTTTATTGGCTACAGAAAAATTATCCTAAAATCAAGTGGGAAGATGGATTTTTCGAATACAATGAATTGTTTTCCATCTTGCGAAATATTGTCAAAGATGCCTGAGACTATCTATGTCGAAGAGGCAGTGAAAGAGCTTCATTCCTCCGCAAAGTTATTGATAAAGTTGTTGTTGTTGATTTGGACGAATTGGAATGTCTGAGAGCTTCATGCTTACCAACACCAAAAATTACAGCGACTCTTTCATGTTCTTATAAAACTCACCAATTTGAAGATGAAAAAAAGGTATTTGCTCATTGTTGAATGTCTTGAACTATAAAATTCGACTTGAAGATTTATTTTCAAAGCCTACAGATAAAGTAGATTTTTTCTTTTAAGTTTTTTTCCTATTTTATTTTATTTCATAGCATATTTTCATTTTTCATTTCTTACATTTATTTTTACATCATTTCATTTTAATGATTTATTTTGAGTCTTCAGATGAATTGGATTTTATTTTTCAATCTAATTTTCTCATTTTATTTTCATTTTCATTTTATTTTGTAGCACTTATTTTCATTTTAACTTCCTACATTTTTTACATTTCATTTTGATACAACTGCAAATGTTACATCAATTACATATTTTCAAATTTCACTGCGTGTTATTACTCGTATTTCAGTATTTTATTACGTCATTCTTCTTTTTTTTTTCAATCATTTGATTTTCATTCTCACATCTCATTCTCCCGTAATTAACCATTTCATTTTCATTTCCTCAAATTTAAAATATAATTTTCAACCTGACAACCTATTTTTCAATTGAAACGAAAAGGATGAATAAAATTCACTACAATAAATAATAAATTTTTATTACGAGAAAAACTATAAGTACCAGACTACAGAAAAAATGAAGCGAGTAAATATTTGCAAATTAATTGTAAAATCTAATTCTAGTAGAAATTGCTCTACGGTATTGTCTCTTTTACGCTAAAGCTTGAACAATCTCCTATTGAACAATTTGACTCACAACAAGTTATGAATATTTGCTGATGGTAAAAAACGATTCTCGTTAAGAACAAAACCTCACACATATTATTGAAATTATTAGCAGCTTCCTCAGTTTGTATGATAGCCATAAAATCATTGTGCTACTTTGGTGCAAATTTGATTTTGATAAAGTCATTTTTTGCATAAATTGCTGTATTTATCAGAATGGTTTGAGTGAGGTGACGTGGATCCCACGATTGGAATGGCCAAATTCTTTCCTGTTTGTTTTTATTACATGCTTCTATTTAGTAATTGAAAGCATTGAAAAGGTACCAAGTAACTTGTATTTTTCATCTTAATGAAAACCCTATCACTGCTAACTCATTATTCTATGAAAATAATTGAATACAGATTTTCCTGACTTCTAATGTCGGTCAGTTTTTTTTTCTTGATTTTATTTTAATTCTTTCAGTTAACCAATGTCTTATACCTCAATATGTCCATATGCGACAATGGATATGAACTCACCAATTCCTCTGACCCATTTTTCCCCTGCTATTCTCTTCCCTAGATATGAGCAGGGGAATACTTTTATTTTAGTCGACTACATACTTGAGACAAATATGGCGACATTATTCAAATGTTTCCAGAATAATTGCGGGTAATTGCAATTTAAATTTACATCGCTCGGTGCATTTGAAATGCAGGAAACTGACTATCACCGTCACCGAGTTGCAGTTGAAAAATGCAAGAAAAAAGAAGTAAAATAAAAGAATATAGAGCAGCATTTCCTTTCGTTTGTCACCCTGCTGTTCCATATGCGGACATTAATCTTTTAGCAAAATATCCTAATTACGAATAAAGCTCACGATATTTTAGATGACTGAAGAAGTTTATCCTCATGCATATTCGAACGTTGAAGGTGAAAACAGTATGGTAATTTCTTTTATTTTCCAACCAGCTCCAATCGTTTTGAAAATACCCATATGGATGAATAAAGTAAGTACTTACTTCGAAGTTACGTAGTATGGGATTTTCTATTTCATTTGAATAAAATTGTACAATAATACAACAACAAAAAATGAGTGAATTGCTAAGATTCAAGAATGCTGTAGGTATGAAGGGAAAATATTACGTGGATTTTTTTGACTGATGCCGATTTTTTTTTTCTGAAAGAGCGCAATATATATTCAATTTTTTTCATTTTTTGACTCATTTGAAATTCTCTGTCTATTTGTAGACACCTTCATTCTGCATTTATTTTCATTATTTTCTGTTGATTTATCGCTGTTCTAGCTTCTTTCATGCTCATTTTTAGACGTCATACATACATGTAGTACTTACTCATGCTATTTTTATTCAGTTCATGACTATAAACCTTGAAAAATCTTTTTCAGACTCTTGTCTTTTTGTTCAAAAATTAGTTCCAAGGTTATGAGAAGAAATGGAAAAACGAATATATTTTTCGGTTCACCTTCGGTCGATGGAATTTTGAAATTTTCATTGTTCAAAATCGATACAATTGGCAAATTAAAATTAATTTGCTGGAACACGAGTATACTTTCTGCATTTAATGCTTCAAAGTAACGCTGTTGCCTACAAAAAGTGGGAATTTCATTTTTTTAATTTTTAATTTCATTATTATCGATTTTTTTTTTTTTTTTTTTTTTTTGTTTCCATTGTCGATTAATGAGGTTTGAATCAAGTTTTGGTTTAGACTTTTCGATATTAAGGTGGAAGAACGGATTTTCCAAGTCATTATCGTGAAATTTTGGTGATCAAGGTTTGCCAGTTCTGAAAATAAAATTATTATTTTCAAATTAATTTCGTTTTTCGTTGAGGTTCAAGCTCTCAAGCTCTTCTCGAGCTTATCAGTTCCATGGTTTTCAATATTTTTATAAAATGTTCAATTAGCCTCGATTTTCACTTTTTTGAAAAAATAAATAAACAACAGGTAGTTAATTTATGTAATGAACACCATCTGTTCTTGACTGCATTTATTCATCTCCAACACGGAGCAGAAAGTAGACTTTATACCACAAACTGGAGTGCTTTGGAGAAAAAAGTTTGATTCATAGACTTCTTCTGTCAGAATGTCATGTTCGATTGGCGAATGAGAAATCGATGCAACTAGATTTAAAAATCACCGCCAACTTGATCGCAACTGTCCAAATTATTTGAGAGCAATATTTGAATTTCAACGGTATTTGAAAAACATCAGAAAATACGTTGAAGTATGGAATTGTATTTGTGTTGAACTTATTTAACAAAATTGGAGCCTCCTTATTAAGTATTAGACTGAATCGTGGGCGGTTTATTGAAACGTCTATAATTTTGAGCGTCATTGACAGTAGCATTCGGAGCACTTTTGTTAGGGCAGAAAAATCTAATAAATTAGAATGAGCATTTTGGAAGCCTGTAGTTTGCGAAGTAGACGCAGCTGTGCCAGTAGTGGCAGTTTTAGCAGATTCAACCTAATTTTCAAAATCTTCCTAAAGTTGAAAATTTTCTCGCCTCAAATTTGCTAGATCATTTTGCTCTTTCTCTAATTTAGCTTTGTCAGCTAGCAACTTCTTTCGAAGCTGTTCACTGTGGCGTTAGTATGCCTGAAAATGAAAACATTTACCTAAAAAATATAGTTTCAATTACCTATAATGTATTATTGGGTATTGAATATCTCACTTGATGTCTAATTACACCAGTCGATGCAATGAGCTGCTTACAGAATTTGTATTTAACAAAATAACCTGAAGTCTTCCGAACTTCGAACTCTTTTTTTATCAGGTGAATCAAATTTTGTACGCCTACAAACGGTTTTTTCCGCTATCGTTAAATATTGTGCTCATGACTACTTATTTTCATTTTTCACATTAGTCATCTTTATCTTTACTTCAGATTGGTGCGAGAAAAATACGCAGTCTGATAATTTGGACACGAGAGGATAATACTATCGTAAACGTATTTTTATCGAAAAAAGAAAAGAGGAAAAAAAAAGTGAAAGGAAAGAAAACTAGTGAAGATATATATTATGTATTTAAATTTAAAATACATAAAAGCAGCTCGTATAAACGTTGAAATGATCAGATAGTGAGTAATTCTCAAATAAAAAAAAATCTGTGTGTGTATATTTTCCTATAACTAGGTTATAAACAATTAGCGAATGTATAAACGTCGTTTTAGTACCTGTTTATAGATTGATCGTGGACGAAAGAAGTGGTTTTGGGGAAGCGACACTAAAACTGGTCGGGCAAGTAAAATGCGATCAGAAGGGTAAAGTTGATTTCTTTGTCGTATTTTATACCTGCGAGAGAGAGAGAGAGAGAGAAAAATAATAGAAGAAAGAATAGGAAAAAAAAAATCATTGTAAATAAAAACGTATTCTCAGTTTTTCGGCGTTTGGGTTATTCAGCCTCCTCCCCGCCTTCTTCGTCTACCTCTCACCTAGTAAACGCTTGTCACTTCAGTTTCTTCCTCACTCTTTTGACATCCGTATACTTCTCCGGTCTTCTGCAGTAGCCCCTTTTCACCTCGCCTCGTGAGTTGCGTACAGTATCGAATGATGAGGCGCGTTTACACTAGTGGCGAATGAGTTTGATATTGCAAAAATTTGATACGTTTCTCTTCAGTAGTCTAATAAAGCGATATTTTCGGTGAAGAGAGGCTGAGAAGAGTAACATTTTCTGATGAATAAAAAGTCGACGGTTTCAACATGTTGACAGTATGCGATTCATAATCTTCATAAACTGCTTGAGGCATAGTACATTTATGCTTTTGTCTTTAGCTTTTGATTTCCTAGGAGATGATATGCAGCAGCAAGTATTGTGAAATATTTTATTACTTCGGTTCAACTTTTATAACAAAAAAACGAGAGTACAGTGCGAACGGCCCATGGGTGTAACCAGGGAGGTAGGGTGGGCTCAGCGCTCTCTTACATGATGATCGTTTGCCGGCCTTGCACAATTCAGTAGAATTTGCCTTCACGTGGCGCACTCGTGATGGTGCTGGAGGACTACTAAGTTTCCATTAGACATCAAATTCATCAAAAAAAGACCGAATATAAAAACAACAGGTTGTTGACCGACTAATTACCCCGTCCCCCTCAAGAATGTTACTCGTATTTGTCCCTCAACTGAAGCACCTTTGAAACAGCCCCTCAGTGGATAAGTTCTATCCGTGTTGAAAATTCTTAAAATACTGGAGTGAATTTTGTTTACTTATTCGGATGACGGAAGCAACGTGCGATCGTCGCCGAAATAACATTTTTTTTGAAGCCTTCAGTTTTTTGTTCACCATGAGAGTAATATTATCGCAGAAGCTTTGAGGCTTCGAATTCCATTCAACTCGCAGTGTGGTATTTTTCCACGGTTTGGACTGGTGGGTTCATAAGTGTATGGGGTCTTCATTAGTCGAGATTTCTCTTTCTGAGTTTTTCTTGGGACATTATCTTTCAGTAATGCAGAGTTTCGAAATTTTTCATATTTCACTGAAACAGATTCCTAATTCCTGCAATTACAATTTCTTCTTCCTTTCGTGTAGCTTGAAAAAATCTGTTGCTCTCGAGAAAATATCAATTTTGTTCTTTTAATTGCAGGTTCAAATATTGCAAACGCGCAGACCAACTAGTTGACGTGCTCCTTGGCGTGTAGGGCGTGTCTGGCGTCGCTCCGCAATTGGTAGCCGCGAAATTGGCGCGAAAACGAGTGCGCATGCGCGTCGGTGGACGTGCTTCCAGCGAGACGATACTGACCTCATGCCATGTTGCTCTCTCGGTCAGATACGATACAGGGTTCGTGCTTAGCTGTTGAACATACGATTTACAGTTTCTAACTTGCAGTGTTTGTAGTCTGTTGTACGTTTCTTTTATTCCGAGTTCAGTTTTCATCTTCTGTATTTTCACGTCGTCGAGAAAGCAAACACTTGTGTTTTTTCACGTTGACTGAATTTTTACCGTTTTAATTTTCTAATTCCAGAAAAATATTTCGCGAGATTCTCGTTTTTTCGAAATAATTTTTTTACGAACTTGTTCGAAAAATTACGTCGTATTTTTTTCGTCGTTGGACAATATCGAATTTTTTTGAGTGGATAACTGAATTTTTACGTTTGTTCGAAAAACTCTTTATATGTTTAATATTTTTCTAGCTGCGAAAAAATTGATACGCAACGTTTTTGTTCGAAAATTTTTATTTTGTGTTATTTATGGTGATCGAATATTTTCTAAAATGGCGATCCCGTTTAGTTTACCGTCGGATGATACTACATTAGAGCAATATAGATCCATACATCAGCTATTGTTGGACTTGACCGGTGTTTTACGAGCCCTAATGGTACGGAATCCGGAATGGATCCGTCCGAATAATATTCCAAGTAAATACCACTGATTTTATATTTCATCATTTTTATTTTAAAAAATTTTGAGCTCATTTTTATTGACGTGAAATTTTTTGTGATATTTAAAAATCATGGTAAAATTTTTTTCATTGAGTGAAAGTAAAGAAAAATATTTTAAGAAATGTAAAGTCTCAAAATTCCCTATCCAGTGCTACTACGAACGTGAATTTTTAAAAACTCGAAACGCTGTAAGTAAAAATGTGGAAGCTATTTTTTGCTCACAACTAAAACAAGTATACACTGACTGGTGTTTGGGTGTAAATAAAGAATTATTTTAAAAGTAACAGATCTTAAAAATAATAAATACGTGAGTAAATTATTATTACGCGAGACTAGAAAGTAATGAGACAAGTGCAGTGATGTAGGTTCAGAAACTCCATTAATTTGGTTTTGCTGTTCATGTCGTTAACAGATAATGGAGAATTTGAAAAAAAATTTTGATCGAAAAATTCGTTTTCGTAGAACTTTCTTGATTTTTATATTTCAATATTATCGGAAAAATCGTATTGTTTGGTTAGTGTTATCTACCTGTGGAAAACAATTCTTGATTAAATTGTCTCACGAAATATTCATGACGAAATAACTGATTCAAGTTGAACATTGGAAATTTCTGAAATGTGTAGGATGTTCAGTGATGTCAATTCGACAGTTCAGAAAAAAAAATGTTTGGTTCGTCGGAAATAAATAATTGAATTTTTTGAAGTGGTCAACATTTTTATTTTTCTAATATTTTTTTATGAATGGCAAGATTTGTTGGTCTCGTGCTTTTTCGATTATTATTTTGTTTGGTTTGACTTTTTTCTGATCAAAGTAAATGAAAAATAATTTTTATTGTTGCAAAAAAAAAAAAAAATAGTTCTGTTATTTCAAACGTCTAATTTGAGTTTTTCAAATTTTCCAGTTCATCAAAATTTTTTGCTAAATAGAAAGTTATTTGAATCTCTGCTTTTAAAATTGAATTGCTGCGTTCAATTCAATATTGCTAGTTTCCACTAAATTTTCCTCGCATTATATAGGAAGAAAATTTTTGTTGTCCTTTAAAGTGAAAAATTCAAGATGGAAAAATTGACAAAATTTTTTGATCACTGCAAAAGTTTATTCGTGAATAACCCTCTCATTCATCCTTTCTCACAGTCTTTAATTTGTCGTCAGTTTTTTTCTTGCAATTATTCGAACGGAAAGAAATTTACTTTCTCTCTTGTCATGACAAAAGGGAGGGGGAACTTGAAAACTTGAAAACATATTTTGTGATGAAAATTTTACAATGAACCCAACATGAGCTAAAATAAGAAAGTAGAGTAAGAAAGGTCAGTGATGCACATTTTTTGTTAGATTTTTTTTAACGTGGCTATTAGATTGCTCGAATGTAATATTGGTGACGAAAAACGAAATGCTTTTTACGAATTTTAGTGATCCGTAAAATTTTTATATATCTACCCGTCGCTTTAATTGCTAGTATTTTATTTTCCAGTCACGTGACATTTAGATTTGTGAAAGTGAAAATTCTTAATTTCTAATTGTGTTGCTCCCAAATTTCAAATTAATTTCTCAGTTCTTTGAAAGGGTCTGCTAATCAGAAAATTTATGGACAATATTTTATGATTGAAAAAAAAAAAAAAAAAAAAAAACTATTTCCGTTTAAATTGATGAAAGTGTGCGTTAAATTATGTTGCATATTTTGAAAAGAAATGAGAATAGTGAAATAATTTTTCTGAATTTTACCATCATTGTTTTCTGCTATAAAAGGATTAAGGCCGAAGTCAGTTGACTTGGTAGTTTGAAATAATTTTACAGTTTCAGCCATTACATTATTTTAAAGGAATGAAAATTTTAAAATTTGTCGAAGAATTTTTTTCCCACCAAATACTCGTAGAATTTTGAATGCAAAGTAAATCAGGAGAATTTGAAATTACGTTATAGTAATTTTAATATAAAACCGTGACTAAATGAAATTCAGAATTAGTTGCTGTTTAGATAGAAGAATCATGTTATGGTCTTCAAATATTGAAAAAATTCATTTTGATTTTTGTTTTTCTTTTTCAATCTAATTCTAAGAGTTTGATTTCGAAATGGAAGAATTATTTCGACTTTTTCTTTTTTCTGTGATATGTTGCGTAGCTAATAATATTTTAGTCGTTGGTTATAGAATATCGAGGGAAAATAAATAGGATTTCGGTGATTTCATTTACTTTTAGCTAAAAATTGTAACTATTTTAATGCATAAATGAAATTTCGAAAGTCTGCTGTGAAACTCTTTTAAAATTAAGGTATTGCTGATGACTCATTCTCTAGAATAAATTAGAACAATCGGTAGGGAGCATCATATTTTAGAACGTTACTAGATTTTAAATGGGTAATGCGTACATCGTACTAAAATAGATAGAATTATTGAGAGCAATAAAAGTACTCGTGCTTTTTAAGCTACAGGTTTTCACCGTCCAAGTCGTGCGGTCTAGACTTCTTCTTTTTACACGTGGCCTAGAAAAAAATTGGTGAGCATTTTATTTGAAAATGTGTGTTGCTAAATTTTCGGTACCTACGTGTTATTTGCTTTTCATTTTTTTTTTTTTTTTTTCGTGTGTGTGTGCTCTACTGATGTAATAAACGTAGTCTAGTCACCAACTGTTATCGCCAGTCACCTAAAAAATATGTCACCTTTATCGATCGTTTGCTAATTCAAGCTGTAGTTTCGTTTCATCATATTTTTCTAAAATTTATTTTTGTCGCGTCAACTAATTAGTAGAACATTAGAGAGGTCAATGAATCGATCTACGGAAAATTCGTCAAGTTTCTTCTATCCATTAACTTTGTAGGGTTTCTTGAAAATTAATTCGAACGAAAATTTTATTTGAGAACATCGATATTCTATTTAGTTGATTTCTTTATCTTAGTGCCTTTTTTTTTTCATGACTGTGTGTTTCTCGGTTTAATTTTTAGACGCTACTGAAAAATCAATCAGTTGAATTCAATTATTCAGTAGTCTGGAGAATTTGAAAATTGAATTTATTTTACGTCAAACCTGTTTCTTTTAATTTTTTTTTTGTTGAGTTCGTATTTCATAACCTCGCTGCCTGTAGTTTCTTTGTTGTATGAGAATTAGTTTAATGTTCTTTATGTTTTTATCGAAAAATTAAATGTGTCAGCTAAACAATTACGTACATGGTATGGTCAGTAGGTCGTTTGATAAAAATATTTTTCTGACTGACAGAAACTGCATTTGAAAAATTCTTAGTCGAACAAATAAAAAAGTTGAAATTAGTCGGTATTAGTTTTGGAGCCTTTGGAATTACATTTGTCGAATTTCAATAGAAAGAATTTTCTGAATTGAATTGATGGAAGAAAATTTTATTCGTTAGTTTTGGTTTCATTTATATATGGAGTAGGTAATTTAGTATAGAAACAATAATGATGACAATAACAAAGATAAAATTATTTTTTAATGAAATCAGCCAATTTGGAGAAAAAAAATGAGTAACAAAATAATCCTGATTCCACAATATTGGGTTTGTTTTTACTCGAGTGAATGAAAAAAATTTTAGTGCAGTTAAAATTTCGTAAGGCTAAAAAAATTTACTCTCCGATGATTTGTTCTTTTTCGATTTTAGATGAGAAGTGAAAAAAAAAAACGAAATCATTTATTGGGGGGGGGGGAATGAAGAATAATTATGAAAAAAACGTTTTCTTTTATTTTTTACAAGTGTTGGAAAATTGAAAGATAATTTCTGCACTCGTAGCCCCTTTTCCAGCCCCTTTCCATGTCCAAACCAGCCATCAAAATAAAAACGTATCGAAAAGCTATTAATCACGGAAGCGTTACCACCCATCGTAGACCAGAATATTAAATAATGCATTCTTATCGACACCCAAAACCAAACCAAACCAAACAAGTCAATCTGTGAGCATATGCTGCCTCGGTACCATTATGACAAATAATTACACGTGGATTTTCTGAACGACAACGTATAAATAAAACGCTAAGTACTCGTATAATGGGGATCTACTACCTTCTTTTTTTTTCTCTTTCTTCTTTTTTTCAACTTTCCACATGACACACATTCACACATATGTATATTACTCGTGCTTTGTTCAAGTAGCACCAATAAATAAAACGTAATTTAACCTCGCACACACAATGATATCACCATTATTGCAAAAAAAAAAAAAAAAAAAAAAAAAAAAGTACGAAACCGATAGTGTAGAAAATTTCCACTAAATATTACAACTGCTACGCAAAGGTGTGACCCATTGGGCCGAGCAAAGAAAAAACAAATGAAAAATGAAAAATTAGAAACTTTTATTACCTCGTAAATTAGCTTTTCGGATGACAGATACTATTTTCCTTATTTTTATTTTCACAACCTCGAATAGGTCTGCTGTAAGAATTGAGTAACTGAGAATTCCCTTTAGATGCAAAAGTGCCATAAGTCTGGATAAGATATTACATTGTTTGGTGTAGAAAAAAAAAATCATTTTATTGTTTTCCCTATGGTAGGACCATTTTTATTGGCTACGTTAGAAACGTTGTAGTTTTTGGAGGATATTGGAGGGGAAAAAATGGCTACAAATTATTCGTAAATTTGCACACCTGGAAGTAGTTGGACCGTCTGGAGTAGCCAAAATTTAAAATTTATCGTTCAGCTGCGACCATAAATACGGCTTTTAATGTGTGGTGTGACGAGTCATTAAAGATTTAAATTATTTAAAATTGTAAGCGCACAGTTTGAATAACGTGTTTTATGCCATTAAATGTGACAACCATTCTGTGGAAAAAATTATGGACGAACAACTTCATCAGCTATTTTCTGTTTAGTGGCATAATATTTGTGGTAAAGGTGTTAAGGCTGGCATTTTTTTTTAGTTCATTGAAATTTTGAATTATTGCGCTCGAGTTGGCTTGTAATTGGTGATCCTCGGGGAACTTGACGAAAATAATTTTACAGCATACTATTGAACCCAACTTTTGTGTGTGAAAAAGATAAAGTAAATGGGCTGAAGTGACTGATAACGAACTAAGTTTCTTAAGACTCGTATTGTTCGTAAAGAAAAGGCATAAATAAGTGAACAAATGGAGTTACTCTTGATGATTTTCACATTTACTCTAATTCAACTTGAATACAAATTAATGTACAAATATTCAACTAATTTTTCACAGATTTTATAGATAAGATTGGCAGAATTGGTGTTATAAAATTTTGAATTTTAGATTTTTTTTTTAGCCCTGGAAAAGTGGATCGGGTCTTATTCGCGATTTATATTTTGATTGATTGACTTTCTTGTCGAATTTTGGAAATGAGCAGTATCGCCGAAGATCTGTTATTTTTATTTACATAATACTCTCTATTAACACCTACTCACTTCTAAAGCTATTTCTTTCTTTTTTTTCCCTTATTAAATCGCACGCTTCCTTATGCACTGGATAGATTTACTCTTTGACATTATATATATATATGAATAATGTACGATCTCACGAATAAATTGCTAAACGCAACTGTCAAACTGGACATGATGGTTGTGTTACAAAATATTTGCTTTAGCTGTATTTTAACGAATAATGATGAAAAAAAAAAAAAAAACACTATCGATAATAATGTCCTTGGTGTTATGTTTAAATTAATAGCGTCGAATAGGTACTAGTGAGCTTTTTTTTTCTCCTATTTTAATTTATTATCATTTTATTCTGTGGCGGACTGTTTATAATATAAATCCAGGAAGTTGAATCGATAGTACGTTAACTCTCGGATTATTTCGCAATTTTTTTATATTCGCTGTTGAAAAAGAGTGCAGAGAAAAAAAATACTGCTATTACAAAGCGTAATTAACTCTAAGGAGTCTGTCGTTTGTGGATAGAGATTAATGTCGCAGATATTGTCCACGTTAATTGATTCATGAACGTACCCTATCTGTACTGAAAATTATATCTACGGATAAGAATAATGAGCTGAATTTAACAGAACGTATCCTTGAGATGAGTAAGGTGCCGGTGGTGGAGAAGAAAATGGCTAGAATTTGCACTTGATTTATATGGCAATAGGGGAGACAAAAGGATTAAATTATTGTTTTTGTGGCTGAACTTGAGGTGATATCGTGAGAAGTTTGTGTTGAACAGATGCTTATAATTCCTGAAAGTTGATCAATTCGTTGATAGATTTAGCACTGAGAAATACTGTCACCGATGGAGATTAGATTCCAAGGTGCTTTCGGTGATGAAATGTCATTTGAGAGCACCGGAGTTGTATAAAAGAGTGTGAAAAATTTCTCAAGTGCTGTGTAGGAAGTTGTTCTAAGATACTCGGTAAGTTTAAATGGAAGATAATGAGTAAAATCGTTAGTTCTTTTCTTTGGCCATTTAGATTTCGCAGCGCCACTCATCACTTTATGTTGAGTTATTAGGATTCTTCTATGGATTGAGATTTTATCTAAATTAAAAATAGCTCCCGGGACCATACAATTTTTCGGGACGATTCGAGATGCGACCCACTCAGTAATTTTTGACCGAGTTGCGGCCGCTACAAGAAGAGGAAATATTCGGGTTACAGCCCTTCCCAATTTGCCCCTCAACCATGGAGGAAAAAGAAATGTTGACAGTGAAAATTAATAATTTTTTCAAATTTAAAGTATATATTTGCCAAATACGAGTGTAAAAAATCAAGATTATTTTACGAAAGTAAACATTGAAATCTTCTACTTACGTCAGTAAAAAATTCGAATCAACTTCAACAGTACTCGCAGTATTTTCCAATTCACATTCGAAAAATTTTCTAAAAAACGCTTCCAAGTGTCTAATTTTACCTGCTGAAAAATTAGACATACATACCATGTTCCGTATGAAAATTTTCACTCTCTGTGTTTTGACTGAATTTTTTTCATATAAATATTGATTTTAATATGCTCGCACGACGTATGTTCCTGTATTTCAATGAGGCTATCTAGTAATAGAAATTGATATGTGGATGTGAGTGATAAAACGTGCTATTCAACTGAACTAGGTTTTCTTCTCACAAATTACAAATATTTACTCGAATAATTGAACAAACTTAACTAACGAGTAAGTCGTACATTGCATATGTGTGTTAGCTTGCTTGCTATTACGAAATCATCTCCTTTATTCTTCATTTTATTTTGATGAAATTTATATATTATAAGGTGATATATCGAATGAATGCCCAATTTTTGGTGATAAAAAAATTATTTTGATTGCTGGTAATGCTGAATCAGTCGAGGAAATGTGGCGAATGCTTATTGACGAGTAATTTTTTACACGTCATGTTATCTTTTATATTGAAATAGGTAATTTCATTTCCGTCACCTCGTAAAACCAGTGAAACTAATTATTGCACTGCCTAGAACTTTACACCTTTTGAATTCTGTAATGGTGTCAACTCCTTTATCTTAATCGTAAATATGGAATTTGTAAACATTTCTGTGAATACGTCAGATTGACCTAATTCAGAAATAAGAATTAGGTATGACGAAAATATGTGTTGGCGTTGAAAGCAAGATTATTACGATAATTTTGCAAGTTCTATTTGTTTTTTTAATGTTTCCCCGACGTATTCGTCATTTTGTGGATTTGAAGAGAAAAACGTTCGAACATTGTTCTACTGACTCATAAAAATGATCTTTGATTAGCCTCCGGTGATTTCTATTGGTACTTTTCTTTTATTTGCGTCAGGTGAGCCTGAAATTATTAGTTACTCGATTTCGTGTGAAGTGCTCATCCCATGACAGGTTTCAACCTGTCCATATAAAATATATTAATTACTATAATATACGCGATGTATTGACGTTGGAAAAAAATTATACTCTTCGAAACTTTTTAAGCTGTCGTCTCATATCCACCTTGGCGATGCCTTCTTGGTATTCAAATCATGATGGAGTTTACCTATGAGGTGTAAACACAGTGCCAAAAATCGTCTATAGAATATAAATGTGTTTGCTAATGGGTGTGTGAGTGTAGTCAGTAACGGTGTGTGTGTGTGTGTGTGTGTGTGTGTTTTTTTTTGTGCTGATATAAAACACATTTTATCGTCTCTCAACACTCGAAACACCATTCTACACAAAATACAGTTCCGATTACAACGGTTGTTTTTTTACTGCAGGAAGGAAAATTCGTCATCAAAGTCATTGAACTGTGTCAAGGTTGTTTGACACGACAATGTCATCGCCTTCTTTTTTATATACTATTTCTCCTAATTTCTGCCTCTCGTCAATTTTTATTTTTGTTTTTTTACGATTCACCCCTTGGAATGTGTTTTTGAACAAGAAAGAGAAAAGTCTTTATGGGTTCTCTTTTTCTTTTTCTTTTTTTTTTGTATGTGTTTATTTTATATACCCTCATCTCGTATACACTAGGTTACCTTGACTTCGAGAAGGGGTTTATGTAGGAAATTACTTTCATTATCGACTTTTATATGGTATCAGAAGGCGGGGGAGGGAGTTTATAGCTAAAATCACTTTCGTTATCGATTTTGTATTATTCGTGAAAGGTGAAGGCGGCTGAAATGTACGAGGGGAATCACTGGTAGTACGTTGATTATCGGTTTTTTGGATAAATGTGTTTTAGTGGGAGAAAAAAGAACGTCATGAATGTAAATTAGATTACAAGTATGTATGTATATATATGTGTGTGTGTGTGTGTGTGTGTGTGTGTGTGTGTGTCAAGAATTTTACGACCTGTTCAAACTTGCTTTTTTTGCTAATCTTGTTTTTATTTTTTTCGTGAAAGTACTGACGAGAGAAAGGGTTCAATGTGCTACTGCTTGGCGTACAACCCACCTTCTTAACACCACATCGGTTGTTATCGACTCGACACGTAGCTGTGTCGAATCGATAATTCACACCATAACCTCGTTTTTTGTGTAGTTTTTTTTTTTGTTAATTTTCACGGACACGAGAGGCAGAAAATACGAACTGCTGGCATCGTTTTCGCAAAAGAAAATAATAGAAAAGAGGCGAATGAAAATGCGAGCTTTTGTAGGAATAAAAGAATCGAGGAAAAAAGTGAAGTAGGAAAGAAAAAGCTTTTGTGATGAGAGACGGGAAAAAAAGTTAGGCAGGATTTGAAACAAAGGACTGAAAAAGGCTTGTGTGACAAAAGATGGAAAACGCAGAGGGAAAAGAAGAAGATTGTGGAGCTCTTGAATTCCGAAAGAAGGGTGGAATTCAGTGAATTGTGACAATTTTGACGTGTAAAGGTTGCTAAGTCATCGAAATGCGGGAAAATGTTGGTCAAAAGATATTTTGAAGTGTTGAAATGAAATTCTGGAATATATCAAAATGCCTCTTCCTTATTCTCCAATTTATAAAAAAAAATATATATAGGTATAATAATGTAATGGAAAATTGTATGGTTTTTTGGGTTTTGTATTCTTATTTTCTCTTCATATAGAAAGAGACGTCAAAAAACTTTTTCTATTTATTTTACGAATCGAGATTTCCAAAAGTGTAGGTGAGGTGAAGAATATATTCTACAGAATTCCAGCGAAATTTTAGGAATAGTTTCAATATATAGAGATAGTGACAATTATCACTATACCAGAAACAGAAGTAAATTAAATTTTCATTCTGAGAGGTATTAATTTTTATATCTCATCGATTGATTTTTTTTTTAAATTTAAACTCAATCGAATGCTAATATAATAATTTTTGAAGTGGGGGAGGGAAGTAGCTTGACATGTGTTCAGTCACTATCAATTTATTGAACTTTCGTTGTAACATTCTTTAAAAGGAAGAGCTTAAAAAAATGTCAACGTAATACTAAAAGCCAAAAGAGAGCTTTCTGAAGTAAAATAATGGGAATGATGGTATTTCAGTATGCAATATTTGCTTCAACCTCATAAATTTTCCGTATGGATAATAACTGGATATGAATTACTGTCACATGTTTGAAAACAGTTTGCAACATGACATAGAGATTTATAAAAATTTCAAAATGTACAAATGAAAGAGTAATTGATTCAGCGTTGTAAAGTAAAGGATTTAAGCTTAGCCATGTACTTATGAGTTTTGAAATTTCTTCACAGTGAAATCGATTAAATGAATTTTCACAATCCAGGTGCCTACTCCCCATATTGTATGAATAGATGTACTTGAGAATTTCGAAAATTGAACACTCACTGTAGGGGTTAATAACCAGTACTCCTTTATTCCAGTTCTTTTCACCTACCTACTTTTTTTTCTCATTTTATTAATTCTTTTTGAACTCAAATTTGGAGTGTTGGAACGTTACGTAACATCCTTTTTTTGGGGCGTAGGTACATTTTCCCAAAACAACGTAATTGATTTTTTTTTTTTGGTTCTTTTGGAGTTGAAGAAAGAAGATATTGCGCAATATCCTCCCCAGGACAAAAAAGGTCATGTCCCAACAAAATGCGTTTTGCATTTTTTTGGAGGAGTAGCATACGTACCTACAGGTCACACACAGGTCCCATTTACTGGTGCCACATACATCACGTTGCGCAACATTTCCCCTTTTTTTGTGTCGATGTCAGAAAAAGGGTTCTCTCGGATGGCAGAACAAAGCAAATGCCAGCGAAGGACAAAGAGAAGAAAAGGAACGACGAAAAAGAGGGTCGCTTCTCGATGGGAAAACGCGTTTTTTTCGCACCCCGCTTCGTCAACTCTCTATCCCCACCTCGAATGATGTCATTTCCCCCACCATCTGATGTCATCGGTCACGGAGTGGGGATAGTCGAGGATGCGCGCGCAGCTTGTAGACACGTGCGCTCGTGCTGCGCTGTACGTGGCGCGGAGGAGCGGTGCACTGCGTCGCATGCGATTTTGAGTTGAGGTAAAAGGCCGTCGGGGGTTGGGGGCTGAGGTGAATGCTCGGCAAGATTGTTGCGATGCCGCGGGGTCAGGGTTGGAGCCAATTCGTCGTAGAGTGTGTATTTTGGTTGCTGCGGAATTTCGGATGCAATGAAAAATGTTGTGAGATGTGAATTTATTTACTTTGTGGGAGTGAGTTCAGGCTATTTCGATACTACAAATATCTGGAGTAGACACTGTATTTGGCTGTTTTGTCAAAGTTCGACCATTTTTAGCTGTAAAACCGAGGAATTGCGTTTTAAATTGAACTATAGAATGCTTTCTAATGTGTAAATGAACTTCTGAGAGTGATTACTGAAGTTTGATGGTCAATTTGAACAGACTCTGAAATGCACCAAAAATAGCTTGAATTTTGCTTTTTGTGAGATTTGAATTTTTAATTAAAATAAATAATAATATTCTCTCTGTGGCAAGGTAACAAAAATTTGACGGTTAGGGTAACTGAGCTCTGAAGTACCCTTGGAAGTTGGAATTTATAGATTCCTTTTGGTAGGATTTCAACAGTATGAAATTGTTAAATTTGGTGCTTGACTTGATCAGATTCTAAAATACTTCAGAAATTGTTTACATTCTTGACTTCTTTTGGGTAAGTTTTTAAAAGTTGAAAGTAGTGAAAATTCTCTGCTCAGACTGAACTCCTAAATACTCCATGAATAGCTTTCTATGATTTGAAAACTTTGTGGTGGTGAAAAAGTGTGAAATTTTAAAAATTACCCTGTTGAAAATTAAACCAAATGAATAAGTAATCTAATTTCAAATTTTCAATTTCCATGTAGGTAGTCTTTGTTGCCAAAAAGTATTTTTATTAGTTGGAGAAAATCCATAATTTCAATTAACAGTAAATTTTATTGCAACAAGGAAGTATTATACTTGAACAATTAGCCTTAAAACAAAGAAAAATAATCTGCTCTAAACGTTCGCCATCCTCCATTTTCATTTTATATCGATCTTTCGCAGGTAGTTATCGTTATTTGTCAAGTGTGATTTCAGCGTGCGTGAAAGAGAATCGTCTAAAGCTATAAAGTCGAGTCATAAAAATATTTATTGGTATTGATGGAGCGTAAAAGTCGTCTTTCGTTGGAATGAAGCCATCAAATTTATTGACCATGAACAAGAACTGGTGGCGAATGACTGATTAAATGGTGTAGAAAATGCTTACAGGCACCTAATTTTAAAATTTCGCACTAACAGAAACTTATCTTGATAGAAATCGTCTCCTTTATAAATTTTTTTATGCATTTTGTGCTTGATTTTGAACAGTTACCTGCGAGTATTACATTTTCAAAGGTTTTGGTTGTGTTCGTTTCTATTCGTTCCTTTTAAATTTGATGAAAAAATCCTCAGGTTTTTGTTGTATGGTGAATCACTCGTGCAGATTCTTGTAACCAATTCAAGGTTACGCCCCCTAAATTAAGAGTTCATTCCTCTTGACTATCTAATCGACTACTAGGTCTGCTCACTGCTGTGTTTGCGACACACTGAATGAGATCTTATCAAGAAATTGAATTGATTAGTCTGTTATTTGCATTTGATAGAATCTTGTTTGAAAATTTTTTTTTTTGCCACAGCTAAATGCGTGGATAGTAATTTATAACTTGCGCCAGTTAGATATCGAAGTTTTTGCGTAGCTACGAGTAAAAATCGAGAAAATGTGCTTTTTTGCGTGGCTAATAATTGAGAACATGTGCTTGAACAGCTAGTGGAAAGCTAAATTTTATTTTTTCCTGATTCATATACGTCCTCTTCTCACCTATGACGTCATTATCTCACTCTATCTAATCCAACTTTCCACCCAACATTCGTATTCTCCAATTTCTACCGCTCCTTAATTTCACGAATGCACAAATGCCTCCAGTTTGAACTTGATAGCTCTCAAATCGATAGAATGAAACCTAAATCAGGTGTATTCGTGCTTCGAAATACCATTTACATGAATCCTCACGTGTATATGACTCGAACTTTGTATTTAATGAGTCATCAATTGATTCTAAATAGCTATTCTTTTCGTATCAACTTTTTGGACGTCATCGACAAGCATTTGCACGTGCATCCTCTTATCATTGTAGTTCTTCTTTTTTGAATTCCAGCTATTGCGCAACATTTTTGAACAGTCGAGGTCAATGCTCGTGGGTACTAAATGCGCGTTACTTTTGGCATTGTGAGGGTGGATTTTGGAATTAGGAGAAATGTTGTTGGTGGGAGTTGAAGTAGGGGAAGATAGCGTCTATACAGGCAAACGTTTCTAATTCGATTTTCAAGATGGTAGGGCAGTCATTTGGTGGGGCAATGATGTCATAAGTGGTGGGGCAGCTTTGGAGGGGGCTGGTATCTAATTTTTTTTTTCCAAAAACATATTTTACGACGCAATTTCTCGAGTATTGCGTAATATGGTGTGCCAGTAGCTGAAAAATATATTAGAAGCTTTTTTGAAAGCCTTTGAATACGTTACACGAGAACGGATCATTTTGGTGCCAATAGTTTGTCAATTTCTAATCGTTTTCGACGATCTAAAAACGTCGTCTAAGACCTGATGAAGCTCGAAATAATATTTGAACGAGGGCTTGAAAACCGATTGGCCGAAGTGGTGGTCGTCGACCTCCCCAGGGATTTCAAATCAGTTTTCAAACTCGGTGGCTAACTTCGTGGTCGTCTCGACGATTTTACCAGATAGTCCCTGTGGGATTTTTTGAATAAGATAATCTCGGTTGAAGACAAGTTCCTGCTTTTTTAGCGTATGTAAAGTCTGTATGGGATCTGTATGTGTGGGTATTTCAAGTATTTTTGTATGCATGAAGCTGTGTACAGTTTGTAATATTATCGATGACCTCGTTGCTGTCTAGTTTAGTAAATTTTTAACGGAATAAGACGACGACCTTCGATGGGCACCCACTGGCTGTAGATCTTACGATTGTAGTTGGCAAAAGAGTTCAATAGCCTGACTAGGTTCAAGATGATGTGTACCTATAGTTATAGTGCGAATGATGCCATCGGACTCTATTTTGCAAAATTTTGTGTAATATAGTTTTTTTTTTTTTTTTTTTTTTTTTTTATTTATTTTTTTTTTGTCCACCCTGACTAATTGGAAGGCTCCTGTTTTGGGTTGAATGTGCTGGCTGACGTCGATCACCAAACATTTCGATGAAATCTATTAGAGTGAGAATGATGAAATGATAATTATAAATCGAAGAGAAAAAATGAAATTTGTGGCAAATTTTTAATTACAACTCTTTAGAAACTTTCCAATGTGACGTCGCAGTAATTTCTGAATATCTTGAAGAATGGAAAAACCGATAACGATTTTGTTGTAGAGGTAGATTGAACAAATGAAATGCAAGTGTGATTAAAATCCTTGAAAATATACGCTTATAGGTATAGCGTGGCTTTTTGCTGAAAAAAATAAATTGTTCGGAATTATTTGAATTGTCTGTTTCGTCGGCTTGGAAAAAATTTATTTCTGTGTCGTCAACAAAATGAATAATTCATTTTACAATAAACCTGATGTTTGGGGCAGCATGTAGTACCTAGTTCTTGGTTTTGTAACATTATGGTTCAATTTTTTCGTTTAACACTTAATTTAGTGCCTATTAGCAATTTAAGAGAAGACGAAGATCCGTCAACGTCATTTTTCAACACTTATGATCTTTCTTCTGAGAAATAACTCCGCCAGTTTAATTAATTATTTATTTTATTTCGTTCACACAGTTGGTCTATGCTCTGAAAATGTGGGAGCAGCCTTTTGCAGAAAAAAAAAAAGCGTTTAATTTTTGAAAATCTTGATAAAAATGCAGAATAACGTTATTTATGACATCTCTGGTTTTGAATTTTTCTTGAAATTTGTTGAAAAATGTGAATTATTATCCCATTTCTGCAAAATTACTGTACATTATGAAGATATGATATTACGAGAATGGGTATTTTTGGAATCAGAAAATCGTGAAACTAGACAGCATCTGTCCTATGACTAATTCACACTAAGAAGCCAAATTGAGGCGACGAATTTCCTCAAAGACCTACTAAATATTCGTTTAGTCGTGTTAACCCTGTGTAAATTACCATGCAGTCGTGCGCATTTGTTTACTCGCGAAAATTTTGAAATATCAGATAATGCGCACAAAACGTAAACCAAGTGCACGAGAATCGCGATCGTATCACTTCAAATCATCCGATTCTTTCTTTTTTTCTTCCACGATCACCTACGTAATGACAAAACACAGAGTCTGAGATTCAATAGTGAAATCAAAACATTTTCATCGTAGGGAAAATGAGTAATAATCTCGTAGCCAATGGAGAGTTAGAAATTACAGCAACAGGTTTTGTAAGTGCAATCCTACTAAAAGAAAATACACATGCAGCTGCATGCATTTACGCGTCGTCGTCGTTGTCGCCGGACGAAAATGTGAGATGACAATAAACATAGGGTGGAGGAGGTAGAGGTCATCGTAGCATAAGAAGTCAATGTTCAACAATAAATTCGTTTACATGTTATTCACGTTTTCCTTTCCACTCTTTTTCCCTCATCTTGAGTGACTCCCGCACTCCATCATATAGTTGCACTTTTTAATCCTATCATCTCCGTATAATTCTGGCGTGATGCGTTTTACAATAAAATATCATCTCGCGAGTAAATCTGTATAGAGATGGTCGCAATCGGCCGATGGTAGGGGGGGGGAGGAGTATAAACGCAGCTGCAGGGTTATATTACCTACTCGTCGCGTAATATATGTATAGAAGAATATACACTGAACGTATATTTAAGCGAGTTAGTGTGCACGTATAAGTATGCATTTATGTGCAACGATGTGTCAGTGCCCTTTTAGCAAAAAGAGGTAGAGAGAACGTTTAAATAACGAAGAGAGAATATATTGTGGCGGAGGAAGAAGAAATGAGGAGAGAAAAAAGTATACGTTTTGTGTAGCCGGCTAAAGCCGGGTTCACGGTCACGCGGTCGAAACGCGCCGAGATTGGTGCGCCATCTGCGCGTCGCGTCGAATAATGAGAACGCAACGCTCAGTTTCGTGCCGCGACTGGTAGATAGCGCTACGATTGCGCGTAAACATTGTCGTAGACAGCGTGTCTAGCCCCACCGTCCGCGAGGTTAGCCACCTCTTGTTTGCGTGCGTTTTTACGCGGTGTTAACCCTCCTTGCCCTTCGTCTTATTTCTTTTTCCAACAGGCTTTTTTTTTACGCTTTTATTTTGCTTTCGTTCGTGTTCACTACTGTGTGTGCGACAAGGATCACGCACGTACGTCTTTTTTTCCCTTCTACTCGTTTTTCGGTTTTCTTGTGGCGTGTGTTTACGCGTGCGCGCGCACGCCTGTTGATAGTCGTCGCCGCTTCTCGTGGTGGACGCACGCTTACCCCCCCCCCCCTCTTGCCCCCTGTTATATATCGTCCCAAGATGTTGTTTTTTTTTTTCACTCTTCCTCCTCGCTGTTTAAGACGAAGATGGAAATACGAAAAGGAAAGAAGTTGGTACCCCGTGCATTTTGACCAATAGACTGTTTTCCCGCCATTGGAATGTTTTCATTTTCTTTTCGTTCGACGAGTCGTGGATTTTCTGGCCAGCGGAAAAACGAGGTCACCTTGTGAATGCATCTAACCTAGACTGTTTTCCCGCCAAATTGATGGTTTCGTTTTTTTTTTGCCTCCTGTTCGATGGGTTTTAAGTTTTTCCGCCAGTAGGAAAACTGGGTCATTTTTTAGACGCGTTCGACGAGCTTTCTGTCTCACCAGGTCTTGGTTTTAATTGTTTCGTGCAAGTCGTTGTAAATCATATCATGTGAGTATTAAATAAAAAAACACGAAAAACGTCATTCCTATTTGAATGACGCGTATGATTCGCGATAAAAACCAAACTGGATCCAATCATACGAATAGTAAAGCTTGACTACGGGATCCAGTATTTCGAACGAAAATTACCCGTTTATTTAACTAAGGAATGATGTTGAACTCTTTATGGCAAACATTGGAAAAAAGAATTTTTCTGCTTTTGGAAGCATCATCAAAAATTATCTATACCTAATTCGATTTTAAGAGAAAAATTGTAAATTTATTTTGGAAATTATTTCTCAAATGTACTGAAATCTGAAAAAAAAATCAATAATCTATTTTTCTAGATATTGTCCAGATTATTCTGCTAGCAATGAAAGTGCCTGTAGCTGCGTGAAATTAGTAAAACTGCGAAGGAATTTCGTTTTTTCTAGCCATCATAATGAACAAAATTGATTCGATGAGTTATTCTCAAGGTAGGCATATCGATTTTCTGACAATATAACCCTATCAATGGAAACGTTGATTATATTTTATTCATATTATATCCTATATATATTTATTCACTATCGGTGGCATGCTTCGCATGTGTTTTGGTTGCATTAAAAGGACCATAAAATGAACGTTTTTCTAGCATTTCACACTCTTGCCAGTGCTGTATTTTTGAAATGATAAAAAGGTGTGACTGAAAATATTTACGTATCTGTATCGCTGGTCTCGTTGCACGCACACGGCATAACTTCAAAGCCACATCTTCTCTGGGTAGCTGTTTAATGTATTTTTATTGAGCGGCAGCCTATGTCGACGCGTTGGTCGCTGGATGCGATCTGTCGACGCCTGTAGAAGCCAAATCGCACGATTTTCAGACAGTAATTCCTTCATCGTCGAGTGTGTCTTCTCGGCTTATTTACGCCAGTCGTAAATAATAACGGAGGCATATACTACTTGCGAGCATATTACACAGCCTCTATTATGTATACACTCTTTACTACTCTCTACACACATGTGTGTATAATACACGCTCATCGTCACAAATGCAGGTGTTTTGTTTACATTTTTCATGCGATTCTAAAAAAAACGCCACCGTTTTTCTCTGTTCGAATTTTTATTCTTCTCTACGCTACGTCGTATTATATATTCTACAGTTGAAGAGAAAAAACCAGTAAAGATTCGAGAGAGAAGTGATAAAACTATTTGTATACTCGTATGCACGTTTTCAACTCTCCTGCTGGTCGATAGTAGTTTCGCTTCAAGGTTTCAATCGGTTTCGTACTAATTTTCTCTCTCACACACAACCCCGCCCCCCATCCACCCCCCTCATACTGTATTAACGACGACGTAGAGAATATTTATCTGTACGGAGTGAAAATTTATATTTCAATAATAAATGTTTTCATATCCGTGTTTGCACAATCGTCCCATATGCTAGCCACCGTTTTTTTTTTTTTTTTTTTTTTTTTTTTCTACCGTTTTAATTGTTTTAAAATATTATCAGCATCCATATTTTGTTTTGTCTCTGTCTTTCTCTCACTCATTGTGTGTATTTATTTTTCCGACTGTGATATGGTCAAGGTTGGAATCGTACGATTTTTTACTACGAGTGTATATATGCTCTTTTACTACGTCTTTCAATGCTACGGGAACGCGTGTAAACTATCTGTCGTCGATTAGAACTGATATCGAATGATTGATAAAAATTTAACGTAGGTATATAAATAAATAAATTAATAAATGGGCGATACGATGGTACGAATATGATTTGCGTTGTAGAAATTTGACAGCCATCCAGTCGGGATTTTATATGGGGAATTTTCCGAGTAGTTTGAATACTGGTAGCAAGTTGGATTTGGCTGTGGAAAATATGTTGACATGGGAGAGGTGAAGAACGGGGTTGAATGACATAATAAAGTTACGGAGTTGGAAGGAGAGGTATTTGGAGTTTTACATTAGTTGAATGATGAAGCTGTCTGAATTTTGTGAAGTATGAGGTCGAAGTTGTAATTTTGATAAAATAAGATTGTTTCTCATTATATCATCTATTTCTCATTATATCAGCTATGACGAAACTCATCTAACTTTTGTAACACCACAAAAAAGATTCGATGAAATGAATACAGTGAAAGTAATTTTTCACATTATACGAGCACGTGAATAATTTGTTGACTAGTGTTGATTCACTAAGTGTGTTGTATATTAGCCAGCAATGTAAAACTGGAAAACCTTATTCGACTGAATAGGTGCTATTAAATGCGACATAACTGTCAACATTCGAGTACAAAATTTTGAAATTCACCAGATTTTTCCTTCCAACATGTCTGTATGCAACCTATTCAACCTGTAGAAATAATTAAATCGATCGATTATTTTGAATGCGTATAAGACTCTTCATTTTCTATTGCGACAACTAAAAGCTCACGGAATTACACCCATAAGTTTGAGTACTCATAAATAGTTGGTATTCTGTTCGAAAATTTTTGGACGTATGAACTTTCGGTGCATTTTAATTTTTCCTCGAAATCGAATTTTTCTAAATTCCAATTTTAATTTTTTTTGGATTTACTCGAAAATCAATCGGATTTCAGTCACCTCGTTGGATCCAGTAATGAACATTTTTCAGTCTTGTTTAGCAGCCATCAAATTTTCTGGAAACTAAATCAATTTCTCTATTTTCTATTATTAATTTCTCGCTATTCAATTCTCTCGTCTCTCTAATCGCGTTTATAGATTTTGATTCTGTCAACGAGCATTTCCTCTGGATGAGTGGTCATTCAATGCACTCGGGTGTTGGAGAGCTGCTGCGCACGTAATCCTTATAATACATATTACATCAGCTACACCCACAGTTTGGTCAATAGTGCGCGAAAAAATCGAATCCAATCGATGACTGTCCTGTATGTACTTTTTTTTTCTTTTTTTGCCAACTTTTGTCAGGTGTTCGACGGTGCATTTTGGAGGGAAAAAATAGGTTTTATTTTTCGACACGGCCGTCAATCAGCATCTTTTCATTACCTGCTACATCAACCAACGACGAATGCGCATACAGATACGAAAAAAGAGTGAAAAAAATGAAAATAAATCTGCTCTCGTAGACTAGTTTCTTTATACAAAATTTTTATGTGTGTTCACTTGGTCGTCTGTATATAAACTAGCATCATAATAGTTTTGTGGATGTGCTCTCCTATATACATATTATATGCACTATGCGTATTTATATTCTTGCTCTATGCACACTACACACACACACACACACCAAATAGTAGTAAAATATACACTGTCTTGCCCACAGGTGCACCTAATAAGTTGAACCCGATTTAGGTTACGCAAACCGTAGAGGGACTTGGGTAGGGAGAAGGGGTATTATCCCTATTATCCGGATTCAGATTCACCCGAGTGTACGGTTAACCCCAGCAGGTGTTCTCGTTTCTTTTTTTTTCCTCCTTAAAACCATTTCTCTTCTTCATTTTTGTTTTTTTTTTGGTTCTACGATTTTAGCCCTATTGAAACAGGTGTGGATTGAGGGTCGTAGATACGAGAAGGTTTTTCAGATATGTAGTATTAAGATTTTGAGGAAGGACGTGCGGAAGGGAGTAAGTGTATAAAAGCAGCAAAGATTTTTTTTTCTTTTTTCTCTCATTTTTATTGTGTAGATATCTGGTCTGTTTGCAGACACCTGTGAAACGTTGTTTGTACGTTCGTATGTATAACCGTCAATCGATTATCTGCAAATACCTTGTGCATGATTGTCGAACAGATTATATAGGTTATAAGTGATGTGGCAAAAAAAAACACAATGCCAAGATTGATTGGAATTAATTGTTGAGAATACACACAACATTATAAACAATGTCACCGTGAAATTTTATAAGTAAAATTAAATTAAATGTGGTGTTGCAAATAAATCATATTATATGACAATGTTGAATAAAAAAGAGGACGAGTTTACTCCGAAACGATACCCCAACATAACGATACATTTATGATATTTTCATTCGTTGAAGGTAGATTAACATCTTTTATCCAAATAATATGTACAACATTTCTATCAACTTATTATGCACTTTCAACGCATTATATGATGCATGAGCTTGCGTATTTATTGCATTGCGATACTTCTAGTCCGCAAGTTAAAATCATTAATGCGTTGAAAATCACAGGTGCTTTATCTATTGCATATCTGGTGAACCTGAGAACCTAATAGATCGATAATTCAAATATTCAGTTTTCATGTATGCGTATTGAAGTTTTTGAAATTTATTCATTTCTTTTATATTAGATGCTGGAATTTTTATTTTCAAGACTGCGAGGGATTAATTTGTCACACCAAGTTCATTGGATGATAGCAAATTCGTGAACTACATTGATCAATGTCTGTATCTCCATCATTAGACTTCTGCATCGTTTTTGTTCTCAGGTTCAGATATGGGAGAGACAATCAATATCAAATATTATTAATGTGCTACTTTGGTGGCAACACTGCTTCTATTGGCTCTGATGAAGGCGATTCTCAATTATCTTAATGTCCTAGTCGAAATTTAATTACAATGTTCCTTCGGAATTAATGATCATAGCAAAACACAAATTACGTGAATAAATTCTACACATTCTTCATCTTTGTTATAATATACCTATATTATTTCATTCACTCATTTCTTTCGAATATCCCAGCTTTGATGGAGTGCCACTCGTTCATGTTTGCTCTCATCAGTGCAATGTTAGAAGTTTGAAAAACTGCTTATCGTGTTTTATTTGAATTATGATCAGATTATAGAATAACTTGATACGTACGACATGTAAATATAGACAAACTACCTGCGATTTCTTGTGGTTGTGTGCACACTATTTTGTGTTTTATTTTTCTTTAAATTACAGGATTTTATTATTACTGGTACAGCAAACCACTCACAAACGACATGGGTGCTGGATGTAAAAAGAATAAGGTACGCACCGAACTGTACGCAGCTGTAGGTTCTTTATTTTGGGGTGGTATATTTATTAATACGAATTATGTCGAAACGTGTACAGTAATAGAAAATAGTTCGCTATTAGATAATTTATTACTACATTTTAAATCGAATTTCTAGCTTACCACCCTGTATAATGGAATTATAACCGATAGCCCCTTGACGCATTCATTACCTAATCTAATTGCTCCCTTCACTTTCTCCGTTTGCGCAGACGCCAATAATGAAAATGCCGCCCCAGCCAGTCCTGCCTGCGGCCCTTCGCCAGCTGGCCTGCAAAATGCCGGTGCGCCGCCACAATTTGTGTTCCCGCTATCGCCGCCAAACAGCCAACCTGGTTCTCCGTCGCCATTTTTCTCCGCCACTGCCAACGGTACCGCTTTCGTGCTGCCCGACGTGATCGCCAATGCTGCCGCTGTGCCGCCCAATAACGCCCGCGCTGCGCCGCACAGCGCAGCATTTGCGCCGACCGTTTCTGCCCGCGCACCCAACGCTACTGCCAGCCACGCGATGCCCGGCGCTAGCCCCCTCGTTTTGGATGCGGCCTCCGTACGCGAAAAACTTATGCGCAAACGGAAGCGCGTCAAAGTGACGAAGCGCAAGAAGTTGGCGACGGCCTGCGAAGCGTACGAAGCGCAGCGCAAGGTCGCCCGCACTGGCGCAGTGGCCTGTGCTTGCGCAACTCGTTATAACCAGGAAATGGATGTTGTGATGGTGGACGACGACGACGATGAGAGCATGGCTGAACCGCAGGAGAGAATCGCACCCGAATATTTGTTGCGCAGTTGTTACAACGCTACCAGCGCCGCCGCATTCGCGTCACACGACTTCGAACACGTTCCTACGGTGCACACGAGTAGCTGCTGCTTGCAACGGCAACCTTCGACCTCGTCGACGCATCCGTCGCATTCGCTACCAGTTTGTATGCATGTCGGCGAAGAGCTGCGCAAAATCGTGGAATGTTTCAGAAATCCGAAAGAGGTGAGTTTTTTTATTTGAATTTAATTTCAACTTTGCCACTGATACTTCTCCACCAAAACCGGGGGGGGGGGCCCTCAAGGCGAGCAAAGGGTGCTCAAATCCCTCCTTATGGTCATCGAATTTCATCTAACAAAACAAAAATGACAAAATTCGGATTTTTCATGGAATTTTGTTTTTATGAATTATTGAAATTTCAACCCTTCTACGAATTTTTGGTCAGAACACTTATCCATTTTTTTTAAATTTCTCTTGGTAAACTGATCATCATAATTATGTTGATTTCACACCCACATTATTGTATTCAAATTACTATTTGAAATATGAACGCCAAAAAACCACCCCTAACACCTACCCTCTAGTATCCCTTGATTCGTGGGAGAAGACGGGCTTTTTTTTTTTTTACATTCAAACTTTGATAGTAACAATGGCAGTGGAAATAATGGCGATGGTATTGGCAGCGGAGAAGTATCTGTGTAGCAAATGAGTTTCAAGCCGGGTACACTTAAGTCGACGAATAACGACGTCATCGAAGAGAAATTCAGAGAAAAACGAATTTCCAGGCTCCGCTTACACCCCTGGATGTACGCATTTCCCCGTATCATCGATTCGCGAAAGGCAGTCGGCGGGGTTTGGGATTAAATGTCAATTTGGGTGCAAAGTGTAAAGCCAGCGTGAGTATTGTGACCGTAATTTGTTCCACATGACGAAAACTGTTAATAAACGACGCAGTGTGGCGGGGGGTTGGGAGCTGGTATGATGAGAGGATGAGGAAATGAGAGACGAGGATGACATCGACGGCGCACACACAGCCAATTCAGTTCGGCGCCCACGCTAAATGAACGACATTTTTCGCATTTTCTTCCAAAATGTAATTTCCAGCCAAACCGTCTGTTATGGCGCTGATGAAGTCCTGCCAAAGCGTCGTAAGGACCTCCGAAATGGCATCGAGTGTCGCGGCGAAGTCGTAATGCAGGAAAAGAGGAATGCGAAGGAAAGGAAAATGTTACGTTTGAGTATTCAATCGAGTGTAAGGGAGAATAAAAGAGCAGCTTTTTGGAGGGATTGAATGAAAGACTGGAAGGTGATAAGAGTCTTACAGGGTGGAGGGTGTTGTTTCCTGGTTCTGAAAATGCCAAGTTTTAGAAGAGAGAAGGGGGGGTCTTAATTCGTAATTTCAGGCTGCTGGAGATGTTCTTGATTTTCATGTGGCACTCTGTGAGCTTATGACTCAAATAGTTGCGTCTTTTTAATTGACTGATAACATTGGCATAAAGTGCGTAAATGTTATATAAATCCAGTATATGAAATTTTCCAGGAAGGTTCATCAGTTTTTGATGAGATGAAACTGTAATTTTATTCAAAAGGGTTTTAGACGTGAGATTGACAACGTATCAAAAATAAGTATGTAGTTAGCTTTAGAGAGCGGATTTAACACTAGAAATACCAGGATTTACTCGATTACTCAAAGGACCAAGTGGTGTCATATATGACACCACAAGAGTAACCTCGAAGGACCAGGTGGCGTCGTATGACACAAGTCAGGGGTTCTCAAAATATTGGTCCTTTGAGAAGTCTATCTCAAAATTTTGAGTGGTGTCGTATATGACACCACCTGTTCTTGAAATCGAAAAATACTCGTATGTCATTATAATACATGTACTTATGCTCTAAAAGCTTGAAATATGGAGTATGTAAAAGATATGCATGTACTTGGTGGCTTTCCCTTTTAAATTTTAGTATTTTGTTCCTGAAAACTGAAACTCCAAGTACGAATATTAGAGAATATTAGAGAATATTATTGAGGTTAAAAGGATTCTTTCGTATCTCTTCTCTTTTCTAGTAGGTACTTTGGTCATTTTTCCATCTTAGATATATATTTTTTTTTTTTTTGCTTTTAGTGGCTTTTCACGAAGATGTAAAAATATGTTCAAACAGTGAGATACTGGAACTTTTTTTTATTTATCAAGTACTTTTTCAAGATTTTTCACGTTTTTATAAAACAGCTGACGTGCTTCTATCTCGTAAACAAAATTATCACATAGACCTCACTCTGTTTAGGTAAATTCGCAGACCACTTTAGACCGATCTCACAAATCATGCGGACAAACGATACCACCGTATGCCTGTGAGAATGGTCAAAGTGGCGTCAAAATTCATTTTTTTTTTGTCTTCGCCGAGTGGATCTTCGTGGCTAAATTCACTCGGTTCCATTTATATGTGGCTACGGATGAGCCAGACTATTCTTACTTTCACCTAATTTGTCAAACGATTGGCACCGTACCTCGCCTGCTTTTCGTCCCCTCTGGTCGTACGGTTCACGATGAACGGCGCCAAGTGGACCCTATTTGAAAAAAGTATTCGAAAAAAAAAAATGAATAAACGAAATAAAAACTCAGTTCCTCCTGCTGACAAGAAACAAAGCCATTGTTACGGAGACTCCATTAGCAATGCACGCACATATTTAGGGCTGACCAAATCGAAAGACAGAAATTTAAACGATTTCGATATGCCATATTGTCCGTTTGACGTACTTTCGTTGACTTAGCCTCTCCTAGGGGTTTACCAAAAAAAAAAAAGAAGAAGAAGAAAAGTTTTTTCAAGGTCATCTAATTAATCAAAAACTAACATCGAACTAATCGCTCCCTCCCTCCGTAGAACCTTTGAAAAAAAAAAAGAAAGGTTGAGGGTGGCAAAATGCTATTCTTCATTTTTGAGTCGAAAAGGGAGGGGACGGTTCATAAGCCGTGTTTAGCTACGATTATATGTATAGAGAAAATCTCCTCGATAGCAGCTTCTTCAAAGGCAACTTGTTTCAACGTGCAGGTTGGATGACGTTCAAAATCCTGGAGGGTGAAATTAGGACATTTTCTGCACCCCTGCTGATTCAACTATCTATCCATCAAACCCATCCTGTGGGTTTTTGCAGTTGCCCCCTTTTCGGTGGTGGTTCAATTAGCGTGCCGTGGTGACAATGAATTAACGATCCGATTTCGCATTCGCATTTTTTAGATGGCTAATCGAGAAATAATAGCCATGGGTGGTAAGCGAAAAAGTAAACAGGATCGATTTAAGGGTTGAGTATGTATTCTCCGTACGTATGAACATGAAACGAAAAGTTGCAGCACAAAGAAAGCGAAACGGAATACGGTGGCAAAATGTCGAATTATTTGTGATTTATCTAAACTAGCAGTTGTTCGAAAAGACAAGTGGATGGATAAATTAGTGAAAGTCTAAACCCTGTAATGAATAGTAACCAAAAAAAAAGATAAATATTTGTTTTAAAATTTCATCAGTAGTTGTAAATGTGTGATTGAAATGGAGCCCTATACTGAAGACCCAATTATTAAAGCAGGAAAATTATAAAAAAAATTGGCCTTGATGTATGAAAAAAATAAATAAATCGAAGAGAATTGAAGTTTCGGTCGTGAGTAGCTTCGATACTTCCAGTTAATAACACTGGAGAGTCCCCACCACTCCGAGCTGTGCTAGATCCATAATAAATGGATTACAAATGGATCAAAACTGGTTTTCCGCCTGTGACTTCTGAACTATAAATTTTTCAAAAAAATATGTGCAACAATAGTTGTTCCTCGTGAAATTTTCTACAAATTTTGTATGTAGCATTTTTTTTCATATCTTCATTAGAAATGGAAATAGGAGTGGTTCAAAATGAAGCACAGTATCTCAAACACAAAAATTACATTCGTATTTTCTCTAATAACTCGCGTGGGAGTTCATTTATGTGATAAATTCTTTAAATAAAAGTTATTCTCTACAGAATTCTGTTTGAAGATGAAAAGTGCCTACGATTTTCCAATCAGCTCTATTTAGAAGATTTTCAACAGTGGCGTCTGCTCTGGGTGTGCAAGGTGTTCACTGCACACCCAACCAAATAAAATTTAAAAAATTCTAAAAAACACAGAAATGAGAAGGCACTTGTATTCTTGCGTTTCTTCTTTCTCCTTCCTTCAAAAGTTTTGTTAACAGCTGAAGATCCTCTTCTCTTTTCAGTTTTGTATTTTCTATTTTTTCCCCAATTTTTATCACTCTTTTTAGGGGGGGGGCAGGGAAGAGGAAGAGAAAAAAGGATTTGATTTTTGAAGTTGAACCTCAGAGTTGAACACCCAAAAAATACTACCACGCAACGCCACTGATTTTCAATATTATGCATTCTTTATATGCAAAGATATTTCTATGAAATTCTACTTCGTTTCGAAATACTCCATCCCCACTCCTAATGAAGATACTAAAAAAAATGCTAAATACAAAAGTTGCAGAGAATTTCAGGAGGAACAACTTTTATTTCAAACATTGTTTTGAAAAATCGATAATTTGTCGAGTTGAAGACGAAAAATCATTTTTGACCTACTTCAACCCACAATCAATGTGGATCTAAAGCATAGCTCTGAGAAATGGTTACTTTAGGAATGTCAATGTTACAGCCGTAAGTCATACTCTTCGATTTGTTTAGCATATTTTTTTCTTTTCATTTTCTCGTGTTCGATGTTCATTATTTTGTTTATCCATTCTTTTAGAACTATAGGTTCAGCACCTTTGACTGTTCACTCGGTGTGTTATCATTCAAAAGCATTTTAGTCTGTTCGAATGAATTGAACCAAAAATTAAACGGCTCCAATTATCCAATTTATTCGAAGGGGGAAAATGCATACGTATTTAGAACAGGCGCCTGAACAAACGTTAATTAATATCTTAAATGCTCTGTCATCCAGTGGCAGCAGAAAAGTCGAAATGGGATGATGAAACGATTTTTTGTCCTTCTCGACTTCTTCGGGTGCACATCGGTTAATTATTTTGTTTGGTCTCGTCGACGAAGTTGTCACACATATATTTTGAAAATGGAAATCGTGCATCGGAGATGGATAATTCGACATATGGAGCAGTCGTCGTAAATAAAAATTTCGAAAGACCAGATGTTATACTTTTTTTTTTTTGTCTTCTTCCAAATGCAGGCTAATCGGTCGAATTATTTCTGAAATGCCACTTTAGACAAAGGGTGAGAGTGGAATGGAGGTGGTGGTGTCCTATCTTTTGGTGCAGAAATCAAAACATACAACAAATACCAAACCTGTCCCTTTACCAGCTGAGAGATTCGAAATGAAAAGAGACGTCGTATCGAGAGTTGAAAAGAGAAATTTGACAGCTTTATGGCGAAGGAGTGGAAAAAAATAGAGAAGTGTATTCGCCCACATTTTCACGATATATGTATGTCAGCATTCCACGTCTTTGTCCGTGGATAATTTTTCTGAACGCTTCACCGATTTGCAAATCGACGATGACTCGTTTTATAGCGACTTTTCGTGTACACACAGCTTTTGTGTGACCCTACGAAATGTTTGAAATTTGCACATTAAGATGACTAAAAGGAAATTTTTTTCGGCTTTTTTTCTATTCCAGTTGGCCGAAAATATGTCGACAGACGATATGGAAAATGTAAAAGGAGCCGGATTTATGTCACAATTCGGTAGAACCATGTTCACTGCAGCATTGCTGGTCATAGGCTGGAAACTATTGAGACAGAATTAAATGGAAATTGTTTTTCTTCTCTTTGTATATTCAGTTTTTTTTTCCTTCTTTATTTTTATATCGTCGACGAAACCGATTTTTAAAACCCTTTTTTTCCTTTTTTTTTTTTTTGTTGTTTGTAATTCCAAAGATTACCAAATTATCGTTTTTAATTGTTGATCTCATGATTAGATCATTTCGAAGTCATTGTACCAAATTAAGTTGTAGAATATTTATTATTATAAATTGTTGAGAGGAATCTTTTTTTTTTTTAATTTTTTAGTTCGTATTTCTTTCAGTTTTTTGATAAATAATTTTGCATTTATATCGTATTAGTTTTCTTTTTTTCTTCTCTCTTTAGTTTTAATTTTTTGAAATTTGGCAAAAAAAAACAAAAAAAAAACAAAACAATTACAACAGGCATTATCTCAAATTTTGCCAAAAAAGAAGAAGAAATTCGAGGCTTATTTGAACCACATTCCGATGTTATTCATTTTACTGCCATGAACTGAGTTCAATTATTTTTTTCTTCTTTTTTTTTTAATATTATTTTCTTACTTTTTCAACCCTTTTTCGTTTTTTGTATATTTGTAAATAAAAATGCCATGTTACTTTTTTTTTTTTTTTTTTTTTTTAATGAAATTTATAAGCATTTTATCATTATTAATTATTTCTATCTTAAATGCTAACTTTTAAGTTGATCGATTGTTTGATTCGGGTTCACTAAAATCCGCATTCATTTGAAGTTTTCATATGATCTCTTAATGATATAAAATGTCAGTAAGAGGACTCGCATTTTTCGCTTAATTTTTTTTTTTTTTTTTTTTTTGTTCGTTAATTAAGAACTTAGTTTTTAGGATTCTTTTTTCCTCTCTGGACGAGAAGTAGAGTACTGGCTTAAGTGGGATTCAGGCTTGAACTGGGTTCAACATCAATTTTTTCAACGTAATTTTTTGTCTTGAACCTGGTTTACGTTTGAACTCTACACAAGTGAGTATTGTACCCTCCGCACTGTGAGTACTTTTTTTTCCCCTTCTATTTGGTTAATCAAAATCACTGTCTACAGTTTATTCGAATAACTATGATATAAGTATGGTCCTCTGTCGATCTTTTTAACTTTAATAACCCTAGAATTATGATTCGTTTTTTAAGTATAAGCAATTCGTCGGTACCGGACTGTCATGCATTTACTGGAAGGAGAAAAATTACAAAAATCTGTGGGCGGATTTCTGATGGAGAAGGAGGGTAGATTTACACCTCCCTTAATATCAGATCTTTCACGTGTGACGTCATTTGGATAGTGATAGCTGTGAAGCTGGATCTAAACCAACGTCTTATCACGTCTTTTTTTTTTTTATTTATTAGAAAAACCAATTAAAGTTTGTCAAATGTTGAATTTTTTAATTTATAACACTTCTGAAAAATTAACAGAGCTTCTACAACCTTGGTAAGTTCTGATTTTTGTAAATCGTTGCTAGTCCTGATGAAGTCCTAATTTTGCACTAACGAATTTTTCAAATCCCACCATCACCCATCACTTCTCCAACTAAGAAAATCCGCTTACGTATCAACCAAATAAATTCTTGAACCCTTATCTTTCAACAAAACTGTAATTTTCTACTGCCCAAATTATCAATCATTTTTTCAAATGAAGTCAAAATTTTGAATCAATGTTGAATCCGAAACAAAAATCATTGCCATAGAATTCGCCCATCAAAGCGACCCTGTGATTTTGCCAAAAAGGGCAGCACAATTTGTATTTATTGATCTCAAGTTTATTTGTACATTCTTTAAGTTGCTCTTTTTGTTTTCTTACGAATTTATTTGGCTATCTGAGAGAAACCAATCGAATGTTCGTTTGTTTTTTTTTTTTTGTAAATTTTCTTTCCTTATTTATTGTCACGTAGATACTAGTCCTTCGTAAGGTAAACCAACATGAAAAATACAAAATTTTGTAGACTGATCAATTTGATACCAATCGCAATTTTTTTAATTTTTGCCAAGATGATTTTACCCGCATTCTTTCAATTTTTTTTTTAATTAAGTTTTTTTTTGTCTCGTTTAATTGTTTTGCTCGATATATCAGTTCAAAGCGATTGTGATGTTTTGTAAATGGAAAAAAATTTTATATCACTTTTTTTTTTTGTAAAAGGAAATTTTGCGGTGAAAAAAAATGCTAACGGGAATCATTTTTTAAGGACCAATCCAATTTTTTGCCTGTGCAACCAAAAAAAAAAACCACAGCTTGAAAAGTTCTAACATGAGTATGCCGCTTGTCTTTCATTCTTTTTAACGTTTTATTTTTACGAATCGTTTTAGGTGTACATAAATTTACGAATTATATTAAGGGTATTTTTTATAGGGCCTAATTTTATGAAAACCTTTAGCGTAGCTTAGAATAAGATTTTACGAAAAGTTTTTTGTCCGAAACAGCTACTTTTTCAAACTGCTCCTCTCGTGTTTTCTCTTTGGATTTAATTTAAATTACTTACTTACTTTTTTTTCTGTCATTTGTTCTTTTTTTTTCTTTTTTTTTTTCTCTCTTAATGCTTCTGATCCCCAAAAGTTGGACACAGTGGGTAAGAGAGCTCTTACTTCTCAATATCTACCCGTTAGTCTTTCAAATCACTGCGGAGAATTTTATTCGCTCTGCACAATATTTTATATACACATTTAAAATAAAATATACTGTTTTAGTTATTCTGTAATGAAAGTTTTCTTCACAAGTTTATTACGTTGTTTTTTTTTTTTTTTTTTGTAAATAGCTTTTAATATTACCTACGAGTATGTACGCGTTTTGTAAGTTTATTTACTTCGTAAGTCTGTTGTACTTTTTTTCCATATTTCGTACTTTCTCTCCCGATTTGTATTTATATTGTAAGAAGTTTGAAAAATTAAATTTTTATTTTAAATATCGATTTGTTTTTTCGAACAAAATTCTGAATAGGTGCTGTACGAGTTTTAAGATTTTCATATTCTAACTTCCGAAAAAAATAAGAATAGAATTGATTTTTTAAATTTCTTGCATCATTGAATTTGAAGAGGAAAAAAATTCATTTCAACTACTTATAGCTTCCAGTTAGGTTATTATCAAACATCGCCTCTAAAAATAGGAATTATTTCAGAAAAATATTGGAAATTCGGGCAATATTTTTGAAATTCAAAAATTCCATGAAAAATCAGATTTCGACCGAGATATTGGAAATTGGAAAGAACAATATGGCAACTTTCTGTGTTAAATGGATGAAATTGATATCACACAAGTTTGTTTCGTCACGGGTTAAATCTTAAGTTTGTTACTTGTTGTATTTTTCACACAGTCAAATGCAGGAACATGTGGGTAAGATGCTTGACTTGTGCTAAAAGGCAGTTCAAACAAAGTGCTAAGACGAATATCAAGATATTTTGGTACATTATTTTTTAGCTGAATGGTAGATACGCAGTATTTGCTTCTGTATATAGCCTCTGCACACCTGCTATATTCAATTCAGGTTACGAATGATGAAGTACAGTGCCATGGACGAAGATTTGGCCAAACTCTATTATTGAGAGAAATACATTTCAAATTTGAATCAGCAACACTAACTTGACTTACAGGTTTATATCTTAAAGCACTGTCTACAGGAATATTAATAAAATTGGAACTTGCAAAAACGCGAAAAAGTGTTACTCTTACCAATACGTAACACGTTATATAGCCAATCAGTGCTGCCAAGTCTAAAGATTTTTCTTACAACCGTAAGATTTTCAACTGTTCTTACAAGTTTGAAAATGACGACCAACATTTTGAAAATTTTTCGCATATTTTTGAAAATTTTACGAAACAGCACAAGAGAAATGAAATATCAACAAAAAGAAGAGAAAGAAAAAAAAGGTTGAAATGAGGTAGTTTTTTACTTTATTTTGTACAATTTTTGTGGGAGAGTAAGAAAAAGTCTGGACTTTAAAAAATGTGGAATATTGAGATGATTTTTACAAATATTTCTACATTTTGAGTGGATAGAATTTTTCTAAAATTATAAGATTTTCCAACTTGTAATTCTAAGATTTTTCGAGTAGACAATTTAGCAACATTACAGTCAATGAGTGGACTCGGAGGATAAATGCAGTAGCTTCGTCGTACCGAAATGGAAATCCGACACATTTTTCCTTAGAAGTTATCAAAAGAGTTGAAATCAATCGAAGCAAAACTCGATGTATGATTCTAAATCCAGTGAAAGTACTTTAAATTGGGAAAAAATGAAGAAAATTTAATTTGTTATTTTCAAGATAATTATATTCGTGATTCATAACTTCATTACTAATAAGCTGTATGAAAATTCTACAATTACCTACCATTTTCAGAGTCTGTCAATAAGAGAATTCACCAAGTAAAAATTTAGAAAGTGTACTTGATTGCTAGTTATTTGCTCTCAATCAACTCCGAAATATTCGGAATTAATACGTAACTAATTTTTCGAAGTCCACTCGTACAAAAATGAGAAAATATGAGCGGGAAAATTGAAGACACGACATTTAAAAAAAATTCATTAATATGTGGTTTTAAAATTTTAAAATTAAAATTGAGCCGTAAAAATTTTTCAGTTGAAGAATCTAAATTATTCTTTAGTTTCTACAAAAAATGGAGTAGACCTATGTAATTGATTATTAGATTTGGCAACACTGTTGCCAAGACCTGTTAATTGTATTTTATGTAAATAAATAAATAAATAAAATTAAAATGAATTATGGTAAAAATAACTTGGAAAGAATTTTTATGTGGAATAAAGTAAGTAATTCTCGTTCCGCAATTCCACGTGGCTTTTGAATTCTTGCTCGAGTATGCAAAAAATACCTTATCTACCACTACAGCTCCTCTTTCATCTACCACTTCGTTTAGAAACGAATTTTTTGAAACTGTTAATTTGTCTTCTTTTTTTTTCATCTCTTCCTACTTCATTCATCTTAAATTAGTAATTCATCGTATTTCTTTAATAAATTATATAAAACGATGCCACAATCTCTCAAATCCAATTACCCAGTGAAAAGACAGTACTCGAAGGAGAGAGTAAAAGATAAAAAAGAATGAGAAAAAAAAATAAAGAAGAAAATGTCGAGTAAGGAAGAAAAAAGAGGATTCTTAATTAATTACAAAAAATGAAATGTTATCGGTTTTCGTTATATTTCCTGCGCTTTTTTTTTTTTTTCTACTTTTCCGTTTGCACGATGATAAATGAACAGATTCTGTTGGTAATTTATTGTCCCGAAGATGGCAAACTGTAGGTTCAAGTTTGCGGCAATTTTTTTCAAAAAATATAATGGAATAAATTCCCCGCAGAATTAAACTAATTGCGTTTTATGTGGCGAACTGCGAATGGGGCGATAAAATTAAGTGTCGCCCTCGTGTTTACACCCCCACCCACACCCCCTTTCGTTTTCTTGTCATGCTGGTTTGCATAAAATTACATTAATCATGGCATTCCGTCTGTCTTGACAGTTTACCCTCACCCCCTGGCAGCATACCTTTTGCTACTGCTTTCCTTTTTTCTTGACTTTTTTTCTCTTCCTTCCTTTACTCATCTTTTTTTTCTTTTTTTTTTCTAATTTTTCCAGATTGTTTACAAGAATTAGGGGTACAAAAAATGGACCACTTTAGACGTTCGAGAAATTCTCGTCTCGGTTTGACGAGTTATCCGAGGTGATAAATGGGTTGCCTACATGTGCCTTGATATGAGAATTTTTTAACATTTCTGTCATAAAATGTTATTTTCTTTCGACTAATGCGAGAGTAGGTGACGTGGGTGTATTTGTGGAGGGGTTCTTATGGGGTTGATTTTAAATGTATATTGCGAATCGTGTGATTTGAAATGCAGGGTTGGTAATTTAATTCCACGTGCTATTGCTCACTTTTTTTTCCCATTTCTTCAATCATAGTTCAAATTCTGCTAAGTCTCAAAACAATCGTCGCTCATTTCTTAGCTTATGGCTATTCTCGGTTCTAAAACATTATTTTGGCAGAAAAAATTGAATTAATTTTTTTTTTTTTTGGGGGGGAGAGAAGAGAGGACAGCATGTTTTGGACTCCAGACTGATAATTTATTTTTTACAGTCAACAGTCAAAATGAAGAATGTCATCTTTGGGCAGTATGCTTTCAGGTGGCTATTTAGGGCTGAACTCCTCTTTGAACAAGTTCAACCCTCTAATCGGGTCAGAAAAATAAGAGGAGGGTGAAAGCCCTCCCCGTCGAGCTCCGAATTAGCCCCTCATCCCTTGAAAAGTAGCCTGGCTAGGAGCCTGGTAATCTTTCAAACTAAAAGATGACGTCATGAGAAAATGTATTACAGTATCAGAATGAAAATTTCAGAGAAATCATTTGAAAAATTCAATACCTTTCAGTAGCATTTTTTCAGAAGATTTCAGCTTTATTTTGGGTTTTTTCAGCGACACAGTATCCCCGATCGAAGTCTAAAACATGCAGAGTCCCAGAAAAATGAAAATAACTTTTTTCTCTCTTATTAGATAAGAATGGACTCTCATACATCAATTTAGTACCTATTTGACATAAAAAATAAAATGAAAACTTCAAAACGAAATTCGACCGCAAACATGCTGCCAAAGCTCAATAAAACTTAATATGCAAATGTGTTTTATGGCTGTCTCGTAAAATTTATGAATTTGGAATAAACAGGTTTTGGACTTGACTATGCGATACGGAAGAGCAGATTTTCTCAAGTAGAAACGGACTTGAAAAATAATGATTGCTCAATGATAATTACCTACTTACTAGTGGCGCTGCGACATCAAAGTGGGCTTTAAAGAGAACTATAGCATGTACGAGTTGAATAAAATCGAATTCAAAGTCATTGGAAGCTAAGTTGCTTTCCAAACTCGGGGCTGACTCCTGTAAAAACCAAGAAAACCTTGTAACTTCAATTTCTGAAAAATTTTTCAGCATCTTCACTACCAAGTAGCACAAAAATTATAGTTCTGAAAAAATTTGGAGTTACATGGTTTTCTTATTAATGTATAGAGATTGCCTTCAATAGGTAACGAAGTAAACGGATTTGGTTTTACCACTTTCCAAATGTCATGAAAAAATATTACCACCTGGGGTTGGTTTGTTCGATATCTGAAAAACTTTTTTGGTCTTGAAAAATCCACTGAATTGTTGTTATGAGAAAATAACTGTGCAAATAGAAGAATGTTTTATCAAGCAGATCTGATGCCCTATTTCAGACAGCTTTTCCACCAATTTCGAAGCTGTTGTGTACTCATGAGTCATTTCCTTAGTCGTGATAAAATATGGTGTATCAACATGTCTGAGTACCGCCATTTTTTATTCACGATGAATTTAGAAGGACATGTAAACATTTCCCAATTGCGGATGATTTTTATTACATGCGAGTTGTATTATCAAAAATTCGAGCATTAAGCTTATTATTGTAATACATGTCATCCCGCATATGTCACGGTTAACGGTGATAAAGAGTACCTTGACAATTTGTTTCCAACTTTGCTGACATTTCCATAAGGTTGCTTTTCCACGTATTAACCGTTGAAAGCATTAAAAGCGGTAGTCGCTTTTTCATATTTTTATATTTCGCTATAAATAATTTTCCTATCAAGCGGAATTGCGGTTATCATTGTTTTTTTTTTTTTTTTTTTGTCTTCATTTTTGGTGGAAATGAAAACTTAACCCATACGGAAACGATATTAACCGTAAACAAGGCGACAGACGTTGAAAAATGGATTTTCTGTCAGTTAAAATTAATAATGTAAGCTTGGTCATCGTCGAAATTGACTAGAGTGGAAAAATAACTCAGGTTTTCACTATAATTCGTACAATTGGCTGCTGCTTTTCCATATGGAAGTGCTTGTTGAAGGCAAGTAAAAGGTGCAAGTTTCTACGAGATGGTAGTAATTCTGGCCTGTTTTTTGAATTTGGAATTGAAAGTATTCAAAATAAGATATCAGATTTTAAAATCAAATTAATTCCTGGCTGGTATCTTTTTTTCTTGCTGATCGAGTGTTTTTTTTTTTTCAATTACTGAAAACGCAAAAATTACTATCTTCTGTTCTCTAATATTTTATTCCAATTTTTCTCATTTTTTTATCTTCAAAGCTATATAATTTGTTTTTCCATTATTTCATTCATTTTTTGTTTTAATTTTCCAAAATCTCATCTCACAAATTTGTATTCGGTGATTTGAATTTAGTATTCATTTAAATCAAAAATCAATTCTTGAAATCTAAAAATTCCTTGCTAGCATATTTTTCCCTGTGTGATACATTATTTTATTTTTATTTTTTTATAACACCAAAATCTCTGTTTTACAAATATGTTGATTATTTTACAATGTATTTTCTCCTTGTTTCACCAAAATTTGTTCATTGTCGGAGTGCTAATTCATTTTTCTCATTATTTGGGTCTTAAAATTTTCCCGCATCGTACCACAAAATTTTATTTGTGAAGTGCAGTTTGTCGGTGCATTATTCCACACCTAATGGTAGCTAAAGAAAAAACGGGATTACAGCAAAATAATAAAATGACTGTAAAAAATTAGTCAGCTGGGTTATGTATTGAATGAAATCCGAAGCTATTAAACTCGATTAATTTATACCAATATGAGAGTTTTTTAAAATGATTTTTCACCTGACGTCATTGTCAGCTAAGTTGGTTTAGAAAAGGACTTACACAATTTTTCAGTTTTTCTGATTTTCTCCTCCTACAGACGATTCAAACAAAGTAACTGCTTGTTTTAGTCATTCCAGCATATTACTGGATTTTAAAATGAAATTCTTCAGAAACAACGCGAGTGTGCTTGGGTTGTTGAAAAGTTGACTTCAATTTAGTGAAAATAAAATTAAATAAGTGTCAGGAGATCCTATTTTGAGAAAAACTGATTTAAATGAAAAGGGGTTTAAAGTGATTCAATCTTGACAAATAATCAAGTAGATGTAAGTTTCTTCTCTTTTTTTTTCTTTTGTTATTTATCTACATAATTTTAAAATTTCACCACATTGTAGGTGTCACCAATAATGAAATGAAATGTAAATTTAATATCTTTTCATTCCAGTTGAAAAATTATTGAATTCTCGGTTTTTAGACGAAAGTAAAATATTATGCTAATGCGAACTGGTACTCGTGATGACAAAATTTTTCTGGCAAAATGTAGCTCTCAGATTTTCTCTCAACTTTTTTTTCATTTTCCGTTAAAAAACGAATAAGACGATTTTTTTTTTCTTGACGTTAAAATGCTGAAGCAATGAAATGCCTTTCGAAAGCATTTTGATTTACGATGGAGGAGTTCATTTACAATTTTCACTCGATTTATAATAGATGTTGAATGACTAGCTTATTGTTTCCAATACGATTTCGATTAGAAAATCAGAAATCGCATGGCGAAGAATTTATGTAAATTTTTTTGTACCTAAATGAAAATTCAACGCCTTTGCTCCGTTCAAGGTGTTATGAGTCATTTTTCAGTCATTGGTTATTCGAACGATGATTTGGAGAGACAAGTGAATAAAATAGATTCCAATCCGGTGGGCTTTATTTCCCTTCTTTGTGACACTTGTGCAGGAAAAAAAAAAAAAAAACGTTTTAGGATTTTCGAATGTTTTATTGCGGCTGTTCAGAAAATTCAATTTCAAAAATCAACCAGCGAATAACACGATTTTCTAAATGGGATTTGAAAACTACCTCGAGCAAAAGTGTCAATAAAAATTATATTTATTCGGTTTTTTCTCGAATGGTCATCATCTTTTGATAAAAATAAAAAATAAAAAAATTATTCCCTCGATTTTCTTAAAGTTGGTGATAAGAAAATGAGATGATAAATTTACAAAATAAAATCTTGAAAATAAATTCAAAAAATTGAACATCTTTCGGTACCACTTATTTTACCCTAGCTATTATGAAATTGAGATTGACATAAGAAATTGTTATTCCTTTCGAAGTATCATCAAAAAATAAATATTTTACTGCACGTTTTGAGAGCAACGTGATCCTGCATAAGCATTACCTCATTTACACGAACTACTGGTACACAATCTATCACCCAACTCATTATATGTCAGTACCAGTAGCTATTTTTCAGCTGAATAATAAAATGAAAGGTTTTTTTTCAGCGTACTTCTCTTCTGGAAGTGTTGAAGACCAGAATTACACCTGCATATATTGCTCTAAAAAAATAAAAACCCCAAAATAACGAGATGGTTGATTTTTCAAAGAATATGCTCTTAGTTCGCTGAAAATATCCTCGTTATTGCTGGAATCCTCAATTATATTGAACCAAATAGTTGAAATAATTTGAGGGCTTAGTTTAGGTACTACAGCAACTCAATGACGAGAGAAACTGCTTGATAACCAAGACTCTGGGCAGTTTTGAGAAAGCGTGGTCTAATTTGCCATTAGCTCATGCTGTTGCTAAAACTGTATTTTCCTGGTAAAAATTCGAATTTGACCTTCATCTCCAGAAAAATTTAAAACCGAAATTACTGCTAATGGTTTTTGGCAAACTCTTGAAATGAAAGGAAGCAGTGCTCTTGAACTTCTTCAGCATAAAATGTGAGCTTGACATTCATTTTTAAAATCTTGGGCATTTGTGGTAACGCAGGCTACATTATTTTCTGGAATAATTTTCTTCTCAAACTCGAAAGTATATTTTTTACTTACTTCAGCTGAGGTACTCTGATCTTCATCACTCACTGATTGAGTCCCTTTTAAATACTTGACCCACACCTCTAACTCCAAAAATATTTAAGTTATCTTTTTACTTTGATTTTTTTTTTTTCCCCATAAAAATCTCTTCCTCGCCCTTCCCACGTTAATTGCCATTGACGAGTCATTGATCGAAAATATAATATCAGAGCACCTCTGAACTTCTTGATCAAGTAATATTGGAATCTTCTTTAGTCTTCTTATCAAAACTGATGAACTGATTTGCTTGAATAACTATCTGGTATTGCAAAAATGACCTATTGAACTACTGAGTCAATTTTGAATGGAACTACAATATTCTTTCAGATTTTCCACCTCATTAGAACGTTCACAATAATTATTTTATTTTACAAGTTTAATTTTGAACCGATTATTTCAGTTATCACCACATTACTTGATCTTTCCTAAAATGTAATTTTAAAAAGCACTAAGTTACATGGAAATAGAAGTTTAGTTCGGTAAAAAAAACTTTTAATAAAAAATTTATAAAATTTAGATTCTCAAATATAACTTAGCAATAATCTATTTCATTAAAACTTATCATTATTTTGGTGTACTGTGTACTCACTTCTACCCATATACTGGGAACTGCATCGTCTTTACGTACCTTTTTCTATTATTAGAAAACTTCACTTTCGAACTATCACGTGCCAAAGAATCTGCAGCAGGCCCATACGAAATTTTCAAACCCCCAGATGGGTCCCCGCTGAGAACTAAATTTCCAGTTCCAGTTCTGTCTGGAAAAATCATAACATTGGCGGAAAATGATTGGCTCTCCCTTACTTGCCCTGGAAAAGAAAACTTTTTTCCATTTCTGGATGGGTAGAGTGGATTATAACTGGCATCGTCGGACTCTCCATAAAATTGTGGACTTGCTGGAGTTGGCCGACCATAATTTTCACTTGAAATCGGCAAATTTGAGCTCTGCGTTCTGTCGAAATAGTAAGTGTCGTCGTGATCGGCAGCATTGTTCAGAATTCGTGAAGCAAATCCGTATCTGGATCTTCGATAGCTATGTTTAAAACCTCGTTCGTCGTTCGTATGGTCTGGATAGTCATGATAATGAGGTTGGTGGTGGGGATGGTTGTTGAAGAATTGGAAAAAGCCACCATTGTGGTTATTCAAATAGTTCACCAATTGATCCGGGTCTTTGGGGCATAGAGGGTATGCATTAAGGCAGACCTTAGCGTCTCCTTTGGAAGATAAACCCAAAAGAGCAGCTCTGGCAAATAGCAAGATGGGTGAGTCATCAACAAAATTGAGCACTGTTAGTAATCTGAAAAATGAAAGTTAAATATTTGAGAAGAATCAAAAATCTAACTTTGTAAATCCTTATGTTCAACATATTTGAAGTACATGATCATGTCCCTGAAATGACAAATTTGTATTCAAAATTTGCTGCTTTAAAAGTCGGTATTTCACTTTTGCCTCTGATAAAGCATACTCAAGGTATTGGCTAGTACTGTCAAATTAAGTACTTACGCAATAAAACCATCCCTCGATAAGAAAGGCACCAAAGACTCATCATCTTTATCACTCTTGGTCGAGCCTTTGAATTTACTTCCACTCAGCACCTCACACAGAAGACGAGGAACGCATCGTAGATCGTCATTTTTGGCAATCAACTCTAAAGCTCCAGCAAATGAAGTCAGTAGGTGAGGATCAGTTGGTGGACCATCGTCATCGGGATATGGCTTTGGAGGTGGTGGTCTCACAGGAAAACCGTAGCCAAGGAATTGTGGTTTTTCATCAGCCAAATCGTCTGGCTCTGGTACTTTTGAAAAATGATGCTGAAGCGCATTCAAATATTCGCTGTCCAAATTTCGGTCACGATATGACAGCGCATATTTGCTGAATGAGGTTGTGAATTGTCTAAAAAGCATGAAAATTATTTTTGCTAATGTCTTGTTATTTGGAAATCGTTGATTTTTTTTTTTAACGGAAAAATGAAACATTACAAGTTACATTGGTGAAAGGACTATAGTTAAAGGAAGGATTTCACAACCCCTCCATGGCATATGCTATAACATTCACGCCAAATATGCTTACCTGATGAAGTTTTCAACATGATTCCCATAATCCAGAGCATTAATGAAATTATCTGAGCAAGAATTCCATAGGATGAGAACTACCAATAAGCCAATAGTGGATTTCAAGATTTTCATTTTGTGCAAATGGAAAATGAAATCATTTTTATTTTGCTGTAAGTAGCTTATGAAGAAAAGTAGCTTATTTTAGTTGTAGTGGTGGCCTCTGTAAACCAGCAGGAAATTCCGTTTATATCTTTTAGTCCATTTCACTTCTGCTGCAGAAACTATAGCTGTTATTTAGAATAAAAAATTAGACCATGTAACAAAATATACAAATTCAGTAATTAAATCTGCTATTAAAATAGTTATATTGAGGAGTATAAATTTTTTTGGATTCAACTTATTAGTACTCATTGAGGTCAAAAAATAGAAGGAACAACTTATGTAGTATCTATGCGAGATTGTTTTCTTCTTCTATTAAAAATTGATAATGAATGACTTGAATAGTGTAGAAAATTATTCCATTTTTTTATAATTTAGATTTTGAGATGGCAGTATTTTACAAACCAAATTGAGATGATTATAAGAAACCAGGACTGTAATAATAATTCACTGCTTCTCTACAAAGAGAGTCTTTTTCTGCTGACCTTTCGTAAAGCAATGAAAAAATTCTAGTTTTCCTATTTGTTCTGTTGAATTTTGCAAATTATCATTTATAGGAGCAAAGAGCATTTTTTTGTTGTTGATTTTTAATGTTTTTGTGGGTGTAGACGTGCCTTCTATTTCAAATTTTAGAATCTGTTACTCATTTGTCAGACCGGAATTATTAAAATTCGTGAGAAAATCTTAACAAGATATAACAATTAAATATTTCCGTGCAGATACGTGGAAGTTATTTATTCATCACCTTTTGATCTTGTCACTCATCTATGCTTGTGTATTTTCGCCCTCTACTTGCTGAATGAAAAAAAAGAATTTAGACAATGACCTCTTAACATGTCTGCAAGGATATTTTCACAAAAACCGTTATAGTTGGGTAAATACATTGAAGGGTCATTAACTCATTTTGTTTGATCTGCTTCCTAAGCTAACAGCGTTCACGCAATCACTCAATTCAACTGACTTGAAGCAAATTCCTCAAATTTTTAACTTGTTAGTGGATGTTACATTAGTTCCCATTTTAGCACTAAAAATCTCAAGTAAACTGTCATTCATTCAAATTGATATTAGAAAAATTTTCTATTCGACGAATTAGTTTTGATTTCACGTCTTAATTTCATCTGAGTCATGTTGAAACTTGTTAAATATTTTTCAGGACTGAGTTCAAACTTGGGTCACAGGTAGGTGTCATAAGATAGGTACGTAATGGATTTCAAGTTTCGAAAAATCTATTCAAGTGTAGACTTTTTATTGATTTTTTTTCGAATTTTTTTTTTTTGTTTAAATTTTTCCAAGCTTGTAATTCCATAATCGTGAAAGATATTGAAATTTAAATAAGGACATTATTTACAAAGGATTTGATTCTGAACATTTTTTGTATCAATACTTTTTTCACTAAAATCGATATTAGCAAAGATATGAGCAAAAAACCCAATTTTGGGTCAAGTCCCATAAAAAGTTTCTCTATTAATTTTTTTTTTTTATCCAAACTAAACATTCACATAATATTAAGAAACCTTTTCAAAAGTAAATTATTCCTCGAATTAAATATTCGACTTTATATGTGCCAAATTTCACTTACATTTTTTGCTGGCTTGACTAAATTCTTGAAAATTTTATCATCGTCGCTTGTATAGTGTTCTCGTGCTCTTTCTCGACAACATAAAACAGTCATTCATTAACTGACACATTCGTAAAGCAATTAATAATGTCTATATTACATCATTTATCATTGTAGATACTATGGCAACCAACCATTACAGCTTTATGACTTGGAGATGATATCGTGGACACACGTTCCTTCAAAGTGTGCTGTTTTTTTTTATAGCCCAGTCCAAGAAGTTTTACTAAAACAGATGTGAACTTATTTTTTTCCTACCTGCAAGGTCTACTCGGTATCATAGCTCAATAATGTATGCAAATGAAAACGAAATTGTTCCACAGGAATTCGATTACAGTTTCATTCTTTAATTAGGGTAACCTAATTAATTGACCGTGACATATGAGTTGTACAAACGTACGTCACATGCTTCCGAATTTTCTGACAGGACTTATGAATTTTATAAGCGGAACTGTAGCATTTTCTTTAAGTTTTTATCAGTCAGATCAGCAGCTTGCCTTTGTTAGGGATATGTGTATTTTTAATTAATATTATGTCACATTGCAGGAGATTATAGAAAGCACGTGCCGGAATGTCGTATACAGTTTAATTTAATCGAAGGGTTGGTTTAAAAACTACTTCAAGTCATAGGTGGCATGAAATGGTGCTCTACATTTTGTTAAGAGTAACAGAATATATTCTGAGGATCCTACTGCTTGCGTTTCTGCGGTTATATTTAACATTCAAGGAAGTCCAGATTTGTCTGACTGAATAAAATAACTTGCCTCGAATATCTTATTCAGGCTTTTGTAGCTTATGCCATCATTGAATGGTTTTTTTTTTTAAGGCAACAGTCTTTACAATTTTGGAACTATAAACTTGTCTGAACTTTTTTTCGGTTCATCGCGTTTTGAAAGTACAACTATTGAGTTTTTTTTTTTGTAAATTCAGTTTTTACGATTTGAAAATTATTTTTTCTCATTGAGCCCAGTAATCTTATAGTCATAGAGCTTTGAGTTCAATGAGCGTAGAAACTTTTTCGTATATTTTTTAATTGACGCCAAAAAATCTCAAGTGGCGAAGAAGAAGGTCTCCTTACAATTCTTGAAAAATTAATATTTTGAAAAAATATGTTGGCATAATGGTGTACCAGGACAACATTAACAAAAATATTTTTCTAAAAATTTTATAAAAATGATTAACGTTAAAATTGATATGAGAATTTTAATTTTTTAATTTCAAAATTGTACTTCTGAGAAAATTAAATTTAAAAGAATCGTAATTTAAAAAAATGAAATATTCTCTTTGTAGGACTACTGAATTGGTTTTAATGAAATAGTTGATTCTAAATTTACGTTAAAATATCATTCGGTGACTTGAAACTGCAAGGAATACATTTTTTTTTATTTTTCAATAAAATGTGATATTTTAAATTTTTGCTTCTTTCTTGAAAACTTGTCAATTGACTTAAAGTATGGATCACATTACTTTTATTCTTTGAAAGCAATACTAAAATTTCTTCATTAATTCGTTGTATCCAATTTCTTACTGCGGGCATTTCATTTGTATCAGGTTTTTGAAAGTATTTACTAAATGGGCATTTTGCCAGGACTGTAAATTTTGCTTGCCATATTGAATATTTTAAAAACTACTACTAATATTATAAACGATTTTCACTGTATTTCGAAATATTGATTATCAATAACCACTTACCTTTGAATATTTTCAACTTTAGTCAACTATTTTCTCGAGCATTTTCATTTATCTACACTTTAAAGAAGAAAAAACATGAACATATCTGCAGATATTTCTACGTTTCAAGTATATTATTTAGAAAAAATGAACTGACACCACCGTAAACGTCTCTGACCTGTCTTCTTTATACAGAATGCTTTTTAAAACGTCCAGAAATTGTGTGAAGGCTGGAATTATGGAAAAAAAAGTTGATAAATAATGGCAATGATGTAATTTCCAAGTGTAGGTAGTCGAGTTTTATGTTCTGAGAAATTGTTGCAGCGATGGCTTCACATCATGCAAATTAAATAGTCAAAAGCAACAAACTAGTCTTCGATTAAATAATTTTATTGAAACACACATGTACATACGAATTTAAATAAAAAGCTTATAAGTTAATAAAAAAATAAGTAGGTACCGAGTTTACTTAAAGGATAATTTTGACTTCCTCGTATACTACGTGAGCACACATTAAAATATATTCACTTTGGATTTTTTTTTTTTCATCCAGCAGCATGAAAACTTGCTTTTGTCCCTTCAGTTTTCCTTTCTTTTTTTCCTTTTTTTTTTTTTCCTTAAATGTAAACAAGATATAGGAGATCGTTGTTATGAATATTTAATGGCAAATACGTCCAGTCTCTCTGAAATGTTGACATAGCTTCTCGGATCTTATGATATCTCCAAGGAATACACTTAGCAAATAGTACTGCTGTTTACTTGGTGGAAGTTGTCCGAAGTTGCTGAAAGAATTAAAGATTCTTTTTTTTCTTTTTTTTCTATTTTGTCGTAGAACAAACACATGAAAATTTATGTCGAATACCGAGTGATATGCCACTATGTGGTTGAGACGAAGAAATTGTTGAGACGAATGTATTTTCATTGAATTTTTCACAAGAATGAGAACTGTTCGAAAATTTTATTTGTCTCGCAGGAAATCGCAGAACCGGTATTTTTTTCAGATAAAATGTAAAATTGCAACTTATTTATAAGCTCTGCACGTACGACGTTTTGTGTATCATAAAAAAATGGTAAAAAGTTGCATAAATTTTAATTATTAGATGCAGTCGTGAACGTTGCCTCCAAATGCAGCAAATAAATTTTACTGCTATAGGAGTGCTGGACAAAATTTAAATGCAGGCTATATTTTCTGAGAATCGCAATCTATGGAATTAATTTTGTTTTCATGGGCGAGTAAATGAGAGTATAAAAATGGGACATTAAAATGGGAAAATTAGTAGGTACTTATGTTATGTCCCCCGCTGTTACGTTCCCAATTTTGACCAAAAATCATCCTTATGAAAAATTCTCTGCTACTGTATTTCTCACGCTCACTACAGAAATCTCCTTCATCCCCCTACACTTCTCTCCACCTTTAACCGACGCACAATCTTTCTATCTCCGCATATTCTTCTCGCCCTGGATTAGCCGTCGCCCCATTGTTTCTCATCTTTTGACCTTCGACCAACTCTAAATTTTTCTTAGTAAATGCCCCTGCACGTCCTCTTCTTCCATATATTCCAAAATTTATGCCTATTGCATCCGTTTCCTCTATTACCAACAATCATCATAAATTATACCACACTCTGCACTTCCCTTGCCTTTCCACAGATAGCCTTTTTATCACACGTCTTTTATCCCTTCTTACCTAAAAATGCCCAGATACAGAAATTAAGACTATTTCCAATCAATGCCCCTCTTTTTTTATATTCAGTAAATCCGATTGGTCAATTGTCACCCTCTACCAATTAAATAGTGGGCTAGCTCAATTTCTTGAGAGCCCTGGTCGAAAGTGTCCCTGTTTCAAAAAATCACTTGTTTCATCTCTGGTCTGAACTCCAACTCTTGGAAAGTACCTTTTTGTTCTCTCAATTTTCTATTGTGAACTCAGAAGAATTTTCAATACAAGTATTTTACCATTGTGAGTTTGTGTTATTTCAAATTTTTTCGAAGTCCAATTGGTATCATAACGTGCATGAAAAATCCCATAGTATGGTAGAAAACAACTGACAGAAGCTCCAAAATTTTAGAACTGAATTCCAGAAAAATAGAAATACAGTTGAAGATATTAGCGAAATGGTTGGGTGTTCCTAAATAGAAAATTTTGTTTTTAAATTATGTCATCGACTCTTGTAACATGTTTCATTAGTTTTTGATGCGATGAAGAATAAAATCATTTCATGGAGAGTAACATACGTAAGAAAAATTAAATTGTCAGGGGTTTCTAAACAGATTTAAAAAAAATTATTTCATTAAAGTCCTTGAAATGTAATATTTCATTAATTTTAGGGGCGAAAAAATCAAATTATTTCACCGAGGATGGCATAATTATGTGAAAAGAATTACACATCAATAAAATTTGTCAGGGGTTCCTAAAGTTTTTTCTTTTTTACATAATTTCATTTACCTACGAAAAGTAATTTATACTTCATTAGTTTTTCAGTTGACAAAAAGTCAAATTATTTTACTGGCAGTGACATATATGCATAAAATTACACATTTATCAGCAAATTTGTAAACTTTTTATTTTTTTCATTAACTCTTAAAAAGTACTAAGTTTCATTTACTTTTTGGGGTGACAATAATCCAGTTATCTCACTGCGGAGTTATATGTATAAAAAATTATGTATGAGCAAAATTTTCATGGCTTCCTAAACAAACGTTTTTTTTTTCCAATTATTTTATTAAAGTGAACGTGTTTAAAAATTTACACACTAATAATGAAGCATTTGCTAGTGATTTTTTGCACATAATATTATGTGACCTTTAATGGTGAAAAATGAGTGTGATTTTTCACGCACGTTTCCCTTTACGACCTAGAACACATTTTTGAAAGTACGAGCCCCCCCTCTCACCAGCCCCTCGTTAGTCCATCTATGGGGAAAAATTACCCGAATTCGATATTATTCACAATTAAATATTATTTCCTTTCACTATTACCTCCAATTATGCACGAAATAAGTATTTTACTTATTTTCAGTAAAAATGAAGTGTGACTGCGTTATCAGTAGAAAAAAAAGATCAATAGAAGAATGTAAACAAATCACGATTTTTAGATCGAAAAAGAAGGCAAAATCGACTGTGATATTTGGGTGTAGGGCGTTTTCTGTTATAGTGGTTTGTTGAATCAGTAACCAAAGTTGGTAATACTGACCCCGAAATATGCAATTTTAAAGAACAACTCTTTCCTCGAGGCTTTCAAGAGTTATTTAATTTGATATGTAGGTCCAGCATATACGTATATATTATTTTATTGCAGCCTATTTTTGAGGTTATTAGTCTAATTATACTCGACATAATCGTTCACGTGTTTCTCATTACCGGGTAAACTATAAATTATTAATCACACAAACAGGAACAACTACTTCCAGTCGGTTTACACAACACACTTACCTGATGATCTCGTGCCAGTCTGGTGCATTTTTGGTCGCAGCCATTCGCACGTGCTCCAGGCAGGCGTCTTCGTACACGCAGAAGTTGGGTCCGAATTGACGGACCAATTCTCGGTCAGCTTTGGCCAAATTCAAAGGTGGCTCCGATGACGTCTGAATGCCCCGGATCGTCCGTACACTCCTTCTGTACGTGTCTACGATGGCACACAAAGCGTGCAAAAAGGACACGAAAAAATGGCAAATATTAAAATTCATTATGCATTTTAGTCACGCTACGATAACATTTTCATTAATATCCCTTCAGTAGTTACCCTCAAAGAGACACGAGTCAGATCTTAATCTACAAGAAAAGTGGCAGGAAGAAACGTTTAAACGCGCCATTTAAAAGCTGATCGAAATGTGTTTTACTTTTGTGAATGCATTATAAGGATTTTCATAAACAAATTTTTTCCACTTTTTTTTCACTTTTTCTTCATCGTCTGCTCATTTGCATAAAATATGCATCCACGTGGAAAAGAGCACTTCCAATTTTAAGACTATAATTGATACAGACTACAGAGTGCATTGGAATTGAGCACATGTCATTGTATTATAAGAATAGAAGTTGATATTTATTAAGTCACGGAGTTACATTATCTCATTTTCACAATTAAATTAATTTTTGGCGGCAATTTTTATGCCAAGTGAGTGGTCTAATTTTTTTATTTTTTTAAAATGTTATTCTTCATCGCATCTTATAGTTAAGTACATTAATGTGGAATTACTATGTATTGAAATCAATAATTTAAATGCGTGAATAATTACCTACTTCTATAGGTACATACGAGAATCGCGAGGAAAAAATTTCTTACATCAGACAAGGCCACGGATTTTTTTAACTCATGGGAAACCTTACTAAGTAACCTGTTAGTAATTGTTAAAGTGCTATGTTTTTTTTTTTAATGTGTTCGGAATTATGAAATTCTGTCAAGATTGATTTGACCTTATAATTTGTCAAGTCATGTTTTGTTGTTTGTTAGGTGAAAAACAAGTAGGTCCTGGGCTGGTTAGTTGTTCATTTTAGACACCATTTCGTGAAAACGAGTTCGGATGGTTCTCTCATTCGCTAAATTCGAATTTGAATTGCGCATATCAGTTACATGATTCCACAATCTAGTGTATCTTCTAGCAGGTACTTGAAATAGTTCATATTGTTTGTACCAATATATTCTCCATAATAGCTTTGGTCATGTGGTCTTAAACCATTGTAGGATTAAAGATAAACCAATATTAACCCCTATTCTTCAAACTGCTCTAAGGTAGCTTGCAATAGAAAAATAAATATGGGAAAGTGTGAAAATTAAGTATTCTAGTTTACAGAAACTATTCGTAAAAGCCAGGAATGAAAAATACAGTTCTATTATTTTTTATAAATTTTTGATAGTCAAAAGAAACGGTATCCAAGATGAATTTATGTTCTTAATATCATTCACTTTAAAAATAATAACAATAAAACCAAGTTGTTCCAAGTACAAAATGAAATTTTTCTAAATTCATTACAAACCATTGAGCGTATAAATTTGAGTTCGAATCCATAATATTACAGAAGGTATTTAAATCACCCAAATTTTTATATTCTTTTAAAGAATGTAAACTTACCCAATGGAAAAGTATTTCAATATGTAAAATTCGTGTTTAACTTTTTAACGTATTTCTGATTGCTCAGTTGGAAATTTTTATGTGTTTCTGTGATACAAAATCTAATAATAGTTGATTCCGCCAGAATGCTTTATAGGTCAGTGCAAATAAATATTTCAGATTGCCAAAAAATCCTGGAGAAAAATTTTTGCGCAGAAACGACAGAGACCACCTCCGAATAAACCCCCTTAAAGCTCCCCAAAATCTACCTGCCCCTCCTTCCAAGAATGGGCTAATGTGTCTACTTTTTTTATGTTGTTTTCGCTGTAACTCATGAACAGTAAATTTTATGAAAAAAAGTTTGAAACAAAAAATATTTTCTATTAAATTATCTACAATTTTGGTTCTTATAATTTTTCTTGTATCTGTCATCAGAACAGAAATAGAAAGCGCCAAAGGTAGGCACTTTTTTCTTGAAAATAATTTTTCGCCCTACACGATGATTAAATAAGCCTATTGGTTTTTGCTGTTATTTTTTCAAAAACTTTGTGTTATCAAAGACCTCGGGACGTATAAAAAATTTGTTCATTGAAATACCCTTCTCCCAACCCCCTCACGCTGAATCCAGCAACGCAACAATCAATTTCAGAATTTGTAAATTGGAAACAAAACCTAAAAATTGATAATTCTGTCATAAGTTATACTGAAATTTAAGTATGGTTGCCAAAATTGTCAAAAGGAGCCGGTTTTATGGTATTCTTCCTTGAAAATAACCTGAATGAGCTTTCTAAAAAACTGACCACAAAGACGAAGAGACCACAACAAATAGTCTAAATCTAGGTGAGCGGAAACAATGTGGCTATTTTTTAATTTTTTTTTATGCAGGAAACGATTATCCTCTAGCAGACCCATACCAGAAAAAATATAATAAAATCCATAATGACAAACTTTCATTACCTATTTGGAATGCTGGATGAATCAGTACTCATTAATCTGAAAAATACTAAATATAAAATTAAATTTTTTGCATTATCTTGATTTTTTTTTTTACATGACACTCCACTTCATCTTCAGATTTTCCTTTCATGATACAGAGACTATATACAGAAATTTACATCAGCTGTAATGTAATAAAAAATACGTAACTAAACAAGTTATGTGTTCTGTTACCGGTTTATGTCGGCTACACTTAATTTTATATAATATGATAAAGACCGAGCTGAATTAAATAGGAACCAATTATACGAATTCTGCATGTCTTCGGGAGATGCGTTCATTATTTTCAGACAGAATTCACAAGTTCGTATTTGTAAAAATATGTAGAGAAAGGAACAAGGAAGAAGAAATAAAGTCGAGGAATATTTACAAGGTATCGATCGTTAGCCAGGAAAAATTAGAAATTTGACGATGAAATGAAAATTAGAAAAGAATTTAACGTCTTAATGACTGTAATTTTATAGTCAGACCATATTTTTACATCCTATAGGAAATTATTATTGTAATATTGTTTACTCGGTTTTGGATATGGCATGTTTCTTGGATGTGTCATACTTCTTTGACTGTGTCTAATGGGGTTAAGAGTAAGACTTTTTTCAAGTAAAAGTAAATGGAATTTAATTTGTCATTTCTAATGTGTAAAACATTTTTACTTTCGAGTTGTAAAAAGTACAGATATATATTTAGTCGATTCAACTCCAAAACCGACTAAGTCCCAAAAACATAATTATTTCACATTTTTCGACTGATCCAGCACTATCAGTGCGCAAAACATCGTTTGGGTGGAGAAAAAGGATAGTAAATTTTTTTGAGACTTTTTCGATTTAGTATGTTTTCAGATCAACGCATTTACCTCAGTAAAGGACGCATACAATTGCCGTTTGATTGGAGAGGGTTTGGGTATTAGTGGTTTAGTACTTCATTTATCCTCTTGACAAGATAACAAGCTATCTGATCCATCATAGATGATATATTTATGGATGAATCAGCTGGCATGGCCGGCGAAACGTGTGATGCACAGCACAAAACGCACCACACGAGAAATTTTGGGTGGTGCAATGCAAAACACAAGGAATGGGAATGAATGAATGAATGAATAAATAAATGAATGTGAAGGAATGTGAATGGATGTAAATGAATGTAAATGGATGTAAATTAATGTAAATGGATGTAAATTAATGTAAATGGGTGTAAATTAATGTAAATCACTTCCTTTACTTTCATTTATTTCTCTGATTGTGAAAAACAAAAATGATAATTTATTTTAAAGTGTCCCTCCCCAAGGCCAATGGGAATGGTGTCCTCGAATGAGTCTCAAATTTAAGAAATCAGCCAGTGATACTTTTTCTTATAAACAATATCATAAAGGAAATTCTAAACCTCTTTCTAAACATTTTTTTAAAAAGATATGTCTGATATGTTTCTCATATAATCTGTGGGTCATATACTAATATTTCAAGAAAAAAAGTTCGAAACAGTGGTTAAAGAATTTTCTCAAAAATCGAGGAGAAATATCAACCTTTTTTATAGAACCATCCATTTACAGAAGTACTTCCTGGAATTCTTCTATCTGGACTTGACGGTGATGCATCTATCAATCAATTATATGAGAGCCTCACACTTTTTACTATCAATTTATGTTTCTACCTTTTTACAACCAGACACCGAGATTTTAGGTTTACTTGCCAATCATAATTCTCGAACAGAAATGTCAGTATCTCATGAATTATACCTGAATCTAAATTACCTCATCTTAGTCAATAGAGTCTAATGAGAAGTATCTTCTAGACCCGTAGATATTTCCAAATTAACTCCTGCAAGCTTCTGGTCGACGCACCCAAGCAACACACAAAGCTATTAGAACAAAATGGTGGTATAAATTAAGCAAAAACTTACTCGGATTCAGCGAGTAGGCCAGTTTTTTGACAAAATTTGACATCCTGACAGCCATGATGATGACTGGAAATCCAATGAGCTGTACTGGTAATTCGAATCCGGCATCTTGGGCGACTACTTCTGCACATGGCAAATTAACGAGCGATATTGTAACGAGCTGCAGGAGAGCTACTATGAAGAAGCTATAATATTTGGTGCAGCAGTGCTGAATTAGCAGCATAACTGAGTATTCGCGCGAACCAGACAATTATGTTTTGTTTTATTTGTTGTGGTTTATTCTTTTATTCTTTTTCACAAAAGAACCGATGCAGCAAAAAAAAAAGTAAGATGTAAGAAGTAAAAATCGAACACTGGCGAATTGGAATTAGCGCGGAGAGAGAAAGTACTGGTGGAAGTGTTGGACGCAGACTGAAATATCATGTAATAGCCAGATGATGCGGTACACATAATAAGAAGGTAGAAGAGAGAGAATAGACTATTGGAATAAGAAGTGCAAAGAATGAAAGAAGTATTACATATGAAGCCCTCCTCACTCAGTCTTAGAGAAAGTGGTTCATGACGTCATCGGCGATTACAACATCACTTTGGGCTTCTTTCACACTGACGCAGAAACCACCGGCTCAATGTTTACCTGTCTGCCGTCCAAACTGGCACATTTCATTTGTTATTAAAATGATGATAGCTCATTTTTCAACTGGTAATTTCTTCTCATTTTTCAACTTATATATAGGTATATATTTTTTTTTTATTTGAATTTTTAGCACGAATTATATTTACGGGTCTCTTAATTCTGAATCACACTAAAAAATAGGAATTTTTTTGGGGACTAGTTTGTCTAGAGGTTCTGTTTGACAAATCTTTTCCTGTTTTACAATTTTGAAAAAACATAAAAATTGGGGATCCAAAACTTTGAACTGGCATTTTGTAACCACAAACTCAGAAACAGAACAAGGAAATTCGGCTGATAGTTGTATTAGTTTATTATTATTTGATTTTTATAGTTTAATCACCAGGAGCTACCATTAATCCAAGTTCAAGTCATGATAGGAGTGGGCATTGGTAGAAAAGCATTCATAAACATGTGATGAGAAATGAGGAACTTGCGATATCGAGCTCTCATAAGAACTTGGTCAGTGACGAGACTTTTGAGATTGGAAATTCCTAAAGCGTGTTCGTTTTACCTCGGATTTATGGAACAGATTCATAAATATGGCAAAACGAACATTTTTCTATCACATCTATACGTGAACAAAAATTGATTCATAGCAAATGTGTAATACCGACACCTCGTCTATTCTACCTCCATGATTAAAGTCGGTTTGGTTCAAGAAGTGTCGAATAAAAAAATATTTTCTAAAAAAAGAAGCGAAGAGGGGTTTGCATCTTGGCCAAAAATTTTATTTTTATATTATTGATGAGTCGACGATGAGCTGGGGTAATTTTTACCATTATTTCCAGAAACACGCTTTTACATCAGATTTCAGTCACAGTGTGTGAAAAAGGTGCCTTTCAACTCCGTTTGTCTCGGCTGCTATGACTAATAGAAAAAAATGTTTGTTCGAAGTACTTCACTCATGAAGTGTACATATTCATAGTTTGCAAATTACAGCGAGAATACCAAAATTATGTTTCATTTAGCCCTGTTTTGGGAAGGGTAGGAGTTGTGACGAATGGATTTTTAGGAGACTCTGAAGCAATAATTCTGGAGATGACCTTGAATATTTTTGCCAAACATTTTTCTGCAAGATTTTGTACGTTTCATGTCTGATTTTACTACACTATGCAGTAAAAAATTACTTTTCATTTAAAAAAATATTTATAAATTGCAAACAGGTAATCCGTCAGTGTGAAAGTAGCCTAACTGTGTACTGAAGATGTACAATCAAGTTGGCGTCATATTACAGGCCAAGGTTGTTGTGCTGATTGAATGGTGGGATGGATACGAACATGAAAAGTGATGGCTCGTCTAATTTCTTTGTCTATTGTTCATAACCGTGGAAAATGAATAAATACGGTGACTAGGACAAATATTTTAATTTGTATGCTCATGCGTCTGGCGTTAGTAAAAAGTAAAAGGAATGCGTTCGAGTAATTGGGAAAAAAATTTGGATGGGTGAGATATTTACAAGGTTAAAGCGAGGAATTCCTGCGAGAAAGAGGCAGAACTGTCGGGCAAAATTGTTGAGGAAATTTCGCACGTATCATTTGATATTTTTTCTCGCGTTTTTATTAAAGAGTGTACTCAGCAATATTTTCGAACTAATCAACATATTATGAGTAAGATAAGAAGTGCAAATCAAACAGTTTGAAATGAAATTATTTTCAAACCATGCAGGAATGCCATTCATGATTTTTATTTTGTTTCGAATTAGTTTGGTAGTGTTATGTCCCCCACTGTTACGTCCCCAGTTTTGACCAAAAATCATCCTTATAAAAAAATTCTCTGCTACTGTATTTCTCACGCTCACTACAGAAATCTCCTTCACCCCCCTACACTTCTCCCCACCTTTAACCGACGCACAATCTTTCTATCTCCGCATATTCTTCTTGCCCTGGATTAGCCGTCGCTTCTTTGTTTCTCATCTTCTGACCTTCTACCAACTCGAAATTTTTCTTAGTAAATGCCCCTGCACGTCCTCTTCTTCCATACATTCCAAAATTTATGCCTATTACATCCGTTGCCACAATTACTCACAATCATCATAAATTATATCACACTCTACACTTCCCTTGCCTTTCCACAGATAGCCTTTTTCTCACACGTCTCTTATCCCTTCTTACCTAAAAATGCCCAGTTACAGAAATTAAGTCTATTTCCAATCAATGTCGCTCTTTTTTTTTATATTCAATAAGTCCGATTAGTCAATTGTCACCCTTCACCAATTAAATAGTGGGCTGGCTCAATTTCTTGAGAGCTCTGGTCGAAAGTGTCCCTGTTTTGAAAAATCACTCGTGTTTCATCTCTGGTCTGAACTCCTATGTTTTAGAAAGAACCTTTTTTGTTCTCTCAATTTGCTGTTGTGAATTCTATTTTCAGTACAAATATTTTACCACTGTAAGTTTGTGTTTTTTTCGAAGTCCAACGGGTATCATAACAAAATGAACAGGACTAATTTTAATTTTCGATCAACAACTGAGAAGGAAAGAGAAAGTACCTATCAATGTACTCTTGTAAATGAAATGTTTCAACGTGAATAAAATTAAATACTCCTTTTTTTAATGGTGCACAGTGAATGTGAAATTCCTGGTATTAGATGCTTCCTGAAATTTCAATAAATTTTTTTTTAAATTCTGAATTAATTAACTCTACAATCCAGTAGGTACCCAATTCGTAATACATATTATTTGAATTTTTTATCAGAAGTCTTCAAAGTTATTACTTTGAATTATCGAAAAAATTTTATATTACGTCCACGTTTAAAGCAACACCGTATGCATTTAATATAGCTCAGTAATTGAAAGAACCATCAAGTTTATCTCCTCGATACGAATAAACTCATTTGTTTTACCTAACATTAGGGCACCTACCATTTCCTGGCTTATTCAATGAGATCAATTAATTTTTCATGCTCAAATAAGAGCAACAGAAACGCGTATCAATCATAATGCCAAATAAAAAATAAAACTGCGAGTGGCAAAATGTACAGTAAATATAGAATAAATCCAAACTTTATTTTGAATTTTCCAATCAATTTCAGAGGCGACCTTGAAATTTCTCTTTGAAGATTTTCAACTTTGATGCTGGTACAATTTAATGGACGCCAACCATGTTAATGATGACATAAGTTGAAAAATAATTGAAAAGTTCTCATGTTGTGACCAATTTTTGAAGTTAATTGGTTTCAGTTTTTATTCAATGAACAAATAACTAAATGTATATGATACAGCAAAATATTCGATTCCGGGTCAAAATCCCGAATGGATTATTTGGCGAATGGACTATCCCCCGAATACATTTTCCTCGATTTTTTTTTCCCGAAGACCTTTTTCTCGAATTTTTTCCCCGAATACCTATTTCCCGAATGTAACAATCTGGGGCCCCCTCGTTCTTACACATCACCAGTCACCACAAATAATTTTACCATGAAAATATTACGAAGGTAATATACCTACTCGACTGTAGAACATTTTAAGGAGTAATGAGTGTGAAACATGGCCGAAGTGGTGGACAACAAGTTGCTGATAGATGGGTACGTGTATAGACGATCGAAAACCCATAGGGGCCGCATATACTGGGACTGCTGCCTGGTACGGTCAAAGCAGTGTTTAGCACGGGATATTACGAATGTTTTTGTCCCAGGTGGACAAGTCCATGTTTTCAAAGGGCCAACTGAGTCATCGCACCAACACCCGCCCAACCGAGAAGAATGTTTTTTCTCGATAGAGAACAAACAAAAGGGGGTCCCGAATTCGGGTTTTGAACCATTCGGGAAATAAGCATTTGGGGAAAAAAATTCGCCACCCCTTAATTCTTACAAAATTCTGTTTGGGATATTGTCCATTCGGGAAATTCTATTCAAGATTTTGACCGGGAACCAAATATTCATACAGGAAATTCGTATCAGTAATATGTACTAATCAACATCTTTGACTGATCAATAATTAGCACAATGTTCTTTCTTGAATTAAAAAAAATAGAAATTGGTAAAAATATTTCACGCTCCCAAGACATTCAGCATTTTATGTCATCAGTAATATTGTTTTTTAATGAAACCCCATCGATTGATTACCTTAATGAGACAAGACAGGTACAAGTATGTGAAATATTACTCTTTCAATTGTTCCCCAATATCCTAATTTATAAGCTGATTAACGTAATTGAGTAAACAAATTGGGCCTATAAATAAAAACTATCCGCCAATTTGTTAGAATTGATTCGTTTCAACAAGTTTTGTAATTTCTCATTCGTAAACAACTACCAGAAATACCTGTCTAATTAATCACTGCAATATCGTACTGAAGTACCGAACACAAAGAATAAATGAAACTATTTTATAAATAAAATTTATTTAAATTTACCATTTCGTAAAACGATCAATTTCTTCACAAAACAATAAAAAGGGAAATGAGAAGGAACAATTTACGAAGGTAAATAACAAAATGGTAACTTATAAAATAATATTCAGTCTGTGCACAAAATACAAGTATAAAATATTACGATAAACTCGACTCGACACGTCGACAGAACTTCTTTAATATTAAAATAAATTAAAAATTATAAACGAGAGAGAGAGAGAACAAGGTGAATTTTATTTGTCGATTATTTTGATTTTACTTCTCTCCAGTCGTTCATTCACATTTGGAGTTGTTCCATACAGATATGCATTTTAAGTACGTAGATCCAATTTCCTATGCGAGTATGTCAAATTTTTACTGCATGTAGTGGACAATACAGTATGACATTAATATCCAAATTCCCCCCCCCCCCCCCGATTAAATGAAAGGCAATTAAAATTATTTCATTACATTCCAAACATCGTCTACACGTATCTCCTTTTATTAAAAAAAGAAGAAAAAGGGTCAGAGTTGAATTCTTGATGCCTCTTGTAACCACTCAAGTTGGAAATCCAGTATAAATTAAATGCATATTTATAGCTAAAAGTATTTTGCCTATTTAAATCGCACACTTTTCAACAACTGAGACACTCTAAAGCCTGGTAAAGGGCAGTCTGGATAAAAATTATGGCAACCTGTTCCCTCGACGCCGGATATAAGTTGACCCATGTGAGCAGCAAAATGGTATTTGGACGTTATCTCAGCTGTGGCTGTTATGCTGGTATCCCTATAAACAAATAAGATAAGACACTTCTGCTTTCTCATATTTGACTCGATATGACCTTCGTTGAAATATAATTTCATTTTCAAATTGCCTGATTTGCATTTTCATTTTCTATACAATGTAGAGTTCGAAAATAGTAGAACTAGAGCCTACCTATACTTCTAAATACCAAATATAGATATGTAGTTTTCAAAGTTACATATACCATTTTGGAAATTTTGTTTCTCTTATAAAATCTATCAAAAAATTCGTAGAGGTACTTTTATGACAGACTGCATTCTGATGAATCGAACCAATTTTTAAAATCCCATTTCATGGTCACATTTCAGGGTTATCGAGCGGTGACTTGAAAAATTTAGAATTCAGTAACAATAAAAGTGTAAACATTCAAACGAAGGAATTAATAACGAAAGACAGGTTAGCGGTCAGAAATTATAAAATTTGCAAGAACTAGTTCGGAATGGAAGCAGTACGGTAGTTAATCGCGCTGCACAGATTGGCTGATAATAGTGAGTTCTATTCTTCCACGAAACACGAATGTCCACCTAAACTGGTTTAGAATTTTGCAAGATGATTCTGGATTCATTCAAATAAATAACTTTTACGATCGAGGCATTCGAAGGAAAGCAAATTTTTACTTTTCTCGAGGTAAACATTCGGGTTATTGCTCTTTCGAAGTGAAAATCCAATGCTAATTTCGATGGTCTTTTACTTTAAATCTACTTAAATACCAAATTTCTACTGTCAATGACCCGACTTTCAACGAACCGATTCTTCAAATAAAAAAGTCACCAACCAGGAAATTGATAAACCGACATATCTGAATGCAACCTTTCGAAAAATAAATGCCTGCGTAGTTACATGTTTCACAGAACGTTATTTTACAATATTCTACCCGTGTAAGAAATTTAAATTAAATCACGTGACTATTACAGGAAAAAAAATGAATTATGTCCCTTTTTATTCTGCTTTTTTTTTTCTATAGACCTTTCGTCTCAAGAAGAATCCACGTTTGTTGCAGAGTTACTCGACAGACTACAAGAACTCTCTAAGACAATCAGAAACTTGATAAGCCAAAATTGTCAATCTCAACTAATACAAGCAGTAGGTACAGGAATTATTACTCTCACATTGATTGTTCACTTCCTTACACCGTCTCACGTACATTAGGTCATTAACCTTACAAATCAGCGCCTCAAATTCATAAAAATAGACTCGACTCCTTTGATGAAATTCCATAATTATTTTGAAAATATGTAGCAGGGAAATATTTTAGAATATATTCATGATCATTAAAAATATTCCCGAGCATACGAGTTTGCTAAAATTCAACTAAACAGCGACAGAAATTGTTGAGAATATTCTCACAGCATGAAGAAAACAAGCTTTTGAATCTTTCAGCCTTCCCGATGGGCAAAAAATGAGAAAATGATCCGCAAAATGAGAATTTTATCCGTTGTCAGTCCGTTTTTATTTTCGATCATCGGATCTGAAAATTTGCAGTTATTTTTGTCATCTTGATTAATTTTCCAAATCCGTTTGTAAAACGGATTTCCTGATTATAATCAGTGATAATTTTTGGGCAATTTTTCTAAATCCGCTTGTAAAACGGTTTCACAGATTATAACCCGGGCCAACAAATATGATAAACAGCCTTCACGGAAAATAATCCGGACTCATTTCCGGCAAGACTTATTACAATCCGTTCGAAATCCGTTTTAGAAGCCGGAAAACAGGAAAATTCCGGGTTATAATCCAGAAACGGATTATAACCCGGAATAAAACGGATCCGTTTTCAAAATATTTTGCCCATAGGGTTTTTACTTTGGAAACGAGGCATGTTGGTAATTTTTTTGTTTTGAATCGTTATAAGACTGACACACTTACAACGTAATTTTCTTATCGCTACAATAAATTACTCATAATCCCTACGATATAATCTAGAAATTATATTTTCTTTAAAGGAGCTTATTTTTAGTGACTACATAATAGCCTTATTTACATTCAAAAGAGGAATTAATTTTCCCAGCCTCGACCTTCAATTAATGAATTTACTGAAAAAAAATGTTTTTCAAGAAATTTTACGAACGTACAAACTAATGGAAGGCTGGCATTCTATGAATTTTATTCAGTGATAAAAGCTCACAAACACACTTTACCACGAAACAATATGTACCGACCATAAAAATTGGGTAAATTTATTACTTCGGTTCACTTTAATCAAGTTATAATATGTGAAAGTTTTTCATGGATTATTTTAAATCGTGACTTACCTTATCAAATTGAGCAACGAAATTTCTGACTGTGAAAGGTTTTCCTTGTTTGGAGCTGCGTTCAATTCACAAATTAATTTTGGCAAGCACGAATTTTTGACAGCATTCAGTATCTTTTTCCGGTGTAAGTGAGAAACTTCTGAAAAAATGAAAACATTTTCCACATTAATAAAGCTCTTTTCTTCTTTTTCAATTTTTCTTTATAATGAGTTCATTGGAATTATTCCGGTATATTCGATATTAATTTATAAAATAGTCTCAGCAAATGTATTTGGGAAATGAAATGAATTTCACATCAATAATAAATTCTGGTTCTAATGACATCTTATTTTGCACGTGAAATTGAATTTTACTAAATTACTAGAAGTTCGAAAGAACAATCATTCTTGCATTCAGGATCATTATAGAAGTTGATTTTCTTTGGATGAATAAAGCAATATTGCTTTATAAAAATGGTGACAGACTGACAGTTTCTCTGTAAGAAAAAAAAAGGGGGTAATATTTTCATCTTCTCCATAAATCACGACTTTTTCATAATATTCTTTTTGTAAAAAATTAGTTTATAAGTATTTCTGGGTAATCCAAATAATTTCTTCTATCGACTTCGAGTGGAAGAGAAATAAAAAAACAAATTCAAATGGAAGATAAGATAAAAATTTAAAGTTAAATAACAGATAACCACTGAGGAACTTCCGTCTGTTGATCGACTAAACAAAATTCATCGAAAAGTCAATTTACATTTTAGTATGGAAATTAGACTATTCAATTTCCATCGTAGAGATGTTGAGTGGAAAATATGCCAAATTCGAAGTGGTTTTTTGCTTCTAAATTCTTCAGTTGAAAAATATCAGAAAATTGTCCCAAGCTTTTGGGATGATTCTTAAATCAGAAAAATAACGAATTCAAATTTCTCAGAAGTTTGAGAGGCTTCAATAATGATTAGAATCGTTTTGCAAACAAGGTTATTTTTTGAGAGGAAAAAAAAAACGAAAAAAGATAAGTTCAACTTTGCAGAGTTGAAATTCTATCTTCGATCTTTCATCTCATTTATTTCACTTGACTGGCGTGACTAATGCATAGTAGTAATTACACCCTACCTATATTTCCTGCATATATGGGTAAATATCGGTCTAACCTGGTTCAAGTTATGAAATCATGCCGTCAGAATGGCGAAGAATGTGACTTTACCTACATTACATACAAACGGGACAGATTTAACGAGTTTTTCTTGGCGTCATTTCATGGCACCGTTTGCAAAGAGTGTTTAAGTGAAAGCTCTAAAATGCGATATTAATACAGCGTCAGCAAGAAATTTTTTTCGTTTTGTTTTTTTGGCAATATTAGAATCGTTAACTGAAAACATCAAAAATCAGTTCGACTTTTTCCACGTCATACTTCCGCACGCTATCTGCTCCTTCCCATTCATCGTTTCATCTTGGCAAGGTTGGACATACTATTTGAAAATTCATTGGTCAAGGTCGCCAACTGTTTCTAATAATGGTAGCGTATTGTTTACAGACGTCTGATTTTGGTACCTACTAGCTACCTACTTATTTGATGATGTAAAGTGACAACCAAAATTAAAGAAAAAAAAAAATTATTGCGGCAACTACATCCTTTTATGAGTGAGCCTAGGTTGTTAAATCACGTTGATTTTGGCAACACAGCCTCAGTGTCAAGCTTGAAGGTCAAGAAAAAACTTGATCGGCAATTTTGTTCTTATCGTACACTAATCTAAGCCTCTAAGGAGACTAAATACACCACTATTTTTATTGAAAAAATAAGAAAAAAATGGTGCGCAGGATACACGTGACCAAGTCCGAGAAATAATGAGGAAGGGTGATACAGTAAAAATTCATTTTCTGGCACTTTTTTTTATCGGGACTGAATAGCGAATAATATGGTTGAAAAAGCATTTCTCTGTCGCAAAAATTTGTTACGATACAAATTTTCGAAGTCAACAAACCAAAATACTCAATTATGAGAAATGCTTTAACTTGAGTTATTCCACTTGAGATTATTTCCTGTTTAATCAGGAAAAAAACAGAATTTTCTAGATAAATTTATGACCATGTTCGACCAATTCAAATAAAAATTGGAATAGCAGCAATCTTGACACGCGACTGTTTCTCGGACATAATTCATATTATCAATTTCAACAGCAGAACTGATTCCAAATGAAAAATACATTTGAAAAAAGGAAAAGAATGATATAGAAAAAACTGTCACGCTAGAAATAGGTATTGCCATTATTTCAACACACTTTTGTTTAAGAAAAATATTTACTTATATCAAATATGAGCTGAAATGTTTTCAGTATTACCAATCCTTCGAGCCTGTCAGTTTTCTATCCCGGTAACATTTCAACTAATAATCATACCACCAGGAAGAGGGGCGATGAAATAGTTGAAAATTAAAAATTATAGTCATTTACAGGAAAGATCTCTTCTCTCTACATTATGAAATCTTCTTATTTGAAATTCATTTTCCGTTGGTAGGTATAGTAAAAGTCTTTCATATAAAAATTGAAGGACCACTTCTTCACTCCAACCATTGGCTTGTTTGTCATTATCCAAATTTGGGTTATGAAAGATATTGCCTTTATTAATCCAAGATGTTTACGTTAAAATGTAATGTTTCACTTTTCTACCGGATGACTCATAAATTTGTTTTTCAAGAAAACTTTCCACTTGCCATTTAGCCAAATTTCTTGTATTTTTGAGAGTTACAGCGTTTGATCAGAAATTCCTGAAAGAGTACACTAGATAAAAATGAAGGCTAACGAGTTTCGTAGCAAAACCAAGTATGATTTAATTTTCACTCCCTGCATGTATTCGCATTGACATCGTCTGTGTAGTTTTGTTAAAATAGAGGGTGACTCAATTTTATTTGTATTACGCCATATTTTTAGCATACACCTATCTCCATGAGTGCATAACAATGTTAACTGATGGTCAAGGACTAAAGGACTATAAATCCACGGTGAAAATCTTGGAAATTCGACTTTGCAAACATTTGCACAATTAGCATCCAAAAATGTGAAAATTACAAGTGAAGTTTACCCACTTAGTCGTGAGGTTTTATATTTTCATATACTAATAGGTGAGCAAACTATGAACTGAAGAAAAAAATCTGTATACCTAAATCATGGCCAGTAGTGTCAGAGACTGGTTCTATTCAGTATTCTGTGCCTGATAGTAAGACTTTTTTTTTTAGTTTTCTTCTCATATCAACAAATAGTCAAACTTCTTTTAATCTAAATATGCCAATTCTATATAATACAAGTTTTTGTTTTAGTTTCATCAGGATGGTAACTGGAATCGAGCGAAAATCGTTAATATCGGTACGTAGGTAAATAAAATTTAAAAACTTGAAGGATAAGAGAAAAGAACCAATGTTCAATTTTTCTCCTTGTTATTCATTAGCTCACACAAGTTATTAAAATTAAAAATCAAAAAATGATTTTTTCGAACAGAATATTACAAGTTTTCAAAGAAAATGTGTTTTGATCATAATTTATCGAGGTTTTAGTGTCTTTTTACACGTCTTTCTTTTTTTTTTTAACACGCCATATAATATTACACAATGCACCAAGGGGTGTGACAATTGTAAATGCATAGCGCGATAAGCAATAAGTAGAAGAGTTTTTCAAAAGCGTGTCCATAAAAAATGTAAAAAAATTTTACAATAAATATGTGGACACGAACTGCCGAGGCTTATCAAATGCAACAAAGAAATTAATGGAATATTAGTTTCATGACTTCCAAACCTTGATATGCAAATAAAATATGGAAATAAAATGCCCCGAGGCCCGCAAGTTGAAAAGCTTCACTTATTCAACGCAAAATTTTTTAAACTTGGTGTACATATAACACGAATATATCTCATGTTTTTTTACTCAAATTTGAATACAACATTGAAAATTTTTAGGAGTTAGAGTATTCGGTGGGAACAAATACATTTAGTACTCGTATCGTTGGTTCAACTCTGAAGTAAAAGACAAAAGACGTGCATTCATTAAAAATCAATAAGCTTTACTTTATTTATGGGACCAAAATTTAGAAGTGGACGATCACAACAGAACCAGTGTAAAGTTTTGGAAATCAAGACTTGAAAAAATTAAAATTCGTTACTTCGCTGATTTGGCAAGAATGAACCGTACACATTAATTTAGTTTGAAAAAAACCCCAAAAATTTGAATCAAGTCAACTTTTTCATAATAATAACATTTGACCCAAACCTGTCGAACTGATATAACTAAAGTTTGGTCTACGATGGAAATTGGCTTTTCTTTTTTGTATTTTTAAATCAACCAAGCAGGGCGAAGGAATTTTACTGTATTTATTCTTCAACTTGACACTAGAAAATCCAGGTTTTACGCGAAAACTCTCAAAGAACCAGGTGGCGTCATATACGACGCCACAAGAATAACCTCTAAAGACTTTGTGGTGTCGTATGTCACAAGTCGGAGTTTCTCAAAATATTGTTCCTTTGAGTAGTCCATCTCGAAATTTTGAGTGGCGTCGTATATGACGCCACCTGGTACTTCTGGTGTTGACACTAGAAAGACCAGATGGTGTCGTGTACGACACCATTTGAATTTGGATGCGCCATTCCTCAAAGGACCAGGTGGTGTCATATATGACATTCTCCGGTATTTGAGGTTCTTTTACTGTTGAGTCAAATATGACACCACCTGGTCCTTTGAATAATCGAGTAAAACCTGATTTTTCTTGTGTTACTTTTTAGCCAACTTTCATAATAAGCAAATAGGAGTCTTAACATTATCATCTACACCCAGAACTAACCTTGTTTGGGAATCTGTGATTTCAGTGGCAATTGGTGGCATGGATGGGAATCAATATTGACATGTACACGAAAATTTGCAAAATTTGGAGGTCTGAGGTCTTCGTGTAACATTGGAAAACCCATGTTTTACTCAACTAATGAAAAGATCACGTGACGTCATAAAAAGACTTTCTCCTTTTCAGTCATTACAAAAGACCAGGCGTAATCAAAGTTGCAGTTGCTCATTGCTCAAACTATTAGTCAACATAAACGCACATTCCCTAATGATTGGTGTGGCTGTTTGAATCCGTAGAACGAAAAATAACTTGTTTCGGTAACTCATAATACTGGTGTCATATACGACGCCACCTGATCGTTCCAGTATAAGGTTTCGTTTTACGATTCAGCCAGTTCTTTACTAGACTCGTTGAATGTTCTACAATAAAGAAAATGGAGACAAAAAACTGAACTTACTCTCATTTTCATCAGCTGACTTGATTTGCAGATTTTCCTGCCTCTCCACCTGCTGCGTGCTTATAGCCCCCTGGCCAGGTTGCTGCTCCTCAGCGACCACATCATCGTCACTGTCTTCGAAGCTGGGTACCAGATGTTTGACCACGGATGAATAGTCGCTGGATAATAAGAAGAACAAGGCGATCAGCAACAATATACGAACCAGATTCGCCTCCATCTAGGAGTCAATGGGCAACAGGTAGCCGTGATGAGTAAGCGTTTTTGTGACGTGTGTTGAGCACACGAGAAACATGCGCACTCAGCACTGCTGCTGGAACGTAGATCGAACACTGCACACACACACGTTCTAGATGGCAACTAGGCAGATCGAAATCGAACTTTTTATCACATTGTAAACCAATACTTGCGGGTTGCCAGATGTGGGGGAGAAAAATGTGAACAAAAATTAAAATCGAGAACAAACAACTAACCAGCCGATTAGCAGTTGAAGCGACTAGAAAAAATGTTCGTGCGATTAAAAAACACGGAACGTTGTTGATCGTCGCACAAAATGGCGCGCGCGAAACATGTTCCGTCGGTGTGTAGGTGTGCTAGTGTACCGGTGTGTTAGTGTGCGCACATGAATTTTTCGAACGCTACGAATATTGTTGTATATCGAAATGCACGGAGCGAACTAACACACAGAATTTCTGTATAGCGTTTCGTATAATTATGCTCGTGTGTTTGTGCGTTTGTGGTAGTGGCGACACGATTATGTCGCGTTCTTTCCCACCAGCCACCACCCGCCGTAGCAGTGGCTTCGTTACGTACGTTTGGTACTTACTTGTGTGTGTATGCGTGTGTATGTGGATACGTAACGTTTCAACTTTTTTTTTTCGTATTTTTCTTCACTGGTGAAAGTAAACGGACTGGGTTCGAGGAGTGGGTTAATTAAATAATTTTTTTTTTTTCTCATTCTCCTCGTAATATCCTTGACTCTGCGTCTCTGGGTTGGTGCTGCTGCTACTAGCGCTTCTGTGATTTCGGTGAGTGGTGACATGCATGTTGACGTCATACTTCTACCCAGTGATTTCTACCATGCCATCATTCGAAAATTTCGGGTGAATAGAATTTCAATTTCATCGCGTGCTGCGTAGATTTAATTTGATTTTCATTTTCCTTACGTAGATGTAGAATACTTTTTATTAGATGTTGGTGTTAGTCCTTGAATAATTAATGGATGATAGTTTCGTTCGTGTTTTAACTCATTAGCTCTTGACAACTTGGTCTTTCGCATTTTCATGACTATTACATAATGCTAGAACTCGATGACGATCTGTCGAATGTTTTTTCCTGTCAAAAGGAAGAGAAGCGTACTTCCTCGTCCTCAACAATTTCATTTCAATAGTTCCTCTTCGGTATTGCATGAGTGCATGGGCCACACGATTTGGTGTCTACATAATTTCGATTTCTCCTCGAACAAGGAACAACTGACGAAGGGTAAAATTGAGTGGTATTTTAAATCTACTGTTCGTGTATGCGATAAATTATTCTGATTTTTCTTGATTGCAGAGCCTTGAAATACTAAGCTGGAGATACAAATGCAGACGAAATGAAAGGAATCATTTGGTGTTGAAGATATTCGCGTAATAATTTTATTAGACGCTGGAAAATACGGGAGAAAACTCGATTCCAACGACGGTAAGTTTGTTACGTGTTGGAACTGAAAGATAGAACAAAGTTGTATTCTGATGATAACGCGTATATGTACTATGTACTATGTACAAGTTGGTTATTTTCAATGAGAAATTCAGGCAAATGAAAATTAGTTCAGTGGTCTCGTCAATCGTGTCTTAACGTTTCTCAGTGTAATCGTTGAAAACCTTTTTCAATGTGTGTGAGAGCTACAGAATTCAGATATCATAAGGTTTAAGGTGAAATTATCTAATGGGGTTAGCCCTCGATTCGATGTTTCTGAAGCAGCTCTTTCAATAGCTACTAGCTTCCAGCTGTATAGTTATGGCAGATACACATCTGGGCTTGAGAATCAGAATGATCCAAGTCGAAATTCAGTGATAAGGAGATTTTGATAATTCTTGATTTACCGTACCTTGCTGTGATTTTCATCTTGTAAACTCGGTATTCGAAAATAACTAGGTACTCATCATCTGAATGAAAACCGTAATTATCCCGCGTAAGGGAAAGTGGTGTAGGATCTTAACTGAGAAATTTACTGTCGATGCAAGAAAAATTAATGTGAGACAAGAATTTTTATTCTATACCAGTTTTTGTTTCAAATTAATTTTGTCATTTCACGAAAACTTCAGTTGACTCGGGAAGATAAATTTGGCATTTTTTGCAAAAATAATGACATCAGTTATTGTTCAGCAATATTTTTACGAAGAATACGAAGCTGTTTTAAATTTTGGTGTTATATTCACCTTGGCACTGAATTCTATCAGCTGGAAGCAAGATTTGTAGATGACACGTTTCTGTGTGGTTTTTTGTCGGAGGTAGACACCAACTCGAGAATTATGTGAACATATATCGAGTCTTGTCCTAATTTTCGAGATTGCAACCGGATTACCTACATTTTGTTTGTATCGCCATTGATGTCAAGTTTATAGCAGCAAATTATACGCAATAATCGTGGGGTTTGTTTTCTCTAATTAGAACCAGTTCATATTTCTCTTTCCTGCACTGGCCTTAGGTATATTATGATGGCTTTAAAATATTCATTTGAATCGTAGATGGAATTTCCTCTTATTGAAGGAAGTCACATAACGCTCGAACATTGAGCAATACAGCTAGTTTCGCATTATTGATTGTAGGTTTGTAAGTTGATGCATTTTGGTGTCGTCATTTTTCATAATTCTAAAAAATTCTACCTCGTATTCAATACAGTCATAATTTTCGAAAAACGAAACCTTCCCCCAGAATGGAACTTCACTTATAAAATAATCACAGTGACCGTTCATCTTATCAGAAACTGTCACTTATATGTCACTCACTCACTCACTCACTCCTTAGTTGCTTCATGTATGTATATTGGGTCTTTCGCATATTCTGATCGTTCATTACCTCAGTCAGTAGCCACGAGTATAACCTGATCCGTCATTAGTAGGTCGTAAATATTGTTGGTAATTGTTTTTGAGAAGAACTATCATCTCTCATCCCCCATTGATGTGTTTGTCATCGTTCATAATAGTGCGATTATATCGATCATAAACAAAAAAAAAAGTTGAAATTGAGAATGATTTTCGTTTTATTTCCTGACGGTTTGACAAAAATTGAATTTTATATTTTAATTTTCTAGCTTGCAGTCCACTTGAACAAATAATTTTAGCCTCTGTCTGGGAACAAGCTTTTTGCACGTTGAAAATTAGATTTCACGGTAATGCTATTCACCTTGAAGTTCAAGAAATGATAGTAACCAGTATTTGAAAAAAAAATTTAACACCTAAACGTGAGACGTGTTAGATCTTTTCAACTAAAATGCATAATTTTAAGACGAGGTTAAGCTATCGACTATATCGAGGCTGCGCGAATCTATAAAAATCAATTAATTTATGTAAAAACTCGCCTCAGCTTTTCAACGGGTATTTTTATGTCTTTGAACTTAGAACCTTGAATTCAAATTACGACAATTCGTTGATTAATACTAAAATTTAGATGCAGTTTAACGTCGCACTATTGGGGGGAGAAAAATACAGGGAAAAACGCGAAGAGTTCTAAAAGATGAATGGAGCTATTGGTTAATTTATCCAAAACGAAGTAGTGTTTACATAAGCCGTTTAAAAAATTTGACATTTGAAGAAGAGGATTTCAGCCCACGGGGGTGCCGAAAAAATATATGGTCGCCTAAGCGTCTCGAAACACTTGCGAAAAAATCAAATCGGATTTAAAAAGCTGGAAAAGCAAAAAGTGAGACTGTAAAAAAAAAAAACAACTTTAGCCGGATTTTGCGAGGAAGATAAAAAAAAGTATCCGATACGTATGCGTGATAATTTTGCGGACGAATTAGGCTAATAGAAAGATCGAAGGGGGTGAAAACACCCCTAAATCCTGCTACTAAACAGTTTGGAGTGTTTTCTGTCAGCTGCTGTGGATCATGTGTGTGGAAAAAAACAAAATGAATCTTTGTTTGTTTTTACACTTGACACGTAAACTAGTCGTCTTTGTGTTTTTTTTTTCACCCTGCTCAACGTGCTCCTGTAAATTAGTCATATGCGTCCCATTATTCGAATTTCTAAAAACAATTTTGTCAGTCATTTGTATGGAACCCGATGCTTGTTTTATGGAGACCTGTTTGTCAAAAACACTTGCTTCGTCTTCGAAAAATCTTGTTGTTTTCCTAAATCTTGGAGCACCCTCTTCTAACCGAATTCTTGTACTCGTTCCCTTGTGAGGTGATCATTAATCAAGAAGTGATTTCACTTTTCATTTGTTGGCAAAATGTCGTTAATTGATATACGTGTAGGTACGAGAAAGTCTTCATATATTTGGTGGACTTATAATTAATCTTATAGTATGTCTTGGACCATAGGGTGCGACATTTGCACCGAGAGATCAAAAGGACAGCCGGAGGGTTTGTTTTTAAAAAGCCTTATCCAAAGTCAGCTCTTGTGTATTTTCTTCTGCATTACATGGTTAGATTATTTGAGAATTTCATTATTAATTGTTGTGGACTTTTTCTATTATTGAAAAGTTCTGCTCAAACTAGAATTTTTCATTAATATTAGTGAATAGTTTTATTTAAAAAATTATGTTCTTTTTAATATAAAGTACGAGTATAATTATTTTCATACGTGACATAAACGCGATGAAATAAAATGTCAAAAGGCACTTTAAACCTTTGCTGTGCAGTGAGCTTAGTGACAATTTGTAGAAACCTTTTCTTTTGCTGTTAAAGTTTCTCAGCTAATTCTTTCGACTAAAAAAAAAAGTTGCTTTTTCGCTCTATTTTTATTTTTTCAAAAAACTATAATAATGACTTGAATATAACTTTTTTTTTTGTTTCTTGTTGTAATGCCCCTTCTCGAAACTTGATACTCATAGCTTTTTTGGAATTCTACAATACTTATATAAAACAAGACATACTCAGGAATTATTAAGATGATGGGTGGAAAAATTTGGTGTTATTTAAATTTTGACTTGTTTTTCATGAATATAAAATTGAAGTTCTACACCATGATTAACCGAATGCGTATGAAAGTTTTGGTGCCACCAAAAAAAAAAGAAGAAAAAAAAAGACATAAACATCGTATCATTTATAATCATTAGAATAATATTGTGGACTGTAGGGCAGTGAAAAGTGACATGTTACCCAATTGTTACCGGTAAGAAGGATGATTCTGATACACTTACGTCAGATCTACTCATTCACGATTAGGGGAATGAAAATTGTTGCAGTTCTTTGACGTGGCTAACTATATTCGATATTATCTGGCAGCTATACAAATATTGGCCAGTCATTCTGTCATAATTTGTCGTACTTATAACGAAATACAGTGCCTATATCGTGTGTTGGCGAATGTCGTAAGGAGTTCATTGAGAGACAGTTTCTCCTCGATTATGGTGTGGAATGGAAAATGGCGTCTTTGAGGCGTACACGAGTATGATTTGGGAAAAGTCGAAGGGATATACCCGTACTTTGGTGGGTTCTACTCATACCGAGTTCGCTCGCTGGTTAGCTAATCAATCGTGAAATTAGACAAATGTAATAATTTTTGGCATCGAAGTAAATAAGGACGATCATTATGGCGAATTTCGAAGAAAAATTAGGAAAAGCGTTCGTGGCTTACGTTATTCAATAACCGAAGGATATTGATGAGCCCACAATGTGCCACATCATGGCCAACCGAGCCCTGAATTGCTGAAATTGCGGGTGTATGAAAATGACGAGTCATCTTCGGATGCTCCAGATAAAGAGGCTCGTTTGGGTGGCGAAAAATGATTTCTTCACAAAGCTGGAGGCCTTTTGCGCGTTTGAAAATCATCATGCTTATATATGTACCCAGAATTGTGTGGTACTATGAATCGTATAATGTCACATCTGTCATGAAGTTTGAAGTTGAAACTGTGTGTACTTAATTCGAAAAATGTTTGGAATGGGTATTTCTAAATTAATTCCTTGTTTTATGGTCTTATTTTTACTCAGTCGAAATATTTGTATAAAAATTTTTAAAATAATGGTGAAAATGAGAAGCTGAATAAACATTTGAAATTAAAAAAAAATTAAAACCCAGAAATACTCACCAGAATTTCTGGCTGATTTTTACATAGGCAAAGAAATATTTTTTTGAAAATCTATCCTCAAGATTGACAGAATACCGTTCGCTTTTGCTGAATCTATGATTACACTCTAGTTTGGTCGCATAAATTCAGTTTTCCTTGTACGAGTAGATGGGGACTTTGAGTACGAGTATAATTTAATTTTTTCCTTTTTGTCGAAGTATTTGTTTATATTTTTATACTCAGAATTTGCCAGTTATGTAACACGTACTTCTTTTATTTCATCTCTGCTTCTTTTACTCTCCCACTTTCACAAGGTACCATGTTTCCATTAGTTCCGTGGTGATAAAAATCAAATCATTTGATTAAAAAATTACACATCTAGTTGAAATGCAGCACACTAATTTTCAATATTTCGTAATAATTTTTAATATTTTTTACCGATTCTTGCTAAATTTATATCAATTTTTCTCTTGAATTGTCCGACAGATTAGTTTGCAGATATTAAAATTTTAATAAGTAGCTTTCTCTCAGTGCTTCGTTGGTCGACCCTTCTTACCTACATTGTAAATTCAATTTCGCCGAAATCACGAAATCAGCAACCGTGGGAACTCTTTCTTCTGGCAATTTCTGCATAATGGTCGCTTCCGGTTTCTAATATTGTTGATGAAAATTTATAATGTAAGCCTATTGTGATTGCTGTTCGCGGGGCCAGTTTCAAAATGAAAATCTTAAATCAGGAAACCCCTGCGCTCGGAAAACAATATACGCAGTCCACGTTTATGGACTTTGGCTAATGTGAACAAGGCTTGTACAAATATCAGTTTGAGTGGATGTTGTAATTATTTGAGGTGTTTATGTACCGTACAGCCATTTTATTATATGCTGCACGTCGATCATCGGTCAATTGATCGTAAAAATCACACGTTTCTGGCGATGAGAGGGCATCTACGAGTGTACGATGTACGGTTTGAAGGTCGTTAGCTGATCGACTTCACCCTCCAGCCTTTTTTCCTCTCTTTTCGCCGGCGAAATCCGCGTATAACAAACGATTTTCTTGTCGACATTAACGACCATCGACTATCGCATCGATCGTTTGAGGCGTGTGGTCGCGCGTGCGTTCCGATGCGATTTACGAGACGTTGACGGACGTTTTAATGACGCGCGTCAGTTTCATTTTTGACTCCCAAATACACCCCCTTCCCCAGTCCGCCCTTTACCGAAAAAATTATATTTTATCGTATAGGATGTATTCTGCGCTTTTCACTGACTCGCACAAGTTGGAAATGTACTTAGGCAACATTCAACATACATACAAGGTGTTCCGTTAATATTTTGTGACTATAGTTTTTAACCATATATGGGAAGTGCCACCTTCAAGATGGTTCGTAGAATATTTGAATGAATTGAATCGGCGAAAACACCAAGAAAGGGATTTGGGCTAAAATGCCCTTCTTGCTGTTTACTTCTGAATTTCATAACGGCGCGTCAAGTGCGATGAAAAGCCTATTTTGGCTGAAAAATTGGTTCTATCTCGAATCTATCACTACATTTCAAACATTGGAGCAGATGAATTATACTTGCTTGAGGAAAATGATTCACTTATCTGCTCACAGCGTACCTGAATAAGGTGTCACACCCTGTTTATAAACTACCTACCCGTTTACTTGCTTTTTTCTGTTTTTGGTTTCTCTCTCACCCTCGTTTTTACCCTCGCTCTCCCTCATCCCTCGCTGTCATTCATTCGGTTCTAGCACTCGAATGCAATAAAACGCGCACTCCGAAGTCGTAAAAACGGTTCGAACAATAATTTTTGCCAAATTCGCAGCTTAGTGTGCGCGGTTAATCTATCGTATGGCTCGTTGCACGGTTTAGGATTTAACGGCTTCAACCCCCCACTCTGGGTCGCCTCTATGGGCAACCTTTTTCGGCCTTTTTCTCTTCTTTTTTTTCTTGCCTTTTTTCGCTTTTTTTTTGTTTTCATTTGCTGTCTCTCACTCCGCATCATCACTTCCGCGAATGTCGCGCAGACAAAGATTTTTATGGTAGTCGGTCGTAAAGCTCTCGTTTACACCGAGAACTCGATTAATCGATTACCATCGAAAAGGATCACGGTTTACGATCGTCGTCATTAAAAGGCGTCCTCCACCCGCAGCTACTCAAAAATGCTGTTGCCGCCGCCGTACTTCAAGTTGGCGCGATGACGACGTCGTGTACCTCATCAAGAACGATTTTATTGGTAAAAGGGGGTATTCTTTTCGCGAACAGATAAAAGTGTCACGTGGTGGTGGTCGCAATCATCTACCCTTGTTATCAACCTCTTTGCCCCTTCCTACATTTTCATCAGGTTGCACGACCTTTTCGGCTACAGTGGGCTGAAAATTGGTACCTGAATGACTTCTTAAATCGTGTCTTTAGGTTGGGAATTCGAAAACTTGAAAATTAGGTCCTTGATACCATTCTTTTGCAAAAAAAAAATTGTTGCTTATGCGTGTTCTTCGAAAATTTACGTACGTACTTGAATTCTAGAAAAATGAAAATGCTATTAGGGAAATTCTGAGTCACATATTTGCATCGAGGTCATATAATGTTGTAATAATTTTTTTTTTTTTAATGTCATCTGGTGGGAAGTGACCCAAACAATTTTTCAACATTTTTTTTTTTTTACAATATGTACTATGAAGAAACGATGTCTTATAATAGTGCTGGTTTTTTAATATGGTGTTGCACATTTTTTTATTATTATTATTGAGTTGTTTTAGAAATGTTTGATTTGTATCTTTATCTCACACCTTGATTTATCGAATTGAAACATTAGTTGAAGAGGGATATCCAAAAAGGGCCTAAGTGGCAAAACAGCGTTTTGAGATATTAAGTTGAGTTGTAAAATGATGTACGTGTGAGATGGAGTCCAAAGAGGGTATGAGCGTGTTTGTCTAATCTATGGGCTAGACAATGAGCTCTACAATCGATAGAAATGGATTTATGGCTATTTAGCTAAAACCCTACATAGGCCCTTTTTGCATATCCATCTAAGATAATCAATTTTGAACTGTTTCAAGCGAATTTGAAGAGTAGTTTTCAGTTTCCCATGATGAAAAATCATGAAATGCTGTCAGAAATGAGTTTTAGTTATTTGGCTAGAATTCTACATAGGCCCTTTCTGCATATCCATCCAAAATACTCACTTTTCAACAGTTTCAAACAAATTCTAAGAGTAGTTTTGGGTTTCCCGTAATGAAAAATCATAAAATACTGCCCAAAATAGATTTTTAGCTGTTTGGTTAAAACCCTACATAGACCCTTTTTTGCTTATCCATGTGAATTCATCGACACAGAGCAGTTTACAATGAAGTTTGACTGTAATATGTCGAGTTTCATGCAAAACAGTATAAATGGAAATGAAAGAAGGCTTGATAATTAAATTTTTTTAATGCTAATTATGCTATAATTAAAATCAACTATTGAAGGATCTGAAATGCCTTCTTGAAATGCCTTTAAAAGGAAAATGAAACTGAACAACACTTAGAACTACGAAAAAACTTAACAAAATCAACGAATTCAATGAACTCAGTTTTTAAAATGATAATAAATAGTGAAAGACGTGAGATATGTTTTAAAAAATGAAATACTTCTGGTATTGACTGATGAAACAAAAAACAAAACCACTCTCTGTCTTTTCTTGGCAAATATGTCACTACTGCCAACAGACGATTACGCTTTGCTTGACTGATTTGCGACGGTAACGGAACCAGGTCATATAGATTAAGCAATTTACAAAGCCATGGTCGTTTTTTCTTAGGAAGATAATACTTCAGCAGTTCATATACATCAGCTTTTTTCTCCACCGTCAAGGTGCCATAAACAGGATCCATTGTGAATTCTATTGGTCGACGTATCCCTGTCTTCTTGAGCTTGAATAAAGAAAAGTTTGAATCGTAGGTTGCAGATGCTAAGGTTACACCATCTGGACGGTATTTTAGTTGTACGTAGGTGGAAATCGCAAATTTCCTCCCTTGTCTTGTCGAGGGTCCTAGGTCATTTTTGGATATCCCCCTTCAATTTATCTGTTATAACTTATAAGTCATTGAATAATTTTCTGAATAATTTTAGTCCAGGGTTTCGTAAAATTACTTAGCTTAGATTCCTTAGTTGAGAGATACTAAATTGATACTAAATTTTCATTCTCAGCCATGAACGCATTGGTGGTAAAAGAAAGAGGATAAACTTACGGTAGCATTAATATGACTTGAAGATGGTGAGAATTTCAAATTTTTGACACCACTAATTTGTGGCCACACTCATTTGGCCAGAGAATCAGATTTTAGCCCACTGGGTCACTCCTTTTTCTTTACTTTACGAGTTTAAAAGGCGTGAGAGGGGAGGTGATTTTTGAAAAACTGTCGTCGTCGTCGTCCTCGTCACCGTACAATCGCCCAGCTGGGAGGTTGGTCAGGGGGTAGACTTGCGGTGGGTCCGAAAAATCAAATTAAAAATCCCTACTTAACGGGGCCGATGAAACTTTTTACAACTTTTCTCGTTAAGTGAGTGTACGGATCCTCGAGTAATCCTTTTATTACGACATAAGGTAGCTTTTATGATGGTAGGACGTTAATTTTTTCCTTTTTTTTTTTTTTAGAAGCTTTCCTCCTTCCGGTTGTTACAAGTGACTTGTTTTCCCTCCATTTGTGTGGAGCCGATTGTAAGAGGCACATATACTCGTGTTTTGTATGCCGTCTATTATCTGCATAGTCTTCTCGATCGGCCTTTGTGCACAGTATTTATAAGTATCGTTTTTAAAGGCTGCAGGAGTTTGGTGGAGAAGGGCTACGCGTATATACAGTCGCGTACTCGGATTTTAAGTGTATCTCGGCACTTGTAACGAGGTACCGTAATGGAGAACCGCATTTTTATCACTGCCGGCGAATTTTCCTACTCGATATAGCTTCGTGGGCCTTTGCAAATGACATTACGCCCTCGTCGAAGTCGTAAAAAATAATCGCGTAGCTCGTCTTCGGCTACGACTTCCGTTGGGCGCGATTTCGGTTGGCTTTGTCAGAAGGACGTGAAATGATTGAAATTCGAAGAAGAAGGTTTAAGTGCCTGTACTCGCCCTCTGCCTCCTCGCGTAAATGATATCGTTAAGATGAACAAACTGAAAGTTGGCTTTGAATTTGGTTATATTCGAGTAGAGACCAGTTTTTTCCCCCTCAATTCCTGGGCGAGATTTCCACAATCAACACTCGCTGGGAAATTATTCGAGGATCTTACGAGCAGGGATTTCATTTTCCAATATTCAGCTCCCAGATGGGAGCCATCTGGAAGGTTTCAGAGTCAAGTGATACTTCATCAGTTTCAAGAATATCGAAGAAAGTGAAAATTTCATTTTTTTAAAAATACTGACAAAAATTAGTACAATCAGTTGTATATGGTAGACGGTGGTTATGAATAATTTGAGATAAATACGTTTTTTTTTTCGAAATTGCTTCCATCTATCTTTATATTTTCTGGTTCATGACTGCTAAAAACTTTTTATTTGATTCGAAATTTTGTAATTTTCTCAAACGCGGTTTTCAAATATTGTTCAATAGCTGAGCAATTAAAATTCATTAAATTCTGGACCTGAAAACTAGAAAGATCCAGGTCTAAATTCAGTGTTATTGGGGAATATTGGCTATTTTTAATAAAGGTACATTATACTATCGTCTTGTATGAAGATGAACTAAGTACCTACTGCAAAATAACTTTCCATTGTCTTTGAAGTGAAAATCAGTTGTATAGAGCAATTTTTAAAAACTTCAACTGCGAATAGGAATCACAAAACTGAAAATTTGGCCGTGACTGAGAGTGTTGGCAACAATAATAATTGGTGAAACGTTTTCACTGCTAATAAATATTATAGTACTTTTCTGAGTATAAACTAAATATCTATCGTATGATTATTTTCTCATTTTGGGATTATTGTTACTATTGTTCACCTATTATCGTGCAACTCATTTGTGTGCATCGTATGCGCCCTCTTTTTCTGTCGTCTTATCGGTATTTTGGTGTATGCTCTCGTTCTGCTACATCTTACTCTCGTCTTGTCTTTGTAATTCTCAGTATTATGTTCGAATGTCGTTGAATACAGATCAAGTCATGAACCAGCCTTAATTTATTTGGAGTGAAGTAGTTTTTCTCATCAACTGTAATGATTTTTCTTTTGAATTTTTCATTTTTCAGTTAGTTTTTATTAGAATAGAAGTGGTGTCACAATTTTTCCAAAATCTTTATTATCCTTCCGTTAGTTCATTATGATTTTTCTGAGTTTCTTAGAGGTGAAAAAACAAAAGAAAATTCAAATGTTCGTAACTTTTGTTTCTTCATTTCAATAGCTTTTCCGTTCATTTATTTAACTGGGGTAAAACCTCTCCCTTTCTTTAGCGTTTAGAAGCCCATTTCTCTTGTAGTATATTTAAATGAAGCTTTCAATACGGCGCGAAATACGTATTCCGCTAACTTTTAATTCCCTTAACGTATTTTTAATTTTTTTTTTCTTTTGTTTTTTCTATGCAGTTGTCTCCACGCGCCAACGAAAGCCGCTAAATTCTGAGGATTATCGCGGTTTAATTACAACGTCGACGAGATTCGCACAAATTCTTTTGGGAATTAAAAAGCACACGAATACTGTTCGGGCTCTACGCAGTCGGAGCTGAAAAAGCATGGCGATGTACGAGTAAAATGAAGTAACTCTGTGCGTTGACACTGCATGATTAATGGAATTTTCGATTATCAAGCCGAAGGGGGGAAAATATGGTAGGTACCGTTTTAACCACCGATGTCTGATAAAGCACCCCTAAAAACATATCAGCTATTATTTAGTGAAGTGCGATGCTTGTATATCAGCGTAAATACAGTTGTATTATATCGTAGAGAAATAATAGAAAAAAAAAAGAAAGAAAAAAAGTCCAAAATAATAAAACCCCAAAAAACTGTGATTTTTAATATAAATATCCAGGGAGCAGAATCTGATGAGTATCTGATTGTTATTGTTTGCTAACAAAAAACATGTTCTGTTTTTTTTTTTCCTATTTTCTCTATGATCTGCTTGTCCTATTATATTTTTTTTTGGTGAGAGGGTGAGCTTAAAATGTTACCAAAAAATGAGTCTTTTCAGGGTCATAATCATTTTTTTTTTTGGGTCGAATGTACTCATTTTTTGTGTGTTATTTATTTTCTGTTTTCAGAAAAATGTAAATTCGGTACAGTTGGTTTTCAATCAAAAAGAGCTGAAAGAAATCTGCGCACGGGTTTACTGTCAAAAAAATGAAATGCACTAATCTGGGTGAGTTTTTTTTTTTTTCCTCTCGATTATTTCGATATTTTTTTACCTTTATTTTTTTCCTTAGTAAGTGAGCTTGAAATAGGGTAGATTAGCGAAAAATTAGAATAGGTGATTGTTGAGCTGTGGGGTCTTTCTTGTTGGAAATTGGCGATGAGTGCGAATTATTGTTATTCGAGATCGAAAGCTGATGTGTGGAATTGGTGCTTTGGTTCATCTTGGGCTTCTTTTTTTCATTATTTATACGGAGTACATTATATTTTTTTTGTGCGGTTCTCACTTCGTTGAGGACCTAATATTAATAATATTGTTCGCTTATAGAAGGGCGAAGTATTCGATAAAGAGTTTACTGACATTCAAATTCGCCGAAAATAAGGGGAATATTTTGGAAGCTCTGTTTTCGCTCTTGTAAAAGGAGTGGAGATCGTGTAGCTTTGGAGAGCTATGCCAGAACTGTTGTTTGAAATAGAATGAAATATAAGTTACATACAAATTAAAAGAGTTGAAGGTAAAAGAAGAAAACAGCTTCCGATAACTATGCTCGAAAACTTTGGAACGTTATATATTTTGAGATAGGTATAATTATGATGAAGAAAATGGAAAGAACTAATGAAATATTGTTATACATACAATATGTATTTTTTGATCTCGGTGAAAAATATTGACAGAATTTCAGACTATGCCTCGAGCTTTTCTCCTATTCAAATTTGAAAATTTACAAAGTACAGTACATAATTTCATCAAAACATTTTTTCTACTTTGAATTGTTCGAATTGAAAGGGCCTTAGGGTAGAATGTGAAATTCTGTAAAAACTTTTTTTTTCTTCGACGGTGGCACCAAATCCTTTTTTTAATAACCATAATGAGGCTGAGGTTATAAACAAGCGTTTTATACCAGCAAAGGGGGCTTATGCTTTAACCCTCCCCTCTCATTGAGCTGGAAAAAATTAATTAGGTAGATACATAGATCTCATTCAATTACATAAAAAAGTTATTGCCAACTTGCACTTTTTCTCTTTTTTTCTCCAAAATTCAGTATCCGAGTTGAGTTATTGAAAAAAAAAAAAGAAACAAATTATTTCAATGTACCTAATTATTCAGGTAGATTTTCAGTTGTACGTTGATGAGTACCAAGAATCATCTTCCCTACACCTTATCTGTGTTTAATTCCTAAAATTTAGTGTTGACAGGTTTTTTCCGAATCATTTAATATGCTCATTTTTTAAACCATAAATTCCACAAATGTTCAGTGAACAGTAGAAGCTTATAACCGTTTTTTTTTTTCTTTCCCTTCATCAACTGCAGACGAATAATTATTGTGGTTTCGAATAGCTTGGAACATTAATAACGATACAAATTCGTTGATCCGTGACTTTTTTCATCGGCTGTTAATATAATGTAATTCAAACAAAACTACACCATAATTAAATCATGTATGATGAAGTAGAAATTACGACTTGATTAGTTCGAAGTCTAATGAAATATTAATGACTTACCGAAAGGAGTATAATTAACTTATCCAGTGAACCAATAATAGACCTGCCTCAAATGGCTACTTGTATCTCTTTTTTTTTTTTTTGCTATCCCACTAGACAGATGAATGATTTGGTTAGAATAATGTTTTTATAATTGTTCATCAATCTAACTGAAGAACTATGGGAAAAATATTTCATACTGTTTTCATTTACCATTTTGGTTTACTCGAGTTGGAGTAGTGCATGCCAAAATTTTGGCGGTTTTTTTACTCATTTTTATTTCACTCGCTTCATGGCGATAGGAAATGTTGTTCGAGGAACCACACAATTGGCTTACATTATCACTAATCACTTTTCCTAATGAAATATAATAAAATTTCTAAATAAGATAGAAAGTTGCATAGCGAAGCGCAGCGAATGTATAAATTCGGAAACTTGACTTAATTTCTTCTTATACGAGTATTTATACTTATGATACTATTTTTTTTATATTTTTTTTTGCGAAAAACGTTTTTCAAAGAAAATATCAGTCTTTTAAAACAGTGTTTTTGCTGCTCAGAGAATGAACAAAATATGCTTTGTAAGTATCTGTTGACTTTGTACAATGACAGAAGGGTGTTGGTATATCCCATAAACAGCCTTTATGTCCGGCCGGCCCTGTCCAAAATGGTTTTAGGTTTTAGCCTGTTCCCCGGACATGTCCGGGAAATCCGTAAGGATAGTAACCCCTCGGATCGTCGTCACCGAATGCAATATTAGTCGTGGAATCAGTTTCAGCTATCAATTTTCAAAGTCCGTAATTTCCATTCGCGTTTCGAATCGTAATTTCTGGTCGGCGGACTTGGTTCACCGAGTACGTTACACTTTATCGCGGCTATATCCCCAGAATGATGACCGAATGCTAAGGGGGGGGGGAAGGGCGGTGGACGGAGTCGCATCGAAGAGCTTCGACCAAACTCGTATTTGCGGTAATTAGACGGCTCAGTGTCACCTGCTCGATCCTATTACGCCAGTAGTGTGGCCATATGGAACCGAAGGTGGACGGCGAAAAAAGACGAAAATTTGACAGAGTTAATGGGTAGGATGTGTCGGGATGGCATAACACTATAAAACGGGGGTTGTTGGCTGGGGGTATCTTCTCGTCAACGATAATGGGAGAATAGCGTGCGACATTTACGATGAAGTGCTCTTTCTCTCTCTCACCCGCACCCACTCGTGGCTCGCTTTTTGATACCCTTTATCGATAAGTTTCGATTCTAATTAGGCGAATATGTAGTATGGCCCGCGTATTCGAATGTGTACATAGAGACACGTATACCAGCCCTCTCTCCGTATTTTACTGCTGCAAAATAAACAATAGACGATTTTTATTTTCACGGTGGCGTTACCAGAAAATTTAAGCATACGGTTTGATCGCAAACGATGGAGTGCCGCAGACCTCCTACCGGAGCGACTGTTTTTAGCTTTTTTGGAGCTGCGTGTAATTGCCGCATCCTGTGGCCTGTCGTGTTTATGACCGTCTCTTCAACCGATCACTTATTTTTGGACGTACGCACAAAAAAGAGTGAATTTACACCGAGTTTTTATCAATAAATTAGCAGATCTAGGCGTCCGGTATTCACTACCCATCAAAAGATGCTCCACATCTGTCTGTCACAAAAGTGTTTTCATTTTTAGCGGCGATTTTCCCCTTCTTGTCATTCATACTTTTTTTTTTTTTGAGTGGATTTCATCTCCACGCCATACGTGCTGTCCGCCACTAGTATATTGTTCGTTGGAGTTGCACCTGGAAACAGTGACAGAGGTATTTGCCAAGTTTTCGGAAATTATTGTTTTCAAAAATTACCCATAAAACGGAATCGCGGTTCTCTTTAGCCTTTGATATAAAACCTATTTTACGAGGCGGAAGGTCGAAGGTGAGGGCGGATTTTTGACATTTATTACAGCAACCCATAGAGATGGCCACAATTGCGTAAATATTTGTTTTTGTTCGCTAAGGCGAGCTTAAGTGGGTATTTGGAAACGTTTTGGGGGGTCGAGCCGGAATCTTTGGTCTGTAGGTCAGGGGTGGCGATGTTTTGGTGCAGATTTTTAGCTTATGGCCGCAAAACAGTCGTACGATGAGGTAAATTAAAACGATTTTTTTTCTTTCGACATTGAAAGTTTGGTGGCTAAGTTACGATGCTTGCACTAAACAAGTGCGGTAAAAGCTGAACTCCTGGGTCAGAGCCCATGTTTGGGTGCTATTGATTATAGTAATTGATTCACACAGCTCTCTAATATTTTTAATTTGTTCATTTTACTTTTCAACTTTATTTTATAAGCTGAAAAAGCCCTCCAAGCGCTAGATATTCTCGTATTCTTTATTTGGTTGGGTAAACCAAGTTTTAGAAGAGGCTAAAATTGTAAAAAAAAAAAATCCAATGTACCTATACATGTTTAAATTCTTAACGAAGTGACACCCAAGTTATTCAGCGTCATTGTGGCACCCATGTATTGAAAATGTAAGTAAATGTCTTTGTGACCCACCGTAAGTAAATGCTATTGTGGCACCCATGTATGTAGATTAGTGAATGTCATTATGGCACCCTGAGGCGTTGCCAAACATCTACCTTTCAGGGAGTCACAATGACATTTATTAATGCATATACATGGGTGCCACAATAGCATTTACTTTCAGTGGGTCACAAAGACATTTACTCAAATAAATTTGTAGCCTAGCTAAGTAAAGATGGCTCCAAACGAACCATAATGTGACGAAGTCACACTTCTAAGTACCTAAATTGAAGTTAATTTAAAAATTTGAAAAATATATATATAAGATCAGGTTCAGTTTTGATTCGCCTGATTTTATTTAAATTCCCATTTAGCCAGCCTGCGCAGTCAGAAAAATTTAAATTCTCATTTAGCCAGCCTCCACAGTTTCAAAAATTCAAATTCCCATTTAGCCAGCCTCCGCATTCTCAAAAATTTAATTTTCCCATTTAGCCAGCCTCCTCGTCCTCAGTCTCGATAATGCAATTTCCATTTAGCCAGCCTCCACAGTCTCAGAAATTTAAATTGCCACTTAGCCAGCCTCCGCAGTTTCAAAAATTCAAATTCCCATTTAGCCCGCTCCCGCAGTCTTTATACTTTAAATTCCCATTTAGCCAGCCTCCTCGTCCTCCGTCTCGATAATGCAAATTCCATTTAGCCAGCCTCCACAGTCTTAGAAATTTAAATTGCCATTTAGCCAGCCTCCGCAGTTTCAAAAATGCAAATTGTCATTTAGCCCCCTTCCACAGTATTTAAAATTAAAATTCCCATTTAACCAGCCTCCGCAATCTCAAAAATTTTCTTTTCCCATTTAGCCAGCCTCCTCAGTCTTGAAAATATCGAGTGAGGCATTTAATAGAAGCTAAAAAAATTACCGAGTACAGAGTACAGACTAAAGACTCAATCAAAAACTATATAATTAATCTGATGATTGAAAAAAAAGCTAATATTTAACTAACCCTTTGCAAAATCTTATTTTGCATTGTTGTCATGTTTTGGGTGCCACATTGTATCTTATTATCAATGGGCCACAAAGACATTTACTTGCAGCTCATGTATGTTTGTATGTAACACTCCGCACTCTGGTGGAACATACAGGGAACCCCCCAGTATGTAGGATGAGTTTGGATGTCAATGTGACACCCGGGGTAAAATGTGGATTTGCATCCCCCATGCCCCCTAGACCCCAAAACCACCAATTTTAGCTAAAAACGTTGTGGCACCCAAATCCGGGTGCCACAAAGCAAAAATGGGTGCCACAAGAACATCCAATAAGGAAATTGGGGGTCACAATAACGCTTAACAAAAATATTGATTTTTACGGTTCCAGTCGGCGAGATTATAATACAGTCAACACATTGAAAAGGAAAAAAAAAAAGGATGAGAATTGATAATAAAAGATGCGCGAGATCAGTGAAGATGAACAAAAATTGAAAAATCTTACCTATTTCCCAACTAAAAATCTTCGCGGTAATATCATCATGTTATTTGAAATACGTTCTTTTCAGTAGATACAAAAATAAATAATTTTTTTATTTTGCTCCTAGCAAATTTCTAGAGGATCACCATTTGAGTGCTCTACAAAAATACTAATAAATTCATTATATGATGTTTGAAAAATTTCTACTCAGTATTGTCTGTTTCCCCTTCACCTGTACCCCATTGTTTGCTGTCATCTTCGGTTCTCATTAAAGCAGCCTACCATGTTGTTCTGCCGATTATTTGGCTCGGAAAAACTTTTCACGATTTTTCCATTCGGCTTCATTATTTCCGGGTAGATATTTAAGCCAAATTCGACCGAATAAATAGCAAATTTTTTTTTCCTCTTTTCGTCGTCCTCGTAAATATCTGCAACCCTCATTTGTATCTTATCGTCCCCGCGGCAAATCGTTGTCTTACGAAATGAAAGGCCCTAACAGACGTCAAGTCTTAACTTGGATTTAGTATACGTTACGGCTGGGTTAACTTCCGAATTAATAACGAACAAATAAAAAAAAAAAAAGCCTTTACAAAAAAGGAGAAGACGATAAAAAAAGAAAGAAGAAGAAGAAAGGGTGAAAAAAAAAAGGAAAAGAAAAAGAAGTTAACTTCTAATGAAGATACCAGTTCAGTTTTTTAATCTTTGTTTTAATTAAGCTTAAGTTGTCAAGTACACTTCTGTTTGGTAACTTAGTACAGTAATTCTTTATAAACGTTTATAATCCTTTCGTTAAAGATTTTCTTTTTTAACCCTTTCCCCCCGAATATCGGTTCTTAACCCTTTCGTTCCTTTGCTTTTTTTCTTCACTCCCTCTACGCGGTCCTCCTCTTTTTCTTGAAAAAACTTTTCACGATAGGCTTTATTCCACCCGGTCTTCGACCCTCGCCAACAGAGCCAGGAGATTTTCGAAAAATAAACGCCCCGAGCTTTATTATTTTTATCTTGAAAGAAATTACCATATTTTAACATTAGTCTAACAAAAAAGAATAAGAAGGAAAAAAAATGTTGAAAAAATATGTATTTACTCGATGTTTCAGGATTAGTTTCTGGAACTCTACCAACTGATGAAACTTTAAAATATACCTACGCTTTCCTTACCAACCCTCTGCATCTGGCCTTGTAACAATGAGTGGTTTATTTTACAGATTAAGAGCTGTAAGTCGATTCTGTTTATTAACCAGCGGTGTTGAAAATTCAGAAATCTTCACGATCTATCATATTGAAAATAATTTTTCATATCAGGTTTTTATTCAGCTCTTTTTGAGTATAGTTCTCTTCACTGACTGTGGGTAACTGTAATGAAGGGTGCCACTTTACAGCATACTCCTATTGACGAGGGGTCAGTATTTTTCGGGTTGGTCGCATACCATTTTGTAGTTTCCCATGCAACAAATTTAATTTTATTAGTGCTGCCAGCAAAAAAATGGTCATCACAGGGATAAGTAAATTTTCCAGATACACAGAATTGAATTTAAAATAAAAGATTCGTCTGGATGTTCTACATTATTTTGAAAAATCATTCACTGAAATTGAATGAAGCTGAGGCTCCTATTTTTACTCATCGCGGGGCTGTAGTTTTTTATACAGTGAAATAAAAACCTTTTGAACTTCGGAGGTTTTTATTCTAGTGAAAGTTTAATGTATCGAGGTACAACTGCACGAGTTTCTAGATTTTTACTTGCGTGGAATTACGAGAGGTCCGATTCTCAGTGACTGCTGGATTTTAGGTACTATGGCTAACCAACTTCGTTTATTTCCCATACCGTTTTGTAAAAATGCTGTTTTAACCAATCTACCTGCGAAAAGATAAACTACCGGTACATATCCGTAGAATGGCTATCTGCGTACCTGTGACGATTTCTTGTCTAAACTTGTAGGTAAAATCATTGTTAACCGGATTTAGCTTGGAGACGTGTACAAGTTGAAATCTGTTTTTTTTTTTTACACCCTCGCCTTCAATTTGTCGACCACTTGTACGTAGCAGCACGAAAAAGTGTATCGCTTATCGAGAGAACCATTTCCAAGGGTGCACCACCATATAGACCTGTCTGTAGTAGAGCAACGTTTTTTTTTTTTTTTTTTTTTTTTTCAGAGGCGAAGAGAGAAGATTTAGGAAGAAGTTAAGGGGAAAAAAGTATAAATAAATTAAGCGAATCGAGAAAGAGGGCGACGTTAAATTTATAATCAACGATCCTTAAACCATTACAAACATAAATAAAAAAGTGTTTTGAATTAGGGTAAAAAATCCACCTGTTAGGCGACCGAATATGGCATATAGAGGGCCTATACGTATCGCATATGTCTTATTTCACCCTTCGGGCCAAAATGCGTTTCAACTATTTTCATTTTATTTTTATTTTTTTTCCTCGTTTTTTTACAGACTACACGCTTTGAAAAGCTATGATTTTCTGGCCTATAATTCCATATCACAAATCTACGTGCTACTAGTGTTGGTGGTTTTTAGGAGAACGATTCTCTCTTTTCTCTTTGAGATTAATTATTTTCCACTAGTTTCCCCTTAGTAGACTTTTTTTTTTCTTCATTTTCTGTACGCACTTGCTGATGATGCGTGAAAGATAAGACAGACTTTTTAGCGGAGAATGGTGTTAAAATGGGGTGACAAAGAAGGATTTATCATTTTTTTGAAATTTGTGCGGATGTAATTTGAAAGCGTTTATTTTGTGATTTTTTTGGTGATCTTATGGTTTGACGTTAATGCAGCGAAACTGCTAACAACACGTGCAACCAAGTGATGTCCCCTATGGGAGTTTTACTTGAAGACATTTTTGATAAAAATGTTACTTGACTTTACTAGAATTTATTTTATTAGTGAACTATATACTCTGCTTAAGTTGAGAGTTCTCTGACGTCATAACTGAATAAGGACAAGTTTTCATGTGAGGGGAAGAGAGGGATCTGAAATCCACATGTAGATAAACAAACTTGAGTAACAATATTTATTTACGATAGTTTGCTGTTGTTGCTTAATTTTTCCATGCAATGTGGGTGGGAGAATGTTATGACGTTACGGAAGTCTTCACTAAAACTAAGTATAATCCTTGCAGGATGAATACAATGTGGAGCTAGGTACAGGTAGCTGTGGCTCGGGTTAGTGAGTCTTGACGAAATGCCCAGCGACTGAATCGGTTGAGACACGATGAAACAGTATGTTATTAATTTCAGTTTATCTTACGTTCGCTCTCAATGTAATGCTGAGTTACTTATTTCTTATACAGCAGCGTTGAAAACTGATTTTAAAAATTCAGCTAGCATTGTCTCAGAAAAGCTTTCTCATTACCTGGTACCGACAGTTCCTAGCTATCACTTTCTTCAAAAGCTCTCTCTTCATCGAATTTTTCACCTCGAAAAATGGGGTGGCTTGGTGACGCTCGTACGTGTGTATTCATCAAAGGTAAAAGTTAATCAATTAGGAAGGCGGAAATTGCGATAATTACAAATGCATTGAAACGCGAAATTGCCTGCAGTATAATCGCAATTGCAAGTGTGTGTGTGTATATATATATATATATGTGTGTGCGCGTCGTACATTAAACCTATCTCATCGCAGCAGGTTCACCTAAACTAGCCTGCGGATATGTTTGCGTCTAACAAACAGCAAAAGAAATGATTCTCTCCCTTTTGTGGCTCGACGATTAAAGATTAACAACATTTAGGTGCTCGATTAACCTTAACCAACGGTGACAGAGGGGGCAGGAAGATCGATATAACTTATTTCTTTAGTCTTTATATAATAAATTCGTACAAAGGAACTCAATTCTCAAGTCAGTAACCTGTAGCCTTTTGTATCTTGTACTCGTACAAAAGGAAATTTTTTTGTTATTTTCGAAAATTAATTAAAGGTTCGCCATAGTACCTCCCTCTTTAACCAAATTACCTTCCATTGGTACCTATATATAATGGGAAAGTGTTTTTCGTCGTTTTGATCGACATTTTTGAAGAAACGCAATATTGGTAGTCGAGCGTTAAAAGGTTTGACGAAAAATTGGTTAAAACAAAAGAACGTAGCGAAAAAAGCGTCGTATAAAATTAACAATTAATGCTAATTTATTTTTTGAAGGATCTGATAAATTTTAACAAGAGCTAAACCCAGTTTATGGTTGTAGATAACGAAATTACTTTTCTGTAAATTTTTTTTTACTCCCGTATTTTTTTCTTTTTTTTTCCTTCTTAATTTCAAAGTAATATCATACTAAATGAAATGAATCTCCTTCATAAAATTTAACTTAATTCCACGCCTTCTGTCCTGCTTGGGTTACTGTCTAATTTGATTTTTTTCTTGTCTTCAAGAGAAGTGGATAGGGACGCGGAAAAAAAAGAGGAAGTTTTAGTGTCTACAACCAAATCCTCCTCTAATTTAGGTGAGTTCTTCGATGAAATTTACGAATTTAAGTTGATGTAATTAAAACCCCTTTAAGAAAGAAAGAAAAAAAAAATGGTATAAAAGGTTTCTTGCTGAATGAACGTCGGTCTTACCAAAAACGCGTCTCGTAATGTAGAATTCCCTTTCTTTTTTCTTCGGTCACGCGTTTTAATGGTTTTTTTCCCTTGGCTGAGAACTTCGGTAAGCTCTGTGATGGATTTGAAAATGTATTTCAGGGAAGAGGAGATTCTTTATTGTGTGTCTGGAAAACTATTTTGTAAGTGCAAGTGTTTACTTTGGTACATTTTTGCATATTTTACCCATGATTTGTAGCTTTCATATGATGTCAAATTTTATATTTTCAAATTTTCATTTTTGAAGGGCGTTTCTTCAAACTGTGATAAATCCATTTTTATCGATTTGTAATTTCTGGTACGTAGGGATTTGGGCGTCTATAACATAAATTATGATGCCTGCCAACCTTGCATCTGCAACCAGTCTTGTAGTACGGATGTTTCATGTGGAAACATGGACTTTTTATTTTCTCAAAACCCCAAATCGATTAAAATATGTCGATATGAAAGAAATTAATGCGATTTTGAACGAATGAAAATATTGAATTCTCATTTGGACCTAATGAGGTTTTGAAAAAAATGAAAAAGCTATTACTTTTTTTAAATGAAAATTTGTTTTTTCAACCCTGATTTATTTACTCGTAGTTAAAATTTTCAATTTTCGAAGTCTCATTTCTCTTCATTCGTTCACCTTAGAAATTCGGTTCGATCAAACATCCTAGTGCAGAAAGGTTTGGTCTAACCCGAATTTTGTAAAAACATAATTATTCACACAGGCTTATTTCATGCAGTTTTGCTCGATTTTCTGACTTTTTTTTTCTATCTTATCACGTTTTGGGAAAACTCCCCTAAACTTTAATTTTCAAACTTCTTTGTCGAATAATAGATATGAGGATATTTAGATAATAAAATGAAGAAATATATTTTTAATCCACGGATCATCGTCTGTTTCCATCATTTTATTTCCTTTTTTTTTTATTTTCAATTTTTTCTCTCTTTGTGGAACGTGACTTTTTCTCTTCCTCGCTTGTTATACCAATTTTCTGTTTCTCCCCTTGCTTTTTCCTTTTTTGAGCAGAATTCAATCAAAAGTGAGAAAAAATGTGAACTCAATATATCGTGTTTGAACCTTCATCTTTATCAACTTTGCATGTAAATTATTTTCAAACATTGTTCGCTTCACAAATATAGTTTTCATTTTATCCATTTCCAAATTTCACGGGCTGTTATTCGAATGAACGAATTTCCCCCCTTAATCATATTATCGCGACCTAACAGTCGAGCAACATTACATACACTATTAGTACTGCACTGAATATGAATAGAATCAAGTCTTTTTTCCATTCTCTCCTTCGACTTGGCGAATATGAGGAGTTAACAATGCATATATGAAGAATACACTGACGGCATATATACAATTTGCATACGCTACACTCTCTTGAGAATTCACTATTTCCCTCCTTATCCGCCTTCAACCCCTAGGCTGCTTGTGCAGAGTGTAGTGTAGTAGCTTATATTGTGTTTTGAAACGGTGTATCCAAATTTCCAATGTGAGATTGAGATGCATTTTTTCCCCTCATTGTAATTGAAATGTCAATATTTTTGTCAATCTGGAGTTCCGTGAAAGGCTTACCGATTGAAATTTTTCTGGAATACGATAGAAGAGTGAGAGAGAAAAACTAATGGCTGCTACCTTGTGAAGGATTTCAAAATGTGTAGGTTGTTGAACTTGTGACTTCCAAATAAAAAATTCTGGCAGTCACAAACCATAATTACTTCATCTGCTTTCACTGGCGGAAATAGACCCGGGATTTTGGGGGGGCTGTAGCCCCGATGAAGATTGGTCGTTTGTACGTATGTTTGTTTGTAAAAAATTTTCACACGGTCCTACCTCCCCTCTCCCCGAATAAATCTAAAAAAATCGTAAATAAAATTTTTTCAAAAATTTTTGGGGGGCTTAGCCCCCCCAAGCCCCCCCTATTTCCGCCAGTGTCTGTTTTATAGATATTCCAGAGTAGCTTAGCTGTTTATACCTCTGCTACTATTTTGGGTAGCATGTATCCTACTCTCCTTTTTCCCTCACTGGATACGGATTTATTCCTTTTCCAAAATGATATCAAATTAGTTGGGAAAGTACTCTCTTTTACATCCCCGCTTAACATTTTGACTTAATGGCTCATTTCCAATCCATAAAAATACGAGAAAAAAATTATGTAGGTAATCTTCGAGCTTTTCCATACTGTCCCATGTAAAGAAATGTCGAAAATTCAAAGTGTGGCGGAAATGAGAGATTACAGTATTTTTATGCTTCGTGAAAATACGAAGAATACATCAATTTTCATATTGTTTTACCTTATTTTCAAGTATGTCATGTATGAATGACGATATAAAAAATGCATGAGTGCCACAGTGGAAGTTTTTATTTAAAAAAAAAAAAAGAAAAAAATTAATTTAATTATAATTTATACAAAAATATTAGAAATTTATTGAACTGGAATTCTTGAAGTTTAAGATTCTCTATTCTGCATCAATCAGTACCTGAGGGATACGCGATAATATTTTGTTCACAGAAAATAAAGATCAGAATGGAGATGCTGCGTCAGTGATTTTATTGGTTCAGCTAAACCGCCTTCTATTTCTGTTTATACACGCTATTTCCTCTTAAACCTTGGTTCTTAGTTTAAGCTTGGTTTTATTGAGGGGAAGCTTCAGTGGTGATTGTACCCCCCGGCTCTAATTCTCTTGCACTATTTCCTAAAAGTGGCGTTATTCATTTTTTTTTTAAAGTATAAATCTCGCCTCCATGGTGCACCTATTGGCTGCACCTAAGCACAAACGTCTTGCTTGGTTTGAAAAAAAAAAAAATGATCCACAACCACGCGGAAGTCATAATTTCACGCTCTCCCCATCTGTAAGTACAGTTTCTATCCGCAGAAGGTGTTAATGTTATATCGATAAATGGGATATATTCGCCCCATACCGAAGTTACAGGGTAATAATGAACACCCCAATAAATCAACGATCAAATTTCCATTGATAGAATATTATTATGTCCCTGGATACCTACGTTTTGCGTCCCCGCACTTTTTCGCCTCTTCTCTTTCTTTATTTTTATTTTTTTTATGAGTTGCAGTCTCCGTATACGTGTATTTTATACTTTATTAGACAGTTTAATTTGAAAACTACCCGATAATGGCCGTTTATTGGCTGCGTTTGGAAGGATATATAGCGATATAAGTGATAGGAAATTCGGTGACGTGTTGGAGCATTTGCTAAGGCGCACTCTTTTGTTTGAGCGAATAAGGAGGAAAAAAAATAGTCGTAAATTTCTTGGCTGAATGTAGTTCATAAATAAGTTCTTGGCTTTTTTAATCAGCGAAAGCCACCGGTGGTGCCGTTTGGAGATGCCTTTGTTTCGCGGTTTTGATTGAAAACATATGCCTATTATATTGGAAGTGCATTATGTTGGGTACGTGTCGACAGCAACCCATCACGGTTTGTGGGTTGATGAGTTGATACGCTTTTGAATAGGAAAATATGTTCGCAGCCAATAAAATACGTAAATTCTGGCGACGAGTATAGGTTTTTGATTTGCGATGTCATTTTGTTGTTTGGGTTCGTAAATGAGTAGGAAAATACAAAGGGTGCATAATATAGCCTGATTTTTTTTTTTTTTGGTTGGCTCGGATGCAATTCAGGGTTGTGTTTTCAAAGGTCGACCACACGCGTAAAGAAAGCTGGTGACCCAGATCGGGAACGGTCGTAGTATGTATTATGGGATCAGCATTTTGGCGCCAAAAAGTTCATGTTGGCTGTAGGGTACAGGTAGAAGAGTTTGTAAAACGTTTTTGTGGTCTTCTATACACATGTGGTGTGAAGCTGACGCTCAAGTCATTCGTGGTGTCTGGACTGAAAATTTACCCTGTCCTGAAGCCCATAATGTCAATATTCAATACTTAAGTTGCTGCAGAGCTTTATGCTGAGTAAATTCACTGACATTATTATTTTAAGGATTTCACTACCATCAAATTATATTTTATTTTATTGGTTCATACAACTTTCTTGATGGAACTAGTGTCTATTAAGCAACCTTGAATCATATGGATATAGTACTGGATAACCATGCATCGAAATTTCGGGAATGTCAACATGTCTGAGGCGTCTCACTCATTTCAGTGCGTTCATCAGAACATTGTTTATGTTTGAACTCCACTTGAGCCAGCAGTGTTGTAATCCTCGCCCAGAAATATCAACTTCTGAACCGATTCCATTAAAATGAATTTTAACTTTACGTCACCAGATCTCGGCCACTTCGCTTTTAAACGCCGCGCCATAAGTAACTGAAGCGAAAGAAAGGATTTTCGTTATATTTAAGCGAAGTAAAATTTCATCTTCCCTCCTCCTCCTCCGCCGCTACTCTAGTCCATAAAGACTGGGTCATTTCGCGCACTTATTCGATACGGTCGTAAATCATCGTCCCCAGCAGCTCGTTCGGAAAGTGTTTTTCGAATATTTCATCCATAGCGCCCGTCGCACCAGCCGAAACAAAAATATCGAGCTATAAAGAGCATAAGAAGTTGGAAAGACAGAGGACGCCAGCACCTAGCATATTTGAATATTTAATCAACGCTTTTGTATAAAACGTTGAATTTACAGGAGTGTTGGTGATTAATTGGTACACGTAAAGGGTTGTGAAAATAAAATGAAACTGGAAAACAAAAAAACAAAACAAAAACGAAAACCAAAAAGACAAAATGGATGTGAAACGCTGGAAAAAAAAAGGGTTGGGGTTCTTAAATGCGGAATGTTTTTGACGGCATGTGCCCACTTGTAAAAGTTCGTAGTCTCTCGCGCAAAGGTACGTCGTATCGAATTAAGAGTTTTAAATGCCATCCTTTTCTTCTCTCAAGATTTTTAATAATTCCTCGTTCGCATATTATGTACACTCTGTTTAGCGGTGCTATACCCCTGAAGTCTCCTATCTATTACTCTGCGTACTTTGGTTATATGTAGATGTTACAAACCCCCCCCCCCTTCAACCCTTTCATATCAATGCATTCTACGTCTTCGTCTCCTCCACGTATCCTTCAAACACTGTCATTCGTAAAATGGAAAGGTACTCGAAATATACAGTAACTATTTTTTCCTTCTTTCCACTTGAAATCGTTTTTCCTCGTATTCGCCGCCCTCCTCACTCCACTACTTGGCTCTCATTTTTCCACCCTTTTCCCACAATTTTGCCCGGCTATTTGCTGCGCGACGATACGAGTTTTAATTTAAATCCGCGTTTACAATTAAAACGAAATCACATTAACTTTATTTTATTGTAAGGCGACGTGTACAGCTTTGTTGTCAGCGCAGTGCTGTCTGAATGGATAGACGTAATCGCGTTATATTAAAAAGTCTTGTAGAGTTGGATGGTACGCTGATTAAAGGCTTTAGACGACAGTGTAAAATAATTAGTCTTCATCGGTCGGTCGTCTGGAGCGCAGAAAAATTGGAATAATGTTGGTGGATACGGACGGAAATTAAAATAGTGTGTCTTGTGTGCACGAATAAATTGTTGGGAGGTGTAAGTAGAAACCGAGTGTCAAGCGAGTAGAATTGTGAATGTTGGCTGCTTCAGAGAAAAGTGGAACACAGAAGGGGTCAGTGAGAGTCTTTGAAAACTGAAATTCATTCTATTTCGTTGGCTCGAGTCTAAAACTTGTCAGTTCCTATAAAAACGATCACTCAATTTGTCTTGCAAAATTACATTAGCCAAAATTTAAATGTACATATTATGTTGTTAAGGGTGTTATTTTGACTTGGGACAGGGAAATATAGAACATGTTGCTTTTCAAGGATCAAGTCTCAAAAAATAGTATTACCAATTTTTTGGCTCATTCAGTAATACCCGATACCAAAACATTATTCAAGTCCAAGAACTTGGGTATGATTATTATTTTGAAACCTAAGCAGGTTTTAGACTTGGGTCACAGATCGTCTTCTCGAAGCGGTAGGGTGTTACGTGCAAAAAAATAGGTTTGAGAGTAAAAAGAGTTTTTATGTAAGTTCATTTTATAAGTTGTCATCGACTAATAATTGTATTTTTTTATTTTGATTCTTCTTCAGTTCTGACAAGGTATATAATGAACTAGCACTTTTGTTGTCTGTAGAAATCAAACTTTTTTGCAGTCAAGCTCGTTACGTGAGACCGAAGAACATGTAGGTAGTACATTAGTGGACGATGCCTTTCATAAATTCTCAATATATACTACGTTCACCTATTCACAGATATGGGAGGAAATCCTATAATGTGTCTGATCAGATGTCAATATTGCGTAGGATGTAGGTACGTCTGCAATAAACGAGTTAAACGACATCATAAATTTCAACTATACTGATTAACGAATCGTGTCTCTACCGAGCAGAAAAAATTCAGATTATTTGTATATACCTATAATATGTGCAAATGGTTGTCCTCTTTACAGTCGGCAGATTTGCAACAAGACAAAGAAAAATTTTAAGATTGCCACTGGAAACCAATTTTGTTAATTCTTGCCAAAAGAAAAGAAAAAAAAAAAGCTGGAACCAATTTATTACTGCTTTTTTTTCTTTTTTTTTTTTTCCTTGGGTTCTCTTCTCATTCATTTGGAGATATGGGAACCTCTGTGAAATGGAGACAAACGGTCGCCGACTTATCTTCAAACGACCATCTATAGCAATTCTGTACGCTTTGCGGCGAAGGAATGTCCCAGCAAGAATCCTTTCACATTTTCGTGCGCCGGAAATTACAATTTTAAGCCCTCTGCTCCTCGTTTCCGAGTTAGCATCGCCTTGTCCCGCGATTAGCATACGTATTAATCAAATGACAAATAAGACGACGACGGTGAAAGGTTCTTAATTTGATAAGAAAACTCGGTCGTTTCCCTTTTTGCGGTACAGATTGGGGGTCGAGTAGTTTGTGGGTGGAGGTGCATAAGGGTATGGAAAGTCATCAAAGTCTCTTTTTGTTTAGCTGCTCCTATACATCGTCTGAAAAGGTCTGATACTTGGCTCCGTACTCTTCTTATTGGAATTCCTAATTAGTCTAATCATTCACGTTGTGGTTGTATAGGGTGTCCCCAGCTTAAAGGCGCCCTTTTGTGACGAATTAATGGGCAACTTATGCTAACTTTATTATCGAACCTAGTTTTTGGCTTGCAGGTGAATAATCTGACGAGAAAGATCATACTTAGGTGCTACGTAGCCATTTCTGTATTTCAAAATCAATTATTACAATTTTACTGACTTGACTTCAAAAATTGAAGTGTTATGGAAATTGAATATAACATTACTGCTATTCACTTGTGGAGTATGAGGGAACATACAAGTAATAGTATAGTGTAGTAAATACATGAATTAATCGAAAGCTTATAGCAATAATAGATCGGTTTGGACTTGGGCGAGTGAATGAGTTTATACTAGAAGAACTTAAACTGAAATGAACTGCGCTGAGAGACGATAAAAATATAATTATAATTAACGCTGTTATACACATTCGTGTCTCCCATGTGTATGTCCAGAGGCGTCTAAAAAGCTAAAATTGGTTCCTTTCTGCATTTCGAACCTTTGGCAATGTACGATTATGAAATTATGTCACTCGTTCATATCTGTGTGCTGACTGCGGATTATATTGTGTTCGATGGCTTTCACTCCTCCGCATTTCCGCAGCCAACTCGATGATGCAATTACGAATTTATTATTTATCGAAGATACAATACGTACCGGAGAGAGATAAAGAGAATGGCTGAGAAAGATGAAGAGCAAATATTGATAGAGTTTCCATGCTGAAATGAGCGGAAATACGATTTCGCTTGATTTCTTTCATCCGTCATAACTATTATCTTTTTTCCTTTTTTCGTATTCGCGTTTGTCGTTTTCATTGTTATTTCTATTTTTAAGTACTGCTATCCACGAGTTTGATGAATCGTACACAGGGTATGATGTAATGTGCGAAAAAACCGAAGGGTATGGGTAGCTTGTGTGAGGTTATTAACTCCATGAGAGACCGTGGCATGTGCACTGTGCAGTGAAAAGTCACATGTCAACGTGTCAAGTCTGGCCAAATTCTCTCAAGAAGGCTCATTGGAAGATTATGAGATTTTACTGTGGCATGTTTTCAAAATTGAAAGAAATTCTATCAAAACGTATTCGATCCTCTAAGTTTGTTTTTTAGGATCTTCAAGAGTTTGAATTTTGGTTGCGCTCAATTGAATTTTCTAATAATGAATTTTTCTCCAGAGTAGCTTCTGGAGAATTTAGAGTATGAAAAATGAATTCTTTGTAGAAGATGTTTAGTTGAAAATGACTATATTCGTATATATACCATCTTTATACCGAGGTAAAGAATGCTAAAGAATTAACATTCATGAAATTTCATCATTTTAAGGTCAAGGTCATTGAGTTATAATATTAGTCACCACGTTGAGTTAATATCAACTCCACTAGGAGCAGGAATATCAGAAATACAAGTATATATTATTTATGTTGTATTTTGTAAAGTTGAAGCATATTTTTTTGGGTTTAGTCTATTTGTAATTTATATTTTGAAGGAATGTGAATCCAGTAAAAAGGAATTATTTTCAGCCTTCATGTGCTTCGTGAAGGCCTGCAGCTATTTTTGAAGCTTCGCATTAGAATTTTTTACTCGAGAGAGAATTTCGAGTTGCTTGGCTTACAGTAAACTTAATCCTTTATTCATTCAACCTTTTCTTTTACTCGTGCTCCAATTGTGAAACGTTGGCGCAATATTAACACAATGAATTATCTTATTATTCTCTAGATGTCGACCAGTATGAGTATAATATGGCATACCTATGAACCTGTCTAATCTAATTGACAAATTTTCGGAAAATGGATTATAAGTTTAATTACAGCCGTATATATTTCTTTTCATATCCTCGAGTGAAAAACTGGATGTAAGTAGCCTTCCGACCGAGCAATGACAATTTAGGAGATTATTTTTTAATTGAACCTAAATGAAAAAGCTTTTTGTCTACATCAGATGGGATTATGAAATACATTCACACAATATCTCCCCTCACCATAACTGATATAAGTATATATTTTTCTGAGATAAAAGAGGCGTATTAAATGTATCGTACAATAGCAACTATTACTACCTGCGTTTAAGATGCGAGTAAAGAAAACGAAGACGAAATAGAAAAAATGAGGGGGGAAAAAATTCTAAAGTAATGAAAGTGTTTTTACGATGCCATTTCACTTCGAACCGGTAGCTCAGTTTCTTGATACGTCTCTATTATTAAGCTCTTGTAGTCACTGGTAACCGAATATGAGCTTATTTTTTTTTATTATTGTTATTATTTACTTTGTTACCATTATTGAAATCGGGTTTAAGGTAGAGTATTATAGTCATCGTGTACATTAAGCTCGGTATAAATGGGGTAAAAATAAGATACACCTGCTCATATTATAGGCTACTCTTCATCTTCAACCCATTGAAGAGAAAGAAAAATGTATTTAGAAAATCGAGGGTATTTATGCTTCTTTTTTCTCTTTTTTTTTTTATTGTTATTTAAATTTGAAATTCACGTTACCGGATATTTTTTTTTGCTACCTGTTTCGGTATAACGTTTCATCTTCTTATATACGAGTTCAAACCACCTGTGCACAATTGCTGTGTAAGCCGACGATTGTTAATTAAGCATCCACAATAGCTACGTCGAATAATGGGGTGGAAGATTCACGATTGAATGCCACTCGGCGTTTTTAACACTTGGCCCTTTGGGGAAAAGGATTGACATTTTTTTGTTACATGTGTATGAGTATGATGGGCCGTTGTCATTTCTGCTCTGAAAAAGAATTGCCAAACAGTGGGAACACAAGTTTTAGTGAACCGTTAAGATAAAAACGCAGAGATCTTTTCATTAGAGTATTTGAAAAATAAAAAAATCTATTCAGGTGGATTCTAGTAAAGAAATATTTGACTTGAGAGCATGGCAGGAAATACATGTACATAACATAATTTTTACTTTTATGGTCTTATCGCTAAGAATAGTTATCGTAGTTAATAATTGGCTCCATGAAGAAATAACTTGCAAGTATGCAAAATATTTTGGTGTATACTTAATGTTCAATAATTTAATAAAATATCCCAATTCAAAGTTGAATCAGCACGAACTAAACCAAATGGGTGCCACCCAAAAATTGGTACGACTACCTACTAAATCAATCGGGTGTTACCCAAAATTAAAATAGCAAGTCTTGTGTTTATGTGAGAGGGTAGACAAAGTAATGAAGGGGTGTTTCTCCTCTTCTCCACCAACTGTAGTCCAACTTGTACAACTTTTGTTTATTCCTTTGCTTATCTGTCGTGTCGGTATGCATTTTATTCGTTGGAATTTAAAAAATTAATTTCGTGAATAATTTTTTTTTTTTAGAATTCGCATACACTGTTATGCTTCCTTCATGGCTGTTTCATTTTTTTATTTACTAAACGTGAGATTCATAATATAATCTCTTGCACGAACACGAGAACGAAGCTCTTATTGTTGCGGAAAATGATTTTCCAGCGAAACGATGAAAGCTCCGATAATATTCGAGTTTTTAAAAATAAATAGGACTGGTGTGGAGGGGAAGGGCTTTTCTTTTGGAAAAACATTTTCCACGGATCGAGTTGTCGACGATGGTGGTATCTTTTTTTTTTTTTGTATTTTTTTATACTACTGTCGCTATTCTCCCTTCATATTCGTTTGCCACTTGGTTCATTCCACAAGTGTGACGGTGTGGATGTGCGGCGGGGAGAGGGGGCTCGAACATCAGATACGATTATATGAAAATGGGTGAAGAAGGAAATGACTTTGAATACGGTTTTTCCTTTTTCGCGTATACTTTTCGTCGGCGCGGAGAATATAAATGTTTATTTTGAAATGCATTTATAATTCATACAGCTTTTTTTTTCTTCTCGTGTTTTTTTTATATTTTTATTTCCTATCAAAAAAACACGAATCCTCGAGAGACACTTGAAAAATAATATTTGTTACAGAATGTTCCATTTTGTTGATTTTCGTCGATTTCGGCGCTTTTGTATTTTCTTTTTTGCACAGGGTTTACCCTTTGCCTGCGAATTTTCGACGATCCACTACATTAGTGGTGGTATTGGCTGCGAAGGTTGAATGTCTTATTCTGAATAAGGGCTGAAATTTTGTGCTGAAAAATTATTTTGTTAATGAATGTAACGTTAATGGATGTTGAATGTTGTTGTTTTTCCCTTTTCACTGCGTGCAATGATTCTCGTCAGACTGGCTCCGAGATTTTTCCCTATTGAATTATGATGGAGGAGGTATGTTAGCCAAAATCGATATAATCTGAGTGTCTCGACTTCATTTGTAATAATTTCACTCATTGAAACTTCTACCAAAAGAAAGCTAGAAGGTTAAAGACCTCTTGGAACAGAATGTGTTTCTAAATGAGGTAGCTTTGTGAGGAACCAAAAATCACTCAAATTATGCAAGTTGAAATCTTGAATCATGTAGGACTGCATTAAAAAGGTACTTTACAAAAACTGATGAGTGATAAAACACTCAGGTTTCAAAAGTGTGAAGAAACTACGCAGCGCCTGGTGAATAGTAATTTTTACCATTTTGTATAGGAAAATAGGTACAATTTAAGATTTTTTGAGGATTTTCTTATTATTTGTAGTTTTTTTTTTTTACCATCTTAGATGTTTAATATATCACTATTTTTGTGATAATTTCTGCGGTCCCTGTTTTCTGATAAAAATTGTGAAAACTACTACCGACATTTTTTTTTAGTGTAAATACTTTTTCACTCAACCTGCATGAGAAGATGAATTTGAGAGCATTATATTGTATCGGAAAAATTAAAGACAAATTCAAACTGAATTGAAAAAAACGAAAAATGAGCATGATGAGCTGCAATAGAAAATATAATGCCATAGTAAAACTTTTTTCCCTTTCATATATTCTAAAGAAGGGGAGAAAGAAAAAAGAAAGTATAGACTCGTTAAAATTTTTTTCAAAGCTTCAGTTTCCGTTGTTAAACTTGACTGAAACATGACTCTTGAAATGGTCGTGTTTTTTTTTTTTTTGTCCTGTACTTCTTTCCTAGATTTTTTTTACTCTGTATTTTACTTTTTTCACGTAAATCCTTTATTCGTTATTTTCAGAAAATACGTCAGGGATAAATTGTTATTTCTGTACAAAAGACATTCGAAACTTTTTAAATCCTATCAAATATCCTTGTAATGTTTTCTTATTCTATTATATCTTTTTCACTCTTCAGAAAATTATACGCCAACGTTGCACTTACCTTTTTTTTTTTTTTTTATTCATTTATTCTGATATTTTTTCCAACTTAATTTTTCCTAGTGGGTGATTTTTATTAAATTTCTCGACTGCGACGTATGGCTCGATTTCCCCAATCGAAGAGCTGCTCTATGACAATTTCACGTCAAGTTCTATAGGTCACATTGCGTTCCGAATATTTAATCGACAGATAGCGACTAACATGAGATGATAGATGCACCAGGATGCAATTCTTCATGGCCGTGTAGTGCTGACTTGCAGTACATCTTGAACATAGGTGTTTGTTTTTATAAAAATAAAAAACTGATAACAGTGACGAATACAAAAAACAAAGAAATCGATAATTATTTTCTTCTATCGATAAACAATTGTCTATGGTCTATTGGATGATTGTTTTGGCAGATGGAATGGGTTGCTGAATGTGTATGATTGTTGCTACTTTTGTTATTTTTGACTTTCTCGTTTTCGGGATTAATAGTCTTGGTGTATCTTTCGAATCCAAGTTTTATATTCAACATGAATTGGCGGATGTCGTTCTAGACTTTTAAAGACACTTTATTCATAGATGATAAATTCGTGCAAATAACAGAGACAAGTTTAAAAGCAATTTTCACAATTGAAAAAATGAAACGACGTGCATGTTATGTTGGACTTTGCTGTTTTTTGCCAATTAGTGGATGCACGTCGTAAGATAAACGTAGGTCACGACCTCGAACTTTCGGCTGGTGATTTCTAGTGAGTCTTGTCAAGTTTGGGACAAATAGCCAGACTTAACGCATTCAAGCCCTTTGTATCTCACCTACCCTAATTGAACAATATTTATTACAGCTTATCTTTCAATTCGTCACTACTGTTTGTTGGTATATTGTGTACGAAAGTTGTTTTTTTTTTTGTGCCGATCACAAAAGACGAACGTGTGGGTCAGACCTTTTCACAGGATTCGCAGTAGCCTCACACTTATGACAATAGCTTTGAGATGAGATTTTGGGGCGAATGAAGTGTGGTCGCCGTTCTGAAGTATAAATATTTTCAATATCCGATACATAGTCGATGGTTAGTCGAACGAGGGGGAGTTGTAATAACCGGCCTTTCACGATTTTGTCGATTAGAAAGAGAAGCAGGCGTAACCGAATCACCAAAAACAATAATAGTAAATTACGATTTATCTACGTTTTCGAATTCGATACCGTCCATAAATTTGAAGACATTCGTTCGTGTTTTCCGCCATCTCAACAGAGAGACATTATTACGGCTGCTCGATGCCCATTTATCCGCAAGACAATAATATGATGGACAGTGAAATCGAAAAACAAAACTCGAGACGAACAATAAGTGGTAAATACTCGTACGTACTCTGGGGGATGGATGTTTTCAGCTGTGAGCCCTCTTTTACTTCGGTTTACGTGTATCGAAATAAAAGAATCGTTCATCCTGTAATAATCTAATCAGTGGAGAACCTGGACAAAAATTCCATTTAAAGGGTGATTTTTTTTCTTACTCAAAGGTCACAAAAAAAAAAAATCTAAATCTATAAATACTCGATTTGTGCTGCAGTTCGAAAAATTCCAGATTAAACATATTTTGTAGAAAATAAAAAGGCAAATCAAGAAATTAAGAGTGAAGTAATATTCGAATGGAGATGTGTATAAAGTCACGCGAGTGATTCATTTGAGAAATGAGTGATCGGAATTTTTTAAATGTGGTAGTCGACTATTTTTCAATTTCCCAAGTGAAAATCGCTCTTGCAGAAATACTCTTTTGTGACTCTGTAGTCTGTATAAAGCCATCTGCAGCTGTGGTGAAATTCTTTGAGGATGCGCCTGGGGCTTTTGTATGATGAAATTTTCATACTTCGAATTAATTCCTCAAGTTATAGGATGCTAAAGAAGTAATTTTTATTGAGTTATAAAAATAATTTTTCCATTTAAAGCTAGCTGAAACCCTGCATTTTCCCTAATGATAAGCTTTGTAGTCTCTTCAATTCCAATTTTAGCCAAAAACTTGTATTGAGAATTTCGATTTATTTTTATGAGTTCCATTTACTGATATGCTGACTCCCTAACCCTAACTGCGTCACACTGTATATACTCTAAAATTCTTTTCCTCATAGTCGATTCTCTTGAAAAACCAAAAAAAAAAAAAAAAAAGCTGATATTAAATTATCAACACGATATCTTTTGTAATTGCAGAAAGGGTAATGACCTATCTGCGCTCCCCTGTTTCGTCAATAACTAATGTCTAAATTGACTCGGTAGTGATGGCTGCTGTCAGTTATCATCTCTTCTTTTACAGAATGCTTACCACATGTTTGCACGTTTATTTTCATCCGGTTGAATAAAATCGCTCCAATTAATAGAAGCTGGCTGAGCGAACCCATAATTTACTATTTCAATATCAAGAACATTGACAGTTATAACCTGTTACGCTGTCAAATATTCTTCCCTCCTAACAAAATATTATTTTAATTTAACAATAAGATATTCGCAAGAAATAACCTTTCGGAAGCCTTTTCTTTCGTCTTTCCGTCTTTCTTCTTTTTCTTTTTTTTTTACTTAAGCTTTTTTTTTTATTCATCTTTTTAATAAATTTCCTTAAGGGGCTTATGCCTCCGTAATAATTCCTTTTTAACATTGTATAAAAGAGTAAGAAAAAGTTACAAAATTTGTTTTTCTTATGTAACCTTTTTTTTTTTTGGCTCTTTTCACCTTTTTTTTTTTTTTTCACTTTCTTTGGAAGCCGGGAAAGGGTAGGAATTCATTATTTAATATTAAAATGAAAAGCGCACAAAACGATTTCACCCCATATTCGTCACGTTATTAAATTATTCTTTTGATGATCGCATTATCATACAGTTCTCATAAATTACGAACGACGATATTCCTACAAATGAGAATGAAAAAGGAGGAATACAAGAAAAAAAAATGAATAAATAAAATAAACGTGAAAAAAGTATGTTTATTTTGTCAGACGCTACAAAGTAATTTCTTCGAGGAGAAATAAAATTAAATTTTGGACGAGCAAAAAATTAGTCTCAAGTTGGTCTCATTTAGCATCTTGAAAAATATACACATAGACCTGAAAAAAATTTATTCCCTAAAAATAGCAAATTGAAACTTTTTTTTTTACAACTTGCGGCTAAAATATCAACCGATTCGCACCACATTGGTACCGTTTTTTAATTTTATATCACGGTTCTAACCTATTGATTTAAAACTACCCCCTCTGGTGTTCACCAGTGACTGATATTTATATAATATCTATAGGTTACTAACGTGGCCTTCCGCTCAAATTTCCCTCATATTCTACTCGAATCGTGTTTAAGCAGTGGTCGTCTGGTGACCACGAAGATACGTCCACAGCATCATTAGTTTTTTTAATATCGGGTTTTATTTTTGCAAGGTTTTCAATTTCCTTATTTGCCATCATGGAAGCGAACTTGAGATAATAGGACCAATGAGTGAGGAGGTGATGTGTGGTTCATTTACTGATTGAGCCGCAGAATATAGCTAATAATTTAGATGAATGTCACATATCTACGATTCTATGTCTTTCACAAAAGGAAGAACTATTTCAGTTGGATAGGAGGACGAGTATTGAAAAATTCGAAAATGAAACAAGATAGAGAAAGTTGAACTGACTGATCCAGTCCTTTAATCAGTTGGTTTCGTACCGATATCGAAGTAAACATCAGTCCAGTATTCGGTAGCATCAGCATTTCTATGTTTCTTCAAAAAAGAAGCTTTGAAAGATTATATAGAAACAGGTGCCCGACTGGCGTATTGACTAAATGCTCAATGTCGCAAACTGATAGTCGTGGGCACAGACCCAGTCAACTGCTGGCATCAGTGTTCAGTCCAACAGATTCTCTTCCCGGTTGTGGAATGAAATAGCCTTGTAGCTAAATCCCATTCTAAAACAGTTTATGAATGGTTACGGCTGTAGAATTTCTTCATTGGTGATTGATTCTACCGCATAGATTTGAATTTTTTCTTGGGATATTGTAGAGGGTGAGTAGAAATAATTTTGGGCAAGCTTGAACCCCCGCGTGCCTCCCCCGCCTACTCTTTGAGATGTATGTTAAAAATGAGTTTTAACCTTATTTTTTAAATATTCGTACCCTTCAGAAAAAGTGATATGAGAGAATAGAATAAGTTCCTAAAAAGACGCAAAGAAGAGACCTCATTCAATTTTTATTGCACAGAAGAAGTTGGGCTTTTTGGCAGCCGCGTGTACGTCCATTATTGTAGCCATCACCAAGTGTCATAAATAAACGTAATTTACGTTCGATTATTTACATCTAGATTCGGTTTTAATCGCACTTCGGACGGTGATTATCGTCTGCTTCGCCCAAAAGCCGACCACAGCATTTACAGATTCGATTTGATTTGGCTGCGATGGTGTGCTTCTGCAGAGCTTTACGACTTTCGAATGTTGATTTTACGATCGTCTTGATACGACGACCAGTCACCCGAAAAAGGTATCATAAATTTTGCCATAATATCCGATACGCACGTTTCCCAGTCCCTTCTCATGTGTACTTTCTGCAAACCGTATCGATTTGATTTAATTACTATCCGTCGCCTTTTTAATGCTACGTGTATGTATGTGTGTGTGTGTGTGTAAATAATATATACGGTATACACGTACGTATTACATGAAAAGGCACACGGTAGTCCTCCAAGTGCACGGTAAAGGCGATCAACCGTTTCCATGTAAAAGAAATACGACGTCCTGAGGATATCCTTTGCAGACACTGCCCGGTGTCTGCCATATCTGCTGCACAAAATTCAAGTCCACACACATTTATGTGCGTAGCCATACACAGACAACTGTGGCACAGCTTGTTCATTTTTCCCCACCGAAAGAACGATTCCCAATATAATTTATAGCTTATTGTTTCCCCAGTGTCATCTCCTCGATACTCAATTATTTTTTCGATACGACTTCCTATCTTTTATTACTGAGATGACCGCTGACCGTTGTTTATCCCTCATAATATTGTGTATCGGTTATATGTACGAGGTGTTCCATATCCTCGACACGTTGAAAGCGATCAGGGTGAGACTAGTTGGTACGGATGGTTAATTCACCCTATAGTGAAAACCGAAGACGTACGTATCCAGGATTTGCTCGAGGAAGATGATGGAGAGCGAATATAGTCTCTGTGTGCAGGAGATATTAAAGAATTCATTAATGGTTTAATAGAGTGGAATATAGAGTAAAATAATAATACTGAAGGTGCTAATTGATCTTCGGTTCAATAGTATGTTTGAATAAGGAAAAAGAACGGCAAGTGTAATAAGCTTGAACTAAGTTTATTAGGAAAGCTTAAAGCTTTAATTAATTAAACATCGTACGAGATAGTTACAACTTTTATGATCATAACAGACGAACGAGAGGACGTGATGATGAGTGGCCTCAGTGTTGCCACGTATACGACAGTAAGGGGGAACTCTTTATGAATCCCAGGGTTGTCAAGTCAACACACTAAATATTGGAAACTCCCAAAAAAGAGACACCAAAAAAATACCAAGACAAAACCAGACGAAATTTTGTCCGAATTTCAATTTTTAATTTGCGCGCGAAAAGTTTCTGAAGTTTTTTGCTATGTTTTAAAGAAAGTTTTTGGCAAACTTGATTTTTTTTTGGTTAATTTTCATGAAAAAATGCTAGAAGAACATAAGAAAATCAGAAGGGGGACTCAGCTCCCTTAAGCTCCTTCCTCCAGCTATATGGGCCTGTTTTCCTCGATGAATTTTGGAGTCAAAACTCATATTTTCGTGGGGAAAATGTGAATTTTGACTCCAACCCTACGTTTAGAAGGCGAATTCGGTGCCGTTGTGCAAGGGATGGAAGAAATGAAAATCAAACATGCCACTTTATGGAGTGTGAAATTCTGTGCCAGATCTATCGAGAAGAGCCATTTTTTTCTTCTTTTTTTTTCTTGGTTAAATATGACTTCAGTTTGAATTTTGAACCCTTCGAAAGCTTTTTTTGAAAATAAGAGCTATGAAGTTAAAAACATGAAGACTTGTCTCTCGTGAATATCCGTACAGACAACAGTGAAAAATGAGGGATGCTCTTTTCATTTCCTAAAAAAGGAAGCATTAAAGAATCATATTTTTTAATAAGAGCACTAAATTGTGCAAAATCATTTTTCAGTCTACTAACCATCCCTGGCGAAACATGTATTTATAAAGAAATTCGTTTCTTCCTGTACAGATATGACGAATCTGATAATGCCAAAAAGTGACCTTTTCATGTAATACACAGTCAATGCGATTGTTGTTGAACATGCTATTTGAATCGTCGTTCATGTGATGCGGTAGTTTATCCCCTTTGACTCCCAGCACACCCCTATCGAAATTACCTTACCACAAACATGCGCCACTTCGAGCAGTTTCTGACCTTTGGTAACGTCGCGTCGCCAATGGCTTTTCTCAGTCGGTCAGAAACAGTAGCCAGCCCCAAAAAATATGCTCACCATTTTTCCAATTGTCCACTCCAGACGTGTATCGACGTTAACGTAATAATTTATGCAGTCTATACAAACGAGATGATCCAATAATTTCGGTATCATCTGCTCATCCCAACAGCTGAGAGCCTCATCAGCTTGCACTCGTCACGGCTAAAAGTACAAATTGTCACAGAGTTTGCCATAATTCACGCGCTGGATACACGATAAATAAATAGGTAGAGAGGTGTATTCGTGTCCAGTATGTAGGTATATAAATTATGGCATCAAAATCGGATACGTCTCATAAATTTCAAAACACAGGAGAAGCAAAAAATAAACAACGTTTTGTTGGAAAAACAAGCGATTGTCGGAAAAAATCCACCCAATGCGCGGCGTGGTGAAATTTTTTTCGACACGGTCCTGTTTCGCCGGTAGTTGGCGGCATTTCTGATAAAATATTAAATAAGAAGACCGTCGGTAGCAGTCATATTCGCTGCTCCCCCCAATAAATACGTATTTTTAACCACCCCTTCTAAATTAAATGGCTCTCGAGAATCAAAAACGCTTAATGAGGAATTACGAGGGGTGTAAGGGTGTAGATATGTGTAGAACGTCTATAACGTGTGACCCATCTAGACAATATATAGAATTGTTTCCTTTTTTAATACACACGCAGAAAAAACATAGCATGTATAGTAGCATTTACTGGGTGGCTGGCTTTTGTATTGTTTTGTGAATCGGTTTTTCTAGATCGTTTTACAGGGTGTCCTGTTGAAGGAAAAAGTGGAGATATGAAGGAGGGCTATTGGTTTACAATGCGAATTTGCGTTTTGTTTTATTGGTCAACAAATCAGAGTGAAAAATAAAAACTTATTCAGACTGAAACTGCTTCATATGCTGATTGGTTGATTACAATAAACAAAAGACGAAAGCAAATATCCACTGTAAACGCATGCTCAAGTAACATGAAAGGGACACGTGGTAGGTATTAAAATTCAAAATAAAGTATTATAATATTGAAAGACATTACGATGATTACCTCATTTATAAATGAGGGAAGTTATTTTCTCATTCAAACGTGTAGGTATTTCTTTACTGCAGCATGTCTGTAGACTATTTTCAAACCAGACAATGTAAGCTTTCACAGAAAGCCAAAAAAAGATTGAATTTTTTCTTCTTTGAGATCCGCGTATTTTAAACGACGACATTTTTCCTTTCCGCGAACAAAAAGCTCCAAAAAAATAATTATCGCTAGACTCTTGAATTTTTCGACGAATTTTTTAAAAGTATACTCCATATTTTTTCGCTCTCGTTGTATTCAAATTTTGGAAGAGTTTTGAAAAAAGCTGGAACGAAGAAAAAAAAAAAAAGTAGAATATTAATTAAAATTCATGGAAAAAAGTACTTATCCAGCGTTTCGTGCACGCCATTCACCTTGACCTTGACTTTTTTCCTCTGACTTTCATTTTTTTTTTTTTTAATAATCCGTTCTTTACTTTCTCTTAATTGCTTCTCATTTTGTAGAATACTTCAACCGTCGTTTGTAATCTGTAAATCAAAAAACGAGCTTTTCAGGGAGAGAAGAAAAAATAGGGACCGGAACAATGGTCTAAAAGTTTGAGAGTATCCATTTTAAGGTGTTCTAAACGACAAGAAAGAGAGAAAAAGGATTTTGACGAGAAAAATAGAAATGATGAAGCTGTAGAAAGCATTCGAGTGGGAAGGTTTCAAAAAAAAAAAAATTTCTATATAAAAAATATCCGGTAGGACGATAACACGATCTCGATACGATTTGGCGTAAAATGACAGATTAGAGTGGAAGAAAAAAATGAAAATATAATCACCCCTGAAGGAAATGCATGGCATAGACTTGGCAAGGTTTTTTTTTGTTGCTCTCATTCACTGTGTATATTTTTTATGAAATTATGTTTACCCTCCGAAAATAATATAATAATTGAAAAGACACAATAATTTTCACCGGCCATCCGAGCGTATAATTCGACGTTATTTTGTTTAAAAACCCAAATACAATATCGTGTTACTTTTTTTTTTTACGCGTGTCTTCAATCGTTGGGGAGAGTTTATCGAGATCTTGAAGAACTTTTTTTTTGTCCTTTCTTTTAGGGGGTGAACGCATTTCATCACGTCCTGATGATTTTTTTTCTCGGAAGAGAGCTTTTGTTTTGGGGTGGCTGGAGGAGTTGCTAGGGTGTAAAATGTTGACTGCAAAAGATTCGCTGGTTTTTGGATTTGTTGTGATGCCCTCCCTCCTCGTGTAAAACAGGAAATAGGGGTTGAACGAATAAAATTTTTCTTACGAATGGACTAATTTCAGTTTTATATCACACTATACTGACTTTATCATTTTCATCTTCTAATTGTTTTATTTTCGGATAGGTTCAATTCTCCCGCCCACAGCTTTTCACAAACACCTATATATAATCAAGTATAGTTCCAGTTTTTCTATTTTTCTAATAAACCAGAACTTTCACACCTAAGTTGATTATCACCAGGAATGGAAATGACCCAATCTATTTCGTTATAGTACCGTCATAATTAACCAGTTCATTCGGTACGTTATTAATTTATAACATTACAAGCAACCCATATAATACTAACAGATCAGTTGGCAAATCCTCGGTGGAGAGGTAGTGGCATTAATCACTTTTTTAAAATTGATTTTAATTATACATTAAATCAATATACAGTGTATTACGTTTTCATTTATTCAAATAATTAAGGCATGATTAGTGACGTACTGTGGAAGTCCAGTCGGCTTGGGCAGTGATTCTGGAGGCTCAGTTCGAATCCCTGCTTTTTGCTGCGACATTTATGGGCATAAATTGAGCGGTGGTGGGTAGCAAATTTCAAGATCTCACAACTCCAATTTTTTTTTCCTCGAATTTCATTATTCTCTATCTGATTTTTGTTTGAAATCTCCGGACTAATTAACACGAAAGGAATATCATGTCAAGATGGTACTGAAAGTGAACCACATCTTACGACATCTGGTACAATAACCAAATATGCTGTCGACTTGAAACAAAGTAGCACCGCAATTATAGCACCTAAAAAACTTCCATGCCCATACTCCAATGAGGATAAAAGTGAGAGGTTTTCTATCACAAATCCTGAGCCACAATTCAATTTGAAAATTGGTCGAATTCTAGGAATTTATTGGATATAATGTATACAATTTATTTTAAATCTTTGTCTAATTTTTCTACGGCTTGGTATAACTCATTGTAATTTACTTTCTCTAAGCATTCAATTACCCTCATGTCCAGTTGATCTCTCCGCATTGCTTTCCTCTTGACCGGCTTGGTGAAATAGATCGTATGGACATCAGTACAACAATTATTATATAGGTCACTCATTATGGAGCCCAATATAGATGCTCCAGCTTTTTGTTCGAAAAAGGTTTTTATACATTTGAGAAATTGATCAACTAATTGGTGATTTGATGACACGTCATGAAGGATGCGCCATTTGTTGAACCTCGTCTTGTTGTTGTTCCACGCATCTTTGTTGAAGCCCTATTCGATCACAAAGATATGGCTGTTTGATTTTATATTATAGATGTTAGCATTTTGTTTTCACTTCCTTTTGTAAGCGAGTCCGTGGCTATTATGCATATTTCTAAGGCTCGACCTGCCTATTTTATATGAATCCAATCGTCCTTGGTTATTTTAGAGTAATTAATTTAGTCCAAATCCAACAACCCTCTCTCACCCAAAACTTCAATTTTTGGCCTCAGTAATGAAAACCTATCTAGCATGTGGCCAGTTGATGACCACCTGCAAATACACTTATCACTAACGTATGACGAAATCTGTGAAAGAGTTTGAAATTGAATTTTTAAAACATACTGATAGACTATACTGTATTTAATAACGAATCCAACAGTCCAAGATTAAACTCTGTAACCCCCATGTTTGTTGAGATATGGCCCTGCAAGTTGAAAAACGAAAAAACATTGACAAAAGTATCAGCTGATGATGATACCTATAATGGCTCGTACATAAGTCAACTCACAATGTTATAATATTCTTTAGGAATGTAAAAATCAAATTCGATTCGCATGTTTTCTTTTTCTTGAGCTCGTAATTCGTCAGTATATTTATTATTATTAATTCATATAATAATACCTTTTGGAATATTTTTCATCGTCTACTAAGCAAAAAACTATCCTCAGCTACAGACTGTATGTATATACGTAGCTGGACCTCAGCTCCACGAAAAAACTTTGGTGCACTTGAATGAGTCTTAAAAAACACCCAAACTGCATCGTCCTCGTTATTCCTTACGACAGTTTCTTTTCCTATTTTCTTTTTCCTTCCTGCATCACTTAATCGATTTCCATGTCGAATACATACATACACACGCGTGAAAACCACATCAACCAGGAGACCGAGGATGAAAAAAAAATACTGTAAACGAGAATGACGCGGTTGTTTTTATTATTATTAACTACTTCTTTGACTTTACTGTCAAAATCTATGGATAAAAAAGCGAGGAGAAAAAATGGGATGAAAAAAAAAACGGTTGTAAGCAATTTTCGTTTATCCCATAACGGTGTGCGAACGTCACCCAGCAGTTAGCCATTTGATTGATTGATCGATTGATGAAGCGTTAGACGATGCTTTATCTCAAAAAAAAAAAAAAAAAAAAAATAGAAAGAATGAAAAAAAAAAAAATGAATCACTCGCTAAAAATCACAGTATTATAGACGCCATCCTCTATTATGTCCTCTACAGATATACAGGGCGTAAAATAGAGATAGGAGAGTGGGAAAAAACTATCCAAATACCCTTTAAAAAAATAAAAAGCTACCAAAAAATGGGGAAAATATGTACCGTACGTGTCAGTAAAAAAGCTGCTTTTTGCTTCTTATGGGAGAAAAGCTGCTTACTTCATTGTCCGAATCGAGATAAGAGACGAGGCTACCGTGCATATTCATCATTTAGGCAGAAAGAAAGATTCATGCAGAGAGTGAGAAGTATATTTTCGTAAGGTTATTTATCACGTTTAGAGGAGAGATATTTGTCCCTTATATTAGCTACCAAGCTGTATTTTTCAGACTAACTCCATTCCATTAGCCAAGCCTGGTATTAATTTAGATAAGATTCAATTTTTCCACTTAGAATATTTCAAGTGGTACCCGTAATCTCTTCAATAGTTAATAAAATAATATAAAATTCACACTATAAATGAAGGTAATTGCAAATAATATTTACAAGTAAAAAAATTCGAAATTCGTTCTGCCCATCAGCAGCAATGAATGTTTGAAGTTGTGTTGCACAAGTGTTGCTGTGTGAGTGTGTACCTGAGTGATTATCTAATGTTTATGAAGAAAAAGTTGGAATTTTTTGTCACCAGTAATTGCTCATTCATCACTTGAGTCAAATATTAGAAGATTTACACCATAAATAAAGGTCACTCCGAGACATGTTCCAAAGTACATTTTTGGAATATTCAATTCGAAAATCATTCAGAAGCCAAATGACTAGAATTAATTGTTGAATTAATTTTTTTTCTTGTCTTTATTTCGAATATTTTTGTGCGGGTTTTCATTCTTTTTTGAAGTCATTGGCCTTAAATATCGCTGTGTTATACATACGTAACGAAATCTGAGAAAATCTACCTCAAGGTGATGGACAATAGTTTTCAATTGAGCTTAAAACGAGTTGGATTGTAAAAATTGTTGTTATTTGGATTTTGATTGAAACTCCTTATACCTTGAAGAATATTTTATGTGATGTGGATATCAGAATTTTTGCCTTATGCCTCTAAGGAAGAGTTAATGTGAAAAACGATTTGTTTTCATAATTCCAAATAATCTGAAAAATGAAATTCAAGCAGTTTTTTATTTGCACAAAAATATCAATTCAAATTACAAACTTTAAATTATTATAGTAGCCAAAACTTGTAGTTGTTGAAGTTATAGGACTGTGGATCAAAAAAAGGAGTCCATCAGTTTTGTTCGATTCGTACAGTTGAACCTGTACATAATAGAAGGCCAGGAGACCAAACAATTTTTCTGTTATGAACAGAATGTAATTTAAAAAAAAAAAATAGGGCTCTATGGTCTATAAGGACTGAACATTTAGTGTAGTTCACATTTTAATTTCAATACTAGCATTTATACTGAAATTGACCATTGCAAATCACTTAATAACAAAAACAAAATTTATTTTAAATTTATGATGGTCTGCATTTTACATTATTATTGTATGGTTCTGTAGCTCCGTTAGATGAGATGGAATGACCATTTCACTTTTACTGTCAACAGGGGAAGTGCTTAAGTACCATTTCAAGGAGACGCTTGGCTCCTTTTCTTACAACTTATCCTTCCATAATTTGATCTGAAATTCTACCACAGAGAAGTAGATTTCAGCTGCAGGGTGAATAGAAAGTCCTCTAGATGACAGTGGCCTATCTTAAAGCGAGTCCTTCGTCCATCGGTGGTGGTGTAACAGTCTTTCTTGACAGCCTGTGTATCTTTGAAAACTAAACTGTACACACTTTGACTGAAGATGCTGTAGGCGAGCCGTACATTTATTAAGTTCGTTGGCTGTTTCTTGTTTGTAACGATTGAGCAAGTAAACTTCTCCAAAGAGCTCTGGTCCCCGAGGGCGTGTTGTAACTTATCTAAGCGTGTAGAGGGTTGAGAAATTGGGACCATGAGGAAGAGTATTGCTGAGTACCTTCTTCAGATGGCTACGCGCGGAGTTAGAATATTTTAGCTGCTTGTGCAAAATTTAACGTATTCGTCGCCAAAGTATACTTTCGTTGTGCAAAAATTATCGTTGGTCGTCTTCTGTGTTGATTGACTGTATGGTTTCGTATTAATTCCACCTATATCCGGAAGCGATTTTAAATATCTATCGAGTTTACTTTTGGTTTAACCGCCAGTTCACGCATCCGTATAATAGTGGTTCCCGTCAGGCATCTCTCTGCTAATTCAAACAACCGAAATTTACATTCACCAAATGCAAACACACAATCATTTTCTAATGGGTACCGGTATGTGATTTGAAAATCATATTTGCAGGGTGGAAACGAGTAACCAGCTGTAGTATATTATACATTAAAATGTTGATTTTGATTAGTTTTTAGGAAGGTCGGAGGTGTGGGTGTGGGTAGAGGTAATGAATGTTTCCAAAAGTCTCGTTACATTAGATTGTGGTTTCAGTTTCGGTTGAATCTATAACTAGCTGTTTGACTCGAGCTTGGGCGTAGAACGTTGAAAACTAATTATAGTTCGTTCGTGTAAAACATTATATGCTTCTTTTAGGAGCCATTTGGAACGTCGTGAATCTTAATTCAGTTTTTGCATTTCTTTGAAAAAGTGAAAGAGTTTATTTCAACCTGATGGTTGAAACATCAAAGCTTTTGAACTTGGAATCGAAATTCGGTTATAGTAATTTTAATGCAGTACTTTCTTATCCTTTTTTAATTCAAAGAGAAAGTAAGCTCCATCCTTTGATGAACATAACAATAGATATGTTTCATTATGTTGAGCTATAGACGAAACAAATACGACAAAGAAGCCAAATATGAGCTTTAATGAGCTTAAACAGAACTTTCACATCATCATAATCAGACAAACATACCAAGAATGGCAAGAGCGGAGATACATATCGATATACAAACATATCGATATGTATCTATCGAGAAAGTCGATCATCAAGCACCAAAATCCCAACACATTATAGTTTTAGATGTTACATGTGACAACAATTAAATCCTTTCATTGAAGGTGGTATGTGTGAAACATTACACTCCAGCAAGGGCTCTATCTGCAGTTGCTTATAGAGGAATTAGATGTGAAACACCTTGCAGGCCCAAGTTTTTGTATTGAGGTTTACCCACAAAGTGGGGGAGGTTAGTAAATCTTCACCATTGACGATGACCAATTTTTTTGTAAATTGATTGCATGCCCTTAAAGCACTTTCTTGAAAAGTTATTTATTTCAAGGAAGGGTTCAGACGATAGTGTGATCACACCTTTAGATTTCTACGAATAACACCACTCAACAAAATGAAAGTGTTTGAAATGTACTGGAAGGGACTGGGGCGGCAACTTACAGTTTTCTGGTGTATCGCTCAAAATTATTTTCCTCCCAAATATTCAAAAGGTTCTAGCTAGAGCACCTCTTGAATAAGTTTGATGCAAATTTCTTCTTAGAATTTGATCAACCTACAAGCATATTATCATGAAACTGATAAACTCGTCCAAGCCAGATATTCTTGATTGAGTGTTTTATTCATATCGTGCTCTATGCTAGCACATTTCGTGACAATATTTTTATTGCGCGCTTCAGCTAGAACATTCTACCTATTACCTACCAGTAAACGATTTTCCTTAATCGAATCTTATAGTAAATACACTCTTGTGTAAAAGCAACATTAGCACCTAAAAAATACCCTACAATCTATGAAATATGAAACCGACTTCCTAGAAAAAATGATGAACAAATACGAAATGATAGGAGAAATGAAAGAATTATTCCTTAAATTAGGAATATAATCAATTCAAAATAGAGATATGAATAATAGATTACAGAGACGCGTGTTACTCTAAAAAAAAATAAAAAAGCAAAGATTTTTTGCTGGTAAAAATACAAGCGTGACAAGAAAAAAGAATTACGATTAGGATACAACATATGAGACTTGAAAGTCGACTATAACATCCTTATTTGAACTATTTCTCATGAAACCCAATGAAATACGTAATTTACAACAATTTCAACCATGTTGTTGATATCTTTAGAGTTTCTTAGGTAACAAAATGAAAGCGAATGTTCCTTATTCTTCTCGCCCCTTTTTTTCAAATTTATTCCTATCAAGAAATAGTTTTTCAACATTTCTGCGCGATAACGGTTAATTTCTACTTACTCTTTTATAACGCTTAGTCTGATTTTGCGGTTAGGTAATGTGATGAAAAACTTCATCACATCAATGGGAACAGGGTCCCCGCTTGTGCAGTGACACTCATGGGCTGGGTCCGCAGTATCAAATTCCTAAGAAGCAAAAAGTAACTTTATTTAGAAATCTTCAGATTTCCTCCTAAAAATTGGCCTTAGCATTGTTGGAGCGGTCTAATATAATATGTAAAAGAACTAAATAAATAATAATCCGAGATCTCGGTCCGCTTACTACATCGGTATTGCGAATACTATCAAAAGTTCAAGTAGCGATGTATTAACAGAACCGAGATCTCAATCTGCTTAATCCTCCTTTACTATTGGGGATTGGCCAGCAAAATACGCACTCTACAGGATTAATATTGCAAGTTCTCATTATAGGATCATGTATTATCATTTTTAACTGAATGAATGAGGATAAATAGTTACTCAACAATAAAAAGGCTAATTTCGGTGGAATATTTGAGTACGAGTATTTCTAGTTTGAACATTTTATTTTACGTTTAATGTACCTTAAAAATGGAGCATAACTACTGCGCACCATCCTCAAGTCATTCATTCTGGAAAAATGCTAAAAGCCATGTACAGTGCTCCGTTCATGGTTGTCATAGTATTGATCGTAAATTAGTTGTTTGTTTTTACCAGAAAGAAATGGATTAGGTATACATGACAGTTCTGTCTGAATCATCTATTTTAGTTCGTTGTTGATTTTGTAGGGAGCAAAATTGAAATAAAATATGGTAATTCTTAAGTGAGCAATGAACTAAATTTTATTTTGTCTGTTTCAATTAAAACAAAATCATAAACTAAAAATGAAAGAAATCATCAACTGAAAGACATACAACAGTACAAGTGAACGAAAAATTATGTTGTATATTAAAAATAAGTTTCTCTCAATTATAAGTATTCATAAAGATAAAATTCGGGAATATAAAAATGGCAGTAAATGAGTAAAATACGCATTTGTTAGAGTTACCAACAAATCATTTGCATATGCTTCATCTAAAGAAACATTTACATTTAAAGTAGAATTAGTTTTCTCGTGGTATAAAATTAAAATTCCATTTTTCATACCCAAAATAGTTAGACCAAATTGAATTTGGGTGTAGTATTTTGTAAATCTTTTCAGTCTCAAATTTCCATTTACATCTCTTTCTAGAAATTTAATATTCTCTACAAACTGTGTGAACGAAAGAGTTTTTCATATTTTAAGACTTTTTACCTCTAATAAAGTGAAAAGGTTTGAACTATTTTTCGTAATTTTCAACAAATTCACTACACAGTACTATTACGAAATTGTACATTGTCCTATTATGACATTATCAGTATTAGTGACATTAGCGCTCCTTCAGTACTGGCCAATCGCCAATGTCACAAGCCTCAACAAACTTCTCCTTGAGATACACTATTCGTTCGAGAAAAAAAAAAAGCCAATATTTTATAAACAAAAAGTCAACACTACCCCTTCATGATGTACAACAAGAACTTGCCAAAAAAAACAAAAAAAACTCAGACACTTTAAATGAATAGGAAAAAAAAAAGGGCAAAAGGCGAATAAAAATTACCAAGTTCATTTACACCCATCGTGGGTACAGTCTACTCCACTTTCAACCGAAAGGGTTTTACAAATAGTCATTTACAGGCGATGAGAACGGAATTAATTTACGTTGTTTTTTTTTTCCCCATCCCAACCCATTCGCAATCGTCCTCGACGAGAAGCTCATTAACGAAAATATTGAATATTGTTGCCCTCTCAAGGAGGGAGGGGGCGCATCATTTATTTTTATTTTCATCCAAGACAAAATTACAAAAGAGCAGAGAAAGGCTTAACGATTATGGCCTTACGGTCGACGTCGTCCTTCTGAATGCGTGTGGACGTGCAGACCATTCCCGCCAAAAAAAAAAAAAAAAAAAAAAAATGAAAAAAGCCAACAAACACCATCTATGTCCACTAACGACGATTAGATGTCCGATTCGATAAATATGATGGTACCGTAAAATAATCCACACCATTTTTTTACTTCATTTTTTCCCTCAATTTTTTCGTTTTTGTCTTCGTATAACACAATAGGGGACGCTGCGTGTTTATAAAAGGCTACCGGCGGGGAGGAAGGGTGTCAAAGAGTAGGAAAAAAAAGATTGAAAAGCTTTTACGTGCGCCACGTCGCCTTTTATTAAATTAACTGGAGCACGTGCCTCTTCAACTACGTGTGGTCATTGCAAGCTCTGCATATTGTCAAATTTACGCGTCAAACGATAAAAAAATTATTTATTAATATTTTCTTCTATATATATTTTTTTTTTTGTGCCTCCACCAAACTGCCGTATTATTGTTGATTTTTTTCCGTCGACTTTTGCATTGAGAGTAGACCCAAAAAAGTGAAAAAAATAGCCTATAAAAGTTAGCTGTATGATGGTACTTGTCTCGTCAATCACCGAATGAAATTCGTGTGAATTGGTGTACTTCATATCGTAAATTTCTCAATCGTTTATGTAGGTCTACTGTGTGTGTGCTTTCCTCTCACTCTCTCTCTCTCTCTTTGTGACATATATGGTGTCGTTTAATAAGAAAGGCTTTTCATATAGTCCAATTTTTTTCCATTTTTTACGATATCTGCGCACGCTACAAGTAGTTGGTTTTTGAGGTGCTTTTTTTTTTGTCGGCCTTTGAATTTGGATTTCATCTTTTGTATTTTCATTATTACGAATTAAGCTCGTCAAACTTTATGGTTATGTGGTGGTTTTACCCTTTTTTTGTTGTTGCTATAATTTACGATGTGGGAAGGCTACGGAGAGAAAATTTTCATGCAGTTTTTTTTTTTTGGGGGGGGGGGTAGGGGAAGATTGTCCAGTTATCGTGAACATGAAAACAAATTTTTAGTTAAGTTGAAACTGATTTATAGTTTGTCTGAGCTTTAAGCTTGGAAAAAAAGCTCAAAAATTGATTTTTATCCAAATTTGCCCCGTCAGGAAAGCGCACCAATGAACTAACATGTAAAGAAAGCTTAAAAATCAATTTTTCGAATTGTCTAGCTGATTATTGGAATGTTGGTATGAGATTTCTTAGACCCATTTTGGAGTATTTTTCACATTATTGTTTGGCCATATCTCGCCAGGATCGAGCCGCAGCAAAAAACGGCTTCCAAATTCGCGTACAGCGACCTCAAAAACTCCTATACTAGCGCTCAACTTAGAATTTTATTTCCTTGGCAAAATTTACATAACCCGTCTTGTCTTTATTCAGTTATTTTTCGAGTACATAGTATAATAACTAGATTAAAATGAAATTCTGTATGTATCGTTTAATTTACCTAAAAATTAGTAGTGTCGTGAAAAATTAATTTTGTCCACTTTTCTTGTATGTATTGTAGGGTATTCATATAATATCCGCGTGCTTTTGTGAGAAAGACGAATTCGGTTTAGAATACGTTTTTGTACACTTTCCTAATACAGCCCCAAAAGGTGTACGGGGAATAGGGGTTAGTCCAAACCACTGCTTGATGTCCACCTCTTTCCTAGACCCATTACGTACTCTTTATCCGTGAATAATTGTGATTGGCGTTCGATTCGTAAGTTGGTCCGGGTCCACTCCAATCAGCAGCTCCAAAACCGTAAAAACATACGTTTTCGATTAGATCTACCCTCTTGAAAATTCGTCTAAAACTGACCAGCCCCCTACGACATGGTCCAAAATGTTTCGTTCTTTCGAAGTATCTCTTATTTCAAGCCACCTCACCCCCTCACTCTACCATTTTCGCATATATACCTCGCATTTTTGCTCGTGTCACTCGATTGTATATATCGAGACACGAATTGAAAAGCAAAAAAAAAAAACACCCTGCTTACTCCCTTGGTCGAGTAATTCCGAAATTGAAAAACCGTCGAACACTTTAATCTGTACACGAAGGCGGCGTTAATTACCAAAAAAATGTTGAAGCTGACGGAAATGAAAGGCTTTTCACGGCACGTTGATTCCGCAAAATGAAGGAAAAAAGGTCTAATAAAGGCCTCTTTTTTGAGAGAGAGAGAGAAGGGGCTGAGATATCGTACTTTCCGCCAAGCGAGAGGGCAGAGGGGGTGAGTATATTGTTAATAGGAAAACTTATAAATGTTTGTAATGTGTTAACGAAGCGATTGTATATATGGAGCACGTGCTTCGTCAAACTGCTCGTCTTGCGAGTGGATTGTCTCTTTTCGGCTGCAAGAGAGAAGCATTTTCCAAGATACTTTGTCACGGTGAACCGTCGTCTCTCACTCTCGGTTTTGACTAAACGCAACGAAGCGCAAGAGATGAGGCAAAAATTGTTGGACGGAAGGGCGGTTGGAGGGGCGGTGAGATAGTTGGGTTTAGATGTGGCAGAAAAGGCGAATAAACAAAAACTTACCCTCGATAATGAACTTAAGACGAGAAACGTTTACTTGTTTACTTTTAATTAGTAAAACGTCGCGTGAGTGAGACCTAGAATGACAGTTTGCTTTGGAGATGTACCGAGAGAAGTCCATTTTGCGGCGACGAAGAAGAAATTAGTTTCGTAAGGTGAAGGAGATGCGGATTAAGATGCAGTTGCTAATTCTATCGTCCGAACTTCCACCGTCCTTAGATCTGTATAAACGTTTTAATTGGCATTTCAAATTAAATTATTCTCATTTCCGAGTTGTGTAAACATCGATGGAGGTGTATTTGAAGAGGACTTGGAGAGCGAAGAGCTGAGGGCCTTGGCAATTGACTTGTTTCAGACATTTTTTGGTCCGTGGCAATGCTCAATGGTAGAGTTTGTACATTCAACTATTGAGTGTATCGATACCTTAAAGCTATAAGTTGCTATGTCCTTTTTTCGTGTCGACTTATTGGAGGTGTCTGCTTTATGGGAGTGTCCGCTATGGAAGCATAAAAAATAAAAGCAACCGCCAAATAGAGGTTATTTATAATTTTGAAATTTTCTGCATTTTATTTCATAAAAAAAAAAGATAGTATAACTTGAACATAACTGTATAGGTACATAAACATTATTTGAAAAACGATGTGATAGTGGTTTGTCTCAACCCTGATGAAGATACTCCTGCTTTCTCAAAATGTAGACGAAGTTGGGTGAGGTACTGCAGAGCCTCATTGTCTCCAGTCTGTGATGCAAATTTTGTCAAGTCGCAAATACTTGTTGTTCCAAAATCAGTAGTGGTGGATGGAATTCGGGAGTCTAATTCATCCTCCTCACCATCTTCTTCATCTGTTAGGTCTTCGGATACTTTTGAAGGATTTTTTTTTTTTTTTTTTCATTCATTTTTACCCATGTACAGCACTATGAGTGCCAAAATTTGTGTCTGTTTAATAACCAGTTATCATACTTCAAAGGCTTTTAGTTACAGATTTCATTGTAGCTAACAAAAGCTATACAAGTACTGAATTACGACCAATTTAATGCGTGTGATATCAATTCTTTTCTCACCTATATGAAATTATAAAAAAGCAAAAAAAAAAAAAAAGAAAGAAAGAAAAGCAAAGAAATACTTAGTGTAGGTAGTTTCCTTTTATATTTATAAAACCGTATAAAAAGAAAGAAGTCATTACATAACTTGCTAAAAAAGTACAAAAGTAACACGAACAACTTTACAAAATAGGCTTACCTTAGAAATAAAATAAATACAATGAACAAAATGTTATTCCTTATAATAAAATAATAACTAACTTTTTAATTCTCGATTTTTGCTTATAAGAATGTCGAAGATAATTATGGTACTTGGGCCCACCTTATAACTAAAATAAAACAAAATTAAAAAAAAAAAATAATAATTTGAAAAACTATCATCAAACTTGTTTGAAGTCACTTTTTGTAACTCCTTACAAACAATTTTTTGATGTATCTGGTTGATTCGCCTTGGTATCTATTTTTCAATAATATACCTAGGAAATAATGAAATAATGATGAAATGGATAATTCATTATCAGAAATAATTCAAATTTACCTATTCTCGAGTAAATTTACATTATTTTCACTTAGAATTATTATTATAGCTATTATAAAAACAAAAAAATTAATTTACATTCTGTGTTCAGTCTCCACATAGTTTACCTATAACCCATGCATTTCAAAAATGTTTTCAAAAAAGAAATTATGATAGGTGTACTTTATCTTGTTCATTTGTGGTTAAAAGTTATTATCGTTGTTATTTATTATTTTTTCACTTTATATTCATTGTAGCTCTATGATTTTTGAAATTAAGAACTTTGACCCTCCTTCATTCTTTTAATTTTTAATTTGATTAATATCAATTTCTAAGTACTTATGTATCTTAATTATTCTTTTCCACTTATGCAACAGTAACTGCTGCTAAATTACAATCTTAAAATTAATTTCTTATTTCATCAACTTGAAATTTTGGTTTTTACAGTCCATTTTTTACTAAAAATAAATAGGTAGGTAGCACTCTTTCTCGAAGATAAAATAACTTATTAGATATATAATTAGTCGTGGCAAGCTATCTAAAATGATGTATGGAAAATTTATAATTCCAGAAATGAAAAAAAAAAAATGAATAAAAATCGGCAATTTGATTTTTATTCCTCAGTTTCTGTAATTTTTGAAAACGATTAATATTTTTTTATTTTGAACCCAAATAATTTGAGAAATTCTAATGTTTATCTTTGAAGAATGAAATTTTTATTTTTAGCAGTAAAGTAATAAAATAGAATTCTTAGTTTTCTTGAAGGAAAAAAAATTAGACTGGACTTTGGGCACAGCATTATGTGAAGTATTTCTTTAATTATCTCGCCACGCTTTTTTTTCTATTCTAAGAGACGGAATTACTTTCTCACACATCATTTCAATTTTTTCCACACATCATTTAAAACTTTGTCCATAAACCTGAGACTTGGAAACTCAATTATTAATAATAGTAATTTTTTAATTTTATTTTACTGACTACAATCGAAGAAGCTAATCGTTAGAAACAAAAGAAATAGCTCTCCAAAAATTGCATATGAATATTTTGACTTTTTTTTTTCAACACTTACTCACTCTTTAGAAATCCAACTCGAGTGACCTTTTCCAATAATTGCTGCCAGAACACACAGCCACACAGGTCTGGAAGTCACGTCAATGACGATTTGGAGATCAGAAAAAGTCGTGATCTGCATAACCCCCTCCACTGGTACCTCCTTCAGCGTGTCCATACTTTTTGCCCTCCTTGACGCCTCCTTTTTTGTCATACTCGGACTTCTTGTCGGAGTGCGCCTCCTGAGCCGCCTGTTTCTTATGGCCAGATGCCTCTTCAAAACTATGGCCTTTGTCTTGGACGCCTTTCTTCTGGCCGTGTCCTTCGTGGTATTGTGAATCGACCAAAGTCTTCTTGGCAGTACCACCTTTCTCCTTGGAGTGCTTTTCCTGCTCGTGGGCATGCTCTTCGTGCTCGTCCCCATCGTGTGACTCATCGTAGAAGACTTCATCTTTTTTGTATTCATCTTTGTGGTGCACTTTATGGAAGCCTGTTTTCTTACTACCTTTTTTATGGCCTCCCTTTTTCGTCACGGAGATTCCCTTTTCGCCTTGGTTACCTTTGTATTCCTCGCCAAACTTCTTCTCTTTTTCCACATGACCTTTCTTCTCACCCTGCTTCTCGCTGATGATCGCCTTCTTCTCCTCCTTGCCATGCTTCTCATCTTCAGTCTTGTCAAAGCCTTCCTCTTTTTTATAACCCTGTTGGGCTTTTTCTCCAGCTTCTGATTTGTGCGCCTCCACGTACTTTTTGCCGCCTTCTTTATCAAAGTGCTTCTCCTTGTCATAACCCTCTTCAAATCCATCGCCTCCTCCCAAGCTGCCACTTAGGTAAGAGCCTGACTTCTTAAGGTCACTGTTGAGTTTCGTTGGTGATTTGCTGGAACCGGCAACTTGCAGAGGTTTCCCTTCGATTACCTCGTTAATGCTTTTGGGTGGCTGTTTTGCCTTTGCTGACTTAGCCTGCTGGGGCTGTGCTTTTGGTTTCTCCTTCTCCCTGCCACGTTTGCTATTATCTTTCTCCACTTTCTGCGTGGCCTTTTTTTCTTCTTTGTCATCGTCATCGTCGGTTGCCGTTTCAAAAAGCGACTTAGACCGTCGCGCAGATCCGGTACGACCACTGGCCGAATTACCTGAAGTTTCCACCAAGCTGAAGCTACTGCTGATTGGCTGATTTCGAGGATCCAATTGGTCCAGTTCGATTACATTGGACGCCGCTGGCTGCAAATCCATCACCTGCGGTTGCACATTCCACGCCACATTTGAGGCTTCTGATTGTAGATCCAGCGGATTCAGCCGGATAAAATAGGTGGTTGGCTGCCAGTTTTGAAGTTCGACCAAGTTGGAAGCTGCTGGCTGCAGATCGAATGGTATTCCAACCAAGTTGGCTGGTAAAGGTTGCAGATCGACTGATTTGTATCGTCGTACCGCACACCGGACACTACCTATGGCCAGCACGAATGCCCCAAAACCGAAGAGCATGTTAGCAATTTGGGGGGCCCACGCACCACCACATCTACAACCGCCACCAGTAACGCGACGCATTCGATTAGGTCGTCTGGCAAAAATTTCCACCAACAGACTGTCATGAAGGCGAAAAAAGAAGTTGTATTTATAGCGTTACAACATTTTACCAAAATTTTCACCCGTAGAGGAGACACATTGTGAGATGTGAGCAAAGAAGAGAATATAAGGGATACGGTTGAGCGCAAGTAGAGATAGTGCCAAATGGGTGATAGCTGTAAGACAGAGATAGCAGTTGAACAAATATTAATTTGTTTTTGCGCATATTAGCGGAGAAAAAAATATTTACAAATGGGAATAATGCGGAAAGCTATTTGGCGACAGAAACCTATCGATTAGGGCGTTTAACCGTGATTTTAAACTGACTAAAAAAACAAGTATTTAGCACATGGTCTTTTCCATTATTCACCTCTTGGCTGCTGGCTCTCGCTAAACCAACCGTGACAAAATCATTTGACGAGGTTTAACGCCTACGAGAAAAGCGAGAGAAAGAAAACCTATTAATTTTCTTCTTAACGTTAACGTTTTTATTATTCTTAAGGAAGCGTAACCAAACTCGAATATAAATATATATGATGTAGACGAATGCAGTTTTGAAGGAGTGCTGAAAATGCAAATACACGTTAAACGTATGTATAACTGACCAGCAGAATGTGCTTTATTTTGTGAAAATATATGCAACACACCTGAATGGTATTCTTGCAGAGGAAGGATATATTATAGAATTTGATAGGAGGGAGTGTTTTTGTTCGTGAAATTGAAAAATGATGTGGCGATTAAAAAGTAGACTCTTTGAGAAAAGAACTGCCACTTTTGAAAATGAAATATTTTGAAAGTTGTTTAATTTTCATTTTTTCTATTTCTATCAACTCCTCATCTAAAGCAATTGGACTAGAGATATGAAGGCTTGAAAAACCTGCTCATTCTTCAAGTTAAGCGTTCATTTTAAATATGAGGTAACTCGGAGAAATTGAGGTTTAAATGAGGGCTGCTTAGGGATGAAAAACCACTTTTGTTTTTTAGTCTTCACATTTTTCTCCTCCTGCATGAAAAACCACTTTTGTTTTTACGTCTTTTCATTTTTTTTTTTCTGACAAATTGCACATCAAATCAATCTACAAAAATCTGATTGTGATTACATTTTCCTTCAACAAGTATAAATCTCAATATTCAGAAATAATCCGGTTACTACGATCTAAAGTGGACCCATTTTTGAAAAAAATGCAAACAAATAAAATTCGTCAAGGGCAACACTGATTTTGTGATATGACGTCATAAAGAAATTTATCTATTACAAACATGAAGTTGTATACCTCGTACCTGTAGTTTGCAAAATCGGAATACCCACTCAACTTGTAAAAATTACTTGAAAATTTTTTTCAGTGTAATGCCCGTCGAGATTTTGAATGGTGTCATATATGACGTCTCCTTGGTAATTCTAGTATTGACTAGATTATAATATTTCAACTAATAAGAATTGCCTGAAAATACCGATTATATTTTTCATACATGTATCATCGATATGAACGGCGAAATACTAAGTTGAATCAACCAGACAAAATGGCGTGTAGTTTTCATAATATGTATTATTCCTTTGATATTCTTTTGATAATTGGGTGGTGGAAAGGGGAAGATATTTCATAAAAATCTCAGCTTTTTTCATTCTCTCTTCGTTTTCGTCTCGAAATATTTCAAGTTCAAATTGAATTTTTTGTTCAATTGCTTGCTTCCCCCCCCCCTGACGTGGAAAAATATTGCAGTCGCTTGTTTTGATTTTACAGATTGTCTGAAGTGAAAACGCAATTATTTTATTAACTTCTCGAAGAAATTAAAATTGTTTTCCGACCATAAAAAGAAGCACACATTTTTCAAACTAACTAACCTTTGACTTGAAATCTACACACACGTGTATTATCGCCTAAAACCTATAAAACTTGAAAGAAGCTAAACACGTGTTTATTCTTATCTCATCAACTGTCATCATCTGAAGAAGTTAAAAAAGAAGGAGAAAAAATACGTGTATAAAATTCAAGAACTATACCTACAGGAGTATTTTCAAGTTAATCCTACATTTGCGTATGCAGTAGAGACTTTAACACATTTTTAATACCTTTAACCCTCGTTAACTTTAAAAAAAAAAAAAAATTTAGTTTAGAACAATATAGACTTAGCTTGACACTTATAATGCAATAAATGTTTTTCGATACGAGTCTTGTGCAGTTGTAAAAGATGAAGGGATACGTCTAAATGAACATCTGCATGGTTTTTTTTTTTTTTTTTTTTTTTTTTCGGTTGAAAAGGGTAGACATTCTTTGACAGACGACAGATATAGGCTAGTTTTGAAAGATTTTAGGTTAGTTAGATAAATGATCACGTCCACACTTGGCTGTATAGGAGAATTTGAAATCTCGTTGTTGCAGATTTATGGTTGAAAGGTGAACGAGTTATAAAATTTTTGAGGTTTATACTGAAAAAAAAAAAAAAAGTATTTGTGGTATTTATGAGTCTGTATAAATGAAATAGCAGCTACTCGCACCTAAATATTATTATAATCGTTGATTGTATGGATAAGTTCGCTATCTTTTTAAAAATCTTGTCGCTCAATTGGCCGTGAACCATAAATATATTGACATTACGCAATGCTAGGAGTTATATTGGAAACTCATTAAATAATCGGTTTTCCAACACCTGAACCGAGTTCATTAACGTTTTAAATTTTGTCTTGTGTTTTGTTATTCCATTTCCAGACTCTTTTATTTTGTCCTTGTATTCTTCTGGCATCGATTCTGTTATGTAGCTGGCTGCAGGATTTTCTTTATGCGAATCGTATTCTGATAAAAAGTGTAATTATATCAGAATTATAATTTCTGCCGTTGTTAATTCACATAAGAATACTTTCGGAAGAACAGTTGGGACGTTTTTCTAAGACATGATAAGTCCATTTTTATCAATTTTGAGATTTTAGCAGATAATTATAATAATCAGGCATCTACTAGATCAGATGGCGTGCCTACTGCCTGCCAACCTTATCAGTACCTTATCTGGTTGTATATGAATTTTCTATTTTTTCAAAACCGTTCAAGTCAAAACATGTACCTAATAAGTACATATATTATCGTTCTTTCAAAATCTAATGAGTTCTCAATGAGGATTTGATATTTTTAATATATTGAAATCTCGCCAATTTCTTCTATTCTGATAGTTACACTTAGATCAGTTTAGAAGCGCTTTCATGAAATCGTTTTTCAAATCCCGAATAAGTCCGTAATTTTATATTTTCGAACTTCTATTTCGCCTCATTCGTTCAACTTGAGAATTTGATTCAAGCGAGCACCAGTGCAGAAAAGTTTAGTCTGGCTTTGCCCCAAATTTTGTGAGAAAATTTTCAAGGGCCCATTCCAGATACCTAATTTTTTTGATTCTCACCAAATAATTTTCGTGGACTTGTCATGTTTTACAAGATTACCCCTCAAGTAGTTATATTTTTTGTGAATAAAGGTTGAAAACCTGCTTGATCCTATATGATATGGTAGGTTTTACAAATTTAGTAGCTTTCATCGCTAATCCAAGTCCGAAACCTGCTAAGTTCTCAAAAACTTACCTTCTTGGTGTTTTTGATTGCTGATGATGCTAAATTAGCTAAGTTAATGAACGCGATGCGAAAGTAGCGTAGTAATTAGGATTATTCTTTATGGGATTTTACATTTATGACTTTTTGGAAATTGGAATTCAAAAACTTTCGTACTTCGAACGTGAATACGAGTATAAAGAGCCAACTCGGTATCGTCTTGACCATTTATTACTCTCGACTTAGCGTGTCATTAGCCTCGAAACCGAATCCCAAACATTAACAATATTTTTTATTTCTGAGAATATGAAAGTTTTTTTCCAGCTGGCGCAGTACATTTTGCAGACGAGTAAAAATTTTGCAGAGTCACGCAACCACATTCTCCATAAATTAATTTCCGTGTTTGTCTGAGGATTCACCCTCTTCTCCACATTTTTCCTGTTCGTGTACTTTTGACCACGAATATAGATAGGTAGTCTGCAATAGTATACATTCGAAAAAGATCAAGATTAAAAAAAGTCATGTCTGTAACTACTTGTACTTACAAGTATATTATTGAAATGCAGAGGAAATAATGACGACGAATACGAAATGAAGCTTTTTTTGTTTGTTTAAAGACCCTCTGCAAAAATAGACTTTCAAGGTATCAGTCATTATTGCTGTCACACAGCCGTGTCAATTAAAACACATTTTAAATTTGTAAAAACATTAACGACATTTTACTTAATGTACCTTTATTCGGGTCTATAAGGTTTTTAATGGCAACCCCACTTAAAGGAGAAATCGGTACATTTTCATGTATAATCTTTTTAAAATATCCCTGCGTGATGTACATTAATTTTTTCACTTACGTTACAATAGACTAATTTCGACGTTTTATTTTTGGATTTAGCTGTGAAAGACACATTGATTGATGTCTTAAAAGGTTATTAGCTGTCACTATTATATAACTTGGGTGGGTAATTTTAATTTTCCACGTCTAAAAGGAATACCGTCAATTAAAGTTGGAGAAAAGAAACAACTTGAAGGGCATGGAAATAATTTTTCAGACAAGAGTTTCGTTTTTCAAATGGGCTCGATTTTGGATGTGTCTTGCATCCATTATATTTTACTGTTGGTACTAAATTACAGAATCTCGTTTTTCTCTTCATATACGAGTACATATAAATAATTGTTAATGTTCGTTAAAAATGTACCTATGCCGCAGACTGAATGCGGTACGTACTACGTACACGGTGAATTCGATAAAAATGAAATGAGAAGGGGCGATAAGTGTGATGAGAGAAAAAATCAGGGCTCGTCTATTGAAAGAAGATAAAAAGAAAAAAAATGAAGTTAGGTTAGATGTTTCTTAGTCTATCTATTTTTACTAAATAATGGTTTGCTTCGACTCACAATTCACCACCTTCAACAGAAAGAATAGGGGCAAATGATGCTTCGATCCCTTTTCTCATGCCACGTCACATATTAAATTGGGTTCAGTATGGTAGCTGTATTGATAACTTTGGCAACTTCGAGCTAGCTGTGTGGTATCTGCATTATGTTTTTAATTGGGAAGTTTGGAAATATTCTATACTACTTATCCACTAGATATCAATTTATTATTATACTTTATAACTTGGTAGCAATTATAGGTTCCACATAGAAAGGCTTGGTGGTTTTTTTTTTTTTAGACAATATATTTTATAAATACACTCGAATGTCCAGTCCCATTAGTTTGTATTCTTCATCATAAAAGGAGGTTCGTAGGAAAAATCGAGTATACTATTTTGTAGCCTCTAGGTTAATAGCTATACAATGAACCCTATAAAGTCGAGTTGATTAATGACAAAACAATGAAGAAGAAATCAGGTTTTTGATTGAACTTGTGGTGCACGTGCCTGCAGCCTATATTTTTCTTCTGGATTTACGCAATCGCCGGCGAACAGAGAAAACAAAAATCACCTTTGCATGTTCAGGCCCTCCTCAGATCACGTATATGTATATAGAGAGAGTGAGAGAGAGAGAGAGAGCTGCGCACACGAAAATATTAATAATTTTATTCAATCTGACCTGCCATTCGCACCGATTAAAAGTAAATTACCTTACTATGTGCGCGCGTTTAATTTGCAGCAGCTCTTGATCACTTTTAATATCACAGATTTTCGGTTTGAGGGCAGACACCTTGGTTCGGCCACAGATTTATTAAGTGCCTAATCTAACCGTTTTCTAACAGATAGAAGAAACAAAAAAAAAAAACATCATACAATTAATTGTGTAGAGATTTTCCACAGAAAAAAAAAGAAAAAGAAGAAGAGAGAGATTAGAAAAAAACGAAACAGGCCTCAATTTTTTCGTAGAACATTGCCTAGAGCTCGAATAAAAAATATACGTGCTATAAGTTTCAGTATTTATAGGGACCTACACACATGCACTAACAAGAAAATAATTATTTTCTAAATTATGAATTCGTAAACGGTAGACCCCGAATAGATTAACCAAGTGCTGAAAAGTTTGTAGTAATTTAATTGGTAAACCAAAAGGAGAAAAAAAAAAGAAATATGGAAGAGATAAGAAGAAAAATAATAACTTTTAAAAAAAAAGTATAAATGAAATAAGCTAGAATACGATATAGTTACTAATAATAGGTTATATTTATAATGCATGTATACGAGAGAATCATCGGTGCAAGAAAACGTTATAATAGATGGTTTACAAACAGAAACAGACAGAGAGAAAATAGTAAATGGTATATATATTTTTTTTTTTACGACTTGAATAACGTTCACGTATTTTAGGTCTATAACAATTCCAGTTAATATATTGGTTTTTTTTCTTTTTTTTTTTTGGAAAAAGGATAAAAAGTATAGTACGTCAGGTGGTATACTTTCGATTTTTTTTTTTGCTAGCACATTAACTTTAATTACTTTTTTATTGTGGGTACTTGTGAAGAATAAGTTTACAATGTTTTTTTCTCTATCTTGTCTTTTGCCAATTGCTGATACGTGTAATTGGCAGAAAGTCGTATATCATATAGAGTGTTGAATAGAAGTTATACGAGGAAGGAGTTAGCGATGTGGTTTTCAACTGGACAACTACTTTGACTAATTATACTCGTACATTAACATGCAGATAAATTAATTTATAAATTAATATGTAACCGTGCGTGTAAAACCACATTTCACGAGTAAAATAATCAGGACTTTCAAAATAGTAATGGATTTCTGTGTAAAACACGCCAAAATTCGTTGTAAAATATTTGTCAAATTTTCTAACTGTACTCTCATCCTAACCCTTTTTCAACGTCATTGTTATTTGAGAATTATTTTTCGAATGACAGTTATCTATGGTGTATTTGATTTGCAATGTGCAATCTACCGAGACCTATATTTTGCTTTCGTATCTAAAAATTTCTTTTTGCAAAAAGCTTGAACAAATTCGAGAGAAGAATTTTGAGAAAGGATAATTATTCCAAGGTTCTTCAGACAATTACAAAAACACTTTACAAGCTATTTAAAACTAATTACGACTAAATAAACTAACTATGTCAATTATATAAAAATTGTCCATCAGGATGATCGGGCTGAGCAGACTGATCAGGCACATCCGCTTGAGCCTGGACATCCATTTGAACAGCTATAACATGAGAACAAAATCGATTATTAGATGTTGTTTATGTTATTTTTTGATCACCAAACGATGACTTACAACTTTGAATCATATCCACAAGTTCTTCTTTCCTTGAAATTGATATTTTGTTCTTGTTATTGATCGTTAAGGTCTTGTTCAACGCCTTCTCACTGTGAAAGTGTATTACATCTTGTATGAGATCGATGTGCTCAATTTCATAAAGATTTGAATGGAACGTTTTGTATACTTACTCGTAAATGCCCATATTTGACGTCCTTTGGTACATCTGAAACAAAAAATGAATAATCAAATCAAAGGGTCTAGCTGGATAAGATACCCAAAATGGCCCCGAACCAATTGTGCTCTTTTTTGAGCCAAAATGTCAACCTTGATGTGAAAATATTCTGTGCAAAGTTTTGGACCCCTATCTCCTCCCTGCATGGAGCTGGAGCCCATTTTTTGCAAAATCTTTGAAAAATTTCTGCTCCATGTTGAATGAATCAAATTTTTTCAAACTCGGGTCAATGATAGATACTCATAAGGCCTATCCATAGAAAAAAACTCTACTTTGCTTCATTTTTTCATGGCTAAATTCACTTTTGAAATTTTTAGTGCCCAAAATGACCCCTTTGCTATGGACAATCCACTTTCTGTATACCCTAAAAAAGTAGGTATTTTTATTTAATATTATATGCCACCACCCTTGATACTAAACTTGATGTCCCAAGGGGTCAAAAATAGCCATAAATAGCTAAAAACAGCTATTTTTATTACTTCATTTTATTTTAGATTTCTCGCTCTCAACTGATGTAGTGTGCGAAATCAAAATCAAATAATTTGCCACTAGGATACCAAAATGTCCGACAGAAAATATAAGCCAAAAATTAAATACAAGAAAATATAAGCGACCACTCTTTACCCTATTTCACGTAGGAGGAAAAATTATGAAGGTAATTAATTAATGTTCATAAATTTTCTTAATTGTGTGTCCCATTGCGCAAGATCCTTATATTCCTTCATTCCTGCTTCAACCCATTATGAAAACTTAGCCCATCATCTTCATGATGAAATAAATATTTGCGCAAATCCAAATTATGAAGACGTAAAAAGCCCAGTTATCATATTCAATAAGTGCATAAATAAAATAAATCGTAACGGAAATACAAATTGTGGCAAACCCATCTGCATTCTGCATCCATAGAAATAACTGCATTTGAAGATTCATCAAATTCCATTCCAATCTCCAATGTTAACTTTTTTCCGGTGAAACCATATATTTCAACGTTATTGGCGACATAATTATATTTTCGACTCTGTTTTGAAAAAAATTTGCGATTTGATTTTTTCCATGTTTTCAATATTTTGTTGCGAACATTTGGTCTATTTCCACCATGAGAGAAATAACAATATTACTTTTTTCTATTTTAAAATAGGAAAATTGTTCATTTTGTTGAATTTCTTATTCCCACTCGCCCAACCCCTTAATTTTTGTCTAGTCGCATCGGCGATGCGATTCGAATTTTCAATCCACAAAAATCTATCTCGATGACAAAGTAATACGTCAGCGATGATTTTTATTATCCAATAATTAGCTGTATGAGTCATTTTTCTGAAAAAACGTGAATTTCGATCTTATATTTTATTATTTTATTGTTTTCATTAAAATGACTCAGTCGTTACAATTTTTTTCTTTTTGGTAGAAGAGTTTGGTCTTATAATATTGAGTATCTGCGTTAGATTTTACCAAACGTGAACGGGAACCTGTGACCGTGGATGTAACACGACTGTCCAACATATAGTCTACTCGAAAATACGCAAGGCAGAATGCAAGGAAATCTACGAATTCAGTATCGAAATGCCTAACTATCCCAGATATTACTAGTACATGGCTAACATTCGCATAATTTTATTGTATTTTATTGGTACTTCCCATATGTACTTTCCACCTGTGAGGTTTTCTTCCCTCCTCCCTCCCCTTCCGTACACGTAAGAAATCAAAAGTTATAAAAATAAAAACGAAATGAGGTCATCACCTGAAACTTTTTCTCTTTTCCAAATGTTATTCATTGCTTCCTCAATTTTTGGCCCCTGAATTACAATAACTGCGTAGGTACTTAAGTTCGCTTCTTTCTTCAATTTCCTCATTTCTTTCTTATGGCTTCGAGTTAAAACGTCAAAACCGACATCTCAACGCATAACGAGTAATGAATGGCACCTCATGCAGTTATTGTTTCTATTTTACTTTCCTCCTATACCGTACATATAGTACAAATCTGCCCATCAGTTCAGAGTTCATTAACACTGTAATCCAGATTGATCCATATGTTACTCATTACCGAATATTCATTAGCGAATTGCGTTTTTTTTCTCTTTATCCTTTAGTAAATTATGAGAGAAGAAACTTGGCAACTCGAGTGTACATGAAGGTGCATGTATACAGAGACTGCATGATATAACCTTCATTATTTAACAATAATATTTGTCATGTTTCTTTTTTTTTTCTTTACATCATCGAATGCTTCACAAATGTTGAAATTGTATTTGAAATATGATTACTTTTGAGGGCTCCATATTTTCTATTTCTTCGTCGTCGTCATCTATTCGTGGTACTACGGGTTTATGGTTTAAAAGAAAAGTCGGTAATACGAAGTGGCCTTGATAAGACTTTGAATAATTGAATAATTTATGCCAGCCCTTGCTAATTTTCTTGTTAGTTTGACAAAATCTAATATCATAAGAGGTGGGCTAACAAATGAAAAAAAAAAACAAGATTACGACTGTTCAGCAGGCATATTCTATGGCTCATTTGGATGGGTGACCGTTTCACCCTCACTCACCCCATACCTCCAATTTGGAATTTTAGTATTAGCAATACTACTACTGTTCATGTTTGAGCGGTTTTCTTATATAAAGTGAATTACTGATAGAGTGGAAATGATTTGTAACAGGGTATCAAAACTAAATAGCAATGTATCAAAAGTATAATAACGGTTTCATTGACTTAGCAGTTTTCTGTCAGATCGTATTTTGAAGAGTTTAATTCCTCGTGTGGATGGTTTTTTCATTTCTATTAAATTTATGTATCAGAATTCTGTATTCATGTTCACCAAATTAATTTAAAAAAAAAAAAAGATTTTCATTTTCTAGAACTTAGCAGGTTTTGATTTTAGATCGACGATATTATTACAAATTTTACGATAATTGATAGTAATTGGTAATGGAGCAGGTTTAGGCTTTAAAAATGGGGTTAATTTTTCAAGAATAGATATACACAGTTCATTATGGATTCTGGAAATTCTATATTCAAGGTCACCATTACAAACAAGATTTTTATTTTGAAAAATCTTTTACTAAAACTTGGACTACACAGTCTTGCGTCTCGTTATATTAATCGATTTCTTGTGTCCACAAGAAGATACACCTTATTTTTTTCCCCCCATCTAATACATATTTCCATCCTCATCTACCTACATTTTATATTCCTACCGTGTAAACTATCCTCTTTTTTTTTCCCAATATTTTTTTATCCTTCAGACGAAAGGAAAGAAGATGCATTAAAACTCAGGCAGTGGCATAATGAGTAACAGAAGAGAGTATATATTGGAGAGAAGAAAAATAGAGGAAAAAAAACTTGTTGCCTATTGTAAACGGTTTAAAATTATAGTAGCTTTGTGCTACCAACTTACGTGATTTGTGAAGCCTCGTGGCTGCCTCTATCGCCCACCGCATTAATTCCAAGTCACTGGCGGATAGGGTCACAGGTGGCTGTGGTTTAACAGAATAAGAAGTACAAAAAAAATATATATAGAAAAAAGAAGTAAAAAAGACCAAGACGTAGTAAAATAGAAGGGAAAAAAATGAGAAGAAAAAAAGGAGGGAAGTGGAGATAAAACAGGCTAGAAGCGGTTCTGCAGGTTACTTTTCTTTATTTTCTGTATATATCTGCTATACTGCTACTGTATGTTCACATGTACAATATTATCCTGTGCATTGTAGTCTATAATGTGTTTTTTTTTTTTTTTTTTTTGTCTGTGAAGGTTAGCTCCAAAAAATACAACTGGCATGAATTTGATAAATGAGACGAATCAATGTAAGTGTGCCTGTGTGACAGGTAGGCTTATGTAAAATATTGGTGAATTTCGTAGAGATGGTGTAGGAAGTGTGTATCTGCGCATGAATGGAGAATGACTTTTTTTGTATGCCAAAGAGCCTTTAGTTTTAATGACTGCAGCACGACTTGAACCTAGAACTGTACTCGTATCTTTTCAAGTCTGAATTTTGTAACAAGCTAGAACCAAAATTCAATTTAAAAGACTTCTTTGAAGGAGTTAACGAGTAGTCCCTGTGAGTGAGCCTGGTTTACTGTACGAATATTTCTTTCTTGTGTTTCGCTTGATTCCATTGTGATCAGTTATAATCAGCATGAAGCTTAGCGTTTAGTGTAGTTTGAGTATTATCAAGAGAAACTTATTAGGATATTTTCAGGATTGTTATAGAAATTGTGCCCATTCTATCATCTGAAAATAGTAAAAATGATGATTCATTTTTTCAGTGTGCAGTGTGCATCAAAGTGCTATAGTTATCAAGATTTTACTTTATTTATTTATTTATTTATTCATTTATTTACCCACTCGTATTTATTCCAAGTGTGACTTCTGCAATGGCACAGAGCCACTTTATAAGAAGCTGTTGTGGAATAAAAATTAATCTTGCGAGAAAAAAAAAATTGCATAATCTGCAAACAAATTACTTGATATTGGTCTTATCAGCTGAGAGAATAGAATATAACCTATAAATTTTGGCCAAAAGCTGGCAAAAAGGCTCTACTTTTCAACCACTCTGGCCAGATTTACTTTTGATTTGAACTTCGTAAATGGACTCGGATATCGATAGACGTCTAGTCTGTAAATAAATATAATGCTCATCCATTTAGTTTAACCACAGTCCGCAGTGTCACCACACTGAATACTCATTTGAACCTCTGGTGTAATGTGTATACGTGCAGTACTTTTTTTTGTGCTAGCGTTAGGGGTGAGGAAGAGAGGAAGATGTAACATACTGTGTAAAAACTTCTGGTATACCAATAATATAATAGTCGTTAACTAATATAAAAAGGGGAAAAAATGCTTGTGAAGAGAGAGGGACAGAGAGGGGAAGAAAGGGGTAAGTCGTAAAAAGGAGTAAAATGAACGTCCCTCGCAATTCGAGTACCTTTATCCAGTGCCTTCTGTGGAAACCTTTAAATACGATAACACATCACTAAGCACAGAAGCTTTTTTTTTCTTCTCTATATCTCTTCTTTTTTTTTTTTTTACTTTTTTATTTTGTTCCAACTCGTAAATTTACTCTTTAATGTTTATATTTATCTTTCATTATGTTTTTTTTTTTTTTTTTTTTCCTAATAAATAAATAGAATAGGTATAGTTCACAATAAAAATGACAAAAAAATCATTTTTCAATTTTTACGACAGTGTAATTCTTTGACGAAAATATTACAGATAGATTCTTTCAGTTCAAATGTGGTGGAAGGGTTTGTATGTAATGTGGAGAGAAAAATAAAATACAATCTGAAATTATTGCCCACGATGAATGGCTAAAATTGAATCGAGCCCGATTCACATATATCCGTGTCTTGGTGATCGGAAATTACCAAAAAATTTTTTATCGTATCTGGGCGTGGTGTATTAATTAAGAAAAAAGTGTCGAACATATTATGAGCCTCGACTGAATGGATGGGATTTCGGCGTGCAGCTGGTTAAAATAATAATCGAATCATAATTTTTGACGGGTCGTACACCGCCGCTGCTTTTGTCCGAAAAGGCTATAAAATTTGAGCCATTGATTTCGAAGCTCATAAAATGTAGGATTCTAGTTTACTTTTCGGAGGTAATTCATACGGACGTCAGAAATATTCTCTAATTGTTACATTAGAGGCGAAATCAATTTCTCGGTTCGATTTTATTGCTTGTATAAATTGGGGGAGGCTTATTTTTACGACATCGTCCGATATTTCGCACCTTTAGGATACCTTAGTTCGAAGTAATTTCATAAACAACGCCAATGAGAGAACTTGGTTAGAATTTTATGCAAGTATTATTCTCGACTTTTATTTTGGCTGGAGGTGGTGGGACTGACAAAATGTAGAAAAAATTTCTTAGGATGAAAATTATATTATTGAGGCTCTAAAGTAAATTGTCGGGTCAAAAATTGATGTTGTTGTCTGAGGGATATTTTGGAACCCTCAGAAGTCAGTTGTGTTGTTTACGTCTTGTTCTGGAGGGGTAAAGTAAAATGTAGAGTATACATTCCGTTTCACTTGCCCAGGTTGTATTTTATAAAATTTGAGAGGACATGTGAACTTTCAGTTTATTGGCCTAGGGGATTAAGTGACCTAATATTGGGTTGACACTATTTTGTTTTGGTGGAGAATGATGCATTTTCTGGAATTTATAGAAAAATCAGTGACACTAATTTCTATATCCCAAAAATTTTTTTCTCAAAACGTAAGTTTCTTCAAGTTCAGGAACCTTCCTATTGCTCATGTTGGAAATAGACCATATGTTCGCAACAAAATTTTGAGAACATGGATAAATTTGGAACATAAATTTTGTTCTAAACAATGTTGGACTCATTTGTTGCCAAAAATGTTGAAATATACCGTTACTCCGGAAATAACATTGGAATTTGAAATAATAAATATTTCAAGTACCTACTATGAGAGAAATGAATAGTATCAATTACAAATTGATCATTAACTTTTCTCATAACAGTTGTGAAAATTACTACAGTAAAACTTTGTTATAACGCTATTCAAGGGACCAGAAGAAAATAGTGTTGTAAGCAGGAAAGTGTTATAAGCGGGAAATTAAAAAAAAAAAAGAACGTGCAACTCAGAAAAACAGTATGATTACATATTAAAAAATTATTTCAAAAAATCGTTAATTTTGGTTTGTTTATCACTGATTGATAATGCCTTACATTTATTTGCCATGATTGAAAAAAATTTTTTCCAAAAAAAAAATGAATCAAACACAATTGCAGCCCACAAAATTAAGTTTTTGGCAAAAAAATAAAATGCAAAGACTGGTGGAATGCAAAAACTACAATGAACTGAATGGAGTGTGATAAATTGAATAAATGTTCAAGTGTCAAAGTTATTTTATCTGCAGTTAATCAAGATAGAGATATTAGTTTTTAAGCTGTCAATTAAAATTCATATTATTCTATCTTATAATATTTGACTATGATATTTTACCGAATATTTACATTTTAACACAGCATTTGCGATGGTTCAGTATTTAAATATCACATATCTAAAAAATTAAAATCTTTCAACAAAGGCTTATCAGTATAAGCTATATTTGCTATATCTTCAATTTCTTTCAACTTGTATAATAGTTTCAATTTTGTGGTTGCTGTTAGTATAGGGGAAGAATATTTGTAGTGCCATTTATAAAAGAAGGTAAAATTTACCTCCGAGATACCTAATTAAATTTATAAAATTGGAGGGAAAACAGATATAAGGCGTCATACTATATGAGCCATTAGTCTGGGTCTATTGACCTGTAGCAGTGAAATGAAATTCAAGACGTCGAGTTACCTGCGTCAGGTAAAATCAAATATAATTTTTTCACCCATCTCTCTTTTAAATAACAATAGACTACTTCGAAAAAAAAAAATCAAATTATAGCAACCATAAAAATAATAATTAATATCACTCCTCTTCGATATTCATTTATTCACCAGTATACGCAGTCTTAATCGTCAAATCTTCATGTTCGAATTATACACTTGGATGTAATTCGATGCGTCATTAGCGTTCAAATCGAGGAGGGTGAGGTGGTGGCAGCAGGAGAAATCGGTACCCCAAAAATAATGATAAATTAGATGACCCACTTTGAAAACGATATCGAAGACGATAGAAAGATGAAACAAAAACCAGCAGAGAAGAGTAGTAGAATAAAAAAAAGTCGTGTAAGTACGCGATGTAGATGCAGGGGAAGGGGAGAGTGAAAAAAAAAGCAGAAGAAACGAAAACATATTAAAACCTTAAAACTCGTTTCGAATTCACGGATTTTATATAAAGGATGAAAATACGGTAGCTACGTTGTTTTATTTTTTATTTTTTCCACTTCTTCTAACTTATAATATGGTAAAACGAGAAGAGCAGTCGAAAAAAAAAATTGAAAAAAAAAAAAAGCTAGTTTGTTTATTAAGAGGATAATATGCAGCGTGAAGACTCATTAATAACACTCTGGAGACCTAAGAGTGGAATCACCAATTACAAGGACACAGAAGGAGTGAGCAACAGTGCTGGAAGACGTGCAGAAGTGAGACAGATGGCAGCAGGGTAGAAAACGTAGAGGTTGAGAGGGAAAGGCTGGACCATGTCAAACACTTGCGTGTAATTTATCATGTAAACCTCGTACAATCTTCTATCCTCGTCTGCATTTACACGTCTTTTTCTTTTCTCGTCTTCCTCACACCTTCTTTGGTTTTTTACTTCTTTTTTTTTTTCAAACTGCAGTTATCCTACTCCAGATAAGATAATAGCTGATTGTGGAGCCCCTGGAGGAGAGGTGATGGAGGTTAGAGAGCAATAGTGATGTGTGCGAGTTAATAAAGGAGAAAACACAAACAAACCTATGCTGGGTCGTTGACCGGGTGTACCAGAAGTGCAGTAGCTTAATGTTTTCTTCACTGCTGGCGTGTATTGGCTTCGTCTCTTGTCTCCCTCTCGCAGGCCAGTGGTTTCCAAAAGTAGAGTTGGCTGTTGTGCTGCGTGAACTCGAGGCGCCGTTGTGGCTGTGCTTTCGAAAAGGTTCTACTTTTTATGGCTGTTCGAGATAAAGGTCAAATATATACGGACACTTGACTTAGTAGTTGTCTGATGACTGGCTGGAGGCGCTGTAATTATTTAGCACATATGTGTCGCACATGAACTTTTGGCAACCGTTCAATTTGGGGCAAATGTGGCAAGTTTTTTGGCCAATATTTTTGTAACACTTTCAGTGCGGCAATGTCGACTGTCAAGTGCCGTGGATGTGCACTAAAATGAAACAATTTGACAAAGCGTTGCTTATAAGAGGTTAGGAGAATTAAATTTTAGTTGCTGAAAATGTGTTGAAAATTTGTTAATTTTGAATGTAAAAGAAAATTTAAGTTTCTGTTGTTGAAAAGTTTGTGATATTTATAACAAACCTCAATTTAAACAGAAATATGATTATGATAGTACTTAACATTAATTTTCATTACGGAAATGACAGATTGCTCATGTGGCATTCTCATTCAAAACTTTTCATGTAAGAAAAATGCTTAACTGATTTAGAAATTGAATGGAAGACGTATAAAAAAAAACAGAAAATAGATTGGGGCACTCAAATTAATTTTCTGAGGGAGGGGCACAGTTTTAAAAACGGTATTCCTAAAGGATATATTCCTAAAGGATAAGGAAGAAAAACGTATAGAAAATCCAGAGAGTTGTTTCGAGTTTTTTTTAAAGGGGGGGGGCGTATAATACCTGTGAGCTTCGACCATCCTCAGCTAGTAGCTTCTCTTTGCTTGCTTCGCTGAAAAAATATTTTGGTGGTGTTGATTTGACTCTCTTGAAAAATGTGTCTAAATGTCATAACTATACACGCAATGAATCAAACACGGCTGGAAAATAAAATTTTCCTGAACGTGGTCTGAAGTCTGAACTCGGTATTTCCGATCGGGTACCGAATTCGTGTATTTTAATCGGATTACTAACGAAATCCGTGTGTTATCTCGTCTAGTGCTCACGATATTCGCCATTAAACGACGCTTATTGTTTTTTATGGGATCTTCACTGTGTTTTGCCGGCGATCGTATTTCCATTCTGGTAAACACCCCAAGCGTCGGTGACAAATCGGCAAACCTCCGAATCAATAAAAAGATGATGAGGATTTTTGTAGTTTTTTTTTTTATCCACAAAAAATGTAGTTCATGCACACACACACACCCTCAACCAACTGAGCGCACATAAAAACATTGTTATCCGTTAATCGGCGTATCGTCTATTAAATTTCAGCGCAAAAATCATAGACCATAATTTTTTATCCCAATTACACGTGCAAAGGGTGTACGTTGTCATTCAACTAAGGGGATGGAGCCCCCTTTCGCAGCCAAAAAAAGACCAAACGAGGCTATCACTCCGTTACACAAATTATCGTTTGATTGACAGTCAAGTCTTGAAAGTTATGCGAATTTTTTGGCATTATAAACAAGCCACGTGGCATTTTAACCACTTCCTGGCCGTTTGCTACTTTTTATTTTTTTACTCACTCCGAAGATTGTGGGGCTCATTTTTCTTACCCCTCTTGTTGTCATGAAACTGCTTTCGAACGAGGCTACTTCATTATCTCACCCTTAAAAATCAAAACACGAAATCAGATTTCCTTTTTCATATTTTTTTTTCTTCTTTTATTTTGTTTTACTTCTAGGTTTTTATTATACGTTTTGCTCGTTCCTTTTTATGCCCTTTGGTACTTAGCTTGCTCTGTCTTTAGCTCTTGTTTTTTTTTTTTCCTTCGTATTCTTCAACTTCACTGACGTTTAAGCCTTCGATAAGTTTTTGCTTCATTTATTTCTTTTGTTAAAAAGAAAACATCGAGAGGTTTAAACAAGAGAAGATGGTTGGGTATTGTTATATATAAGGACTGACTGAATAGTTAAATGAACCGGCGTAAGAGCAAATAATAATGAACTAACTTAATGCTGCACCGTGTTGACGTCTTCGAGTGTTTTAAAATATTTTTTTATAACCTGTCAGGAGAGAGAGAAAAAAAAGGCTTTTTACTTTCGAAGACGGAATATTTGGTGAATTATTATGATATTGATTCGGTTGAGAGGGGATAATATACCTAAATATAGTATAATTTGTTTTTTTGTAAATTGAGCTACATAAGTGGAGTATAATAAGATAGTTTTTTTGAAGAAAAAATACCAGTAAAAGGGTTATAGACCTATTATATCAAAGTTTCATATTGCACTTGCAGTGTAGACATTTATATTGTTTGAAAGACGAAATTTGTCTTCAGGGGTAGAAATAAAATATTGTTGAACTGGAATATAACGACTCGCCAAGTCTTGAATAACATCCTTTGTGCCATGAGAAAATGCAAATTAAAGTACCAATATTTATTTTTGTTCTAAAGAGGTTTCTCTTTGACGGTGATATCAATTTTTGAAAGAGGAATTGGATATTAAATGATTTTAAATAAAGCCAATCTGAAATTGTTGAATTCGATATATTGGTTGAACTATTTTCTCTAAAAATCTTTTATTTAATGCTGACTTTGAGGGAGCAGGATTGCAGGTCAATAGAAGAGAAAAAATTATATGTTTCATTCATTTTGAATTACAGAAGAGAAGAAATGATGAATAATACGAGTATTATACATCTGAGCTAGTAAATTCAAAAAAAAAAATGAATTGTTATATTGAAATAGTTTAGCCAACATGCTGAAAGCGAAGTTAAGTTAATTCGCGTGATATTGATAATTAAAAATTAGTAAATGAAAAAAAAAACTTTTTTTTTACCCCAAAGCAAAATATTTCGAGCTTGCTTGATCGTGTACCCAGCAGTAGTAAAAAAGAATATGTATTTAATTTTCCAAATGTTATTTATTTGTTAAGACCAGAAGAAGAGAAAATCTTTTACTTCAAATTTGTATCCCATCTCCGTAAAATCAAAAGAAAGAATATACTCGTACTGAGGAAAACGGAAATTGTTAATTAGAGAGAAGAAATGATAATTACATTCTATAAAATAAAGCATGTTTTAGAGCAAAAAATTATTTTAGATTTCACTTCTTTCTGTGAAATTAAAAATACAGGAAAAACAGAAAAGGTTATTGGTCATATGTCTAATGAGAAAAACAAGAAGTTCCCTGCCGAGTTGGCAATAACATGTAGTTTTGAAGATTGTAAGAAGCACAAGTTTTAAATAGGTGCCCAATGGCAGTGCTCAAGCTAGAATGGAGTATAAAGAACTATAAAGAAACAGTAACAAGAACGAAAATATTATAAAAATAAAGAGTACTCACTAAACAAGATAAAAGAAATCAATAGAAACAAAAGATGATCGATCGAAAATAAATAAATAAATAAGTAAATAAAATTAACAAAACATGAAAAATTAACAAAAATGAAATACCTACTCATATTTTGTGTTATATTTCAATCCCAGTACGATGCTGTTTAATTCATCATCTTTTAACACTTACATCAGCAGAAAGGAAAAAAACTACCAAAATTGTTGAGTTAACGCCAAGTCTTGCAACGCTGCATTAGTTTTTCTTATGGATTTTTCTCGATTTAAGGGGTGGTTGACCACTCCCTTTAGCTGCATGTTACTTTTGCAAAAGTTGAAGGTTAATTTCAGTAGATATGAGCTAGACCCCTAATATGAGCTCTCGAGAGCCTGTATACCAAAAATTCACTCTATTTAATCATCGTTAAACTTTTTGGCTTCTTTGTACCAACTGATTTGCCTCCCTACCAATTCTGACCTTACAGACTTTTGCCTTTTGAAATTACCTCAGCCAAAGAGCTTCATTTCTCTTTGCTGAAATTACCGTCATCTGACGAGCATTTTGCACGCGAATCTCAACGGTGCCATAAAATTCGTTGATTTGATCGAAATGAGCCTCTTTAGACAATGTACATATACGAGCCTCCCTCGTGATAATGAAAAATAATTTCACGTGCTTAAAGGCGAATGACGTCGAGTGCAGAAGTGGTCGAAGTAGGGAGGTCATCGATGTATCGTTTTCTGTTCGTCTTGTGGTCGCACCTCGCCCCCCCTACTGCAGGTGCCCTCGCTAAGTTTTCTGCACTTTTTAGTGCTCTTCTTCGCAGATGTCGTCGTCGATTCCATAAATAAAGTAGCGCTTATTATCCAATTAGCATGGACAGAGGAGGGGAAAAAAACTGCGTAGTTAAACGAGTGGACGATTGATTGAAGGAGGTAATGAGTATAGAGAACTAGAAAGGCAGCAGGGGGACCAGAGGACAAGTCGCTGCAGGAGATCAGGCGCTGTTTTGTAATTAATCGCCGGTTCAGGGGTCAGTAAACGTTATAATTGTCATCGACGACAGGCCAAGAAGCTGTGTAAAAAAGCCATAAGATGGAGGGGGAGTGCTACGGCTCGTCCATTTTTACTATATACTACGTAATTTTTTTACTCACTATACTGTATAATACTCTCGAGTGGATGGTTACAAACAGATGCCTGGGAGAACATGGTCTGGCACATTGCCATGACAACTTGGCTACAAAAATATAAAATTAAAAATTCGGGATGTGTGATAAGAAAATGCTGCGGTAATCAAAGCGTCGTCATTAAATGCCCTTTTAAACATTATTCTGTACGTGTGTTTGCCTCTCTGATTTTTTTCCTCCTCCTTATTGAGGAGTTACACGTTTCGAACATCAATCGGGGAAAGGAGGGCAGTTTTCTGGTGTGTGCTCAGACCAGGTTATACATAAATATATCGGATCTATAACCTCGCACCCTTAGGACATTCGATTCTCGAGTGTGGTTTTTAGAGCAGACGTAAATCTGGTGGTGCTATGGTCCAAGTGTGGCGCACTTGAGATGGCTGAACTGCCGTTGATTCTATGTGTATGTGTGTGTTTTTACTGCTGGTTTTTTTGAAATCGCTACAGAAAAGTAATCGATGGTGTTCGATGTACCATTTGTTGGTAGCAGATGACATCGAGCATGTAAACATTATTGGAGAAGGCAAACGGTGTGCTTTTTACCGAGCCTAATTTGAAATTTATGATCGTACGAGGAATTTTTCGAGTATAGCTGTACTTGAAAAATGCTACTGCACGAGCAGTTTGTGGAGATATAGAACAGAGACTAATCTTGTAAAAAATGAATTGTTGTCAAAGAAGTGCCGCTAAAGATATAGTAGTTCAGCATTGTCCGTTGATATTTCTATAAACTACGTAATTATTCATTAATGTCTGTACAAGTGGACTTTAAACAGGGGCAGATTCTAATAAATTCCTCTAAGCCCTTTTTGTGGTTTTAAAATTTCCACTAAGCAGTTTTGGTTTTATCTGTTCGGTTCCTTATCTTGTTTTAAGTTGAGTCGCTTGTCTTTCCTCAATAAATCTGTATGGGCAGTAGAGTGGAAGGGAATTAAACCACTTACGCACTTTACTTGCCTGCAGTGGCGCCCACGTATTTTAAACAAAGTGGGGCAAAACCTCAAACTAACCACGCAATTTTGACTTGAAAGCCTAAAATTAATAGCTTATTTCACCTATGATGCAAGCAGATTTTTATTTTTGAAAAAATTCTCATTTTTCTTCAATTTTTCCCTACCTACTTCACTCTTTTCAGACCACCCACCCCATTGGACCCCACCGTGGGCGCCACTGCTTGCCTGTTTCCTTTAGCCACCTTTGAGACGTTTCTGCAGGTCCCTTTGATGTGGCACCACCTGGGCAAAGGTACATACTCGTATTATTTTTAATATTCAAGAGAAACTTTTGATCTGTGAAGATGGTAATACTCCTTTGATTAGTCCGCACTAACAGGGCTGTTACAACATTCATTCAAAATGGGTAAAAGCTTTGAGGCAGGTTATATTGATTGATCAGTTACTTTGGCAAATTTCTATCTTTGAGAATGAGAAACAAGTTCAAAGTTACTTATATTAAACTCTCATCTTGAAGAGCAAGGGTTATGCAGAGAAACATTTTTAGTAAGTAGGTTTGAGAGAGAGAGAGAGGTTGTTAGAAGTTGTTAGCTATTTTCACTTTGAATCACCATCAGGACTCACTTGCCTCTGCTAAAATGCTTTGCTGCTATTCTTATATTGTGTGAGAGGTTATATACGGCTGAACTTGCTCTGTTCGAGACCAAGCTATAATTGAGTAGTGAAATGTAAATCCAATTTTTCGCGTTTTTGCAGATTTAAGTTCCACAAACAGTCCTACAGACCGCGCTTTTTACCAAATCTCCATATCCGCTCCCATTCTTTAGATAAGGCCAGCTAAATAACATCCTGGACGTATTCTTTAATAATATTTGTGAAAAAAAGTTATCAAAGCGAAAATATACTTCCATTCAAACATTCAGAACGGTGAAAATTTGTTACTCGAAGCAATGTGCCAAAAACCTTCCACTAAAACATCAGTAGAAGGTTATAAATATGTTATATTCATTTTCACAATGTTATTTATTACAGTCTTATTAAAAGATGAACTACAAAAAAAGGGATTTATATAGTTTCTATGTCGCTCTCTATTGACCATTCTATGCACAGTGCATACGACTCCTTTCCTCTTTGTACGTACAAGAAATTCAAGGCTCCCACAATACAATTCCACATTTCATTGGCCTGATTTGATTTTTTCTTCAGTTTTGCTCGCATGTAAACTTCGAATACGTTTTTCGCCGAAGTGGATTTTGTTAGAAATCATCTTCTTGCTTTTCATTTCTCAATTTATCATGTATAAACGGGTCTCTAGTAAATTCAAAGATGAAATATTTTATTGTAAGAGCGATTACAGACAATGTCTGGGAGATAAAATTTCTTCTCAGACGTTGGACTGAAATATCGTGATGGCTGATCTGATATTTACGAGTACAACTTTTCAATCTGAAAGCCAAACAACACATTCGGCCGCAAGTAAACCCCCTCATTTTTATTGAATGTAATTTACCAGTTTTGCGCCTATAAAATAAGCCATCTTTATATGCCATTTTATTAAATTAAATACATAATACGGGTATACCGTATCGGTTAAGAAAACAAAATCAAATTGTAGTCTATTTTTTGTGGAGGGGTAATAACTGTCCATGAAATATTGTAATGAATAGACGTTTATTCTGTAATGACAATCAGAGGGGAGCTGATGTAAGCTCGGAAAAGGAGAAGGAAAAAACATAAAACTCGTTATTCCTAAATTTTAAGTTTTTTTTATAGTTTTATTATTTTCGCAGTGACATAGTAATAAAAACATTTTGCCGTTTGTAAGCGAGTAATTTTTATTGTTGCAGCCAACTTATGCTTGTTAATTCACTTTTACGAGCCACAAGTAACGAAATTCGAACCGCGTGATAAATGCTTAATAATGGAAAAGGGCCAAAAAGGTTAGAGGGGTTAGTATTGAGGAGAGCCAAGAAAAACTAATACTCGTAAAAGAAGAAAAGAGCTGAAAAGAATTAGGTACCGATCTTACTCTCGAACTGCAATTAAACTGCGGTGAATTGAATATAAAACTGCAGGAACTCGAATCACAAAGGCTGGAAAAAATTTTCAAGTTGTGGAAGTTTGACCTTTACTCTTTGCTGCAGTAATTTAAGGGCAAATGGTCGCCAGTCATATCCATCACGATCCAGTTAGCGGTTAGTTCTGAAGTGTTGAGGATGAGAAGTATATTTTAGCACAAACAGAGATCACCACAGAGCAAAAAATGTGTGATTTTTTGGCCCGCAAATGAGTGGCTCTATTTGAGGTGAAAATCAAACATATTTAATAAGCTGTACGCTAGCTTATTCTCAGCGTTTAATCTTTTACGAGTAAATAAAGCACCTATGTGGAATTATAGCAGTGTATTTTTCGTATCATACAAACAAAAACAACCTAAAAAACAAACATTTTACTGCTGTGTATTTACAGAATTTATGACGAGGAAAAATTGTTTAATAGTTCGTAAGTGAGTACTTGAGTTTTTTTTTTTTATTGAAATTCAAATTTAATTTCAAAACCTTCTACATCTTCTTTGAAAAACAAACACAAATAATACGTTCACTTGGTTCCTTATACTTTTCCAAGTCGTTGGTTAAAATACTAATTTTGTTGTTTTTATTGGTTTCTCTTTATTAGCATTTTTTCTCTCTTTCGGAAAACATTTTTTAAGAGAGAGATAGAGAGTCCAACAGTAACTACGAATTGTTGAAAAAGTATAGGGAAGAGAAAAAAAAAGAAGAAAAAAGGGTTTTCGGGTTGTATGCAATGCTGCAGGAAGGTAAAATTCATTTCGAATGGTTGATTTAATGGTTTTTACTCGACTGCGGGAATTAAGATAATTGAATTTAACGAATGAAATAGACGATATTTTTAGGGTTGTTTGTTTACCTTCTCTCTGTTTCCCTTATATCCATAATGCCTTATTTGAAAATCTATTCAAAACGAAGGGAAGTCGAAGATTTCGAATTAAATACCGGATAATGTGTTTTAGTGGCACAACAAAAGTTTCTTACATTTATGGATAAAGAAGTTTTAATATCCAGCTATTTTATTTATTTTTTCTATAAAGAATAAAAATGACATCGATAATGTGGCGGATAAACGTATTTTTGTTGGCACCATTTTTAAGGCTCTGTTCCCATTTTATGTCGGGCTACTCGACTCTTGACTGATTCCGTTCTATTATATGTTGAATATTTTATTATACTGTTTATTCTGTGGCTAGTTGGTAGTCAAATCTGTAGCGAAGTTGTGAAAGGAGACAGTGATAAGGGTTTTGAGAGATATTAACTTGAACCATGCTTGAACCATATAGTACTAGCCAGCCAGCCTATTTTCGTGTCGTCAACATGGCTTAAGCGATTTAGTGAAATTTGGGAGTGCGCATGCGCAGTTGTATAAAAATAATGTAGTTCAATTTTAGACGCACTCTCAAGCGGATTTCTCATAGAATATCCCTTTTCAACATAACGTGTAGGAGCAGTACTGTCACAAAAGGATGAAAATGGTGAATGGAAACCCATTACCTTTGATAGCAAGACATTAACTTCTACTCAAAGAAATTATGCTACCATTGAAAAAAATTATAATTATGCAATTGTATGGGCAGTAAGGCAGTTTTGACCGTGTCATAAAAAACCCCTTCCTATAATTATGTGGTTGTGCGCATGTGCACCCTCTTCTAGCATCCCATGTTCCTTAATACGATCGCTTTTAAACCAAAGTTTTTCTAGCTATACCAATAAAAGTTTAATTTGAGTTAAAATGTTCACTAGAATCTGGTAAAAACTTTTAATCTTAATTTTAGTTTACTATCTTTTCTGGCTGTAAACTTTGTATTCGTACAGAATTGTCCACTTTGTTTCCTTTTATCGTACAATTTTCTATTATTACCCACCTTGTAGTAAAAACGAAACCTTCATAATGAATACATTTAAAATTTAAATTTAAGAGCTTCCAGTCAGACCACATGTATCTCGCTTCGCTTTTAATTACACACTTTGGTGCACCCAGCTATCAGGAAATTGTGCGAAATTTATGGCGTACTTCCATGTGTGAAATATCCAGCATAAAATTGGCACCCGTGTTAACGAGTGCTTTTTACATTATCCGACATTATTTAATGATGTGCTGTCAGTGTGAGTCATGAATTGGCGCTTGCAAATTCAATATATCTCTCGTTTTACAATTAAAAATGACGAATCTCACGTGTGCTTCGCTATTTTGAAAGAAGAATGAAAATTCTCTTTATACGTAGATTCATTCGAATTGGGTTAGATTTTGTTTATTTTCCTCTCACAACTGTGTGTATAAAGCTGAAGTGCATAGTATAAATATTAATGTGGCTGTACGAGGTGTTGTGAACATGATTTTTTTTGGTGTGTGTTTAGGAGAGTTTAATCAATTCGTAGAAAGCAGAGTTTGACACATTAGCAATTTTGAATATACAAAAAATATGACATACCTAAACACAATAATAATTTTCAAAAGAAATACCTGTAATATTTTTATTTTACTGTATCCAGCTTGCGTTTTTTGCTCACTGGACCTAAAGATACCACCTAATTTTGAAGCTTGACATAATTATTTAGAACAGTGTTGGTTGCACACCTAATCACATACTGTTAATAAGATTGCCACGTGCTTTGTTTCTGAACAAGGGGGATTTTCAATCAGAATATCCTACAGACAAGGTTACCAGATTTGAAATTTATAAATCACAATTATGAATATGCTTTTTCAAAATAGTTCAAGACACATTTTTCCAATAACTGAGTACATAAAAACCAACCTGAAGTGCAAATTTTATATGATAACATACAATTATAGCTGAGAAAATTAAGTTCAAATTATCCTCCACAAGTACGAGTAGATGATAATACATATGCACTTTCACACCCCCAAATAACATACTTATTAAAAAATATAACTGGGTACTCGTGGACGCCAGGTTTAGTAAAAACTTAATTACTAATAATTATATATGCATGTTGGTTAAATGGTTTTTACTTTGAACATGTATTTTTGCTTTTAAGTTATTTCGTCATTATGTTTAATGTTAACAATTCCTCTAGCCGCAGAGCGAAGGGAGATCATTCGGTTAGGGAAGAGGATTTGCCCCTCAAGGTCTGAAGATGGACAACGCAAGTGATAATTGGAGCCGAAATGATAACGATATCTTCATTTTCTTTGAATGTTGTTGTTTTGCTATCCTGTCTTTGTTCGCCTCCCTTAATCAGCGTTCTGATGCCACGACAAACAGTAACAACGTTTTCCTTTTCTTCAGGACTTTTCAAAAATTCAATACCACAAATGCAACACACATTATTTTCCATATTTTTTTCTTTTTTTTTTCTTCAAATAAACACACTAGATTGTGTTTCCGGAAGTTGATCATTCCTCTTGTTAACAATTTTGCTGCATTTAGGCAGACATAACTGATACTGTTTTTATGCAGCCACATATTTCTGTTTTATTTATTTTCAACTTTTCCACACTGTTACATAATTGGCTGATGGTGGAAATAGACCGAATGTTTTCCACAAAATGTTGTAAACATTGAAAAAATTGGATATCAATTTTTTTTACAAAACCGTGTTGAAAACATTTGTCGCAAAAATTTTGCATTATACGTTTACACCAGAAAAACGTAAACATTTGAGATACAAATTTGTTGGAAAAATGATTCGTTAAGTGTATTTAATTTTTATTTTACTCTTAGATTTAAAGCTTCAGTATCGAGGTCTTTTTTAAAACTACAGTTATTGAATACTCCTCCATCACTTACAGAGCCTTGGGCTCCTACATTTACGTAGAGAAATTTGTAATCAGCATCTACAACTGCCATTAAGACAAGACTGAAAAAATTTTAATAATTATAAAAACCAGACCCAGAGTACTGGGGCTGAATAATTGGACAGTGTCGCCCATCCACAGCTCCAATACAGTGAGGGAAATTCCATTCTTTATTGAATAATTTTTCAACAGTCTGCCACTCTGCTATGGTTTTTGGAGTCTAGAAATATAATTAATCATCAAGGACATGAGTTTCAAAATAGAGAATAATTTCAGAAACAAAATTAATATGCATAAATATCGCTGGTTGAAAAATATCCAAGTATAATTTCGGATGATTAATATTTTTTATGAATATTTACTTTGAGATACTCATTCAGAACTAGTATGATTACTCTGCATGTTTTGGGAACTATTTGACCAATAGTTGTCTTTGATACGCCAAACAGCTTCTCTAGTGAATCGTAGGAATCCCCAGTGGCCAAAAATCAGAGTGTAATAGACAGCCTGTGAAAGAAAAATTGAATGTGATGTTTTACCAGCGAAATTTTATTTCAGTACTTTTTATCATCTTAGATATTACATACTTAATTATGAATAAAATTCTCAGTACACCTACCTTTCCACAGCCGATATTGGCTGCCTGTAATTAGTTTTTTGTTTTTTTATAAACGGTTCTACTTTTATTAATAACTGTTGGAATATTTCAATTGGCATTCGGGTGTAGGAACGAAAATAGCCCCTTTCTATGAGTTCATTACTGTCCAATCCTTCGTCGTCCAGCTTGGCCAAATTCAGCATATCCGCTGCCAGCCTCTTCAACTGTAAGGATGGTCTTACCCAAAATCTCCGCATCCTTCTCTGTTTCCTTAATTTAAGCTTCAAAGCTAAACATAACACCACCAGCGATGAAGTTTTTCTTTGACTCTCATTCAAGGTATTCATTTTTTTCAATTTTATTTTAACGATAATTTAAATTTTCAAAACAAACAAAACAAAAATCCAATCTTTCAACCAAAAAAAAAAGACCAAAATACTCGTAATCAATAATTTATTGGAAAAGAAGGAAATTTGGCGGTAAACAAATAAACAAAACATCCAATATCCGATTCAAATCGGATCGAGAAATTTGTGTTGTAAACATTTGTTCATATGTTTGCGACAAGTCCGGTGTAGACGGTTTTTTGCAACATTTGTGGATGTTTCAGAAATCGTGTGGAAAACATGTTTACAACCGCGGTCTATTTCCACCATGAAAGATATGTGTATCAAATGGTACATTACTTACTCGGGTATTTTTTGTAGGAGCAAATGTTTTTTCTCCTTTTATTACTGCCAACTATTTTATACGCAACTCTGGATTGTTGGGGAATTTGAAGACTGACACTTTGGCTTCTTTTGCATCATAATTGCTCCGACAGTTCGGAGCACAACATTTAAACACCATTATTAAATAAAATAACTCAGATTTAGTTTAAAACTGTTGAAAGAATCACAAAGTTGGTTGAAGATTCATATAAACATCGATTTCTGATATTCCTTATCAGAATAGTCGACCAACTCACTATGACGTCACACGCAAAAAATTGAAGAGCGTTGAGGCCTTGTACTATAGGTGGTGTTGGCACAGTCCACTTTTAATGAAATTAATTTACCTATTTTGTACCAGATTTCAAGTGTCATTCCTCAATGACTGACCTCTGTCTGTTATAATCTGCTTTATTTTGCACCGATTCATAGTTTTGAAATATATGTCGTCGGCGTCCAGTGATTTGAGTAAAGGATTAATAAGAATTATGAAACCATTATCGTCCATCAAACTAAATGGTCCTCTGTTAGTTGTAACCAGCTGAACACATGCGTCTTCGATTTGCTGGTATGTCATTTTTACATTATTTGTAATAGCCATAGAAGGGCGAAAGTCAGTGATAGTTACCTGTTTAATTTTTTTTGGGAGTGGTATTTTTATGATTCTATTCTTAGCCTTTTTCCTCCTCATATTTTTCCAATATAATTTGTGAATACTTTGCCCTTTTTCTTTAGTTTTTATCATTTTTTCAACACTGTTGACAAAATAAATTTTGAACAATAGTGCTATAGATTCATATTATAACAGAAGAACGTACGTGAGAGTCGGTAAACTGATTTTTGGACTGGTACTATATAGAAGTAGGAATAATGAATGTGTCGTCCTCATTATTCATTCTGAAAGTATTTTTCTACCGTCTTTCAAATTAATGTACCTCTATTAGATCTTTGAAGTGGACATCGATTAATTTATTCGATCAAAGTGGAAATTCGAGTTCGTCGAATCGGACACTCGTTTATATTGTGACAACGTCTAAATTGTGTTGTGTATAAGCGGATCATGTACGGACATGTTCAAAAACGTGTTAAATATTGTAGACAATGATAAATTGATTCACGACACGTTTGTAAATTATTTATTCTTTCAAAGAGACGTTTCAATCTTCTGGACTATAATAGTATTCAGAAATTTGACTGTATGGTTGGCTCTGTTGGAACATTATAGGTGAACTTGTACACACCAACTCCAGTAAGCAAATGATCTCCAGTTTCTACCTTTGTATTTTGAAAAGATTTTATGAGACGTTGTTTCAGAGAACTTGTCCTTTTGAACGATAGGTCTAAAGAATGCTGTGTTTTTAGATGACGGACAAGCATTCCCCACATCATGTACAGCTGTAGGTGTAGGAAACACCTTTACAATATTTTTTAACTTGATATAGTCAATATTGGAAATTTATATTAGGATGGCAACTTAGTATAAATCTGGATATATCGCTCTGTGGTCTATCCACCATTTAAGTATGTTTTCTTGGCACTGAAAAATCAAAATTTTGCGCAAAACAAGGCAAATTTGGCTTTATTTGGCAAAAACATTTGAAAATCAAAAACAAACATTAGGTATATCATAGAAAAATTTAAAAACAAAGGCTTTTTGTCATTTTTTACAAAAATTTCGTATTATGTATCACAAGAAGGTGCTTCTGCAGATTACTTTGAGCAGGCAGAGATTTTTTGTGAACAAATCTGTACTTTTTCTTGCTAAAATTTTCCCTCGTGCACCTGGAATTATACTCATTTAGAGTTTCCTCAAATAAATATTACAGTAAAACTTCGTTATAACGCTATTCAGGGAGCCAGAAGAAAATAGCGTTATAAGCAGGAAAGCGTTAAAAGCGGGAAATTAAAAAAAAGAAAGTGCAAAGAATTCAAGCTGCACATTACTCAAAGAAACATCTTTTGGGTGGGCAGGGCAGTTATCTATGATGAGTAGAATTTTCCAATTTTTTTGAGCCATTTTATAGTTCAGTTCTTGTAACCATGTACCAAAACGATCACCTGTCATCCAGGCCTTACGCTGGGCACCATATTCGCAAGGTAATTGCTTGACATTTTTAAAACACCGAGGTTTGATTGATTTGCCAATAACAAAAGGGGGCAACTTTGAAAATACATTGTTGAAACTTGCTGAGAATTGAGCGTAATAGGCGGGAATGAATAGCGTTATATCAGTACCATTTTACTTGATAAATAGGTTCTGGGGACTGGGACTATGGAAAATCAGCGATATAAACGGGATAGCGTTATAAGCGTGAGCGTTATAACGAAGTTTTACTGTATTTCTAATTTGGCAGTTTTCCTCAAATAAATATTTCTAATTTGGCAGTTTTTGTCGTTTAACATATGTGACCTGGAAAAAGGAAAGGAGGTTAAGGTTCAAAAACAAACAATATGTAAAAACCGGTTCAAAATTTGATCACTGTCAGTTGATCCATCAGAATCGAAAAAAAAAAAATTTTTTGAACCTTAACCCCCTTTCCTTTTTCCTTGTCACATATATTTCGGCATTTATTTCGGTTTTGGAAATTTTTGGCCAAATAAAATTTTTTTCCCAGGCCCCTACTACCCCATAACGTATTTTCACTTCTGATCTTCTGCCTTTAAAGGAACTCATTCGGCAAATGCCTAGGAATCCGGTCTCTAATTATAATATTTTCTCTGTATCAATATCGTCCGAATGTAGCATTTGCCTGCGACTTGATACATTTTTTCCTCACTCATACTGTTTCATAAGAGTATTTATCCCTTCACGATGCGTTCATTTGTTCTAGTCGACATCTTAATTTGTATAATTTGCCGGAACATAATTTTATTGCACAAGGTTTATATGTGAAGTGTACAAAGCGAGGATGAGATAAGGCAGTTTTATGATTTAGCATAAAGACCTCTGCTTGCCAGTACACCTTTAAATCATTTTTCTCCCTTTCACAAATAGCTGATGAATAGCATTATCGGAAAGTGGTTGTGGCACAGTAGCAAATTTATGCACAGGTATACACTCTGTGACTCTTATATATAGCTTTATACACAGAGATGTACACGTATTATAGCATAGGTATAATGCAATTAAATTTACGCCGGCAAATAATTTATGAAACCAGTTTCTTCCTGATCGCTCGATATTACGAAAGCTTGTTCGCCGATTAATATATCAATATTTGTGGAAGCGTTTGTGTGTATAATAAAGGCTCCGTATATTTATTTATTCAGTCCGTGAAGCAGTACCAAGACGAATGCGAGATGTGCACTCTCCAAGTTCGGCTCCTTTTTTTTTTACCCCTTCTCTTTCTCATTTTTAATGCCTCTATTGTCAGAGTTGATAGATTTTATTAACGGCGCTCCGCAGTAATGAGGTAAATGGCATATAAGAAGATGTGGTAAACAGTGGAATAAAGAAAAACAAAAGAGGCTAGGAGGGAATAAAACCTGAGCGCACAATTTTTTTTTCTCTTTTTCAGTAGTCGTGTGCTCTTGAGTCAATGATCTTTACCCTTCACCGATGCGAATGGCGATTTTTTTTTCTGTTTCTTCAAGTCGCTTGTTTTCAATATAGTCTCTTCTCAGTAGTTCAGGTGCTTCGAAGATGGTTACTATATTAGATGAGACCATTTCTTTCGAAACTCTTGAAATTTTTCATTAGCGATTATGAAGTGTTGAAACTCAATTGATTTCGTTGGCGCCAAATTACTCTTGGATGGTACCAACTGGTTCAGTTGGCGCCGATTTAGTTTTTTATGGCACCAATGGGTACAGTTGGAGCCAAATTAATTGTGAGTGGCTCCGATGGCTTCAGTTGGTTCCAATTCAACTTTGGTTAGCATCTCATTGGTTCTGTTGACGTCAAATTTATTTTGGATGGCACCAATGACTTTTATTTTCAATAATTTGAATTTGGGTTGCACTCGATCGGTACAGTTGGTGCCAATTTAATTTTGGGTTGCACTCAGTCACTTCAGTCGGTACCAATTTTGTACAGTTCAGTAGGTGCCAATTTAATTGCTGGGGCACCTCCTGAGTTCAGTTTGTACCGATTTACGAGTAATTGTGGAAGGGACATGAATGGTTCATTTGGTGCCGATATAATTTCATTTTTTGGGGGAGGAGATCTATCTTCTATCTTTTACCCTGGACAGACTGGTGGTGGATGTGGAGAACCTAAGTCCATTATGTTCCCCAATCATCACAGTATTTATTTTTTCCGAGTAAATTCCTATGGATCCTCAAAAATTTTCCCAAGAATCTATTAGCTATATATACCCCTCCTTTATTAAACTACATTAAAAATTCAAATCATTACACAAAATACGTAGTAGACAAGTCGCATGTAGCTCTAAATAGTGAGCTTGTTTGGTGCCAACACTTGAGTTGAGTTTTGTACGAGGAGTGGTCATCCTATTACCAGCTACTATAGAAAAACTTACGATTGGAAGCATCATTTGTTTCCTCCATGAAACGAGTTTCGTTTTTGAAACGGTTGCAACAAAAGTTCACGCTGTTTGGATTGTCATTAAATTAGTTTTTTTTTTTTCATCTCTTCTATAGCCAACTCTTCCAGAGTAATTTATTCACGACCATTTGTAATCGGACTTAATGCGTACAACAGGTTGTTTGTCTCATTTGTAGCACCTGGGTTAGAAACGGTCAGGCGCCACATTAATAAAATACAATTATTATTTAACAGTCAACTCTATATAATATATACTCGAGTTGGAAACTTGATTTTTTTTTTATTTTACTCTTTTATTTTTATTTTCTCCTTCTCCATAACTAACGAAGATTTATTTTTCACTACATTTTCCCAATCAGAGAACTTTAACATTTGGTAGCGTATTGGAAAAAGGCACAGAAATGTACCAACATATAGCCTGAACAGGTTTTTTTTTATAAATAGTAGATGTAAATTTTTTTTTTACAATAGTTTTTGTTCTTGTATAAGTATACCTATTTTGGAATATTTGCATGCATAATTTCGAGTTGAAAGACATCAACTATATATTTCAAATAATTCTACGATAGTGGCATGCTGGAGAGAAGGTTTAATTTTCAAAACTCCAAGTGCCACCAAAAATACATAAGAAACGCTTAAAGGAATAAAAAAAATTTTATGTTAACATCTTTATTTTCGTTAAACGGGAGTAAATTTGGAGATTTAATACGAAGGTAAAAATCGATAGCGGAAATCGGAGATCGGAGATCGATATTGTACAGTTTTGTGAAAGTAACTTCGATTTTTAACTACCTTCGCGAACTCTAACTCCGAAATTAACTTTTTTGACCAAAATTAAAGCAGAAAATACTAATGTTGAACGAATTATTTAAAAAAACTCGAGAGCTTCATTTTCATACACGTTTTATTACTTCTAACTAAATAATATCCGTTAAATTTAAATTATTCTAAAAATTATTACATTAGGACAAAGAAATTGATTTTTTATTAAAGGCAAAACGGCTGGTAACTCAGAAAAACCTTAATAATTAGAAAAAGTAGAAAATTCCCTTAATTACTCTAAAAATTCCGCTTTTAGGTAATTTTGCTTAAAATAATTAATTAAATTTAAAAATTAGTTCCAACTCTCCCGCTACAGGGAAGAGCGCTAAAGTCGTTAATCATAATTCGCGTTATGTAGCGACATACAGCGAAACATATTGATCGACTTTAGCCCCCGACCCCCTCGGCCAAGAGCCATTTGAGCTCGAGGTCTGTATCTCGGTGCTTCTGGGCAATTCCGTTTTAAATGTCCACGGTTCTCACTATTAAAGCAAAACCGGTAAGTGGCCGGTGGATTCGTACATTGATACGAGAGATGAAATTTCTTGTAGCCATTGATTTGAGAGATTTATGTTGATTTTTGAAAAATATTTGAATGTACTTTCATATAGTAGCCTGTATGTTCCTCTAAAAATAGCGTAATATTTCAGGAGTGAAAATTATAATATTGTCCATCCTATCATCTTCCAGTAAATAAATTAACCAGCTTGTAAAACACATAATATTATCATATCAACCTCGTGAAAAGGTGAGAAAACGAGGAAGATACAAAACAAAAACAAAAAAAACTTGAAGCTTATCGATAAAATAACGATAATAAAATGCTATTTTCTAAAGAAATTAGTAACATTATATTTGAAAAGTAGTAAGGTAAACTGACATGTCGGAACAAGCTCATGTTGTTGACCTTGGTATTTTACAATGTACTGGACTTGCTGGATAACTTTTTTTTCTAACCCGAGATTAGTGGTGAAGTATATCGTGATCATTTTAACCACTATGAAAAATAACAGTTTTTTTTTTTTTGTATATTTGGGTCGTAAAAGATGGAGAAAGACCGAGTGGAAAGGTACCTGAAGGTGGAAAAAAGAATATTTCAAAATTTAATACGAACACGGAACTACTGATGGGAGATAAAGTAAGGAACATTTTACAGCGACGAAATTAAATTACAAATTCTGGCTTCTCGTCATTTCTCCTTTCCCATTTCTTCAGTGTTGACCAAAATATTGCTGAAATATGAAACCAAATGGCTTAATAGGTTTCTTCCTTCTTTTTTTTTTCTTTCTTTCTTTTTTGGTCTAAATTCAATTTTGTTGCTAATAGATTTATTTAAATGGTGGTGAAGTTGCTAATCTGAGAATTGTGAATGTGCAGTTGGAAAGTTCCATCTGTGAAAGTGGACAAATAAGTAGACGAGTGAACAGAAAACATTTTAACGCTAGGAATATCAAAACTCGAATACTGAGGTCGGTATGTCTGTCTTTAAAGGTACCTTAAATTCTTGAGGCTTCAGCTCCCCTCTCTTTTGTGATCGTGTTTTAAATCGAAAGAAAATCATTCAATTACATTTTTAATTACCTGTATTATGAGCAATTATGTGCGCTTTTCAAAATCTGTTGTCCACCAAGCGTGAATTTGATTTAAGGAAGGTCATTCTGCAGTGCATCCAGGACACTTATGAGAAATATTTTCGTAGCACATTTACTCCACCGGTTTATCCTTTCTGGTCTCACACATTGTTTACTACCTAAGTAAGTTCATAACTTGACCATCCAGCTGACCCTTAATTAGTGATATGTATTTTCAAACATATACACATCCAACTATCAATCACTTTTTTTTTTTTTAATTTTCGGTTTACAATATTTTAAACGCCATTCCCACGAATTTGGCTGCCACACTAAACTCGTCTTTCAAGATATTCTGCGGTTTTTAATTAATTTTTTTTTTTTTTCTCCGAAAATAGACATCCACGCTTCTAACAATATCAAGTCGAGGTGTATTTATGTACGCAAATGCGGCTTTAATTTCGCGACTGATTGAAATTTACAGCCGTTTTTTTTAAAGACCTTTTTAGATGGCCGAAAAGTAAACAAAATGCCAGCCAACTTCTTTTCATCTTCACTCTCCATCTTATGCCTCCCCTTTATAAAAATGTGTGTACAGAAAAGGAAAAAAAAAAGGTTGGTTTTTAAAATAAATTCGTTGGACGCATATGCTTCACGGTGAGACGGTAGCAATATGAGTTTAGAAGAAAAAAAATAAAAGAAGAAAAAAAAGGAGAAAAAAGTAAGCACGATTTTATACTACGATATATAGAATTAGTAAACAAGTCGCTAGCTCTCTGCAGCATCTCATGTAACTTCTGACGTCACCTTAAGCCACGTGTTCATTTTACTACGGGCTACGCACGGATCAAGGCCATTTTTACGAGCGAGTAAAAAGATGGAAAGAGAAAAAAAAAACTATACACGTATACGACAGAGAAAATGGTAAGCAGAGTAGAAGAGCCAAGAAGATGTGTAAAAAAGCGTTGGAGAGAAAACCAGTTTGGTAAAGTGTACTGTGGATGTGCGTGGAGCAGCAGATTGTACGTACATTAAGAGCATAACCTAGAGTGCTGGTCACGTTTCTTGAAAGCTTTTGTATAAATCAAACGATATCTTGTGGTTTGTCCAAAATTTATGTCTTCTTTTGACTTTTTTTTTTTTTTTTCAGTAATTGCTAGAAACATAATCGTTCGTATAGGTATATATGGCAAGATGGGGTATTAGGTCATATTTTATAGTTACCTATTCAATTTCTTGGCTTATAATATCGTTATCTGAGGCGAGATAGGGGGCGTGTGATCATTAAGTTTTGAAAAAAGTAAAATAGGTAACCTAAAAAGTATCCAGACAGTGATAATTGATATCCTGAATGTGTCTGTACTCCGTAGCTGGGATATGTGATTCAACGTGAGAAAATTCACTTACAAACTTCAGTAATATTCAAATACTGGAGTGAGCATAAACACATTGACTCGGTGCAGCATCTTTGGTCTGCGCCAGTATTGGGTATCATAAGTTCAGGTGACATGAGATACCATTTCTTTCATCGTATCATGAAATTTTTGTAATTTCATTATTCGAGATGGGGGAAGAAATCAGACCCTTAAAATTGGCAATATCGACGCAAAAAGTAGCACCCCAAACACCTGACATGAATTCATTTTCCTTAAACATAACACTTCATCGAGCACTAGTTGCTAATTCCAAATCAAGTGTTGGAAACGAAATTGACTTTTTTTTGTTGCTCGACGTCATTTATGCTCTGTTCACGCTAAAAATAATTATAGATAATTTTACAGGCCCAAAAAGATGCCTCCACGATAACGGTTGATTCCTAAATAATTCTTACTTTGTCCATATTGTACCTATTATAAAAAATTGAAGGCCAGTATTGCGTAAAAATTTGAATCATAATTAACTTTTCATGAGTGTTAATTTTAATCAGTGCCCTGTGACTTGTATTAGTGATTCAAATTAAATACTTGATTTGTAACTTGGCCACGAGTCATTCAATTTTTTCCAATATTCGAATCCCTAATTACAAAATTTTGTTCAAAGGGTCTAGACGAAAAAAAAAACCGAATCTTTAACATCAAATAGATGAGGTGTACTTTTTCATAGAAACCTTGTCAACTCGAAGCTGTACCGAGTCGAGGAAGTATTTTCCATAATATATATAAATAGGTACTTGTAGGCTCTAATATCAAAATAAAATCTCAATACTTTTTTCATCCGTCATTGAGAAAGTGTAGAAATCTTCAATCCCTACACCCTGAGCCCATATTACACCGACAGAAAAAAAGATTCCGCAATTGATGACTAACATTGGTGTTATTACCAGATTTAAAGATAAAATACTAATTATGACAAGATCTTTCGGCTGTAGGTGAGTTGCGGCCCAAATTTATTTTGTAGGTACCTTTTTTACAAAGTGAGTTGCAGCCCAGACTTTCTGCAGAAGTGAGTGAGTTGCGGCCGATGGGTTTTTCCAGTTCTGCATTCGTATAGTCCACCCTACTTTTTCTTATCTTTTAATTTATAATCTGAGTACCTACGTTGATAAACTGGCTTCTCGTTCTCGTTTCCAGTCAGTGTGTGAAATATTTAGAGTAAATTGCAGGCATGCTCGCTTCGCACGCTAGAATTTCGTTAATTATTTCAGTTATTCCTGACAGATTTTCTGAAAACTTTTTTTTTTTTATTTGCACCGTCATCTGTACATAGGAAGACAAAGTTTTACATGACACGTCATTCAAATCTTCATAAATCATGCATTTTACATTAGCATTCATATTAATAAAAATGTTTAGTTAAAACTCACTTTAGCCTCCGTCAGACTCGACTTAACTCGAACTGGGTTTAAACTACCCTCAACTTTTGAACTCGCTTTGTACACACTACTTTTTTACGTTGAACCTGATCCTCAGAGGCTCCTTCTTCACTCTGTCAGGTTTCTCAAATCATTTCTGAATTTTTTAATTTTGAAAATCTCTCCACACAACCTCCCTCCATCTCTTTTTTATTAATTTCTGTATCCATCTACCCGAGTTTCATAGTTTTTTTTTTTTTTTCAAAGAGTAAAGACTACCAAGTTGCTTGATTTTTGGAGTTGTGGATTCTGTCCCTCTGTCGTCGTCTGTATGTTATGATTTTCGTGTCCGTGGGTATTCTCGATTGCCTCCAATGAACTCTGTATCCGTGCGTATGGGATCTTTGTTCCCTAACCTCTCCTTTTCATCGTCAGGTTCAATATACATTACCAGTTTTCACCTCGCATCGCCACACTCGAACGTACGAGTATTTACTATTCCACATCTGGAACCAGCGTCGTGATAGTATACTGCAGTCCCCGCATCATCCTCATGCAAATCTACGGCATAAAACTCGTTATGACTTTTTTTCTTCTTTTTTTTTCATCCATACTTTTATTCAGTCTCTTATCTCTTTCTCTTTCTTCTTTCTCCTTCTTCACAGACAACGCAACTGCACAACTACTCTGTCTGGGGAGTAGAAGCAGTCAGCGCACAAGAAATACGTACATCTACTAAATCCAACAAATGATTGACCTCTGGATAAATGACCGCGAACCCACAACCTAAATACGTTTGTGCCTATAATTTCCGATTTGTTGGATCAAATCTCTGGAGATAAGTAGGTAGATTTTTTGGTAGCTAAAAAAATTCGGAAATATAAAAACCTGTAGAATGTTACAGAAAGATGTTGAAGAGATTGCATCTTCTTCTTTCCTTTTAATGTTCTCAACTATATTCTTACATTTGTTCTCAAATGCGCAGCTTGAGAATTCCAATTTACTTATATTAACTGTCGGATAAACTTTCAATTTACTTTTATAACAAGTGTCAATATATACTTCATGAAAAAGAACAGTGTTATAAATGCTGCAGCACAGAGTTAGTTTGTAAATTCGAGGAGTAGAATCAAATAATGAAAAAACCGGGGCGGAAAAAAAAAAATCACACCCCAAATGCATACAATTACTTTCCTCTATTTGTGCTCGCTTTTGGGTTCGACGACAGAATACTAAAACAATGCTGTCAACACTTGAGAACAAGGTTAACGATATCGAATAAAAACACTCGGTATAAATTGACTGGGTATATATACGAAAAGAATGGTGGAGAATTACATTTATCGTATTTTCTATTTTGTTAAAACATTTACTAGCTGCAAATACAAGGTAGCGCTTTCCCCTGCGAGCATTTTAATTTGAATTATACGTCGTTGTTTCATCGTATCCGTCAATTTGTTGGATATTTTATGAAGATCGAGAAACGAGGGTCATTTGCAAAGAAAATTAAACGTTGTTGAGGTCGTTGGGTTGGGGAAAAAAATGAAACAGAAGCGTCGAATGCAAATACTTAATTGCTCTAGAGAGCTTTCAGTTTTTTTTTCATCTTTTGAATTGCAATTTCAATAAAATAGACCTACATCTGTATGGTTTGACCCTTTCGATGTGCTTGCTCCTCAATTAGTGCACAACTCGAGTAAATGTTGACTGTAATAAGGAAATAATTTGTAAGTAAGATGAAAAATTAGAGAGAATATGTACAGTTTGAAAGTATAGTGAAAACCGCTTATAACGAAAATGAAGGGACTAAAGGTTTTTTTTTGTTATAAGCGGTTGATCGCTAACGACGAGGGAGGCGATAGTGATGCTGAAGGCGTGATTTCTGTCTAAGATGTCATATTGTACCTCGAGATCTTCCTCTGAATGAGCCCTTTTGTTATCGGCTCTCATAAAATATTTGAACTTTCTACTCAATATGGGATCATTGAAATCATCTATTTTGTTGTCACCGACAATTGTTTTCAGTATTTGACGGCGACTAAATATCCTTGGGCTCGCTGTAAAATAAAATAATAGACTTAAATCTGTAGTGTAACGAACAAACCTTCGATTATAACCTATCGTATTATTTTATTTTCAAAGCTATCCAAATATTAAAAATTACTGTTGAACATTTTCTTCAGTGAGATGAATAAATTAATTATGAATAATATTGTCAGTACGCCTATACCTTTCCAAAGCTGATATTGGATGCCTGTAATTAGTTTTTTTTTTTCTCGATATATAGTTCTACTTTTATTGCTAACATTTTGAAGATTTCTATCGGCATTCTGGTGAAGGAACGAAAGTACCTCCATTGTATTAGTTCGTTACCATCCATCCCATCATCGTCTAGCTTGGCCAAATTTAGCATATCTGCTGCAAGCCTCTTGTCCTGTAAGGATGGTCGTATCCAAAATCTGCGCATCCTTCTTTGTCTCCGTATTTTTAGCTTCAGAACTAAACAAAGCACCAACAGCGAAGTTTTTCTTCTACTCTCATTATTCATTTTTTCAATTTTCAACTATAATTTAAATTTTAAATACAAAAAGCTAATCTTTCCACATAGAAAAAGGACCAAAATGGTAGAAAGTACTACGATATGCTAAGAATATCTAAAACGAATCTTTTAAGTAGACTATGTTATGGAAATACAACAAGAAATAGTTGTATTAGTTTACTCAGTGAAATCGATGATATGCCCAAAATATAATGTACGACTTATAAACTCTACCAAACTATAGAATTACAAAATACTAATATCATTTCCCAAATACTGACTTTTGTTATATATATATTTCCTCCTTTTTTTTTTTTTGGAGTATCCCAACTTCGTGACAAAAATATCAAATATGGTTTTTTTAGCGGAAGGGTGGGTGGAGTGGGACTGTAAGATTTTTTTTACCATTCTAAATATAATGAAGTAGTATGGGCCATCCATTCTTCGTGTGGTTTTGATCTGTTCAAATTTCTACCCACACTCAAGGCACTAAAAATGTCTTTTTGCTCAGTAAGTATGAGTTAGTGATTTCAAGTAAATCATTTGCTATATTTCTTTTTTACTTCTATTTCAAGTCGAAATATCGACCTAGCAACCAATACGTGTACCAGTTTTTCTTTCAATTTTCTATATTGTTTCTTTAGTATAATAATTCAGATTATTTTTATTAAAAGCGCCACTTCTGGCAATGATCCCCTTTTAGGAAAATCCGCGTATGAAGCCGATTTAGATCGTATTTCAATTCCCAGTCTACGATATTTCAAAGGGTTTGTGTTTTTTTTCCTGTTTACAAAAACATATTTTTGGTTTCATGTCGTATCCTGCCCAAACAATGGACGATATACATATACTTTATATTGGCTTTTCATCAATAGGCGTCGAAAAAGAGGATGAAACTTGACGAAGTTAGGCCCACTAAAAAGTCTAATAATGTTTTTTTGGTTTTATTTAAATTGGACATCGTCATAAAGGGAGTATGTAATTTGATCTGGTAGGGGTGATCCGAATGATCAGTTCGTTCGAGATTATCAAAAGAATAAAGGAGAAAAAAAAAACACGAAAATTACATGGTCATTGGGAAGTATGAAAACAAAAATGGGCGAAAAGCAATCGTGACAAAATATGACGAGTTGAGATAAAAATAAAAAAAAAGTACCCTGCGTATACCTATACATGTCCACAGACCCACTCACCCCTTTCTCAGATTTCTTTGTTTATACAGAACATGTAACGTTTTGGTCAATTTTATACCACGGACAATGAAAATGAAAGGGTCACCCTGGTGTCCTTTGGGATTCGAACATTTTATTCTGGCTAAGCGTTGATTTTATCGTCACGTGTCCTTCGGTTAAAGCGAATATTTTTTTTTTAACCTCAAGAGACATTTGATGTCAAAATGAAATACCTATAATTTAATTTTTTTTTTTTAAATCTCGCCAATGTTATTAGTACTGCGTATTGTACGTATATGTTGTTACTGTGAAATATAATGAGACCAATTTTGATAAAATTTTGTTATTATTTACCCGAATGCATAATTTCTGCATGACATTATGTAAGATACTTAGCGAAGTTTTTGGTTACCCTCATAAAAACTAGCCCCCGTGCTGTTGCAGCGGTCACATATTAAATAAATGAACGAATTAATTATAAATGATGTTGAAAAATCACATAATTAATTAGATCTGTCCTGCACCAGACTTTGTCTTTCATTTTCGTTGACATAATTCAGCTGTCTGAAGAAGCTATTCAGCCAAATAGTGAAAATAAAAATCAGGTCAATGGTCACTTTTTCCGGCAACTAGTTACTATTTAGTTTGATAAACATGTTTCTCTATTCATTTCGGTAGTGCTGGGTGCAATTAAACGATACTGGGTCAGTCTCCAGTGTATGTTTATTCTAGCTAAGGTCACGGCTCCATCATTACCAACCTGACAAAATATTGTTTCAAGAAGGTCTTTTATTGTTTGCCAAGTATAAACAATTCGTACATAGAAAGTTTAAACAATAAACATCTCTTGATGTTAATATAAGTGCATCTATGCACGTAGGGGGAACCATTTAGAACTGGTTTCGATATATTTATATGATACAGAAGAAGAAAAAAAAAGGGGGTTAAGGAAAAAGATACGTAATGAAATGACGACTATTTTAGGAAATATATAATATTGGTCGTGTAAACATTGCATAGACTCTGGTTTAAACGCAGGTCGATTCCCCATCACTACCTTCTTCTTCTTTTTTTTCTTTTTTTTTTCTCTCCTTCACTTCATCTTTCCAAAGGGGGGTAGAGTTCGATAGTGTTGAACACCTGCGTCTGAAACCGCGGGACATCTATATCCTCCTATCTCTCCTCTGCCTCCGATTCCAAAATAATTGCTTATTGAGTGGGTAGACAGCCCCAGGGTAATACGTAGAGATAGTGTAATATACGAGAGGAGAAAAAAACAAACTATATACAAGAAGTGAGAGACGTGTACTTGTAGAAGGAGAAAATGATGGAAAAATGAAAAGGAAGGAAAAAAAGATGAAACTGGTTTTTAACTTCACTTTGCTGTTGGATTGGCTTGGGCGGACACCTCATCCAAGGTTATGACCTAACATCAATCTATAATCTCCACCCTGCCCCAGCCACTGTTCACTATATGGAGAAAACGTATCAATCAGTAAATCTCCCCTCCTAACTTTTTCTTTATATTCTATAATATTCGAAATACATACACACGAAACACCAATATGATCCGGTTAAAGGTAAATTAACTGTATATGATCCAAAAGAAAGAGAGCTAGTTACTACTTATCTGTTACCATAGAATTGGTGTAAAATGTTGGAAAAAAAAACAATACTCATGGTATAACCATAATATAAAAATACTACTGTATTTGATTTCTGAAAATGGAGCATTTTACCAAATGTTAGCCTTCACTTGTTCGTGTGATGTTGGTCCTTTTTTTTTTCTGTTCTTTCCAAGTTAATTAGGTACCTGTGCACTTGAATCTGTTTATCTGGAAAACGATCTGATGCACAAACCACTCCCACCTACATCAGTAGTAGAGAGTTGAGGGTTTAATTGAATATGTGATTTATGTGCATAGGTGTTACTTTGATAAGGCGCAACCTCGTGAGAAGTTGCATCAGAAATTTTTGAAAAATCAGTAATTTTTGTTTTATACCTTTTTTTTAAGAAGTGCAGTCTCATGAGAAATAGTTAATTTGATGACCCTTGTGAGTCCACCCATATTCTAACTCCGTTTTAATCCATCTGCCATTTTTAAATTTTTTCTTATTTACGTACAAAAACTCTGCAAATAGCTCCATTTGTCGTGCCTTATGTAGAATTTGACGCTGAATGCTTTATTCAAACCTTGACCAATTATTATGTGACAGTCACAAACCTCCTTTTGACCAATTTACTAAGCAGTATTATTCTTGAAAAAAATGTGTAATTTTCATAATTTCTATTTTTCAAAAGATATCCTACCACATAGATTTTTCTGAAATTTTCATAAGTTGTACTTCTACATGACGGCTACAAACTAGTATTTAATTTTGGCTAGAACCTCTGAAGAAAGTGGACAAAATAGCCAGTTGATATTTTCAACACGCCGCTGCAGAAGAGGATTGCACCGATAATCTTGGAAGAAAAAAATTACTACAAAAATAGGTCTCGACTTTGACTAACTGTCTTGTAAATTTGAAAAATAGGTCCACCATAAAATATTCTACAGCGGGAGGTGAGGGTCTGAAATTTGTCAGAGATTTTTCATATTTATTTAAGATATGGTCAAGGTTTGAATGAAATCCGAGGGGGGAGGCATTTTACCCCATCTTATTCCATAATGCCCTTTGCTCATTCTCTTCGCTAGATCACAAAGTATCATTCGCATGTACGGTTGAATACTCATTTTTTGACCCTTCATAGGTAATATACTATGGTGGAGTACTTTATACGGTTCAAAATGATCCTTTATTCTCCAAATGTCTAGTACACCGTCTTGGATATCCGTGTATTCACTTATACCCATGGGTTTTGCAGCCAGTAAGCTAAGTTCAACCTTTACACAGCATCTGCGTCTGCTGCCATTCAATGAAATGGTAATAAATGATGATTGTTTTACCTGCCGTCAAAGAAAAGTCATACGAAAAGATTTACCATTTCTTCGAGCTCGTCTTGAGATACTCGCGTTGACTCTCCTTTATACACTCTCCGGCGCACAATTGCCGTTCTCCTTCTCTTCTTCTTTCACCTTTAGGTACAAGTAAGCAAATAAATATTTACAACTTGAAACGTACGGTTCGCGGGTTTATATACAGCGTGCACATAGAGACGAGTCTTCGGCTGATAGAGCCCATTATTACTTAAAATAGTCACGTGCAACAAACACCAGAAGTCATTGGTTTACGACCAGGCTGAACCCGAGCACAATAAATGCGTAATGAACGAACGAATAAATTTATTTCCAGATAATGCTGCACTTCTTTTACTGCTTCGTATTGTTTAATTTGATTTTTTTTTTTTGCGCATATTAACACAAACTTGGTGAGATATATAGACAAGAAGGTAGCGCTGTACAAATAATGAGCGTTGCTGGTGAAAAGAAAAACAGGCCACGATTTGAAGGTGGCGCCAAAGGCTAATTTCCAAACGGAGGGATGTGGTAAAAGTAATTTATAGAATAGATGTAATTGACGTTATTGGAAAATATTTTATATAGTACAAAAATTATTTGTTCTTCACTTTCCATTACTATACCTAAGTTATTGCACTGGAAGATTCATTTCTCCTCTTGCCTACTCGATTATTCTTCAAGCTACAGATTTATCTCCCTCCACAGAGTCTCACCCTTTTAGTGTCAATCGACAATTCCAAATGAATGTAAATGGCTGAAAATGCAAAATATGCGAATAACGGAGGCGGCGTTGGTGTACGGATTAAATTATGCGGCTATATTCTCAAGTACTATCATCTGCAACCCCTAACCCTTCCGCCTCCCCTGTATCACCCTTATGTCTCACAATTGTGGTGTTGGTGACATTTCGAAGAACAACACGAACCACTTCACACAGACGCTATCACATCTTCAACTGAATGAAAAATTTTATAGATACGTTTCATATTCCCAGTAATATACTCGTACTCTTTTTTTTTATTATTATTATTATTATTGTTAGATATATGTACGTCGCCGATTTTTCTTATTTTCCGTTTCCCTCGATCAAATTTTCTTGCATATAAAATACGTTTACCCCTTTCGGCGTGGCAAAAAAGGGATTGGAGGGGGACGAGGACGCCGTCACACAGTGAGACAGTCGCCAATTTTAACATTTTGTATACAATATTACCGACAAAACACAGAAACACCCCTTCAACTCGACGTTTCTGTAATATCTACTATTGTTATATTCGATAGAGGAGTCCTCTATTTTGAACATATATTTTTGCCCCGAAGGCAAAAAACGTTAAACATACACGTGTACGGGCCAATGTTTCCGTTCTTCGTATTTTCATCGAAAACAATAATAACGACATCTTGTTTATGATTTTGTACTTTTTTTTTTTTTTGGTTGGCTTTTAATTTCCAGCCAGCCTCTTCCATATCGCTCGAATTGATGGCCCCCGTCACACTTCTCGACTTGGGTCATCAACGTTTTGTCTATAAATTCGCATCTCATGCCGTGAGCACGTGAGGTGACGAAGTTAATAAAATGATGGACGTACGGCAGTCGCATAAGTTATGCGGTTTTCTCCATACTTTGGTAGATAAGAGTTTGCAGCAGAAAGGGTTGTTGTAAAACTTTTATGACATGAACATGTCAAAACTCGTCATCATTGTTCCATTCTCAGAGATATACAGTCTGTGGGAAAGTGCGTACTACCTATCTTCTCTCAAATCTTGCTGCTAATTTTTTGTATTTTTACCTGGGGTGGTAAACTACTATGTTTCCGACCAGTCTGTATTTGTGACCCGTCAATGAAAAAGGAACCTTAGGGTTTTTAGGGTTGTTTTGAAAAAGTAGGACTGGTCTCAAGGCAGTGGGATCAATATTCACGCCAGTATAAAATTTTGAATTGAAAAAATTAACAGAAAAAACTTTATTGCCTTTTCTCCCCCCCCCCCACCCAAAATTGTAATTATTTCAATTTTATGTTGATATGTACCTATTTGAAATAGAATATTGCTATGGTTCTATATTTAACACATCATTTCCTTCTGCTCACTGAGAAATGAAAAAGGCCAGAAGAAGGGAAGGGAGTTTACATACATAAGTTATGTAATACCTCTCTAAAAAATGACTACAGAACTAAAGATTTGATAACAAAGGTCTTAAATTGGTATTTCGTGAATCAAGATTAAATCAAGTTAGTATTACTCAGATGTAAGTCATCTCAAAAATGTTATTTGCAATGCAGGAAAGAGCTTTCAGGAGTGTGTCTATATTCCTTATCAAGTAATTAACACTGATTTCGTATTTGCAAAATCATGGCAGTAGAGCTCGTCGAAAGTGGTAAATTTTTATTTCCTTCAGAGGGTAAAAGTTAATTGCTGTCGTAAAAGTTAAGAACGTGCATTAAAGTTAGCGCTTTTTAGATAGTGTTGAGGTAAGCGAGAGGGAGAGATAGAAAAAAAAGAAGACTAAGTATGAGAGAAACATCCGAAGTTAAGACAGACCGTATCTGTCTACGATAATGATGCGCTAACAAGGGTTGGTGCCGTATTTTGCTAAGCACCTTTTTACCTCCACAAATGATAAGAAACTGTGATAATATGTTGACAGGAAAATTAATTTGTCGTATTAAAGTTCGAAAAAGACGTCATAATGAGAGCAGAGGAGACATGGCTTTGCTATTTAATATTTTAAGAAACTTCTAGATATAAGATGGTTGCCGGGATGGAAAAATTAAATAATTATGAGGATAGTGAAAACAATGGCGAAGTTCGTTGATTGAATAGGGTCACAAAAGAATATTCATGTCTCTTTTTTAGTGAAGTTAACTCAACTCTTGAAATAGTTGAGAGTTATCCACCTACTTGCGTGAATTCGTGTATAGCTGAAAGGCTGCTAATAGACCTAGTGGTTGTGAAGTTGCATTAAAATTCAGTTTCAATAAAAAGCTATTATCATCCATAAAATATAATACTGGCTTCTGGTTCCTACTTATATCTTACAAAAATATTTCAACAATAACACTATGCTTTACCAAGAAATTTGCGAAACTGAACATCTATGGGTGTATGAACAGAATAGTAATGATATAAATTTTCAATTATTGAAATTTTTGTAGTGACACTGATTCTCAAAGAAACTGAGAAAATTTTCAGTGTCAGTCAAATTTGTAGAGTGGTTTATGTTGTAGTTTAGGACACTTTATCACTCGCACGGTGAGTATATATACGTGTATATATAAATAAAACACAGTGGTTAACGTGGGGAAACTGTACTGTCCCCACAAGGGGGACAGTTGGATAAAAACCCCCCCCGGAGATTAGAGTCTTTATTTTTCTATCAAGGAAACACAACTCTCTTCTTATTCAACTCTCGTACCCTACAAAAACATTAACAGAAGAACTTAATCTAGACCCGTAACGATGGAAGATGGTAGAGAGAGAAACAGTGTTGATGAAATGTAAATTCAAAATCCAATACTCCCCCCAAATTACATTTTCATTAAAAAAATCCTTAAAATAAAAATTAACTTGTTTAAAAAAAAAAAAAAAAATAACGATTTAATAATAAAGTTTAAGGAACAAAAATTTAGTTTCTATTCTTTTATGAAATATAACGGGGCCTAAATACAACAAATATTGAGAAAATTCGGTGGCTTTGAAATGAGCTAACATTGCATTCTCAAAATCATCATGGTACTCTGTTGATGCTGCAGATAACCCATGATCAATTTTCTTCCGCCGGTTCCATGCTTTTTCAAACTCGGTACTTGTTTGCTCTGGAAAATTGATGCCAATTGCGATGTACCTACAATTTGCCAAACAATTTACTCGCACATGTGGATCTATCAGGTGTTGAACTTGACAATGCAATTCACTCTGTCTTTTATTTGACTCATCAGGAGAATTTCTATCGAATACCTTACTTTATTGAGAAAAGCCAGACACCTAGCAAATTTTTCGACTTTTACCTGAAAAATTAAACGGTGCAAGTCAGATAATAAGAAATTATAAAACCATACAAATGACAAAACCATTTGAATGACACAAATAAAAACTTCGTAATTCTATACTTGCAATTAATTATTGAAGACTTGTAGTTTATTATTATAGAAGTTATTTTTTATCCATTATAATATCACGAAAAGGTGTTAACACCAAAGCATATTAACAATGTAACAGTGATTCACTGAAACTTGTATTTTATTTTTATGAGGATCCTCGGAGCTTTTTTCATCAAAAGAATTGAATTCATCAGCGCGTGAAAAGCGAATATTGTCTTTAAGCGCCTCCAGTTTTGTAAAATACCTTCACTAATACAACATATCAGACGTGTTTTATTTGTATTATTATGAAAAAGAAAAGAAAAAAAAAGGCCAAGAAGCATTCTCTATTCATACGTCGCCGTCTTAAAATTTGCGTAAGATTATTTTACAAACTTTTACGAAGTGTAAAAGCATTATATAGTGAAGTATAATTCCATAGCTGTGTGTAAGAAGACTCATCTGTTCCCAATTTTCGTAAACCTATACACAGCATTATACGTACTCTCTTTCGCATACGTACGCTAAAGGGGGTAACTTACACCTTTTACCCCTCCTGCCGGTCGCTCTATTTTCTTAGCTCTTTCTGGAAAAACGGAAACACAATGCCTTTATAACTACACAGATGAAATATTTCACACATGTTTGCTTCCTGCTTTTAATTATGTACTACACGACGACGACGACGACGTTCCCTTTTTAATCAACCTTTTGAAAAGTGAATTCGGGAATTATATACACTTTTTTGGGTGTAAAAGAGTTTTTGGCTGAGACGAGCTCTACATCGTGTAGTGAACAAAAACGTGCATGTTTGTACACGTACTTCTTTTTTTTTTTTTTTGTAAATTAGTATCTGTCTTGTTGAAAATAGCGAAAAACACCGTCAATTTATGTTTAATTGTTGTTTCGAGTTTTCCATCGCTTTTTGCGGTGATATGCCATACACTAATGGCATATACGCGAGTATATGCTGCTAGAGGGGTGGAAGAGATGAGAAAAATCGCACTCGTATCCAACGTACCTATCGAACAACGATTTAATTAAAAGACAGTCACTATTCCACATCTCTGCGGTATCTTTACATTTAATTATGGCCAAAAGTAAACGGAGCATAAAATCGAATTTTATTATCTGGCTAGGGTTCTGAAATTTGCACGCAGCAAAGGAATCAACGAGCTGTCAAATCACAAATGTTGTGGAGGATTTGGCAATATTATAGTCTACATGGATCTTTAAATAGCGTTGCAATGACACAAGCTAGTAATGAAGTTCACAGTGGCGTTATAAGTTTTAGTGTTCCATCAAGTTGATAAGAAAATTTTAGTGATAAAGAAATTGATTTTTTTTTTTTTGGATCTATAAAAACACTTGTGTGTATTGAAATAAGTATGCACTCAAGTACTGAAACTTGCAAGTCCGTTATAAACTATATTTAGATAGATTTTTCTTAAATTAGTAGCTTAATCTTTCATTTGCTCTCAGTATATTTTTCCCAACAGGCCATCATTTCACTTATGATTATCTCTTTGGTTTCCTTGTTCTTGAAAATTGTAAAGTGGTTTCCTTCTACGTAATGAATAGTCACAGGTTTATCGAAGTACTTCTGCAGTATGATAAAAAAAAATAGATCAAATTAACATGAGGCGATTTTTAATTTTGATTTTGAAGTCTTACCTGAGAAGTTCCGGAGGCATCAAGTTCATTGTTGGTTTTTAATGGTCTTATTTCACTGCCCATTGATTTTATTACACTTTCTTGTGTTTTTTCATACAAAAACATTGCTTTTATTCGGAGACACCAAACGACATAAAAAGGAGGTGCTACCCCCGAAGGTGTAGAATTTAATTTTTCTTCTAAAATTTCATCTATTTCAAAAGAATCATCGTGATTTAGCAAATCCAAGAAGTCTGTGATTGCTTCCTGTAATATAATAATGCCCGAAATAGTTGACAAATTTCTTACTCCTACTTATAAAATACAACTTTAAAAACCAGAAAATTACCTTCCGAGAAAATTCATCGTAATAGTGTATAACAAATTTTCGAATCTCTTTAAATACCGCTCGCATATCTTCTTCGCTTGTGTTAAAATTTGCCGGGTTCAGTTGTGGAACAAAACTTTTGTCCAACAGCCAAATGAGACCTCTTCGACTATCCAATTCCAGTAATTTTGCTAATTCCACGGCCACATATCCGCCAAAAGATAATCCAACTAGGAAGAATGGTTCGTTCGTACTAAGTCTATTTTGTATTTCCTAAAATAAGTGATATTACTTGAGACTTTTGCTTTAACACTAGAAGTACCAGTTGGTGTCACATACGACATCACTCAAAATTTTGAGATGGACTTCTCAAAGGACTAATATTTTGAGAACTTCTCACTTGTGTCATACGACGCTACCTGGTCTTTAGAGGTTACTCTTGTGGTGTCATATATGACACCACCTGGTCCTTTGAGTAATCGAGTAAAACCTGGTATTTCTAGTGTAATCAATAGGTAACTGAAGATGAAATGGACTAACTAACTTACAGGTACTAATGTTTGCGCAAGTTCAAAAATGGTTTTTGATGGATTAATGTAGGAATACTGGAGAACAAAAGCTTGAATTTTCAAGTCAACACCAAAATCTGACCATACTTGAAGCCCATCCATTCCAGGACAGATGAATATTTTTGGCACATTCTTAGCTAAATTATCGGATACCATCGTCGGAAACGCTATGATGCGTTCTGTGAAGTTCAAGTTCGAGTTCGTGCAATGTTCCATGTAGTAATAGGTACAACCAGCGACAGCCGAATCGATTTCCTTTTTTTTTTTCTGTAAAATTCAACCCAGTTTTTATGACAGTTTATTTCGAGGAAAATCAAAATGGAGGTTGATATAACCGTGTCATAAGCTTCTAAATTTTCTTTTGAAGAAGAACTTTTTAATTCCTTTATCTTGCCGAAGGTAAGATTCTCTATTTCTTGAAATGTAAGATCTATATTCCATCCCTTTTGAAGGGTATCTCGAATTTCAGAGTTGAGTATCGAATCAATGCCCAGCTGACGCAAGGTTGCATTCACACGGACAGATTGAGTTTTCTTTATTCCTGGAAAAGTGTATTTGTATAATATCGCTTTTGACCAAATAACACTTCATTGCGTACATCGAGTCACTCGAGTATTCACATATTTAAGTATGTAGACAACGTGAAATGTCGGATTTTTTGATGTGATAATTATTTGTTTTTGGTTTTCGTTACACGGGAGTAAATTCGGAAATTTATGAAAATCAAAATAGTCGATATCGAGAATGTACCTACTCCAAAACTCAATGGGTTTGCCATTGTCAGTTCTCATCGATTGATTAAAATTTTCTTGGTGGTTCGTTAATTGGTTTCAATTTTTGAATTTTTATCACTGTACTATCGTAGTTATTTTCTATGCATTAGATAAATCACAAAATATGTTAACACATTAAAGATATAACTGTGGTTATAACTTGAACTCGTATTTTTCCATTACGAAAATCTATTCGAGCTCTAATCCATTAATTGTGCCTTACGTACCTAGAATATGAGCTATTGTTTCTGTTAAATTGCGACCTTTATAATTTGTTGTTGAATCTTTTTCTGGAAGCTCCCTGCTTGAAACCAATGGATTATCTTGTCTTGGAAATCGATCATGTACTGTTGGAACTGATTCAATGTGCTGGGATTTGTATCCGACTGTAAAAATGTATTGGAGAGTAAAATGAAAACAGTGCAGAAAGTTGGTACCTTATCATTTTTTTCACTTCAATCTCTAGTATATGAGTGAGATGAAGAAAAAAATTGAGATAAAACTTGGAAATTGATTTGCGAATGGAATGGTCAATTTAACCGAAAGAGATAAAACATCTATCCCTGACCCATTCTTCATACATGGACGGAACAGGCCTTAGAAAAATGTAAAAATAATCTATCTGTGAAATGAAATTCAATTTTCCAGATGTTTGTGATACTCTAGAATCATGAACAATTGTTCATTTCTTTTCTTTATTACTCAGCCCCAAATGATGACTGGAATTAGTCTTATGGGTGGGGGGGGGGGGGGGGGGGCTGAGGAATAAGTTGACCTGAACATTTTCGATTTTGCAGTGAAACTGCATGATCCATATGAAACGAGATTTTATTTTATTCTATAATATATACTCGGGTTCTAATCAAGTTAGAGAGTGGAATTGGAAACTATTGAAAAAAGTATATCCATTGATTTGTAAAAACGCTGTCTCATATTTTTGAAATGATGGAAAGTTTTTTTTTTTTGGAAAGTCGGCTCTGCACTGTATAATTACATACATATACTTGTGTTTTATTTAAGTTAATGAAGTGAACTTGTTACCATTACTTTGTTTTTCTTCGATTCTCGACATTATCTCATCATTGCGTACAAACCAGTCTTGTGTATAGTAGGGTACTGTACAATTGTTATTCCATCACTAGGTTCAGTTACGTGGAAAGTCGAATCAAACTGATGATGATTAAAAATGTATTGATCTTTAGTCATATTGCAATGTAGAAATAAAACAGGTATTTTTACTTCTAAAATATTGACCTTCAATAAACAAATTAAGTTTATTTGAATAGGTACCTATCAAAAACTATTAAAGATGAATTCTCTTTACTAGACCCTTGATCAAAATATTTATTTGTGAATCCTCAATGTTATACCTGGGTATAACATTTTAGACGCAGGTGATGACGTCATCATACCTAGGTGTAGCATTGGAGAAGCACGGACGTGAACATTTCTACCAAACATTAAGTTTTTATTTAATGGCGTCATTATACCTACGCAGGATGACGTCATCATATATAAACTTGACTTAATCATACCTACGTTTAATCATACAAATGTTGATAACATTTGATATGCATGACGTTATCAAGTCGATATACTCGCATGACAATGAAGCAGCATACTCAGTATGATGAGGCCTCATGATGACGTCTACATATCAACAATATTTTCCAAATTACATGACAGTATTATGAGAAGTTTAATTTAACAGAGCCCCTCGTTTTCATTTTGCTTCTAATTACATCTTAAAGTGAAAAATTCTTTTTTATGAGGAAAGTATGTAACTGATACAAAAATTGTCATTAATTTCTTTATTAGGGGAAACGTGTATGCTTCTTATTTAAAGATTTTTTTACATACGGCTGTTGTAAAAGAGAATTTATCTTCACCTTCACGAGGCTTCCGTGGAAGCTGTAGGTAGCTATTTTCACAATTGCAATGAGAAAAGTTACTATTATTTTTTTTTTTAAATTAATACTATCTATTTCTTTCAGTGTATAAAAGTTAAATGATTGAAATACGAGTACATGTGTATTACCCACCTACATTATTACAGATATTTTGAAAAATTAATTAATAATATGCTTACCTACCTCGACTTATGTTAGAAGCACAATTAGATACCTTACATCAATTGAACTTTTTTAATAATGTGAGGATTTATACAGAAATATACCTATTGACTGAAAAAATTATCTACCGTGTTTTCTGGGTGATAAAAGAAGTACTCATAGTACTAGAGCACGTGCAACGTGCATGCACATATTTAAAGACTTTAAGCATTTACTCAAGAGACCCTCAATAAATTGGTACCTGTTGTTGACAGTAGGCTACTTACAAAGGCCAGAATGTCGCATTCATGGCACAATATATAACATTATATCCGCGTATATCATTGACATTATCAATAGCGAATTTAGATAAGATGTTTTTTTCACGAAAACTTGACTGTGATTAAGCAGTATATTTACGTTATTTCAATTGATTATCTACTTGAATTTGTCAGTATGAAAATTTTTAGATATTCAAAATATTATTTCCTTATGATTGTTATTTTGTTAAACCACCTTACTCATAAATGAATTACAATATTACTGCGCAAATGAAATGTTGCTTGATCATAATTATTTTGGTATTTTAAAAACAAACTACCTCTCGCTGTAACCGCTTTCTTGGCCGGCGACTTTTCTTTTCCCAGGGTGTAGCATAGTTTCTCTGATGGCTGATACCCCTCACTCACCAACTACCCCTCCCCCACCAAAAAATTACCACTCGTCCACTCAGAAAACATTTTGAAACAATTAATGACTAATATTATTATTATTATTTTATAAAATTCATACTACATGTAAAAGTATTCATACGAACCTACTTGAAAACGACTAATGAATTCATTGATAAGTGGATCCATATCGATGTTACTTTTATTATGGATATGTGCATGACTGCAGCGTGATTGAGCCTTTTGGCACACAAAGAATTGTGGATGTAGGTTTTTAGCCGGCAAAGGGCTGAATATGATAGCGTTTGCAAGTGGCTGTAGAAACAGGTATAGTTAAAATAATTTGAATGAGACGAACAAATTCGGGTATGACGTTAGTTACATGTATTTCTACATTATTGCTAAGAAAACAAATGCCTTTCGCACAGGCAATTTGGAAGACATCATTTATTTTTCTGTGAGATGACATACGTCAAGTTGGGGGAATTGGTTGGTCCTTTATCAACCTGTGGCACTGGTATCATGATTGAATCGCCAATTGAAAAATATATAGGTTACATTTTTTCTTAGAAACACTTGTCATTTTATCTGCTGCTGCTCGAATTCTTTTTCAGACATTACTCTTTTTGGTTTTGAGAATCTTAGAATGCTGGCAAAGTGGACACAGGTTCTCTTCACCCTCTGCGTCAGTTTCACAAGAAGTGGGCCGATGAGTAGCATGTAGATTTCCGTGACACTCTACACATGTCACTCTAATGCTACTGAGCTTATCGTTATAAGATGCCTCTACATGCTCGTATGTACGTAATTTCCGACCAGTTTACGTATACTATATTGTGTTTTGTTTTGATAATTTTCACGCCAACTGGCGTAGTTAGAGCACTTCGCAAAATGCCTAGTCATTTCGCAAAGTGACTAAAAATTTTAGTCAGATGGTGTAATGGAAATTCAATTACGTCATCTGATTAGAATTGACTTGGAACTTCGCAAAGTGCCTAAATTACGCCTAGTGACTACGACAGATACACATTGCTACATAGATGTACCAGTAAAGGGAACAAGATTTTGTAGCAATGCGCCCCATAGAATTTCATTTGAAGGGGGGCTGTAATACATAAGCGCACAGAGACTATATTAGGTGGTACAAAAGTGCCAATTTTTTTGTTTGTTTGTGGTACAGAAACGCACAAAATTAAGAACCAGAAGTGCACAAATCAAAAGTACAAAAGCTCACATATTTAGTAGGTTTTCTTCTTCAAAAATATTTAAGAGCTAAAATGTATATTATTTATAAAATGGTAATATTGAAAATACAAAAAGAAATAGGTGACAGTTAATTAAAATAATCAAAACCAAGTTAAATTAACAGGTTGGGTGTGGAACCCTACCTGTCGAACATAATCTTTCAGACTGAGCTCATCATGATTATGAGCCTGCCCCAGGCTAACTATGCAACTCGAGGAATCATTTGTAACGAGAGAGCTATTACAATTTCTTGATGTACAGCGCCAAAGTATATCACCATTACTTTTTACTTGAAATTTTCGATATTTAAAACCTTCACAAATTATACATTCAACACCTTTATTAGTTACAGTCACTTTAAACATTTTGTAAAAAATTAACAAATTGACTCATAAAATTTACTTTGTTCCAATCCACTTCACTGTTTACTGGTGGAATGAGAAAAAAAGCAGAAAATATTACGTGTGCTTATGTGTATTGGGCAAGTAAAATCTTGTACGCTTTCGATACTAAATATATAAAAATATTGGCGCTTATGGGCTACACACTTTGTGCATTTCTAGGTTCGTTTTTCCATTGTCCTCCTTATCTTGTGCGCTTTCGTATTCCACTGTTGAAGGGGATAGGTAAACTTTCTCTGTTTATAAGTATACACTCATCTTCTTACCGCACAATATTATAATTTTTTACTTTTCATTCGCTCCCTCATTACCGAAACACAATAATTCGAGTGTTTCCGCCCACCAAAGCTCGAGGCAAATCGAGAAATTAATACATCAAAACATGTGACATTTTCCCATAACACTCGATTCCCAAAATAAGCATCGACATTTTCCTCTTTTTTTTTCGGATACGCTCAACTGCTCGCATGCAATCAAAAAAAAAAAAAAATGAAAAACCTTCTGCAGAAGCAAACCGATTACCAGCGTAACTACCTTGCGGCCTTATAATTAACTTAGGTAGGCTCGAAATGCAACATAATATATTTTTAAAGTCTTTTCAACCCTCCACATTTAATAATAATAACAACATTGTAATTCAATTAAAAAGTTCGTTAACGAGTCTCGTAGTAAACTTTTTTGGCATCTTTTTGCATGCACAGCCCCCCC